>OZ020575.1:0-1491250 GCA_963971525.1 Cephus spinipes
TAACCTAACCTAACCTAACCTAACCTAACCTAACCTAACCTAACCTAACCTAACCTAACCTAACCTAACCTAACCTAACCTAACCTAACCTAACCTAACCTAACCTAACCTAACCTAACCTAACCTAACCTAACCTAACCTAACCTAACCTAACCTAACCTAACCTAACCTAACCTAACCTAACCTAACCTAACCTAACCTAACCTAACCTAACCTAACCTAACCTAACCTAACCTAACCTAACCTAACCTAACCTAACCTAACCTAACCTAACCTAACCTAACCTAACCTAACCTAACCTAACCTAACCTAACCTAACCTAACCTAACCTAACCTAACCTAACCTAACCTAACCTAACCTAACCTAACCTAACCTAACCTAACCTAACCTAACCTAACCTAACCTAACCTAACCTAACCTAACCTAACCTAACCTAACCTAACCTAACCTAACCTAACCTAACCTAACCTAACCTAACCTAACCTAACCTAACCTAACCTAACCTAACCTAACCTAACCTAACCTAACCTAACCTAACCTAACCTAACCTAACCTAACCTAACCTAACCTAACCTAACCTAACCTAACCTAACCTAACCTAACCTAACCTAACCTAACCTAACCTAACCTAACCTAACCTAACCTAACCTAACCTAACCTAACCTAACCTAACCTAACCTAACCTAACCTAACCTAACCTAACCTAACCTAACCTAACCTAACCTAACCTAACCTAACCTAACCTAACCTAACCTAACCTAACCTAACCTAACCTAACCTAACCTAACCTAACCTAACCTAACCTAACCTAACCTAACCTAACCTAACCTAACCTAACCTAACCTAACCTAACCTAACCTAACCTAACCTAACCTAACCTAACCTAACCTAACCTAACCTAACCTAACCTAACCTAACCTAACCTAACCTAACCTAACCTAACCTAACCTAACCTAACCTAACCTAACCTAACCTAACCTAACCTAACCTAACCTAACCTAACCTAACCTAACCTAACCTAACCTAACCTAACCTAACCTAACCTAACCTAACCTAACCTAACCTAACCTAACCTAACCTAACCTAACCTAACCTAACCTAACCTAACCTAACCTAACCTAACCTAACCTAACCTAACCTAACCTAACCTAACCTAACCTAACCTAACCTAACCTAACCTAACCTAACCTAACCTAACCTAACCTAACCTAACCTAACCTAACCTAACCTAACCTAACCTAACCTAACCTAACCTAACCTAACCTAACCTAACCTAACCTAACCTAACCTAACCTAACCTAACCTAACCTAACCTAACCTAACCTAACCTAACCTAACCTAACCTAACCTAACCTAACCTAACCTAACCTAACCTAACCTAACCTAACCTAACCTAACCTAACCTTGCAACCGATAGCAAAATAAATGATGCTTTCGGTGTTGTCACTTATTAGATAACCAGAGAGGTACCTGATAGGACCATCTCTGATGAGGTAGCTTAGGAAATTAGATTATAAGTTCTACCAGGAGCCTATCACGAAGGAGGTCCAAAGTTCGTTGAACTAGTCCATATGGGTTTCCTGTGTAAAGGTATAATAAGTATAATTTTGTGTTGTTACTATTATTTTATTTTATATCATACAAGAAACAGTTTGCTTGATTTTGCCAAAAAGCAATGTTTGAATCATTGTTATTACAAGTATAAAGATAGAATATTGGATTTCAAGTTCTTTGATTAAATAACAATAGAGGGTTCTATATTTGCAAGAAAGTTAAATAAAATA
Source organism: Cephus spinipes (assembly GCA_963971525.1). Lineage (NCBI taxonomy): Eukaryota > Metazoa > Arthropoda > Insecta > Hymenoptera > Cephidae > Cephus > Cephus spinipes. The sequence continues at coordinate 1,786 of OZ020575.1, forward strand.
GCATTTAAAATACTGGTGACACGTTCAATACACAAGATGACATCTCTCAAGGAGGGATTCGTGGTAAGTAGAAGTAACAGGTACAATAAATATTGCTTGGTTGAATTTTTTGGTATCAAGTTATTAGAGTCGTTTTTGGAATAACGTAGGATGTTGTTAAGAGCAAAAAGAATTTGTTTATCAATGACGTTGGTCGTAAAGATGATAAAAATAACTGTTTTAATGAAAAAATCAATACACTGTCATTTGAGATAATGTAAGTCGTATGAAAAAATGTTTTGAATTAATTGCAATATTAAAATTCAATAGATAAAGTAGTATACTTAAATTAAAAGATTTACCAGAACATCGACATGTGTAAGTAACGTGAAAAGTCATTTATTAAAGATACATTTCAGTAAATGAACGTAATTGATGAGATAAAGAATAGTTTAATAGTAGAGTCCGATATCTTAATGATAGTATATATTAAGGTTTAGTAAGATCAAGTAATAGTAAAATCACTTTATAATCACCAGGACATAGTTTGGAATAAGAATAAAAACAATGTAAATGTTGTTGGTGGTACCATCAATTGTTGATTGTTTAAACAACAGGATAGCTGAAAAAATTACTATGGCAATTGTTTCTTGTACTAAATTGTTTAATCAAAAGAGAATTGGGTTTATACTGATAGTTACTGAGATCCGAAATTGTGCGCAATTTCTCAATGGAAAATTCCATGACCGTTGGAAATGAAAAGTTGTTTTTTTGCCTTTAATTCCGACGCTGTGATACTGACAGTATTAAATCTTTGATTAAGTAATATAATAAACTAATAGCTCGAGACGTTTTCAGTTTTGTTAACATAACATTGAGTATAACAATTGTTTAGTATGTAATGTTATAAATATTATAGTTTTATATACTTACATTACAATAATCTTGCGTAGCATACGTGTAGGTTTCATATATTAACTATAACTATTGTTTAGAATTAAGTATGATATCCCACGCTCATCTTAAATCCATGTTGAATAGTAAAAAATAAGTTTTGTTTGAAACTACGAATGTATGTGAAAACAAGGAACAGGATCGGTGAAATTGGGCTAAAATATGTATTCGGAAAATCGTTACATGTAGATTAACGTTAAAAGTCGATGGCAACAATTTTACAGACGTTTTCCTTGTTAAGTAAAATCCGAGCTCGCGATTGGCTGTTGGAACCCTGGAGGGGCACCGCTATTGCAGTTAGCGCTGATTGGCTGCGGCCAAGGGACTCGCCAGGCCTACTTAAGGAGGTTGCTCGCTGGCTCGAGGTTCTTTCTTGTTTCTTGAGGCCGTGAGTGCGCGTCGTGGGTACACCAACGCGTCGCGTAGACTATAGTACGTCTTAGTAACTTACATTCGTGGAGACCTTATCGGTCAATGTTGTAAGCGTGTGAGGGGTTGAAATAAAGTATTTCTTTAAATCCATAACTAGATTCTTCAGTCAGTGGTGGTGTGAAAGTACCTTCCGTGGAATCCTGGGGTGTCGAAAGTATAGGACTTCGCCAGTTGCTGGAAGCGGCACACCGTTCGTCTGCGAAGTGTAGGGAGACGATAGTAGCCGAGACAAGTGATCCCCTTCCTATTTTTGGTGAAAATAGGTGGCGACCGTTTGACGAACGCGTTGTCCATTCTTCGGGTCGACAGTACACGGATCAAGGACCGCACTCCGTGGCGAAGCTGGAATTCTAGGGATAGCAGTTCCTTATCCACGGGAGAGGATACAACCTAGGCCCAGCTATCCGGTCACAGAGTATAAAGAATGGCGACCGTGACAGGACGCGGAAGTTTTTAAGTGACCACTACCGCGGAATATAAATCAAACAAGTTGCTTCGCGGATCGTGAATGGACAGCCTGCTGCCGCGTTATAAAAAATAGACAAGTGCTATCAAGTGTTGTGGTGAAAGTATTGACCCGGTGCGAAATATAAAGTGCAGTTTCTCAATTCTTGATAAAATTGACTCGTTGTGGTGAAATCCATTGACCCGACGGGAAAAAGTGCAGTTTCTCAATTCTTGATAAAATTGATCCAGTTTCTCAATTCTTGATAAAATTGACTCGTTGTGGTGAAATCCATTGACCCGACGGGAAGAAGTGCAGTTTCTCAATTCTTGATAAAATTGATCCAGTTTCTCAATTCTTGATAAAATTGACTCGTTGTGGTGAAATCCATTGACCCGACGGGAAAAAAGTGCAGTTTCTCAATTCTTGATAAAATTGACTCGTACGGTGAAGTGTGGTGAATCCGTCGGGAAAAAATCCAGTTTCTCAATTCTTGATAAAATTGATTCGTTCGTGTGCGTGTACAGTGTGCCGTCGCGGATAAACGAAGTGTCGAATCTTCTAAAAATCGAATATCCGACGCGTGGGTGAATTTAATTCAAAAGTGCGATAAACGAAGTTTCGAATCTTCTAAAAATCGAATATCCGACGCGTGGGTGAATTTACTTCAAAAGTGCGATAAACGAAGTTTCGAATCTTCTAAAAATCGAATATCCGACGCGTGGGTGAATTTATTCAAAAGTGCGACTTATGAAGTTTCGAACCTTCTAAAAATCGAATATCCGACGCGTGGGTGAATTTATTCAAAAGTGCGACTTATGAAGTTTCGAACCTTCTAAAAATCGAATATCCGACGCGTGGGTGAATTTATTCGAAAGTGCGATATACGAAGTTACGAATCTTCCAAAAATCGAGTCCCGACGCGTGGGTGGAAGTGTTTCCAAAAGTGCGATATTAAGTTCTCGAATTCTTGTGAAAAATCGAAGTACGTCGCGTGTGTCTAAGTTCTGACGTGACAAAAGAAGTTTTCGAATCTTTTAAAATCGAATATCCGACGCGTGGGTGGAACTGAGTTCTAAAAGTGCGGAAAAAGAGGTTTTTCGAATCCTGTTTAAAATATTCGGATTGAAAATCGTGCATTCGTAAAATCCAGAAGTGCGCGTAGCAAAAAACATTGTTTTTTGTTAAAGAAACGAGTGACGTCGGAAAAGTGTCCGTCGTGCGGAAAAATTCTTCAATCAGTACTAGTGACAGATTGAAAGGAAATTACCTACTGTAAGTTCAAAACGGTAGATGCTCGCTGAATACAACCAATAAGCGAAAGATTATTAGCTCACGCAGTAGAGACTAATAATAAACCTGAAAATGACGCTAAGAAGATCTCCGACTATTTCCAAGGATGGTCCAGTTACAAGGTCGATGAGCTCGATAAGTCTCGGACAGGGGGAGCCGTCGCAAACAACTCCTGGAAGGAATATAAACATGGATAGTAACCAAGGAAATGGAATAAATAATAACGAGACCAACGCCTCTACTCATCAGGAAGAAACAAGTAATTTTAATGTACCTAAAAGCGATGAAATTTTATTATTGTTGCATCAATTGTCTAAGGGTATGGATGTAATTGGCAATAAGGTGAATAATTTGGAACAAAGTGTCAAATCATTAGATGTCGAGATAAATAATATTCGTTGCAAAGATGTTAAAGAAAAAGATAATATTTCTGTCAGATCTCAAAGTTCAGTTGTCAGTTATGTAAATAGTTTGCCTGAAAGAGTAGAATCAAGAAAGTCAAATAATAATGTTGTTGTTGAACCTAGAAAAATTATAAAGAGATTAATAACTGAAAAATCAAAATTAAATGAAATTACATTTGATGGTAAATTAACCTCCATGAATCCGGTGAAGTTTTTAAATAAATTCGAGGAAATTGCCATAAGGGAAGGTTACAATAGAGATGAATTGTCTGAAAAAATAATATCAAATCTTAAAGGAGATGCTCGTGTATGGGGTAATTTGATTGATTATCAAGATTATGAGCAATTTAAAGACATGTTTATTGCAAGACATTGGAATGATAAGATTCAGCAAGACGTAATGGCATATTTAATGAACGGGCATTATGAGCCGAAACTCGGATCCATGGAGACATATTTTTTAACTTGGATAACACATGCCAATTACATTGATGCTCCATTAACTGAAAAATGGAAAATTCAGAAATTATTGTTACATTTTCCTGAGCGTGTATACGAGCGATTAAGATCAATTCCGGATTTGTCAGTTCCATACGTGATTTCAAGGCTAATTGAATATGATGGTTCAAACGTGGGATTAGCTACTGAAAGTCCTAGAGGAATAGAAAAATCAATTAGTAAAAGCAATAAATCCGTTGAAAATGAAGATCGGGAACCAAAAAGGGGTTTTTATAGAAAGGACTTTAATAACAAAAATGAAAATAAAACAGACAAACCTGTTAAAGCTGTCGAAATTAAAGTAGAGTCGAAATCATCGAATAAGCCTAGGGAATCTGAAAGAAAGAAAGTTAATAGGTTAGAAAAGGTAGATGAGACAGTCGAAGATACTGACGATAGCTTAAAGGTAGAACAAATAACGGACAATCTTGAAGAAGATAGTTCAACAGATGACGATTCGGATACGGATGAATTAAAGCATTATGCGATGGCGTTAATAGGACCGGGCGAATACGGGGATGATTCAGAGTCCGAAAAGGAAGATGATATTCGTGTTCGAAAAAAGTATAAATTGCCTAGCATCAAAATTGAATTAGGTGGAAAAATATTCAAGGCTTTAATAGACACCGGCGCAGAAGTATCAGTTGTATCTGAAAGGGTCATTGAACTATTAAAGAGCGATAACGTGATATTTCCTATGATACCAATTAAAGGTGTGAAAATAATGTCAGCTGTTAAAAATAAAGGCACCGAAACCAAAAAGAAAGTTCTGCTAGATTTTAACTGTAACAAACAATTTAGGTCGCATAAATGCTATGTAGTAAAAGGTTTGGCAGAGGATATAATTTTGGGTTTGGACTTTATTATAGAAAATCGTATGGCTTTGATACCGTATTTGGGAAAATCGTTTTTTGACGTAGAATTGGGCAATAATAATTCTATTAAAGGGTTATTGGAAGAGAATGATTGTTCAAATAAAAGCATACTGGTCAGTCAAATACGAACCGAGCAGGAAGATATAAATATCACAGCGTGTGTAGACAAATTATTGGAAAATTATAAGGAAATATTTCTAGACGGAATAGGACATATACCGGGTTATAAACATCAAATTGATATTAAAGATGATAGACCATATAAAAAACCTGTATATCCAATTCCAAACAAACATTTGGCCGAAGTAACCAAAGAGATTAATAAATGGGAAGAATTAGGCATAATTCAGCGTGCACCAACAGAATATATTAATCCATTAGTAGTGGTAGTCAAACCGAATGGAAAGTTAAGAATCTGTTTGGATGCTAGGGAGATCAATGACCGCATGTCAGCTGATCATGCAAGGCCACCTACTATAGAGCAGGTCTTTAATAAAATGGAAAGAGCAAAGTTCTTCACATCCCTGGATTTATCAAATGCATTTCTGCACGTGGATTTGGATGAGGATAGCCAAAAATATACGGGATTTTTATTCAAATCACAGACGTACGTGTTTCTGAGATTACCATTCGGATTGAAAACGTCCGGTGCTTCCTTTACTCGAGTTATGGGGAAAGTATTGGGTCCAGAGCTAGAACAAAGGGTTGTAGTATATTTAGATGACGTGTTAATTGCCACGAAGACCTGGGACGAACACAGGGAAATTCTGACAAAAGTGTTAGATGCATTTCAAAAAAATGGCGTACGTTTAAATCGCGAAAAATCTAGATTTGCTAAACCGGAAATAAGATTCTTGGGACATAATTTTCAGGAGATTAAAGCAGGAATATTACAAGATACCAAAGACAGTATTGAAAGGATAAAACGACCTAATAATATAAAGGAAGTACAGTCGTTCTTGGGGCTTGTTAATTGGGATAGAAGATTCATTCCTAATCTATCGGAAATTATAAGACCAATTGAAAATTTATTAACCAAGGATCAAAAGTTCATTTGGGGACCAAAACAAGAACTAGCTTTCACGAAAGCTAAGGAAGTATTTCAGAATGCTACTGAATTATTCCGTCTACAAGAAGGATTAGATTTTGCGATCGATACGGATGCTTCGTTGGTCGGAATAGGCGCGAGACTGTATCAATATGATCAAGATCACGAGTACACTATTGCTTATATGAGTAAGAGCCTAAAGGGTCCACAAACGCGTTATACTACGACGGAACGCGAGTGTTTAGCTGTAGTAGAAGCTCTTAAAAAATGGCGCGTGGTTTTATGGGGACATCCTATTAGAATTCGTACCGATCATAAAGCATTGACGTTTATCAGTCAGTGTTCGTATACAAGCGACCGTATAGCTAGATGGATAAGGGTTTTGCAGGATTACGATATCACCTGGACATATAGAAAGGGTTCGGAAAATACCATTGCTGACGCGTTATCAAGGCATATTACAACAAAAGAAAATGTTGAACAAGTAGAATATCGCGTGCACCAAATAATTCATTATAATGATAACCGTAATTGGGAATCTTGGAAGGAGAAAATTCAAAAATCTCAACAGGGGGACGCGAGTCTAACAGCGCGTATGAACGATAAACCTGAGAATTTCCATAACAATCAGGGAATTATTTGGGAGAAGGTGTCAGATAAATGGCGGATTCCGATAAAGGGTCAACTGATTGAACTGCTGATTGAAAAGATTCATGCATTCTTGATACATTTCGGGACCGATAAAGTAATCGCGTTTGCAAAAGGAATATTTAACATCGAAAGTGTAGATACCATTGTCAGAAATATAGTCGCATCGTGCGAATTATGCCAAAAGACCAAGTATTACACAAGAGCCACAGGGGGAGAGCAATATTACAAATTGCCTACCAACCCGGGTGTCAAGGTTTCATTAGATTTGTATGGACCACTTCCAGTAGCTAAAGATGGTTACAAATACGTGGCAGTGACAATGGATCAATTTTCTAAATTAGTGACATTTAACCCTATTAGGAATATAACAACAGCAGAGATAATAAAAATCTTTGAGAATAATTATTTCCAAAACTGGGGTAAACCTGATGCTATCTTAACAGATCGCGGAGGACAGTTTCTGTCAGGTGAATGGACACGTTTTGGGGAAAGAAATGGTATAGAATTAATTAAGACCACACCGTACAATCCTCAATCAAATCCTGTTGAAAGGGTGATGCGCGAGTTAGGTCGTGTAATCAGAACTTATGCGCATTCAAATCATACCACTTGGAGCTTGATTTTGAGGAGAGCTCAGGACGTACTTAATTCTACAGAACACAGTAGTACGGGATGCATACCATTTTATTTGCATAAAGATAGGGAATACTTACCTTTAGGATTGCCTGAATTTCTGCGAACTCCCGAACCTGAAACAGAAAGTAGACAGGAATTAATTATAAGAACTAGAAGAAAACTCGCAATAGCAGCTGCTAAACGATACAAACAGTTCATTAAGAAAAATCATCCGGTAGAATATCAAATCGGGCAAAAGGTCTTGTTGAGAACTCATAAATTGTCTGAAAAGGATAAACGATTGAATCGGAAAATCTGCCTAGTCTATGAGGGGCCTTATGTCATAGTCAACAAACCTCATAAGAACGTATATACTATTGGAAAAGATAATGAAGTATTAGGAAACTTTAATTCCCGACAACTTAGACCTTTTAGGGAACGACAAGCAGGTTTAGTAGCTATGATGAGTTGTCAAGATGAAGATTCAGTTATCGAAGACAGTGAGACTACAGAATGTGAATTTGACGATCTATATCGCGAAGTTCCATTAATTCGTGGACAAGTTTTTACACGAGAGATATTCATTTTGATAGACACTGGGGCACAAGTTTCAGTTATCAGCCAGAAGTATTTGGATGAAATTAGAAAGATCTTACCTTATGTAATTACTGAAAAGGTTGAAGGATTCAGGATTTATAGTGACATTGCTTCTCAGGTTGTTCCTGTAAAAGAAAGAATAAGTATAGGAATTAATATCGGGAAAATTACACTGGAGGGAATGTTCTATGTTGCGAAGGGACTAAAAAATCCAATGGTTCTGGGAATGGATTTGTTAACAAAATATCAAATGGATATCTTATTGTCTAAGCGTAAGATCGATGTAATTACTATGGGAATATCGTTACCAATTTTCATCTGTAAAATTCAAATTAATCCGAATAGAATGATGGAACGATTAAACGAACGAATGGTAACGATGCAAATGATGCGGACGAATAGCTTAGATCCGACAGATATGGCCGAGATAATGGAATTAAATTCATCCGAAGAAATTCTAAAACGACAAAATGAATTATGCGATAAGATTTTGCGCAATAAAAAATATAATTATTCTGAGTATTCCAAGGAACTGACAGATTCGGACTTGAAAAGCGAGGTTGTGCGTAAAACACGTAGAATATGCGAAGACGATATGGTGTTTATACCATTAAGTCAGCGAGCGAGCGAAAAACACAAAAGATTTTCTATTGAATATGAAAACGAATTATTAGACGTCCAGAAGGAATGGTCGATAGAAAAAATAGATAATGTAGAAGATCCAATAGGTGTGACATCGCCGAAAGCAAATCGCGGGAATAAAGACGTGATTAAACTCGATGAAAATTTATCAGTTGATAGTCCGAATAGGCTCGATTATTATTTGAGTAGAAAACTAAATTCTCCAAGTGTTCCGGATAATAATTCCAACGAAGTAGGTTCAAAAAATATGGTTGAGCACCGCAAGAGGAAACAACCAATTCAAGAATCGAAGAGCCGCTGTCCGACCGATGGAGGGGAGAAGGCGGAGCTAGCCAAGCGACGCTGCGCAGAACCATGCGCAATAGGATACCGAGGTGACAAGCGACAGGCAGTAGCGAGTCTCGGCAGTCAGCCAGCAGCAGTCGAAGGTAACATGTCGGATTGGCAAGAGCAATTACAGCAAGCGAAGGACGAGGAGGTCCGACTACGACAAAAGCTGATTGAAGAACAGAACGAGATCAACAAACATCTTCGTGAACTTGTCAACGAGGCAGAGAAAACAACTGTTTGGGCAAAAACAAGAAAATTCATCCAACAGAGATACAACAAAGCTGTTGAGGGTGATGTCAAGAGAGTCTACCAGGCAGCAAAAAACCTAGAGGTGGCGGGAATACCGTTATCAGAGAAAGGCAAGATGACAACGACATCTTTGAAGAAAGGCAGACCATCCATCAAGGATCAAACAGCTGAGAAGGAAAATATAGCGGAAACATTACCAAGCAGCGTGGAATCTGACCAGCAGGAGGATCAACCTGGCGGAAAGAAGGACGACAACACCAAGAACCTTGGCCAAAATACCCATCTTGAGGAAATACTACGGGACAACGTACCGCAAGTGCGAATACGACGTTTATGGGCCCAAGACAATCCGGAAGTTCAACCAAGAGTATTGTCAGACAAGGGATACGAAGAAGTGTCAGATTCGTCAGATACGGAAAGTGATGTGGAAATAATATCTACAGTAAACCAACAACCTCGGATCCATCCAAGGTATAACTTGCGTGAGTTAGTCAGCAAACCAAAGGTGATCAACGTGCAAATTCTAAAGGAAGCAGACAAGATCATCCTGGATGAAAACAAAAAGGTGCCAGCACGGATTAAAAACCAAGGAACACCAATTTCATCTGTGCGCCAAAGAAGGCTGAAGAGATGGACTCAAAAAGAAAGAAAAGCCGAGCCAGTGGCCAAGAAGCATTACAAGACCCGGCAAAAGTATTCAGCAAAGGCTAAGCGAACACGTGAGGCCAAGAAGATGCAACGACTCCAAGTTGAGGACAACCAGGAGCCGGATGTAATAATAGGATTGTCGGAAGACGAAGACACGGAAGTGACAAAACCAGTGACAACAGGGGCAAGCACGTCAGCCAAGCGATTATCATTGGTCGCATATAGTTCAAGTGAGGAAAACAGCATGAGTAGTGCAGATACCGTGCTATATGAACCTAACTAATAAACTATCACGATTAAGGAACGCTTGGAAAGTTTTACGTTTTGTTTGTTTTATTTTTCAAAGAAAAAATAAATAGTTTATTTTATTTTCGGTTACACAAGTTGTGACATTTTTTCGTTTTGAAGATCGCCCTGGATAATTCAAACCCGGAAAATTGAGGGGGAGAATGCAACCGATAGCAAAATAAATGATGCTTTCGGTGTTGTCACTTATTAGATAACCAGAGAGGTACCTGATAGGACCATCTCTGATGAGGTAGCTTAGGAAATTAGATTATAAGTTCTACCAGGAGCCTATCACGAAGGAGGTCCAAAGTTCGTTGAACTAGTCCATATGGGTTTCCTGTGTAAAGGTATAATAAGTATAATTTTGTGTTGTTACTATTATTTTATTTTATATCATACAAGAAACAGTTTGCTTGATTTTGCCAAAAAGCAATGTTTGAATCATTGTTATTACAAGTATAAAGATAGAATATTGGATTTCAAGTTCTTTGATTAAATAACAATAGAGGGTTCTATATTTGCAAGAAAGTTAAATAAAATAGCATTTAAAATACTGGTGACACGTTCAATACACAAGATGACATCTCTCAAGGAGGGATTCGTGGTAAGTAGAAGTAACAGGTACAATAAATATTGCTTGGTTGAATTTTTTGGTATCAAGTTATTAGAGTCGTTTTTGGAATAACGTAGGATGTTGTTAAGAGCAAAAAGAATTTGTTTATCAATGACGTTGGTCGTAAAGATGATAAAAATAACTGTTTTAATGAAAAAATCAATACACTGTCATTTGAGATAATGTAAGTCGTATGAAAAAATGTTTTGAATTAATTGCAATATTAAAATTCAATAGATAAAGTAGTATACTTAAATTAAAAGATTTACCAGAACATCGACATGTGTAAGTAACGTGAAAAGTCATTTATTAAAGATACATTTCAGTAAATGAACGTAATTGATGAGATAAAGAATAGTTTAATAGTAGAGTCCGATATCTTAATGATAGTATATATTAAGGTTTAGTAAGATCAAGTAATAGTAAAATCACTTTATAATCACCAGGACATAGTTTGGAATAAGAATAAAAACAATGTAAATGTTGTTGGTGGTACCATCAATTGTTGATTGTTTAAACAACAGGATAGCTGAAAAAATTACTATGGCAATTGTTTCTTGTACTAAATTGTTTAATCAAAAGAGAATTGGGTTTATACTGATAGTTACTGAGATCCGAAATTGTGCGCAATTTCTCAATGGAAAATTCCATGACCGTTGGAAATGAAAAGTTGTTTTTTTGCCTTTAATTCCGACGCTGTGATACTGACAGTATTAAATCTTTGATTAAGTAATATAATAAACTAATAGCTCGAGACGTTTTCAGTTTTGTTAACATAACATTGAGTATAACAATTGTTTAGTATGTAATGTTATAAATATTATAGTTTTATATACTTACATTACAATAATCTTGCGTAGCATACGTGTAGGTTTCATATATTAACTATAACTATTGTTTAGAATTAAGTATGATATCCCACGCTCATCTTAAATCCATGTTGAATAGTAAAAAATAAGTTTTGTTTGAAACTACGAATGTATGTGAAAACAAGGAACAGGATCGGTGAAATTGGGCTAAAATATGTATTCGGAAAATCGTTACATGTAGATTAACGTTAAAAGTCGATGGCAACAATTTTACAGACGTTTTCCTTGTTAAGTAAAATCCGAGCTCGCGATTGGCTGTTGGAACCCTGGAGGGGCACCGCTATTGCAGTTAGCGCTGATTGGCTGCGGCCAAGGGACTCGCCAGGCCTACTTAAGGAGGTTGCTCGCTGGCTCGAGGTTCTTTCTTGTTTCTTGAGGCCGTGAGTGCGCGTCGTGGGTACACCAACGCGTCGCGTAGACTATAGTACGTCTTAGTAACTTACATTCGTGGAGACCTTATCGGTCAATGTTGTAAGCGTGTGAGGGGTTGAAATAAAGTATTTCTTTAAATCCATAACTAGATTCTTCAGTCAGTGGTGGTGTGAAAGTACCTTCCGTGGAATCCTGGGGTGTCGAAAGTATAGGACTTCGCCAGTTGCTGGAAGCGGCACACCGTTCGTCTGCGAAGTGTAGGGAGACGATAGTAGCCGAGACAAGTGATCCCCTTCCTATTTTTGGTGAAAATAGGTGGCGACCGTTTGACGAACGCGTTGTCCATTCTTCGGGTCGACAGTACACGGATCAAGGACCGCACTCCGTGGCGAAGCTGGAATTCTAGGGATAGCAGTTCCTTATCCACGGGAGAGGATACAACCTAGGCCCAGCTATCCGGTCACAACCTAACCTAACCTAACCTAACCTAACCTAACCTAACCTAACCTAACCTAACCTAACCTAACCTAACCTAACCTAACCTAACCTAACCTAACCTAACCTAACCTAACCTAACCTAACCTAACCTTTTTTTTTTTTTTTTTTTTTTTTTTTTTTTTTTTTTTTTTTTTTTTTTTTTTTTTTTTTTTTTTTTTACGCGGGGGAAATCTTCCAAAGACACCCCAGCCCCCGGGGGAGGGGCCGGGGTAGTGTGGGATTTTTACCCACTAAAACCCCCGCGGTGGTCCTCTCATGGCTCTACAGGGGGGCCCCGGGATCTCGAACGAACACAACCGGGACCCCCCTACCAATGCCTTACGGCCCCGCACTTACAAAACCCCCCCCTCCGGTGAGGGGGGGGAAATCCCACTACTTCGGCGGCGCAGAGGGACCACTCCCCGCACCGCCACCTCGCAACATGCCGCGTGCAATGGCCGCGAGGTCTCCCCTACCTCGCGGCCTGCGGCTTATCCAGGGCCAGGAGGAGGGGGTCGCCTGCGACGGCGGCCCCCGCCCCCCGCCCCTAACCTCCCGAGGGCCTCGCGGGCCCTCTCGGCGTCCTCCTTCTGCAAGATCACTGCCTCGCAGAAGGAGGACACCGCATTCCATTTCTCCTCGCTGCCCACCATCGCCCCGACGACGGCAGGCAGCGAGAGATCCTGCCCGATAATCTCGACCAGGACACCGCGCTCCCTGCAAAATGCAGAGCACACCTCCAATGTGTGTTGCGCGGTGTCCTGGTCCGCTCCGCAATGGTGGCAGCGCGCCGTCACCTCCCTCCCGATTCGATGCAGGTACTCACCGAAGCATCCATGCCCGGTGAGCACCTGCGTGAGGCGGAAGGTCAACCTTCCCCAGCCGCGTCCCAGCCAATCATCCCAGTTGGCCAGGATCGCCCCGACAGTCCGATGGCCGGCACCGTCCTCCAGTCGTCTCCTCCACTCGGCCAGAGCGTCCTGCCGGGCCTGGAGCCTCAGGGTCGCTTCCTCGCGCACGGACAAGGGGTCACCCCCCCGACCTCCGCGACCCACGCGGGTCGCCCAATACGTCCTCGCGTACATCTTCGCGTGGAGGTCGAAGGGGATCACCCTCGCCAGCGCCATCGCCGCCCTCGCGGAGACCGTGCGGTACCCTCTAATTACCCTCACGGCCAGCCGCCTCTGCAGCCTTTCCACCCCGATCCACCATCGACGGCCGGCCGTGAGTTCATCCGCCCAGACTGGCGCCCCGTACGTCACAACAGACCGCACGATCCCCACGTACAGGCGGCGAACCTCCTCCCTGGGCCCCCCAAGGTTCGGGAGTAAGCGCGCAAGTGCTGCGGCCACTCCCGCCCCCCGGAGCCCCACACCTTCGAAATGCGACCGGAAGCTCCAGTGGCTGTCCAGGGTGAGACCGAGGTACTTCATATTCTCTCCGATCCCCACCTGGGCCTCCCCGATGCTGATCCGCGCCCCCGGCGGGGGCGGGCCGCTCCGCCCGCGGTCAAAGACCCACATCGCCTCCGTTTTTTGCGGAGCGACCCGCAGCCCGAGTGCGCGGATCGCCGCGACGACGCGCGCCACACCCATCTCCGCTAGCCGAATGGCCCTCAACCAGGAGGTCTCGCCGGCGAGGACCAGTGTATCGTCCGCGTAGCACACCAGCCCTACGCCGGGCGGCAGGCCGACCCGCAGTACCGCGTCATATGCTAGGGCCCACAGGGTCGGGCCCAGAACCGATCCCTGCGGGACCCCGCATCCTACCTCCCTATTATGTGGGGTCCCCTCCCTGTCCCGATAAGTTACCGTCCTCCCGTCAAGATAGGACCGGATCAACCTCCTAATATGGGGCGGGACCCGGTGGTATTCCAGGCCCGCCCCAATCGCGTCCCAGGGGAGGGTGTTGAAGGCGTTAACTATATCTAAACTCACCGCCAGCGACACCCCCCCCTGGGCAGCTACCTCCCCTGTGAGGTCCCGGACCCGCTGGATCGCATCCAGCGTGGACCGGCCTCCGCGGAAGCCATATTGCTCCGCGGAGAGATCCGGGCCCACTCGCTCAAGGTGCCCGACGAGGCGGGCCACCACCACCCTCTCTAACAGCTTGCCCGCCTCATCGAGCACGCAGAGAGGACGGTACGACGAGGGGACCCCCGTCGGCCTGCCCTCCTTATGGAGGAGGACCATTCGGCCCCCCTTCCACCCACGGGGGAAGGTTCCCTTATTGAGGCAGCCCTGAATGAGCCGCCTCATCCGGTCCCCAATCACCCCGTGGGCCAGCCTCCAGACCTTGCCAGGGATGCCGTCCGGTCCCGGCGCCACCCGGCGGGCGCCGAGCTTTTGGACGGCATCCCTCCACTCCGCGTCACCGAGTGGGGGTCCGGGGGCCGCGTCCGGGTGTGTCGCCCCGTCCACGTCGCCCCAGTCCCCCACTATTCCTCTCGCGGTAGGGAAGAGGGCCTCCACGACATCCTCGAGGGCCCGGGGGTCCAGGGACCCCGCCGCGGGGGGCGCCCTGTTTAGCCTCCCGGTGACAATCCTATACGGGCGCCCCCAGGGGTCTCTGTCCAGGGAGGACAGAAGGTCCCCCCATGCCCGGGCCTTTGCGTCCCGGATCGCGTCCTGAAGGGCCACGACCCGGGACCTATACGCCACATACAACGCCCTCTCCCCCACCTCATCCCTGCTCGCCCTCCGGCGGGCACGAAGGTAGCACCGGCGGGCCCGGGAGCACGCCCTCCTCAACTCCGCTATCTCCCGGGACCACCAGTACACCGCTCCACGTGCGCAGGGGCCCGCCCGGGGCATGGCAACACTGCACGCGTCCGCCACGCACCGGACGAGCCGCCCCGCCTCCTCCTCCACATCCTCTACTGGTCCCGCCGGAGGGCCCCAGTCCCCAACCGCCAGCGCAGCGAGCAGGCGATCCTCGTCCAGCCCGCCGAGGCACCACCCCTCTCTACCCGCCCCCAACCTTGGGGGGCGGCGTCCCCCCCTGGGGGGGGGCTCTATCCTAATCACTACATACAGATGGTCCGAGAGGGTCTCGACCCCCTCGGCCACCTCCCAGCCCGCCACCCTGCGCGCAACGGCGGGGGAGGCCCAGGTGAGGTCCACCACGGACTCCCCACGCCACGCAACGCAGGTGGGCGCCCCCCCCCGATTTAGCAACACAAGGCCTCGGCAGGCTGCCCACTCCGTGACCGCCCGCCCCCTGGCATTCTCCCTCGTTGAGCCCCAGCAGGGAGAGGCCGCATTGAAGTCCCCCGCTATCACCAGGTGGGGGCGGCGCGACACCGCCTCCCCCACCCGGTCCAACAGCTCCACAAACTGGGCCAGGGGGTACCTGGGCGGGGCGTACAGCCCCACCACCGTTAGGTCCCCCCAGCCCACTACCACGTAGTCTTCCCCGCGTTCCTCTACGGTCATAGCGGGGGACCTCCTACCTCTGGTGATCGCTACGGAGGCCCCACGGCTCCCCACCCAATCTGCGTGGTCGGGGATGCCGTAGGGCTCAGCGATCACCCCTAGGTCCATTCCCATGCCCACCATGCTCTGGACGAAAAGGTCCTGCGCACGGCGGGCATGGTTCAGGTTCGCCTGTAAAATCCCCAAGGTACTCATCGCATCGCCTAGCTAGCCTCCATGCGGGAGCTGTCTTCCACCTCCCTGCTAGGGCTCGGCCCCGCAGATGGGCCCGCTTCCGCGCTCGGACTGGATCCCGGCCCCTCGGCCAGGGGCGCAGCCGCCACCACCACTGGGGGTGCCCTACCAAACTTCCTGGGAGCGGTGCACCCCTTTCCTCCCAGCCTGTGCGCGGCTGGCTTGCCCAGGTCCGCGCACACGGGGCATCGCGCCTCAGCAGCACACTGGCTGGCCCGGTGTCCCTCCCGGCCGCACGCGTAGCAGCACCCAGACCTATCGTGGGGGCTGCCACACGTGTCCCGAACGTGGCCGAACTCCAGGCACCGGTAGCATTGGAGCTGCCGGGTAGGGAGGACGTCCACCCTCGCCAGCGTCCACCCCACCCTAAGCCGCCCCTCCGCCACCAGCTTCCTGGCGCCGGCCACAGGACACCGGACCCAGGCCGTGCCTAGCCCCCTCCCTGGGGGGCGCCTGACCTCGCCCACCCTGATCCGGTCCCGCGCTACCCCTGTAGCCTTCTGGACCGCCTCGCCCACTTCCCCGGCTGTGGCGGAGTCATCCAGGTCCCTGACCCGGACCTCCGCCATCCGCTCTGGGCGGGCGATCTTCACATCCCCGCCAATAACCTCCCGCAATCTGCCAGCCAGCAGGTCCGCCTTCTCCGCACCCCCAGGTCCCGGAACCTCGAGGATCAGTCCTCCGGTGACTGCCCTCCTCGGTCTCACCCCCGAAATGCCGATCTCCTCCAGGGAGATGCTGCTTTTGGCCCTAGCCAGGGCCTCGGCGTAGGTTGTGCTGGCCCCCTCCCGCGGCAGCGTGATGCACACTGCGGCCACTCGGGGGGGGCGCGGCAGGCGCACGGGGCCCGAGGGCCCCCTCGGTGCCGCCCCCGCACCATCCACCCCCGGACCGGAACCCCCCGCTGTTGGTGCCCGCTTGGCGGGCCCTGTCGCGGGGCCAACTGGGCCCGGCTTTGCAGGAGCACTCGCTGCCGCCTTCTTCTTCTTTTTCTTTTTCCCCCTCCCCGGGGCTACCGTCTGCCACTCTCCCTCTGTGGCGGGGACTCCTTCCACGGCCTCGCGACGTGTCTCACAGGGAGTGGCGGCCGGCTGGCTGACATCGCGCACCGCTCCCATCAATTCAGCCCTAAAATTAGTAAGCTTGGAATCGATCAGCTTACCGATCTTCGCCATAAGGCTGGTGTCCGTGCCCGGTTCTCCGATCCTCCCAGCGGTGGTAGCGGCGGCCGCAGAGGTGGCGGGTCCTCGCATGCCCGCCTTCAACGCCCTGACCTCCTTCAGAAGACTCTCCACCTGTCCCTCGAGTTCGCTGACTCGCGCCACCAGTCTCCGATTCTCCTCTCTCAATCTGGGGACAGAGGGAGAGGTTATCTTCCCGGGCATGCGTTTAGCCATCTCGCAGGCTGCGGCCTCCACCGTTCGCGCCGACTCCTTAAGGAGTTTAACGTATCCCCCCTTCAAGTTTTTGGAGGTGCCAGCAACCCTTTCGATGGTCCTGACACACTCCACGATCTGCGCCCCGAGGTCCGCCGTGGGTTGCTCCCTCATCTCCTCCTCCAGTCGTGCCCCCTTCCCACCCGTTATGGGCGCCAGCGCTTCTTCATCCCCGTCGCTGTCTAACCCAATGTAGGCCCTCTTTGGCGCCGTCGTAGGCTTCCCCGTAGGGAGCGCGCGCTTCCTACCCTGTCTATCGCCCGACACGAAGGAGGAGAGCGAGAAATCAGATTCCTCGCCTCCATCCACTCCCGATCCCGCTCCAGCAGTAGCGATGGACATCGACGAGCCCGCCGATGACATCGCGGCCCCCGTCCTCCGAACGGCCGCAGCTCTCAGGGGCAGTACCCGTGAGGGCCCCGGTGCGGCAGGGGGAGGCATGTTTGCCTCCACCTCCACCACCTCCTCCAACACCCGCTCCTCCACCCTCGCGCCTGCCTCGCGCCCTCCCTCTGCACCCTCCCCCCCTTCTTGGTTTGTGTTTGTTATTATATTTAAGTCTTCCATTCTGTTCCCACGAAAATGGTCGGATCTACACGTCCGCCCGGGCAGAGCCGCCTTACCCGGGTAGGCCTAGATACTCCGGGGTTTCGGCAGGTGCCCCGGAGGAACCGTTCACGACTGCGCCATTTAACCTCCACGCAGCCATGCACCCCTCGGCACGGTGTCTTAACACCTTGGGTTTGGAGGGTGTGTCGTTCTTAGTCTGGTGACTCACCACGAGCCTGCCCGGCATGGTAGTACCTGCTGGGGGCCACCGCCCCCGCCGGTATAGCCTCGAGGATCATTGGCACTCGCAAGCCCCTTCACCAACTACAAGGTGACGACACCTAGAAGGGGAACCTAACCTAACCTAACCTAACCTAACCTAACCTAACCTAACCTAACCTAACCTAACCTAACCTAACCTAACCTAACCTAACCTAACCTAACCTAACCTAACCTAACCTAACCTAACCTACCTTACCGACCGTAGATAAGGTACCTTCCGTACACACGATACCTTCCGTAGCTACCTTACCGACCGTAGATACCGTACCTACCGTAACAATAAATATAGGTTAGGTCAAGTAGTGAGTTGCGGTCCTCCAGTAATAGGATGAGATAGGACAGTGGGACATGGGGTAGGATAGGGTATGTGGATATGACAGGGTATGTTTAGGTTAGGATAGGATAGGATGGGGTAGGACAGGAAACGTGGGATTAGATAGGGTATGGGGATAGGACAGGGTATGTTTAGGGTATGGTAGGATAGGATAGGATGAGATAGGACAGGGGACGTGGGATAGGATAGGGTATGGGGATATGACAGGGTATGTTTAGGTTAGGATAGGATAGGATGGGGTAGGACAGGAAACGTGGGATTAGATAGGGTATGAGGATTGGACAGGGTATGTTTAGGGTATGGTAGGATAGGATAGGACAGGGGACGTGGGATAGGATAGGGTATGGGGATATGGCAGGGTATGTTTAGGTTAGGATAGGATAGGATGGGGTAGGACAGGAAAACGTGGGATTAGATAGGGTATGGGGATAGGACAGGGTATGTTTAGGGTATGGTAGGATAGGATAGGATGAGATAGGACAGGGGACGTGGGATAGGATAGGGTATGGGGATATGACAGGGTATGTTTAGGTTAGGATAGGATAGGATGGGGTAGGACAGGAAACGTGGGATTAGATAGGGTATGGGGATAGGACAGGGTATGTTTAGGGGGGGGTATGGTAGGATAGGATGAGATAGGACAGGGGACGTAGGATAGGATAGGGTATGGGGATA
This sequence comes from Cephus spinipes, assembly GCA_963971525.1. Lineage (NCBI taxonomy): Eukaryota > Metazoa > Arthropoda > Insecta > Hymenoptera > Cephidae > Cephus > Cephus spinipes. Next base: position 21,009 of record OZ020575.1, read on the forward strand.
TGACAGGGTATGTTTAGGTTAGGATAGGATAGGATGGGGTAGGACAGGGGACGTGGGATAGGATAGGACGTGGGATAGCTACCTACCGTAGCTACCTTACCGACCGTAGCTACAAATATAGGTTAGGTCAAGTAGTGAGTTGCAGTACTCCAGTACTTGACATAACCTAGAAAATGTAGGTTAGCTCTCGATATCAAAGTCCACGGCCGGGAATCGAACGCCGGTCCTCGGCGTGGTAGTCTGGCGCCCTGGCCTGTGGCTACGGCGCCGGTTCAAATTTCATGCAACGCTACTGGTACACATGCTATGGATAGGACAGGGTATTGGGGGATAGGATAGGATGAGATAGCACATGGAACGTGGGTTAGGACAGGGTATGTTTACGGACAGTGTATGTTTAGGGTATGTTAGGATAGGATGAGATAGGACAGGGGACGTGGGATAGGATATGATAGGATGAGATAGGACAGGGGATGTGGGATAGGTTAGGATGGGATAGGGCAGGGGACGTGGGATAGGACAGAGTATGGGGATAGGATAGGGTATGTTTAGGGTAGGATAGGATGGGATAGGACAGGGGACGTAGGATAGGATAGGGTATGGGGATAGGACAGGGTATGTTTAGGGTAGGATAGGATAGGACAGGGTATGTTTAGGGTAGGATAGGATAGGATGGGATAGGACAGGGGACGAGGGATAGGATAGAATGAGATAGGATAGGGGACGTGGGATAGGTCAGGGCAGAACCGGGGGCTCCGTGGGTAGGATGGTGAGTCACGCACGCACGATAGGGTACATGAGACAGGGTGTGATGAGATAGGACAGGATAGGGATATATCATACGCACACAGAGAGACCAACGAACAAAAAAAAAAAAAAAAAAAAAAAAAAAAAAAAAAAAAAAAAAAGAGAGATATGACACACACAGATACGATTTATTTACAGAAAATGGCAATTTTACAACGTCAACTAAAGATAGTCGATTTTGGGGACGCTAGATGAAAATGATCGACTGACCGACGACCCAGCCGACTTCCTCCCGTCCCCATCCTCCTTGTGGTCCTCTTCGTTGTCCAGATCCAGCTTCCTTCTCGCAGCTTTTCCAGAAGGTTCCACGCTACGACGTTCGTCGACCGCATCGGCCGTATCTGCGACACAAAGAAGGCAAAAAAAGGATAAATGTTTTACGCGTCACTTAAAACCGACACGCGTGTACACGTTCACAAAATCGTTTTCTCTCACCTTTCTTTGTCTCCGGCTTCGCGTCCATGGACGAGGAGACGTCGCAGCTCGAAGAATCTCCTTCCTTCGCTACCTTTAGTAAATCATCCACGTACTCTGCCTCCCCTATCGACACGGTATCCGCATCCGAATCTTCCTCCTCGCTCTTGGACAGAGATTCCTCGACGGAGGCATCCTCCCTCTTCCTCCCGAACACGGGATCGTTATCCATAATATACTGGATCCCTGTAACGCGACAAACGAACAATGGATTAGACGCACGCACGCACGCACACACACACATACACACAGAAGAGACACATCGTCGCGTATCGCGTCAGGTCGCGTAAGTGCACAAGCTGAAACGACGCGTCTTTAATTTTACCTTTTTTTGATCTTCTTGCGGATAACCTCGATCGTCACGTTAACGACCCACCGGAATAAGGAGGGATAAGGGCACCCCGTGGAGGCGTGCAGGATGTAGAACACGGTGAAGGCACCCGGTGACACGGAAACGGCGGCGACGCCGGCAACGGCGGGTAGCAGCGCAAACAAAGGAAACAAGAAACAGAGAAATCCGCAGCTCAATGTCGCGAACAGAACGAGCTACGACGACTGAAGGGGATCCTGCGACACCACCGAGCGCTAAAAATATCCCTATCCCCGCTCCCTGGCAAGCGACCAATGACGACGTCGAGCGATCCCACCATCGTCCATCCGTCGGCCAATGGGATCTCTTCCCGCGCTCTGGATTATCGTATAGGATTGGATAGGGTATGTTTAAGGTATGGATAGGATAGGATGAGATAGGACAGGGTATGGGGATAGGATAGGTTATGTTTAGGGTACGGTAGGATAGGATAGGACACCTAGATACAGAAAACTATGTAGCGGAACACCTGGACACCCTGAACTTCCACATCCGACACCTGGACACAGGAAACTACGAAGCGGAATACCTGGACACCCTGGACTTTCACATCCGACACCTGGACACAGGAAACTACGGAGCGGAACACCTGGACACCCTGGACTTCCACATCCGACACCTGGACACAGGAAACTATGGAGCGGAATGCCTGGACACCCTGGACTTCCACATCCGACACCTAGATACAGAAAACTACGGAGCGGAACACCTGGACACCCTGAACTTCCACATCCGACACCTAGATACAGAAAACTACGACGCGGAACACCTGGACACCCTGGACTTCCACATCCGACACCTAGATACAGAAAACTACGGAGCGCAACACCTGGACACCCTGGACTTCCACATCCGACACCTGGACACAGGAAACTACGGAGCGGAACACCTGGACACCCTGGACTTCCATATCCGACACCTGGACACAGGAAACTACGGAGCGGAACACCTGGACACCCTGGACTTCTACATCCGACACCTGGACACAGGAAACTATGGAGCGGAATGCCTGGACACCCTGGACTTCCACATCCGACACCTAGATACAGAAAACTACGGAGCGGAACACCTGGACACCCTGAACTTCCACATCCGACACCTAGATACAGAAAACTACGACGCGGAACACCTGGACACCCTGGACTTCCACATCCGACACCTAGATACAGAAAACTACGGAGCGCAACACCTGGACACCCTGGACTTCCACATCCGACACCTGGACACAGGAAACTACGGAGCGGAATGCCTGGACACCCTGGACTTCCATATCCGACACCTGGACACAGGAAACTACGGAGCGGAACACCTGGACACCCTGGACTTCTACATCCGACACCTGGACAGAGAAAACTACGAAGCGGAATACCTGGACACCCTGGATTTCCATATTCGACACCTAGATACAGATGGGATAGGATAGGACACGTGGGATAGGATAGGGCAGACCACGGCGAGAATAAATAAAAAAAAAATATGGGATAGGATGGGATAGGATAGGGCACGTGGGATAGGATAGGGCAGAACGCGGCGAGAATAAATTAAAAAAAATATGGGATAGGATGGGATAGGATAGGACACGTGGGATAGGATAGGGCAGACCGCGGCGAGAATAAATAAAAAAAAAATATGGGATAGGATAGGATGGGATAGGGCACGTGGGATAGGATAGGGCAGAACGCGGCGAGAATAAATTAAAAAAAATATGGGATAGGATGGGATAGGATAGGACACGTGGGATAGGATAGGGCAGAACGCGGCGAGAATAAATAAAAAAAAATATTGGATAGGATGGGATAGGATAGGTCACGTGGGATAGGATAGGGCAGAACGCGGCGAGAATAAATAAAATAAAAAATATGGGATAGGATAGGATGGGATAGGACACGTGGGATAGGATAGGGCAGAACGCGGCGAGAATAAATTAAAAAAAAATATGGGATAGGATGGGATAGGATAGGACACGTGGGATAGGATAGGGCAGAACGCGGCGAGAATAAATTAAAAAAAAATATGGGATAGGATGGGATAGGATAGGACACGTGGGATAGGATAGGGCAGAACGCGGCGAGAATAAATAAAAAAAAAATATGGGATAGGATGGGATAGGATAGGACACGTGGGATAGGATAGGGCAGAACGCGGCGAGAATAAATTAAAAAAAAATATGGGATAGGATGGGATAGGATAGGACACGTGGGATAGGATAGGGCAGAACGCGGCGAGAATAAATAAAAAAAAAATATGGGATAGGATGGGATAGGATAGGACACGTGGGATAGGATAGGGCAGACCGCGGCGAGAATAAATAAAAAAAAAATATGGGATAGGATGGGATAGGATAGGACACGTGGGATAGGATAGGGCAGACCGCGGCGAGAATAAATAAAAAAAAAATATGGGATAGGATAGGATGGGATAGGATAGGGTGCGCGAACTCCCCACCATCGTTCGGCCATAGTTTCTTAAGTTCGGTTAGGATAGGTAAGGATAGGGTCTTAAGTTCGGTTAGGGTAATCTAATTTGCATAACAAGTTAGGGTCTTAAGTTCGGTCAGGGTCTTAAGTTCGGGTAGGGTCGATCTTAGGTTTTAGGGTACGGGACTTAGAAATTTTCGTGCCGTATAGGTTTTGGGTAGGTTAGGTTAGGGCACTAGGGTCGATTCTTATGGGGATTTACGTGTATTTCCAATGGGGCAAGGGTAGGATAGGATAGGGTACAACGAAAAATTCCAAGTTTTTTCCGGAATCTCTAATTATTGGTCAAAATCGATTCAACACACCAGTTTTCCAGCGGAAATGGTCCACTTGAGCACGAATATGACATCGGAATCCGCGACCATGCTTCCGTTTGGCCGTAATAACGATTTTGCGGGTTCGCGAACTGCTACTTCCGGTACCGTTGACCGGAAGTCGATCGTCGCGCATGTTTTCTCATCGGTTTTGAATTCTCTTTCGATTGAATCGAGCAGAAATTAAATATCTATCTCCGTTTTCGAGATATCGACCGTTACTCGAAAACGGCTCGATGGACCTAAAAAATTTTTTGTGTACGGCTAGATATCCGCCTTCTGAATCCGTACATACGATTAGCAAAAAATCTCTCGACGAAAGTGCCTATAACCTAACCTAACCTAACCTAACCTAACCTAACCTAACCTAACCTAACCTAACCTAACCTAACCTAACCTAACCTAACCTAACCTAACCTAACCTAACCTAACCTTGCAACCGAGGGTCAAAATTAGCGATACCTACCAATCCATAAAGACTTTTTGAAAGTTATGTATTCCGAAAGGGGTTAGATGTATTTCATGTGCTCAGCTGCAGGAGGAATCACACATTAGACAGGGTAGCAAACCGGATGTAACAAACAGAGTTTTATGAATTTAAACAAAAGTTTGTAGAACTAATAATTATTCATAAATAAACTAATGTGGATAATTTTCTAACACGAGGTAGCTAGGTTGGGTTGATAATCTTCAAAGTAGACTCAATAGATTAGTGAACTTGTGTACTTATCTGAAATGTCAGTTGAAACTGGTTTGCGATGACGTCAGCATATCGTATGATCTTAAATCACAGATAGGTATAGTAAAATACTAGGATATGATGATATATGGGATGGATTATGTGGCGTATAGAACTAGAAGTAGGTTGATAATAGATAAACGGAAATAGATGTGCCAAATGCAAGTGCAAGGGCTCACAGGTCTAGCATCTATTCCAAATAATGATAGTCAGATAGAACATGAGTTTTATCGAACCCGGATGTGACGAACTTAATGCGCAATAGCAAATCACGGCTAAAGTAAAGTTGATCCGATAGTGGAAACAGATGCCGCAGATTTCGTTAAAATAGGACATCATGAAGTATACATTTATTCCGTGTTATCATTAACGAGTGATAAGTGTTATCAACTTTCTTCCTATGGGTCCGATAAGGAATTTATGGGATGCAAATTATTCCTAATGACAAATCTAATTACATATCATTAGATTAAGGCGTAATAATTAAGATCATCAAAGTTTTGTCGACGAAATTAATATTTGTCATAAACAATGGTAGTTATGATCATGAAAATATATGCCTAGTATGTCAAAGGGATATAGTGTTCTGTTTGCATTAGGTTTAAGACATGTAAATATTCTAGTATAAGATTTTTATGTGTGAGCGATCCGGTAATAACTGGTTTTTGACCGTTATTCGTTTATCAAGGATAAAAGCGGTAATAGCCAGTGGAAACTGGATTCAATAGGCGCATTCGAAAGAGATAAAATTTAACTTCAGTTTTTCATAAGTTTTAACTATGGGTTTCAATTATTGTTATCTGATTGTCGGAAATTCTTCGAAACAAATTTAAGCCTAAAAAATGTAATGGGATAAATTTGTAATCACTAATTAACAAATTTGAGGATAATTAGAATTAGTTATCTTTATTATTGTTACATGATTGTGGATAGCATAAGTCTTATTGTTTAACGTAAATATCAATATAGAGTGCAATGCCATGATCTTAAGTGGTATCTAGGATTAAGTTTAAATTAAGTAATTCTAGTATAAAACCATTATTATAAACTATTTATAGTTTAAGTTTTTGAGTGGTGGGGGCGCAGGAGGAGAACCCCTCCGGCACTATAAAAGCGAGCGCTGCCACGGCTCGTGAGTTCAGTCTTCTTGATCGCGCCAAGAGGCTACGTCGTCGTTCTCATACTTTATATCGAGTCTTCGTAATATTTCGCTAAGTTTAAGTGTTACATCATTGTATATGGACGCCATTGCTTTAAATAAATTTATATTACGTGTGTTCATTTAATTGCAACTCTACGTGAATTTATTTAATAGTTTTGTGGACCTCGTCATTACAGTGATAGTTAAAATAAATTCCTATTACGGATTTATTTAATTTAATACACGCTGGCTGTTCGGATGTACATTCTGGCGAATCTGTAAGAAAGCTAGGATATCCGGGTGAAATATAAAACACTTTTGTGGATTGTGAAAGTGAAAAGGCAGTAGGTTACCGGGAGTGATACAGCTTAAATGCTATATTGGGGAACGGGAACTGGAGATACTTACCGGGATACTGGAAGCTGCTGATCCGCTGGAATCTGAAACAAAAAAATAGAAGATTGTTAATTCAATAGTTAACCTGAGGAGGTGCTGTTGAAATTCGATAGGAAGTGAACGTGGAAGCTGACTCATCCTATCAACCTTGCTTATAGATTAGGTGAAATAAGCTGGCGGCCGTGTATAACGACACCAACGAACAGTGGGCTACTTGTGTTCGGACGGGAATTCTTTTAAAGAGGAATTTTCGGAAGAATTCAACATCATCTGCGAGGACCAATCAACTTAAGTGTGGATTGCATATCGTCCAAAGGAGTCACACGAACTATTGTGAGGGCTAACTGGTTACATTCTGGAAGTGCCTGACTTCAGCAGCAGCCTTTTAAGGAAAAGGACCAGCCAAACGGTTACACAATAGATAGATGGCGACCGTGACAGGACAGTTCTAGCTAGTCCTGGTAAAAAAGGATCTGGAACAACAGTGTCGTTAAAACAACAGTGAAGATAATTCGGTGAAAACAAGGACACACTGGAGAACATCTGAGCTGAAACTAAAGTGGAAGTTTAATTGTGGTGAAAACAAGGACACACCAGATTAGATCTGAAACGAAAATAAAAGTACATCGGTTACGCGAGTCGGATCGGTCGAAATTATAAAACAAAATAATAAATCGGTTTCGCGAATACGGGTCGGTTTAAGCATTATAATTTCTAATGATTTAAATCATTGGGGTTATTCTTATACAGTGTTGGTGAAGGGGAAGTGACAGTGATTATTGATGAATGGGCTATTAAAAAACCTGTGAGTGAACATCAAGAATTACACGAAGGTCAATACTTACCTGGATTACCAAACAACGCTGGATCTGTGGACGTGGTCAGTAGATGCTACTGCGTTCCAAAAAGCAGATCAACAACCAAACAACGATGAGTTCGGGCAAATCAAAAACAAAGAGGACCCCGGTCAAATCATCAGTTGCTGAGGCAGCAAACATGGACCAACTAGAGGAGGAGTATGCTGAACAACATCGGGGAACAGCTGTGCAGACCCAGGATCCTAGAGGTGGAGCAACGGGAACGGACATCGCTGGACCATCGACATCAACATCAACATCGGCAACATCAGCATCTGCAAGCGTCGAGGAGAAAGGAGGCCAACTTGGAGGGGACAACCTGAAGATGTTGGAAGAAATTAACCGTAAGCTTCTAGAATTTCAAGCGAATATGATGGAACAGGTTAAGTTAGCTTTGCGGGATAAAGATGTAACGCGTGATGATCCTAAAGATAACGATAGCGTAGATGAACAGGTTTCTGAGGTAAAGGAAATTCTAGAGCGCGTAGTTATTACACAGGATAGGTCGGGATTAACGAACCTGAGCTTTGATGGAGATATTATAGCAAAGAACCCTCGTAGGTTTATCGATAGATTCGAGAAAATCGCTAGGTTGGAACATAGGCGGAAAGAAGAAAAAACTTTAGCGTTTCTGAATGCCATGAAGGGGAAAGCGGCAGTCTGGGCAGAGGGTCTTGACGATGACGATTTCTCTACAATCAAATCCAAATTTCTAAAGAGATTTTGGAGTATTGATAAACAACGCCTGGTATTGGAAAAAATAATGACAGGTAGTTACGATAGGAAGACACACGGGGATATGGAAGCCTATTTTATGAAGTGGGTACGCCATAATCAAATGCTAGATACTTCGTTCGACGAAATAGGGTTGATTAAACAACTAATCTTGCATTATGAACCGGAAGTCTGCCGAAAACTTAGAGACATGAACACTTTAACAATTGAGAAGATTGCCGAGAGACTCAGAGAGTTAGACGATTTACATCAAGGTAGTGGCAAGATGACGGGAAGAGGAAAGCCGGAAACGGAAAGTAAGGATAATGCAGGCCATCAGAAGAAGGAAGAAAGATCTCAATACAACAAGAACAAATCCGCGGAAAATAACAGCAAACATAGTTCTAGAGATAAGGATAAGAAATCAGACGGTAGTATCAGAAATGATAAAGGATCAGGGGAAGGGAAAGAAGATGGTGGTAAGGCGAAGGATAGCAGTCAGAAGGAGAAGAAGCCAGTCGCAATCATAAAGCCAGTGGAAAGTGATGAGGAGTCTGAGGAAGATGATGACGAGAGTGCTGAGGAGGGAACTCCGCACACGATCGTAGAAGTCAATGGGCATCTGATCAATGCGTTAGTCGACACTGGGGCACAAGTATCCGTTATGTCGTCTAAACTGTTGGAGCGTCTCGAAACTGATGGAACCGCTTACAAGAGGATACCCATCAAAACATTAAAGGTAAAAGGAGCATTTGGTGGAGCAGCGAAAAACGTACGTGAAGTCTTATTGATTCCGTTAACGATAGCGAAGAAATTAGTATGGCACAGTTTCTTGGTAGTGAGGGAATTATCAGAAGAGTTGGTTCTGGGATTCGATTTTCTAAGGAATAAAAGAATGATAGTAGACGGACTAGGAGATGTATATTTCCAAGAAGATATGATTCGAGGGGATTGCATAAGAAAAGAAATGGAAGAAGAAAAGAAGAGAAAATTTGAAGACTATGAAGTAGACTTACCTGAAGATAGATTGGAACACGATAATACGAAAATGCTGACTACTGAAGCTGCGAAGACCAAAAGGTTGAAATCTGAAACTAAAAGGTGGATACCTGAAAAACAAACAGAGCCTGAAAAGGAAGTAAAGATTAGTCTGGAGGAGGGGAAGAATCTGGTACAAGACATACTGGATAAATACGATGGGATATTCAATAAAGAAATGGGGAGGATCGCAGGATACTCACATGAAATTGTGATGCGGGACACCAAACCTTTCAAGAAGCCTATCTACCCAATCCCAAATGCTATGAAACCTCAGGTGCTGGAAGAAATTACGACGTGGGAGAAAAACGATGTTATCGAAAGAGCCCCTACGGAGTACCTTAATCCACTGGTTGTCGTGAAGAAGCCATCTGGAAAAATTCGTCTCTGTCTAGATGCAAGAGCGATCAATGAGAAGATGGTCGGAGATGAAGCTCGTCCACCTACGATCGACAGTATCATGGAAAAGATGGAGAAATCAGAGTATTTCACTAATCTTGATATAAAAGATGCATTTCTGCATATCGAGTTAGTCGAATCATCTCGCAAATATACAGGTTTTTTGTTCGACGGTCAAACTTACGTCTTCAAGAGATTGCCATTTGGTTTAAAGACCTCTGGTGCATCATTTACGAGGGCAATACATAAGGTGATAGGACCGGAGTTAGAGCATAAAATAATCATATATCTGGATGATATACTGATTGCTACAAAGAATCTGGAAGAACATAAACAAATCTTGGATGCTGTTATGAAGAAATTACACGATGCGGGTGTGAGACTCAATGAAGAAAAATCGCACTTTGCCGTGAAGAAAGTCGTGTTTTTGGGACATGTATTTCAAGATAACCGTGTAGAAATAACTGATGAAACAAAAAGAAACATCAGGGAATTTCCACAACCAACCAACAAGAAGATGTTACAGTCTTTCTTGGGACTGATCAACTGGGATCGCAAGTTTATTCCAGGATTGGCCGAAGTTTTGAACCCACTACAGGAATTATTGCGAAAAGATGTAAAATTCAAGTGGGGAATAAATCAAGAAGAAGCCTTCTCAACAGCTAAGAAGATGTTTGAAGAAGCAAAAGCACTTTATTATATGCATGAGGAAATGAATATATACATTGAATCTGACGCATCAAATAAAGGAACCGGTGCATGTTTATATCAAGTTGATAACAACGGGGTGCGAAGAAACGTAGCTTACACAAGTAAATCTGTTAATAAGACGGAGGCAAAATATACGACTACGGAACTGGAATGCCTAGCTGTGGTTAGAGCCTTACGCAAATGGAGAGTGTTGCTATTAGGAAGACCTTTGACAGTCAAAACGGATCATAGGGCATTGAAATTTATTTCGCAATGTGCTCGTGTGAGTAACCGGATTGCTCGATGGTTGCACACCATCAACGAATTTGATATTACATGGATACACGTGCCGGGCAAAGATAACAAGATCGCCGATGCACTATCAAGAGTGTTAATCAATGATCAAAACAAGAATGAAGAAGAGATTCGGATTGGCAGAATTATTGCAATGAATGAGGGAACATCGTGGGATGATGCATTATCAGAATTGAAGAGGATACAAAGTAGGGACTCGATACACTTATTGCAAGAGGATCCGCGAAATTACTCAATAATCAATGGATTGATATGTGTCAAAAGAAATCCTGGATGGCGAATCGTAATTCCGGATGCAATAGCCAATGCTTGGATACTCAAACTTCACAAGTTCTTAGCACATTTTGGCACCGACAAGGTCGAGGATTATTCGAAGAAATATTTCGATATAAGTAATCTAGGTACTAGGGTCAGAGGTGTTGTGGCTGCATGCGATGTTTGCCAAAGAACTAAATATTATACCAAAGAATCTACAGGAAGTCCTTATTATTATCTACCTGAGGCTCCAGGGATAAAAGTATCTTTGGACATCTATGGACCTTTGCCAATGGCAAAATCAGGACATAAATATGTTTTGGTGATTATGGATCAGTTTTCAAAATTGGTTAAATTCTATCCGATGAATAACCAGAAGACACATACTATTCTAGCCATAGTGAAGGAAAAGTACATCAGGGAAGTTAATAAACCAAGATTTATTCTAACGGACAGAGGAGGACAATTCTTATCTAGCGTTTGGCAGGAAGAATTAGACAAAGTAGGGATTAAAGCAATCAAGACAACTACTTATAATCCTCAAGCCAATCCTGTGGAGAGGGTTATGCGTGAATTAGGGCGCATGATTCGCACATACGTACATTCATATCCAACGAAGTGGCCAATGGTTTTGGAGAGGGCAGAAACAGTTATCAACAGTACTCAACACTCATCGACAGGCTACGAACCTAGACAGCTACATGAAAACGTTAATGGAATCTCATTACCGCCAGAGATTGCGAACATCTATGAGGAAGAAGATAATTTGGATCAAAAGATTCAAAAAGCTAAAGAACATCTAAAGAAGAGAGCCCAATACAGATATCAGAGGTTCAACAAGTTGCACAAGACTGTGAAGTACGAAGTGGGAGACCAAGTGTTACTGAGAGTACACAAATTATCCCAAAAAGAAAAGGATATTAATAGGAAAATTTGTCTAGTATATGATGGTCCTTACACTATAGTGGAAGTTCCTTATGAAAACGTGTATTTGCTGAAGGATGAAGACAGAGTTATCGGAAACTTCAATGTAAGGCAGATAAGACCCTATTACCAAAATCCTGACAACAATTTCAGTATTAATATCATCACTCGCAAGAGGATAAAAATAAGTGATATTAACCTCAACAACGTGGAAGAATCTGAAGAAGAAGGATCCAACAATGAAGATCTTACGGATGAAGTCACAGAAGAGGATACTGATTCTGAAGAGATTGTTGGTCAAACGTTCACGGACATCATGATCAACAATCAAACATTTGGGGCTAAGATTGATTGTAGAAATAATATATCTCTCATTAGTTCTCAAACCGTAAATGAATTTCAACTGGAGATTGAATACCAGGAAGGAATTTATAAAATTATACATACCTTAACTGGAGTACCATTCAGCTTGCATCGATTCGTACATCTATCATTCAGATTGAATCAACTCAGCTATTATCATAAATTTTGGATTATTAATGATCCGATAAAGATGATTACGTTGGGTGCAGACTGGTGTTACGAAAATAAGGTCAAATTAGATTTTTCTGAAAACAAGTTGGAAATCAGGGGTCGACCAAGAGATTCATCGAGTAATTAAAGAAAAAATTACTTACCTCAGATAAAGATGTCGTGAAGAACCTGAAATACGAATTCCTGCTGAAAAAGAAAGAAAAATTTAAATTAAAATAATAGTAGACTGAAGCAAAATAGCGGAACGTCGAAATTATGAACACACCGTAACTGAAGACATAAGATGGCGGACGGATCTACGAACACACCTGAGTAGGGAAAACCGTTTGTTACAGGCATGGCTGATTTACGAACAGACCAAAACGCAGAGACACGGGACGACCAATCAGGAGACGGAACACAACTGTCAGGGATAGATACGAACTGGCAGCCCGCAGAAATGTTCGGCGCAATAGATCATACGTCAATTGTTAATCAAGAACAAGTGCAAATGTTTAAATACGTGTGTAATAACAAAAGAAGTGATCTGATGATCAACAAAACAATTAACGATATGGGTGATAGAATTGAGACTGTTGTACATGCCTGTGTGCGTAGAACCAGTGAGGAAATCTTGGGAATAATAACCAAGAAATCGATCGTGAAACCTACGTCGTCAAACTATCAAAATAACGAGGATCAAGGTGCTAATGAAGATGAAATAAACCAGGAAGATTCGGAAACATTCCAGGAGATAGAAGCTGTCGCTGGATGTTCAAAGGCAATTACATACGTAAAGGATACTCAGAAAAAAGTGAAGCCTAAAGTTATTACGTCTATTGTACTTGAACCAGGATCTATCTGGCCATCGTTTAGTCATCTACCAGTTAATGATAGTGGGGATGAAGTTGAAGGTGATTTTATCCCAAACAACAATGACAGATTGCTGTTACAGGATCCTAATTTAGAGGTTAATCCAGGGGTTCTCATTACAGAAAGGGTCGTGGATGCAAAATTGGACATGATACCTAAAGTAATGCTGCATAAGTTGACTGATGAGGAGATCTCTCAGATCATGGGGAATCTAGTAGTCAGAAAGTCATCAAGGAGGATTAAGCAAAGGGAATTTCCAGGAATGATAGATCATACATATCTGAGGGGAAAAATGGCGGATCGACCAAGATTTGTGGACAGAGAATTACCTAGGAATACTGTGAAGAGGAATAAGTATTACTACGACAAAATCTTCCAGGAAAATTATACGCCTAGGAAACTTAATTCCAATGCCAGAGCAATCAAGAATAGGAAAATTCGTCAGACCAAATTGCTTAATCAGAATCGTCGAGATACTCTGTTGGACGACAGTGATACTGAAGACTCAGACTAAAAGACTCTAAAATGTGTTGATGTTATTTATTCATATTTTATCAAGAGTTAAATGTTTGAGAAGTTAATGTTAAGCTGTTATACTTAATATTAATAACAGTCTATACTTTTGTATTTTTTTTTTGCAGTAAGGTCAGAAAGTCTGATGTAATATTATGCTTCTAAAAGAAATTTTATAATTTGTTAGTTAGCTATAAGGTCAGATTGCTTATTGTGTTTGAAAATACTAATGTCTCAATTCGTATTTGCTTTAAAACCTGTGTTAAAAAAGTTACTTATTTAGGATTGGTTGCCTGAATAAAACCTTCTAGCATACCTAATGAAAATTTTTGTCTTTTATTTGAAAATTCAAAAGTTTAGGGGAAGAATGCAACCGAGGGTCAAAATTAGCGATACCTACCAATCCATAAAGACTTTTTGAAAGTTATGTATTCCGAAAGGGGTTAGATGTATTTCATGTGCTCAGCTGCAGGAGGAATCACACATTAGACAGGGTAGCAAACCGGATGTAACAAACAGAGTTTTATGAATTTAAACAAAAGTTTGTAGAACTAATAATTATTCATAAATAAACTAATGTGGATAATTTTCTAACACGAGGTAGCTAGGTTGGGTTGATAATCTTCAAAGTAGACTCAATAGATTAGTGAACTTGTGTACTTATCTGAAATGTCAGTTGAAACTGGTTTGCGATGACGTCAGCATATCGTATGATCTTAAATCACAGATAGGTATAGTAAAATACTAGGATATGATGATATATGGGATGGATTATGTGGCGTATAGAACTAGAAGTAGGTTGATAATAGATAAACGGAAATAGATGTGCCAAATGCAAGTGCAAGGGCTCACAGGTCTAGCATCTATTCCAAATAATGATAGTCAGATAGAACATGAGTTTTATCGAACCCGGATGTGACGAACTTAATGCGCAATAGCAAATCACGGCTAAAGTAAAGTTGATCCGATAGTGGAAACAGATGCCGCAGATTTCGTTAAAATAGGACATCATGAAGTATACATTTATTCCGTGTTATCATTAACGAGTGATAAGTGTTATCAACTTTCTTCCTATGGGTCCGATAAGGAATTTATGGGATGCAAATTATTCCTAATGACAAATCTAATTACATATCATTAGATTAAGGCGTAATAATTAAGATCATCAAAGTTTTGTCGACGAAATTAATATTTGTCATAAACAATGGTAGTTATGATCATGAAAATATATGCCTAGTATGTCAAAGGGATATAGTGTTCTGTTTGCATTAGGTTTAAGACATGTAAATATTCTAGTATAAGATTTTTATGTGTGAGCGATCCGGTAATAACTGGTTTTTGACCGTTATTCGTTTATCAAGGATAAAAGCGGTAATAGCCAGTGGAAACTGGATTCAATAGGCGCATTCGAAAGAGATAAAATTTAACTTCAGTTTTTCATAAGTTTTAACTATGGGTTTCAATTATTGTTATCTGATTGTCGGAAATTCTTCGAAACAAATTTAAGCCTAAAAAATGTAATGGGATAAATTTGTAATCACTAATTAACAAATTTGAGGATAATTAGAATTAGTTATCTTTATTATTGTTACATGATTGTGGATAGCATAAGTCTTATTGTTTAACGTAAATATCAATATAGAGTGCAATGCCATGATCTTAAGTGGTATCTAGGATTAAGTTTAAATTAAGTAATTCTAGTATAAAACCATTATTATAAACTATTTATAGTTTAAGTTTTTGAGTGGTGGGGGCGCAGGAGGAGAACCCCTCCGGCACTATAAAAGCGAGCGCTGCCACGGCTCGTGAGTTCAGTCTTCTTGATCGCGCCAAGAGGCTACGTCGTCGTTCTCATACTTTATATCGAGTCTTCGTAATATTTCGCTAAGTTTAAGTGTTACATCATTGTATATGGACGCCATTGCTTTAAATAAATTTATATTACGTGTGTTCATTTAATTGCAACTCTACGTGAATTTATTTAATAGTTTTGTGGACCTCGTCATTACAGTGATAGTTAAAATAAATTCCTATTACGGATTTATTTAATTTAATACACGCTGGCTGTTCGGATGTACATTCTGGCGAATCTGTAAGAAAGCTAGGATATCCGGGTGAAATATAAAACACTTTTGTGGATTGTGAAAGTGAAAAGGCAGTAGGTTACCGGGAGTGATACAGCTTAAATGCTATATTGGGGAACGGGAACTGGAGATACTTACCGGGATACTGGAAGCTGCTGATCCGCTGGAATCTGAAACAAAAAAATAGAAGATTGTTAATTCAATAGTTAACCTGAGGAGGTGCTGTTGAAATTCGATAGGAAGTGAACGTGGAAGCTGACTCATCCTATCAACCTTGCTTATAGATTAGGTGAAATAAGCTGGCGGCCGTGTATAACGACACCAACGAACAGTGGGCTACTTGTGTTCGGACGGGAATTCTTTTAAAGAGGAATTTTCGGAAGAATTCAACATCATCTGCGAGGACCAATCAACTTAAGTGTGGATTGCATATCGTCCAAAGGAGTCACACGAACTATTGTGAGGGCTAACTGGTTACATTCTGGAAGTGCCTGACTTCAGCAGCAGCCTTTTAAGGAAAAGGACCAGCCAAACGGTTACAACCTAACCTAACCTAACCTAACCTAACCTAACCTAACCTTTTTTTTTTTTTTTTTTTTTTTTTTTACGCGGGGGAAATCTTCCAAAGACACCCCAGCCCCCGGGGAAGGGGGCCGGGGTAGTGTGGGATTTTTACCCACTAAAACCCCCGCGGTGGTCCTCTCATGGCTCTAAAGGGGGGCCCCGGGATCTCGAACGAACACAACCGGGACCCCCCTACCAATGCCTTACGGCCCCGCTCTTAGAAACCCCCCCTCCGGTGAGGGGGGGAAATCCCACTACTTCGGCGGCGCAGAGGGACCACTCCCCGCACCGCCACCTCGCAACATGCCGCGTGCAATGGCCGCGAGGTCTCCCCTACCTCGCGGCCTGCGGCTTATCCTGGGCCAGGGGGAGGGGGTCGCCCACGCCGGCGGACCCCGCCCCTCGCCCCTATCCTCCCGAGGGCCTCGCGGGCCCTCTCGGCGTCCTCCTTCTGCAAGATCACTGACTCGCAGAAGGAGGACACCGCATTCCATTTCTCCTCACTGCCCACCATCGCCCCGACGACGGCAGGCAGCGAGAGATCCTCCCCGATGATCTGGACCAGGACACCGCGCTCCCTGCCAAAGGCAGAGCACACCTCCAATGTATGTTGCGCGGTGTCCTGGTCCGCTCCGCAATGGTGGCAGCGCGCCGTCACCTCCCTCCCGATTCGGTGCAGGTACTCACCGAAGCATCCATGCCCGGTGAGCACCTGCGTGAGACGGAAGGTCAGCCTTCCCCAGCCGCGACCCAGCCAATCATCCCAGTTGACCAGGATCGCCCCGACAGTACGATGGCCCATACTGTCTTCTAATCTATTCCTCCATTCGGCCAGTGCGTCCTGCCGGGCCTGGAGCCTCAGGGCAGCCTCCTCCCGTGCGGACAAGGGGTCACCCCCTCGACCTCCTCGACCCCCGCGGGTCGCCCAGTAAACCCTCGCGTACATACTTGCGTGTAGGTCGAAGGGGATCACCCTTGCCAGCACCATCGCCGCCCCAGCGGAGATCGTGCGATATCCTCTAATCACCCTCACGGCCATCCGCCTCTGGAGCCTATCCACTCCTGCCCACCATCTGCGGCCGGCCGCGAGGTCTTCCACCCATACCGGTGCTCCGTAGGTTATTACCGATCGCACGATCCCCACGTAGAGTCGGCGAACCTCTTCCCTGGGGCCGCCAAGGTTCGGGAGCAGCCGTGCAAGGGCAGCAGCCACCCCCGCACCCTTGGCCCCCACACCCTCGAAATGAGCCCGGAAGCTCCAGTGGCTGTCCAGGGTGAGACCGAGGTACTTCATGGTAACCCCGATCTCCACCTGAGCCTCCCCGATGGCAATCCGCGCCCCTGTCGGGGGCGGGCCGCTCCTCCCGCGGTCGTAGACCCACATGGCCTCTGTTTTGTGTGGAGCGACCCGAAGCCCAAGGGCACGGATCGCCGCGACGACGCGCGCCAACCTAACCTAACCTAACCTAACCTAACCTAACCTAACCTAACCTAACCTAACCTAACCTAACCTTTTTTTTTTTTTTTTTTTTTTTTTTTTTACGCGGGGGAAATCTTCAAAAGACACCCCAGCCCCCGGGGGAGGGGGCCGGGGTAGTGTGGGATTTTTACCCACTAAAACCCCCGCGGTGGTCCTCCCATGGCTCTAAAGGGGGGCCCCGGGATCTCGAACGAACACAACCGGGACCCCCCTACCAATGCCTTACGGCCCCGCTCTTAGAAACCCCCCCCTCCGGTGAGGGGGGGGAACATCCCACTACTTCGGCGGCGCAGAGGGACCACTCCCCGCACCGCAACCTCGCAACATGCCGCGTGCAATGGCCGCGAGGTCTCCCCTACCTCGCGGCCTGCGGCTTATCCTGGGCGAGGGGGAGGGGGTCGCCCACGCCGGCGGGCCCCGCCCCTCGCCCCTACCCTCCCGAGAGCCTCGCGGGCCCTCTCGGCGTCCTCCTTCTGCAAGATCACTGCCTCGCAGAAGGAGGACACCGCATCCCAATTCCTCTCGCCACCCACCATGGCCCTGACCACGGCAGGCAGCGAGAGATCCTCCCCGATAACGCCGACCAGAACACCGCGCTCCCCGCTAAAGGCGGGGCAGACCTCCAATGTATGCTGCGCGGTATCCTGGTCGGCTCCGCAGTGGTGGCAGCGCGCCGCCGCCTCCTTCCCGATTCGGTGCAGGTACTCACCGAAGCATCCATGCCCGGTGAGCACCTGCGTGAGGCGGAACGTTAACCTCCCCCAGCCACGACCCAGCCAGTCATCCCAGCTGGCCAGTATCGCCCCGACAGTCCGATGGCCGGCGCTGTCCTGTAGTCTCTCCCTCCACTCGGCCAGAGCGTCCTGCCGGGCCTGGAGCCTAAGGGCTGCCTCCTCTCGTGGCGACAAGGGGTCACCCCCACGACCTCCTCGACCCCTCCGGGTCGCCCAATAGACCTCCGCATATACTTTCGCATGGAGGTCGAAGGGGATCACCCTTGCCAGCACCATCGCCGCCCTCGCGGAGACCGTGCGATAACCTCTAATAACCCTCACGGCTAGCCGCCTCTGGAGTCTATCTACCCCGGCCCACCATCGACGACCAGCCGCGAGATCCCCTGCCCAAATTGGCGACCCGTAAGTAACCACTGATCGCACGATCCCCACATAGAGGCGACGAATCTCCTCCCTGGGGCCACCAAGGTTCGGGAGCAGCCGCGCTAACGCAGCGGCAACCCCCGCCCCCCGGCCCCCAACGCCCTCAAAATGAGCCCGAAAGCTCCAGTGGCTGTCCAGGGTGAGACCGAGGTACCTCATGGTTCCCCCGATCTCCACCCGGGCCTCACCGACCTCGATCCGAGCCCCATTCGGCGGCGGGCCGCTCCGCCCGCGATCGTACACCCACATTGCCTCCGTTTTATGCGGAGCGACCCGCAGCCCAAGGGCACGGATCGCCGCGACGACGCGCGCCACGCCAACCTCCGCTAGACGAACGGTCCTCCCCCAGGAGGATTCCCCGGCTAGGACCAGTGTGTCGTCCGCGTAACACACCAGTCCCACGCCGTTCGGCAGGCCAACTCGCAACACCTTATCATACGCGAGGGCCCACAGGGTCGGGCCCAGAACCGATCCCTGCGGGACCCCGCAGACGACCTCCCTGGTGTGCCTTATCCCCTCCCTATCACGGTAACTGACCGTTCTCCCACTCAGGTAGGACCGGATCAACCTCCTAATATGGGGAGGAACCCGGTGGT
Organism: Cephus spinipes; assembly: GCA_963971525.1. Lineage (NCBI taxonomy): Eukaryota > Metazoa > Arthropoda > Insecta > Hymenoptera > Cephidae > Cephus > Cephus spinipes. The sequence continues at coordinate 40,699 of OZ020575.1, forward strand.
ATTCCAGGCCCCCCCCAATTGCCGCCCAGGGGAGGGTGTTGAAGGCGTTCACGATGTCAAGACTCACCGCCAGCGCCACCCCCCCCCGGGAGGTCACCTCCCACGTGAAGTCCCGGACACGCTGGATTGCATCCAGCGTGGACCGGCCTCCGCGGAAGCCATACTGCTCCGCGGAGAGATCCGGGCCTACCTGCTCAAGGTGCCCGACGAGCCGGGCCACCACAACCCTCTCCAATAGTTTGCCCGCCTCGTCGAGCACGCATAGGGGACGGTACGACGACGCCGTCCCCGTCGGCCTGCCCTCCTTGTGGAGGAGGACCATTCGACCCTCCTTCCACCCACGGGGGAAGGTTCCTTTATTGAGGCAGCCCTCTACGAGCCGCCTCATCCAGTCCCCTATCACCCCGTGGGCGATCCTCCAGACTTTTCCAGGGATGCCGTCCGGACCCGGTGCCACCCGACGCTCCCCGAGCCTTCGGACGGCATCCTCCCACTCCGCGTCTTGCAGCGGGGGAACTGGGGACGGATCCGGGTGTGCCGCCCCGTCACCGCCCCCCCAGTCCCCCACATCACCCCCTACGGCGGGGAAGAGGGCCTCCACTATTCCCGAAAGGGCCCGGGGTTCAAGGGACCCAGTCGCCGGGGGCGCCCTGGACAGCCTACCCGTTACCATCCTATAGGGACGCCCCCATGGGTCCCTATCCAGGGAGGACAGAAGGTCCCCCCAGGCCCGGGCCTTCGCGTCCCGAATCGCCGCCTGAAGGGCAACGACGCGGGACCTGTACGCCACGTATAGCGCCCTCTCCCCCCCCTCATCCGTGCTCGCCCTCCGACGGGCACGGAGGTAGCACCGGCGGGCCCGGGAGCAGTCCGCTCTCAGCTCAGCTATCTCCCGGGACCACCAGTACACCGCCCGATCAGGGGGGCGACCCGCCCGGGGCATGGCAACGCTACACGCGTCCGACACGCACCGGATGAGCCGCCCCGCCTCGTCCTCCACGTCATCCACAGGGCCCGTCGGAGGGCCCCAACTTCCTACCGCCAGGGCCGCGCACAGGCGGTCCACATCCAGCCTGCCGAGGCTCCATCCGACCCCCGCTTCCGGAGGGCGGCCACCCCCCCCGGCGGGGGGCGCCATCCTCATAACGATGTAGCGGTGGTCTGACAAGGTTTCGACCCCGTCAGCAACCTCCCAGTCCACTACCCTGCGCGCGGCGGCGGGAGAGGCCCAGGTGAGGTCCACCACGGACTCCCCCCGCCACCCCACACAGGTCGGCACCCCCCCCCGATTAACCAGCACCAGGCCTCGGCAGGCTGCCCACTCGGCGACCGCCCGCCCTCTGGCATCCTCCCGCAAGGAGCCCCAACTGGGAGAAGCCGCGTTGAAGTCCCCCGCCACCAGTATTCGGGGGTAGCGCGACACCGCCACCCCCACCCGGTCCAGTATATCCACGAAACGGACCAGGGGGTACCGTGGAGGGGCATACAGCCCCACCACCGTCAGGCCCCCCCAGTCCACCACTACGTAGTCCTCCCCTTGTTCAATCACCGCCATGGCGGGGGACCTCCTACCCCTGGTGATCGCTACGGTAGCCCCACGGCTCCCCGCCCAATCTGCGTGGGAGGGGATTCCGTAGGGCTCAGCGATCACCCCTAGCCCCGCCTGCATGCCCGCCATGCTCTGGACAAAGAGGTCCTGAGCACGACGGGCATGGTTCAAGTTCGCCTGGATAATTGTGATGCTGCTCCCGGGCATCGCAGCATCTAGCATCCCTCCATGGGCGCGCCAGCGCCCTCCTCCCCGCTAGGGCTCGGCCCCGCAGATGGCCCCGCAGATGGGCCCGCAACGTCATCCCCCACTGTCGCAGTCGCTGCTACCACCACCGGAGAAACCTTTCCCCCCCTCCTGGGAGCAGTGCATCCCTTCCCACCCAGCCTGTGCGCAGCAGGCCTCCCGGCGTCCGCGCAAACTGTACATCGGGCGTCCGCCACACATTGGCTGGCCCGGTGTCCCTCCAGTCCGCACACATAGCAGCACCCAGATCTGTCCCGGGGGCTGCTACATGTGTCCCGCACGTGGCCGAACTCCAGGCACCGGAAGCATTGGAGCTGCCGAGCCGGGAGGACGTCAACCTTCGTCAACGCCCACCCCACCCTAAGCCGCCCCTCCGCGACCAGCTTCCTGGCGCCGGCCACCGGACACCGGACCCATGCCGTGCCCAAACCTAACCTAACCTTTTTTTTTTTTTTTTTTTTTACGCGGGGGAAATCTTCCAAAGACACCCCAGCCCCCGGGGGAGGGGGCCGGGGTAGTGTGGGATTTTTACCCACTAAAACCCCCGCGGTGGTCCTCTCATGGCTCTAAAGGGGGGCCCCGGGATCTCGAACGAACACAACCGGGACCCCCCTACCAATGCCTTACGGCCCCGCACTTAGAAAAACCCCCCCTCCGGTGAGGGGGGGGGAACATCCCACTACTTCGGCGGCGCAGAGGGACCACTCCCCGCACCGCCACCTCGCAACATGCCGCGTGCAATGGCCGCGAGGTCTCCCCTACCTCGCGGCCTGCGGCTTATCCTGGGCGAGGGGGAGGGGGTCGCCCACGCCGGCGGACCCCGCCCCTCGCCCCTACCCTCCCGAGAGCCTCGCGGGCCCTCTCGGCGTCCTCCTTCTGCAAGATCACTGCCTCACAGAAGGAGGACACCACATCCCAATTCCTCTCGCTACCCACCATGGCCCTGACCACGGCAGGCAGCGAGAGATCCTCCCCGATAACGCCGACCAGAACACCGCGCTCCCCGCTAAAGGCGGGGCAAACCTCCAATGTATGCTGCGCGGTATCCTGGTCGGCTCCGCAATGGTGGCAGCGCGCCGCCGCCTCCCTCCCGATTCGGTGCAGGTACTCACCGAAGCATCCATGCCCGGTGAGCACCTGCGTGAGACGGAACGTTAACCTCCCCCAGCCGCGACCCAGCCAGTCATCCCAGCTGGCCAGTATCGCCCCGACAGTCCGATGGCCGGCGCTGTCCTGTAGTCTCTCCCTCCACTCGGCCAGAGCGTCCTGCCGGGCCTGGAGCCTAAGGGCTGCCTCCTCTCGTGGCGGCAAGGGGTCACCCCCACGACCTCCTCGACCCCTCCGGGTCGCCCAATAGACCTCCGCATATATTTTCGCATGGAGGTCGAAGGGGATCACCCTTGCCAGCACCATCGCCGCCCTCGCGGAGACCGTGCGATAACCTCTAATAACCCTCACGGCTAGCCGCCTCTGGAGTCTATCTACCCCGGCCCACCATCGACGGCCAGCCGCGAGATCCCCTGCCCAAATTGGCGACCCGTAGGTAACCACTGATCGCACGATCCCCACATAGAGGCGACGAATCTCCTCCCTGGGGCCACCAAGGTTCGGGAGCAGCCGCGCTAACGCAGCGGCAACCCCCGCCCCCCGGCCCCCAACGCCCTCAAAATGAGCCCGAAAGCTCCAGTGGCTGTCCAGGGTGAGACCGAGGTACCTCATGGTTCCCCCGATCTCCACCCGGGCCTCACCGACCTCGATCCGAGCCCCATTCGGCGGCGGGCCGCTCCGCCCGCGATCGTACACCCACATTGCCTCCGTTTTATGCGGAGCGACCCGCAGCCCAAGGGCACGGATCGCCGCGACGACGCGCGCCACGCCAACCTCCGCTAGACGAACGGTCCTCCCCCAGGAGGATTCCCCGGCTAGGACCAGTGTGTCGTCCGCGTAACACACCAGTCCCACGCCGTTCGGCAGGCCGACTCGCAACACCTTGTCATACGCGAGGGCCCACAGGGTCGGGCCCAGAACCGATCCCTGCGGGACCCCGCAGGCGACCTCCCTGGTGTGCCTTATCCCCCCCCTATCACGGTAACTGACCGTTCTCCCACTCAGGTAGGACCGGATCAACCTCCTGATATGGGGAGGAACCCGGTGGTATTCCAGGCCCCCCCCAATCGCCGCCCAGGGGAGGGTGTTGAAGGCGTTCACGATGTCAAGGCTCACCGCCAGCGCCACCCCCCCCCGGGAGGTCACCTCCCACGTGAAGTCCCGGACACGCTGGATTGCATCCAGCGTGGACCGGCCTCCGCGGAAGCCATACTGCTCCGCGGAGAGATCCGGGCCTACCCGCTCAAGGTGCCCGACGAGCCGGGCAACCACAACCCTCTCCAATAGTTTGCCCGCCTCGTCGAGCACGCACAGGGGACGGTACGACGACGCCATCCCCGTCGGCCTGCCCTCCTTGTGGAGGAGGACCATTCGACCCTCCTTCCACCCACGGGGGAAGGTTCCTTTGTTGAGGCAGCCCTCTACGAGCCGCCTCATCCAGTCCCCTATCACCCCGTGGGCGATCCTCCAGACTTTCCCAGGGATGCCGTCCGGACCCGGTGCCACCCGACGCTCCCCGAGCCTTCGGACGGCATCCTCCCACTCCGCGTCTTGCAGCGAGGGAACTGGGGACGGATCCGGGTGTGTCGCCCCGTCACCGCCCCCCCAGTCCCCCACATCACCCCCTACGGCGGGGAAGAGGGCCTCAACTATTCCCGAAAGGGCCCGGGGTTCAAGGGACCCAGTCGCCGGGGGCGCCCTGGACAGCCTACCCGTTACCATCCTATAGGGACGCCCCCATGGGTCCCTATCCAGGGAGGACAGAAGGTCCCCCCAGGCCCGGGCCTTCGCGTCCCGAATCGCCGCCTGAAGGGCAACGACGCGGGACCTGTACGCCACGTATAGCGCCCTCTCCCCCCCCTCATCCGTGCTCGCCCTCCGACGGGCACGGAGGTAGCACCGGCGGGCCCGGGAGCAGCCCGCTCTCAGCTCAGCTATCTCCCGGGACCACCAGTACACCGCCCGATCAGGGGGGCGACCCGCCCGGGGCATGGCAACGCTACACGCGTCCGACACGCACCGGACAAGCCGCCCCGCCTCGTCCTCCACGTCATCCACAGGGCCCGTCGGAGGGCCCCAACTTCCTACCGCCAGGGCCGCGCACAGGCGGTCCACATCCAGCCTGCCGAGGCTCCATCCAACCCCCGCTTCCTGAGGGCGGCCACCCCCCCCGGCGGGGGGCGCCATCCTCATCACGATGTACCGGTGGTCTGACAGGGTCTCGACCCCGTCAGCAACCTCCCAGTCAACCACCCTGCGCGCGGCGGCGGGAGAGGCCCAGGTGAGGTCCACCACGGACTCCCCCCGCCACCCCACACAGGTCGGCACCCCCCCCCGGTTAACCAGCACCAGGCCTCGGCAGGCTGCCCACTCGGCGACCGCCCGCCCTCTGGCATCCTCCCGCGAGGAGCCCCAACTGGGAGAAGCCGCGTTGAAGTCCCCCGCCACCAGTATTCGGGGGCAGCGCGACACCGCCACCCCCACCCGGTCCAGTATATCCACGAAACGGACCAGGGGGTATCGTGGAGGGGCATACAGCCCCACCACCGTCAGGCCCCCCCAGTCCACCACTACATAGTCCTCCCCTTGCTCAATCACCGCCATGGCGGGGGACCTCCTACCCCTGGTGATCGCTACGGTAGCCCCACGGCTCCCCGCCCAATCTGCGTGGGAGGGGATTCCGTAGGGCTCAGCGATCACCCCTAGCCCCGCCTGCATGCCCGCCATGCTCTGGACAAAGAGGTCCTGAGCACGACGGGCATGGTTCAAGTTCGCCTGGATAATTGTGATGCTGCTCCCGGGCATCGCAGCATCTAACATCCCTCCATGGGCGCGCCAGCGCCCTCCTCCCCGCTAGGGCTCGGCCCCGCAGATGGGCCCGCAACGTCCTCCCCCATTGTCGCAGTCGCTGCTACTACCACCGAAGAGACCTTTCCCCCCCTCCTGGGAGCAGTGCATCCCTTCCCGCCCAGCCTGTGCGCAGCAGGCCTCCCGGCGTCCGCGCAAATTGTGCATCGGGCGTCCGCCACACATTGGCTGGCCCGGTGTCCCTCCAGTCCGCACACATAGCAGCACCCAGATCTGTCCCGGGGGCTGCTACATGTGTCCCGCACGTGGAACCTAACCTAACCTAACCTAACCTAACCTAACCTAACCTAACCTAACCTAACCTAACCTAACCTAACCTAACCTAACCTAACCTAACCTAACCTAACCTAACCTAACCTAACCTTTTTTTTTTTTTTTTTTTTTTTTTTTACGCGGGGGAAATCTTCCAAAGACACCCCAGCCCCCGGGGGAGGGGCCGGGGTAGTGTGGGATTTTTACCCACTAAAACCCCCGCGGTGGTCCTCTCATGGCTCTACAGGGGGGCCCCGGGATCTCGAACGAACACAACCGGGACCCCCCTACCAATGCCTTACGGCCCCGCACTTACAAAACCCCCCCCTCCGGTGAGGGGGGGGAAATCCCACTACTTCGGCGGCGCAGAGGGACCACTCCCCGCACCGCCACCTCGCAACATGCCGCGTGCAATGGCCGCGAGGTCTCCCCTACCTCGCGGCCTGCGGCTTATCCAGGGCCAGGAGGAGGGGGTCGCCTGCGACGGCGGCCCCCGCCCCCCGCCCCTAACCTCCCGAGGGCCTCGCGGGCCCTCTCGGCGTCCTCCTTCTGCAAGATCACTGCCTCGCAGAAGGAGGACACCGCATTCCATTTCTCCTCGCTGCCCACCATCGCCCCGACGACGGCAGGCAGCGAGAGATCCTGCCCGATAATCTCGACCAGGACACCGCGCTCCCTGCAAAATGCAGAGCACACCTCCAATGTGTGTTGCGCGGTGTCCTGGTCCGCTCCGCAATGGTGGCAGCGCGCCGTCACCTCCCTCCCGATTCGATGCAGGTACTCACCGAAGCATCCATGCCCGGTGAGCACCTGCGTGAGGCGGAAGGTCAACCTTCCCCAGCCGCGTCCCAGCCAATCATCCCAGTTGGCCAGGATCGCCCCGACAGTCCGATGGCCGGCACCGTCCTCCAGTCGTCTCCTCCACTCGGCCAGAGCGTCCTGCCGGGCCTGGAGCCTCAGGGTCGCTTCCTCGCGCACGGACAAGGGGTCACCCCCCCGACCTCCGCGACCCACGCGGGTCGCCCAATACGTCCTCGCGTACATCTTCGCGTGGAGGTCGAAGGGGATCACTCTCGCCAGCGCCATCGCCGCCCTCGCGGAGACCGTGCGGTACCCTCTAATTACCCTCACGGCCAGCCGCCTCTGCAGCCTTTCCACCCCGATCCACCATCGGCGGCCGGCCGTGAGTTCATCCGCCCAGACTGGCGCCCCGTACGTCACAACAGACCGCACGATCCCCACGTACAGGCGGCGAACCTCCTCCCTGGGCCCCCCAAGGTTCGGGAGTAAGCGCGCAAGTGCTGCGGCCACTCCCGCCCCCCGGAGCCCCACACCTTCGAAATGCGACCGGAAGCTCCAGTGGCTGTCCAGGGTGAGACCGAGGTACTTCATATTCTCTCCGATCCCCACCTGGGCCTCCCCGATGCTGATCCGCGCCCCCGGCGGGGGCGGGCCGCTCCGCCCGCGGTCAAAGACCCACATCGCCTCCGTTTTTTGCGGAGCGACCCGCAGCCCGAGTGCGCGGATCGCCGCGACGACGCGCGCCACACCCATCTCCGCTAGCCGAATGGCCCTCAACCAGGAGGTCTCGCCGGCGAGGACCAGTGTATCGTCCGCGTAGCACACCAGCCCTACGCCGGGCGGCAGGCCGACCCGCAGTACCGCGTCATATGCTAGGGCCCACAGGGTCGGGCCCAGAACCGATCCCTGCGGGACCCCGCATCCTACCTCCCTATTATGTGGGGTCCCCTCCCTGTCCCGATAAGTTACCGTCCTCCCGTCAAGATAGGACCGGATCAACCTCCTAATATGGGGCGGGACCCGGTGGTATTCCAGGCCCGCCCCAATCGCGTCCCAGGGGAGGGTGTTGAAGGCGTTAACTATATCTAAACTCACCGCCAGCGACACCCCCCCCTGGGCAGCTACCTCCCCTGTGAGGTCCCGGACCCGCTGGATCGCATCCAGCGTGGACCGGCCTCCGCGGAAGCCATATTGCTCCGCGGAGAGATCCGGGCCCACTCGCTCAAGGTGCCCGACGAGGCGGGCCACCACCACCCTCTCTAACAGCTTGCCCGCCTCATCGAGCACGCAGAGAGGACGGTACGACGAGGGGACCCCCGTCGGCCTGCCCTCCTTATGGAGGAGGACCATTCGGCCCCCCTTCCACCCACGGGGGAAGGTTCCCTTATTGAGGCAGCCCTGAATGAGCCGCCTCATCCGGTCCCCAATCACCCCGTGGGCCAGCCTCCAGACCTTGCCAGGGATGCCGTCCGGTCCCGGCGCCACCCGGCGGGCGCCGAGCTTTTGGACGGCATCCCTCCACTCCGCGTCACCGAGTGGGGGTCCGGGGGCCGCGTCCGGGTGTGTCGCCCCGTCCACGTCGCCCCAGTCCCCCACTATTCCTCTCGCGGTAGGGAAGAGGGCCTCCACGACATCCTCGAGGGCCCGGGGGTCCAGGGACCCCGCCGCGGGGGGCGCCCTGTTTAGCCTCCCGGTGACAATCCTATACGGGCGCCCCCAGGGGTCTCTGTCCAGGGAGGACAGAAGGTCCCCCCATGCCCGGGCCTTTGCGTCCCGGATCGCGTCCTGAAGGGCCACGACCCGGGACCTATACGCCACATACAACGCCCTCTCCCCCACCTCATCCCTGCTCGCCCTCCGGCGGGCACGAAGGTAGCACCGGCGGGCCCGGGAGCACGCCCTCCTCAACTCCGCTATCTCCCGGGACCACCAGTACACCGCTCCACGTGCGCAGGGGCCCGCCCGGGGCATGGCAACACTGCACGCGTCCGCCACGCACCGGACGAGCCGCCCCGCCTCCTCCTCCACATCCTCTACTGGTCCCGCCGGAGGGCCCCAGTCCCCAACCGCCAGCGCAGCGAGCAGGCGATCCTCGTCCAGCCTGCCGAGGCACCACCCCTCTCTACCCGCCCCCAACCTTGGGGGGCGGCGTCCCCCCCTGGGGGGGGGGCTCTATCCTAATCACTACATACAGATGGTCCGAGAGGGTCTCGACCCCCTCGGCCACCTCCCAGACCGCCACCCTGCGCGCAACGGCGGGGGAGGCCCAGGTGAGGTCCACCACGGACTCCCCACGCCACGCAACGCAGGTGGGCGCCCCCCCCCGATTTAGCAACACAAGGCCTCGGCAGGCTGCCCACTCCGTGACCGCCCGCCCCCTGGCATTCTCCGTCGTTGAGCCCCAGCAGGGAGAGGCCGCATTGAAGTCCCCCGCTATCACCAGGTGGGGGCGGCGCGACACCGCCTCCCCCACCCGGTCCAACAGCTCCACAAACTGGGCCAGGGGGTACCTGGGCGGGGCGTACAGCCCCACCACCGTTAGGTCCCCCCAGCCCACTACCACGTAGTCTTCCCCGCGTTCCTCTACGGTCATAGCGGGGGACCTCCTACCTCTGGTGATCGCTACGGAGGCCCCACGGTTCCCCACCCAATCTGCGTGGTCGGGGATGCCGTAGGGCTCAGTGATCACCCCTAGGTCCATTCCCATGCCCACCATGCTCTGGACGAAAAGGTCCTGCGCACGGCGGGCATGGTTCAGGTTCGCCTGTAAAATCCCCAAGGTACTCATCGCATCGCCTAGCTAGCCTCCATGCGGGAGCTGTCTTCCACCTCCCTGCTAGGGCTCGGCCCCGCAGATGGGCCCGCTTCCGCGCTCGGACTGGATCCCGGCCCCTCGGCCAGGGGCGCAGCCGCCACCACCACTGGGGGTGCCCTACCAAACTTCCTGGGAGCGGTGCACCCCTTTCCTCCCAGCCTGTGCGCGGCTGGCTTGCCCAGGTCCGCGCACACGGGGCATCGCGCCTCAGCAGCACACTGGCTGGCCCGGTGTCCCTCCCGGCCGCACGCGTAGCAGCACCCAGACCTATCGTGGGGGCTGCCACACGTGTCCCGAACGTGGCCGAACTCCAGGCACCGGTAGCATTGGAGCTGCCGGGTAGGGAGGACGTCCACCCTCGCCAGCGTCCACCCCACCCTAAGCCGCCCCTCCGCCACCAGCTTCCTGGCGCCGGCCACAGGACACCGGACCCAGGCCGTGCCTAGCCCCCTCCCTGGGGGGCGCCTGACCTCGCCCACCCTGATCCGGTCCCGCGCTACCCCTGTAGCCTTCTGGACCGCCTCGCCCACTTCCCCGGCTGTGGCGGAGTCATCCAGGTCCCTGACCCGGACCTCCGCCATCCGCTCTGGGCGGGCGATCTTCACATCCCCGCCAATAACCTCCCGCAATCTGCCAGCCAGCAGGTCCGCCTTCTCCGCACCCCCAGGTCCCGGAACCTCGAGGATCAGTCCTCCGGTGACTGCCCTCCTCGGTCTCACCCCCGAAATGCCGATCTCCTCCAGGGAGATGCTGCTTTTGGCCCTAGCCAGGGCCTCGGCGTAGGTTGTGCTGGCCCCCTCCCGCGGCAGCGTGATGCACACTGCGGCCACTCGGGGGGGGCGCGGCAGGCGCACGGGGCCCGAGGGCCCCCTCGGTGCCGCCCCCGCACCATCCACCCCCGGACCGGAACCCCCCGCTGTTGGTGCCCGCTTGGCGGGCCCTGTCGCGGGGCCAACTGGGCCCGGCTTTGCAGGAGCACTCGCTGCCGCCTTCTTCTTCTTTTTCTTTTTCCCCCTCCCCGGGGCTACCGTCTGCCACTCTCCCTCTGTGGCGGGGACTCCTTCCACGGCCTCGCGACGTGTCTCACAGGGAGTGGCGGCCGGCTGGCTGACATCGCGCACCGCTCCCATCAATTCAGCCCTAAAATTAGTAAGCTTGGAATCGATCAGCTTACCGATCTTCGCCATAAGGCTGGTGTCCGTGCCCGGTTCTCCGATCCTCCCAGCGGTGGTAGCGGCGGCCGCAGAGGTGGCGGGTCCTCGCATGCCCGCCTTCAACGCCCTGACCTCCTTCAGAAGACTCTCCACCTGTCCCTCGAGTTCGCTGACTCGCGCCACCAGTCTCCGATTCTCCTCTCTCAATCTGGGGACAGAGGGAGAGGTTATCTTCCCGGGCATGCGTTTAGCCATCTCGCAGGCTGCGGCCTCCACCGTTCGCGCCGACTCCTTAAGGAGTTTAACGTATCCCCCCTTCAAGTTTTTGGAGGTGCCAGCAACCCTTTCGATGGTCCTGACACACTCCACGATCTGCGCCCCGAGGTCCGCCGTGGGTTGCTCCCTCATCTCCTCCTCCAGTCGTGCCCCCTTCCCACCCGTTATGGGCGCCAGCGCTTCTTCATCCCCGTCGCTGTCTAACCCAATGTAGGCCCTCTTTGGCGCCGTCGTAGGCTTCCCCGTAGGGAGCGCGCGCTTCCTACCCTGTCTATCGCCCGACACGAAGGAGGAGAGCGAGAAATCAGATTCCTCGCCTCCATCCACTCCCGATCCCGCTCCAGCAGTAGCGATGGACATCGACGAGCCCGCCGATGACATCGCGGCCCCCGTCCTCCGAACGGCCGCAGCTCTCAGGGGCAGTACCCGTGAGGGCCCCGGTGCGGCAGGGGGAGGCATGTTTGCCTCCACCTCCACCACCTCCTCCAACACCCGCTCCTCCACCCTCGCGCCTGCCTCGCGCCCTCCCTCTGCACCCTCCCCCCCTTCTTGGTTTGTGTTTGTTATTATATTTAAGTCTTCCATTCTGTTCCCACGAAAATGGTCGGATCTACACGTCCGCCCGGGCAGAGCCGCCTTACCCGGGTAGGCCTAGATACTCCGGGGTTTCGGCAGGTGCCCCGGAGGAACCGTTCACGACTGCGCCATTTAACCTCCACGCAGCCATGCACCCCTCGGCACGGTGTCTTAACACCTTGGGTTTGGAGGGTGTGTCGTTCTTGGTCTGGTGACTCACCACGAGCCTGCCCGGCATGGTAGTACCTGCTGGGGGCCACCGCCCCCGCCGGTATAGCCTCGAGGATCATTGGCACTCGCAAGCCCCTTCACCAACTACAAGGTGACGACACCTAGAAGGGGAACCTAACCTAACCTAACCTAACCTAACCTAACCTAACCTAACCTAACCTAACCTAACCTAACCTAACCTAACCTAACCTAACCTTTTTTTTTTTTTTTTTTTTTTTTTTTTTTTTTTTTTACGCGGGGGAAATCTTCCAAAGACACCCCAGCCCCCGGGGGAGGGGGCCGGGGTAGTGTGGGATTTTTACCCACTAAAACCCCCGCGGTGGTCCTCTCATGGCTCTACAGGGGGGCCCCGGGATCTCGAACGAACACAACCGGGACCCCCCTACCAATGCCTTACGGCCCCGCACTTACAAACCCCCCCCCTCCGGTGAGGGGGGGGAAATCCCACTACTTCGGCGGCGCAGAGGGACCACTCCCCGCACCGCCACCTCGCAACATGCCGCGTGCAATGGCCGCGAGGTCTCCCCTACCTCGCGGCCTGCGGCTTATCCAGGGCCAGGAGGAGGGGGTCGCCTGCGACGGCGGCCCCCGCCCCCCGCCCCTAACCTCCCGAGGGCCTCGCGGGCCCTCTCGGCGTCCTCCTTCTGCAAGATCACTGCCTCGCAGAAGGAGGACACCGCATTCCATTTCTCCTCGCTGCCCACCATCGCCCCGACGACGGCAGGCAGCGAGAGATCCTGCCCGATAATCTCGACCAGGACACCGCGCTCCCTGCAAAATGCAGAGCACACCTCCAATGTGTGTTGCACGGTGTCCTGGTCCGCTCCGCAATGGTGGCAGCGCGCCGTCACCTCCCTCCCGATTCGATGCAGGTACTCACCGAAGCATCCATGCCCGGTGAGCACCTGCGTGAGGCGGAAGGTCAACCTTCCCCAGCCGCGTCCCAGCCAATCATCCCAGTTGGCCAGGATCGCCCCGACAGTCCGATGGCCGGCACCGTCCTCCAGTCGTCTCCTCCACTCGGCCAGAGCGTCCTGCCGAGCCTGGAGCCTCAGGGTCGCTTCCTCGCGCACGGACAAGGGGTCACCCCCCCGACCTCCGCGACCCACGCGGGTCGCCCAATACGTCCTCGCGTACATCTTCGCGTGGAGGTCGAAGGGGATCACCCTCGCCAGCGCCATCGCCGCCCTCGCGGAGACCGTGCGGTACCCTCTAATTACCCTCACGGCCAGCCGCCTCTGCAGCCTTTCCACCCCGATCCACCATCGGCGGCCGGCCGTGAGTTCATCCGCCCAGACTGGCGCCCCGTACGTCACAACAGACCGCACGATCCCCACGTACAGGCGGCGAACCTCCTCCCTGGGCCCCCCAAGGTTCGGGAGTAAGCGCGCAAGTGCTGCGGCCACTCCCGCCCCCCGGGACCCCACACCTTCGAAATGCGACCGGAAGCTCCAGTGGCTGTCCAGGGTGAGACCGAGGTACTTCATATTCTCTCCGATCCCCACCTGGGCCTCCCCGATGCTGATCCGCGCCCCCGGCGGGGGCGGGCCGCTCCGCCCGCGGTCAAAGACCCACATCGCCTCCGTTTTTTGCGGAGCGACCCGCAGCCCGAGTGCGCGGATCGCCGCGACGACGCGCGCCACGCCCACCTCCGCTAGCCGAATGGCCCTCCACCAGGAGGTCTCGCCGGCGAGGACCAGCGTGTCATCCGCGTAGCACACCAGTCCTACGCCGCGCGGCAGGCCGACCCGCAGCACCGCATCATATGCTAGGGCCCACAGGGTCGGGCCCAGAACCGATCCCTGCGGGACCCCGCACCCCACATCCCTATTGTGTGGGGTCCCCTCTCTATCCCGATATGTGACCGTCCTCCCATCAAGGTAGGACCGGATCAACCTCCTAATATGGGGCGGGGCCTGGTGGTATTCCAGGCCCGCCCCAATCGCGTCCCAGGGGAGGGTGTTGAAGGCGTTAACTATGTCCAGACTCACCGCCAGCGACACCCCCCCCTGGGCAACTACCTCCCCTGTGAGGTCCCGGACCCGCTGGATCGCATCCAGCGTGGACCGGCCTCCGCGGAAGCCATATTGCTCCGCGGAGAGATCCGGGCCCTCCCGCTCGAGGTGCCCGACGAGGCGGGCGACCACCACCCTCTCTAACAGCTTGCCCGCCTCATCGAGCACGCAGAGAGGACGGTACGACGAGGGGACCCCCGTCGGCCTGCCCTCCTTATGGAGGAGGACCATTCGGCCCCCCTTCCACCCACGGGGGAAGGTTCCCTTATTGAGGCAGCCCTGAATGAGCCGCCTCATCCGGTCCCCAATCACCCCGTGGGCCAACCTCCATACCTTTCCAGGGATGCCGTCCGGTCCCGGCGCCACCCGCCGGGCGCCGAGCTTTTGGACGACATCCCTCCACTCCGCGTCCCCGAGTGGGGGTGCAGGGGCCGCGTCCGGGTGTGTCGCCCCGTCCCCGGCCCCCCAGTCCCCCACTACTCCTCTTGCGGCAGGGAAGAGGGCCTCCACCACATCCTCGAGGGCCCGGGGGTCCAGGGACCCCGCCGCGGGGGGCGCCCTGTTTAACTTCCCGGTGACTATCCTATACGGGCGCCCCCAGGGGTCCCTGTCCAGGGAGGACAGAAGGTCCCCCCATGCCCGGGCCTTAGCGTCCCGGATCGCGTCCTGAAGGGCCACGACCCGGGCCCTGTACGCCTCATACAGCGCCCTCTCCCCCACCTCGTCCCTGCTCGCCCTCCGGCGGGCACGGAGGTAGCACCGGCGGGCCCGGGAGCACGTTCTCCTCAGTTCCGCTATCTCCCGGGACCACCAGTACACCGCCCCACGCGCGGGGGGGCCCGCCCGGGGCATGGCGACACTACACGCGTCAGCCACGCACCGGACGAGCCGCCCCGCCTCCTCCTCGACATCCTCGACTGGTCCCGCCGGAGGGCCCCAGTCCCCAACCGTCAGCGCAGCGAGCAGGCGATCCTCGTCCAGCCTGCCGAGGCACCACCCCTTTCTATCCGCCCCCATCCTTGGGGTGCGGCGTCCCCCCCCGGGGGGGGGCGCCATCCTAATCACTATATAGAGGTGGTCCGAGAGGGTCTCGACCCCCTCGGCCACCTCCCAGACCGCCACCCTGCGCGCAACGGCGGGGGAGGCCCAGGTGAGATCCACCACGGACTCCCCCCGCCACGCAACGCAGGTGGATGCCCCCCCCCCCCGATTTAACAATACCAGGCCCCGGCAGGCTGCCCACTCCATGACCGCCCGCCCCCTGGCATTCTCCCTCGTTGAGCCCCAGCAGGGAGAGGCCGCGTTGAAGTCCCCCGCTATCACCAGGCGGGGGCGGCGCGACACCGCCCCCCCCACCCGGTCCAACAATTCCACAAACTGGGCCAGGGGGTACCTAGGCGGGGCGTACAGCCCCACCACCGTTAGGTCCCCCCAGCCCACCACCACGTAATCCTCCCCACGTTCCTCTATGGTCATAGCGGGGGACCCCCTACCTCTGGTGATCGCTACGGAGGCCCCACGGCTCCCCACCCAATCTGCGTGGTCGGGGATGCCGTAGGGCTCAGCGATCACCCCTAGGTCCATTCCCATGCCCACCATGCTCTGGACGAAGAGGTCCTGCGCACGGCGGGCATGGTTCAGGTTCGCCTGTAATATCCCCGTGGTACTCATTGCACCGCCTAGCTTGCCTCCATGCGGGAGCTGCCATCCACCTCCCTGCTAGGGCTCGGCCCCGCAGATGGGCCCGCTTCCGCGCTCGCACTGGATCCCGCCCCCACGGCCGAGGGCGCAGCCGCCACCACCACAGGGGGTGCCCTGCCAAACCTCCTGGGAGCGGTGCAACCCTTTCCTCCCAGCCTGTGCGCGGCTGGCTTGCCCAGGTCCGCGCACACGGGGCATCGCGCCTCAGCAGCACACTGGCTGGCCCGGTGTCCCTCCCGGCCGCACGCGTAGCAGCACCCAGACCTATCGTGGGGGCTGCCGCACGTGTCCCGAACGTGGCCGAACTCCAGGCACCGGTAGCATTGGAGCTGCCGGGTAGGGAGGACGTCCACCCTCGCCAGCGTCCACCCCACCCTAAGCCGCCCCTCCGCCACCAGCTTCCTGGCGCCGGCCACAGGACACCGGACCCAGGCCGTGCCCAGCCCCCTCCCTGGGGGGCGCCTGACCTCGCCCACCCTGATCCGGTCCCGGGCCACCCCTGTAGCCTTTTGGACCGCATCCCCTACTTCTCCGGCTGTGGCGGAGTCGTCCAGGTCCCTGACCCGGACCTCCGCCATCCGCTCAGGGCGGGCGATCTTTGCCTCCCCGCCAATCACCTCCCGCAGTCTGCCAGCCAGCAGGTCCGCCTTCTCCGCACCCCCAGGTCCCGGAACCTCGAGGATCAGTCCTCCGGTGACTGCCCTCCTCGGTCTCACCCCCGAAATGCCGATCTCCTCCAGGGAGATGCTGCTTTTGGCCCTAGCCAGGGCCTCGGCGTAGGTTGTGCTGGCCCCCTCCCGCGGCAGCGTGATGCACACTGCGGCCACTCGGGGGGGGCGCGGCAGGCGCACGGGGCCCGAGGGCCCCCTCAGTGCCGCCCCCGCACCATCCACCCCCGGACCGGAACCCCCCGTTGTTGGTGCCCGCTTGGCGGGCCCTGTAGCGGGGCCAACTGGGCCCGGCTTTGCAGGAGCACTCGCTGCCGCCTTCGTCTTCTTCTTTTTTTTCCCCCTCCCCGGGGCTACCGTCTGCCATTCTCCCTCTATGGCAGGGACCTCTTCCACGGCTTCGCGACGTGTCTCACGGGGAGTGGCGGCCGGCTGGCTGGCATCACGCACTGCTCCCATCAGTTCCGCCCTTATGTTCGTAAGCTTAGTGTCAATCAGCTTACCGATCTTCGCCATTAGTCCGCTAGAGTCCGTGTCCGGCTCTCTGGTCCTCCCGGCGGTGGTAGCGGCGGCCCCGGCTGCAGAGGTGGCGGGTCCTCGCATGCCCGCCTTCAGCGCCCTGACCTCCTTCAGAAGGCTATCCACCTGGCCCTCCAGTTCGCTCACGCGTGCAACCAGCCTCCTGTTTTCCTCTCTCAGCCTAGGGGCAGAAGGAGAGGTTAACTTCCCGGCCACCCGTTTCGCCATCTCGCAGGCAGCGGCCTCCACGGTACGCGCCGACTCCTTGAGGAGCTTAACATATCCCCCTTTTAAGTTTTTGGAGGTGCCAGCAACCCTTTCAATGGCCCTGGCACACTCCACGATTTGCGCCCCGAGGTCCGCCGTGGGCTGCTCCCTCATCTCCTCCTCCAGGAGTTGGAGGCTAAGGGCTCCCTTCCCACCCGCTTTGGGCGCCTGAGAGACTTCCTCCCCATCGCTATCTAGCCCGATATACACTCTCTTTGGCGCCGTCGCGGGCTTCCCCGCAGGGAGTGCGCGTTTCCTACCCTGACGCTCACCCGACACGAGGGAGGAGAGAGAGAAATCCGATTCCTCTCCCCCATCCGCTCCCGATCCCGTCCCAGCTGTCGCGATTGACATAGTCGAGCCCGCCGACGACAGTGCGGCCCCTGTCCTCCGTACCGCCGCAGCCCTCAGAGGGAGCACCCGTGAGGGCCCCGGTATCGCCGGAGGGGGCATAATTGCCTCCTCCGCCTCCACAACCTCCTCCATCACCCGTTCCTCCACCCTCGCGCCTGCCTCGCGCCCTCCCTCTAAACCCTCCCCCCCTTCTATTTGGTTTGTTTGTTTATAAGTTTTATTTAAGTCTTCCATTCTGATCCCACGATAATGGTCGGAATTAAACGTCCGCCCGGGCAGAGCCGCCTTACCCGGGTAGGCCTAAATACTCCGGGGTTTCGGCAGGTGCCCCGGAGGAACCGTTCACGACTGCGCCGTTTAGCCTCCACGCAGCCATGCACCCCTCGGCACGGTGTCTTAACACCTTGGGTTTGGAGGGTGTGTCGTTCTTAGTCTGGTGACTCACCACGAGCCTGCCCGGCATGGTAGTACCTGCTGGGGGCCACCGCCCCCGCCGGTATAGCCTCGAGGATCATTGGCACTCGCAAGCCCCTTCACCAACTACAAGGTGACGACACCTAGAAGGGGAACCTAACCTAACCTAACCTAACCTAACCTAACCTAACCTAACCTAACCTAACCTAACCTAACCTAACCTAACCTAACCTAACCTAACCTAACCTTTTTTTTTTTTTTTTTTTTACGCGGGGGAAATCTTCCAAAGACACCCCAGCCCCCGGGGAAGGGGGCCGGGGTAGTGTGGGATTTTTACCCACTAAAACCCCCGCGGTGGTCCTCTCATGGCTCTAAAGGGGGGCCCCGGGATCTCGAACGAACACAACCGGGACCCCCCTACCAATGCCTTACGGCCCCGCTCTTAGAAACCCCCCCTCCGGTGAGGGGGGGAAATCCCACTACTTCGGCGGCGCAGAGGGACCACTCCCCGCACCGCCACCTCGCAACATGCCGCGTGCAATGGCCGCGAGGTCTCCCCTACCTCGCGGCCTGCGGCTTATCCTGGGCCAGGGGGAGGGGGTCGCCCACGCCGGCGGACCCCGCCCCTCGCCCCTATCCTCCCGAGGGCCTCGCGGGCCCTCTCGGCGTCCTCCTTCTGCAAGATCACTGACTCGCAGAAGGAGGACACCGCATTCCATTTCTCCTCACTGCCCACCATCGCCCCGACGACGGCAGGCAGCGAGAGATCCTCCCCGATGATCTGGACCAGGACACCGCGCTCCCTGCCAAAGGCAGAGCACACCTCCAATGTATGTTGCGCGGTGTCCTGGTCCGCTCCGCAATGGTGGCAGCGCGCCGTCACCTCCCTCCCGATTCGGTGCAGGTACTCACCGAAGCATCCATGCCCGGTGAGCACCTGCGTGAGACGGAAGGTCAGCCTTCCCCAGCCGCGACCCAGCCAATCATCCCAGTTGACCAGGATCGCCCCGACAGTACGATGGCCCATACTGTCTTCTAATCTATTCCTCCATTCGGCCAGTGCGTCCTGCCGGGCCTGGAGCCTCAGGGCAGCCTCCTCCCGTGCGGACAAGGGGTCACCCCCTCGACCTCCTCGACCCCCGCGGGTCGCCCAGTAAACCCTCGCGTACATACTTGCGTGTAGGTCGAAGGGGATCACCCTTGCCAGCACCATCGCCGCCCCAGCGGAGATCGTGCGATATCCTCTAATCACCCTCACGGCCAGCCGCCTCTGGAGCCTATCCACTCCTGCCCACCATCTGCGGCCGGCCGCGAGGTCTTCCACCCATACCGGTGCTCCGTAGGTTATTACCGATCGCACGATCCCCACGTAGAGTCGGCGAACCTCTTCCCTGGGGCCGCCAAGGTTCGGGAGCAGCCGTGCAAGGGCAGCAGCCACCCCCGCACCCTTGGCCCCCACACCCTCGAAATGAGCCCGGAAGCTCCAGTGGCTGTCCAGGGTGAGACCGAGGTACTTCATGGTAACCCCGATCTCCACCTGAGCCTCCCCGATGGCAATCCGCGCCCCTGTCGGGGGCGGGCCGCTCCTCCCGCGGTCGTAGACCCACATGGCCTCTGTTTTGTGTGGAGCGACCCGAAGCCCAAGGGCACGGATCGCCGCGACGACGCGCGCCACACCCAACTCAGCGAGCCGAATGGCCCTCCACCACGTGGTCTCGCTGGCGAGGACCAGTGTGTCGTCCGCATAACACACCAGCGCCACGCCATGCGGCAGGCCAACCCGTAACACCGCGTCGTAGGCTAGGGCCCACAGGGTCGGGCCCAGAACCGACCCCTGCGGGACCCCACACGCAACCCCCCGTCTATGTAGGGTCCCCTCCCTATCGCGATACATTACCGTCCTCCCATCCAGATAGGACCGGATCAACCTCCTAATGTAGGGGGGAACCCGGTGGTATTCCAGGCCCCCCCTAATCGCCTCCCAGGGGAGGGTGTTGAAGGCGTTCACAATGTCCAGACTGACAGCCAGCGACACCCCCCCCCCGGGAGGCTACCCCCCGCGTGAGGTCCCGGACCCGCTGGACCGCGTCCAGCGTTGACCGGCCTCCGCGGAACCCATACTGCTCCGCGGAGAGATCCGGCCCGCCACGCCCGAGGTGCCCGACGAGGCGAGCGACCACAACCCTCTCTAACAGCTTGCCCGCCTCGTCGAGCACGCAGAGAGGACGGTACGACGAGGGGACCCCCGTCGGCCTGCCCACCTTGTGGAGGAGGACCATTCGGCCCTCCTTCCACCCACGGGGGAAGGTTCCTTTACTGAGGCAGCTCTCTAAGAGCCGCCTCATCCAGTCCCCTATCACCCCGTGGGCTATCCTCCAAATCTTGCCAGGGATGCCGTCCGGACCCGGCGCCACCCGCCGGGCGCCGAGTCTTTGGACGGCATCCCTCCATTCCGCATCCCCGAGTGGGGGAGCAGGGGGGGACGGGTCCGGGTGTGTCGCCCCGAGCCCCGCCCCCCAGTCCCCCACAATTCCTTCCCCGGCAGGGAAGAGGGCCTCCACTACCCCCTCAAGGGCCCGGGGCTCCAGGGACCCCACCGCGGGGGGCGCCCTGCACAGCTTCCCAGTGACCATCCTATAAGGGCGCCCCCAGGGGTCCCTGTCTAGGGAGGACAGAAGGTCCCCCCATGCCCGGGCCTTAGCATCCCGGATCGCCGCCTGAAGGGCAACGACCCGGGACCTATACGTCGCATATAATGCCCTCTCCCCTGCCACGTCCACTCTTGCCCTCCGGCGGGCACGGAGGTAACGCCGGCGGTCCCGGGAGCAGACACTCCTCAGCTCAGCTATCTCCCGGGACCACCAGTACACCGCGCGATCCGCGGGGGGGCCGGTCCGGGGCATGGAGACGCTACACGCATCAGCCACGCACCGGACGAGCCGCCCCGCCTCATCCTCCACATCCTCCGACGGACCCGCCGGAGGGCCCCAGCTACCCGCCGCCAGCGCCGCGAGCAGGCGGTCCTCATCCAGCCTGCCGAGGCTCCAACCGTCAACATTTGCCCTCGCGGCAAGAGAGCGTCGCCCCCCGGGGGGGAACGCCAACCTCACAACTATGTAGAGGTGGTCCGAGAGGGTCTCGACCCCCTCGGCCACCTCCCACGACACCACCCCACGTGCGACGGCGGGGGAGGCCCAGGTGAGGTCCACCACGGAATCCCCCCGCCATCCCACGCAGGTGGGAACCCCCCCGCGATTTAATAGCACCAGGCCTCGGCAGGCTGCCCACTCCGCGACCGCCCGCCCTCTGGCATCCTCCCGCGTCGAGCCCCAACAGGGAGAGGCCGCATTAAAGTCCCCCGCTATTATCAGGCGGGGACGGCGCGACACCGCCGCCCCCACCTGGTCCAACACGTCCGTAAACTGGGCCAGGGGGTACCTCGGGGGGGCATAGAGCCCCACCACCGTAAGGTCCCCCCAGTCCACCACCACAAAATCCTCTCCGCGCTCAACCACGGTCATAGCGGGGTACCTCCTACCCCGGACGATAGCTACCGAGGCCCCGCGGCTCCCCGCCCAATCTGCGTGGGGGGGGATTCCGTAGGGCTCTGAGACCACCCCAAGTCCCGCCTGCATGCCCACCATGCTCTGGACGAAGAGGTCCTGAGCACGGCGGGCATGATTCAAGTTCGCCTGTACAATCACAACATCCCTTCTGGGCATCGCGCCGCCTAGATCGCCTCCATGGGGGTGGTCTCGCCTACCTCCCTGTCAGAGCTCGGCCCCGCAGATGGGCCCGCTGTTACCGCCGCAGAAGGCTCCGTCGTCGCGATCGCAGCCGCCGCCACTACCGGAGTTATCTTACCCCCCTTCCTGGGGGCGGTACACCCCTTCCCCCCTAGCCTGTGCGCGGACGGTTTCCCCGCGTCCACGCACACCGGACAACTGACCTCTGAAACACACTGGCTGGCCCGGTGTCCCTCCTTCCCGCACGCGTAGCAGCACCCAGATCTGTCCCGGGGGCTGCTACACGTGTCCCGCACGTGGCCGAACTCCAGGCACCGGTAGCATTGGAGTTGCCGAGTCGGGAGAACGTCGATCCTGACCAACGACCATCCCACCCTCAGCCGCCCCTCCGCCACCAGCTTCCTGGCGCCGGCCACAGGACACCGGACCCACGCCGTGCCCATGCCCCTACCCGGTGGGCGACGTACTTCCCCCACCCTGATCAAGTCCCGGCACCCTCCCGTGACCTTGTGGACCGCGTCCTTAATCTCCTCAGGCGTGGCGGAGTCGTCCAGGTCTCTCACCCGTACCTCCGCCATACGCTCTGGGCGGACGACCTTCGCGTCGCCGCCTATTACCTCTCGTAATCTGCCGGCCAGCAGATCCGCCTTGTCTGGGCCTCCAGGGCCCGGAATCTCTAGGATGAGTCCTCCCGTAATAGCCCTTCTAGGGCGCACTCCCGAAATCCCGATCTCCTCCAGGGAGATCTTATCCTTCGCCTTAGCCAGGGCCTCGGCGTAAGTTATTGTTCCCCCCTCCCGCGGCAGCGTAATGCACACTGCGGCCACTCGAAGGGGGCGCGGCAAGCGCACGGAACGCGCACGTCCCACCGGTGCAACCTCCGCGCTGACCCTCGGACCGGAAGCCCCCGCTGCCGGTGCCCGCACAGAGCCCTCGGGGGGGCCCGGCTGTGCAGAGGCATCCGCTGCCGCTTTACCCTTCTTTTTCTTTTTTTTCTTTTTCCTGCTCGCGGGGGCCTCCTGCCAGCCCCCGTCGGTGGAAAGTCCACCGTCATCCCGCGGCACCACTTGAGGAGCGGTGCCAGCAGTGGTAGCCGTGGTCTGCTGGCCGGCAATACCACGTACCGCCCCCAGGATATCGTCCCTCATGGCCTTAACCTTTGAGTCTATTAGCCTACTTACTGCGGTTAGCAGGGACTCAGCTGACTCTTTCCCCCTCCCAGTGGCGGCGGCCGCAACCGGAGAGGGGTCGGCGGCTCCTCGCTTTCCCGCCCTCATCGTAGCCACTTCCTTCCGCAGGTTGTTGACCTGTCCCTCCAGTTCGCTGACTCGAGCCAGCAGCCTCTTATTTTCCTCCTTCAGCCTAGGAACAGAAGGAGGTGTTAATTTCCCAGGAATGCGCTTGTTAATCTCGCCAGCTGCCGCCTCCACAATAAGCGCCGACTCCCTAAGCGCGCGCACGAACCCCCCCTTCAGATTTTTCGAGGTGCTGGCCACCCTCTCAATGGTCCGGACAGACTCTAAAATCCGCTCCCCGAGGTCAGCAGTAGGTTGCTCCCTCATTTCATCCGCGAGATGGGCCACAGTCGGAAGCCCTTTATACGTCCTCGGTGCCGGATCCAGCACCTCCTCCCCTTCATCGCTATCCAGTGCGATGTATGCCCTCTTCGGCGCTTGGGCTGGTTTCCCAGCTGGAAGCGCCCGCTTCCTGCTGTGGCGGTCATCAGAGACGAGCGAGGAGAGGGAGAAGTCCGATTCTTCACCCCCCTCCACACCCGACCCCACCCCAGCAGTCGCGATCGACGCGGTGGAGCCCGCAGACGACAAAGTCGCGGCCCCCGTCCTCCCCGACGCCGCAGCCCTTGGGGGTAATACCCGCACGGGTCTCGCCGTTTCCGGAGGGGGCATCAAAACCACCTCCCTATCCACCCTTGTCTCCTCACCCGCCGCGCCTACCACACGCCCTCCCACTTCACCCACCTCCTCCTCACAAGTTTGTTTTTTTGTATTATTTAGTTCATCTTCCATTTTATTCCCACGAGAGTGGTCGGATATATAGGTCCGCCCGGGCAGAGCCGCCTTACCCGGGTAGGCCTAGATACTCCGGGGTTTCGGCAGGTGCCCCGGAGGAACCGTTCACGACTGCGCCATTTAACCTCCACGCAGCCATGCACCCCTCGGCACGGTATCTTGACACCTTAGGTTTGGAGGGTGGGTGTGTCGTTCTTCGTCTGGTGCCTCACCACGAGCCTGCCCGGCATGGTTGTACCTGCTGGGGGCCACCGCCCCCGCCGGTATAGCCCCGAGGATCATTGACACTCGCAAGCCCCTTCACCAACTACAAGGTGACGACACCTAGAAGGGGAACCTAACCTAACCTAACCTAACCTAACCTAACCTAACCTAACCTAACCTAACCTTTTTTTTTTTTTTTTTTTTTTTTTTTTTTTTTTTTACGCGGGGGAAATCTTCAAAAGACACCCCAGCCCCCGGGGGAGGGGGCCGGGGTAGTGTGGGATTTTTACCCACTAAAACCCCCGCGGTGGTCCTCCCATGGCTCTAAAGGGGGGCCCCGGGATCTCGAACGAACACAACCGGGACCCCCCTACCAATGCCTTACGGCCCCGCTCTTAGAAACCCCCCCCTCCGGTGAGGGGGGGGAACATCCCACTACTTCGGCGGCGCAGAGGGACCACTCCCCGCACCGCAACCTCGCAACATGCCGCGTGCAATGGCCGCGAGGTCTCCCCTACCTCGCGGCCTGCGGCTTATCCTGGGCGAGGGGGAGGGGGTCGCCCACGCCGGCGGGCCCCGCCCCTCGCCCCTACCCTCCCGAGAGCCTCGCGGGCCCTCTCGGCGTCCTCCTTCTGCAAGATCACTGCCTCGCAGAAGGAGGACACCGCATCCCAATTCCTCTCGCCACCCACCATGGCCCTGACCACGGCAGGCAGCGAGAGATCCTCCCCGATAACGCCGACCAGAACACCGCGCTCCCCGCTAAAGGCGGGGCAAACCTCCAATGTATGCTGCGCGGTATCCTGGTCGGCTCCGCAGTGGTGGCAGCGCGCCGCCGCCTCCTTCCCGATTCGGTGCAGGTACTCACCGAAGCATCCATGCCCGGTGAGCACCTGCGTGAGGCGGAACGTTAACCTCCCCCAGCCACGACCCAGCCAGTCATCCCAGCTGGCCAGTATCGCCCCGACAGTCCGATGGCCGGCGCTGTCCTGTAGTCTCTCCCTCCACTCGGCCAGAGCGTCCTGCCGGGCCTGGAGCCTAAGGGCTGCCTCCTCTCGTGGCGACAAGGGGTCACCCCCACGACCTCCTCGACCCCTCCGGGTCGCCCAATAGACCTCCGCATATACTTTCGCATGGAGGTCGAAGGGGATCACCCTTGCCAGCACCATCGCCGCCCTCGCGGAGACCGTGCGATAACCTCTAATAACCCTCACGGCTAGCCGCCTCTGGAGTCTATCTACCCCGGCCCACCATCGACGACCAGCCGCGAGATCCCCTGCCCAAATTGGCGACCCGTAAGTAACCACTGATCGCACGATCCCCACATAGAGGCGACGAATCTCCTCCCTGGGGCCACCAAGGTTCGGGAGCAGCCGCGCTAACGCAGCGGCAACCCCCGCCCCCCGGCCCCCAACGCCCTCAAAATGAGCCCGAAAGCTCCAGTGGCTGTCCAGGGTGAGACCGAGGTACCTCATGGTTCCCCCGATCTCCACCCGGGCCTCACCGACCTCGATCCGAGCCCCATTCGGCGGCGGGCCGCTCCGCCCGCGATCGTACACCCACATTGCCTCCGTTTTATGCGGAGCGACCCGCAGCCCAAGGGCACGGATCGCCGCGACGACGCGCGCCACGCCAACCTCCGCTAGACGAACGGTCCTCCCCCAGGAGGATTCCCCGGCTAGGACCAGTGTGTCGTCCGCGTAACACACCAGTCCCACGCCGTTCGGCAGGCCAACCCGCAACACCTTATCATACGCGAGGGCCCACAGGGTCGGGCCCAGAACCGATCCCTGCGGGACCCCGCAGACGACCTCCCTGGTGTGCCTTATCCCCTCCCTATCACGGTAACTGACCGTTCTCCCACTCAGGTAGGACCGGATCAACCTCCTAATATGGGGAGGAACCCGGTGGTATTCCAGGCCCCCCCCAATTGCCGCCCAGGGGAGGGTGTTGAAGGCGTTCACGATGTCAAGACTCACCGCCAGCGCCACCCCCCCCCGGGAGGTCACCTCCCACGTGAAGTCCCGGACACGCTGGATTGCATCCAGCGTGGACCGGCCTCCGCGGAAGCCATACTGCTCCGCGGAGAAATCCGGGCCTACCTGCTCAAGGTGCCCGACGAGCCGGGCCACCACAACCCTCTCCAATAGTTTGCCCGCCTCGTCGAGCACGCATAGGGGACGGTACGACGACGCCGTCCCCGTCGGCCTGCCCTCCTTGTGGAGGAGGACCATTCGACCCTCCTTCCACCCACGGGGGAAGGTTCCTTTATTGAGGCAGCCCTCTACGAGCCGCCTCATCCAGTCCCCTATCACCCCGTGGGCGATCCTCCAGACTTTTCCAGGGATGCCGTCCGGACCCGGTGCCACCCGACGCTCCCCGAGCCTTCGGACGGCATCCTCCCACTCCGCGTCTTGCAGCGGGGGAACTGGGGACGGATCCGGGTGTGCCGCCCCGTCACCGCCCCCCCAGTCCCCCACATCACCCCCTACGGCGGGGAAGAGGGCCTCCACTATTCCCGAAAGGGCCCGGGGTTCAAGGGACCCAGTCGCCGGGGGCGCCCTGGACAGCCTACCCGTTACCATCCTATAGGGACGCCCCCATGGGTCCCTATCCAGGGAGGACAGAAGGTCCCCCCAGGCCCGGGCCTTCGCGTCCCGAATCGCCGCCTGAAGGGCAACGACGCGGGACCTGTACGCCACGTATAGCGCCCTCTCCCCCCCCTCATCCGTGCTCGCCCTCCGACGGGCACGGAGGTAGCACCGGCGGGCCCGGGAGCAGTCCGCTCTCAGCTCAGCTATCTCCCGGGACCACCAGTACACCGCCCGATCAGGGGGGCGACCCGCCCGGGGCATGGCAACGCTACACGCGTCCGACACGCACCGGATGAGCCGCCCCGCCTCGTCCTCCACGTCATCCACAGGGCCCGTCGGAGGGCCCCAACTTCCTACCGCCAGGGCCGCGCACAGGCGGTCCACATCCAGCCTGCCGAGGCTCCATCCGACCCCCGCTTCCGGAGGGCGGCCACCCCCCCCGGCGGGGGGCGCCATCCTCATAACGATGTAGCGGTGGTCTGACAAGGTTTCGACCCCGTCAGCAACCTCCCAGTCCACTACCCTGCGCGCGGCGGCGGGAGAGGCCCAGGTGAGGTCCACCACGGACTCCCCCCGCCACCCCACACAGGTCGGCACCCCCCCCCGATTAACCAGCACCAGGCCTCGGCAGGCTGCCCACTCGGCGACCGCCCGCCCTCTGGCATCCTCCCGCAAGGAGCCCCAACTGGGAGAAGCCGCGTTGAAGTCCCCCGCCACCAGTATTCGGGGGTAGCGCGACACCGCCACCCCCACCCGGTCCAGTATATCCACGAAACGGACCAGGGGGTACCGTGGAGGGGCATACAGCCCCACCACCGTCAGGCCCCCCCAGTCCACCACTACGTAGTCCTCCCCTTGTTCAATCACCGCCATGGCGGGGGACCTCCTACCCCTGGTGATCGCTACGGTAGCCCCACGGCTCCCCGCCCAATCTGCGTGGGAGGGGATTCCGTAGGGCTCAGCGATCACCCCTAGCCCCGCCTGCATGCCCGCCATGCTCTGGACAAAGAGGTCCTGAGCACGACGGGCATGGTTCAAGTTCGCCTGGATAATTGTGATGCTGCTCCCGGGCATCGCAGCATCTAGCATCCCTCCATGGGCGCGCCAGCGCCCTCCTCCCCGCTAGGGCTCGGCCCCGCAGATGGCCCCGCAGATGGGCCCGCAACGTCATCCCCCACTGTCGCAGTCGCTGCTACCACCACCGGAGAAACCTTTCCCCCCCTCCTGGGAGCAGTGCATCCCTTCCCACCCAGCCTGTGCGCAGCAGGCCTCCCGGCGTCCGCGCAAACTGTACATCGGGCGTCCGCCACACATTGGCTGGCCCGGTGTCCCTCCAGTCCGCACACATAGCAGCACCCAGATCTGTCCCGGGGGCTGCTACATGTGTCCCGCACGTGGCCGAACTCCAGGCACCGGAAGCATTGGAGCTGCCGAGCCGGGAGGACG
Source organism: Cephus spinipes (assembly GCA_963971525.1). NCBI lineage: Eukaryota > Metazoa > Arthropoda > Insecta > Hymenoptera > Cephidae > Cephus > Cephus spinipes. The sequence continues at coordinate 68,532 of OZ020575.1, forward strand.
TCAACCTTCGTCAACGCCCACCCCACCCTAAGCCGCCCCTCCGCGACCAGCTTCCTGGCGCCGGCCACCGGACACCGGACCCATGCCGTGCCCAGGCCCTTCCCTGGCGGGCGGCGAACCTCACCCACTCTGATGGACTCCCGAGCTACCCCAGTGGCCTTCTGGACTGCCTCCATCACCTCCTCGGATGTGACAGAGTCGTCCAGGTCTCTGATCCTGATCTCTGCCATCCGTTCCGGCCGAACGACCCTCGCGTCGCCACCAATAACCTCCCTCAGCCTGCCAGCCAGCAGGTCCGCTTTTTCCGGGCCTCCAGGGCCCGGAATTTCCAAAATTATGCCTCCCGTGACCGCCCTCCTAGGGCGAACCCCATCAATCCCTATCTCCTCCAGGGAGATATTTTTCTTTGCCCTAGCCAGGGCCTCGGCGTAGGTTGTATGCCCTCCCTCCCGGGGCAGCGTAATGCACACCGCGGCCACTCGGGGGGGGCGCGGCAAGCGCACGGAACGCGCACGTCCCAGCGGTGCAGCCCCCGCACCGTCCCCCGGACCGGAGCCCCCCACAGCAGGTGTCCGCACAGAACCCCCGGGGGGGACCGGCTGTGCAGGTGCACCCGCTGCCTCCTTACCCTTTTTCTTTTTTTGTTTTTTCTTCTTCTTCCCTGTGGGGGCCGTCTGCCAGCCCCCATCTGTGGAGGACGCCCCCACATCCTCCCGCTGCTCCGTACGAGGGACGGAGACAGCAACAGCTGGTACCTGCTGGCCAGCTATACCCCGGACCGCTCCCAGGATTTCTTCCCTCATTCCCTTTAGCTTATTATCAATGAGCTTACCGACCGCGACCATGAGGGATTCGGCTGCCGGCTCTCCTTTCCTCGCAACAGCAGCATACGACGCGACTGGGTTCACGGTGGCGGGACCCCGCGCTCCCGTTTTTTGCGCCTCTACCGACCTCCGCAAACTGCTCACCTGGGCTTCCAGCTCGCTGACACGTGCCAGCAGCCTCCTATTCTCTTCTTTCAGCCTGGGAACAGAAGGTGATATTACTTTCCCAGTACGCTTGGTGATCTCTCCCGCAGCCGCCTCCACCGTGCGCGCCGACTCCCTTAGCAGACGCACAAACCCTCCCTTAAGATTCCTGGAGGTACTGGCCACTCTCTCAATGTCCCGGACACTCTCCAGGATACGCGCCCCGAGGTCAGCTGTTGGTTGCTCCCTCATCTCCTCCTCAAGCTGAGGGACAGTCGGAAGGCCCTTACTCGTTTTGGTTGCCTGCGATGCTACCTCCTCCCCTTCGTCGCTATCCATGCTCACGAAAACCCTCTTCGGTGCTAGTGCCGGCTTCCCCGCGGGAAGCGCGCGCTTCCTGCCGGGGCGGTCATCAGATACGAGTGAGGAGAGGGAGAAGTCCGACTCTTCCCCCCCCTCCACACCCGACCCCACCCCGGCAGTCGCAATAGATGCAGTAGAGCCAGCCGATGATAACGCGGCCCCTACCCTTCCTGCGGCCGCAGCCCTTCGGGGTAATACCCGCGAAGGACCTGGCGTTGCTGGAGGGGGCATGAGAGCCACCTCCATGATCTCCTGATTCTCCCGATCCTCCCCTCTCGCGCCTACCTCGCGCCCTCCCACTTCACCCTCCCCCTCATCCTTAGTTTGTTTGTTTTGTTTTTTAATAAATTCATCCATTTTTCAACCCACGAGTGTGGTCGGAAATAACGGTCCGCCCGGGCAGAGCCGCCTTACCCGGGTAGGCCTAGATACTCCGGGGTTTCGGCAGGTGCCCCGGAGGAACCGTTCACGACTGCGCAATTTAACCTCCACGCAGCCATGCACCCCTCGGCACGGTATCTTGACACCTTAGGTTTGGAGGGTGTGTCGTTCTTCGTCTGGTGCCTCACCACGAGCCTGCCCGGCATGGTTGTACCTGCTGGGGGCCACCGCCCCCTCCGGTATAGCCTCGAGGATCATTGACACTCGCAAGCCCCTTCACCAACTACAAGGTGACGACACCTAGAAGGGGAACCTAACCTAACCTAACCTAACCTAACCTAACCTAACCTAACCTAACCTAACCTAACCTAACCTAACCTAACCTAACCTAACCTAACCTTTTTTTTTTTTTTTTTTTTTTTACGCGGGGGAAATCTTCCAAAGACACCCCAGCCCCCGGGGGAGGGGGCCGGGGTAGTGTGGGATTTTTACCCACTAAAACCCCCGCGGTGGTCCTCTCATGGCTCTACAGGGGGGCCCCGGGATCTCGAACGAACACAACCGGGACCCCCCTACCAATGCCTTACGGCCCCGCACTTACAAACCCCCCCCTCCGGTGAGGGGGGGGAAATCCCACTACTTCGGCGGCGCAGAGGGACCACTCCCCGCACCGCCACCTCGCAACATGCCGCGTGCAATGGCCGCGAGGTCTCCCCTACCTCGCGGCCTGCGGCTTATCCAGGGCCAGGAGGAGGGGGTCGCCTGCGACGGCGGCCCCCGCCCCCCGCCCCTAACCTCCCGAGGGCCTCGCGGGCCCTCTCGGCGTCCTCCTTCTGCAAGATCACTGCCTCGCAGAAGGAGGACACCGCATTCCATTTCTCCTCGCTGCCCACCATCGCCCCGACGACGGCAGGCAGCGAGAGATCCTGCCCGATAATCTCGACCAGGACACCGCGCTCCCTGCAAAATGCAGAGCACACCTCCAATGTGTGTTGCGCGGTGTCCTGGTCCGCTCCGCAATGGTGGCAGCGCGCCGTCACCTCCCTCCCGATTCGATGCAGGTACTCACCGAAGCATCCATGCCCGGTGAGCACCTGCGTGAGGCGGAAGGTCAACCTTCCCCAGCCGCGTCCCAGCCAATCATCCCAGTTGGCCAGGATCGCCCCGACAGTCCGATGGCCGGCACCGTCCTCCAGTCGTCTCCTCCACTCGGCCAGAGCGTCCTGCCGAGCCTGGAGCCTCAGGGTCGCTTCCTCGCGCACGGACAAGGGGTCACCCCCCCGACCTCCGCGACCCACGCGGGTCGCCCAATACGTCCTCGCGTACATCTTCGCGTGGAGGTCGAAGGGGATCACCCTCGCCAGCGCCATCGCCGCCCTCGCGGAGACCGTGCGGTACCCTCTAATTACCCTCACGGCCAGCCGCCTCTGCAGCCTTTCCACCCCGATCCACCATCGGCGGCCGGCCGTGAGTTCATCCGCCCAGACTGGCGCCCCGTACGTCACAACAGACCGCACGATCCCCACGTACAGGCGGCGAACCTCCTCCCTGGGCCCCCCAAGGTTCGGGAGTAAGCGCGCAAGTGCTGCGGCCACTCCCGCCCCCCGGGACCCCACACCTTCGAAATGCGACCGGAAGCTCCAGTGGCTGTCCAGGGTGAGACCGAGGTACTTCATATTCTCTCCGATCCCCACCTGGGCCTCCCCGATGCTGATCCGCGCCCCCGGCGGGGGCGGGCCGCTCCGCCCGCGGTCAAAGACCCACATCGCCTCCGTTTTTTGCGGAGCGACCCGCAGCCCGAGTGCGCGGATCGCCGCGACGACGCGCGCCACGCCCACCTCCGCTAGCCGAATGGCCCTCCACCAGGAGGTCTCGCCGGCGAGGACCAGCGTGTCATCCGCGTAGCACACCAGTCCTACGCCGCGCGGCAGGCCGACCCGCAGCACCGCATCATATGCTAGGGCCCACAGGGTCGGGCCCAGAACCGATCCCTGCGGGACCCCGCACCCCACATCCCTATTGTGTGGGGTCCCCTCTCTATCCCGATATGTGACCGTCCTCCCATCAAGGTAGGACCGGATCAACCTCCTAATATGGGGCGGGGCCTGGTGGTATTCCAGGCCCGCCCCAATCGCGTCCCAGGGGAGGGTGTTGAAGGCGTTAACTATGTCCAGACTCACCGCCAGCGACACCCCCCCCTGGGCAACTACCTCCCCTGTGAGGTCCCGGACCCGCTGGATCGCATCCAGCGTGGACCGGCCTCCGCGGAAGCCATATTGCTCCGCGGAGAGATCCGGGCCCTCCCGCTCGAGGTGCCCGACGAGGCGGGCGACCACCACCCTCTCTAACAGCTTGCCCGCCTCATCGAGCACGCAGAGAGGACGGTACGACGAGGGGACCCCCGTCGGCCTGCCCTCCTTATGGAGGAGGACCATTCGGCCCCCCTTCCACCCACGGGGGAAGGTTCCCTTATTGAGGCAGCCCTGAATGAGCCGCCTCATCCGGTCCCCAATCACCCCGTGGGCCAACCTCCATACCTTTCCAGGGATGCCGTCCGGTCCCGGCGCCACCCGCCGGGCGCCGAGCTTTTGGACGACATCCCTCCACTCCGCGTCCCCGAGTGGGGGTGCAGGGGCCGCGTCCGGGTGTGTCGCCCCGTCCCCGGCCCCCCAGTCCCCCACTACTCCTCTTGCGGCAGGGAAGAGGGCCTCCACCACATCCTCGAGGGCCCGGGGGTCCAGGGACCCCGCCGCGGGGGGCGCCCTGTTTAACTTCCCGGTGACTATCCTATACGGGCGCCCCCAGGGGTCCCTGTCCAGGGAGGACAGAAGGTCCCCCCATGCCCGGGCCTTAGCGTCCCGGATCGCGTCCTGAAGGGCCACGACCCGGGCCCTGTACGCCTCATACAGCGCCCTCTCCCCCACCTCGTCCCTGCTCGCCCTCCGGCGGGCACGGAGGTAGCACCGGCGGGCCCGGGAGCACGTTCTCCTCAGTTCCGCTATCTCCCGGGACCACCAGTACACCGCCCCACGCGCGGGGGGGCCCGCCCGGGGCATGGCGACACTACACGCGTCAGCCACGCACCGGACGAGCCGCCCCGCCTCCTCCTCGACATCCTCGACTGGTCCCGCCGGAGGGCCCCAGTCCCCAACCGTCAGCGCAGCGAGCAGGCGATCCTCGTCCAGCCTGCCGAGGCACCACCCCTTTCTATCCGCCCCCATCCTTGGGGTGCGGCGTCCCCCCCCGGGGGGGGGCGCCATCCTAATCACTATATAGAGGTGGTCCGAGAGGGTCTCGACCCCCTCGGCCACCTCCCAGACCGCCACCCTGCGCGCAACGGCGGGGGAGGCCCAGGTGAGATCCACCACGGACTCCCCCCGCCACGCAACGCAGGTGGATGCCCCCCCCCCCCGATTTAACAATACCAGGCCCCGGCAGGCTGCCCACTCCATGACCGCCCGCCCCCTGGCATTCTCCCTCGTTGAGCCCCAGCAGGGAGAGGCCGCGTTGAAGTCCCCCGCTATCACCAGGCGGGGGCGGCGCGACACCGCCCCCCCCACCCGGTCCAACAATTCCACAAACTGGGCCAGGGGGTACCTAGGCGGGGCGTACAGCCCCACCACCGTTAGGTCCCCCCAGCCCACCACCACGTAATCCTCCCCACGTTCCTCTATGGTCATAGCGGGGGACCCCCTACCTCTGGTGATCGCTACGGAGGCCCCACGGCTCCCCACCCAATCTGCGTGGTCGGGGATGCCGTAGGGCTCAGCGATCACCCCTAGGTCCATTCCCATGCCCACCATGCTCTGGACGAAGAGGTCCTGCGCACGGCGGGCATGGTTCAGGTTCGCCTGTAATATCCCCGTGGTACTCATTGCACCGCCTAGCTTGCCTCCATGCGGGAGCTGCCATCCACCTCCCTGCTAGGGCTCGGCCCCGCAGATGGGCCCGCTTCCGCGCTCGCACTGGATCCCGCCCCCACGGCCGAGGGCGCAGCCGCCACCACCACAGGGGGTGCCCTGCCAAACCTCCTGGGAGCGGTGCAACCCTTTCCTCCCAGCCTGTGCGCGGCTGGCTTGCCCAGGTCCGCGCACACGGGGCATCGCGCCTCAGCAGCACACTGGCTGGCCCGGTGTCCCTCCCGGCCGCACGCGTAGCAGCACCCAGACCTATCGTGGGGGCTGCCGCACGTGTCCCGAACGTGGCCGAACTCCAGGCACCGGTAGCATTGGAGCTGCCGGGTAGGGAGGACGTCCACCCTCGCCAGCGTCCACCCCACCCTAAGCCGCCCCTCCGCCACCAGCTTCCTGGCGCCGGCCACAGGACACCGGACCCAGGCCGTGCCCAGCCCCCTCCCTGGGGGGCGCCTGACCTCGCCCACCCTGATCCGGTCCCGGGCCACCCCTGTAGCCTTTTGGACCGCATCCCCTACTTCTCCGGCTGTGGCGGAGTCGTCCAGGTCCCTGACCCGGACCTCCGCCATCCGCTCAGGGCGGGCGATCTTTGCCTCCCCGCCAATCACCTCCCGCAGTCTGCCAGCCAGCAGGTCCGCCTTCTCCGCACCCCCAGGTCCCGGAACCTCGAGGATCAGTCCTCCGGTGACTGCCCTCCTCGGTCTCACCCCCGAAATGCCGATCTCCTCCAGGGAGATGCTGCTTTTGGCCCTAGCCAGGGCCTCGGCGTAGGTTGTGCTGGCCCCCTCCCGCGGCAGCGTGATGCACACTGCGGCCACTCGGGGGGGGCGCGGCAGGCGCACGGGGCCCGAGGGCCCCCTCAGTGCCGCCCCCGCACCATCCACCCCCGGACCGGAACCCCCCGTTGTTGGTGCCCGCTTGGCGGGCCCTGTAGCGGGGCCAACTGGGCCCGGCTTTGCAGGAGCACTCGCTGCCGCCTTCGTCTTCTTCTTTTTTTTCCCCCTCCCCGGGGCTACCGTCTGCCATTCTCCCTCTATGGCAGGGACCTCTTCCACGGCTTCGCGACGTGTCTCACGGGGAGTGGCGGCCGGCTGGCTGGCATCACGCACCGCTCCCATCAGTTCCGCCCTTATGTTCGTAAGCTTAGTGTCAATCAGCTTACCGATCTTCGCCATTAGTCCGCTAGAGTCCGTGTCCGGCTCTCTGGTCCTCCCGGCGGTGGTAGCGGCGGCCCCGGCTGCAGAGGTGGCGGGTCCTCGCATGCCCGCCTTCAGCGCCCTGACCTCCTTCAGAAGGCTATCCACCTGGCCCTCCAGTTCGCTCACGCGTGCAACCAGCCTCCTGTTTTCCTCTCTCAGCCTAGGGGCAGAAGGAGAGGTTAACTTCCCGGCCACCCGTTTCGCCATCTCGCAGGCAGCGGCCTCCACGGTACGCGCCGACTCCTTGAGGAGCTTAACATATCCCCCTTTTAAGTTTTTGGAGGTGCCAGCAACCCTTTCAATGGCCCTGGCACACTCCACGATTTGCGCCCCGAGGTCCGCCGTGGGCTGCTCCCTCATCTCCTCCTCCAGGAGTTGGAGGCTAAGGGCTCCCTTCCCACCCGCTTTGGGCGCCTGAGAGACTTCCTCCCCATCGCTATCTAGCCCGATATACACTCTCTTTGGCGCCGTCGCGGGCTTCCCCGCAGGGAGTGCGCGTTTCCTACCCTGACGCTCACCCGACACGAGGGAGGAGAGAGAGAAATCCGATTCCTCTCCCCCATCCGCTCCCGATCCCGTCCCAGCTGTCGCGATTGACATAGTCGAGCCCGCCGACGACAGTGCGGCCCCTGTCCTCCGTACCGCCGCAGCCCTCAGAGGGAGCACCCGTGAGGGCCCCGGTATCGCCGGAGGGGGCATAATTGCCTCCTCCGCCTCCACAACCTCCTCCATCACCCGTTCCTCCACCCTCGCGCCTGCCTCGCGCCCTCCCTCTAAACCCTCCCCCCCTTCTATTTGGTTTGTTTGTTTATAAGTTTTATTTAAGTCTTCCATTCTGATCCCACGATAATGGTCGGAATTAAACGTCCGCCCGGGCAGAGCCGCCTTACCCGGGTAGGCCTAAATACTCCGGGGTTTCGGCAGGTGCCCCGGAGGAACCGTTCACGACTGCGCCGTTTAGCCTCCACGCAGCCATGCACCCCTCGGCACGGTGTCTTAACACCTTGGGTTTGGAGGGTGTGTCGTTCTTAGTCTGGTGACTCACCACGAGCCTGCCCGGCATGGTAGTACCTGCTGGGGGCCACCGCCCCCGCCGGTATAGCCTCGAGGATCATTGGCACTCGCAAGCCCCTTCACCAACTACAAGGTGACGACACCTAGAAGGGGAACCTAACCTAACCTAACCTAACCTAACCTAACCTTTTTTTTTTTTTTTTTTTTTTTTTTTTTTTTTTTTTTTTTTTTTTTTTTTTTTTTTTTTTTACGCGGGGGAAATCTTCCAAAGACACCCCAGCCCCCGGGGAAGGGGGCCGGGGTAGTGTGGGATTTTTACCCACTAAAACCCCCGCGGTGGTCCTCTCATGGCTCTAAAGGGGGGCCCCGGGATCTCGAACGAACACAACCGGGACCCCCCTACCAATGCCTTACGGCCCCGCTCTTAGAAACCCCCCCTCCGGTGAGGGGGGGAAATCCCACTACTTCGGCGGCGCAGAGGGACCACTCCCCGCACCGCCACCTCGCAACATGCCGCGTGCAATGGCCGCGAGGTCTCCCCTACCTCGCGGCCTGCGGCTTATCCTGGGCCAGGGGGAGGGGGTCGCCCACGCCGGCGGACCCCGCCCCTCGCCCCTATCCTCCCGAGGGCCTCGCGGGCCCTCTCGGCGTCCTCCTTCTGCAAGATCACTGACTCGCAGAAGGAGGACACCGCATTCCATTTCTCCTCACTGCCCACCATCGCCCCGACGACGGCAGGCAGCGAGAGATCCTCCCCGATGATCTGGACCAGGACACCGCGCTCCCTGCCAAAGGCAGAGCACACCTCCAATGTATGTTGCGCGGTGTCCTGGTCCGCTCCGCAATGGTGGCAGCGCGCCGTCACCTCCCTCCCGATTCGGTGCAGGTACTCACCGAAGCATCCATGCCCGGTGAGCACCTGCGTGAGACGGAAGGTCAGCCTTCCCCAGCCGCGACCCAGCCAATCATCCCAGTTGACCAGGATCGCCCCGACAGTACGATGGCCCATACTGTCTTCTAATCTATTCCTCCATTCGGCCAGTGCGTCCTGCCGGGCCTGGAGCCTCAGGGCAGCCTCCTCCCGTGCGGACAAGGGGTCACCCCCTCGACCTCCTCGACCCCCGCGGGTCGCCCAGTAAACCCTCGCGTACATACTTGCGTGTAGGTCGAAGGGGATCACCCTTGCCAGCACCATCGCCGCCCCAGCGGAGATCGTGCGATATCCTCTAATCACCCTCACGGCCAGCCGCCTCTGGAGCCTATCCACTCCTGCCCACCATCTGCGGCCGGCCGCGAGGTCTTCCACCCATACCGGTGCTCCGTAGGTTATTACCGATCGCACGATCCCCACGTAGAGTCGGCGAACCTCTTCCCTGGGGCCGCCAAGGTTCGGGAGCAGCCGTGCAAGGGCAGCAGCCACCCCCGCACCCTTGGCCCCCACACCCTCGAAATGAGCCCGGAAGCTCCAGTGGCTGTCCAGGGTGAGACCGAGGTACTTCATGGTAACCCCGATCTCCACCTGAGCCTCCCCGATGGCAATCCGCGCCCCTGTCGGGGGCGGGCCGCTCCTCCCGCGGTCGTAGACCCACATGGCCTCTGTTTTGTGTGGAGCGACCCGAAGCCCAAGGGCACGGATCGCCGCGACGACGCGCGCCACACCCAACTCAGCGAGCCGAATGGCCCTCCACCACGTGGTCTCGCTGGCGAGGACCAGTGTGTCGTCCGCATAACACACCAGCGCCACGCCATGCGGCAGGCCAACCCGTAACACCGCGTCGTAGGCTAGGGCCCACAGGGTCGGGCCCAGAACCGACCCCTGCGGGACCCCACACGCAACCCCCCGTCTATGTAGGGTCCCCTCCCTATCGCGATACATTACCGTCCTCCCATCCAGATAGGACCGGATCAACCTCCTAATGTAGGGGGGAACCCGGTGGTATTCCAGGCCCCCCCTAATCGCCTCCCAGGGGAGGGTGTTGAAGGCGTTCACAATGTCCAGACTGACAGCCAGCGACACCCCCCCCCGGGAGGCTACCCCCCGCGTGAGGTCCCGGACCCGCTGGACCGCGTCCAGCGTTGACCGGCCTCCGCGGAACCCATACTGCTCCGCGGAGAGATCCGGCCCGCCACGCCCGAGGTGCCCGACGAGGCGAGCGACCACAACCCTCTCTAACAGCTTGCCCGCCTCGTCGAGCACGCAGAGAGGACGGTACGACGAGGGGACCCCCGTCGGCCTGCCCACCTTGTGGAGGAGGACCATTCGGCCCTCCTTCCACCCACGGGGGAAGGTTCCTTTACTGAGGCAGCTCTCTAAGAGCCGCCTCATCCAGTCCCCTATCACCCCGTGGGCTATCCTCCAAATCTTGCCAGGGATGCCGTCCGGACCCGGCGCCACCCGCCGGGCGCCGAGTCTTTGGACGGCATCCCTCCATTCCGCATCCCCGAGTGGGGGAGCAGGGGGGGACGGGTCCGGGTGTGTCGCCCCGAGCCCCGCCCCCCAGTCCCCCACAATTCCTTCCCCGGCAGGGAAGAGGGCCTCCACTACCCCCTCAAGGGCCCGGGGCTCCAGGGACCCCACCGCGGGGGGCGCCCTGCACAGCTTCCCAGTGACCATCCTATAAGGGCGCCCCCAGGGTAGGGGGAGAACCTAACCTAACCTAACCTAACCTAACCTTTTTTTTTTTTTTTTTTTTTTACGTGGGGGAAATCTTCATAGACACCCCGCCCTCCTGGGGGGGAGGACAGGGTAGTGTCGGATTCCTACCGACTAAAACCCCCACGGTGGACACCCTCCGCGCTTTGCGGGAGGACACCGGGATCTCTTGTCGAACGCAACCGGTGCCCCCCCTCCGCGCTCTGCCTTTCGGCTCTTCCTCGGGGGGAAGATCCTCTTCCCCCATTTCTCCCACTAGGCGTGACCGGCCCACACGGCCACGCCCTACCTCCCGGCCGCCTGTTTTGGCACCCATAGCCCCCCAGCTATGGCCGCCAGCAACCCCAGTGGTCGTACATACGTACCTACGCTACCCTTCATCATTGGGGTTTTAGCGCTCCCACCGACTCCCGGTATTTCCTGGCAAGGACAGCCTCGTCCCTTACCCGCCACCCTGAGGGGAAGAACACTTCATTTCACTCCCCCATACCTCCATACCTACTATCTTACCGCAACGACCGAGCCCCAGCCCCGCCCCGTCTTCGTCTTCCTCTCCCTCTTAGTCGCGTAGGAGAGTTTCCCCTTTCTCGCTCCCTCTCTGCTTCCTCCTTCTTCGTCATCACTATCTCACAAAAGGAGATCGCCGCCTCCCATTTGTCCTTGCTTTGTAGCATGGCTCGAATTAGCGCCTGGGGCGCAAGGTCCTGCCCCACCCTCTGAGTTAGGGCACCGCGCTGCACACTCCACGCCGGGCATTCTTGTAGTGTGTGCTGCGCTGTATCGCGCTCCCCCCCGCAGTGATGACACTGCTCATTTGCCTCCCTACCAATGCGACACAGGTAGCTTCCGAAGCAACCATGCCCGGTTATCACCTGTGTCGCACGGTAGGTCAGCCTGCCCCATCCTCTGTCCAGCCATTTATCCATACTCGGCAGGACCGCCCCTACGGCCCGTTGCCCCTCACTTGCCACTAGCCGCTGGCGCCACCGGGCCCGAGTCACACGTCGAGCCTGTCGCCTTATCTCCTTCACCTCCCTTGGCGCTACTGGAGCCTCTCCTTGACGAAGCCTCTTGCCCTCCTGATATAGGAATTTCTCCTGCTCCGCCAACAGGTCAAAAGGCGGGACTCCCGACATCACCGCCGCCGCATCGAATGATACGGTCCTATACCCTCGTATGACTCGGCATGCCAACCGTCTTTGCACGCGGCGCAGCGTCTCCCTGCAGCGCGTACTGGCCACTAAGTCTCCCGCCCATATCGGCGCCCCATACATGGCTATCGACCGTATCACCCCCATATAGAGTCGCCTGATATTTTCATTGGGCCCCCCCAGGTTCGGCAGGAGGCGCGAAAGCCCATTTGCCACCCTCTCTAGCCTGGGGGCCAATTTGTCGAAATGGCCCACGAATCGCCACCGGCTATCTATTTCGAGGCCGAGATACTTCATTGTGTGTCCGACCTCCACATAGTCTCCCCCTATCCTAACTCGGGACCAAAGCGGCGGCCCCCCACCACTCCCGCCCAGAAGCCATACAGCCTCAGTTTTCGAAGGGGCCACCTCCAAACCGAGACCCCGGATCGCGGCGACCACCCTTGCCACCCCACATTCAGCCAGTCGGATACACCTTTCCCAACTCCTCTCCCCTACCAGGACCAAGGTGTCATCCGCGTAACAGGTCAAACTAACCCCGGTAGGAAGGCCCACCCGCAGAACCTTATCGTAGGCGAGGTCCCACAGGAGGGGACCCAGGACTGATCCCTGTGGGACCCCGCAGTGTACCTCCCTCCTGTGCACGCTCCCCCGCCGACCCGTGTAAACAATGTATCTCCCCTTCAGGTAGTCACCCACCACGTCACACAAATACTGGGGCACCCGGTGATACCCCAGAGCCTCTATGATCGCATTCCATGGCAACGAGTTAAATGCATTAACAATATCCAAACTTATTGCCATGCATCTCCACCCCCGGGCCACCCATTCTTCCGAGAGGGACCTCACCCTCGACACCGCGTCCAGCGTGGAGCGCCCCTCCCGGAAGCCAAATTGGCATTCCGCCAAGTCTGGCCCCACTCTCGCCAGGTGGTCCGTGATGCGGTCTGCTATTACACGTTCCAGCAGCTTGCCTCCCTCATCCAAAAGGCATATGGGTCGATATGCCGAGGGGGACTCCGCCGGCCGTCCCTCTTTCCGGATCAGGATCATCCTTGCCTCCTTCCATATGGACGGGAAGCGCCCCTCCTGTAGGCATCCGCCGAAGAATCTTCTTATTCGGGCCCCCAGGGCACCCATAGCCACGACCCAAGCTCGCCCGTGAACTCCGTCCGGGCCTGGGGCAGTGTCCTTTTCCCCCATTCGCTTAACAGCTCTGCTCACTTCTCCCACGCTGATCCCAACCTGCCCCTGTCGCGGAACTTCCGCGGCCACCACTGGTCGGATTCTTCCTTCTTCCCCTCTTCCAGGGAATAGGGTCTCCACTACTCGTTGGAGCCTCTCCGGGTCGAGCAATTCTGTGCAGGGGGGCGCCCATTGCCGCAGTCTTCCCATTACCAGTTGGTACGGCCTCCCCCATGGGTCATTTTCCAAGGTTTGTAGTAGTTTCCCCCAAGCTTGGGCCTTGGCCTCTCTTATGGCCGCCTGCAAAGCCTTGGTCCTACTCCTGTACTCCCTATACAGGTCCTCCGCATCTACCGGTCCTCGCCGTCTCCGTGCCCTGGCATACCGGCGGCGTGCCCCGCTACACTCCCCTCGCAGCCGCTCTATTCCCGTCGTCCACCAGTACACTGCCCTTTTCTTTGGAGGGGGCCCCGCCCGGGGCATTGCCACATCACACGCCCCTATCATCATCCTCCTTATGGCCATCGCCTCCTCTTCCACATCCCGGACGGGGGTCTCCGGCAGAGCCGGCCACGTAGACGCCAGGACTGATGCCATCAGCGCATCCCTGTCCATTTGTCTCAAAACCCATCGCCGCTGTCGTTTTTCCTGGCGATAGCAAGGCCTTTCTCTCATGGCGCCCGAGGAGATCGTCAACGTTATATAGCGGTGATCTGATAACGTTTCTGTCTCTTCTTCCACCTTCCATTCCGAGACACGTCGTGAGGCGGAGGGGTTTGCCCACGTCAGGTCAACCACTGACTCCCCCTGCCACCTCACGCACGTGCTCGCCCTACCGCTATTCATCAACTGAAGCCCTAGGCCCGCCGCCCAGTCCAGGACTGCCTCGCCCTTGACGTTCGTTCTGACCGATCCCCACATCACCGAGGCGGCGTTAAAGTCCCCCATCACAAGCACCAGCCGGCTCATCTGGCGCCCTACGCATCTCCCCACCCGATCCAAAAAATCTTGAAACTGTGCGAGGGTAAGGCTGGGGGGAGCATAGATTCCTACCACTACCATCCCCTCCCCCTGCACAGCTACGTAGCCCTCTCCGCATTCCACGGGCTCCAAAGGGGTTCGCCCATTTCCCCATACTGCTATCGTTCCATCTCTATCCCCTACCCACCTTGGGTTCCCCTGGGGGACATGGTACGGCTCCGCCACTATCGCCATTCCCACACTCCTCTCCACCACACTCTGCATCAACAAATCCTGCGCGCGGCGGCAGTGATTTATATTGGCCTGAAGGAGACGGGTGTCCATGGTTTAATTTTCCATGGCCTCCTCCCGGCCTCTCTCAGACTGTCCAGCCACCGTCTCCGCAGCCTCTAGTCCACTCCCCCCGCTGGTCTCAGCCGGCCGGCTCTCCTGCGCCAGGGCAGGGAGCTTGTTCTTCCTCCTCGCCTGGGGAGCGCACTTCCTGCTCCCCAGCCTATGCTCCGCCGGGAGTCCTCTATCCGCACACAAGGGGCACTTTGGTTTTGCCCCACACCGCCCAGCCTTGTGTCCTGGCTCCCCGCATACATAACATCGGTTGCTTCTGTCTACTGCACTCGTGCATCGCTGCCTCACGTGCCCAAATTCGAGGCAGCGATAACATTGCAGTTTCCTAGCCTCAAGGGCCTCTACCTTCGCCGTTGTCCAACCAATCTTTAACCTGGTCTCGGCCACTATCTTCCGTGCCGCATGTGCCGGGCACTGCACCCACAGAGTCCCCATTCCCGTGGGGGATGAGCGGACTTCCCCCACCTTCACCTCTGCTTGGTCGCAGCCACCCGCACCTGCTACCGCCACCACGACTTCCTGGGGGGTGATTGAGTCATCGAGACCCCTTACCCTAAAATCGGCCCTCTTTACCGGCCTTGCCACCCGTGCCTCATTTGCCTCCATGACTTCTCGGAGACGGCCAGCAAGTGCGTCTGCTCTTGCCGCCCCCTCCGGTCCAGGGATTTCCAGCACTAGGCCTCCTGTGATAGCCCTCCTGGGTCTTATCTCCCCTATCTCCAGCTCCTTCAGACATATGTTGTCTCTGGCCTTCTTCATCACTTCGGCGTAGGTGAGCTTCCCCCCCTCCGGGATTGTTAGCGTCACCGCCGCCGTGCGCGGAAGACGACCCATTCGCTTCCTATCCAGTATCTTCTTCTTCCCCGCCGCCGGGCTTCTCTGGCCTTCAACTCCTTTCGTTTGACTGGGAGCCTTCCCCGTCGCCACCGGAGCGCGCTTAGCTTCTGCGACCATCTCTCCTTTCTTTCTTCTCTTCCCTGTCACGTGTGTCCACCGCCCTTCATCTGGTACACCCAAGGCTGTGGGCTGTCTGCTGTCCCCCGCTGTAGCATCCGGTCGGGCCTGAGCAGGCCTCTGCCCCGTCATCCCCTTTTTCACCGTCTCTCCCCTCCCCGTCCTTTCAGCGGACGCCCCCTGCACCTGCGCCTGCAGCAGCCTACCTCCTCCCGCCCTTACGTCCAGCAGTGGGGCCAGCTCCCCTCTGAGCGCCGCCATTTTCGTTTCGATGAGGTCACTAATTCTTGCCATCATCCTGTTTTCCGCCACTACCTCTGCTTCCGGTGCCGGCCATTCTCTTTCACTAGCCCTGCTTCTTGGGTCCATCGTCCTCGAGTTTCGGCCCGCCACCTTCGGTGTTGCCCCACCCGGTTTGATCCGCGGCGGGGGAGGAGGAGGGGGACCCATTTCTGTTTCTTTTGTTCCACCTTTTGTCCTCTCGTACTCCCGCTTTGGAGCGTCCTCCTCCATTATTTCCACGTAGTTTCTCGGGGACATCGATCTCCTTGGTCTCGTTCCCGTGCCACCCTCCCCACTTGTCATCTTCTCCTTGGCCTTCACTTGCTCCCTCGCAGCTCCAGCCTTCTTCTCGAGTTCTTGCACCTTCCGGCGTAGGCGTGCGTTCTCCTCTTCCAGGGTTACAGTGTCCATTGTTACCACAGTTCTCTTGCACATTTCCACTGCTGCAGCAGCAATCGTATTGGCTGCTACCCTCAGTTTTTTAACAAAGCCTCCTTGCAGATTTTTTGAAGTCCCGGCAACCCTTCTCACCTCCTCTATTTGCTCGGCAATTCTCTCCCCAAGATCCGGTGTAGGCGCCCTCCTCATCTCGTTATTTAGTTCCTCCTCGTTTGGTATCGGTTTATTTGGGACCAGCGGCATTTCCCCCGTTTCCCTCATATCCAAGGCCTTCATCCTAGCCTCTACTTCCAATTCTCTCCGCTCCAATCTCATCATCCGTCTCTTCTCTCCCTCACGCTCCTTAGCCATGGGCTGCCTTGTCCTCTTTCTTCCCGTTACCCATCCTCCAGATGAAATTGATGAAACAGATGCGGCAGAGGTGGGGGTGTCAGAATCCTCTCCCCCAGTCGTTATCCCTTGATCCGATGCATCCATTCTCATCTTCTCCTTTCTTCCACCTAGAGACCCCTTCCCTTCTATACGCTCCAACGTCACTGTTGGGCTGCACTCCCGCTGTCTTACTCCCCTCTCGTCCACCGCCTTCACCCTAGCAGGCGCTACAAGCTCCAGCGTGACTTCCTCCGCCCTCTCCTTTAGGGCCATAGCCCCACACCCACACATACCTTCGCACAAGCATACCTTTTTATTTTTTATGTTAGACTCCATTTTCATCCCACGAGTTGGTCGGAAGGGTGCGTCCGCCCCCGCAGAGCCGCCTTACGAGGGTAAATCTAGATACTCTGGGGGGGCGACAGGTGCCCCAGAGGAACCGTTCGCGACCGCGCCGTTTAACGTCCCCGCGGCCATGCACCCATCGGCACGGTATCTTAACACCTTGGGTTGAGACGTGCACCGTTCTTCGTCTGACCCCTCACCCTGAGCCTGGCCGACAAGGTAAGACCTGCCAGGGGCCGAAGCCCCCATCGGTATAGCCTCAGGGATCATAAGGGCACGCAAGCTCCCCCACCACTACAAGGTCCCGGTGCCTAGGGGGAGAACCTAACCTAACCTAACCTAACCTAACCTAACCTAACCTAACCTAACCTAACCTAACCTAACCTAACCTAACCTAACCTAACCTAACATAACCTACCCTAACCCAGCGCGACGCTACAGTGCCAGACTACCACGCCGACGACACGCGTTCGATCCCTGCTCGTGGACTATTCATTTTGTGTTTTTTTCATTCACGCACGATATATGTAAATTTAAGGTTCTTTCGGCTGTTTTTTTTTTAAATAAAACTGAAACCTCGGGTCGTGACGGCACTGGAATTCCAAGCTATCTCAACCTAACCTAATCTACTCTAACCTAGCGCGACGCTACAGTGCCAGACTACCACGCCGACGACACGCGTTCGATCTCTGCTCGTGGACTATTCATTTTGTTTTTTTTTCATTCATGCAC
Organism: Cephus spinipes; assembly: GCA_963971525.1. NCBI lineage: Eukaryota > Metazoa > Arthropoda > Insecta > Hymenoptera > Cephidae > Cephus > Cephus spinipes. The sequence goes on from OZ020575.1 coordinate 85,770, forward strand.
GATATATGTAAATTTAAGTTTCTTTCGGCTGTTTTTTTTTTTAAATAAAACTGAAACCTCGGGACGTGACGGCACTGGAATTCCAAGCTATCTTAACCTAACCTAACCTACCCTAACCCAGCGCGACGCTACAGTGCCAGACTACCACGCCGACGACACGCGTTCGATCCCTGCTCGTGGACTATTCATTTTGTTTTTTTTTCATTCATGCACGATATACAGGGCTAGTCAGTAGAAACGCACCAGGAGAAGTTGGCCGCAAGTGGCCGACACGGCAGTGTGGCCTCTTCAAAAAATGACATGTGACTATGACCGATTCCCATAAGCGCAAACTGACAGTTCACATAGCAATAAGGTTATTGAAATATTTCAATAGTTAGGTTACTGAAATAATTCATTAATATTATAATGACAAAATGTAATATCAGTTAAGATTTATTTTCACAACAGATTGCAATTAAAATAATGTAAAGTTTAAAATATTAACAATTTTGATATTTCCAAGTAATGATCACAACTGCAATTCTGCAATACAATGCTGCAATTAATTTAAAAATCAATTAATTGAAATGTTTTTATAGCAAAAAAGTGCAACAAGAAATCTGTTGTGAAAATAAATCTTAACTGACGTTACATTTTCTCATTACAATATTAATTAATAATTTCAGTAACCTAACTATTGAAATATTTTAATAACCTTATTGCTATGTGAACTGTCAGTTTGCGCTTATGGGAATCGGTCACAGTCACATGTCATTTTTTGAAGAGGCCACACTGCCGTGTCGGCCACTTGTGGCCAACTTCTCCTGGTGCGTTTCTACTGACTAGCCCTGTATGTAAATTTAAGGTTCTTTCGGCTGTTTTTTTAAAAAGAAAAACTAAAACCTCGGGTCGTGACGGCACTGGAATTCCAAGCTATCTTAACCTAACCTAACCTACCCTAACCCATCGCGACACGCCGTCGATCCCTGCCCGTGGACTAGTGAGTATGTTTTTTTTCATTCATGCACGATATCTGTAAATTTAAGGTTCTTTTGACTGTTAAAAAAAAAAAAAAAACTAAAACCTCGGGAAGTGACGGCACTGGAATTCCTAGCTATCTTAACCTAACCTAATCTACCCTAACCTAGCGCGACGCTACAGTGCCAGACTACCACGCCGACGACACGCGTTCGATCCCTGCTCGTGGACTATTCATTTTTTTTTTTTTTTTCATTCATGCACGATATATGTAAATTTAAGGTTCTTTCGGCTGTTTTTTTAAAAATAAAACTGAAACCTCGGGACGTGACGGCACTGGAATTCCAAGCTATCTTAACCTAACATAACCTACCCTAACCCAGCGCGACGCTACAGTGCCAGACTACCACGCCGACGACACGCGTTCGATCCCTGCTCGTGGACTATTCATTTTGTGTTTTTTTAATTCACGCACGATATATGTAAATTTAAGGTTCTTTCGGCTGTTTTTTTTAAAAGAAAAACTAAAACCTCGGGTCGTGACGGCACTGGAATTCCAAGCTATCTCAACCTAACCTAATCTACTCTAACCTAGCGCGACGCTACAGTGCCAGACTACCACGCCGACGACACGCGTTCGATCTCTGCTCGTGGACTATTCATTTTGTTTTTTTTTCATTCACGCACGATATATGTAAATGTAAGGTTCTTTCGGCTGTTTTTTTTTAAAAAGAAAAACTAAAACCTCGGGTCGTGACGGCACTGGAATTCCAAGCTATCTTAACCTAACCTAATCTACTCTAACCTAGCGCGACGCTACAGTGCGAGACTACCACGCCGACGACACGCGTTCGATCCCTGCTCGTGGACTATTCATTTTGTGTTTTTTTCATTCACGCACGATATATGTAAATTTAAGGTTCTTTCGGCTGTTTTTTTTTAAAAGAAAAACTAAAACCTCGGGTCGTGACGGCACTGGAATTCCAAGCTATCTTAATCTAACCTAATCTACCCTAACCCAGCGCGACGCTACAGTGCCAGACTACCACGCCGACGACACGCGTTCGATCTCTGCTCGTGGACTATTCATTTTGTTTTTTTTTCATTCACGCACGATATATGTAAATTTAAGGTTCTTTCGACTGTTTTAAAAAAAACAACTAAAACCTCGGGACGTGACGGCACTGGAATTCCAAGCTATCTTAACCTAACCTAACCTACCCTAACCCAGCGCGACACGCGTTCGATCCCTGCCCGTGGACTAGTGAGTATGTTTTTTTTCATTCATGCACGATATATGTAAATTTAAGGTTCTTTCGACTGTTTAAAAAAAAAACTAAAACCTCGGGACGTGACGGCACTGGAATTCCTAGCTAACTTAACCTAACCTAATCTACCCTAACCTAGCGCAACGCTACAGTGCCAGACTACCACGCCGACGACACGCGTTCGATCCCTGCTCGTGGACTATTCATTTTGTGTTTTTTTCATTCACGCACGATATATGTAAATTTAAGGTTCTTTCGGCTGTTTTTTTTTAAAAAGAAAAACTAAAACCTCGGGTCGTGACGGCACTGGAATTCCTAGCTATCTTAACCTAACCTAATCTACCCTAACCCAGCGCGACGCTACAGTGCCAGACTACCACGCCGACGACACGCGTTCGATCCCTGCTCGTGGACTAGTGATTGTTTTTTTTCATTCATGCACGATATATGTAAATTTAAGGTTCTTTCGACTGTTTAAAAAAAAAAAACTAAAACCTCGGGACGTGACGGCACTGGAATTCCTAGCTATCTTAACCTAACCTAATCTACCCTAACCTAGCGAGACGCTACAGTGCCAGACTACCACGCCGACGACACGCGTTCGATCCCTGCTCGTGGACTATTCATTTTGTTTTTTTTTCATTCACGCACGATATATGTAAATTTAAGGATCTTTCGGCTGTCTTTTTTTTAAAGAAAAACTAAAACCTCGGGTCGTGACGGCACTGGAATTCCAAGCTATCTTAACCTAACCTAATCTACTCTAACCTAGCGCGACGCTACAGTGCCAGACTACCACGCCGACGACACGCGTTCGATCCCTGCTCGTGGATTATTCATTTTGTGTTTTTTTAATTCACGCACGATATATGTAAATTTAAGGTTCTTTCGGCTGTTTTTTTTTAAAAGAAAAACTAAAACCTCGGGTCGTGACGGCACTGGAATTCCAAGCTATCTCAACCTAACCTAATCTACTCTAACCTAGCGCGACGCTACAGTGCCAGACTACCACGCCGACGACACGCGTTCGATCTCTGCTCGTGGACTATTCATTTTGTGTTTTTTTCATTCACGCACGATATATGTTGTGACGTGGTGGATTGCACCCGTCTGGTCCTCGGCGGAAAATCACGCCGAAACGCGATACGGGCCTAAAAGGCCATTGCAAAGTCCAGGCAGGATCCACCGACCGCAAGGGCCTATTGGAAAATTCGATAGATTACTTTATTATTTTCTTTTGTTTTGCGTGTACTCTGCCGGAGTTCGACTAGGTGCTCGCTCGCCGTGCCCGTGAAGACGCGTAGGAGGAAGAGAGAGGGAGAGCCAGCTGGAGTCCCAGGAGGGAGGGAGCTGCGACACGCGAGGGTCGACACTCGCGCTATCTGCGGAGAGCAGCTCTACTGGCCCCGGAGGCGCGCGCAACGCGGGACAGCTTGACGTCACGCGGCAGCAACGCACTCTACTCAGCTGGTACTCAACCACGACTGGAAGCGGCGCCCACAGCGCCACCCGAATGAGCACCACCACCGACCCCTATGGTATAGCGCCCATCGCCAGTGCGCATAATTGTATTTCCGCGAGTTGGGAATCCAGGGACGCCTGGTGCACCCTCGCGCGAGAACGAATGTTACTCTCCGTAGGACCCGACATTGTATGAATTGTCCACGAGAGATATGGAAATTATTCATTGTCGCGATGACATGTTCGAAACTGGCGCGTGGCGAAGACGCTGGGTTGAAGGATTCGTCCGCAGGGCGAATCGCCGCCCATTAGCCTAAAGGGAGGGGGTGCTATCCTTCACGCGAAGACAAAGCGCATGCAGATCGAGAGATTCCTGCTTGGACACGCGTAGACGTTAGGTTGTGACCGGGCGGCTGTCTTCTCGCGCTACCTTTGGACAGCGGTTCCTCCTTGAAGGGCCCGTACGCAGGTTCGAGCTTCCGAAAGCTTTGGCATATGTGTATACTTTCGGGTATACAATGTCATCGGGGAATATTACATCCCGGAAAAGGTTGGTCGGTGTGACCAGGGCTTCGATCCGAAGAACCCGTGTCTTCGAATTTGGTTTCGTTATTGAACACGGTCGCCAGCTGGTACGTCCACCCCAGCAATTATTAATTGCCGGTTTTTCGTCTTCGACGAATGACCGGGTGGCTGGATTCCAGGTGAGGAGTCGATTAGGAGATTCCAGCTCCGAGGTATATGGTCCCCCCTCTCACGGGTCGGAGTCGCTTGGTGCTCCAGTCGGGGCCACTAGCCCAAGGCCCTGAGGATATAATCCTAGGCGTCGGAATTTGGGGCTCCTCGGGGATGTGGTAGTCCCTCAAGGATCGTCGGCGCTTCTTGGCCGGATGCCCGTGGATACACTCCGATAAATCCACTTTACTCGACCGAGCTCCGCTCGAGGTCGCTTCGCCTGCTCCTAAAGGCGGTAGATGGCGGTGCTGTAATCCCGAATATCCAGGCTCCGGTGGGAAATTCCGCAGAGGCAATCTTTACGGAATGCACGTCCACTCACGCACTGTCGGTCGCACACTCACCAATGGGTTTATAGTTTATGCCCGACGGTAATTTAGGATAGTCCCTAACGACGCGGTCGGTATCGCGCCGGGATTGCTTCGTTATCGGCTGCGGATCTACACGATCGAATGTAGTTCGTGGCGTCACCGTTAGATGGCGCGCCGATTCGCCTTGTTTCACGCGTGCACTTAAGCGTATGCGAAAGGCTCTACCCGATGTCACGAAATGAGCACTGAACTGTCTCACGATTTATAATAAATCAGCAATCGAGCAATTGCGTCACTGGAACGTCCATGCGATATAATCTGTTTATCCTGGAGGAGGATTGAATAAAATATTCCGACAATTTATCCCGCAGGAAACACGAACACTTATATTCCCCTAAAGAGAATATTTAAAAGATGTATCGAAATTGTCACTTGAACCTCTATGAACTCCGAACAGATTTCGCGGCTATGCGAAATTATTGTCTATTTGCGATATAACCGATCTCGGATAATCCCTCCAACGTTGCGTGAAATGGCTGCCTCCGTGTCTTGATCTCCCCCTAAGAATGGAAAGGACAAGGAAGCCCACTGGCACTGATGATGTGAAATTAAATGTTTAATTACACGCAGATTTAATAACCAATGGTTTATTTGACACTCCACAGAACACGCGTATTATGCGCGGACGCCGACAACGACAAACAAATTATTTTACAAAAGAATTATTAATCCGCAGTTAATCACTAGACTTTATTATCTAATTCGCACGCTAATATATTGCCCGACGGTTAGAATCTTGTTCACGACGTACGACGTGCTCGCTTCCAAGATTTTCACCAAACTCCTGATGGCGGCGGTGCGCTGGCTTATATAGGGGCTACCCCCACCATGCGGTCTTTACGTAATAAGTTATTACTTAACTAATTTATTGAACAATTTTCCTTAACTCTATGCTTATAGCTAATCACACAGATGGTAAAACATATTACAGAGTTACAAAATTGTTCCTTAAGTATTTCATTACGTAAGGCTATTGATGCCGCGCATAATTTACATAACAATTATTTTTACGCAGACAAACATTAATTAATGGTCCCTAGACCTGGTAGCCAACGAGAGAACATAGAATCCATTATTGCTCCATTATTATAACAATTTTTTCGCCGAATATTTATTATGGGATGGGATCTGAGGATCATTGTTATTATTTACAATGTGCGCAGTAGCTTAACATAGTGGTGAACAATTACAAATTTGAGTTAGCTCTTATAGTTTAAGCGATAATTACACTTATTCACATTTTGGAGTTTACTCCGAATATTTCAGTTACAAGTAGCATGACCTTATTTTTCACTTTTGGCGGTCATGGTAATCGTCGCCAGTCACGTACGCCACTCGAGTTGTTTATTTCTCGGCGGCCGATTAATTATTAATTAAATTAACAATCGCGACTTCTGAGCCTAACTCGTAACCATGTCGAGGTTGCTGCGCCTGTAGCATACTATTTCGATGTCGCTATGTTGCGCGTGCCACATAATCTTGGAGAGCGAAAGATTCATTTACATAATTAATTAATATTAATTCTTTTGCTGTCTCCCTTCTCAGGAGTTGACACAACGATGGTTAACATTTATTTTCGTCAATAATTAATTGTTATTACAAACTTTATCGACTAGTGTCAATTCCCTCCCAAAGATGTCTACCTTTCTCGCAAACACCTGTTGGCGGCTCGAGGAACTCTTCTAGTTTGGCAGTTCCCCGCTAGATGGCTCTCGCATCGGTTTTTCCGGAATTCGAAAACTATTAATTATTATCAATCATTTTCGACAAAACTCGTATGACTGCCCTACACAACGATAGCATGAATGGTGGGAATAATCTAATCCACGATTTATTGTCATCCGAGCATATAATTGTTTATCCCGAAAAACTCTCTAGTTTATGTTTTTATTTTAAAGTTTTCGCTACTAGGCTATTCTTACCCATGTGTAAGAGTGGCTGAAGGCCTATTTTGTTATTAACAAGGGCCCATTAAACATTTATTAGGTCACCGACCTTTATACATGTAACGGACGAATACCACGAAGTTCCCGTATCCTGGGATATTAGATGACGTATCCCGTCGGTTACATCCTCCCCCTTTTTGTTTGGAGATATACCCTCGCTGGGTTACTGTATTTCCGATCAGTGTAGGTGTTTATTTTTAAACAAAACGCATACTAGGATACTTTTTAAATAAACATGAACGTACACCATTAAAATCCTTTTTAGGTTAAGTTTTATTCTATAAAAATGCTTTTTACGTATATATTTGTATATCCACAAGCTTTATGCACTTAACCTATTGATCAGACTCGCTGTCTGACGAGAACCTATCGCCTTCCTCAAGTCTTTGGCGAAGGGTCCTGACTCGCTTTTGCCTTGCTGCCGTTCGCTTTAAGGGTGCCCAGCGCCTTACGGTATTGCCCTTTTCCAATTCCTCTAGATAACGCAAATAACGTCGGCGTGTCCTTGGGCTCAAGTCATTACGAGCGCTCCGTGGTCGATCCGCCAACGGTATGCCTTCTAGATCGCCCACGTAGGCGCCCTGAATGCTCCTCTGCGTCCTTTTGCGGACCGGATAACGACGCTCTTGCATGGCCGCTTGAATATCGGCATCCGACATCTGAACGAGCCGTATGCAACATGGGCGCACTTCCGGCGCCGGTTGACTGCCCGAACCTTTAGAGAGGCCATGTGTTAAACGCAAAATTCTAATCGAATACTTTGACTGTTTACCTCCCTCCGCCGGCTCGTTTGCCTCCGCTGACTTTCGCATGTCTTTCTCGTTCGCCCCGATTAATTCCTCTAGGGAGGATAAAACCTCGTCGAACGACTCACTCGCCTCGTTACTAGCAATTTCCGCCATTGCAGTTGCTTCGTGCTTGTTGCTTGCTCTGAGGTTCGCATTTGACTGACGCCGACGCGTGGTTGGCTCGCGCTGTCGCCTTGCCGCTACCTGCACGCCTCCTGTCGGTTTAGTTCCGACAGTGTCGCCCAACTTGGGGCTACGCGGTGTCGCCGTGGTTCGCAACGCGTGCTCGAGCCGGGTTGGTTGCATGGGCAAGTGTCGCACTTCTGATTGGTCTATCTCTAACCTAAATTCTTTCAGGTCTACCTTTGCGCTGACGTCCATCAACCAATCCGCACCCAGGATTACATTACTCGTGCCCAATTCGGCGGTAAAAAAGCTCCATCGGTAAGCACGAGATTCGATTCCGAATTTGATTTCATCTAAGCTTCTCATGGGAATCGTATCCTCTTTCTTTATCGTGTTTATGGATGCATTTACGGCAGTAGATCTAATCACTTTAATTTCTTTAGCGAGTTTGGTGTCTATTACCGAGATTTGCGCTCCCGTGTCGACTATCGCCGGATATCGTCGGTTCCCGATTTGCATCGCGATGACCAAGTCTCGATTATCGGCCAGTAATTTGGTAGATAATCTCTTTTCGGATTTATCTTCTTCCGGATACTCAGCGATCATTAGCTGGTTGACACTGGCGCTCGTCCTTCCGATTTTCCTTTGCCTAAAAGGACGTAATTGTCTAGCGTTATATGTTCCTAGGCTATTTCCTACGTTGTCGACTAATTCGTAAACATTTCTTTTAGGAATTTTAGCTACAGTGAAAGGCCCCTCGTACAATAGGCATATTTTACGATTTATTTGGGCTTTCGCGCTTGACAGTTTATGGGTTCTGCGCAGTACTAAGTCACCGACCTTGTAATGCACAGGCTTATTTTTCTTAATAAATTGCTTGTACCTTTTTTCTGCCGCAGCAGCTAGCTGTTCTTTTGCGATCCTTTTACAGGCCTCCATATCCGTATCGACGCTCTCGGGGATGACAAACTCCACTGGTAGTCGTAATGGCGACTGGCCTGCGCGGTGTAGTTGCCATGGCACGCACGCGGTACTAGAGTGTACTGTCCCGTTCATAACGGCTAACGCTCGCGGTAGCACTAACTGCCATCTGGTGGGATGCTGGTGTGAGTACACCCGAATTAGTCTGCCTAGCTCCCGCATGACGCGCTCCACTGGGTTACTCTGCGGATTGTACGGCGTAGTCTTTATCAATTCTATTCCATGCTTCAAACCGAAATTCTTCCATACGGTGGAAAGGAACTGTCCGCCGCGATCAGATAAGATCTTTTCGGGTTTACCCCATTCGGCAAAATATTTCTCCTCTAACCTAGAGATAATATTTTCAACGGTTTGTTTTTGCATCGGATATAGCTGCGTTAATTTGGAAAAGTGGTCTAGGGTTACTAGAATATATCTATAACCGTGTTTCGCGGTCGGTAGCGGTCCGTATAAATCTATAGAGATTTTCTGGCCTGGTCGATTCGGCAATTCATAGTATTGGTCGCCGACGGAACCTCTAGTATAGTATTTGCTACGTTGACAAATATCACACGCAGCTACGATATCCCTAGTCAATCTTTCCAGGTTTTTGATTGAACAAAATTGTTTTAGGAACGCAATGACTTTATCAGTGCCGTAATGCGCTAGATACCTATGCGCTTTCATTATCCATTGATCAGCGAATTCTTCCGGTATAAACAATCTATATCCTTCCGGTGATTTGATCCACGCGAGGTCTCTGATTATTAAGACACTTTCCGGTTCGTTTGTCTTCCGGTCGCGGAGATCGTGGTCCGTGGATTGGGCAGTCTTTAGCAACGCTATTTCGCTGTCCCAGTCCGAATTATCATTATACGAGATCTCATAGGCTGATGCCGTAGTTATTGCAGTTTTAACGGTTTGTTCTTTAATCGGTAGTCGCGACAATGAATCCGCTAGGGTATTACATTTCCCCGGTAAGTATGTCCAGGTAATATCAAAGTGCTGGAATACTTGAATCCACCTAGCAATCCGATTGCTTGTCGTTACGCACTTTGAAAGGAATTTCAGGGCTTTATGATCCGTACGTACTGTGATGGGATACCCTGTCAAGATTGTTCTCCATTTCTTTAATGCGCGTACTACGGCTAAGGCTTCTTGCTCGGTCGTCGTATACCTAGTCTCTGCGCCCGATAAGCTTTTGCTTGTATACGCGATCGTTCGCTCTTTGCCGTCTTTTCCTATCTGCAATAAACGTGCTCCCGTTCCTATTGCCGACGCGTCGGTCTCTAACACAAAGTCTAACTCGGGATCTATGTAGAACAAGCATTCGGCTTTCCGAAATAGCTTTTTGGCTTCGTCAAAAGCTTTTTGTTCTCTCTCGGTCCATTCGAACTTACTATTTTTAGCCAATAATTTTTCCAAAGGTCTAATCACTGTGCTAAGCCCGGGTACGAATCGCCTGTCCCAATTAACTAAGCCGAGAAACGACTGTAACGCCTTTCTGGTTCTAGGAACAGAGAATCTCTGTATATTAGTCTTAGTTTCCTCGGATATTCTTGCCCTATCTTGGAGAAAGAAGTGCCCGAGAAACTTTACGGTATCTTCTGCAAAATGTGATTTATCCCTGTTGACGCGAACACCTGCCTTATCCAAAGCCTTTAGAGTTTTGGTAAGAATCTCCAAATGTTCTTCCCACGAATTGGTGGCTATTAATATGTCGTCTAGGTAGAAAATTACTTTTCTCTCTAATTCCGGCCCTAGCACCTGACCTAATGCTCGCGTGAACGCGGCTCCCGATGTCTTTAGACCAAACGGCAAACGTTTGAAGACATAGGTCTGTCCTTGGAATAGGAAACCCGTGAATTTACGACTTTCTTTCGTCAACGGAATATGCAGAAATGCATTGTTGATATCTAAATTTGTGAAGTACCTAGTTTTTCCGATCATTGAGAAAATGTGGTCGATAGTGGGTGGTCTCGCATGATCTGATTCCATGCGCTCGTTTAACCCTCTGGCGTCAAGACAAAGTCTTATCTTGCCGCTTGGTTTAATCACCACTACTAATGGGTTCACGTAACTCGTCGGAGCCCTGACAATTATACCCTGATCTATCCATTTGTTAAGCTCTCGCCTCACATCTTCCAAATGTCTGTTAGGTATCGGATAAACTGGTTTGCAATAAGGGTCTGTTTTCGTTACCTTAATATCGTGAATGTAACCCTTAATGCATCCTATCTCGTCTTTGAATAGGTTCCCGAAACGATCTAATAATTTCGTCATCTCCGCTTTGTTTCTGGTTCCTAGGCCTGTGCGGGGTTTGGCGTTAATGGTAATTACTGATTTATCAAGGTATTCACCTTTATCTGTTCGCGATTTGGCATTTGCCGTGCTAGATTTCGTGAACAAAGTAATTATCCCTTTCTCGGTATCTATTTTCGCCCTATGTTCTACTAGGAAATCGATGCCCAAAATAAGTCTACAGTCGACATCATTAACTACTAAACAAGGATGCGAATACGTACACTCGCCGCACATAAACTCCAATAAGACTTTGGTTCTAACTACCTGGAGTCTATCGTTGAACAATCCCCTCAACCTTAATTTCTTTACGGGGATGTTAGGCAACACGGTCCCTGATTTGGTAATTTCGTCTACTAGCGCGGACGATATCACGGAGATTTGAGCTCCCGTATCTACGAGTGCTTCCGTCTTGATTTTACCTATCCTGACGTTGATAGTAGGTGACTTGCGAAGTGGAGAGGGTTCTATCGGACTTTCTTCATCGGATGACATCCAATCTTCATCGTTAGGTCCGTAAAACGCTACTTCCTCAGGACTTCCCTGGTCTGAATGCTCGGATTTTATCGAACGCTTTTCCTCTTCGCTCGCGGTTTCTGATTCGTCGGAATCAGAACTAGACGTTAGAGATTTGTTAGGCAAGTCTACTTGTCTAACTTTCCTATCTCCCTTGGGTTTGGTAGCTCCCGATTTTTCTCGCGGAGACCTATCCTTTTTCGAGTCTACTGACTTCTTCTTCTTCTCCTCGCGCTCCCCCTGTCCCGGACTAACGCGATGACGAGAGTATCGCGGATATTCCCTAGATTGTCTTTCGCTCTTCACTCGACTATCTTTACGGTCGGTACGTGAAACTTCTTTATCGCGAAAGAAATCATCATCCACTACCTCGGATTTAACCCTTTTAGGTTTCCCGGATGGTGATTCGCCTGGTAATAAACCTCTAGGTTTTCCTGCGCCATATACTTCGTTTCCTATATCGCATTCGGACAATCTCTCAGCTATGAGAGCTATGGTCCTCGGATATACCGCACTAATCTGTCGATATATCGTTACGTGGAAATGAAAGATCAAACAGTCAATGATTTCCTGTTCCTCCAATGGTGAATCCAAGTCTTTAGCATGGCCGGCCCATGTGAAGAAATATTCCTCCATTGACATTTTGTCAGATCCGTCGTAACGTCCGTTAGTAAGGTATGCACGAATCATGCGTTGAGTTCGAGCACTCCAATATTTGGATAAAAAGGCTTGTTTTAAGTCCCTATATGTCTCGAATTCTACGCGATCTACCCACGTCGCGGCAGCACCACGCATCGCGTCTACGAACGCCAAGCTTTTTGCCTGTTCGCTCGTATTCTCCAGCAACGTGACTTGTTCGAATTTACGAAGAAATCTCCTCGGACTCGAGCGTTTAACATTTCCGTCAAATGTTACTTTGTCAATTCTAGATTTTTCGTTCAAAACTCTGGTGTAGGAAGTGACTGGTATGGTAGTAGAAGTCCTACTGGATGATCTCTCATTATTCCGCGAATTACTAGAATATCTATTCAAGAGTCTTTCTTGTTCTTCGAGATTCTGTAGTTCCGGTGTTACGTTGACCAATCGAGTAGGTCGCTCGGTTCTAGTTTCTATACTGGCCGATGCCATACTACGTCTAAGTTCCGTAATTTGAGTTTGAACGCTCGTCAAAATATGTGTCACGGTTGATGCCATCTCTTCCCTTATGCTAGACCTATGCGCTAGTAAGTCGTCGCGTAATTGCGAAACGATTCGCTCTAAACTATTTCCGCTAGACTCACTCGCATCCCTCGGAGGTTGTTCCGGGTTGTCTTCGGGTTGAGTACGTTGGTCCCCAAACTGCACGATGAACGACTCCCCCGCTGATCGTGGTGGAAGCCCAGAGTGCGATGGTCCGGGAGGTGTTAGGCTCCTGTCTGCCATCTCTGCAGCAAGTCTGGTTCGACTTCTGGTCCCTTTGGCAATTGGTTTCCCTGAGAGGCTCTTCCGTGGTCCAGATCGTGGAATCATTTGCCGCTTCTAATTTGTCCTTAGAATGGCCCACCAACCGACAGACACTGTGCTCTGTGGCTAGGCTTCGCTGGATCACTACTGCGTGTGACAGCGAGATTGACTGTGAGTGTTTTTGTGCTCACAGGTGAGAAGACGTCTGTGTATGTTATTAGACACTTCTCGTTTAATTAAAAGACCCAAGATTCTGACTCGTGCCAGAGGATCGAGTTCATATTAGCAGTCGCTTATCCTCGGTACGACGTTCTTGCCTGCATCAAGAACTGATTCACTACACTTTCGGCTATCAAGTCCTCGAAATGTATTTACACGTGACAGTTCACTTGGCACGACCGAAGGTTTCGATTAACACTTTGATGCACGTATCGTTACTTTGACGATTATTATTAATCATCTCTGTCAATGATAACGATGTAAACGTCCTTTCAGCCGTGGTTGACGGCTGAACCTTTGTTCGTCAAAGATTATAGGTGAAACGTCCTGTCACGGTCGCCACATGTTTAAGTGTTACTTTAACGTTAAATTCTCACTTAAGTAAATTTGATCTTCCTTATGAGAGGAAAGAGGAAAAATAAGTGATGAGAAGAACGGAAAAGAATTGTAGAAATATCACACTCGTCTGTTGTTTGTTGTTGGATTTAGTTTTGTCTTGTCCTGTCACGGTTTTCTCCGTTGCTAGTTCCAATTCTTTGCACATATGATAGGCTGGCTAACTATCTTCTATGTGACCGGGCGGCTGTCTTCTCGCGCTACCTTTGGACAGCGGTTCCTCCTTGAAGGGCCCGTACGCAGGTTCGAGCTTCCGAAAGCTTTGGCATATGTGTATACTTTCGGGTATACAATGTCATCGGGGAATATTACATCCCGGAAAAGGTTGGTCGGTGTGACCAGGGCTTCGATCCGAAGAACCCGTGTCTTCGAATTTGGTTTCGTTATTGAACACGGTCGCCAGCTGGTACGTCCACCCCAGCAATTATTAATTGCCGGTTTTTCGTCTTCGACGAATGACCGGGTGGCTGGATTCCAGGTGAGGAGTCGATTAGGAGATTCCAGCTCCGAGGTATATGGTCCCCCCTCTCACGGGTCGGAGTCGCTTGGTGCTCCAGTCGGGGCCACTAGCCCAAGGCCCTGAGGATATAATCCTAGGCGTCGGAATTTGGGGCTCCTCGGGGATGTGGTAGTCCCTCAAGGATCGTCGGCGCTTCTTGGCCGGATGCCCGTGGATACACTCCGATAAATCCACTTTACTCGACCGAGCTCCGCTCGAGGTCGCTTCGCCTGCTCCTAAAGGCGGTAGATGGCGGTGCTGTAATCCCGAATATCCAGGCTCCGGTGGGAAATTCCGCAGAGGCAATCTTTACGGAATGCACGTCCACTCACGCACTGTCGGTCGCACACTCACCAATGGGTTTATAGTTTATGCCCGACGGTAATTTAGGATAGTCCCTAACGACGCGGTCGGTATCGCGCCGGGATTGCTTCGTTATCGGCTGCGGATCTACACGATCGAATGTAGTTCGTGGCGTCACCGTTAGATGGCGCGCCGATTCGCCTTGTTTCACGCGTGCACTTAAGCGTATGCGAAAGGCTCTACCCGATGTCACGAAATGAGCACTGAACTGTCTCACGATTTATAATAAATCAGCAATCGAGCAATTGCGTCACTGGAACGTCCATGCGATATAATCTGTTTATCCTGGAGGAGGATTGAATAAAATATTCCGACAATTTATCCCGCAGGAAACACGAACACTTATATTCCCCTAAAGAGAATATTTAAAAGATGTATCGAAATTGTCACTTGAACCTCTATGAACTCCGAACAGATTTCGCGGCTATGCGAAATTATTGTCTATTTGCGATATAACCGATCTCGGATAATCCCTCCAACGTTGCGTGAAATGGCTGCCTCCGTGTCTTGATCTCCCCCTAAGAATGGAAAGGACAAGGAAGCCCACTGGCACTGATGATGTGAAATTAAATGTTTAATTACACGCAGATTTAATAACCAATGGTTTATTTGACACTCCACAGAACACGCGTATTATGCGCGGACGCCGACAACGACAAACAAATTATTTTACAAAAGAATTATTAATCCGCAGTTAATCACTAGACTTTATTATCTAATTCGCACGCTAATATATTGCCCGACGGTTAGAATCTTGTTCACGACGTACGACGTGCTCGCTTCCAAGATTTTCACCAAACTCCTGATGGCGGCGGTGCGCTGGCTTATATAGGGGCTACCCCCACCATGCGGTCTTTACGTAATAAGTTATTACTTAACTAATTTATTGAACAATTTTCCTTAACTCTATGCTTATAGCTAATCACACAGATGGTAAAACATATTACAGAGTTACAAAATTGTTCCTTAAGTATTTCATTACGTAAGGCTATTGATGCCGCGCATAATTTACATAACAATTATTTTTACGCAGACAAACATTAATTAATGGTCCCTAGACCTGGTAGCCAACGAGAGAACATAGAATCCATTATTGCTCCATTATTATAACAATTTTTTCGCCGAATATTTATTATGGGATGGGATCTGAGGATCATTGTTATTATTTACAATGTGCGCAGTAGCTTAACATAGTGGTGAACAATTACAAATTTGAGTTAGCTCTTATAGTTTAAGCGATAATTACACTTATTCACATTTTGGAGTTTACTCCGAATATTTCAGTTACAAGTAGCATGACCTTATTTTTCACTTTTGGCGGTCATGGTAATCGTCGCCAGTCACGTACGCCACTCGAGTTGTTTATTTCTCGGCGGCCGATTAATTATTAATTAAATTAACAATCGCGACTTCTGAGCCTAACTCGTAACCATGTCGAGGTTGCTGCGCCTGTAGCATACTATTTCGATGTCGCTATGTTGCGCGTGCCACATAATCTTGGAGAGCGAAAGATTCATTTACATAATTAATTAATATTAATTCTTTTGCTGTCTCCCTTCTCAGGAGTTGACACAACGATGGTTAACATTTATTTTCGTCAATAATTAATTGTTATTACAAACTTTATCGACTAGTGTCAATTCCCTCCCAAAGATGTCTACCTTTCTCGCAAACACCTGTTGGCGGCTCGAGGAACTCTTCTAGTTTGGCAGTTCCCCGCTAGATGGCTCTCGCATCGGTTTTTCCGGAATTCGAAAACTATTAATTATTATCAATCATTTTCGACAAAACTCGTATGACTGCCCTACACAACGATAGCATGAATGGTGGGAATAATCTAATCCACGATTTATTGTCATCCGAGCATATAATTGTTTATCCCGAAAAACTCTCTAGTTTATGTTTTTATTTTAAAGTTTTCGCTACTAGGCTATTCTTACCCATGTGTAAGAGTGGCTGAAGGCCTATTTTGTTATTAACAAGGGCCCATTAAACATTTATTAGGTCACCGACCTTTATACATGTAACGGACGAATACCACGAAGTTCCCGTATCCTGGGATATTAGATGACGTATCCCGTCGGTTACAAGGTTAGGTTAGGTTAGGTTAGGTTAGGTTAGGTTAGGTTAGGTTAGGTTAGGTTAGGTTGTAACCGTTTCTTGGCTTTTGTACAGTTGAAGGTTCTTTAATACGCTTCGCCAATCGCAGATGTTGAAATTATATCAGCTGCTGGTCCTCTTTAAACGACTAACTTCCAATATAATACACGGCCCACGGTTCGTAAAGTTGTCCGGTCGCCAGCTTATTTGACCGCCCAATAAGCAAGGAATATTTATGTGAGTCAGTTGTCTCCCTCCAATAACAGCTTGGTAAGTATTTCTAGTAATATTGACTAATTCGTATTCCACAAACTAATCA
The DNA here is from genome assembly GCA_963971525.1 of Cephus spinipes. Lineage (NCBI taxonomy): Eukaryota > Metazoa > Arthropoda > Insecta > Hymenoptera > Cephidae > Cephus > Cephus spinipes. The sequence continues at coordinate 102,541 of OZ020575.1, forward strand.
ACTCTTCTTCTTCTTTCAGGTTTCCAGGATCTCCAGTTGCAGCAGACTATCAGGTAAGTAGAAATAAACTCTTTAAAGTTAATCCCTTTTTTCTTGTTTCAGGTTCCACCAGGCAGCTCTTCAATCCAGGTAAGTACAGGTTGCTTCGTTGACTAACTTTTCCTTCCAGCTAGAGGGTCACGTCACAGTCGCCAATTATCTTTTTGATATTGTCGATCGCTCCCCTAATTATCGCTTGCGAATAATTTAGCTAAGGAGTTCCGTCAAGGTCGCTAACTAATCAATTAAGGTTTAGTCCCTATAATCCCTTCAATCAATCTACCCTTCCTTAGAATCTGTCAGATTGTCTTTAAACAATCTTACGATGTTCACTTCCCAATGTTCTATTGACAGCCGATTTCCTTTGTTCCCGTTGTTCCTTTGTTTCTAGTTTCGAATACAACTCGCGTGATTATCTTCACTCGCGTTGGTCCTCCGAATTTAATTAAAACACTTATTTACTTCTTATTATTCCTCCTTCCAGGTAGGTAAGTTGTAAATTAAGAGAAACACAATAAATTCTTGGATAATAACACAAAAATTTATTAAATGAAATAATTGTCAAACACAACACACAATACCGACATTTAGTACGAGTACGATGCGGCCCGACGTTAAAAATACTTAGAAAATACTTCCGATATATGCGTTATGGAGTTAGCACGAGACGCACTCCTGACGCCCGCTCGACAGACTGAACTCATGAGTCTTCTGGGCGCTCGCTTATATAGCCGAGTAGGGGAACCCCTCACGCGCCCCCACCACTCTTCGGTGAAACCCATACAACTCACTTATTATTATAATAACAATATTGAAACTTATCTTAATTACTTATTCTAGTTTCTTAAGATATAAAATGAACATCAATATTGTTATAAAACCTTTTGTTAACAAACTGCGTCTTATTTATAAAACTTTTACAATAATAATTTTTATAAACATTTTATGATACAGTATTTGTTAATTAACTCTTCCGATTATACAATGAACATTTATTCATGGTTATCTAGTTTATTTAAGATTTACTTTAATTGTTATCAACTAATTAAAGTTCAAACTCAAAATTCTTAGTGTCGGAACCTTCCCTACACATTTTTCTTATATGGGTTGAAAATCCAGTTTTCCTTGGTAAATACGCAAGATATCCAAGATTTTCTTTATGGAAAATTTTCTTTGTTGTCCAACGGTCAAAATCCGGTTTGAACCGGTTTGCCAGACTTCTAAACTTTTAAGCTATTTAATCTAACTGACTTCTGTCAATTGATTCTTTATGCTTTAGTTTTCTATTTCACTGAATGAATAATCAATTGTTAATAACTACTTTATTTAAACAAATTGACTTTAAAACTTCCAGAAACATTGGTAACCATGAAATTATGTTTTAGTAGACTAATTCTTATTGACCTTAGACCTACATATGAACATTGTTTTAATCCCCGGAGGCTCATTAGTCCGGTACTTTAAAACTTATGAATAACAATTGTTATAAACAATAGTACATGAAAATTCTTATCTTTACCCTAACCAGATAATTATTTGACAATTTATTTCAATATAGCTTAACTGGTTGATGAGATATAAGTTATTGCGCATTGACCTTGAAAATCCGGTTTGAACTGGTTCAAACTGGTTACGCAATAGAACTATTTGTTTATTGGAGCATTCTCCGCTATTCGGCTCATTATCACCTCATTGGTGTGCCCAGAGTTCTCAATGACCCCAATAACCACTTTTATTGTTTAAATAATAGAAATTTGTCATAACAACAAAACTTCTTTGTTTATTAACTTTGGTTATATTTAATGCTGTTTCTACGTTTAGATCCTCAGTCATAAACGCAAATGAACTTTAATATATTGATATAGGATATATTTATGCTTAACAATAATGCTACGTTAAACAAATTATTTCGTGGGTTTTTTCAGCGGCTAAGTATGTTAATGACCCCCACTTGACATGTCAATGAGGCATCAATCACCACTACTTGCTAAATTTCAGAGTTACTATAAAACATAGTTATTATCTGTATTTACGCCGAAAGTCCATGTCATCCTTATCGCTTTGTACTATCTTAAATGCAAAATGAAAGTAAAATTTAGGAAATACAAAATACTAAGCTTCAACTATAATACCTTGTTGAACAACTTTGAAGTCCGTTATCCCTCAGGCTAACTATGAGATCATTCCTTGTTTGATACTTTTATGAGTTATCACAACGTCTTATCTATGATTCTCAATAAGGACTACAAAGATTCTTTGTTCATTTCCTTAAACGCTTTCCCGGTTTCATTTAACACGCTATCTTACCAGATTTGGCGATAATGAATCCTATTTATCTACATTTTTTCCTATGAACAATCTTCTATGGATCTCACTGGAGGTTTTAAAAATCTATGAACAGTTTACCGGTTGCATTCTTCCCCTTTAATAATGACAATGACTTTTTGCCATTATTAACCCTTAAGGGGTGCTAGTACTAAGTAGATTTTTATATAAACTTACATGTTTTATTAACAAAATAAGTCCTTATACTATACTGATATAAACATAACTCACATAGCATTAAGTTATCTTATAATAAGTGAATTTTTTTTCTGTTTCTAGGTACGCAGGGGTGTGTCCCTCTATGTCCCTCTCGAAAGGTATAAACAAAACATCTAATGACATAGATTCTAGCTTTCTATCTATTCCGAATCGCTATCGTCCTCAATCATATAGTTTCGTCCCTTCTTTTGCTTCCTTATCAACCGGATCTTTTCCCTCTTAATGGCACGAGCCTTTGGGTTCATCCGCTTTGGAGTGAAATTTTCATCTACTACCTTGTTGTGGAAGTATTTATTACGACGAGCAGTCAGACCTTCTATTTCTACATCTCTAAAACGCGGTCTATCAGCTATCAAGCCCGACATTTGATCATGCGATATTTGGTCTGGAAATTCACGCTGTTTGCGGATTCTCTTGCCCTTCCTCCTAATCTTCTCTATTTCTTTAACTATTTCAATGTCAGAGAGTCTTTGTATCACTACTCTGGCATATTTTTTTACTTATATAACCTTTTTACCACTATAGCTATAGGGAATCAAGTTAATTTTTCTGTTTCAGCCTTCGTATACTTATACCTCCCGGCCGACGTTTCGCTTTCGGGTAGGATTCTACGGTGGCGCCATCTATCGACCCCTCCGGTAAGTATCTAGACTTTACTATAAAATCCTTTCCCCTTGATCCTTGGAGCTGCTGTTTTATTTTTTTCTTACAGGTTTCATCTCCCCGGACTACAAGTGAGTATTATTTTCTTAATTTATTATTATTTATTAACAATAAACTAATTTTTTCTTTCTTTTCAGGTTTTCATCAGTGGTTGCAGTGATCCGACAACTAGGTAAGTATCTCCAACTGACGACCTTTTATTTATTAATTTTGTTTTATTCATATAGGTTGCAATAGTTATTCTGACCCATACTAAGCCTTCTTCTACTGAAATCTATCACAACACTATGCCTGTTACACCAATCCACTCCCAAACTAAGGAATATTTGTTGATTGGCAACTATCCAAAATCTCTGTGTGTAGCTCTCTTGACCTATACTGAATGTCAAGAACACATATCGGTTTAATTGATATTCAACTCCAGTGATACTTCGAATTATTCTCTGTCGATCATCCCTGACGTGTATTGGTAAGCCCAACTGTTGCACCATTCCCGAACTAATGGTTGACACAGCATCCCCAGTAACTATCCGAGTTTCGTAAGCTTCCCTATTTACATCTATCAATATTCCGATTTCTTCTGAAGTTACTTCTTCATCAGATTCCTGGACAACCTCATCTGTATCATTACTATTGGCGTCCTCTTCGTCCTCTGAGTCCGAATTTTCTGTTAAATCAATTTCTTCTACCCTTATCCTTCGATGAGTGATTAAATTGATATGTACATCCCGATCAGGATTTGCATAATACGGGCGTAATTGTCTGGCATTGAAATTCCCTAGAATTTGATTACCATCTCTTAGCATATATACATTTTGGTATGGTTTTTCCACAATTTCGTATGGACCATCGTAAACCAAACATATTTTTCTGCTTATCATCTTCTCTTTATCGGACAATTTGTGCACTTTTAATAGTACCTCGTCCCCTACTTCGTATTCTCTTGTGCGGTGCTGCTGACAGAATTTCTTGTACCTCGTAGCTGCATTCGTCGCCAAGTTTTCTTTTGCTTTGGCTATCTTCTCGTCCAGAGATAACCTTTCTTGATCAATCTCACTGAATTCCGATGGTATTGTTAACCCTTCGTACCCCGCATGAAATTCCCGTGGCTCAAAACCCGTAGATGAGTGCACAGTACTGTTGATTGTTTTTTCAGCTCTACCCAGAATCATGGGCCACTTCTGAACACATGAGTGCGCATAGGTTCGTATCAGTCTACCCAACTCCCGCATTACCCTTTCTACCGGGTTAGCTTGTGGATTGTAGCTTGTTGTCTTGATAGGCCTGATATCCAACTCCTCCATACCTTCCTGCCAAACCGCTGACAAAAATTGCCCACCTCTGTCCGACAGTATATATCCAGGTTTCCCAATTTCCGGTACAAATTTCGACCTAATTATTTCTAGTATCGTTGTGACCTTTTGATTGTTCATAGGATAGAGTTTTACCAGTTTCGAAAACTGATCCATGCACACCAATATGTATTTGTGTCCTGATTTAGCAACAGGCAATGGTCCATAAATGTCTATAGACACCTTTACCCCCGGTCCTTCCGGCAATCGGTAATACGGAACCCCCGTCACTTCCTTGGTATAGAACTTTGTTCGTTGGCAAATCTCACAAGCTGAGACAATTCCTCTTACCCTCGAACCTAGGTTAGTTATATAGAAGTACCTTTTGGCAAATTCTTCTACTTTATCCGTTCCGAAATGTGTTAGAAATCGATGGATCTTGCGTATCCACTCATTCGCTATTTCGTCCGGAATTAATATTTTCCAATTTTGTTTAACTTTCTTACAAAGCAGTCCATTCTTCATAGAATAATTTACCGGATCTGTTTGCAATAAAGTCTGTGATTCCCTAGCCTGAATCCTTTTTAGTTCATGCATAGCATCATCCCATTGCATACTCTCCTGCATTGGAACCACTAATCCGATACTAACTTCTCTATCTCGCTTCAGGTCTGGGCCTTCGGGCATTCTTGACAGCATATCAGCCACCTTGTTCTGTTTACCCGGTATATGCTCCCACGTAATATCAAACTCGTTTAATAATTGTAACCAGCGAGCTATTCGATTGCTAACCCTGGCACATTGAGATATAAATTTCAAGGCTTGGTGATCCGTCCTTACAGTTAACGGTCTGCCTATTAACAACACTTTCCACTTTTTTAGTGCTCTGACTACTGCCAGACACTCTAGCTCCGTTGTTGTGTATTTCATCTCCGCTGCATTCAGCCCCTTACTAGTATACGCTACATTCATCCGATTGCCATGTTCATCGATTTGAAATATACACGCTCCCGTCCCATGACTAGATGCATCCGATTCAATCAATGTTGGCCATTCTTCTTTCAAATAATATAGCGCTTTAGCCTCTTCAAATAATCTCTTGGATTCTTGAAAAGCTCGTTGTTGTTCCAATCCCCACTTGAATTTTGCATCCTTTTTTAGCAGTTCATGGAGTGGATATAACACCTCAGCTAAACCCGGAATAAATTTACGGTCCCAATTTATTAGTCCCAGAAATGACTGCAATGACTTTTTATTTATAGGTTCCGGAAATTCTCTAATATTCCTTTTAGTTTCTTCGGTGATCTCAACCCTGTCATCACTGAATACATGACCCAGGAATGTTACCTTCTTGACCATAAAATGCGATTTATCCTTGTTCAATCTCATCCCAGCCAATTCTAATCTTTGTAAAACTTTCTCTAATAGCTCACGATGTTCTTGCAAATCCTTCGTTGCTATCAAGATGTCATCTAAGTAGATTGTTACTCTATTTTCCAGATCTGGCCCTATCACTTGGTGAATAGCCCTGGTGAACGACGCTCCAGATGTCTTCAGACCAAAAGGTAATCTTTTAAACACATAAGTCTGTCCATCAAATAGAAACCCTGTGTACTTCCTCGATTCCTTGTCCAATTCTATCTGTAGAAACGCATCTTTTATATCGAGATTGGAAAAATACTCCGACTTCTCCATCCTCTCCATTATTCCATCAATGGTAGGAGGTCTTGCTTCATCTCCTATCATCTTATCGTTAATAGCCCTGGCGTCCAAGCATAGTCTAATATTTCCATTAGGTTTTCTGACTACCACTAACGGATTGACATATTCGGTTGGAGCTCTCTCTACTATATCATTCTCCTCCCACTTTCTAATTTCCTCTAACACCTGTTTTTTATAGGCATTAGGTACTGGGTACGATGGTTTTTTGAATGGTTTACTGTCCCTCATCAGGATTTCATGAGAATAAGTATCTATCTTTCCTATTCCCTCCACAAAAACCTTCGGATACCTATCTAAAATGTCTTGAACCTGGCATATCCCTTGATCCAATTCATCTTTTATTTCTTTTTCAGGTAAGCGTGTTTCTTCACTAACTTTCCCATTTTCTTTTTCTTTCAGGTCTTCACTCAGATCCAGCTTCTTCTGTCTCTTCGGTGAGTATCCAACCTCTTCAGAATTCTTCCTAAATCTTTCTTCTTTTAGGTCAGCTCGGACATCTCCAGTTTGGATCGTGTCTTCTACGCCTTCCATTTCTTCTTTTGCTTCAGGTGAATCTTGAAATAACACCCCTTCGCTTCCCCTGATTATGACTTCATGTTCTCGCAAGAAATCAAACCCAAGGACTAAATCTTCCGACAGTTCATTTACCATTAGGAACTGATGAATGTTTTCTTTTCCCGCCATCTTGAACGGAATCTGAATCATCGCCCTAACTGTCTTGGCTGCCCCACCAAACGCTCCTTTTACTCGAACGGTTTTGATTGGCAATCTTCTGAATTGCAACCCCTCACGTTCTAATTTGTTTATTAATCTGGATGCCACTACGGAGAGTTGCGCACCCGTGTCTATTAAGGCATTGACACAATGGCCTTCAATCTCGACCTCTACATGTGGTGTACCATCTTCAAGATCCTCGTTGTCCACCTCCATGCTCCAGTCTTCTTCTGGTTCGATAATCGCTACTGGTCTGTCCTTTCCTTTCTCCTCTACTCTTGCCTTTCCTGATGATGAATCCCTTTTTGCATCTTCTCCTTCCTTTTCCCTGTAGGTCGGTCCATCTCTATTCTTCGTCCAATATTTTCTGGATATATCTTTTCTCTCCGTGTCCTTATCCTCTCTAGGATCCTCACTGTCGACATTCTTCGCTCCTTTGGTCTTATCATATGGAACCCGATCTACTTCCTTCCTCTGGCTATTTCCTTCATTCCTATCCCTGACCTCCATTTTTCCACGTCCAATCGACTTCTCTTCCCCTGATTCCCACTCATCTAACTCCTTAAGCCTCTCGGCTACCTTTTCGATGGTACGATTGCTCATATCTTTAATCCTTCTACAGGTTTCCGGATCGAAGTGCAACATGAGTTGCCTCACTACCCATTTCTCGGAATACGGTACATCTAACATCTGGTTATGCCTAACCCATTTCTTAAAATAGGACTCCATGTCACCGTGCTGTTTTCTACTGTAGCTACCTGTCATTATCTTAGCCGTTAACTTTCTCTGATTTTCTATATCCCAATATCTTTTCAGGAATTTCCTTCTAATCGATGCAAAATCTTCCTCATCCAAATCCTCAGCCCAGACAGCTGCCTTCCCTTTCATACAATTGAGAAACGCTAACACCATGGCTGGCTCCTTCTTGTTCTCAAGTCTAGCTGTTTTTTCAAACCTTTCTATAAACCTCCTCGGATTCACCTTCTCTATATCGCCTTCAAACTTTAACTCTACCAGACGCGATCTATCTTGCGTTATTATTATACGATCGGACCAGTCGCTATCCCTATTGACATTCGCCTCGCTAGGTTTCGATCTAATCGGTCCCTCTTCATTGATTGGCTTCGCTGCCATCTCAACTTCGCTTAATAATTTCGCACACAGATTAGTAAACTTACAATTAAAGTCTTCCATTATCTGTTGATTTGCATCCATCAGCTTTCCGACGAGACTCTCCACGTTCGGATGCTGTTGTGATGTGGTGGCTTCCTCCCCATTCGAGCTTACTGACAGGCGATCCTCGTCCTCTTCAGCGCTTCCTCGATGAGTTGAGCTGTGTTGTTCCTCCTGCAGACAGGCCCTTACTGGTGTCCTGCTGGTCTTCGGTGGATTAATCTCCATTAACTCCTGTTGTTGACTCCTTCCGGATCTCAGCAACCTGCGTTCTTCTTTGGTATCCATGCTGGGTGTACACAGCTTTTGTAGAAAATTTCAAAGTTTCACGAATCTCTTTAAAAATCCCCTTCAAAATTTCCACTTGCACTATGCTTCCCCTCACTGCACTGATTACCCCTTTGTTTAATGACACTCAGAATTATCAACCGCACTTTCGCGAACCGATTGTTTAAAATTCTTACAGTCACTTTCTTCGTATCTTCTTCCCCTCACCAACTGTTGGATGCTGGGATGAATTAATATCCTTGAACGACCGCCCCTTAGATTGTCTAATTAATTTTTTAAACAACTGGCTAAAGGGTCCTGTTACGGTCGCCAACTATCTTTTTTGTGTAACCGTTTTTTGGCTTTTGTAATGTTGAAGGTTCTTTAATACGCTTCGCCAATCGCAGATGTTGAAATTATATCAGCCGCTGGTCCTCTTTAAACGACAAACTTCTGATGTAACACACGGCCCACGGTTCGTAAAGTTGTCCGGTCGCCAGCTTATTTGACCGCCCAATAAGCAAGGAATATTTATGTGAGTCAGTTGTCTCCCTCCAATAACAGCTTGGTAAGTATTTCTAGTAATATTGACTAATTCGTATTCCACAAACTAATCAACTCTTCTTCTTCTTTCAGGTTTCCAGGATCTCCAGTTGCAGCAGACTATCAGGTAAGTAGAAATAAACTCTTTAAAGTTAATCCCTTTTTTCTTGTTTCAGGTTCCACCAGGCAGCTCTTCAATCCAGGTAAGTACAGGTTGCTTCGTTGACTAACTTTTCCTTCCAGCTAGAGGGTCACGTCACAGTCGCCAATTATCTTTTTGATATTGTCGATCGCTCCCCTAATTATCGCTTGCGAATAATTTAGCTAAGGAGTTCCGTCAAGGTCGCTAACTAATCAATTAAGGTTTAGTCCCTATAATCCCTTCAATCAATCTACCCTTCCTTAGAATCTGTCAGATTGTCTTTAAACAATCTTACGATGTTCACTTCCCAATGTTCTATTGACAGCCGATTTCCTTTGTTCCCGTTGTTCCTTTGTTTCTAGTTTCGAATACAACTCGCGTGATTATCTTCACTCGCGTTGGTCCTCCGAATTTAATTAAAACACTTATTTACTTCTTATTATTCCTCCTTCCAGGTAGGTAAGTTGTAAATTAAGAGAAACACAATAAATTCTTGGATAATAACACAAAAATTTATTAAATGAAATAATTGTCAAACACAACACACAATACCGACATTTAGTACGAGTACGATGCGGCCCGACGTTAAAAATACTTAGAAAATACTTCCGATATATGCGTTATGGAGTTAGCACGAGACGCACTCCTGACGCCCGCTCGACAGACTGAACTCATGAGTCTTCTGGGCGCTCGCTTATATAGCCGAGTAGGGGAACCCCTCACGCGCCCCCACCACTCTTCGGTGAAACCCATACAACTCACTTATTATTATAATAACAATATTGAAACTTATCTTAATTACTTATTCTAGTTTCTTAAGATATAAAATGAACATCAATATTGTTATAAAACCTTTTGTTAACAAACTGCGTCTTATTTATAAAACTTTTACAATAATAATTTTTATAAACATTTTATGATACAGTATTTGTTAATTAACTCTTCCGATTATACAATGAACATTTATTCATGGTTATCTAGTTTATTTAAGATTTACTTTAATTGTTATCAACTAATTAAAGTTCAAACTCAAAATTCTTAGTGTCGGAACCTTCCCTACACATTTTTCTTATATGAGTTGAAAATCCAGTTTTCCTTGGTAAATACGCAAGATATCCAAGATTTTCTTTATGGAAAATTTTCTTTGTTGTCCAACGGTCAAAATCCGGTTTGAACCGGTTTGCCAGACTTCTAAACTTTTAAGCTATTTAATCTAACTGACTTCTGTCAATTGATTCTTTATGCTTTAGTTTTCTATTTCACTGAATGAATAATCAATTGTTAATAACTACTTTATTTAAACAAATTGACTTTAAAACTTCCAGAAACATTGGTAACCATGAAATTATGTTTTAGTAGACTAATTCTTATTGACCTTAGACCTACATATGAACATTGTTTTAATCCCCGGAGGCTCATTAGTCCGGTACTTTAAAACTTATGAATAACAATTGTTATAAACAATAGTACATGAAAATTCTTATCTTTACCCTAACCAGATAATTATTTGACAATTTATTTCAATATAGCTTAACTGGTTGATGAGATATAAGTTATTGCGCATTGACCTTGAAAATCCGGTTTGAACTGGTTCAAACTGGTTACGCAATAGAACTATTTGTTTATTGGAGCATTCTCCGCTATTCGGCTCATTATCACCTCATTGGTGTGCCCAGAGTTCTCAATGACCCCAATAACCACTTTTATTGTTTAAATAATAGAAATTTGTCATAACAACAAAACTTCTTTGTTTATTAACTTTGGTTATATTTAATGCTGTTTCTACGTTTAGATCCTCAGTCATAAACGCAAATGAACTTTAATATATTGATATAGGATATATTTATGCTTAACAATAATGCTACGTTAAACAAATTATTTCGTGGGTTTTTTCAGCGGCTAAGTATGTTAATGACCCCCACTTGACATGTCAATGAGGCATCAATCACCACTACTTGCTAAATTTCAGAGTTACTATAAAACATAGTTATTATCTGTATTTACGCCGAAAGTCCATGTCATCCTTATCGCTTTGTACTATCTTAAATGCAAAATGAAAGTAAAATTTAGGAAATACAAAATACTAAGCTTCAACTATAATACCTTGTTGAACAACTTTGAAGTCCGTTATCCCTCAGGCTAACTATGAGATCATTCCTTGTTTGATACTTTTATGAGTTATCACAACGTCTTATCTATGATTCTCAATAAGGACTACAAAGATTCTTTGTTCATTTCCTTAAACGCTTTCCCGGTTTCATTTAACACGCTATCTTACCAGATTTGGCGATAATGAATCCTATTTATCTACATTTTTTCCTATGAACAATCTTCTATGGATCTCACTGGAGGTTTTAAAAATCTATGAACAGTTTACCGGTTGCAAGGTTAGGTTAGGTTAGGTTAGGTTAGGTTAGGTTAGGTTAGGTTAGGTTAGGTTAGGTTAGGTTAGGTTAGGTTAGGTTCCCCTTCTAGGTGTCGTCACCTTGTAGTTGGTGAAGGGGCTTGCGAGTGCCAATGATCCTCGAGGCTATACCGGCGGGGGCGGTGGCCCCCAGCAGGTACTACCATGCCGGGCAGGCTCGTGGTGAGTCACCAGACTAAGAACGACACACCCTCCAAACCCAAGGTGTTAAGACACCGTGCCGAGGGGTGCATGGCTGCGTGGAGGCTAAACGGCGCAGTCGTGAACGGTTCCTCCGGGGCACCTGCCGAAACCCCGGAGTATTTAGGCCTACCCGGGTAAGGCGGCTCTGCCCGGGCGGACGTTTAATTCCGACCATTATCGTGGGATCAGAATGGAAGACTTAAATAAAACTTATAAACAAACAAACCAAATAGAAGGGGGGGAGGGTTTAGAGGGAGGGCGCGAGGCAGGCGCGAGGGTGGAGGAACGGGTGATGGAGGAGGTTGTGGAGGCGGAGGAGGCAATTATGCCCCCTCCGGCGATACCGGGGCCCTCACGGGTGCTCCCTCTGAGGGCTGCGGCGGTACGGAGGACAGGGGCCGCACTGTCGTCGGCGGGCTCGACTATGTCAATCGCGACAGCTGGGACGGGATCGGGAGCGGATGGGGGAGAGGAATCGGATTTCTCTCTCTCCTCCCTCGTGTCGGGTGAGCGTCAGGGTAGGAAACGCGCACTCCCTGCGGGGAAGCCCGCGACGGCGCCAAAGAGAGTGTATATCGGGCTAGATAGCGATGGGGAGGAAGTCTCTCAGGCGCCCAAAGCGGGTGGGAAGGGAGCCCTTAGCCTCCAACTCCTGGAGGAGGAGATGAGGGAGCAGCCCACGGCGGACCTCGGGGCGCAAATCGTGGAGTGTGCCAGGGCCATTGAAAGGGTTGCTGGCACCTCCAAAAACTTAAAAGGGGGATATGTTAAGCTCCTCAAGGAGTCGGCGCGTACCGTGGAGGCCGCTGCCTGCGAGATGGCGAAACGGGTGGCCGGGAAGTTAACCTCTCCTTCTGCCCCTAGGCTGAGAGAGGAAAACAGGAGGCTGGTTGCACGCGTGAGCGAACTGGAGGGCCAGGTGGATAGCCTTCTGAAGGAGGTCAGGGCGCTGAAGGCGGGCATGCGAGGACCCGCCACCTCTGCAGCCGGGGCCGCCGCTACCACCGCCGGGAGGACCAGAGAGCCGGACACGGACTCTAGCGGACTAATGGCGAAGATCGGTAAGCTGATTGACACTAAGCTTACGAACATAAGGGCGGAACTGATGGGAGCAGTGCGTGATGCCAGCCAGCCGGCCGCCACTCCCCGTGAGACACGTCGCGAAGCCGTGGAAGAGGTCCCTGCCATAGAGGGAGAATGGCAGACGGTAGCCCCGGGGAGGGGGAAAAAAAAGAAGAAGACGAAGGCGGCAGCGAGTGCTCCTGCAAAGCCGGGCCCAGTTGGCCCCGCTACAGGGCCCGCCAAGCGGGCACCAACAACGGGGGGTTCCGGTCCGGGGGTGGATGGTGCGGGGGCGGCACTGAGGGGGCCCTCGGGCCCCGTGCGCCTGCCGCGCCCCCCCCGAGTGGCCGCAGTGTGCATCACGCTGCCGCGGGAGGGGGCCAGCACAACCTACGCCGAGGCCCTGGCTAGGGCCAAAAGCAGCATCTCCCTGGAGGAGATCGGCATTTCGGGGGTGAGACCGAGGAGGGCAGTCACCGGAGGACTGATCCTCGAGGTTCCGGGACCTGGGGGTGCGGAGAAGGCGGACCTGCTGGCTGGCAGACTGCGGGAGGTGATTGGCGGGGAGGCAAAGATCGCCCGCCCTGAGCGGATGGCGGAGGTCCGGGTCAGGGACCTGGACGACTCCGCCACAGCCGGAGAAGTAGGGGATGCGGTCCAAAAGGCTACAGGGGTGGCCCGGGACCGGATCAGGGTGGGCGAGGTCAGGCGCCCCCCAGGGAGGGGGCTGGGCACGGCCTGGGTCCGGTGTCCTGTGGCCGGCGCCAGGAAGCTGGTGGCGGAGGGGCGGCTTAGGGTGGGGTGGACGCTGGCGAGGGTGGACGTCCTCCCTACCCGGCAGCTCCAATGCTACCGGTGCCTGGAGTTCGGCCACGTTCGGGACACGTGCGGCAGCCCCCACGATAGGTCTGGGTGCTGCTACGCGTGCGGCCGGGAGGGACACCGGGCCAGCCAGTGTGCTGCTGAGGCGCGATGCCCCGTGTGCGCGGACCTGGGCAAGCCAGCCGCGCACAGGCTGGGAGGAAAGGGTTGCACCGCTCCCAGGAGGTTTGGCAGGGCACCCCCTGTGGTGGTGGCGGCTGCGCCCTCGGCCGTGGGGGCGGGATCCAGTGCGAGCGCGGAAGCGGGCCCATCTGCGGGGCCGAGCCCTAGCAGGGAGGTGGATGGCAGCTCCCGCATGGAGGCAAGCTAGGCGGTGCAATGAGTACCACGGGGATATTACAGGCGAACCTGAACCATGCCCGCCGTGCGCAGGACCTCTTCGTCCAGAGCATGGTGGGCATGGGAATGGACCTAGGGGTGATCGCTGAGCCCTACGGCATCCCCGACCACGCAGATTGGGTGGGGAGCCGTGGGGCCTCCGTAGCGATCACCAGAGGTAGGGGGTCCCCCGCTATGACCATAGAGGAACGTGGGGAGGATTACGTGGTGGTGGGCTGGGGGGACCTAACGGTGGTGGGGCTGTACGCCCCGCCTAGGTACCCCCTGGCCCAGTTTGTGGAATTGTTGGACCGGGTGGGGGGGGCGGTGTCGCGCCGCCCCCGCCTGGTGATAGCGGGGGACTTCAACGCGGCCTCTCCCTGCTGGGGCTCAACGAGGGAGAATGCCAGGGGGCGGGCGGTCATGGAGTGGGCAGCCTGCCGGGGCCTGGTATTGTTAAATCGGGGGGGGGGGGCATCCACCTGCGTTGCGTGGCGGGGGGAGTCCGTGGTGGATCTCACCTGGGCCTCCCCCGCCGTTGCGCGCAGGGTGGCGGTCTGGGAGGTGGCCGAGGGGGTCGAGACCCTCTCGGACCACCTCTATATAGTGATTAGGATGGCGCCCCCCCCCGGGGGGGGACGCCGCACCCCAAGGATGGGGGCGGATAGAAAGGGGTGGTGCCTCGGCAGGCTGGACGAGGATCGCCTGCTCGCTGCGCTGACGGTTGGGGACTGGGGCCCTCCGGCGGGACCAGTCGAGGATGTCGAGGAGGAGGCGGGGCGGCTCGTCCGGTGCGTGGCTGACGCGTGTAGTGTCGCCATGCCCCGGGCGGGCCCCCCCGCGCGTGGGGCGGTGTACTGGTGGTCCCGGGAGATAGCGGAACTGAGGAGAACGTGCTCCCGGGCCCGCCGGTGCTACCTCCGTGCCCGCCGGAGGGCGAGCAGGGACGAGGTGGGGGAGAGGGCGCTGTATGAGGCGTACAGGGCCCGGGTCGTGGCCCTTCAGGACGCGATCCGGGACGCTAAGGCCCGGGCATGGGGGGACCTTCTGTCCTCCCTGGACAGGGACCCCTGGGGGCGCCCGTATAGGATAGTCACCGGGAAGTTAAACAGGGCGCCCCCCGCGGCGGGGTCCCTGGACCCCCGGGCCCTCGAGGATGTGGTGGAGGCCCTCTTCCCTGCCGCAAGAGGAGTAGTGGGGGACTGGGGGGCCGGGGACGGGGCGACACACCCGGACGCGGCCCCTGCACCCCCACTCGGGGACGCGGAGTGGAGGGATGTCGTCCAAAAGCTCGGCGCCCGGCGGGTGGCGCCGGGACCGGACGGCATCCCTGGAAAGGTATGGAGGTTGGCCCACGGGGTGATTGGGGACCGGATGAGGCGGCTCATTCAGGGCTGCCTCAATAAGGGAACCTTCCCCCGTGGGTGGAAGGGGGGCCGAATGGTCCTCCTCCATAAGGAGGGCAGGCCGACGGGGGTCCCCTCGTCGTACCGTCCTCTCTGCGTGCTCGATGAGGCGGGCAAGCTGTTAGAGAGGGTGGTGGTCGCCCGCCTCGTCGGGCACCTCGAGCGGGAGGGCCCGGATCTCTCCGCGGAGCAATATGGCTTCCGCGGAGGCCGGTCCACGCTGGATGCGATCCAGCGGGTCCGGGACCTCACAGGGGAGGTAGTTGCCCAGGGGGGGGTGTCGCTGGCGGTGAGTCTGGACATAGTTAACGCCTTCAACACCCTCCCCTGGGACGCGATTGGGGCGGGCCTGGAATACCACCAGGCCCCGCCCCATATTAGGAGGTTGATCCGGTCCTACCTTGATGGGAGGACGGTCACATATCGGGATAGAGAGGGGACCCCACACAATAGGGATGTGGGGTGCGGGGTCCCGCAGGGATCGGTTCTGGGCCCGACCCTGTGGGCCCTAGCATATGATGCGGTGCTGCGGGTCGGCCTGCCGCGCGGCGTAGGACTGGTGTGCTACGCGGATGACACGCTGGTCCTCGCCGGCGAGACCTCCTGGTGGAGGGCCATTCGGCTAGCGGAGGTGGGCGTGGCGCGCGTCGTCGCGGCGATCCGCGCACTCGGGCTGCGGGTCGCTCCGCAAAAAACGGAGGCGATGTGGGTCTTTGACCGCGGGCGGAGCGGCCCGCCCCCGCCGGGGGCGCGGATCAGCATCGGGGAGGCCCAGGTGGGGATCGGAGAGAATATGAAGTACCTCGGTCTCACCCTGGACAGCCACTGGAGCTTCCGGTCGCATTTCGAAGGTGTGGGGTCCCGGGGGGCGGGAGTGGCCGCAGCACTTGCGCGCTTACTCCCGAACCTTGGGGGGCCCAGGGAGGAGGTTCGCCGCCTGTACGTGGGGATCGTGCGGTCTGTTGTGACGTACGGGGCGCCAGTCTGGGCGGATGAACTCACGGCCGGCCGCCGATGGTGGATCGGGGTGGAAAGGCTGCAGAGGCGGCTGGCCGTGAGGGTAATTAGAGGGTACCGCACGGTCTCCGCGAGGGCGGCGATGGCGCTGGCGAGGGTGATCCCCTTCGACCTCCACGCGAAGATGTACGCGAGGACGTATTGGGCGACCCGCGTGGGTCGCGGAGGTCGGGGGGGTGACCCCTTGTCCGTGCGCGAGGAAGCGACCCTGAGGCTCCAGGCTCGGCAGGACGCTCTGGCCGAGTGGAGGAGACGACTGGAGGACGGTGCCGGCCATCGGACTGTCGGGGCGATCCTGGCCAACTGGGATGATTGGCTGGGACGCGGCTGGGGAAGGTTGACCTTCCGCCTCACGCAGGTGCTCACCGGGCATGGATGCTTCGGTGAGTACCTGCATCGAATCGGGAGGGAGGTGACGGCGCGCTGCCACCATTGCGGAGCGGACCAGGACACCGTGCAACACACATTGGAGGTGTGCTCTGCATTTTGCAGGGAGCGCGGTGTCCTGGTCGAGATTATCGGGCAGGATCTCTCGCTGCCTGCCGTCGTCGGGGCGATGGTGGGCAGCGAGGAGAAATGGAATGCGGTGTCCTCCTTCTGCGAGGCAGTGATCTTGCAGAAGGAGGACGCCGAGAGGGCCCGCGAGGCCCTCGGGAGGTTAGGGGCGGGGGGCGGGGGCCGCCGTCGCAGGCGACCCCCTCCTCCTGGCCCTGGATAAGCCGCAGGCCGCGAGGTAGGGGAGACCTCGCGGCCATTGCACGCGGCATGTTGCGAGGTGGCGGTGCGGGGAGTGGTCCCTCTGCGCCGCCGAAGTAGTGGGATTTCCCCCCCCTCACCGGAGGGGGGGGGTTTGTAAGTGCGGGGCCGTAAGGCATTGGTAGGGGGGTCCCGGTTGTGTTCGTTCGAGATCCCGGGGCCCCCCTGTAGAGCCATGAGAGGACCACCGCGGGGGTTTTAGTGGGTAAAAATCCCACACTACCCCGGCCCCCTCCCCCGGGGGCTGGGGTGTCTTTGGAAGATTTCCCCCGCGTAAAAAAAAAAAAAAAAAAAAAAAAAGGTTAGGTTAGGTTAGGTTAGGTTAGGTTAGGTTAGGTTAGGTTAGGTTAGGTTAGGTTAGGTTAGGTTAGGTTAGGTTAGGTTAGGTTCTCCCCCTAGGCACCGGGACCTTGTAGTGGTGGGGGAGCTTGCGTGCCCTTATGATCCCTGAGGCTATACCGATGGGGGCTTCGGCCCCTGGCAGGTCTTACCTTGTCGGCCAGGCTCAGGGTGAGGGGTCAGACGAAGAACGGTGCACGTCTCAACCCAAGGTGTTAAGATACCGTGCCGATGGGTGCATGGCCGCGGGGACGTTAAACGGCGCGGTCGCGAACGGTTCCTCTGGGGTACCTGCCGAAACCCCAGAGTAATTAAATGGCTTACCCCGGTAAGGCGGCTCTGCCGGGGCGGACATTTATTTCCGACCTACTCGTGGGATGTCTATGGAGAATTTAAATAAAAAAAACCGGTGTGAATGTGTGTATGAATGTGTGTGTGGGGCTTTGGCCCAAGGGGGAGAGGCTACGGCTTCGGCCGTCGGGGTGGGGGTTGCGACGTCTGTTCCCGCTGGAGCGGGCGACGCATGTCCGGGGGAGGGGGGAGGGGGGTTTCCCGTGGTGGAGTTGCCTATACCCGGCCCAGTGGTGAGACTAGAACGGGTGGATATAACGAGCCCCCATGTCGGAGGGGGGGTCCGTTCACGATCGACGCCGTGCCCATCGGCGATGGGCAGCGGGGAGGACGATTCAGACACGTCGGCGATGTCTCTGTCCTCCACCTCCACGGCCTCCGGCATTAGGAAGAGGTCGAGGCAGTCCTCCTCCGGGGGGCTCGCCGAAAAGCAAAGCTTTACGGAGGCGAAGCGGCGGCTGCGCGAAATAGAGAGCAGGGAACGCGAGCTAGAGGAGAGGGCCAAGGCCCTGGGTGCTTTAGAGCCCGCAAGGGCCCCCTCGGGAGCGAGCAAACCCCTCCCTGGTCAAGACGAACTGGCCAGGGAAATGAGGATGGCCCCGACCCCGGATCTGGGGGCGATCATTTCCGGCCAGCTCGAGGAGGTGAAGCGAGTGGCCGGGGGGTCTAGGAACCTCCAGGGGACATTTGTCCGAAAGCTCCGGGTCGCGGCGGCGACGACCGCGGCGGCGGTGGAGGAATTGGTGAAGAGGACCTCTGCGTCCGGGGACACCGGGGCCCTTGAGGAGGAGAACGCCCGCCTCCGCAGTCGCATACAGGACCTGGAGCGTGAGGTCGGGGCGATCAAGGAGTCCCTGGAGGCCAGGGAGAAGGCTCCGAGCCTCCCCAAGAGGGTGGCGGCACCGCGGAACTTACGGGAGGTGGGCGGGGAGGAGGATACGCCCATGGATATGGGTCCCCCTCCCTCGCCGAAAAGCAGGGCGCAGCCGACGAAGGGAGGCACCCCCCTTGATCCGCGGCAAAGAGCCGCCGAGAGGGAGTGGCCGGCGCTGCCGCCAGAAAGGATCACCGAGAATCGCCTGATGGAGAGAATCGGCGATCTCGTGGAGGCGAAGCTGGCAACCCTCAGGGGAGAGCTGGCGCCCCTCTTGGGGGCAGGGAAGGCTCCACCGCCGCAACAGACGAGGAAGAAGGCGGAGCCCGCCAAGAAGGTGGCGAAGGGGGGGGCGGAGCCCGCCAAGAAGGCGACGAGGGCGAATGATGGGGCCGCAAGGCCAGCGCCCTCCACCGCAAACTCCTCCGCGGTCGCCGACTCCCCGCCCCCCGTCACGGACAAGCCGGTCCAGGAGACATGGGCGGTGGTGGCCGGGAGGAAGGGAGGGAAGAAGAAGAAGGCCGCGGCGTCCACAACAGCTGACCCCCAGCCGCCAGGGGCAGGGACAGCGGCGAAGGAGCCTCCCCTAAAGGAGACCAAGAAGCGGCCGGCGAAGAAGCGCCCGGGGCGTCCTCCCCGCACAGCGGCGGTCACTTTGACCGTCCCCGAGGGGGGAAAACTGACCTATGCCGAGGTCATGGTCAAGGCCAGGCAAAATGTCAACCTGGCTGACCTCGGCATCACAGAGGTCCGCCCCAGAAGGGCGGTAACCGGGGGTCTCGTGCTTGAGATCCCCGGGCCAGAGGGCGCTTCGAGGGCGGATGCCCTTGCCGGCCGCCTTAAGGCCGTGTTGGGAGAGGAGGAGGCCCGAGTCGCGAGGCCCATAAAAAAGGCGGAGATCCGCATTAGGGGTCTCGACGACTCGGTGACCCCTCAGGAGGTTGCAGCAGCCGTGGCGAAGGTCGGTGGCTGCGGCCAAGGGGACGTGAGGACCGGAGAAATTCGATCCTCACAGTCCGGGATGGGCACCCTGTGGGTGCAATGCCCCGCCTCCGCCGCCCGTAAAGTGGTGGCGGAAGGCAAGCTGTTGGTCGGCTGGAGCGCGGCCAGGGTCGAGGTCTTGGAAGCCCGGAAGCTCCAGTGCTATCGCTGCCTGGAGTTTGGCCATGTAAGGCAGCGATGCACAGGGGAGGTAGACAGGAGCGACCGGTGCTACGTGTGCGGAGACCCTGGCCACAGGGCCGTGGGGTGCACGGCAAAGCCCAAGTGCCCCATATGTTCGGACAGGGGGCTACCAGCCGACCACAGGCTGGGGGGAAAGAAATGTTCCCCCAGCCCGAGGAGGGGCAAAAAGGCACCACAGGGTGCCCCAGCAGCAGCTGCTACAGCGAGGACCACCGCGACCGGGGAGAGTGCTCCCGCGGAAGCCACGGCCAGCCCGGCCGGCGCGAGCCTGGAGGAGGCCATGGAGAGCTAAATAATGGCCCTTCGCCTCCTCCAGGCAAACATTAACCACTGCCGCCGCGCGCAAGATCTGCTCCTGCAGAGCGTGGCGGAGTGGAACATAGGGCTGGCCGTCGTCACGGAGCCCTTTTGCGTCCCCCCCGATAACCCTAGATGGGTAAAGGACGACCTGGGCTCCGTGGCGATGACTCATGACCCGCGGTCACCTCTAGTGCCCGTGGAGCGCGGGAGAGGATACGTGGCGGGTAGGTGGGAAGGGGTTGTAGTGGTCGGGGTGTACGCCCCCCCGAGACTCACCCTCGCGCAATTCGAAGATCTGCTGGACCGGGTGGGACGGTGTGTGTCCATTCAAGAGGATCACCCGGTCCTGGTCCTGGGCGACTTCAACGCCGCTTCGGTGGTATGGGGATCGACCAGGGCCAATGCGCGGGGTGAGGCCGTCCTGGATTGGGCGGCGAGCAGGGGGCTCGAGTTATTGAACTCGGGCTCTGTGAGCACGTGCGTGAGGTGGCAGGGAGAGTCCGTTGTGGACTTGTCATGGGGTAACCCTGCTGCCTCGCGCCGTGTCTCGCAGTGGAGGGTGGAGGAGGGGGTCGAGACATTGTCAGATCACCGTTATATCACGATGACCCTCTCCTCCAACCCACCAGAGGCTCGGCCTGCCCGTCGCCCCTCGGGGGGGCGTGCACCGAAGTGGGCGCTGGGGCGCATGGATCAGGACGCCCTGATGGCGGCAGTCCTCGCGTCCGCCTGGCCGGCTATGCCGGTGGGGCCCGTCCGGGATGTGGAGGGGGAGGCTATGGCCCTCCGGGACATGCTTACAGCCGCGTGTGACGTGGCTATGCCCCGGGTGGGTTCTCCCCCTCAGAGACGGGCGGTGTACTGGTGGTCGCAAGACATTGCGCGATTGCGCTATGAGTGCAGCAAGGCGCGCCGCCAGTACACCCGGGCCCGTAGAAGGCGGGCCCGGACGGACTGCGAGGGCTTGTACAGGGCCTACAGGGAGAAGACGAAGGCCCTGCAAGCCGCCATCAGGGAGGCCAAGGCCTGGGCCTGGAAAGAGCTCCTCCGGACTCTTAATGAGGACCCGTGGGGGCGTCCGTACAGGCTTGTCCTGGGCAAACTTCGCCCTTGGACGCCCCCTAAGACGGAGACCATGGACCCCGAGGTGCTGGATCGGGTCGTGGGCACCCTTTTCCCCGCAAGGGACAGGGAAGCCCCGCGATCCCGGCCAGAAGCGGACCCGAACACCCGGTCCGCGACCCCCGGGGTCACGCTGGAGGAGTTAGCCAGGGCCGTCAAGAGGCTGAGGGGTAAAAACACTGCCCCAGGCCCGGACGGAATCCCTGGCAAGGCCTGGGTCTTGGCATCAGGCGTCCTGGGGGCCCGGCTGAGGCGGCTTTTCGATGGCTGTCTGCAGTCGGGCCGGTTCCCGGCGCCGTGGAAGGAGGCGCGGATGGTTCTGCTCCAGAAGCCAGGCCGACCCGCCGAGTCACCCTCAGCATACCGGCCGATATGTCTGCTCGACGAGGCGGGCAAGCTCTTTGAGCGTATTATTGCCGCCCGCCTTGTCGAGCACTTGTCCCGGGTGGGCCCCGATCTGGCTGAGTGCCAGTTTGGCTTCCGAGAGGGACGCTCCACGCTGGACGCTATATCCAGGGTGAGGTCTCTCTCGGAGGACTGGTTGTCCCAGGGCGGGAGTTGTTTGGCTGTCAGCCTTGACATAGTCAACGCATTCAACTCCCTGCCCTGGGGCGCCATGAGGGAGGCGCTCGAGTATCATCGGGTGCCTCCCTACCTTCGGGACGTCATCGGGGCCTACTTGGGACAAAGGTGTATTACGTACCCTGGCCGGTGTGGGGTGACTCACAGTCGGGAAATTCGTTGCGGGGTTCCACAGGGATCCGTCCTGGGTCCCCTGCTGTGGAACCTCGCATACGACAAGGTGTTGCGGGTCGGCCTCCCCGCCGGAGTAACACTGACGTGCTATGCGGACGACACGTTGGTGCTGGCGGGGGAGAGGGACTGGAGCAGAACCATCTGCCTAGCAGAGTACGGGGTGGCAGTTGTCGTCGCCGCTATCCGGGACATGGGCCTAGAGGTGGCCCCCGCCAAGACAGAGGCCATTTGGCTCCTTGGGAGGGGTCAGCGGGGGCCCCCCTCGCCCGTGTCCCGGGTAGTCGTGGGAGGAGCCCATGTCGAGGTCGGGGGTAGGATGAGATACCTCGGCCTCGACATCGATAGCCACTGGCGTTTCGTGGAGCACTTCGACCGCCTGGCCCCCAGGTTGGAGAAGACAGCGAATAGCTTATGTCGACTCCTGCCCAACCTGGGTGGTCCAAGCGAGAGGGTCCGCCGCCTATATTTGGGCGTGGTCCGGTCCATAGCCCTTTATGGGGCACCCGTGTGGGCAGACGACCTGGCGGCCAGTCCGCGCTGCAAGGCGGTTCTACGCCGAGCGCAGCGGCGGCTGGCCTGCAGAGTCGTCCGAGGGTACCGGACTATCGCCTATGAGGCGGCGGTTGTGCTGTCCGGGGTCCCACCATTCGACCTTCTGGCGGAGCAAGATAAAGCCCTGTATCTTGAGATGCGGAGGCTCCGCCAGGGTGGGATCCCAGTGACGGCACGGGCGGTCGAAGCGTTGAGACGCCAGGCCCGACGTAAGACCCGCGCTCAGTGGCGGGCACGCCTTGAGGCGTGCGCTGGGCAGCGGGCAGTCGGGGCGGTCCTGCCACACCTGGACGAGTGGCTTGACCGTGGCTCGGGCAGGCTAACCTTCCGAGCGACGCAGGTCATCACCGGGCACGGTTGCTTCGGGAGATACCTGTGTCGCATCGGAAGGGAGGCGGCGACAACTTGCCACCATTGCGGAGGGGACCAGGACACGGCGCAGCATACGCTCGAGGAATGCCCGGCGTGGGCAGAGCAGCGCCGTGTCCTGGTCGAAAAAGTGGGAGGAGATCTCACCCCCCCGGCCCTTGTAAGGGCCATGCTCAGAAGCAAGGGGGGGTGGGATGCTGTGACCTCCTTCTGCGAGGAGGTCATGCTGCAGAAGGAGGTCGCAGAGAGGGAAAGGGAGAGAGCTCCCTCCGGGGTACGCAGGGGGAGGGGACAGGGGCGCGGCAGCCGTGGCGCCACGCCCCCACCAGGAGCCCCTCCTCCTTAGTGGTGAGGCTGGGGGCGTGGCCTGTTAACCGCGCCCCCAGGACCGGCCGGGGGGAGGGGCGAGTAGACGCTCCTTCTGCCGGCCGGCGCGAGTTGGTGGTGGGTTCGCCCCCCTTCGTTGGAGGGGTTATGAGGGGGGCGTTCAAACGCCCTTATAAGGGCGATCACCGCGGCCGCCGGCAGTCTGGGCTGGGGGGTCCAGGCTGCCGACATAGGCGGCCAAGGTGGGAGGCGCGGGCGGGTGGCCTGTCTGCGCCTCAGAAGGCAAGAAAGGGGAGGGATTTATCCCTCCCCCGAGGACGAGCCGTAAGGCGTGGCTCGAAGGGGGGTACCGGTAGTGTTCGATACGAGATCCCGGTGCCCCCCTACAAGGAGCAGAGGATGGCCACCGTGGGGGTTTTAGCCGGTAAAAATCCGGCACTACCCCGCCCCCTCCCCAGGGGGCGGGGTGTCTTTCGAAGATTTCCCCCACGAAAAAAAAAAAAAAAAAAAAAAGGTTAGGTTAGGTTAGGTTAGGTTAAAATGCCGCAGGGAGGAGGTGCGGGTGGGACCCGTTAGAAGAGGTGGGGGGGCAATGGGCACGGCGTGGGTCCGGTGCCCGGCCCTTTGTGCTCGGGCGCTGGTGGCAGCTGGGAGGCAGCTGTCCTCGCGGGAGGATGCCAGAGGGCGGGCGGTCGCCGAGTGGGCAGCCTGCCGAGGCCTGGTGCTGGTTAACCGGGGGGGGGTGCCGACCTGTGTGGGGTGGCGGGGGGAGTCCGTGGTGGACCTCACCTGGGCCTCTCCCGCCGCCGCGCGCAGGGTGGTTGACTGGGAGGTTGCTGACGGGGTCGAGACCCTGTCAGACCACCGGTACATCGTGATGAGGATGGCGCCCCCCGCCGGGGGGGGTGGCCGCCCTCAGGAAGCGGGGGTTGGATGGAGCCTCGGCAGGCTGGATGTGGACCGCCTGTGCGCGGCCCTGGCGGTAGGAAGTTGGGGCCCTCCGACGGGCCCTGTGGATGACGTGGAGGACGAGGCGGGGCGGCTTGTCCGGTGCGTGTCGGACGCGTGTAGCGTTGCCATGCCCCGGGCGGGTCGCCCCCCTGATCGGGCGGTGTACTGGTGGTCCCGGGAGATAGCTGAGCTGAGAGCGGGCTGCTCCCGGGCCCGCCGGTGCTACCTCCGTGCCCGTCGGAGGGCGAGCACGGATGAGGGGGGGGAGAGGGCGCTATACGTGGCGTACAGGTCCCGCGTCGTTGCCCTTCAGGCGGCGATTCGGGACGCGAAGGCCCGGGCCTGGGGGGACCTTCTGTCCTCCCTGGATAGGGACCCATGGGGGCGTCCCTATAGGATGGTAACGGGTAGGCTGTCCAGGGCGCCCCCGGCGACTGGGTCCCTTGAACCCCGGGCCCTTTCGGGAATAGTTGAGGCCCTCTTCCCCGCCGTAGGGGGTGATGTGGGGGACTGGGGGGGCGGTGACGGGGCGACACACCCGGATCCGTCCCCAGTTCCCTCGCTGCAAGACGCGGAGTGGGAGGATGCCGTCCGAAGGCTCGGGGAGCGTCGGGTGGCACCGGGTCCGGACGGCATCCCTGGGAAAGTCTGGAGGATCGCCCACGGGGTGATAGGGGACTGGATGAGGCGGCTCGTAGAGGGCTGCCTCAACAAAGGAACCTTCCCCCGTGGGTGGAAGGAGGGTCGAATGGTCCTCCTCCACAAGGAGGGCAGGCCGACGGGGATGGCGTCGTCGTACCGTCCCCTGTGCGTGCTCGACGAGGCGGGCAAACTATTGGAGAGGGTTGTGGTTGCCCGGCTCGTCGGGCACCTTGAGCGGGTAGGCCCGGATCTCTCCGCGGAGCAGTATGGCTTCCGCGGAGGCCGGTCCACGCTGGATGCAATCCAGCGTGTCCGGGACTTCACGTGGGAGGTGACCTCCCGGGGGGGGGTGGCGCTGGCGGTGAGCCTTGACATCGTGAACGCCTTCAACACCCTCCCCTGGGCGGCGATTGGGGGGGGCCTGGAATACCACCGGGTTCCTCCCCATATCAGGAGGTTGATCCGGTCCTACCTGAGTGGGAGAACGGTCAGTTACCGTGATAGGGGGGGGATAAGGCACACCAGGGAGGTCGCCTGCGGGGTCCCGCAGGGATCGGTTCTGGGCCCGACCCTGTGGGCCCTCGCGTATGACAAGGTGTTGCGAGTCGGCCTGCCGAACGGCGTGGGACTGGTGTGTTACGCGGACGACACACTGGTCCTAGCCGGGGAATCCTCCTGGGGGAGGACCGTTCGTCTAGCGGAGGTTGGCGTGGCGCGCGTCGTCGCGGCGATCCGTGCCCTTGGGCTGCGGGTCGCTCCGCATAAAACGGAGGCAATGTGGGTGTACGATCGCGGGCGGAGCGGCCCGCCGCCGAATGGGGCTCGGATCGAGGTCGGTGAGGCCCGGGTGGAGATCGGGGGAACCATGAGGTACCTCGGTCTCACCCTGGACAGCCACTGGAGCTTTCGGGCTCATTTTGAGGGCGTTGGGGGCCGGGGGGCGGGGGTTGCCGCTGCGTTAGCGCGGCTGCTCCCGAACCTTGGTGGCCCCAGGGAGGAGATTCGTCGCCTCTATGTGGGGATCGTGCGATCAGTGGTTACCTACGGGTCGCCAATTTGGGCAGGGGATCTCGCGGCTGGCCGTCGATGGTGGGCCGGGGTAGATAGACTCCAGAGGCGGCTAGCCGTGAGGGTTATTAGAGGTTATCGCACGGTCTCCGCGAGGGCGGCGATGGTGCTGGCAAGGGTGATCCCCTTCGACCTCCATGCGAAAATATATGCGGAGGTCTATTGGGCGACCCGGAGGGGTCGAGGAGGTCGTGGGGGTGACCCCTTGCCGCCACGAGAGGAGGCAGCCCTTAGGCTCCAGGCCCGGCAGGACGCTCTGGCCGAGTGGAGGGAGAGACTACAGGACAGCGCCGGCCATCGGACTGTCGGGGCGATACTGGCCAGCTGGGATGACTGGCTGGGTCGCGGCTGGGGGAGGTTAACGTTCCGTCTCACGCAGGTGCTCACCGGGCATGGATGCTTCGGTGAGTACCTGCACCGAATCGGGAGGGAGGCGGCGGCGCGCTGCCACCATTGCGGAGCCGACCAGGATACCGCGCAGCATACATTGGAGGTTTGCCCCGCCTTTAGCGGGGAGCGCGGTGTTCTGGTCGGCGTTATCGGGGAGGATCTCTCGCTGCCTGCCGTGGTCAGGGCCATGGTGGGTAGCGAGAGGAATTGGGATGTGGTGTCCTCCTTCTGTGAGGCAGTGATCTTGCAGAAGGAGGACGCCGAGAGGGCCCGCGAGGCTCTCGGGAGGGTAGGGGCGAGGGGCGGGGTCCGCCGGCGTGGGCGACCCCCTCCCCCTCGCCCAGGATAAGCCGCAGGCCGCGAGGTAGGGGAGACCTCGCGGCCATTGCACGCGGCATGTTGCGAGGTGGCGGTGCGGGGAGTGGTCCCTCTGCGCCGCCGAAGTAGTGGGATGTTCCCCCCCCTCACCGGAGGGGGGGTTTTTCTAAGTGCGGGGCCGTAAGGCATTGGTAGGGGGGTCCCGGTTGTGTTCGTTCGAGATCCCGGGGCCCCCCTTTAGAGCCATGAGAGGACCACCGCGGGGGTTTTAGTGGGTAAAAATCCCACACTACCCCGGCCCCCCTCCCCCGGGGGCTGGGGTGTCTTTGGAAGATTTCCCCCGCGTAAAAAAAAAAAAAAAAAAAAAAAAAAAGGTTAGGTTAAAATGCCGCAGGGAGGAGGTGCGGGTGGGACCCGTTAGAAGAGGTGGGGGGGCAATGGGCACGGCGTGGGTCCGGTGCCCGGCCCTTTGTGCTCGGGCGCTGGTGGCAGCTGGGAGGCTGAGGGTCGGATGGGTGCTCGCGAGGGTCGACATCCTCCCGGCGAGGCCTCTACAGTGCTTCCGGTGCTTGGAGTACGGGCATGTGAGGGACAGGTGTAGGAGTACCCGGGATCGGTCCGGGTGCTGCTACACCTGTGGGGAAAGGGGGCATAGGGCGAGTGGGTGCGTGGCCCCCCCACAGTGCCCTGTGTGTAGGGACAGAGGGAGGCCGGCGAACCACCGGTTAGGGGGCAAGGACTGTCCCACCCCACGCGCGGGTGAGAGGACACAGATCCCCAGCGAGGACCCACCGCTGGAGCGGATGAGCCGGGACGTGCGGGAGGACAGTGTGGTGGCTGGGCCGGCGGTGGTGGCCGCGACGGCAGCTCGGGAGGTGGCAGTGGTGGCTGCTGCGGAGGACGGGGGGGAGGCTGCCCCCATGGAGGCCCAGTGATGGCCTCCCTCGTCCTCCAGGCGAACGTTGGACATGCCCGCCGTGCTCAGGACCTATTCGTCCAGAGCATGGCGGGCATGCGTGCGGGATTAGGAATTGTCGCGGAGCCGTACTGCGTGCCTGACCACTGGGTGGAGGACGCGGCTGGCTCCGTAGCAATGGTCTGCGGCCGGGAAGCATCTCCCCTTAGGGTGATAGAGGGGGGAGAGGGTTACGTGGCGGCAAGATGGGGGGCGATGCTGGTGGTGGGGCTGTACGCGCCACCGAGTCGCCCCCTGGTGGAGGTGGAGGACCTCCTGGATCGGGTGGGGGCACTGGTGCGTGGTGCCTCCGCCCCGGTGCTCATCGGGGGGGACTTCAACGCGGCGTCCCCCCTGTGGGGGTCCAGGAGGGAGAATGCCAGGGGGGCCTTGGTAGGGGAGTGGGCAGCCGCGCTGGGCTTAGTTCTGTTGAACAGGGGGGGGGCAAGTACATGCGTGGCGTGGCGGGGGGAGTCCATAGTGGATCTCACGTGGGCCTCCCCCTCCGCCGCGCGCTGGGTGGTGAGCTGGGAGGTGGCCGAGGGGGTGGAAACCCTCTCGGACCACCTCTACATTAGGATAGTGTTGGCCCCCCCCGGGGGGGGTCGCCCCGCGCGACGAGGCGGGGGGCGATGGAGCCTGGCGCGGCTGGATGAGGATAGGATGAGGGCGGCCCTCCTGGCTGGTACATGGGAGGCGCAACGGACGGGACCGGTGGACGTGGAGGAGGAGGCGGGGGCCCTGATCCGGGGGGTGGCGGACGCGTGCGATGTCGCCATGCCCCGTGTCGGGCCCCCCAGGCCAAAGGGGGAAGTCTATTGGTGGTCCCGGGAGATTGCTGGCCTTAGGGTGGCGTGCTCCCGGGCCCGCCGGCGTTACACGCGGTCCCGGCGCAGGGCCGCCAGGGATGAGGGTAACGAGAGGGTGCTCCACGAGGAGTATAGGCGGCGGGTCGCGGCCCTTAAGGCTGCGATCCGCGATGCGAAGGCCCGCGCATGGGGGGGCCTCCTGGACTCGCTGAATGCGGATCCCTGGGGGCGCCCGTATAAAATGGTGATGGGTAAGCTGCGGGGGAGGGCGCCCCCAGCAACGGAGGCCCTGGAGCCGCGGGAACTGGAGACAATAGTGGGCACCCTCTTCCTCTCTCCCCCGGAGGAGGAGGAGGGCGGGATGGCGGGGCCCGGGGACGGTACCCTGGGCCCAGGGGAAGGAGAGGTAGGAGGCGACATCCCGCCGGTTAGTGAAGGGGAGATGAGGAGCGCCGCAGACAGGATAGGGTCGCGAAAAGCCCCGGGGCCTGATGGCATCCCGGGGCGGGTGTGGCGCATGGCCATTGGCGTGATGGGCTCCCGGGTGAGGCGGCTGATTGGCGGCTGCCTCACCGCGGGAGTTTTTCCCGGGATATGGAAGGTCGGCCGGATGGTCCTCCTCCACAAGGGAGGGAGACCGGTGGGGGTTCCCTCCTCGTATCGGCCTCTCTGCTTGCTCGACGAGGCGGGCAAGTTATTGGAGAGGGTGGTTGTCGCCCGGCTCGTCGGGCATTTAACGCGGGTGGGACCCGATCTCTCCGCCGGACAGTTCGGTTTCCGCGGGGGCCGGTCCGCTCTGGATGCGGTCCAGAGGGTCCGGGACCTCTCGTGGGGGGTGGCCTCCCGGGGCGGGGTGGTGGTGATGGTGAGCCTTGACATTGTCAACGCTTTTAACACCCTGCCCTGGGCGGCCATCAGGGGGGCGCTCGTAAGGCATAGAGTGCCCCCCTACTTGCGGGGGTTGATCGGATCCTACCTGCGGGGGAGGTCGATTACGTACGTGGATGGGGGGGGAGTAGTGCACGAGAGGAGCGTCGGGTGCGGGGTCCCGCAGGGGTCGGTGTTGGGGCCGACGCTGTGGGCCCTCGCATACGACGCCGTGTTGAGAGCAGGAATGCCCCCCGGCGTGGACCTGGTCTGCTACGCGGATGACACGCTGGTCCTCGCCGGGGCGGAGACGTGGGAGAGGGCCGTCCGGCTGGCGGATATGGGGGTGGCCTGCGCTGTCGCGGCGATCCGGGCCCTGGGGTTGCGCGTAGCACCGCACAAGACGGAGGCGATGGCGGTCTACGACCGTCGCCGGTGCGGTCCGCCGCCCCCCGGGGCCGCGGTTGAGGTAGAGGGGGCTCGGGTTGGGATCGGGGAATCGATGCGATACCTCGGTCTCATCCTGGACAGCCACTGGAGCTTCGGGGCTCATTTCGAGGGGCTGGGCCCGCGGGTTGAGGGGGCGGCCGGAGCCTTGGCGCGGCTACTCCCCAATCTGGGCGGGCCAAGGGAGGAAGTGCGCCGCCTCTATATGGGAGTCGTGCGGGCCATGGCGCTCTACGGAGCGCCCGTATGGGCAGGGGACCTCCAGGCCGGCCGCCGCGGGAGTGCCAAGATGTGCGCGCTCCAGAGGCGGCTGGCTGGAAGGGTGATCAGGGGGTACCGCACGGTCTCCGGGGAGGTGGCGGGGGTGCTGGCAAGGGTGATACCCTTCGACCTCCAGGCGAAGATGGAGGCACGGGTATACCGTGGGATGCGCGCGGGAGGGGGAGGTCGGGGGGAGGACCCCTTGCCGGCACGAGAGGTGGGAGCCCTGAGACTCCAGGCCCGGCGGGACGCGGTGGCCGAATGGAGGGCGCGCCTCGAGGGGAGCCGAGGCCACCGGACCGTCGGGGCGATACTAGCCAACTGGGAGAGATGGCTGGGTCGCGGCTGGGGAAGGTTAACCTTCCGCCTCACGCAGGTGCTCACCGGACATGGATGTTTCGGTGGGTACCTGTGGAGGATAGGGAGGGAGGCGACAGCGCGGTGCCACCAGTGCGGGGCGGACCAGGACACCGCGCAACACACGCTGGAGGTGTGCCCTGCTTTCGACAGGGAGCGCGGTGTCCTGGTCGGAACAATAGGGAGGGACCTCTCGCTGCCCGCCGTCGTTGGAGGGATGGTGGGCAGTGAGAGGGGGTGGAACGCGGTCGCCTCTTTCTGCGAGGAGGTTATCTCGCGGAAGGAGGCGGCTGAGAGGGACCGCGAGAGAGCGGCCCCTTCGCGTAGGAACGGGGTAGGGAGGAGGGGGGGGCGTCGCGGGAGACGCCCTCCTCCTCCCCGCCCATGACTGACCACGGGCCGCGGAGTAGGGGGCTCCGCGGCCCCTGCACGTGGCAGTCGGAGAGTGGCAACACGGGAAGTGGTCCTTCCGTGTGTCCGGCAAGGAGGGGCCTCCCCAAGCGGGGAGGCATAGTGAGGAGCCTGTGAGGTGTGGACGGGGGGGTCCCGGTAGTGTTCGCAAGAGATCCCGGGGCCCCCCC
This sequence comes from Cephus spinipes, assembly GCA_963971525.1. Lineage (NCBI taxonomy): Eukaryota > Metazoa > Arthropoda > Insecta > Hymenoptera > Cephidae > Cephus > Cephus spinipes. The sequence continues at coordinate 133,510 of OZ020575.1, forward strand.
TTGGAGTCCTGGGTGGGCCACCGTGGGGGTTTTAGCCGGTAAGAATCCGGCACTACCCTGCCCTCCCCCCTTAGGAGGGCGGGGTGTCTATGAAGATTTCCCCCACGTAAAAAAAAAAAAAAAAAAAAAAAAAGGTTAGGTTAGGTTAGGTTAGGTTACCCTCCAAACCCAAGGTGTCAAGACACCGTGCCGAGGGGTGCATGGCTGCGTGGAGGTTAAATGGCGCAGTCGTGAACGGTTCCTCCGGGGCACCTGCCGAAACCCCGGAGTATCTAGGCCTACCCGGGTAAGGCGGCTCTGCCCGGGCGGACGTGTAGATCCGACCATTTTCGTGGGAACAGAATGGATGATTTAACTTTTACAAACAAAACAAACTCAGAAGGGGGGGAGGGTTCAGTGGGAGGGCGCGAGGCAGGCGCGAGGGTGGAGGAGCGGGTGATGGAGGAGGTGGTGGAGGTGGAGGCAAGCATGCCCCCTCCTGCCACACCGGGGCCCTCACGGGTACTGCCCCTGAGAGCTGCGGCCGTACGGAGGACTGGGGCCGCGATGTCATCGGCGGGCTCGTCAATGTCCATCGCGACTGCTGGAGCGGGGTCGGGAGTGGACGGAGGCGAGGAGTCTGACTTCTCGCTCTCCTCCTTCGTGTCGGGCGAGAGACAGGGAAGGAAGCGCGCGCTCCCTGTGGGGAAGCCTGCGATGGCGCCGAAGAGGGCTTACATTGGCCTAGACAGCGACGGGGAGGAAGTCGCGCTGGCGCCCAAAACGGGTGGGAAGGGTGCACTTCTGGAGGAGGAGATGAGGGAGCAACCCACGGCGGACCTCGGGGCGCAGATAGTGGAGTGTGTCAGGACCATCGAAAGGGTCGCTGGCACCTCCAAAAACCTGAAGGGGGGATACGTGAAACTCCTTAAGGAGTCGGCGCGAACGGTGGAGGCCGCAGCCTGCGAGATGGCTAAACGCATGCCCGGGAAGGTAACCTCTCCCTCTGTCCCCAGATTGAGAGAGGAGAATCGGAGACTGGTGGCGAGAGTCAGCGAACTCGAGGGACAGGTGGAGAGTCTGCTGAAGGAGGTCAGGGCGCTGAAGGCGGGCATGCGAGGACCCGCCACCTATGCGGCCGCCGCTGCCACCGCTGGGAGGGCCGGCGAACCGGGCACGGACACCAGCCTCATGGCGAAGATCGGTAAGCTGATCGACTCAAAGCTTACTAATATTAGGGCGGAGCTGATGGGAGCGGTGCGCGATGCCAGCCAGCCGGCTGCCACTCCCCGCGAGGTACACCGCGAGGCCGAGGAAGGAGTCCCCACCACGGAGGGAGAGTGGCAGACGGTAGCCACAGGGAGGGGAAAGAAAAAGAAGAAGAAGAAGGCGGCAGCGGGTGCACCCGCACAGCCGGGCCCAGTTAGCCCCGCTACAGGGCCTGCCAAGCGGGCACCACCAGCGGGGGGTTCCGGTCCGGGGGTGGATGGTGCGGGGGCGGCACCGAAGGGGCCCTCGGGCCCCGTGCGCTTGCCGCGCCCCCCCCGAGTGGCCGCGGTGTGCATCACGCTGCCGCGGGAGGGAGCCAAGACGACCTACGCCGAGGCCCTGGCTAGGGCCAAAGGCAGCATCTCCCTGGAGGAGATTGGCATCACGGGGGTGAGGCCGAGGAGGGCGGTCACTGGAGGACTGATCCTCGAGGTTCCGGGACCCGGGGGTTCGGAGAAGGCGGACCTGCTGGCTGGCAGATTGCGGGAGGTGATCGGCGGGGATGCTAAGATCGCCCGCCCGGAGCGGATGGCGGAGGTCCGGGTCAGGGACCTGGACGACTCCGCCACAGCCGGGGAAGTGGGCGAGGCGGTCCAGAAGGCTACGGGGGTAGCCCGGGACCGGATCAGGGTGGGCGAGGTCAGGCGCCCCCCAGGGAGGGGACTAGGCACGGCCTGGGTCCGGTGTCCTGTGGCCGGCGCCAGGAAGCTGGTGGCGGAGGGGCGGCTTAGGGTGGGGTGGACGCTGGCGAGGGTGGACGTCCTCCCTACCCGGCAGCTCCAATGCTACCGGTGCCTGGAGTTCGGCCACGTTCGGGACACGTGCGGCAGCCCCCACGATAGGTCTGGGTGCTGCTACGTGTGCGGCCGGGAAGGACACCGGGCCAGCCAGTGTGCTGCTGAGGCGCGATGCCCCGTGTGCGCGGACCTGGGCAAGCCAGCCGCGCACAGGCTGGGAGGAAAGGGGTGCACCGCTCCCAGGAAGTTTGGTAGGGCACCCCCTGTGGTGGTGGCGGCTGCGCCTTCGGCCGTGGGGCCGGGATCCAGTGCGAGCGCGGAAGCGGGCCCATCTGCGGGGCCGAGCCCTAGCAGGGAGGTGGATGACGGCTCCCGCATGGAGGCTAGCTAGGCGATGCGATGAGTACCTTGGGGATATTACAGGCGAACCTGAACCATGCCCGCCGTGCGCAGGACCTTTTTGTCCAGAGCATGGTGGGCATGGGAATGGACCTAGGGGTGATCGCTGAGCCCTACGGCATCCCCGACCACGCAGATTGGGTGGGGAGCCGTGGGGCCTCCGTAGCGATCACCAGAGGTAGGAGGTCCCCCGCTATGACCGTAGAGGAACGCGGGGAGGACTACGTGGTAGTGGGCTGGGGGGACCTAACGGTGGTGGGGCTGTACGCCCCGCCCAGGTACCCCCTGGCCCAGTTTGTGGAGCTGTTGGACCGGGTGGGGGAGGCGGTGTCGCGCCGCCCCCGCCTGGTAATAGCGGGGGACTTCAATGCGGCCTCTCCCTGCTGGGGCTCAATGAGGGAGAATGCCAGGGGGCGGGCGGTCACGGAGTGGGCAGCCTGCCGAGGCCTGGTATTGCTAAATCGGGGGGGGGCGCCCACTTGCGTTGCGTGGCGTGGGGAGTCCGTGGTGGACCTCACCTGGGCCTCCCCCGCCGTTGCGCGCAGGGTGGCGGGCTGGGGGGTGGCCGAGGGGGTCGAGACCCTCTCGGACCACCTGTATGTAGTGATTAGGATAGAGCCCCCCCCCGGGGGGCGACGCCGCCCCCCAGGGTTGGGGGCGGTTAGAGAGGGGTGGTGCCTCGGCAGGCTGGACGAGGATCGCCTGCTCGCTGCGCTGGCGGTTGGGGACTGGGGCCCTCCGGCGGGACCAGTAGAGGATGTGGAGGAGGAGGCGGGGCGGCTCGTCCGGTGCGTGGCGGACGCGTGCGGTGTTGCCATGCCCCGGGCGGGCCCCACCGCACGTGGAGCGGTGTACTGGTGGTCCCGGGAGATAGCGGAGTTGAGGAGGGCGTGCTCCCGGGCCCGCCGGTGCTACCTCCGTGCCCGCCGGAGGGCGAGCAGGGATGAGGTGGGGGAGAGGGCGTTGTATGTGGCGTATAGGTCCCGGGTCGTGGCCCTTCAGGACGCGATCCGGGACGCAAAGGCCCGGGCATGGGGGGACCTTCTGTCCTCCCTGGACAGGGACCCCTGGGGGCGCCCGTATAGGATTGTCACCGGGAGGCTAAACAGGGCGCCCCCCGCGGAGGGGTCCCTGGACCCCCGGGCCCTCGAGGATGTCGTGGAGGCCCTCTTCCCTACCGCGAGAGGAATAGTGGGGGACTGGGGCGCCGTGGACGGGGCGACACACCCGGACGCGGCCCCTGCACCCCCACTCGGTGACGCGGAGTGGAGGGATGCCGTCCAAAAGCTCGGCGCCCGCCGGGTGGCGCCGGGACCGGACGGCATCCCTGGCAAGGTCTGGAGGCTGGCCCACGGGGTGATTGGGGACCGGATGAGGCGGCTCATTCAGGGCTGCCTCAATAAGGGAACCTTCCCCCGTGGGTGGAAGGGGGGCCGAATGGTCCTCCTCCATAAGGAGGGCAGGCCGACGGGGGTCCCCTCGTCGTACCGTCCTCTCTGCGTGCTCGATGAGGCGGGCAAGCTGTTAGAGAGGGTGGTGGTGGCCCGCCTCGTCGGGCACCTTGAGCGGGTGGGCCCGGATCTCTCCGCGGAGCAATATGGCTTCCGCGGAGGCCGGTCCACGCTGGATGCGATCCAGCGGGTCCGGGACCTCACAGGGGAGGTAGTTGCCCAGGGGGGGGTGTCGCTGGCGGTGAGTCTGGACATAGTTAACGCCTTCAACACCCTCCCCTGGGACGCGATTGGGGCGGGCCTGGAATACCACCAGGTCCCGCCCCATATTAGGAGGTTGATCCGGTCCTACCTTGACGGGAGGACGGTCACGTATCGGGATAGAGAGGGGACCCCACACAATAAGGATGTGGGGTGCGGGGTCCCGCAGGGATCGGTTCTGGGCCCGACCCTGTGGGCCCTAGCTTATGATGCGGTGCTGCGGGTCGGCCTGCCGCGCGGCGTAGGACTGGTGTGCTACGCGGATGACACGCTGGTCCTCGCCGGCGAGACCTCCTGGTGGAGGGCCATTCGGCTGGCGGAGGTGGGCGTGGCGCGCGTCGTCGCGGCGATCCGCGCGCTCGGGCTGCGGGTCGCTCCGCAAAAAACGGAGGCGATGTGGGTCTTTGACCGCGGGCGGAGCGGCCCGCCCCCGCCGGGGGCGCGGATTGCCATCGGGGAGGCTCAGGTGGAGATCGGGGTTACTATGAGGTACCTCGGGCTCACCCTGGACAGCCACTGGAGCTTCCGGGCTCATTTCGAGGGTGTGGGGGCCAAGGGTGCGGGGGTGGCTGCTGCCCTTGCACGGCTGCTCCCGAACCTTGGCGGCCCCAGGGAAGAGGTTCGCCGACTCTACGTGGGGATCGTGCGATCGGTAATAACTTACGGAGCACCGGTATGGGCGGAAGACCTCGCGGCCGGCCGCAGATGGTGGGCAGGAGTGGATAGGCTCCAGAGGCGGCTGGCCGTGAGGGTGATTAGAGGATATCGCACGATCTCCGCTAGGGCGGCGATGGTGCTGGCAAGGGTGATCCCCTTCGACCTACACGCAAATATGTACGCGAGGGTCTACTGGGCGACCCGCGGGGGTCGAGGAGGTCGAGGGGGTGATCCCTTGTCCGCACGGGAGGAGGCTGCCCTGAGGCTCCAGGCCCGGCAGGACGCACTGGCCGAATGGAGGGATAGATTAGAGGACAGTATGGGCCATCGTACTGTCGGGGCGATTCTGGTCAACTGGGATGATTGGCTGGGTCGCGGCTGGGGAAGGTTGACCTTCCGTCTCACGCAGGTGCTCACCGGGCATGGGTGCTTCGGTGAGTACCTGCACCGAATCGGGAGGGAGGTGACGGCGCGCTGCCACCATTGCGGAGCGGACCAGGACACCGCGCAACATACATTGGAGGTGTGCTCTGCCTTTTGCAGGGAGCGCGGTGTCCTGGTCCAGATCATCGGGGAGGATCTCTCGCTGCCTGCCGTCGTCGGGGCGATGGTGGGCAGCGAGGAGAAATGGAATGCGGTGTCCTCCTTCTGCGAGTCAGTGATCTTGCAGAAGGAGGACGCCGAGAGGGCCCGTGAGGCCCTCGGGAGGACAGGGACGAGGGGCGGGGGCCGCCGGCGTGGGCGCCCCCCTCCCCCTGGCCCAGGATAAGCCGCAGGCCGCGAGGTAGGGGAGACCTCGCGGCCATTGCACGCGGCATGTTGCGAGGTGGCGGTGCGGGGAGTGGTCCCTCTGCGCCGCCGAAGTAGTGGGATTTCCCCCCCCCTCACCGGAGGGGGGGTTTCTAAGAGCGGGGCCGTAAGGCATTGGTAGGGGGGTCCCAGTTGTGTTCGTTCGAGATCCCGGGGCCCCCCTGTAGAGCCATGAGAGGACCACCGCGGGGGTTTTAGTGGGTAAGAATCCCACACTACCCCGGCCCCCTCCCCCGGGGGCTGGGGTGTCTTTGGAAGATTTCCCCCGCGTAAAAAAAAAAAAAAAAGGTTTGTTGGGTTCAGTTCAGTTGGTTTGGTCGGTTCAGTTCGGGGAGGCCCAGGTGGGGATCGGAGAGAATATGAAGTACCTCGGTCTCACCCTGGACAGCCACTGGAGCTTCCGGTCGCATTTCGAAGGTGTGGGGTCCCGAGGGGCGGGAGTGGCCGCAGCACTTGCGCGCTTACTCCCGAACCTTGGGGGGCCCAGGGAGGAGGTTCGCCGCCTGTACGTGGGGATCGTGCGGTCTGTTGTGACGTACGGGGCGCCAGCTTGGGCGGATCACCTCACGGCCGGCCGCCGATGGTGGATCGGGGTGGAAAGGCTGCAGAGGCGGCTGGCCGTGAGGGTAATTAGAGGGTACCGCACGGTCTCCGCGAGGGCGGCGATGGCACTGGCGAGGGTGATCCCCTTCGACCTCCACGCGAAGATGTACGCGAGGACGTATTGGGCGACCCGCTTGGGTCGCGGAGGTCGGGGGGGTGACCACTTGTCCGTGCGCGAGGAAGCGACCCTGAGGCTCCAGGCCCGGCAGGACGCTCTGGCCGAGTGGAGGAGACGACTGGAGGACGGTGCCGGCCATCGGACTGTCGGGGCGATCCTGGCCAACTGGGATGATTGGCTGGGACGCGGCTGGGGAAGGTTGACCTTCCGCCTCACGCAGGTGCTCACCGGGCATGGTTGCTTCGGTGAGTACCTGCACCGAATCGGGAGGGAGCCGACGGCGCGCTGCCATCAGTGCGGGGCGGACCAGGACACCGCGCAACATACATTGGAGGAACGCCCTGCCTTCAGCGGGGAGCGCGGTGTCCTGGTCGAGATCATCGGGGAGGATCTCTCGCTGCCTGCCGTCGTCGGAGCGATGGTGGGCAGCGAGGAGAAATGGAATGCGGTGTCCTCCTTCTGCGAGGCAGTGATCTTGCAGAAGGAGGACGCCGAGAGGGCCCGTGAGGCCCTCGGGAGGACAGGGGCGAGGGGCGTGGGCCGCCGGCGTGGGCGACCCCCTCCCCCTGGCCCAGAATAAGCCGCAGGCCGCGAGGTAGGGGAGACCTCGCGGCCATTGCACGCGGCATATTGCGAGGTGGCGGTGCGAGGAGTGGTCCCTCTGCGCCGCCGAAGTAGTGGGACCCCCCCCCCTCACCGGAGGGGGGGTTTGAAGAGCGGGGCCGTTAAGGCATAGGTTGGGGGGTCCCGGTTGTGTTCGTTCGAGATCCCGGCGGCCCCCTGTAGAGCCATGAGAGGACCACCGCGGGGGTTTTAGTGGGTAAGAATCCCACACTACCCCGGCCCCCTCCCCCCGGGGGCTGGGGTGTCTTTGGAAGATTTCCCCCGCGTAAAAAAAGAAAAAAAAAAGGGTTTGTTGGGTTAGGTTAGGTTTGTTGGGTTCGGTTAGGTTCGTTGGGTTCAGTTAGGATGGTTGGGGTTAGGTTGGTTGGGTTCCTCCCCAGGGGCTGCGAGACCTTGACGTGGTGGGGAGGCTGGTAGTCAACGCGATGAACCGGAGAGCGATGCCGGCGGGGGCGCTCACGCCCCCGGAAGGGACACCCATGCCGGTAAGGTCGAAGGGGAGTGGAGACGACTAAGGGCAGCCCACAATGTATTTCATGCAATGGACAAGGAGGAAAATATACCGTTTACGGAGCAGGGGGGGGGATACCCCAGTTCCGGTCGTCGTGGGTGCTCGAGCGGGCTCCCGGCGACCGTCAGCCTACGACCGCGAGACATTAACAATAAGCCGCGTAGATGCGGCACGGGCCGAAGACCTAGCCCGCAGAGAGGACATAGTGGACCCCTTCAGGAGAAGGGAGTCGATAGCCAGGTCCCCCCCGCAGGGAACACAAGGTGCATCGCTGACATCAAAGCGGGGTGCTGACCTGGAGGAGAAGGTACCGAAAGTGGTGGACTCGCCACTGACGACTTCACAGAGCAAACGGACCAATCGGGAGGATCCGCAGGAGACCAGCAGTGGCAGAATGGCAGCACAGGACCAACCGACCCGGCCGAGACAGGACGCCGCTCATAGATTCCATAGACTCCTAAGTCTTCTTCAGCGAATGGACCAGTTCGTGAAAAAAAATAGGAATGTGCACGTCCAGATTAAGGAGATGACGGCTGAGGCTATGATCCTGGCCAGAGGAGTCGACCGTGAGATGGCTGAAACCGCCACGCGAAGTGAGAGTTGTCAAGAACGCTCGCCACAGGCTCCAGCACGCGAGACGGCAAACAAGGCCACGGAAACGGAGCGGTCCTCCGTGGGGATACTGCGACATGGTGCAACTAAGGACGTGGCTGCACAAACCAGTCCCGTAGGGATGAAGCAACCCGCGCCGGTGCCAACCAAGAGGAATCCGGGTTCACCCTGCGAAGGGGAAAGCGACAAGAGGCCACGCACCTCGGGAAGGGGGAGGCCCACGGCTCCGGATAAGACGACGGGGATAAGCGCGACGTGGGGACCACTGCGAGGGGCCCCAGCCTCCGCACACCGCTGCACAAGCCCGAGCACACCGGTGCCAGGCGAGGACGGCGAAGGCCCTGCGAACCGGTGGGTAACGGTCCAGCGGAGGAAGGCGGATAAAGGCACAACGCCTAGGACGGCCACGAAGAAGAACGGACAGACACCGACGCTGGGAAAACCCCCTAGAAGGCAACGTAGGCACCCCATAACTGAAGCCATCATCGTGAAGAGCTCGACCAACACCTATACGGACATGCTCAGGCAGGTGAGGAAGAGCATCGACCCGGCGAAGATCGGGGCCAGAGTGGCAGCGGTTCGCCGCACAAGGGAGGGAGACCTTCTCCGACAGATGGAGCGAGGGCCGAATGAGACGGGAGCGCTCCGGGAAGCCCTCAGCACCACCCTGGATAAGGCCGCGGTGATACGGGTCAGGCAGCCGACCATCTGGCTGGAGATACGGGACCTAGACGAGGCGACCGACGAAATGGAGGTCAGAGAGTCCCTGGCAACCCACTGCACGATGCCGGAGGAAGAACCGCCGGATATCAAAGTGATCCTCAAACCTTCGTATAGGGGCACTCAAATGGCCCTCACTAGACTACCGGCCGAGGTAGGCGAGCAGGTCCTGAGAAAGGGGAGAATTAGAGTCGGCTGGATCAGTGCACGAGTGAGACTGAGACCGACAATCACCCAGTGCTATAGATGCCTTGGCTACGGTCACCGCAGCCACAACTGCAAACACCAGGAGGACCGATCCGCCACATGCAAGAGGTGCGGGAAAGACGGGCACAAGGCTGCAGGTTGCCAGGAGGAGCCTTGGTGCTGCCTATGTGGTGAAGGAGGGCCGAAGGAGGCCGCGGCACACGTTATGGGTAGCCGAATGTGCCCGATCTTCATGGCCGAACTTGACAGCGCGAGGAAATGGCGATCTTCCTACAATTGAACTTGAACAGGTGCAGAGCCGCCCAGGACCTGGCACACCAGACGGCATACGAGGAACGAGCGGATGTGATGATACTCTCGGAACACAACAGAATAGGCGGAGCGGGGAGTTGGACCGAAGACACTACGTCCAGCGCGGCGATAGTCATCGTAAATAGGAACCTCCAAGTAAGGCAGGGAGGACGAGGTACTGGCTTTGTCTGGGCGTGGTTAGGAGACATCAGGGTCTACAGTTGCTATTACTCACCGAACATCACCTTACCTGAATTCGCGAGTAGATTGGACGAACTGAGGGCATCCATTGAGGCAACGAGGAGCGAGCTGTACGTGGCAGGCGACTTCAACGCCAAGGGGGTTGAATGGGGGTCGCCTGCCACTGACAGCAGAGGCCTCTTATTGGCAGAACTAGCGGCGGGACTTGGGCTGCAGACCCTGAATAGGGGCTCGACTCCAACATGGACTCGCGGCACTACCGGATCGGAGTCATACATTGACGTCACCCTGGCCAGCGACAAGCTAGCGGTGGAAACACACGACTGGAGAGTCAGTGGACGGGTCACGCTTAGTGACCATCGATGTATTATCTTCAGGAGAAGCTATGAGGGAGGCGGCAGGAGCAATGATCGTTACCTTCAGAAGGGCTGGACCGTGAGTAAGCTCGACCGGGAGAAGTTCGCGACAAAGATCCAGGAGGAGGCACGCGAGATCCGGCAGCAGCGACCGGATGACATGGTCCAGGCGGTCATGTCGGCAATCACGAGAGCCTGCGACGCCTCAATGCCACGCAGGACTATTGGCGGATCCCGGAAACCGGTCTTCTGGTGGAGTCAGGAAATCGCAGAACTCCGCCGGTCGTGCCTGCGCGCCAGAAGGAAGATGCAGCGAGCGAAGACTGAGGATTACGCAACCCGGTACACACTGTCGACCATCTACAGAACGGCGAAGAAGAAACTAGTAACCGGAATCAAACGCAGCAAGGACCGATGCTGGAAGGCTCTCCTGGAGACGGTGGAAGCGGACCCTTGGGGACTCCCCTACCGCATCGTCATGAAGCGGCTGGGGGGAAACCGGGGGGCTGCAACCAAGGACCCAGCCGAGCTACGGAGGATTGTGGAGACCCTCTTCCCATTCCACCGGGGAAGGGCTACCGCGGACGAGAGAGGGAGGGATGACGAGGACCCTCCTCCGGCTTTTGACATGGCAGAACTCCGCACTGCTGCACGGAAGCTACCTGCAGGCAAGGCACCCGGCCCGGATGGGGTGCCTAACGAGGCAATCACGTTGGTGGCCGAGGTAGCGCCCGAACTACTGCTGGGCGCATTCAACGAGTGTCTGCACAAGGGAAACTACCATAACGCATGGAAGATCCAGAGACTCGTACTAATACCTAAGGGAGACCCGGCAGCCCCAAAAGGGTACCGGCCTCTCTGCATGATTGATGCAGCTGGGAAACTCCTGGAGAGACTAATACTAGGCAGACTCGACGAGGCCATACATCAGTCTGGAGGATTATCTGCGCACCAACATGGCTTTCAGAGGGGACACTCCACTCTGGATGCCATCAACACCGTCCTCGAAGTGGCCGAGAGGGCGAACGAGAAGTCGGGTCGCTTTGAAACGCCATGCGCCATGGTGACGATTGATGTGCGGAACGCCTTCAATACGGTGAGGTGGGAAGCAATAGTCGAGGCACTGGAAAAACGCGACAGTGTGCCAAAATATCTGGTGAGGCTGATACGCAGCTACCTGGAGAACAGGAAGCTGGTCTACGACACCAACGAGGGCCAACATACCTACTTCACGACGGCCGGCGTTCCACAGGGCTCGGTTCTTGGACCAACCCTGTGGAACGTCATGTACGACGGGCTTTTGGACACGCAACTCCCGGAAGGAACCACAATGGTTGCGTTCGCGGACGACATTGCCATCGTCTCAACAGCGAGAACTCCAGAGCTTCTTCAGCTCACCCTTCAAGAAGCAGCCAGCACTGCCATGGGGTGGCTTAAACGGGTAGGGTTGGACATAGCATCCTCCAAGAGCGAGACCATCCTCTTTGGCCGCAGGCGCACCATCGCGGCCCCCAGGATCACTGCCGGCGGAGAAGAGGTTCCGGTCTCCAAAACGGTAAAGTACCTAGGGGTAACCCTCGACGCAAAGTTACGCTTCAGTGAACACGTCCGCGAGGCTACGGCCAGGGCCAACACCAAGGCAAGGGCACTGGCACGCCTGATGCCAAATCTAGGAGGGGCTGGCCACAACAAGAGGCGGCTTTTGTCTAGTGTGGCACACTCCGTGATGCTTTACGCTGCCCCAGTGTGGGGTAGGGCAATGGCCGTGGAAAGGAATAGGCGTGGCATGATCGCGGTACAGCGTATCTGTGCTGTACGCATCACCTCTGCCTATAGGACGGTGTCAACGGGGGCGGTTCTCCTACTCGCAGGCATCCCACCCATCCACCTACTAGTGGAGGAAAGGCGGAGGCTATATGAAGGAAAGAACAAGAGGACCACCGCGGGAGAAATGCAGCAGCCCACGAGACCACAGAGGAACAAGGAGAGGAAGCTGACACTGGGGGCGTGGCAGAAGGAGTGGGTGGCCGACCCGCACGCCGCGTGGACCCACAGCATCATCAAGGACGTCGGCGAATGGTGCGAACGAAGACATGGCGAGTTAAACTTCTACCTCACCCAGGTCCTGACAGGCCATGGCTGCTTCGGCAGCTACCTGTTCAGAATCGGCAAGGAACCAACGCCGAGGTGCCATCACTGTGAGGCCACAGAGGACGACGCCAAGCATACCCTGCTGGAATGCGCCGGATGGGACACCGAGCGGCGGGCACTCATCAACAAGGTAGGCAACCTGGGCGATCCCCTGGACATAGGCAAGGCCATGCTGAGAGGCGCCGACGAATGGGACGCGTTCACACATTTTGCGCACGTCGTCATGGCGAGGAAATCCGAAGAAGAGCGGTCTCGGGAAAGCCGCAGAAGCAGGCGTGATCACCAGGAGGTGATTGAAGAGGGGCGTTGAACAACGGTAAAAAAGGGGCAGGGCGAAGTAATGCTCGCGCGGTCCCACCCTGCCCCTGTAGAGGTGGAGGGGTTTTAGTCAGTAGGAATCTGACACTACCTCCACTAGGGAGGTGTCTGATGCAAGATTTCCCCTCCACCGTTTAAAAAAAAAAAAAAAAAAAAGGTTGGTTGGGTTCGGTTAGGTTTGGTTAGGTTAGGATAGGTTAGGTTAGGTTAAGATAGCTTGGAATTCCAGTGCCGTCACGTCCCGAGGTTTCAGTTTTATTTTTAAAAAAAACAGCCGAAAGAACCTTAAATTTACATATATCGTGCATGAATGAAAAAAAAACAAAATGAATAGTCCACGAGCAGGGATCGAAGGCGTGTCGTCGGCGTGGTAGTCTGGCACTGTAGCGTCGCGCTGGGTTAGGGTAGGTTAGGTTAGGTTAAGATAGCTTGGAATTCCAGTGCCGTCACGTCCCGAGGTTTCAGTTTTATTTTTTAAAAAAACAGCCGAAAGAACCTTAAATTTACATATATCGTGCATGAATGAAAAAAAAAAAACATAATCAATAGTCCACGAGCAGGGATCGAAGGCGTGTCGTCGGCGTGGTAGTCTGGCACTGTAGCGTCGCGCTGGGTTAGGGTAGGTTAGGTTAGGTTAAGATAGCTTGGAATTCCAGTGCCGTCACGTCCCGAGGATTCAGCTTTTTTTTTAAAACAGCCGAAAGAACCTTAAATTTACATATATCGTGCATGAATGAAAAAAAAACATAATCAATATTTCACGGGCAGGGATCGAACGCGTGTCGTCGGCGTGGTAGTCTGGCACTGTAGCGTCGCGCTAGGTTAGGGTAGATTAGGTTAGGTTAAGGTAGCTAGGAATTCCAGTGCCGTCACGTCCCGAGGTTTTAGTTTTTTTTTTTTTAAACAGTCGAAAGAACCATAAATTTACATATATCGTGCATGAATGAAAAAAAAACATAATCAATAGTCCACGGGCAGGGATCGAACGCGTATCGTCGGCGTGGTAGTCTGGCACTGTAGCGTCGCGCTAGGTTAGGGTAGGTTAGGTTAGGTTAAGATAGCTTGGAATTCCAGTGCCGTCACGTCCCGAGGATTCAGTTTTTTTTTTTAACAGCCGAAAGAACCTTAAATTTACATATATCGTGCATGAATGAAAAAAAAAACATAATCAATAGTCCACGGGCAGGGATCGAACGCGTGTCGTCGGCGTGGTAGTCTGGCACTGTAGCGTCGCGCTAGGTTAGGGTAGGTTTGGTTAGGTTAAGATAGCTTGGAATTCCAGTGCCGTCACGTCCCGAGGTTTTAGTTTTTTTTAAAAAACAGTCGAAAGAACCTTAAATTTACATATATCGTGCATGAATGAAAAAAAAAATATAATCAATAGTCCACGGGCAGGGATCGAACGCGTGTCGTCGGCGTGGTAGTATGGCACTGTAGCGTCGGGCTAGGTTAGGGTAGGTTAGTTTAGGTTAAGATAGCTTGGAATTCCAGTGCCGTCACGTCCCGAGGATTCAGTTTTTTTTTTTTTTAACAGCCGAAAGAACCTTAAATTTACATATATCGTGCATGAATGAAAAAAAAACATAATCAATATTTCACGGGCAGGGATCGAACGCGTGTCGTCGACGTGGTAGTCTGGCACTGTAGCGTCGGGCTAGGTTAGGTTAGGTTAGGTTAGGTTAGGTTAAGATAGCTTGGAATTCCAGTGCCGTCACGTCCCGAGGTTTTAGTTTTTCTTTTAAAAAAAACAGCCGAAAGAACCTTTAATTTACATATATCGTGCGTGAATGAAAAAAAAAACAAAATGAATAGTCCACGAGCAGAGATCGAACGCGTGTCGTCGGCGTGGTAGTCTGGCACTGTAGCGTCGCGCTAGGTTAGGGTAGGTTAGGTTAGGTTAAGATAGCTTGGAATTCCAGTGCCGTCACGTCCCGAGGTTTTAGTTTTTTTTTTTTAAACAGCCGAAAGAACCTTAAGTATACATATATCGTGCGTGAATGAAAAAAAACAAAATGAATAGTCCACGGGCAGGGATCGAACGCGTGTCGTCGGCGTGGTAGTCTGGCACTGTAGCGTCGGGCTAGGTTAGGGTAGGTTAGGTTGTAACCGTTTGGCTGGTCCTTTTCCTTAAAAGGCTGCTGCTAAAGTCGTGCACTTCCGGAATGTAACCAGTTAGCCCCCACAATAGTTCGTGTAACCACTTTGGACTATATGCAGTCGATAATTAAATCCACAGATCCTCACAGATGTTATTCTCTTCTTCCAAAAGTTCTTCTTTAAAGGAACCCTTTTCCAAAGATAGTAGTCCACTTGTTCGTTTAAATCCGGTCGCCAGCTTGTTTGCCTGATCAACAAGCAAGGTTGATATTATGAGTCAGCTTCCTCGTCTTATTACAATCGATATTCAACAGCACCTCCTCAGGTTAACTATTGAATTTATAATCTTCTATTTTTGTTTCAGGTTCCAGCAGATCAGCAGCTTCCAGTATCCCGGTAAGTATCTCCAATTCCCGATCCACAATATAGCACTTAAGCTGTATCACTCCCGGTAACCTACTGCCTTTTCACCTTCACTGTCCACAAAAATATTATTTATTCCACCTGGATATCCTAGCTTTCTTACAGATTCACCAGAATGTTCTTCCAGACAGCAGGCGTGTATTTTTATTATATAAATCCTTAATAGTAATTTATTTTATTATCAATGTAAGGACGGGATCCACAAAACTATTAAATAAATCCACGTAGAGTTGCAATTAATTGAACATACGTTATATTAGATTTATTTAAAACAATGGCGTCGATATACAATGACGTAACACTTAAGCTTAGCGGAATATTTCGAAGACTCGATATAAAGTACAAGAACGACGACGTAGCCTCTCGGCGCGGTCAAGAAGACTGAACTCACGAGCTGTGGCAGCGCTCGCTTTTATACTGCTGGAGGGGTTCTCCTCCTGCGCCCCCACCACTCAAAAACTTAAACTATAAATAGTTTATAATAATGGACTTATGCTAGAATTAATACATTTAAACTTAATCCTAGATGCCACTTATGATTGTGGCATTACATTATATGTCGATAGTTATGTTAAACAACAAGACTTATGCTATCCACAATCATGTAACAATAATAAAGATAACTAATTCTAATTATCTTCAAATTTGTTAATTAACGATTACAAATTTATCCCATTATAATTTTTAGGCTTAAACTTGTTTCGAAGACTTTCCGACAATCAGATAATAATAAATGGAATCCAACAATAAAACTTATGAAAAACTGAAGCTAAATTTTATCTCTTTCGAATGCGCCTATTGAATCCAGTTTCCACTGGCTATTACCGCTTTTATCCTTGATAAACGAATAACGGTCAAAAACCAGTTATCACCAGATCGCTCACACATAAAAATCTTATACTAGAATATTTACATGTCTTAAACCTAACGCAAACAGAACACAATATCCCTTTGACACACTAGGCATATATTTTTAAGATCATAACTTTCATTGTTTATGACAAATGTTAATTTCGTCGACAAAACTTTAATGACCTTAATTACTACGCCTTAATCTATTGACATATAGTTAGATTTGTCGTTAGAAATATTTTGCACCCCATAAATCCCTTATCTGACCCATAGGAAAGAAGTTGACAACACTTATCACTCGTTACTGATAACACGGAATAAATGTATCCTTCATGATGTTCTATTTTAACGAAATCTGCGGCGTCTGTTTCCACTATCGGATCAACTTTACTTTAGCCGTGATTCGCTATTGCGCATTAAGTTCGTCACATCCGGGTTCGATATAACTTTTGTTCTATCTGATTATCATTGTTTGGAATAGACACTAGACCTGTGAGCCCTTGCACTTGCATTTGGCGCATCTATTTCCGTTTATCTATCATCAACCTACTTCTAGTTCTATACGCCACACAATCTATCCCATGTATCATCATATCCTAGCATTTTACAATACCTATAGGTGATTTAGGATCATACGATGTGCTGACGTCATCGCAAACCAGTTTCACTTGATATCTCAGATAAGTACACAAGTTCACTAATCTATTGAATCTACCTCGAAGGTTATCAACCCAACTTAGCTACCTCATGTTAGAAAATCATTCACATTAGTTTATTTATGAATAACTATTAGTTTTACAAACTTTTGTCTAAATTCATAAAACTCTGTTTGCTACATCCGGTTTGCTACCCTGTTTAACGTGTGATTCCTCCTGCAGCTAAGCACATAAAATACATCTAACCACTTTCGGGATACGTTACTTTCAAAAAATTTCTATGGATTGCTAGGTATCGCTAGTTTTGACCCTCGGTTGCAAGGTTAGGTTAAGATAGCTTCTCCCCCTAGGCACCGGGACCTTGTAGTGGTGGGGGAGCTTGCGTGCCCTTATGATCCCTGAGGCTATACCGATGGGGGCTTCGGCCCCTGGCAGGTCTTACCTTGTCGGCCAGGCTCAGGGGGAGGGGCCAGACGAAGAACGGTGCACGTCTCAACCCAAGGTGTTAGATACCGTGCCGAGGGGTGCATGGCCGCAGGGACGTTAAACGGCGCGGTCGCGAACGGTTCCTCTGGGGCACCTGTCGCCCCCCCAGAGTATTATAGATTTACCCTCGTAAGGCGGCTCTGCGGGGGCGGACGCACCTTTCCGACCTACTCGTGGGATGCAAATGGAGATTGATACAAATAATAAAAATAAAAACAAAGAGGAAGGCTTGGGTGAAAATGTGGGGGTGAGTGGGGTGGAAGCCCCAGGTGAGATGACGGAAGTAGTTGACTTGGAGCAGGAAACGCTCTCTATGGCGGTGGCGATAGACGAGAAGATAGGGGGACAGCGGGGAGGTGGTCCAGTAGTGGCTTTGGAGCGCATGGAAGTGAAAGGGTTTCCATTGGGAAGGGGGGAGAAAACAAGAACAAGGATGGATACGTCGGACCAAAGGATGACGAGCGGGGGAGAAGAGTCGGATACCTCTGCTGCGTCATTTGCATCTGGAGGATGGATAGCGGGGAGAAACAGGGGAAGGCAGCCCACGACGGAGGACCGTATGGGGCAAGAGGGGGAGAAGCGTCGAATGATGAAGCTGGAGCGGAGGGAGCTGGAGGTAGAGGCCAGGATGAGGGTATTGGAGGCGATGGAGCCGAGGAAGCCGGTGTCAGCCCCAAGTAAGTCGGTGCTAAATGAGGAAGAACTGAACAGTGAAATGAGGAGGTCCCCCACGCCGGATCTTGGGGAGAGGATTGCGGAACAACTCGAGGAAGTGAGAAGAGTGGCTGGGGGTTCGAAGAACCTGCAAGGGGGATTTATTAAAAAGTTGCAGGTAGCTGCGAATACAATAGCTGCCGCAGCGGTGGAAATGAGTAAAAGGACGGTGGTGACAATGAATTCGGTAGCCCTCGAGGAGGAAAATGCCCGCTTGCGCAGAAGGATTCAGGATCTCGAAGCGAGGGCTAAGGAGAAGGAGGTAACTGCTGGGGGTAGTGCGGGAAGAACACGGAGAAGATCGGATTCCCCAAGGAACTATGCGGAAGTAATGGAGGAGGACAATCCAAGGATGGACCAGGAGAAGAGGGAGAGAAGGGCACTGGAGACGGAAATGGGCCCCCCCCCCCCTGCTGCCGGTTAAACCGGGTGAGACAGCACTGAAGGCGGCGGATCAGAAGTCGCGGATGGACCCAAGGAGCAGGGCCAGGGAGAGGGAGTGGCCGACGCCGGAGGCGGGGGTGGTGACGGAAAATAGAATGATGGAACGAATAAGCGATCTTATTGAAGTAAAAATGGCAGCATTGAGGGAGGAACTGGCCTTACGATTGGATGGAAGAGAGAGAGGGGGTAGTTGTCTGCTGCAGGTGCAGGGGCGAGGGACGTCCGCTGAAAAGACGACGAGGGGGGAGGTGGAGAAGAGGGGAGCGGTGGGGCCAAGACCTGCACCGGTTCGGCCGGTTGCCCCAGCGGGAGGGAGTAGGCAGCCCGCAGCCCTGGAAGTACCAAGCGAGGAGGGGTGGACCAAGGTGACGGGGAAGAGAGAAAAGGAGAAGAAGAAAGGAGAGCTGGCCGCAGTGACTACACGCGCCCCAGTGGCGGCGGGGAAGGCTCCTAGTCAGGGGAAAGGGCCTGGTGGCCAAGGGAGTTCGGCGGCAACAAAGAAGAAAGGACCGGAAAGAAAGCGAGTGGGCCGTCTGCCACGCACGGCAGCGGTTACTCTGACCATCCCTGAGGGGGGGAAGCTTTCTTACGCTGAGGTAATGAAGAAGGCCAGGGATAATATATGCGTGAAAGACCTGGAAATAGGGGACATAAGGCCCAGGAGGGCTATGACGGGGGGCCTAGTGCTCGAAATCCCTGGACCGGAGGGGGCATCCAGAGCGGACGCGCTTGCTGGGCGCCTCAGGGAAGTAATGGGGGAAAGCGAGGCGAGGATCGCGAGACCAGTAAAGAGAGCTGAGTTTCGAGTGACGGGTCTCGACGATTCTATCACTCCGCAGGAAGTCTTGACGGCGGTGGCAGGAGCAGGCGGCTGTGATCAGGGGGAGATAAAGGTGGGAGAAGTACGATCATCTCCCTCGGGAATGGGGACCCTATGGGTGCAGTGCCCTGCACATGCGGCGCGGAAAATCGTGGCCGAGGCCAGACTAGTTGTCGGTTGGACAACCGCAAAGGTGGAGGCCTTAGAGGCGAGGAAATTACAGTGCTATCGCTGCCTCGAGTTTGGGCACGTGAGGCAGCGATGCACGAGTGAAACTGACAGAAGTAACAGGTGCTATGTGTGCGGGGAGCCAGGGCACAAGGCTGGACAGTGCGGGGCCAAACCGAAATGTCCCCTATGTGCGGATATGGGACTCCCGGCGGAGCACAGGCTGGGGAGCAGGAAGTGCGCTCCCCAGACGAGGAAAGGGGTCAAGTTCCGCGCCCCTGCGCAGGAAAACCGACCGGCGGAGGCCAGTGGGGGGATGGGGCTGAGCGCCGTGGAGAAGGTAGCTGGGCAGGTTGAGGAGGGCCGGGAGGAGGCCATGGAAAACTAACCTAAGCCATGGATACTCGCCTGCTTCAGACGAATATCAACCATTGTCGCCGTGCGCAGGATCTCCTAATGCAGAGCGCGGCGGAGTGGCGTATAGGGTTGGCAGTAGTGGCTGAGCCATACTATATCCCCCAGGAGAACCCAAGTTGGGTGGGGGATAAGGAGGGAGTAGTGGCAGTGTGGGGGGATGGGCGAACTCCCTTGGAGACTGTGGAACGTGGAGAGGGTTATGTGGCTGTGCGGGGGGAGGGGTTAGTGGTGGTGGGGCTCTATGCCCCCCCCCCAGCCTCACCCTTGCACGGTTTGAAGGCTTTTTGGACCAAGTGGGGAGATGTGTGGGGCGTCTACGGGGCTGGCCGATCCTCGTGATGGGCGATTTCAACGCTGCCTCGGTGGTGTGGGGTTCGTCTAGAACAAGTGGTAAGGGGGAGGCGGTCCTGGACTGGGCGGCAGGCCTGGGGCTTCAAATGATAAACCGGGGCAGGGCGAGCACGTGCGTGAGGTGGCAGGGGGAGTCAGCGGTCGATCTAACATGGGCAAACCCCTCCGCCTCACGACGTGTCTCGGGATGGAGAGTTGAGGAAGAAGTGGAAACCTTGTCGGACCATCGTTACATAAGGATGAACCTCTCCTCGGGAACGACGAGGGAGGGGCTTGATCACCGCCAGGGAAGACCGCCACCACAGAGGCGATGGGCGCTAAGGAATATGGATAAGGACGCGCTTGTGGCGTCAGTCCTGGCGTCCACGTGGCCTGAGACCCCTGTCCAGGACGTAGAGGGGGAGGCGATGGCCATCAGGAAAGTGATGGTTGGGGCGTGCGACATGGCTATGCCTCGGGTGGGTGCCCCCCCTAGGAAGAAAGCGGTGTATTGGTGGACGCAGGGCATAGAGCGGCTACGAGGGGAATGTAGCCGGGCGCGCCGCCGGTATTCCAGGGCCCGGAGACGACGGGGTCCGGTAAGGGTGGAGGGTTTGTACAGGGAGTACAGAGACAGGACGAAGGCACTGCAGGCAGCAATAAGGGAGGCCAAGGCCCAAGCTTGGGGGGAGCTTTTGGGAACGCTGGAAAAGGATCCATGGGGGCGACCATACAAGCTAGTGATGGGAAGATTGAGACAATGGGCCCCCCCTTGTACGGAGACGATGGACCTGGAGAGGCTCGAGCGAGTGGTGGGGACCCTCTTTCCTGGAGGGGGAGAAGAGGAAGGGGGAGTCCAGCCAGTGGAGGTTACAAGGGCGGAGTGGCTGGTGCAGCGTAGAGTTGAAAAGGGAGAACTGGACAAGGCAATAAGACGGCTGGGGGAAAAAGACACCGCTCCTGGCCCGGACGGTGTCCACGGACGGGCCTGGGTCGTGGCTGCGGGGGCCATGGGGACCCAAGTAAGAAGGCTGTTCGATAGGTGCCTGCGGGAGGGCCGATTCCCATCCATATGGAAGGAGGCTAGGATGGTCCTGATACGGAAAGAGGGCCGACCTGCGGACTCCCCCTCGGCATACCGCCCAATATGTCTACTGGATGAGGGAGGTAAATTGTTGGAGCGAATAATAGTGGGCCGCATCACAGACCATCTGGTGCGAGTGGGGCCAAACATGGCAGAGTGCCAATTTGGCTTCCGGGAGGGGCGCTCCACGCTGGATGCGGTGTTGAGAGTGAGGTCCCTTTCGGAGGAATGGGTGGCTCGGGGATGGAAGTGTCTGGCGATAAGCTTGGACATAGTGAATGCGTTCAATTCCTTGATATGGAGTGCAATCAGAGAGGCCCTAAGATATCATAGGGTGCCTCCATACCTGCAAGAGGTGGTGGGGGACTACCTAGGGGGGAGGTGTATAGCGTACACGGGCCAGGGGGGGAGTCGGCACAGGAGGGGGGTTCATTGCGGGGTTCCGCAGGGATCTGTCCTGGGTCCCCTCCTGTGGAACCTCGCGTACGATAGGGTGCTGCGGGTGGGCCTCCCTGCTGGGGTCAGCTTGACCTGCTATGCAGATGATACGCTGGTGTTGGTAGGGGAAAGTAGCTGGGAGAGGAGCATCCGACTCGCGGAGTGCGGGGTGGCAAGGGTGGTTGCTGCGATCCGGGGTCTCGGACTGGAGGTGGCACCGGCAAAGACAGAGGCAGTATGGCTCCTGGGAAAGGGTCGTCGTGGGGGACCGCCGCCTTGGACCCGAATAAGGGTAGGGGGAGGCTACGTAGAGATAGGAAACAGGATGAACTATCTCGGCCTGGAGGTGGATAGCCGGTGGTGTTTTGAGGGCCACTTCGATAAGATGGCACCTAGGTTGGAGAGAGCGGCAAATGGGCTCTCGCGCCTCTTACCGAACCTGGGGGGGCCGAGCGAGGGGGTCAGAAGACTGTACATGGGGGTAGTCCGATCGATGGCTATGTACGGGGCACCGGTATGGGCTGGAGATCTGGCGGCCAGTGCGCGTTGCAGGGCGGTGTTGCGCCGGGTGCAAAGGCGACTGGCGTGTAGAGTAATAAGAGGATACAGGACTGTGTCGTTCGACGCGGCGGCGGTACTGTCGGGGGTGCCGCCTTTCGAACTGTTGGCGAAGCAGGACAGACACCTGTACCAGGAGGGTAAGAGGCTCCGCCAGGGCGGGGCCCCAGTGACGTCGCGGGAGGTGGAGGGTGTGAGGCGTCTGGCTCGACGCGAGACTCGGGCCCTGTGGCGACAACGATTGGTGGCGTGTGAGGGGCAGCGGGCTGTAGGGGCGGTCCTGCCGCACATGGACCAGTGGCTAGACAGGGTGTGGGGCAGGCTGACCTACCGTGCGACGCAGGTGATAACTGGACACGGCTGTTTCGGGAGTTATCTGCGTCGTATCGGGAAGGAAGAGACTGAGCAATGCCATCAATGCGGGGATGAACGAGATACGGCGCAACATACGCTGCAAGAGTGCCCGGCGTGGGGTGGGCAGCGCAGTGCCCTGGTCCAGGGGGTGGGGCAGGATCTGGCGCCTCAAGCACTAATTGGGGCCATGCTGCAGAGTAAGGAGAAATGGGAGGCAGTAGTTTTCTTTTGTGAAGAAGTGATGGCAGCGAAGGAGGAGGCAGAGAGGGAGCGGGAGAGGGGAAACCCTGAGCGACAAAGAGGGAGGGGAAAGCGAAGGCGGGGCGGGGCTGTTGCCGGGTCTCGGTCATCGTAGTGAAGCAGGTACACATGGAGGGTATAGGGGAGCGACGTGGAGGGTCTTCCCTCAGGATGGCGGGTAGAGGGGCAAGAGAATCTCTGCCGGAAGAAACATCGAGAGTCGGTGGTGAAAACACCTTAGCAGGGCAACGACTGGGGCTGCTGGCGGCCATAACTGGGGGGTTATGGTTGCCTAAATAGGCGGCCGAGAGGTAGGGCGTGGCCGTGTTGGCCGGTCACGCCTGGTGGGAGAAACGGGGGAAGGGGATCTTCCCCCCCGAGGAAGAGCCGGAAGGCAGAGCGCGGAGAGGAGGCACCGGTTGCGTTCGAGAAGAGATCCCGGTGTCCCCCCGCAAAGCGCGGAGGGTGTCCACCGTGGGGGTTTTAGTCGGTAGGAATCCGACACTACCCCGTCCTCCCCCCCAGGAGGGCGGGGTGTCTATGAAGATTTCCCCCACGATAAAAAAAAAAAAAAAAAAGTTAGGTTAGGTTAGGTTAGACGGCGCGCGTTAGGTTAGGTTAGACGGCGCTCGTTAGGTTAGGTTAGACGGCGCTCGTTAGGTTAGGTTAGACGGCGCTCGTTAGGTTAGGTTAGACGGCGCTCGTTAGGTTAGGTTAGACGGCGCTCGTTAGGTGAGGTTAGACGGCGCTCGTTAGGTGAGGTTAGACGGCGCGCGTTAGGTCAGGTTAGACGGCGCGCGTTAGGTCAGGTTAGACGGCGCTCGTTAGGTTAGGTTAGACGGCGCTCGTTAGGTTAGGTTTGACGGAGCGCGTTAGGTTAGGTTGGACGGAGCGCGTTAGGTTAGGTTTGACGGCGCACGTTATGTTAGGTTGGACGGCGCACGTTATGTTAGGTTAGACGGCGCACGTTAGGTTAGGTTAGACGGCGCTCGTTAGGTTAGGTTAGACGGCGCTCGTTAGGTTAGGTTAGACGGCGCTCGTTAGGTTAGGTTAGACGGCGCTCATTAGGTTAGGTTAGACGGCGCTCGTTAGGTTAGGTTAGACGGCGCACGTTGGGTCAGGTTAGACGGCGCACGTTAGGTCAGGTTAGACGGCGCGCGTTAGGTTAGGTTAGACGGGACAACCAGGCATCAAGGTATCGTTGGACATTTACGGACCACTTCCTGTGACAAAACATGGATACAAGTATATCTTGGTTGTCATGGATCATTTCTCAAAATCGACAAAGTTATATCCGGTAAATGATCAAAAGGTCGATACGATATTAAGAGTAATAAGGGATAAATACTTACCACAGATAGGGACGCCAAAGGTGTTGTTGACAGATCGTGGGGGTCAATTCTTGGCAGATGAATGGAACAGGGAGATTAGAAATATGGGAATGATTCCGTTAAAGACTTCTACATATAATCCACAGTCGAATCCGGTCGAGAGTGATGCGGGAATTAGGCAGGATGATAAGAACTTATACTCATTATAGTCCGACGAAATGGCCAATGATCCTGGAAAGAACGGAGAAAGTTATGAATAATACAGAACATGTGTCCACGGGATGCGAACCCTGTGCGTTACATGAGAATATAGATAGACTGGAAATGCTAAGGGTATTTTCAGAAATGGAAAACGTTGCTGATTCCAAGGAGGTTTTAGTGGCAAAGGTCAAGGAGAGGCTTAGGATTCAGGCGGACAAGAGGTACCGCAGATTCAATAAAAATCACAAGTCAGTTCAATATCAGATTGGTGACGAGGTGATGTTGAGAGTCCATAAGTTATCCAACAAGGAGAAGCTAATAAGTCGAAACATTTGTTTAGTTTATGAGGGTCCATATACCATTGTAGACATTCCGTATCTCAATGCGTATACCTTAAAGGATGGTGACAGGGTCTTAGGAAATTTCAATTCTCGACAGTTGCGTCCTTATTATCGTTATCCGGATAGCGAGGTAGCCGTCAATCGGATAAATATAATAGAAAATGACAATACAGAAAGAGGTAGAAGACAATCAGATACGAATTCTATTCATTCGGCTGATACAATCCTATTGGATGAAGAAGAGTTAACCCCAGAGGAAGCTACGAGGGAGATGTGTATTATCACTGAAATAGGATCAGAATCTTATGAGGTGAAATTAGATGGAGGTAGTGAGATTTCATTAGTCAGTCAGAGATTGGTGGACGAGTTACGTCTCACCAATATAAATACTCAAGCGAGAACAAGGCGAATTGTTTCCATGTTTGGAGCACATTCGATCGTAAATAGTAATGTGGAAATCAGATTCGACATTGAGAATCGCAGATTCGTCGAAAGATTTTACATTGTGGATTCGCCGCTAGTCTGTATATCACTGGGATCTAACTTTTTGAGAAGATATGGTCTGATTATAGATTACGGTAGACAAGTTTTGAGAAATAGAACGGGCTGGCGTTGTCCAGTGCTCGAATTATAGAAATGTCATAAAATTGAGTTAGAACGGGGCGTTTCTCATGCGTAGTTACGGACCTGACGCTGGAGTAGTAGTGAGAAGCGTGAAGCGCGTGGTGGGGATAGAGCCCAGGAGTCCAGTAACGCCCACTAGCATTCAGTAGATATTCAGTCACGCTACCGAAAGGTTCAAGCGCACGAGAGAATATATATTTCTGTAAGCAATGTCTTGGTATAGAGAGGTTGTAGAGATTCCAGAGGAGATATTGTTAGAGCGTACTATTAGCAGAGATAAACAAATTGATCGAATGAAAATGAAAATAAAAGCCTTAGAAAGAGAACGTCAGGAAATAGAAAATCGAGAGACTTACACTAATCTTAGAATAATAAAGCAAGAAGAAATATTCAAGAATAGAGTAGAGAAAAATAATAGAACAAAAGAAATAATAGAGATAGTGGATCGTTTGAAGAGAATGGACGTACATGAAGATCAAGAAGTGGAGTGTGAGAAATCAATTGATAACTTGCCTCAGGAAATCGATCAGCCGTCAATATCTCATAGACCACGTCCTGTTATGATTGAAAATAGAAGGGTTCGAATAAACATTAGGGTAGTTCGTCCGGAGATAGATAGGAAACTCAAAATGAGGCCTGTCGTGGTTTTAAATCGCTTGTCTGACGAGGAAATCGCTCGTTTGATGGACGTTGCGGTAGTCAAGAGACGTCGTGAGCAGACCGACAAGAACACAAAGCTAATAGCGGGTTTGTGCAGGCAGAAGCAGTCGTACACGAGCCGTCACTGGCGAGAGTTCACTCTCGGCGGTACAGGGACAGAAAGCATAATGGTCCTGCTGCGACTCAGAACGAAGAATGCACACCAACAGACACGCTGGAAATTCATGCAACGCGTGGTCGCCCCCGCTGCCTCCAAACTACCTACCGGGCATACCGCACGAAGAGGCGCACCTACCATATGCCAGCCGGACAACGCCAACGCGTACGTCTTCGTCGCGGAATGGGATGTCTTCGCGAGGAACGTTGACCACGAGCTGCGATCCACCGTATATTCCGACGTGGAAGAAATACTCTTCTACAGAGCGACCCACGGCCTCCTGTATGACCTCGACACGGGTTTGCGGCTCTTGCGATCGTGGACCGTGAAGAAACCAAACGACGTCCGTATCGTTCAAATACACGCGGACAATGTATTACGACCTAGGAATTCCGAGGCCCTTTTAATAGATCTGGGAAACCTGCCGAAAGCAGGCATACATCTGCCTAACGGAAGATACCATTCATATAATACCATTAGCCAACCTTACCAACGATACCATTTACCGCACACTGGGTAAATGTCAAAGGTAATTCTCCTCTTTCGGGCTGTCTTAACAACGCTCTTCTCCTCTTTTTTCGCAAAGAAGATCAAGTGCCGAAACATAGATGTGGGCACCCAAACGGACCCTGACCATATCCTGCTGCCAGTGCGTCAAAGACAGTCCGATCGATCTGTTATGGAGACACCCACAGGAAGGTCATCGGCCTCGTCCTCCTTCTCGGACAACGAGGAGAACGACGAGGAGAAGGACGAGGAGAAGGACGAGGAAAGTACAGACACGGAAAGCGTGCCTCCACCGGCTGCCCCCGCTAACGAGAACCAACCATCGTCGCCCGGCTATGAGCCTAGACCGATGACGAGAAGAGGAGCCGCGTACACGAGGGCGGAAGACAAGGCGCTTGTGCGTTATATCTGCAGCAGCGTCAACATAATCCGCAGATTGTCGGGAAACGTTGTGTACAAAGAAATCGAACGTCGTATAAACTCAGACAGGACACCCATGAGCTTGCGGTCTCCGAGAGACATCGTCAATCTCGGTGTACAGCCGGAAGCGGCGCACGCTTTCCTACTGAAGGCTCGAAAATTATTTTAATGAAATAACTTAATATACGTACGTTAAATCACTGGACTACATACATTTTATTATCTCGTTATGTTTTACAACATTATTCATAATTTTTGTTAGGTTAGGTTAGTTCTGGTTAGGTTAGGTTATATTGGTTGGGTTCGGTTAGACTGGTTGCGTTAGGTTAGGTTCATTGGGTTCGGTTAAGATCGTTTGGTTCGGTTAGGTTGGTTGGGTTGGGTTAGGTTGGGCGCGTCTCGAGGGGAGCCGAGGCCACCGGACCGTCGGGGCGATACTGGCCAACTGGGAGAGATGGCTGGGTCGCGGCTGGGGAAGGTTAACCTTCCGCCTCACGCAGGTGCTCACCGGGCATGGATGCTTCGGTGAGTACCTGCACCGAATCGGGAGGGAGGTGGCGGCGCGCTGCCACCATTGCGGAGCGGACCAGGACACCGCGCAACACACATTGGAGGTGTGCACTGCCTTTTGCAGGGAGCGCGGTGTCCTGGTCGAGATCATCGGGGAGGATCTCTCGCTGCCTGCCGTCGTCGGGGCGATGGTGGGCAGCGAGGAGAAATGGAATGCGGTGTCCTCCTTCTGCGAGGCAGTGATCTTGCAGAAGGAGGACGCCGAGAGGGCCCGCGAGGCTCTCGGGAGGATAGGGGCGAGGGGCGGGGTCCGCCCGCGTGGGCGAACCCCTACCCCTGGCCCAGGATAAGCCGCAGGCCGCGAGGTAGGGGAGACCTCGCGGCCATTGCACGCGGCATATTGCGAGGTGGCGGTGCGGGGAGTGGTTCCTCTGCGCCGCCGAAGTAGTGGGATTTCCCCCCCCCCTCACCGGAGGGGGGGGGTTAAGAGCGGGGCCGCTAAGGCACAGGTTGGGGGGTCCCGGTTGTGTTCGTTCGAGATCCCGGGCCCCCCTTAAGATCCTAGGGTGGACCACCGCGGGGGTTTTAGTGGGTAAGAATCCCACACTACCCCGGCCCCCTCCCCCGGGGGCTGGGGTGTCTTTTGAAGATATCCCCCGCGTAAAAAAAAAAAAAAAAAGTTCGGTTGGGTTGGATTGGGTCGGGTTGGGTTGGGTTGGGTTCGGTTGGGTTCGGTTCGGTAACCTAACCGCGTAAGTACAGCGTAAGGGCAGCGTAAGAAAAGCGTAAATACAGCGTAAGCACAGCGTAAGGACAGCGTAAGCACAGCGTAAGGGCAGCGTAAGCACAGCGTAAGCACAGCGTAAGAGCACCGTAAGCACAGCGTAAGTACAGCGTAAGGGCAGCGTAAGAGCAGTGTAAGAACATCGTAAGTGCAGCGTAAGAACAGCGTAAATACAGCGTAAGGGCAGCGTAAGAACAGCGTAAATCGAGCGTAAGAGTAGCGTAAGAACAGCGTAAGAACAGCGTAAGGGCAGCATAAGAAAAGCGTAAGAAAAGCGTAAGAACAGCTTAAGTACAGCGTAAGGGCCGCGTAAGAACAGCGTAAGGGCAGAGTAAGAACAGCGTAAATCGAGCGTAAGAGTAGCGTAAGAACAGCGTAAGAACAGCGTAAGGGCAGCATAAGAAAAGCGTAAGAAAAGCGTAAGAACAGCTTAAGTACAGCGTAAGGGCCGCGTAAGAACAGCGTAAGGGCAGCGTAAGAACAGCGTAAGGGCAGCGTAAGAACAGCGTAAGGGCAGAGTAAGAACAGCTTAAGTACAGCGTAAGCACAGAGTAAGAACAGCGTATGGGCAGCGTAAGTACAGCGTAAGGGCAGCGTAAGGGCAGCGTAAGAACAGCGAAAGCACTGCGTAAGTACAGCGTAAGGGCAGCGTAAGAACAGCGTAAGGGAAGCGTAAGGGCAGCGTAAGTACAGCGTAAAGGTAGCGTAAGAACAGCGTAAGACCAGCGTAAAGGCAGCGTAAGTACAGCGTAAGGGCAGCGTAAGGGCAGCGTAAGAACAGCGTAAGTACAGCGTAAGGGCAGCATAAGAACAGCGTAAGGGCCGCGTAAGAACTGCGTAAAGGTAGCGTAAGAACAGCGTAAGGGCCGCGTAAGAACAGCGTAAAGGTAGCGTAAGCACAGAGTAAGAACAGCGTAAGGGCAGCGTAAGTACAGCGTAAGCACAGCGTAAGGGCAGCGTAAGAAAAGCGTAAGAACAGCGTAAGTACAGCGTAAGGGCAGCGTAAGGGTAGCGTAAGACCAGCGTAAGGACAGCGTAAGCACAGCGTAAGGGCAGCGTAAGAACAGCGTAACTACAGCGTAAGGGCAGCGTAAGCACAGCGTAAGCACAGCGTAAGGCTAGCGTAAGACCAGCGTAAGGGCAGCGTAAGCACAGCGTAAGGGCAGCGTAAGAACATCGTAAGGGCAGCGTAAGAAAAGCGTAAGTACAGCGTAAGGGCAGCATAAGAACAGCGTAAGGGCCGCGTAAGAACAGCGTAAAGGTAGCGTAAGAACAGCGTAAGAACAGCGTAAGGGAAGCGTAAGACCAGCGTAAGGGCAGCGTAAGAACAGCGTAAGGGCAGCGTAAGCACAGCGTAAGGGCAGCGTAAGAACATCGTAAGGGCAGCGTAAGAAAAGCGTAAGTACAGCGTAAGGGCAGCATAAGAACAGCGTAAGGGCCGCGTAAGAACAGCGTAAAGGTAGCGTAAGAACAGCGTAAGAACAGCGTAAGGGAAGCGTAAGACCAGCGTAAGGGCAGCGTAAGAACAGCGTAAGGGCAGCGTAAGCACAGCGTAAGGGCAGCGTAAGAACAGCGTAAGTACAGCGTAAGCACAGAGTAAGAACAGCGTATGGGCAGCGTAAGTGCAGCGTAAGAACGGCGTAACTACAGCGTAAGGGCAGCGTAAGAACAGCGTATGGGCAGCGTAAGTACAGCGTAAGGGCAGCGTAAGAAAAGCGTAAGCACAGCGTAAGTACAGCGTAAGGGCAGCGTAAGAACAGCGTAAGGGCCGCGTAAGAACAGCGTAAAGGTAGCGTAAGAACAGCGTAAGAACAGCGTAAGGGAAGCGTAAGACCAGCGTAAGGGCAGCGTAAGAACAGCGTAAGGGCAGCGTAAGCACAGCGTAAGGGCAGCGTTAGAAACGCGTAAGAACAGCGTAAGCACAGCGGTAGAACAGCGTAAGCACAGCGTAAGGGCAGCGTAAGCACAGCGTAAGGGCAGCGTAAGAACAGCGTAAGAACAGCGTAAGGGCAGCGTTAGAAACGCGTAAGAACAGCGTAAGCACAGCGGTAGAACAGCGTAAGCACAGCGTAAGGGCAGCGTAAGCACAGCGTAAGGGCAGCGTAAGCACAGCGTAAGGGCAGCGTAAGAACAGCGTAAGAACAGCGTAAGGACAGCGTAAGACCAGCGTAAGGGCAGCGTAAGCACAGCGTAAGGGCAGCGTAAGAACAGCGTAACTACAGCGTAAGGGCAGCGTAAGCACAGCGTAAGCACAGCGTAAGGGCAGCGTAAGAACAGCGTAAGACCAGCGTAAAGGCAGCGTAAGTACAGCGTAAGGGCAGCGTAAGCACAGCGTAAGGGCAGCGTAAGAACATCGTAAGGGCCGCGTAAGAACAGCGTAAAGGTAGCGTAAGAACAGCGTAAGAACAGCGTAAGGGAAGCGTATGACCAGCGTAAGAGCAGCGTAAGAACAGCGTAAGGGCAGCGTAAGCTCAGCGTAAGGGCAGCGTAAGCACAGCGAGAACAGCGTAAGGGCAGCGTAAGGGCAGCGTAAGGGTAGCGTAAGAACAGCGTAAGCACAGCGTAAGGGCCGCGTAAGAACAGCGTAAGAACAGCATAAGAAAAGCGTAACAACAGCGTAAGTCCAGCGTAAGTGCAGCGTAAGAAAAGCGTAAAAACAGCGTAAGTACAGCGTAAGGGCAGCGTAAGGGTAGCGTAAGACCAGCGTAAGGACAGCGTAAGCACAGCGTAAGGGCAGCGTAAGAACAGCGTAACTACAGCGTAAGGGCAGCGTAAGCACAGCGTAAGCACAGCGTAAGGCTAGCGTAAGACCAGCGTAAGGGCAGCGTAAGCACAGCGTAAGGGCAGCGTAAGAACATCGTAAGGGCAGCGTAAGAAAAGCGTAAGTACAGCGTAAGGGCAGCATAAGAACAGCGTAAGGGCCGCGTAAGAACAGCGTAAAGGTAGCGTAAGAACAGCGTAAGAACAGCGTAAGGGAAGCGTAAGACCAGCGTAAGGGCAGCGTAAGAACAGCGTAAGGGCAGCGTAAGCACAGCGTAAGGGCAGCGTAAGAACATCGTAAGGGCAGCGTAAGAAAAGCGTAAGTACAGCGTAAGGGCAGCATAAGAACAGCGTAAGGGCCGCGTAAGAACAGCGTAAAGGTAGCGTAAGAACAGCGTAAGAACAGCGTAAGGGAAGCGTAAGACCAGCGTAAGGGCAGCGTAAGAACAGCGTAAGGGCAGCGTAAGCACAGCGTAAGGGCAGCGTAAGAACAGCGTAAGTACAGCGTAAGCACAGAGTAAGAACAGCGTATGGGCAGCGTAAGTGCAGCGTAAGAACGGCGTAACTACAGCGTAAGGGCAGCGTAAGAACAGCGTATGGGCAGCGTAAGTACAGCGTAAGGGCAGCGTAAGAAAAGCGTAAGCACAGCGTAAGTACAGCGTAAGGGCAGCGTAAGAACAGCGTAAGGGCCGCGTAAGAACAGCGTAAAGGTAGCGTAAGAACAGCGTAAGAACAGCGTAAGGGAAGCGTAAGACCAGCGTAAGGGCAGCGTAAGAACAGCGTAAGGGCAGCGTAAGCACAGCGTAAGGGCAGCGTTAGAAACGCGTAAGAACAGCGTAAGCACAGCGGTAGAACAGCGTAAGCACAGCGTAAGGGCAGCGTAAGCACAGCGTAAGGGCAGCGTAAGAACAGCGTAAGAACAGCGTAAGGGCAGCGTTAGAAACGCGTAAGAACAGCGTAAGCACAGCGGTAGAACAGCGTAAGCACAGCGTAAGGGCAGCGTAAGCACAGCGTAAGGGCAGCGTAAGCACAGCGTAAGGGCAGCGTAAGAACAGCGTAAGAACAGCGTAAGGACAGCGTAAGACCAGCGTAAGGGCAGCGTAAGCACAGCGTAAGGGCAGCGTAAGAACAGCGTAACTACAGCGTAAGGGCAGCGTAAGCACAGCGTAAGCACAGCGTAAGGGCAGCGTAAGAACAGCGTAAGACCAGCGTAAAGGCAGCGTAAGTACAGCGTAAGGGCAGCGTAAGCACAGCGTAAGGGCAGCGTAAGAACATCGTAAGGGCCGCGTAAGAACAGCGTAAAGGTAGCGTAAGAACAGCGTAAGAACAGCGTAAGGGAAGCGTATGACCAGCGTAAGAGCAGCGTAAGAACAGCGTAAGGGCAGCGTAAGCTCAGCGTAAGGGCAGCGTAAGCACAGCGAGAACAGCGTAAGGGCAGCGTAAGGGCAGCGTAAGGGTAGCGTAAGAACAGCGTAAGCACAGCGTAAGGGCCGCGTAAGAACAGCGTAAGAACAGCATAAGAAAAGCGTAACAACAGCGTAAGTCCAGCGTAAGTGCAGCGTAAGAAAAGCGTAAAAACAGCGTAAGTACAGCGTAAGGGCAGCGTAAGGGTAGCGTAAGAACAGCGTAAGCACAGCGTAAGGGCAGCGTAAGAACAGCGTAAGAACAGCGTAAGAACAGCGTAAGGGCAGCGGAAGAACAGCGTAAGGGCGGCGTAAGGGCCGCGTAAGAACAGCGTAAAGGTAGCGTAAGAACAGCGTAAGACCAGCGTAAAGGCAGCGTAAGTACAGCGTAAGGGCAGCGTAAGCACAGCGTAAGGGCAGCGTAAGAAAAGCGTAAGGGCAGCGTAAGAAAAGCGTAAGCACAGCGTAAGTACAGCGTAAGGGCAGCGTAAGTACAGCGTAAGCACAGCGTAAGGGCAGCGTAAGAAAAGCGTAAGAACAGCGTAAGTACAGCGTAAGGGTAGCGTAAGACCACCGTAAGGACAGCGTAAGCACAGCGTAAGGGCAGCGTAAGAACAGCGTAACTACAGCGTAAGGGCAGCGTAAGCACAGCGTAAGCACAGCGTAAGCACAGCGTAAGGGCAGCGTAAGGGCAGCGTAAGAACAGCGTAAGGCTAGCGTAAGACCAGCGTAAAGGCAGCGTAAGTACAGCGTAAGGGCAGCGTAAGGGCCGCGTAAGAACAGCGTAAAGGTAGCGTAAGAACAGCGTAAGACCAGCGTAAAGGCAGCGTAAGTACAGCGTAAGCACAGCGTAAGAAAAGCGTAAGGGCAGCGTAAGAAAAGCGTAAGCACAGCGTAAGTACAGCGTAAGGGCAGCGTAAGAACAGCGTAAGGGCCGTGTAAGAACAGCTTAAAGGTAGCGTAAGCACAGAGTAAGAACAGCGTAAGGGCAGCGTAAGTACAGCGTAAGCACAGCGTAAGGGCAGCGTAAGAAAAGCGTAAGAACAGCGTAAGTACAGCGTAAGGGCAGCGTAAGGGTAGCGTAAGACCAGCGTAAGGACAGCGTAAGCACAGCGTAAGAACAGCGTAACTACAGCGTAAGGGCAGCGTGAGAACAGCGTAAGAACAGCGTAAGGCTAGCGTAAGACCAGCGTAAAGGCAGCGTAAGTACAGCGTAAGGGCAGCGTAAGCACAGCGTAAGGGCAGCGTAAGGGCAGCGTAAGAACAGCGTAAGGGCCGCGTAAGAACAGCGTAAAGGTAGCGTAAGCTCAGAGTAAGAACAGGGTAAGGGCAGCGTAAGTACAGCGTAAGCACAGCGTAAGGGCAGCGTAAGAAAAGCGTAAGAACAGCGTAAGTACAGCGTAAGGGCAGCGTAAGCACAGCGTAAGGGCAGCGTAAGAACAGCGTAAGTCGAGCGTAAGAGTAGCGTAAGAGTAGCGTAAGAACAGCGTAAGAACAGCGTAAGGGCAGCATAAGA
Source organism: Cephus spinipes (assembly GCA_963971525.1). Classification (NCBI taxonomy): domain Eukaryota; kingdom Metazoa; phylum Arthropoda; class Insecta; order Hymenoptera; family Cephidae; genus Cephus; species Cephus spinipes. The sequence continues at coordinate 167,080 of OZ020575.1, forward strand.
AAAGCGTAAGAAAAGCGTAAGAACAGCTTAAGTACAGCGTAAGCACTGCGTAAGTACAACGTAAGGGCAGCGTAAGAACAGCGTAAGGGCCGCGTAAGAACAGCGTAAAGGTAGCGTAAGAACAGCGTAAGGGAAGCGTAAGACCAGCGTAAGGGCAGCGGAAGAACAGCGTAAGGGCGGCGTAAGGGCCGCGTAAGAACAGCGTAAAGGTAGCGTAAGAACAGCGTAAGACCAGCGTAAAGGCAGCGTAAGTACAGCGTAAGGGCTGCGTAAGCACAGCGTAAGAACAGCGTAACTACAGCGTAAGGGCAGCGTGAGAACAGCGTAAGAACAGCGAAAGGCTAGCGTAAGACCAGCGTAAAGGCAGCGTAAGGGCAGCGTAAGGGCAGCGTAAGAACAGCGTAAGGGCCGCGTAAGAACAGCGTAAAGGTAGCGTAAGCACAGAGTAAGAACAGGGTAAGGGCAGCGTAAGCACAGCGTAAGGGCAGCGTAAGAACAGCGTAAGTACAGCGTAAGGGCAGCATAAGAACAGCGTAAGGGCCGCGTAAGAACAGCGTAAAGGTAGCGTAAGAACAGCGTAAGAACAGCGTAAGGGAAGCGTAAGACCAGCGTAAGGGCAGCGTAAGAACAGCGTAAGGGCAGCGTAAGCACAGCGTAAGGGCAGCGTAAGCACAGCGAGAACAGCGTAACAACAGCGTAAGTCCAGCGTAAGGGCAGCGTAAGGGCAGCGTAAGAACAGCGTAAGGGCAGCGTAAGAACAGCGTAAGGGCAGCGTAAGCACAGCGTAAGGGCAGTGTAAGAACGGCGTAACTACAGCGTAAGGGCAGCGTAAGAACAGCGTAAGTACAGAGTAAGCACAGAGTAAGAACAGCGTATGGGCAGCATAAGTACAGCGTAAGGGCACCGTAAGGGCAGCGTAAGAACAGCGTAAGCACTGCGTAAGTACAGCGTAAGTCCAGCGTAAGGGCAGCGTAAAAACAGCGTAAGGACAGCGTAAGAAAAGCGTAAGGGCAGCGTAAGAAAAGCGTAAGCACAGCGTAAGTAGAGCGTAAGGGCAGCGTAAGAACAGCGTAAGGGCCGCGTAAGAACAGCGTAAAGGTAGCGTAAGAACAGCGTAAGAACAGCGTAAGGGCAGCGTAAGAACATCGTAAGGGCAGCGTAAGAAAAGCGTAAGCACAGCGTAAGTACAGCGTAAGGGCAGCGTAAGAACAGCGTAAGGGCCGCATAAGAACAGCGTAAAGGTAGCGTAAGAACAGCGTAAGAACAGCGTAAGGGAAGCGTAAGACCAGCGTAAGAACAGCGTAAGGGCAGCGTAAGCACAGCGTAAGGGCAGCGTAAGCACAGCGAGAACAGCGTAAGGGCAGCGTAAGGGCAGCGTAAGGGTAGCGTAAGAACAGCGTAAGCACAGCGTAAGGGCCGCGTAAGAACAGCGTAAGAACAGCGTACGAAAAGCGTAACAACAGCGTAAGTCCAGCGTAAGGGCAGCGTAAGAGCAGCGTAAGGGCAGCGTAAGAACAGCGTAAGAACAGCGTAAGGACAGCGTAAGATAAGCGTAAGTACAGCGTAAGGGCAGCGTAAGAACAGCGTAAGAACAGCGTAAGCACAGAGTAAGAACAGCGTATGGGCAGCGTAAGTACAGCGTAAGGGCAGCGTAAGGGCAGCGTAAGAACAGCGTAAGCACAGCGTAAGTACAGCGTAAGGGCAGCGTAAGGGCAGCGTAAGAACAGCGTAAGCACAGCGTAAGTACAGCGTAAGGGCAGCGTAAGAACAGCGTAAGCACTGCGTAAGTACAGCGTAAGTCCAGCGTAAGAACGGCGTAACTACAGCGTAAGGGCAGCGTAAGAACAGCGTAAGGGCAGCGTAAGAACAGCGTAAGTACAGCGTAAGCACAGAGTAAGAACAGCGTATGGGCAGCGTAAGTACAGCGTAAGGGCAGCGTAAGGGCAGCGTAAGAACAGCGTAAGCACAGCGTAAGTACAGCGTAAGGGCAGCGTAAGAACAGCGTAAGGGCCGCGTAAGAACAGCGTAAAGGTAGCGTAAGAACAGCGTAAGGGCAGCGTAAGAAAAGCGTAAGCACAGCGTAAGGGCAGCGTAAGTACAGCGTAAGGGCAGCGTAAGGGTAGCGTAAGAACAGCGAGAACAGCGTAACGGCAGCGTAAGTCCAGCGTAAGGGCAGCGAAAGGGCAGCGTAAGAACAGCGTAAGGGCAGCGTAAGAACAGCGTAAGGGCAGCGTAAGCACAGCGTAAGGGCAGCGTAAGAAAAGCGTACGAACAGCGTAAGTACAGCGTAAGGGCAGCGTAAGGGTAGCGTAAGAACAGCGTAAGCACAGCGTAAGGGCAGCGTAAGAAAAGCGTAAGAACAGCGTAAGTACAGCGTAAGGGCAGCGTAAGGGTAGCGTAAGAACAGCGTAAGCACAGCGTAAGGGCAGCGTAAGAACTGCGTAAGAACAGCGTAAGTGCAGCGTAAGGGCAGCGTAAGAACAGCGTAAGTGCAGCGTAAGAACGGCGTAACTACAGCGTAAGGGCAGCGTAAGAACAGCGTAAGGGCAGCGTAAGAACAGCGTAAGTACAGCGTAAGCACAGAGTAAGAACAGCGTATGGGCAGCGTAAGTACAGCGTAAGGGCAGCGTAAGGGCAGCGTAAGAACAGCGTAAGCACAGCGTAAGTACAGCGTAAGGGCAGCGTAAGAACAGCGTAAGGGCCGCGTAAGAACAGCGTAAAGGTAGCGTAAGAACAGCGTAAGGGCAGCGTAAGCACAGCGAGAACAGCGTAAGGGCAGCGTAAGGGCAGCGTAAGGGCAGCGTAAGAACAGCGTAAGAACAGCGTAAGGGCAGCGTAAGCACAGCGTAAGGGCAGCGTTAGAAACGCGTAAGAACAGCGTAAGCACAGCGGTAGAACAGCGTAAGCACAGCGTAAGGGCAGCGTAAGCACAGCGTAAGGGCAGCGTAAGCACAGCGAGAACAGCGTAAGGGCAGCGTAAGGGCAGCGTAAGAACAGCGTAAGCACAGCGTAAGGGCAGCGTAAGAACATCGTAAGGGCCGCGTAAGAACAGCGTAAAGGTAGCGTAAGAACAGCGTAAGCACAGCGGTAGAACAGCGTAAGCACAGCGTAAGGGCAGCGTAAGCACAGCGTAAGGGCAGCGTAAGCACAGCGAGAACAGCGTAAGGGCAGCGTAAGGGCAGCGTAAGAACAGCGTAAGGGCAGCGTAAGCACAGCGTAAGGGCAGCGTTAGAAACGCGTAAGAACAGCGTAAGCACAGCGGTAGAACAGCGTAAGCACAGCGTAAGGGCAGCATAAGCACAGCGTAAGGGCAGCGTAAGCACAGCGAGAACAGCGTAAGGGCAGCGTAAGGGCAGCGTAAGAACAGCGTAAGTGCAGCGTAAGAACGGCGTAACTACAGCGTAAGGGCAGCGTAAGAAAAGCGTAAGAACAGCGTAAGTACAGCGTAAGTACAGCGTAAGTCCAGCGTAAGAACGGCGTAACTACAGCGTAAGGGCAGCGTAAGAACAGCGTAAGGGCAGCGTAAGAACAGCGTAAGTACAGCGTACGAAAAGCGTAACAACAGCGTAAGTCCAGCGTAAGGGCAGCGTAAGGGCAGCGTAAGAAAAGCGTAAGAACAGCGTAAGGAAAGCGTAAGACCAGCGTAAGGGCAGCGTAAGAACAGCGTAAGGGCAGCGTAAGCACAGCGTAAGGGCAGTGTAAGAACGGCGTAACTACAGCGTAAGGGCAGCGTAAGAACAGCGTAAGTACAGAGTAAGCACAGAGTAAGAACAGCGTATGGGCAGCATAAGTACAGCGTAAGGGCACCGTAAGCGCAGCGTAAGAACAGCGTAAGCACTGCGTAAGTACAGCGTAAGTCCAGCGTAAGGGCAGCGTAAAAACAGCGTAAGGACAGCGTAAGAAAAGCGTAAGGGCAGCGTAAGAAAAGCGTAAGCACAGCGTAAGTACAGCGTAAGGGCAGCGTAAGAACAGCGTAAGGGCCGCGTAAGAACAGCGTAAAGGTAGCGTAAGAACAGCGTAAGAACAGCGTAAGGGCAGCGTAAGAACATCGTAAGGGCAGCGTAAGAAAAGCGTAAGCACAGCGTAAGTACAGCGTAAGGGCAGCGTAAGAACAGCGTAAGGGCCGCGTAAGAACAGCGTAAAGGTAGCGTAAGATAAGCGTAAGTACAGCGTAAGGGCAGCGTAAGAACAGCGTAAGAACAGCGTAAGGGAAGCGTAAGACCAGCGTAAGAACAGCGTAAGGGCAGCGTAAGCACAGCGTAAGGGCAGCGTAAGGGCAGCGTAAGGGTAGCGTAAGAACAGCGTAAGCACAGCGTAAGGGCCGCGTAAGAACAGCGTAAGAACAGCGTACGAAAAGCGTAACAACAGCGTAAGTCCAGCGTAAGGGCAGCGTAAGAACAGCGTAAGTACAGCGTAAGCACAGAGTAAGAACAGCGTATGGGCAGCGTAAGTACAGCGTAAGGGCAGCGTAAGAACAGCGTAAGAACAGCGTAAGCACAGCGTAAGGGCCGCGTAAGAACAGCGTAAGAACAGCGTACGAAAAGCGTAAGAACAGCGTACGAAAAGCGTAACAACAGCGTAAGTCCAGCGTAAGGGCAGCGTAAGGGCAGCGTAAGAAAAGCGTAAGAACAGCGTAAGGAAAGCGTAAGACCAGCGTAAGGGCAGCGTAAGAACAGCGTAAGGGCAGCGTAAGCACAGCGTAAGGGCAGTGTAAGAACGGCGTAACTACAGCGTAAGGGCAGCGTAAGAACAGCGTAAGTACAGAGTAAGCACAGAGTAAGAACAGCGTATGGGCAGCATAAGTACAGCGTAAGGGCACCGTAAGGGCAGCGTAAGAACAGCGTAAGCACTGCGTAAGTACAGCGTAAGTCCAGCGTAAGGGCAGCGTAAAACAGCGTAAGGACAGCGTAAGAAAAGCGTAAGGGCAGCGTAAGAAAAGCGTAAGCACAGCGTAAGTACAGCGTAAGGGCAGCGTAAGAACAGCGTAAGGGCCGCGTAAGAACAGCGTAAAGGTAGCGTAAGAACAGCGTAAGAACAGCGTAAGGGCAGCGTAAGAACATCGTAAGGGCAGCGTAAGAAAAGCGTAAGCACAGCGTAAGTACAGCGTAAGGGCAGCGTAAGAACAGCGTAAGGGCCGCGTAAGAACAGCGTAAAGGTAGCGTAAGATAAGCGTAAGTACAGCGTAAGGGCAGCGTAAGAACAGCGTAAGAACAGCGTAAGGGCAGCGTAAGCACAGCGTAAGGGCAGCGTAAGCACAGCGAGAACAGCGTAAGGGCAGCGTAAGGGCAGCGTAAGGTAGCGTAAGAACAGCGTAAGCACAGCGTAAGGGCCGCGTAAGAACAGCGTAAGAACAGCGTACGAAAAGCGTAACAACAGCGTAAGTCCAGCGTAAGGGCAGCGTAAGAGCAGCGTAAGGGCAGCGTAAGAACAGCGTAAGAACAGCGTAAGGACAGCGTAAGATAAGCGTAAGTACAGCGTAAGGGCAGCGTAAGAACAGCGTAAGAACAGCGTAAGCACAGAGTAAGAACAGCGTATGGGCAGCGTAAGTACAGCGTAAGGGCAGCGTAAGGGCAGCGTAAGGGCAGCGTAAGGGTAGCGTAAGACCAGCGTAAGGACAGCGTAAGCACAGCGTAAGGGCAGCGTAAGAACAGCGTAACTACAGCGTAAGGGCAGCGTAAGCACAGCGTAAGCACAGCGTAAGGGCAGCGTAAGAACAGCGTAAGCACAGCGGTAGAACAGCGTAAGCACAGCGTAAGGGCAGCGTAAGGGTAGCGTAAGAACAGCGTAAGCACAGCGTAAGCACAGCGTAAGGGCAGCGTAAGAACTGCGTAAGAACAGCGTAAGTGCAGCGTAAGGGCAGCGTAAGAACAGCGTAAGTGCAGCGTAAGAACGGCGTAACTACAGCGTAAGGGCAGCGTAAGTACAGCGTAAGGGCAGCGTAAGGGCAGCGTAAGAACAGCGTAAGCACAGCGTAAGTACAGCGTAAGGGCCGCGTAAGAACAGCGTAAAGGTAGCGTAAGAACAGCGTAAGAACAGCGTAAGGGAAGCGTAAGACCAGCGTAAGGGCAGCGTAAGAACAGCGTAAGGGCAGCGTAAGGGCCGCGTAAGAACAGCGTAAAGGTAGCGTAAGAAAAGCGTAAGGGCAGCGTAAGAAAAGCGTAAGCACAGCATAAGTACAGCGTAAGGGCAGCGTAAGAACAGCGTAAGCACAGCGTAAGGGCAGCGTAAGAAAAGCGTAAAAACAGCGTAAGTACAGCGTAAGGGCAGCGTAAGGGTAGCGTAAGACCAGCGTAAGGACAGCGTAAGCACAGCGTAAGGGCAGCGTAAGAACAGCGTAACTACAGCGTAACTACAGCGTAAGGGCAGCGTAAGCACAGCGTAAGGGCAGCGTAAGAAAAGCGTAAGAACAGCGTAAGTACAGCGTAAGGGCAGCGTAAGGGTAGCGTAAGACCAGCGTAAGCACAGCGTAAGGGCAGCGTAAGAAAAGCGTAAGAACATCGAAAGTACAGCGTAAGGGCAGCGTAAGAAAAGGCAGCGTAGGAAAAGCGTAAGAACAGCGTAAGTACAGCGTAAGGGCAGCGTAAGGGTAGCGTAAGACCAGCGTAAGGACAGCGTAAGACCAGCGTAAAGGCAGCGAAAGTACAGCGTAAGGGCAGCGTAAGCACAGCGTAAGGGCAGCGTAAGAACAGCGTAAGGGCCGCGTAAGAGCAGCGTAAGAAAAGCGTAAGAACAGCGTAAGTACAGCGTAAGGGCAGCGTAAGGGTAGCGTAAGACCAGCGTAAGGACAGCGTAAGCACAGCGTAAGGGCAGCGTAAGAACAGCGTAACTACAGCGTAAGGGCAGCGTAAGCACAGCGTAAGCACAGCGTAAGGGCAGCGTAAGAACAGCGTAAGCACAGCGGTAGAACAGCGTAAGCACAGCGTAAGGGCAGCGTAAGCACAGCGTAAGGGCAGCGTAAGAACAGCGTAAGTACAGCGTAAGCACAGAGTAAGTACAGCGTAAGGGCAGCGTAAGAACAGCGTAAGGGCCGCGTAAGAACAGCGTAAAGGTAGCGTAAGAACAGCGTAAGAACAGCGTAAGACCAGCGTAAGGGCAGCGTAAGAACAGCCTAAGGGCAGCGTAAGCACAGCGTAAGGGCAGCGTAAGCACAGTGAGAACAGTGTAAGGGAGGGCAGCGTAAGAACAGCGTAAGGGCAGCGTAAGCACAGCGTAAGGGCAGCGTAAGAACAGCGTAAGCACAGCGGTAGAACAGCGTAAGCACAGCGTAAGGGCAGCGTAAGGGCAGCGTAAGCACAGCGTAAGGGCAGCGTAAGCACAGCGAGAACAGCGTAAGGGCAGCGTAAGAACAGCGTAAGGGCAGCGTAAGCACAGCGTAAGGGCAGCGTAAGAACAGCGTAAGGGCCGCGTAAGAACAGCGTAAAGGTAGCGTAAGAACAGCGTAAAGGTAGCGTAAGAACAGCGTAAGAACAGCGTAAGGGAAGCGTAAGACCAGCGTAAGGGCAGCGTATGAACAGCGTAAGGGCAGCGTAAGCACAGCGTAAGGGCAGCGTAAGCACAGTGAGAACAGCGTAAGGGAGGGCAGCGTAAGAACAGCGTAACTATAGCGTAAGGGCAGCGTAAGCGCAGCGTAAGGGCAGCGTAATAACAGGGTAAGAACAGCGTAAGGCTAGCGTAAGACCAGCGTAAAGGCAGCGTAAGTACAGCGTAAGGGCAGCATAAGCACAGCGTAAGGGCAGCGTAAGAACATCGTAAGGGCAGCGTAAGAAAAGCGTAAGTACAGCGTAAGGGCAGCATAAGAACAGCGTAAGGGCCGCGTAAGAGCAGCGTAAGAAAAGCGTAAGAACAGCGTAAGGGCAGCGTAAGGGTAGCGTAAGACCAGCGTAAGGACAGCGTAAGGGCAGCGTAAGAACAGCGTAAGCACAGCGGTAGAACAGCGTAAGCACAGCGTAAGGGCAGCGTAAGCACAGCGTAAGGGCAGCGTAAGAACAGCGTAAGTACAGCGTAAGCACAGAGTAAGTACAGCGTAAGGGCAGCGTAAGAACAGCGTAAGGGCCGCGTAAGAACAGCGTAAAGGTAGCGTAAGAACAGCGTAAAGGTAGCGTAAGAACAGCGTAAGACCAGCGTAAGGGCAGCGTAAGAACAGCGTAAGGGCAGCGTAAGCACAGCGTAAGGGCAGCGTAAGCACAGTGAGAACAGTGTAAGGGAGGGCAGCGTAAGAACAGCGTAAGAACAGCGTAAGGGAAGCGTAAAGCCAGCGTAAGGGCAGCGTAAGCACAGCGTAAGGGTAGCGTAAGAACAGCGTAAGGGCCGCGTAAGAGCAGCGTAAGAAAAGCGTAAGAACAGCGTAAGGGCAGCGTAAGGGTAGCGTAAGACCAGCGTAAGGACAGCGTAAGGGCAGCGTAAGAACAGCGTAAGCACAGCGGTAGAACAGCGTAAGCACAGCGTAAGGGCAGCGTAAGCACAGCGTAAGGGCAGCGTAAGAACAGCGTAAGTACAGCGTAAGCACAGAGTAAGTACAGCGTAAGGGCAGCGTAAGAACAGCGTAAGGGCCGCGTAAGAACAGCGTAAAGGTAGCGTAAGAACAGCGTAAAGGTAGCGTAAGAACAGCGTAAGACCAGCGTAAGGGCAGCGTAAGAACAGCGTAAGGGCAGCGTAAGCACAGCGTAAGGGCAGCGTAAGCACAGTGAGAACAGTGTAAGGGAGGGCAGCGTAAGAACAGCGTAAGGGCAGCGTAAGCACAGCGTAAGGGCAGTGTAAGAACGGCGTAACTACAGCGTAAGGGCAGCGTAAGAACAGCGTAAGTACAGAGTAAGCACAGAGTAAGAACAGCGTATGGGCAGCATAAGTACAGCGTAAGGGCACCGTAAGCGCAGCGTAAGAACAGCGTAAGCACTGCGTAAGTACAGCGTAAGTCCAGCGTAAGGGCAGCGTAAAAACAGCGTAAGGACAGCGTAAGAAAAGCGTAAGGGCAGCGTAAGAAAAGCGTAAGCACAGCGTAAGTACAGCGTAAGGGCAGCGTAAGAACAGCGTAAGGGCCGCGTAAGAACAGCGTAAAGGTAGCGTAAGAACAGCGTAAAGGTAGCGTAAGAACAGCGTAAGAACAGCGTAAGAACAGCGTAAGGGCCGCGTAAGAACAGCGTAAAGGCAGCGTAAGAAAAGCGTAAGCACAGCGTAAGTACAGCGTAAGGGCAGCGTAAGAACAGCGTAAGGGCCGCGTAAGAACAGCGTAAAGGTAGCGTAAGATAAGCGTAAGTACAGCGTAAGGGCAGCGTAAGAACAGCGTAAGAACAGCGTAAGGGAAGCGTAAGACCAGCGTAAGAACAGCGTAAGGGCAGCGTAAGCACAGCGTAAGGGCAGCGTAAGGGCAGCGTAAGGGTAGCGTAAGAACAGCGTAAGCACAGCGTAAGGGCCGCGTAAGAACAGCGTAAGAACAGCGTACGAAAAGCGTAACAACAGCGTAAGTCCAGCGTAAGGGCAGCGTAAGAACAGCGTAAGTACAGCGTAAGCACAGAGTAAGAACAGCGTATGGGCAGCGTAAGTACAGCGTAAGGGCAGCGTAAGAACAGCGTAAGAACAGCGTAAGCACAGCGTAAGGGCCGCGTAAGAACAGCGTAAGAACAGCGTACGAAAAGCGTAAGAACAGCGTACGAAAAGCGTAACAACAGCGTAAGTCCAGCGTAAGGGCAGCGTAAGGGCAGCGTAAGAAAAGCGTAAGAACAGCGTAAGGAAAGCGTAAGACCAGCGTAAGGGCAGCGTAAGAACAGCGTAAGGGCAGCGTAAGCACAGCGTAAGGGCAGTGTAAGAACGGCGTAACTACAGCGTAAGGGCAGCGTAAGAACAGCGTAAGTACAGAGTAAGCACAGAGTAAGAACAGCGTATGGGCAGCATAAGTACAGCGTAAGGGCACCGTAAGGGCAGCGTAAGAACAGCGTAAGCACTGCGTAAGTACAGCGTAAGTCCAGCGTAAGGGCAGCGTAAAACAGCGTAAGGACAGCGTAAGAAAAGCGTAAGGGCAGCGTAAGAAAAGCGTAAGCACAGCGTAAGTACAGCGTAAGGGCAGCGTAAGAACAGCGTAAGGGCCGCGTAAGAACAGCGTAAAGGTAGCGTAAGAACAGCGTAAGAACAGCGTAAGGGCAGCGTAAGAACATCGTAAGGGCAGCGTAAGAAAAGCGTAAGCACAGCGTAAGTACAGCGTAAGGGCAGCGTAAGAACAGCGTAAGGGCCGCGTAAGAACAGCGTAAAGGTAGCGTAAGATAAGCGTAAGTACAGCGTAAGGGCAGCGTAAGAACAGCGTAAGAACAGCGTAAGGGCAGCGTAAGCACAGCGTAAGGGCAGCGTAAGCACAGCGAGAACAGCGTAAGGGCAGCGTAAGGGCAGCGTAAGGTAGCGTAAGAACAGCGTAAGCACAGCGTAAGGGCCGCGTAAGAACAGCGTAAGAACAGCGTACGAAAAGCGTAACAACAGCGTAAGTCCAGCGTAAGGGCAGCGTAAGAGCAGCGTAAGGGCAGCGTAAGAACAGCGTAAGAACAGCGTAAGGACAGCGTAAGATAAGCGTAAGTACAGCGTAAGGGCAGCGTAAGAACAGCGTAAGAACAGCGTAAGCACAGAGTAAGAACAGCGTATGGGCAGCGTAAGTACAGCGTAAGGGCAGCGTAAGGGCAGCGTAAGGGCAGCGTAAGGGTAGCGTAAGACCAGCGTAAGGACAGCGTAAGCACAGCGTAAGCACAGCGTAAGGGCAGCGTAAGAACAGCGTAACTACAGCGTAAGGGCAGCGTAAGCACAGCGTAAGCACAGCGTAAGGGCAGCGTAAGAACAGCGTAAGCACAGCGGTAGAACAGCGTAAGCACAGCGTAAGGGCAGCGTAAGGGTAGCGTAAGAACAGCGTAAGCACAGCGTAAGCACAGCGTAAGGGCAGCGTAAGAACTGCGTAAGAACAGCGTAAGTGCAGCGTAAGGGCAGCGTAAGAACAGCGTAAGTGCAGCGTAAGAACGGCGTAACTACAGCGTAAGGGCAGCGTAAGTACAGCGTAAGGGCAGCGTAAGGGCAGCGTAAGAACAGCGTAAGCACAGCGTAAGTACAGCGTAAGGGCCGCGTAAGAACAGCGTAAAGGTAGCGTAAGAACAGCGTAAGAACAGCGTAAGGGAAGCGTAAGACCAGCGTAAGGGCAGCGTAAGAACAGCGTAAGGGCAGCGTAAGGGCCGCGTAAGAACAGCGTAAAGGTAGCGTAAGAAAAGCGTAAGGGCAGCGTAAGAAAAGCGTAAGCACAGCATAAGTACAGCGTAAGGGCAGCGTAAGAACAGCGTAAGCACAGCGTAAGGGCAGCGTAAGAAAAGCGTAAAAACAGCGTAAGTACAGCGTAAGGGCAGCGTAAGGGTAGCGTAAGACCAGCGTAAGGACAGCGTAAGCACAGCGTAAGGGCAGCGTAAGAACAGCGTAACTACAGCGTAACTACAGCGTAAGGGCAGCGTAAGCACAGCGTAAGGGCAGCGTAAGAAAAGCGTAAGAACAGCGTAAGTACAGCGTAAGGGCAGCGTAAGGGTAGCGTAAGACCAGCGTAAGGACAGCGTAAGCACAGCGTAAGGGCAGCGTAAGAAAAGCGTAAGAACATCGAAAGTACAGCGTAAGGGCAGCGTAAGAAAAGGCAGCGTAGGAAAAGCGTAAGAACAGCGTAAGTACAGCGTAAGGGCAGCGTAAGGGTAGCGTAAGACCAGCGTAAGGACAGCGTAAGACCAGCGTAAGGACAGCGTAAGACCAGCGTAAAGGCAGCGAAAGTACAGCGTAAGGGCAGCGTAAGCACAGCGTAAGAACAGCGTAAGGGAAGCGTAAGACCAGCGTAAGAACAGCGTAAGGGCAGCGTAAGCACAGCGTAAGGGCAGCGTAAGGGCAGCGTAAGGGTAGCGTAAGAACAGCGTAAGCACAGCGTAAGGGCCGCGTAAGAACAGCGTAAGAACAGCGTACGAAAAGCGTAACAACAGCGTAAGTCCAGCGTAAGGGCAGCGTAAGAACAGCGTAAGTACAGCGTAAGCACAGAGTAAGAACAGCGTATGGGCAGCGTAAGTACAGCGTAAGGGCAGCGTAAGAACAGCGTAAGAACAGCGTAAGCACAGCGTAAGGGCCGCGTAAGAACAGCGTAAGAACAGCGTACGAAAAGCGTAAGAACAGCGTACGAAAAGCGTAACAACAGCGTAAGTCCAGCGTAAGGGCAGCGTAAGGGCAGCGTAAGAAAAGCGTAAGAACAGCGTAAGGAAAGCGTAAGACCAGCGTAAGGGCAGCGTAAGAACAGCGTAAGGGCAGCGTAAGCACAGCGTAAGGGCAGTGTAAGAACGGCGTAACTACAGCGTAAGGGCAGCGTAAGAACAGCGTAAGTACAGAGTAAGCACAGAGTAAGAACAGCGTATGGGCAGCATAAGTACAGCGTAAGGGCACCGTAAGGGCAGCGTAAGAACAGCGTAAGCACTGCGTAAGTACAGCGTAAGTCCAGCGTAAGGGCAGCGTAAAACAGCGTAAGGACAGCGTAAGAAAAGCGTAAGGGCAGCGTAAGAAAAGCGTAAGCACAGCGTAAGTACAGCGTAAGGGCAGCGTAAGAACAGCGTAAGGGCCGCGTAAGAACAGCGTAAAGGTAGCGTAAGAACAGCGTAAGAACAGCGTAAGGGCAGCGTAAGAACATCGTAAGGGCAGCGTAAGAAAAGCGTAAGCACAGCGTAAGTACAGCGTAAGGGCAGCGTAAGAACAGCGTAAGGGCCGCGTAAGAACAGCGTAAAGGTAGCGTAAGATAAGCGTAAGTACAGCGTAAGGGCAGCGTAAGAACAGCGTAAGAACAGCGTAAGGGCAGCGTAAGCACAGCGTAAGGGCAGCGTAAGCACAGCGAGAACAGCGTAAGGGCAGCGTAAGGGCAGCGTAAGGTAGCGTAAGAACAGCGTAAGCACAGCGTAAGGGCCGCGTAAGAACAGCGTAAGAACAGCGTACGAAAAGCGTAACAACAGCGTAAGTCCAGCGTAAGGGCAGCGTAAGAGCAGCGTAAGGGCAGCGTAAGAACAGCGTAAGAACAGCGTAAGGACAGCGTAAGATAAGCGTAAGTACAGCGTAAGGGCAGCGTAAGAACAGCGTAAGAACAGCGTAAGCACAGAGTAAGAACAGCGTATGGGCAGCGTAAGTACAGCGTAAGGGCAGCGTAAGGGCAGCGTAAGGGCAGCGTAAGGGTAGCGTAAGACCAGCGTAAGGACAGCGTAAGCACAGCGTAAGCACCGCGTAAGGGCAGCGTAAGAACAGCGTAACTACAGCGTAAGGGCAGCGTAAGCACAGCGTAAGCACAGCGTAAGGGCAGCGTAAGAACAGCGTAAGCACAGCGGTAGAACAGCGTAAGCACAGCGTAAGGGCAGCGTAAGGGTAGCGTAAGAACAGCGTAAGCACAGCGTAAGCACAGCGTAAGGGCAGCGTAAGAACTGCGTAAGAACAGCGTAAGTGCAGCGTAAGGGCAGCGTAAGAACAGCGTAAGTGCAGCGTAAGAACGGCGTAACTACAGCGTAAGGGCAGCGTAAGTACAGCGTAAGGGCAGCGTAAGGGCAGCGTAAGAACAGCGTAAGCACAGCGTAAGTACAGCGTAAGGGCCGCGTAAGAACAGCGTAAAGGTAGCGTAAGAACAGCGTAAGAACAGCGTAAGGGAAGCGTAAGACCAGCGTAAGGGCAGCGTAAGAACAGCGTAAGGGCAGCGTAAGGGCCGCGTAAGAACAGCGTAAAGGTAGCGTAAGAAAAGCGTAAGGGCAGCGTAAGAAAAGCGTAAGCACAGCATAAGTACAGCGTAAGGGCAGCGTAAGAACAGCGTAAGCACAGCGTAAGGGCAGCGTAAGAAAAGCGTAAAAACAGCGTAAGTACAGCGTAAGGGCAGCGTAAGGGTAGCGTAAGACCAGCGTAAGGACAGCGTAAGCACAGCGTAAGGGCAGCGTAAGAACAGCGTAACTACAGCGTAACTACAGCGTAAGGGCAGCGTAAGCACAGCGTAAGGGCAGCGTAAGAAAAGCGTAAGAACAGCGTAAGTACAGCGTAAGGGCAGCGTAAGGGTAGCGTAAGACCAGCGTAAGGACAGCGTAAGCACAGCGTAAGGGCAGCGTAAGAAAAGCGTAAGAACATCGAAAGTACAGCGTAAGGGCAGCGTAAGAAAAGGCAGCGTAGGAAAAGCGTAAGAACAGCGTAAGTACAGCGTAAGGGCAGCGTAAGGGTAGCGTAAGACCAGCGTAAGGACAGCGTAAGACCAGCGTAAGGACAGCGTAAGACCAGCGTAAAGGCAGCGAAAGTACAGCGTAAGGGCAGCGTAAGCACAGCGTAAGGGCAGCGTAAGAACAGCGTAAGGGCCGCGTAAGAGCAGCGTAAGAAAAGCGTAAGAACAGCGTAAGTACAGCGTAAGGGCAGCGTAAGGGTAGCGTAAGACCAGCGTAAGGACAGCGTAAGCACAGCGTAAGGGCAGCGTAAGAACAGCGTAACTACAGCGTAAGGGCAGCGTAAGCACAGCGTAAGCACAGCGTAAGGGCAGCGTAAGAACAGCGTAAGCACAGCGGTAGAACAGCGTAAGCACAGCGTAAGGGCAGCGTAAGCACAGCGTAAGGGCAGCGTAAGAACAGCGTAAGTACAGCGTAAGCACAGAGTAAGTACAGCGTAAGGGCAGCGTAAGAACAGCGTAAGGGCCGCGTAAGAACAGCGTAAAGGTAGCGTAAGAACAGCGTAAGACCAGCGTAAGGGCAGCGTAAGAACAGCCTAAGGGCAGCGTAAGCACAGCGTAAGGGCAGCGTAAGCACAGTGAGAACAGTGTAAGGGAGGGCAGCGTAAGAACAGCGTAAGGGCAGCGTAAGCACAGCGTAAGGGCAGCGTAAGAACAGCGTAAGCACAGCGGTAGAACAGCGTAAGCACAGCGTAAGGGCAGCGTAAGGGCAGCGTAAGCACAGCGTAAGGGCAGCGTAAGCACAGCGAGAACAGCGTAAGGGCAGCGTAAGAACAGCGTAAGGGCAGCGTAAGCACAGCGTAAGGGCAGCGTAAGAACAGCGTAAGGGCCGCGTAAGAACAGCGTAAAGGTAGCGTAAGAACAGCGTAAAGGTAGCGTAAGAACAGCGTAAGAACAGCGTAAGGGAAGCGTAAGGGCAGCGTAAGCACAGCGTAAGAACAGCGTAAGGGAAGCGTAAGGGCAGCGTAAGCACAGCGTAAGGGCAGCGTAATAACAGGGTAAGAACAGCGTAAGGCTAGCGTAAGACCAGCGTAAAGGCAGCGTAAGTACAGCGTAAGGGCAGCATAAGCACAGCGTAAGTACAGCGTAAGGGCAGCGTAAGAACAGCGTAAGCACAGCGTAAGTACAGCGTAAGGGCAGCGTAAGGGCAGCGTAAGGGTAGCGTAAGACCAGCGTAAGGACAGCGTAAGCACAGCGTAAGGGCAGCGTAAGAACAGCGTAACTACAGCGTAAGGGCAGCGTAAGCACAGCGTAAGCACAGCGTAAGGGCAGCGTAAGAACAGCGTAAGCACAGCGGTAGAACAGCGTAAGCACAGCGTAAGGGCAGCGTAAGGGTAGCGTAAGAACAGCGTAAGCACAGCGTAAGCACAGCGTAAGGGCAGCGTAAGGGCAGCGTAAGAACTGCGTAAGAACAGCGTAAGTGCAGCGTAAGGGCAGCGTAAGAACAGCGTAAGTGCAGCGTAAGAACGGCGTAACTACAGCGTAAGGGCAGCGTAAGTACAGCGTAAGGGCAGCGTAAGGGCAGCGTAAGAACAGCGTAAGTACAGCGTAAGGGCAGCGTAAGAACAGCGTAAGGGCCGCGTAAGAACAGCGTAAAGGTAGCGTAAGAACAGCGTAAGAACAGCGTAAGGGAAGCGTAAGACCAGCGTAAGGGCAGCGTAAGAACAGCGTAAGGGCAGCGTAAGGGCCGCGTAAGAACAGCGTAAAGGTAGCGTAAGAAAAGCGTAAGGGCAGCGTAAGAAAAGCGTAAGCACAGCATAAGTACAGCGTAAGGGCAGCGTAAGAACAGCGTAAGCACAGCGTAAGGGCAGCGTAAGAAAAGCGTAAGAACAGCGTAAGTACAGCGTAAGGGCAGCGTAAGGGTAGCGTAAGACCAGCGTAAGGACAGCGTAAGCACAGCGTAAGGGCAGCGTAAGAACAGCGTAACTACAGCGTAACTACAGCGTAAGGGCAGCGTAAGCACAGCGTAAGGGCAGCGTAAGAAAAGCGTAAGAACAGCGTAAGTACAGCGTAAGGGCAGCGTAAGGGTAGCGTAAGACCAGCGTAAGGACAGCGTAAGCACAGCGTAAGGGCAGCGTAAGAAAAGCGTAAGAACATCGTAAGTACAGCGTAAGGGCAGCGTAAGAAAAGGCAGCGTAGGAAAAGCGTAAGAACAGCGTAAGTACAGCGTAAGGGCAGCGTAAGGGTAGCGTAAGACCAGCGTAAGGACAGCGTAAGCACAGCGTAAGGGCAGCGTAAGCACAGCGTAAGGGCAGCGTAAGAACAGCGTAAGAACAGCGTAAGGCTAGCGTAAGACCAGCGTAAAGGCAGCGAAAGTACAGCGTAAGGGCAGCGTAAGCACAGCGTAAGGGCAGCGTAAGAACAGCGTAAGGGCCGCGTAAGAGCAGCGTAAGAAAAGCGTAAGAACAGCGTAAGTACAGCGTAAGGGCAGCGTAAGGGTAGCGTAAGACCAGCGTAAGGACAGCGTAAGCACAGCGTAAGGGCAGCGTAAGAACAGCGTAACTACAGCGTAAGGGCAGCGTAAGCACAGCGTAAGCACAGCGTAAGGGCAGCGTAAGAACAGCGTAAGGGCCGCGTAAGAACAGCGTAAAGGTAGCGTAAGAACAGCGTAAAGGTAGCGTAAGAACAGCGTAAGAACAGCGTAAGACCAGCGTAAGGGCAGCGTAAGAACAGCGTAAGGGCAGCGTAAGCACAGCGTAAGGGCAGCGTAAGCACAGTGAGAACAGTGTAAGGGAGGGCAGCGTAAGCACAGCGTAAGGGCAGCGTAAGCACAGCGTAAGGGCAGCGTTAGAAACGCGTAAGAACAGCGTAAGCACAGCGGTAGAACAGCGTAAGCACAGCGTAAGGGCAGCGTAAGCACAGCGTAAGGGCAGCGTAAGCACAGTGAGAACAGCGTAAGGGAGGGCAGCGTAAGAACAGCGTAAGGGCAGCGTAAGAACAGCGTAAGGGCAGCGTAAGCACAGCGTAAGGGCAGCGTACGAACAGCGTAAGAACAGCGTAAGGGTAGCGTAAGCACAGCGTAAAGGTAGCGTAAGAACAGCGTAAGAACAGCGTAAGGGAAGCGTAAGACCAGCGTAAGGGCAGCGTAAGCACAGCGTAAGGGCAGCGTAAGCACAGTGAGAACAGTGTAAGGGAGGGCAGCGTAAGGGCAGCGTAAGCGCAGCGTAAGGGCAGCGTAATAACAGGGTAAGAACAGCGTAAGGCTAGCGTAAGACCAGCGTAAAGGCAGCATAAGTACAGCGTAAGGGCAGCATAAGCACAGCGTAAGGGCAGCGTAAGAACATCGTAAGGGCAGCGTAAGAAAAGCGTAAGTACAGCGTAAGGGCAGCATAAGAACAGCGTAAGGGCCGCGTAAGAACAGCGTAAAGGTAGCGTAAGAACAGCGTAAGAACAGCGTAAGGGAAGCGTAAAGCCAGCGTAAGGGCAGCGTAAGCACAGCGTAAGGGTAGCGTAAGAACAGCGTAAGGGCCGCGTAAGAGCAGCGTAAGGGCCGCGTAAGAGCAGCGTAAGAAAAGCGTAAGAACAGCGTAAGTACAGCGTAAGGGCAGCGTAAGGGTAGCGTAAGACCAGCGTAAGGGTAGCGTAAGACCAGCGTAAGGACAGCGTAAGCACAGCGTAAGGGCAGCGTAAGAACAGCGTAACTACAGCGTAAGGGCAGCGTAAGCACAGCGTAAGCACAGCGTAAGGGCAGCATAAGAACAGCGTAAGCACAGCGGTAGAACAGCGTAAGCACAGCGTAAGGGCAGCGTAAGCACAGCGTAAGGGCAGCGTAAGAACAGCGTAAGTACAGCGTAAGCACAGAGTAAGTACAGCGTAAGGGCAGCGTAAGAACAGCGTAAGGGCCGCGTAAGAACAGCGTAAAGGTAGCGTAATAACATCGTAAAGGTAGCGTAAGAACAGCGTAAGGGCAGCGTAAGAACAGCGTAAGGGCAGCGTAAGGGCAGCGTAAGCACAGTGAGAACAGTGTAAGGGAGGGCAGCGTAAGAACAGCGTAAGGGCAGCGTAAGTACAGCGTAAGGGCAGCGTTAGAAACGCGTAAGAACAGCGTAAGGGTAGCGTAAGCACAGCGTAAGGGCAGCGTAAGCACAGCGAGAACAGCGTAAGGGCAGCGTAAGAACAGCGTAAGGGCAGCGTAAGCACAGCGTAAGGGCAGCGTAAGAACAGCGTAAGAACAGCGTAAGGGTAGCGTAAGCACAGTGAGAACAGCGTAAGGGAGGGCAGCGTAAGAACAGCGTAAGGGCCGCGTAAGAACAGCGTAAAGGTAGCGTAAGAACAGCGTAAAGGTACCGTAAGAACAGCGTAAGAACAGCGTAAGGGAAGCGTAAGACCAGCGTAAGGGCAGCGTATGAACAGCGTAAGGGCAGCGTAAGGGCAGCGTAAGCACAGCGTAAGGGCAGCGTAAGCACAGTGAGAACAGCGTAAGGGAGGGCAGCGTAAGAACAGCGTAACTACAGCGTAAGGGCAGCGTAAGCACAGGGTAAGGGCAGCGTAATAACAGGGTAAGAACAGCGTAAGGCTAGCGTAAGACCAGCGTAAAGGCAGCGTAAGTACAGCGTAAGGGCAGCATAAGCACAGCGTAAGGGCAGCGTAAGAACATCGTAAGGGCAGCGTAAGAACAGCGTAAGAACAGCATAAAAAAAGCGTAACAACAGCGTAAGTCCAGCGTAAGTGCAGCGTAAGAACAGCGTAAGAATAGCGTAAGAACAGCGTAAGTACAGCGTAAGGGCAGCGTAAGGGTAGCGTAAGAACAGCGTAAGCACAGCGTACGGGCAGCGTAAGAACAGCGTAAGAACAGCGTAAGTACAGCGTAAGGGCAGCGTAAGAACAGCGTAAGTGCAGCGTAAGAACGGCGTAACTACAGCGTAAGGGCAGCGTAAGAACAGCGTAAGGGCCGCGTAAGAACAGCGTAAAGGTAGCGTAAGCACAGCGTAAGGGCAGCGTAAGAAAAGCGTAAGGGCAGCGTAAGAAAAGCGTAAGCACAGCGTAAGTACAGCGTAAGGGCAGCGTAAGAACAGCGTAAGGGCCGCGTAAGAACAGCGTAAAGGTAGCGTAAGCACAGAGTAAGAACAGCGTAAGGGCAGCGTAAGTACAGCGTAAGCACAGCGTAAGGGCAGCGTAAGAAAAGCGTAAGAACAGCGTAAGTACAGCGTAAGAACAGCGTAAGTGCAGCGTAAGAACGGCGTAACCACAGCGTAAGGGCAGCGTAAGAACAGCGTAAGTACAGCGTAAGCACAGAGTAAGAACAGCGTATGGGCAGCGTAAGTACAGCGTAAGGGCAGCGTAAGGGCAGCGTAAGAACAGCGTAAGGGCCGCGTAAGAACAGCGTAAAGGTAGCGTAAGAACAGCGTAAGACCAGCGTAAGGGCAGCGTAAGAAAAGCGTAAGGGCAGCGTAAGAAAAGCGTAAGCACAGCGTAAGTACAGTGTAAGGGCAGCGTAAGAACAGCGTAAGGGCCGCGTAAGAACAGCGTAAAGGTAGCGTAAGCACAGAGTAAGAACAGCGTAAGGGCAGCGTAAATACAGCGTAAGCACAGCGTAAGGGCGGCGTAAGAAAAGCGTAAGAACAGCGTAAGTACAGCGTAAGGGCAGCGTAAGGGTAGCGTAAGACCAGCGTAAGGACAGCGTAAGCACAGCGTAAGGGCAGCGTAAGAACAGCGTAACTACAGCGTAAGGGCAGCGTAAGCACAGCGTAAGCACACAGCGTAAGGGCAGCGTAAGAACAGGGTAAGAACAGCGTAAGGCTAGCGTAAGACCAGCGTAAAGGCAGCGTAAGTACAGCGTAAGGGCAGCGTAAGAACATCGTAAGGGCAGCGTAAGAAAAGCGTAAGTACAGCGTAAGGGCCGCGTAAGAACAGCGTAAAGGTAGCGTAAGAACAGCGTAAGAACAGCGTAAGGGAAGCGTAAGACCAGCGTAAGGGCAGCGTAAGAACAGCGTAAGGGCAGCGTAAGCACAGCGTAAGGGCAGCGTTAGAAACGCGTAAGAACAGCGTAAGCACAGCGGTAGAACAGCGTAAGGGCAGCGTAAGCACAGCGTAAGGGCAGCGTAAGCACAGCGTAAGCACAGCGTAACAACAGCGTAACAACAGCGTAAGTCCAGCGTAAGGGCAGCGTAAGGGCAGCGTAAGCACAGCGTAAGGGCAGCGTAAGCACAGCGTAAGGGCAGCGTAAGAAAAGCGTAAGAACAGCGTAAGTACAGCGTAAGTACAGCGTAAGGGCAGCGTAAGAACAGCGTAAGGGCCGCGTAAGAACAGCGTAAAGGTAGCGTAAGAACAGCGTAAGAACAGCGTAAGGGCAGCGTAAGAACAGCGTAAGGGCAGCGTAAAGACAGTCCAGTCAGTCAGTCGGTCACTTCAGTCAGTCACTTCAGTCAGTCAGTCCAGTCAGTCAGTCCAGTCAGTCAGTCCAGTCAGTCAGTCCAGTCAGTCAGTCCAGTCAGTCAGTCCAGTCAGTCAGTCCAGTCAGTCAGTCCAGTCAGTCAGTCCAGTCCAGTCAGTCACTTCAGTCAGTCAATCCAGTCAGTCAGTCCAGTCAGTCAGTTCAGTCAGTCAGTCCAGTCAGTCAGTTCAGTCAGTCAGTCCAGTCTGTCCAGTCATTCAGTCCAGTAAGTTCAGTCAGTCAGTCACTTCAGTCAGTCAGTCCAGTCAGTCAGTCCAGTCAGTCACTTCAGTTCAGTCAGTCATTCCAGTCAATTAGTCCAGTCAGTCAGTCCAGTCAGGCAGTCCAATCAGTCAGTCCAGTCAGTCTGTCTAGTCAGTCAGTCCAGTCAGTCAGTCCAGCCAGTCAGTTCAGTCAGTCAGTTCAGTCAGTCAGTTCAGTCATTCACTCAGTTCAGTCAGTCACTCAGTTCAGTCAGTCACTCAGTTCAGTCAGTCACTCAGTTCAGTCAGTCCCGTCAGCCCGCGCCGTCCCACCAGTCCGCACCATCAGTCAGTCCCGTCAATCCGCGCTGTCCCGTCTGTCCGTCCCTCCGACCGTCCCTCAGTCCGTTCATCCCTCGGTCAGACCCACCGTCCGACCATCCCACCATCCTACATGTAAATCGTCTAATGAAGCGATAAGTTAAGTGTACCAATTGCCAAACACGTCTGTCTTCGCACATTCTAATATTAACCTTTTTCTTATCAAACATGGTAAGACATTATCGAAACTCTTTCGCACTTACCGTACACCTCGTCCTCTCACAGAGAAAGTTCGAGTTATCATTCAAATCGCTTACTTCCTATAAAGCTTCATTCAACAATATAATTTTCGTGGTAAGTTATTGGGACAACCGAATCACATTCTGTAACCCTCTCGAGACCCTTTTCGAATACTGGTGCGAACTCGCGCAATTCGTTTGCCCCACTAACCGCACACTCCATACAAAATCATCTCGCAACCAAATATAAAAATACTTATAATATTACTTATTCTTAATACATTCCTAAGAAATGCCACATCCAGAAAGCAACTTTCCAAGTACTCATCGATCATAATATACGCGCAATTCATTATATATCCATGTTCAATTTTGAAATATATCAAATAGAATATCCACAAGTCGGTACCTTTATTACTACTCTTCTTTTTCAAATATTGTTAAAATATTTTCAGAAAACGCGATCTTGCAAGTAACACCGATGTAGCATCTCAATTTTTTGGAAAATTCGAATTTTAACCAGGTTAAATAGCATAACTATTATCAAAATACATCAGACACTACAAAACACCTCGAGAAATATTAAAAAAAGCCTAATGTCCAACCATTTTCAAGAGATTTTGAAATAGTGCGGTGCTAGAGCTCCGACATCCGTGTAACACCATCAATTTTTCGAATATTCGTATTTTTACCATTTTACGTAACAGGAGTAATGGTTAAAAACTATCAGGAACTATAAAACTCTTCGACAACTATTGAAAATACCTACTGCTAAATCATTTTTATAAGATTTTCAAAAACTGCGTTGCTCGAGCTCCGACATCCGTGTAGCACATCAATTTTTCAAAAATTCACAATTCAACGCCGTTACGTAGCAGAACTATTGTTAAAAACTATCAGAAACTATGGAACTCCTCGAGAAGTATTCCAAAAACCCACTATTCAATCATTTTTAAGAGATATTGAAAAAGAGGTGCTGCAGCTCTGACACGCGTGTCGCACTTCAATTTTCGGAAAATTCATATTTTTACCATGTTACGTATCAGAACTATTGACAAAATCTATCGTGAACTATAAAACTCCTAAAAACCTATCCGAAAACTACTGACATCATTTTTAAGAGATTTTAAAGGATGTGCGGTGCTGGAACTTACGAACGACTGGTACTTGCTAGGCTGGGCGAAAGGAAGAAGAAAGAATAGAGATAGAAGATTCTATAAGAGTAACAGTAATTAAGAGCAGCGACTTCATCGTAGAAGATGGCAGAGATGCTTAAGCAAGTCTAGCCGCCGAAATTGAAGAAAAAAGAAATTTCGTAGGAGAACCCGGTATTGGTACCTGGGAGGCTACGTAGAAAAGAAGGTAGAAAGGAAAAGAATAGAGAAAGAAAAAGCACCCACGCGACGAATTTCGTAGGAAACCCCGGTATCGTACCATTCAGGTTCTATACCGGGGAGTCCCGATAGAAAAGAAGGTAGAAGAAAAGAAATGAATAGAGAAAGAATAAGCACCCACGCTTTCGCAAGTACCAGCCACCCGGAACTCCAACAGTCTAAGGAAAAAAGAATGGAATTTAAGTTAGACTTATAAATTGTATGTTGTGTATAGCGCTCAGTATTTTATATGAATGTTAAATAGTAGGGCGAATTTATGTTGACCACAATAATCGATAAGAAGAAAGGTAAGGGCACTTATGAGCGCATACAACTAAAATGAACGCATGCAGTGCACTGCGCTTAGTATTTTTTTAAAACATAGCATTTCACAGTTCTTCGAAAAAACGTTTCGAAGAGATTTTTAATAAAGTGCGGTGCTGGAGTTTGCGGACGACTGGTACTTGCTAGGCTGGGCGAAAGGAAGAAGAAAGAATAGAGATAGAAGATTCTATAAGAGTAACAGTAATTAAGAGCAGCGACTTCATCGTAGAAGATGGCAGAGATGCTTAAGCAAGTCTAGCCGCCGAAATTGAAGAAAAAAGAAATTTCGTAGGAGAACCCGGTATTGGTACCTGGGAGGCTACGTAGAAAAGAAGGTAGAAAGGAAAAGAATAGAGAAAGAAAAAGCACCCACGCGACGAATTTCGTAGGAAACCCCGGTATCGTACCATTCAGGTTCTACAACGGGGAGTCCCGATAGAAAAGAAGGTAGAAGAAAGGAAAAGAATAGAGAAAGAATAAGCACCCACGCTTTCGCAAGTACCAGCCACCCGGAACTCCAACAACCTAAGGAAAAGAATGAAATTTAAGTTAGACGTACAAATTGCATGTTGTGTATTGCGCTCAGTATTTTATATGAATGTTAAATAGTAGGGCGAATTTATGTTAACCATTATAATCGATAAGAAGAAAGGTAAGGGCAGTTATGAGCGCATACAAGTAACATAAATGCATGCAGTGCACTGCGCTTAGTATTTGTTAAAACATAGCAATTCACAGTTCTTCGAAAAAACGTTTCGAAGAGATATTTAATAAAGTGCGGTGCTGGAGATTGTGGACGACTGGTACTTGCTAGGCTGGGCGAAAGGAAGAAGAAAGAATAGAGATAGAAGATTCTATAAGAGTAACAGTAATTAAGAGCAGCGACTTCATCGTAGAAGATGGCAGAGATGCATAAGCAAGTCTAGCCGCCGAAATTGAAGAAAAAAGAAATTTCGTAGCAAAACCCAGTATTGGCGGGACGGCGGTGGCTGGCGGACTACCACCGTCCCGTATACCTGGGAGGCTACGTAGAAAAGAAGGTAGAAAGGAAAAGAGTAGAGAAAGAAAAAGCACCCACGCGACGAATTTCGTAGGAAACCCCGGTATCGTACCATTCAGGTTCTACAACGGGGAGTCCCGATAGAAAAGAAGGTAGAAGAAAGGAAAAGAATAGAGAAAGAATAAGCACCCACGCTTTCGCAAGTACCAGCCACCCGGAACTCCAACAGTGTAAGGAAAAAAGAATGGAATTTAAGTTAGACTTATAAATTGTATGTTGTGTATTGCGCTCAGTATTTTATATGAATGTTAAATAGTAGGGCGAATTTATGTTGACCACAATAATCGATAAGAAGAAAGGTAAGGGCACTTATGAGCGCATACAACTAAAATGAACGCATGCAGTGCACTGCGCTTAGTATTTTTTTAAAACATAGCATCTCACAGTTCTTCGAAAAAACGTTTCGAAGAGATATTTAATAAAGTGCGGTGCTGGAGTTTGCGGACGACTGGTACTTGCTAGGCTGGGCGAAAGGAAGAAGAAAGAATAGAGATAGAAGATTCTATAAGAGTAACAGTAATTAAGAGCAGCGACTTCATCGTAGAAGATGGCAGAGATGCTTAAGCAAGTCTAGCCGCCGAAATTGAAGAAAAAAGAAATTTCGTAGGAGAACCCGGTATTGGTACCTGGGAGGCTACGTAGAAAAGAAGGTAGAAAGGAAAAGAATAGAGAAAGAAAAAGCACCCACGCGACGAATTTCGTAGGAAACCCCGGTATCGTACCATTCAGGTTCTATACCGGGGAGTCCCGATAGAAAAGAAGGTAGAAGAAAAGAAATGAATAGAGAAAGAATAAGCACCCACGCTTTCGCAAGAACCAGCCACCCGGAACTCCAACAACCTAAGGAAAAGAATGAAATTTAAGTTAGACGTATAAATTGTATGTTGAGTATTGCGCTCAGTATTTGATATGAATGTTACATAGTAGGGCGAATTTATGTTGACCATTATAATCGATAAGAAGAAAGGTAAGGGCAGTTATGAGCGCATACAACTAAAATAAATGCATGCAGTGCACCGCGATTAGTATTTTTTGAAACGTAGCATCTCACAGTTCTTCGAAAAAACGTTTCGAAGAGATTTTTAATAAAGTGCGGTGCTGGAGTTTGCGGACGACTGGTACTTGCTAGGCTGGGCGAAAGGAAGAAGAAAGAATAGAGATAGAAGATTCTATAAGAGTAACAGTAATTAACAGCAGCGACTTCATCGTAGAAGATGGCAGAGATGCTTAAGCAAGTCTAGCCGCCGAAATTGAAGAAAAAAGAAATTTCGTAGGAGAACCCGGTATTGGTACCTGGGAGGCTACGTAGTAAAGAAGGTAGAAAGGAATAGAGTAGAGAAAGAAAAAGCACCCACGCGACGAATTTCGTAGGAAACCCCGGTATCGTACCATTCAGGTTCTACAACGGGGAGTCCCGATAGAAAAGAAGGTAGAAGAAAAGAAATGAATAGAGAAAGAATAAGCACCCACGCTTTCGCAAGTACCAGCCACCCGGAACTCCAACAACCTAAGGAAAAAAGAATGAAATTTAAGAAGTTAGACGTACAAATTGCATGTTGTGTATTGCGCTCAGTATTTTATATGAATGTTAAATAGTAGGGCGAATTTATGTTAACCATTATAATCGATAAGAAGAAAGGTAAGGGCAGTTATGAGCGCATACAAGTAACATAAATGCATGCAGTGCACTGCGCTTAGTATTTGTTAAAACATAGCAATTCACAGTTCTTCGAAAAAACGTTTCGAAGAGATATTTAATAAAGTGCGGTGCTGGAGTTTGCGGACGACTGGTACTTGCTAGGCTGGGCGAAAGGAAGAAGAAAGAATAGAGATAGAAGATTCTATAAGAGTAACAGTAATTAAGAGCAGCGACTTCATCGTAGAAGATGGCAGAGATGCTTAAGCAAGTCTAGCCGCCGAAATTGAAGAAAAAAGAAATTTCGTAGGAGAACCCGGTATTGGTACCTGGGAGGCTACGTAGAAAAGAAGGTAGAAAGGAAAAGAATAGAGAAAGAAAAAGCACCCACGCGACGAATTTCGTAGGAAACCCCGGTATCGTACCATTCAGGTTCTATACCGGGGAGTCCCGATAGAAAAGAAGGTAGAAGAAAAGAAATGAATAGAGAAAGAATAAGCACCCACGCTTTCGCAAGTACCAGCCACCCGGAACTCCAACAGTCTAAGGAAAAAAGAATGGAATTTAAGTTAGACTTATAAATTGTATGTTGTGTATTGCGCTCAGTATTTTATATGAATGTTAAATAGTAGGGCGAATTTATGTTGACCACAATAATTGATAAGAAGAAAGGTAAGGGCACTTATGAGCGCATACAACTAAAATGAACGCATGCAGTGCACTGCGCTTAGTATTTTTTTAAAACATAGCATCTCACAGTTCTTCGAAAAAACGTTTCGAAGAGATTTTTAATAAAGTGCGGTGCTGGAGTTTGCGGACGACTGGTACTTGCTAGGCTGGGCGAAAGGAAGAAGAAAGAATAGAGATAGAAGATTCTATAAGAGTAACAGTAATTAAGAGCAGCGACTTCATCGTAGAAGATGGCAGAGATGCTTAAGCAAGTCTAGCCGCCGAAATTGAAAAAAAAAGAAATTTCGTAGGAGAACCCGGTATTGGTACCTGGGAGGCTACGTAGTAAAGAAGGTAGAAAGGAATAGAGTAGAGAAAGAAAAAGCACCCACGCGACGAATTTCGTAGGAAACCCCGGTATCGTACCATTCAGGTTCTACAACGGGGAGTCCCGATAGAAAAAAAAAGGTAGAAGAAAGGAAAAGAATAGAGAAAGAATAAGCACCCACGCTTTCGCAAGAACCAGCCACCCGGAACTCCAACAACCTAAGGAAAAGAATGAAATTTAAGTTAGACGTATAAATTGTATGTTGAGTATTGCGCTCAGTATTTGATATGAATGTTACATAGTAGGGCGAATTTATGTTGACCATTATAATCGATAAGAAGAAAGGTAAGGGCAGTTATGAGCGCATACAACTAAAATAAATGCATGCAGTGCACCGCGATTAGTATTTTTTGAAACGTAGCATCTCACAGTTCTTCGAAAAAACGTTTCGAAGAGATTTTTAATAAAGTGCGGTGCTGGAGTTTGCGGACGACTGGTACTTGCTAGGCTGGGCGAAAGGAAGAAGAAAGAATAGAGATAGAAGATTCTATAAGAGTAACAGTAATTAACAGCAGCGACTTCATCGTAGAAGATGGCAGAGATGCTTAAGCAAGTCTAGCCGCCGAAATTGAAGAAAAAAGAAATTTCGTAGGAGAACCCGGTATTGGTACCTGGGAGGCTACGTAGTAAAGAAGGTAGAAAGGAATAGAGTAGAGAAAGAAAAAGCACCCACGCGACGAATTTCGTAGGAAACCCCGGTATCGTACCATTCAGGTTCTACAACGGGGAGTCCCGATAGAAGAAAAAAGGTAGAAGAAAGGAAAAGAATAGAGAAAGAATAAGCACCCACGCTTTCGCAAGTACCAGCCACCCGGAACTCCAACAACCTAAGGAAAAGAATGAAATTTAAGTTAGACGTATAAATTGTATGTTGTGTATTGCGCTCAGTATTTTATATGAATGTTAAATAGTAGGGCGAATTTATGTTAACCATTATAATCGATAAGAAGAAAGGTAAGGGCAGTTATGAGCGCATACAAGTAACATAAATGCATGCAGTGCACTGCGCTTAGTATTTGTTAAAACAGCAATTCACAGTTCTTCGAAAAAACGTTTCGAAGAGATATTTAATAAAGTGCGGTGCTGGAGTTTGCGGACGACTGGTACTTGCTAGGCTGGGCGAAAGGAAGAAGAAAGAATAGAGATAGAAAATTCTATAAGAGTAACAGTAATTAAGAGCAGCGACTTCATCGTAGAAGATGGCAGAGATGCTTAAGCAAGTCTAGCCGCCGAAATTGAAGAAAAAAGAAATTTCGTAGGAGAACCCGGTATTGGTACCTGGGAGGCTACGTAGAAAAGAAGGTAGAAAGGAAAAGAATAGAGAAAGAAAAAGCACCCACGCGACGAATTTCGTAGGAAACCCCGGTATCGTACCATTCAGGTTCTACAACGAGGAGTCCCGATAGAAAAAAAAAGGTAGAAGAAAGGAAAAGAATAGAGAAAGAATAAGCACCCACGCTTTCGCAAGTACCAGCCACCCGGAACTCCAACAACCTAAGGAAAAGAATGAAATTTAAGTTAGACGTACAAATTGCATGTTGTGTATTGCGCTCAGTATTTTATATGAATGTTAAATAGTAGGGCGAATTTATGTTAACCATTATAATCGATAAGAAGAAAGGTAAGGGCAGTTATGAGCGCATACAAGTAACATAAATGCATGCAGTGCACTGCGCTTAGTATTTGTTAAAACATAGCAATTCACAGTTCTTCGAAAAAACGTTTCGAAGAGATATTTAATAAAGTGCGGTGCTGGAGATTGTGGACGACTGGTACTTGCTAGGCTGGGCGAAAGGAAGAAGAAAGAATAGAGATAGAAGATTCTATAAGAGTAACAGTAATTAAGAGCAGCGACTTCATCGTAGAAGATGGCAGAGATGCATAAGCAAGTCTAGCCGCCGAAATTGAAGAAAAAAGAAATTTCGTAGCAAAACCCAGTATTGGCGGGACGGCGGTGGCTGGCGGACTACCACCGTCCCGTATACCTGGGAGGCTACGTAGAAAAGAAGGTAGAAAGGAAAAGAGTAGAGAAAGAAAAAGCACCCACGCGACGAATTTCGTAGGAAACCCCGGTATCGTACCATTCAGGTTCTACAACGGGGAGTCCCGATAGAAAAGAAGGTAGAAGAAAGGAAAAGAATAGAGAAAGAATAAGCACCCACGCTTTCGCAAGTACCAGCCACCCGGAACTCCAACAGTGTAAGGAAAAAAGAATGGAATTTAAGTTAGACTTATAAATTGTATGTTGTGTATTGCGCTCAGTATTTTATATGAATGTTAAATAGTAGGGCGAATTTATGTTGACCACAATAATCGATAAGAAGAAAGGTAAGGGCACTTATGAGCGCATACAACTAAAATGAACGCATGCAGTGCACTGCGCTTAGTATTTTTTTAAAACATAGCATCTCACAGTTCTTCGAAAAAACGTTTCGAAGAGATATTTAATAAAGTGCGGTGCTGGAGTTTGCGGACGACTGGTACTTGCTAGGCTGGGCGAAAGGAAGAAGAAAGAATAGAGATAGAAGATTCTATAAGAGTAACAGTAATTAAGAGCAGCGACTTCATCGTAGAAGATGGCAGAGATGCTTAAGCAAGTCTAGCCGCCGAAATTGAAGAAAAAAGAAATTTCGTAGGAGAACCCGGTATTGGTACCTGGGAGGCTACGTAGAAAAGAAGGTAGAAAGGAAAAGAATAGAGAAAGAAAAAGCACCCACGCGACGAATTTCGTAGGAAACCCCGGTATCGTACCATTCAGGTTCTATACCGGGGAGTCCCGATAGAAAAGAAGGTAGAAGAAAAGAAATGAATAGAGAAAGAATAAGCACCCACGCTTTCGCAAGAACCAGCCACCCGGAACTCCAACAACCTAAGGAAAAGAATGAAATTTAAGTTAGACGTATAAATTGTATGTTGAGTATTGCGCTCAGTATTTGATATGAATGTTACATAGTAGGGCGAATTTATGTTGACCATTATAATCGATAAGAAGAAAGGTAAGGGCAGTTATGAGCGCATACAACTAAAATAAATGCATGCAGTGCACCGCGATTAGTATTTTTTGAAACGTAGCATCTCACAGTTCTTCGAAAAAACGTTTCGAAGAGATTTTTAATAAAGTGCGGTGCTGGAGTTTGCGGACGACTGGTACTTGCTAGGCTGGGCGAAAGGAAGAAGAAAGAATAGAGATAGAAGATTCTATAAGAGTAACAGTAATTAACAGCAGCGACTTCATCGTAGAAGATGGCAGAGATGCTTAAGCAAGTCTAGCCGCCGAAATTGAAGAAAAAAGAAATTTCGTAGGAGAACCCGGTATTGGTACCTGGGAGGCTACGTAGTAAAGAAGGTAGAAAGGAATAGAGTAGAGAAAGAAAAAGCACCCACGCGACGAATTTCGTAGGAAACCCCGGTATCGTACCATTCAGGTTCTACAACGGGGAGTCCCGATAGAAAAGAAGGTAGAAGAAAAGAAATGAATAGAGAAAGAATAAGCACCCACGCTTTCGCAAGTACCAGCCACCCGGAACTCCAACAACCTAAGGAAAAAAGAATGAAATTTAAGAAGTTAAACGTACAAATTGCATGTTGTGTATTGCGCTCAGTATTTTATATGAATGTTAAATAGTAGGGCGAATTTATGTTAACCATTATAATCGATAAGAAGAAAGGTAAGGGCAGTTATGAGCGCATACAAGTAACATAAATGCATGCAGTGCACTGCGCTTAGTATTTGTTAAAACATAGCAATTCACAGTTCTTCGAAAAAACGTTTCGAAGAGATATTTAATAAAGTGCGGTGCTGGAGTTTGCGGACGACTGGTACTTGCTAGGCTGGGCGAAAGGAAGAAGAAAGAATAGAGATAGAAGATTCTATAAGAGTAACAGTAATTAAGAGCAGCGACTTCATCGTAGAAGATGGCAGAGATGCTTAAGCAAGTCTAGCCGCCGAAATTGAAGAAAAAAGAAATTTCGTAGGAGAACCCGGTATTGGTACCTGGGAGGCTACGTAGAAAAGAAGGTAGAAAGGAAAAGAATAGAGAAAGAAAAAGCACCCACGCGACGAATTTCGTAGGAAACCCCGGTATCGTACCATTCAGGTTCTATACCGGGGAGTCCCGATAGAAAAGAAGGTAGAAGTAAAAAGAAATGAATAGAGAAAGAATAAGCACCCACGCTTTCGCAAGTACCAGCCACCCGGAACTCCAACAACCTAATGAAAAAAGAATGAAATTTAATAAGTTAGACGTACAAATTGCATGTTGTGTATTGCGCTCAGTATTTTATATGAATGTTAAATAGTAGGGCGAATTTATGTTGACCACAATAATTGATAAGAAGAAAGGTAAGGGCACTTATGAGCGCATACAACTAAAATGAACGCATGCAGTGCACTGCGCTTAGTATTTTTTTAAAACATAGCATCTCACAGTTCTTCGAAAAAACGTTTCGAAGAGATTTTTAATAAAGTGCGGTGCTGGAGTTTGCGGACGACTGGTACTTGCTAGGCTGGGCGAAAGGAAGAAGAAAGAATAGAGAAAGAAGATTCTATAAGAGTAACAGTAATTAAGAGCAGCGACTTCATCGTAGAAGATGGCAGAGATGCTTAAGCAAGTCTAGCCGCCGAAATTGAAGAAAAAAGAAATTTCGTAGGAGAACCCGGTATTGGTACCTGGGAGGCAACATAGAAAAGAAGGTAGAAAGGAAAAGAGTAGAGAAAGAAAAAGCACCCACGCGACGAATTTCGTAGGAAACCCCGGTATCGTACCATTCAGGTTCTACAACGGGGAGTCCCGATAGAAAAAAAGGTAGAAGAAAGGAAAAGAATAGAGAAAGAATAAGCACCCACGCTTTCGCAAGTACCAGCCACCCGGAACTCCAACAACCTAATGAAAAAAGAATGAAATTTAATAAGTTAGACGTACAAATTGCATGTTGTGTATTGCGCTCAGTATTTTATATGAATGTTAAATAGTAGGGCGAATTTATGTTGACCATTATAATCGATAAGAAGAAAGGTAAGGGCAGTTATGAGCGCATACAACTAAAATAAATGCATGCAGTGCACTGCGATTAGTATTTTTTTAAAACATAGCATCTCACAGTTCTTCGAAAAAACGTTTCGAAGAGATTTTTAATAAAGTGCGGTGCTGGAGTTTGCGGACGACTGGTACTTGCTAGGCTGGGCGAAAGGAAGAAGAAAGAATAGAGATAGAAGATTCTATAAGAGTAACAGTAATTAAGAGCAGCGACTTCATCGTAGAAAATGGCAGAGATGCTTAAGCAAGTCTAGCCGCCGAAATTGAAGAAAAAAGAAATTTCGTAGGAGAACCCGGTATTGGTACCTGGGAGGCTACGTAGAAAAGAAGGTAGAAAGGAAAAGAATAGAGAAAGAAAAAGCACCCACGCGACGAATTTCGTAGGAAACCCCGGTATCGTACCATTCAGGTTCTATACCGGGGAGTCCCGATAGAAAAGAAGGTAGAAGAAAAGAAATGAATAGAGAAAGAATAAGCACCCACGCTTTCGCAAGTACCAGCCACCCGGAACTCCAACAGTCTAAGGAAAAGAATGAAATTTAAGTTAGACGTATAAATTGTATGTTGAGTATTGCGCTCAGTATTTGATATGAATGTTACATAGTAGGGCGAATTTATGTTGACCATTATAATCGATAAGAAGAAAGGTAAGGGCAGTTATGAGCGCATACAACTAAAATAAGTGCATGCAGTGCACTGCGATTAGTATTTTTTTAAAACATAGCATCTCACAGTTCTTCGAAAAAACGTTTCGAAGAGATTTTTAATAAAGTGCGGTGCTGGAGTTTGCGGACGACTGGTACTTGCTAGGCTGGGCGAAAGGAAGAAGAAAGAATAGAGATAGAAGATTCTATAAGAGTAACAGTAATTAAGAGCAGCGACTTCATCGTAGAAGATGGCAGAGATGCTTAAGCAAGTCTAGCCGCCGAAATTGAAAAAAAAAGGAATTTCGTAGGAGAACCCGGTATTGGTACCTGGGAGGCTACGTAGTAAAGAAGGTAGAAAGGAATAGAGTAGAGAAAGAAAAAGCACCCACGCGACGAATTTCGTAGGAAACCCCGGTATCGTACCATTCAGGTTCTACAACGGGGAGTCCCGATAGAAGAAAAAAGGTAGAAGAAAGGAAAAGAATAGAGAAAGAATAAGCACCCACGCTTTCGCAAGTACCAGCCACCCGGAACTCCAACAACCTAAGGAAAAGAATGAAATTTAAGTTAGACGTATAAATTGTATGTTGTGTATTGCGCTCAGTATTTTATATGAATGTTAAATAGTAGGGCGAATTTATGTTAACCATTATAATCGATAAGAAGAAAGGTAAGGGCAGTTATGAGCGCATACAAGTAACATAAATGCATGCAGTGCACTGCGCTTAGTATTTGTTAAAACATAGCAATTCACAGTTCTTCGAAAAAACGTTTCGAAGAGATATTTAATAAAGTGCGGTGCTGGAGTTTGCGGACGACTGGTACTTGCTAGGCTGGGCGAAAGGAAGAAGAAAGAATAGAGATAGAAAATTCTATAAGAGTAACAGTAATTAAGAGCAGCGACTTCATCGTAGAAGATGGCAGAGATGCTTAAGCAAGTCTAGCCGCCGAAATTGAAGAAAAAAGAAATTTCGTAGGAGAACCCGGTATTGGTACCTGGGAGGCTACGTAGAAAAGAAGGTAGAAAGGAAAAGAATAGAGAAAGAAAAAGCACCCACGCGACGAATTTCGTAGGAAACCCCGGTATCGTACCATTCAGGTTCTACAACGGGGAGTCCCGATAGAAAAAAAAAGGTAGAAGAAAGGAAAAGAATAGAGAAAGAATAAGCACCCACGCTTTCGCAAGTACCAGCCACCCGGAACTCCAACAACCTAAGGAAAAGAATGAAATTTAAGTTAGACGTATAAATTGTATGTTGAGTATTGCGCTCAGTATTTGATATGAATGTTAAATAGTAGGGCGAATTTATGTTGACCATTATAATCGATAAGAAGAAAGGTAAGGGCAGTTATGAGCGCATACAAGTAACATAAATGCATGCAGTGCACTGCGCTTAGTATTTGTTAAAACATAGCAATTCACAGTTCTTCGAAAAAACGTTTCGAAGAGATATTTAATAAAGTGCGGTGCTGGAGTTTGCGGACGACTGGTACTTGCTAGGCTGGGCGAAAGGAAGAAGAAAGAATAGAGATAGAAGATTCTATAAGAGTAACAGTAATTAAGAGCAGCGACTTCATCGTAGAAGATGGCAGAGATGCATAAGCAAGTCTAGCCGCCGAAATTGAAGAAAAAAGAAATTTCGTAGGAGAACCCGGTATTGGTACCTGGGAGGCTATGTAGAAAAGAAGGTAGAAAGGAAAAGAATAGAGAAAGAAAAAGCACCCACGCGACGAATTTCTTAGGAAACCCCGGTATCGTACCATTCAGGTTCTACAACGGGGAGTCCCGATAGAAAAAAAGGTAGAAGAAAGGAAAAGAATAGAGAAAGAATAAGCACCCACGCTTTCGCAAGTACCAGCCACCCGGAACTCCAACAACCTAAGGAAAAGAATGAAATTTAAGTTAGACGTACAAATTGCATGTTGTGTATTGCGCTCAGTATTTTATATGAATGTTAAATAGTAGGGCGAATTTATGTTGACCACAATAATCGATAAGAAGAAAGGTAAGGGCACTTATGTGCGCATACAACTAAAATGAACGCATGCAGTGCACTGCGCTTAGTATTTTTTTAAAACATAGCATCTCACAGTTCTTCGAAAAAACGTTTCGAAGAGATATTTAATAAAGTGCGGTGCTGGAGTTTGCGGACGACTGGTACTTGCTAGGCTGGGCGAAAGGAAGAAGAAAGAATAGAGATAGAAGATTCTACAAGAGTAACAGTAATTAAGAGCAGCGACTTCATCGTAGAAGATGGCAGAGATGCTTAAGCAAGTCTAGCCGCCGAAATTGAAGAAAAAAGAAATTTCGTAGGAGAACCCGGTATTGGTACCTGGGAGGCTACGTAGAAAAGAAGGTAGAAAGGAAAAGAATAGAGAAAGAAAAAGCACCCACGCGACGAATTTCGTAGGAAACCCCGGTATCGTACCATTCAGGTTCTATACCGGGGAGTCCCGATAGAAAAGAAGGTAGAAGAAAAGAAATGAATAGAGAAAGAATAAGCACCCACGCTTTCGCAAGTACCAGCCACCCGGAACTCCAACAACCTAAGGAAAAAAGAATGAAATTTAAGAAGTTATACGTACAAATTGCATGTTGTGTATTGCGCTCAGTATTTTATATGAATGTTAAATAGTAGGGCGAATTTATGTTAACCATTATAATCGATAAGAAGAAAGGTAAGGGCAGTTATGAGCGCATACAAGTAACATAAATGCATGCAGTGCACTGCGCTTAGTATTTGTTAAAACATAGCAATTCACAGTTCTTCGAAAAAACGTTTCGAAGAGATATTTAATAAAGTGCGGTGCTGGAGATTGTGGACGACTGGTACTTGCTAGGCTGGGCGAAAGGAAGAAGAAAGAATAGAGATAGAAGATTCTATAAGAGTAACAGTAATTAAGAGCAGCGACTTCATCGTAGAAGATGGCAGAGATGCATAAGCAAGTCTAGCCGCCGAAATTGAAGAAAAAAGAAATTTCGTAGCAAAACCCAGTATTGGCGGGACGGCGGGGGCTGGCGGACTACCACCGTCCCGTATACCTGGGAGGCTACGTAGAAAAGAAGGTAGAAAGGAAATGAGTAGAGAAAGAAAAAGCACCCACGCGACGAATTTCGTAGGAAACCCCGGTATCGTACCATTCAGGTTCTACAACGGGGAGTCCCGATAGAAAAGAAGGTAGAAGAAAGGAAAAGAATAGAGAAAGAATAAGCACCCACGCTTTCGCAAGTACCAGCCACCCGGAACTCCAACAGTGTAAGGAAAAAAGAATGGAATTTAAGTTAGACTTATAAATTGTATGTTGTGTATTGCGCTCAGTATTTTATATGAATGTTAAATAGTAGGGCGAATTTATGTTGACCACAATAATCGATAAGAAGAAAGGTAAGGGCACTTATGAGCGCATACAACTAAAATGAACGCATACAGTGCACTGCGCTTAGTATTTTTTTAAAACATAGCATCTCACAGTTCTTCGAAAAAACGTTTCGAAGAGATATTTAATAAAGTGCGGTGCTGGAGTTTGCGGACGACTGGTACTTGCTAGGCTGGGCGAAAGGAAGAAGAAAGAATAGAGATAGAAGATTGTATAAGAGTAACAGTAATTAAGAGCAGCGATTTCATCGTAGAAGATGGCAGAGATGCATAAGCAAGTCTAGCCGCCGAAATTGAAGAAAAAAGAAATTTCTTAGCAAAACCCAGTATTGGCGGGACGCCGGGGGCTGGCGGACTACCACCGTCCCGTATACCTGGGAGGCTACGAAGAAAAGAAGGTAGAAATGAAAACAATAGAGAAAGAATAAGCACCCACGCTTTCGCAAGTACCAGCCACCCGGAACTCCAACAACCTAAGGAAAAGAATGAAATTTGAGTTAGACGTATCAATTGTAGGTTGTGTATTGCGCTCAGTATTTTATATGAATGTTAAATAGTAGGGCGAATTTATGTTAACCATAATAATCGGTAAGAAGAAAGGCAATGGCAGTTATGAGCGCATACAACTAAAATGAACGCATGCAGTGCACTGCGCTTAGTATTTGTTGGAACTTAGAATCTCAGTTTTTTGTATCAATTTTTCGAAAATTCGTATTTTAACGACGTTACGTAGCACCACGATTGTTAAAACTTATCAGGAACTACAAAACTCCTTGAGAACTACACGAGGAATAATAATATTTATGAAACTTGCGTAACTTTTATTTGGTTAATTATTCGAATGATAACGAAATTAAAGGATCACATCCCATCGATGTATGGTTAACTGAGAAAGTTATGCTATGTTCACATTCATGAATGCCAGACAGAAGTAGAAATTGAATCGACTGCATTCGAACAAACAATATTTGATATTACTCATACCGTATTGTAACAGAACATGTATGACTGTAAGTCATTTTAAAATGAAATAATATTTGGAGAACGCATGTTTTATGAAAAACTTCTTGAAAGCAAAGTTCTGCAGACGGAGATTGGCTTCTAATTGTAATGAAAATAATTGTGCAAACATTAACGAAAAAAGAACTCATGGAATCACGCCAAGTTTCATTAACAAAATGCGTGACAAATGAATGGTTCGTGTAGCTCAGAGCATTGAATAAAGAAAGCAAATGAATCGAATGAGGTTATAATAAATATTTCTGTCGTACCTGTGTGCTTTTCTGATGCAGTATTTCTTAATAAATCATCGCCAATTTTTGATGACCATGCCGTCCTTCTCTGTTCAGGATTTTTCGGAAACTTGAATCGTCATATTAGCCCCGGAAGGGCATCCCAAAACATAGTAAGCTCGAACACCATTACGAATTTTCTGCAAGCAACATCAATTTAAATTAGATAACTCTATTAAAACGGCTACGTAATAATTTTGAAATAGATGAAATACAATGTCAGCGAGCTGAAATCTTTAGACGTTTCACTTCCCCAGCAGGTATATTTCCTAACAAAATAAATCTAAACACGAAACAGGCCCACAAAGGAACCCTTCCATGTGGCCCTGTCATAAATCTATGATTATTTCGACTCACACCTTATTCACCACATCAAAACTAGATCACACGTTCACTTTTATCGGAATAAATAATAAAAACGTGAATTTACACCGTAGTTTTCAAAACTCACTCGCGAATTACTGAAATTTCCTACTACGCGTCACTTTACTGCGTACCGGGCTATACTACGCCGCGATGAAACTGCTGAAGCATCTCAAACCTATCCTCGCGCGCTCGCCATCTACGACGCTGCGTAACGACTGCATTGAAATCTAAATAAATTTAAATAAATGTCCTTTTTTCACAAGCAGCTCATCTGCTACACAAAAATCCGTACTTTCAATCAATAAATCTTTATATGTTAAATCTACTTTTGTATTTATACTTATTAATGGTATATGTACGTATATGTATATAAATTTGAACGAACTAAACATCAATCTCAAATAATTTTAAAATACATGAAATACAATGTCCACGAGCTGAAATCTGTAGAAGTTTCACTTCCCCAACAGGTATATTTGCGAAGAAAATAAAGCTGAACACGCAACAGGCCCACAAAGGAACCCTTCCATGTGACCCTGTCATAAATCTATGATTATTTCGATTCACCCCTTATTCACCACATCAAAACTAGATCACACGTTCACTTTTATCGGAATAAATAATAAAAACGTGAATTTACACCGTAGTTTTCAAAACTCACTCGCGAATTACTGAAATTTCCTACTACGCGTAACTGTACTGCGTACCGTCCCATACTCATCGACATATAGTACTGGACTGCTCACCGTTGTCGCAGAAAGTGCAACCGGAAATAGAAAGAGAGAGCAAATCGTAATGACGTCCTTTTCTATCATTTTTCTATTGGTCGAAAGTTTTCTGGACGGAAGGTGTTCAGGACTGTAATATGCAAAATAAGAACCATGTGAAAGATTACTCCGCACATCTATAATGTACGTTATTACAGTCGGATCTTGCAGATAGAAGCCTCCGTGAGTCAAATCCATTGGTTAAATTTCAATTGTCGTGATTGCTTTATGGTAGTTGAATTTATAAAAATTCAATATTAAAAAATGGTGTATCATTGTGTTATGTGTGGGCTATCGCGAGACGTATACTTTAAGACAAATACGATAAACTTTCACAAGTAAGTACAGTAGGAATATAACCTTTAATTTTATGGTTAACATAAGATCAAATCAATTCTTAAACTTATAAAATATATAAATAAAGTTCATCATGAAACATACATTTTACTGCGCGGGGTCCCTTATTCCTGATTCCGCTCCTGCCCAAGAGAAGGACAGAACGGTCCTTACGGTTTGCTCTCTCTTTTTATTCCCGGTTTCACTTTCTGCGGTTACAGTGAGCAGTCCAGTACTATATGCCGATGGTCTTTATATAAACCTAACCTTTTATATGTGTATATGTACATACAAGTAACGCGATGTCCCCTCCGCCGAACCAGCTACGCTGTTGCCACGTCGCGAGCGTTCCCCCCACCACAGACCTCATACTATCGAAAATTTTACAGTTTTCGTCAAAATAAACATGGATCGAGACAGTCAAAAAATTTCATTTTTTTTGAGAATATGTCTTTTAGAGTCTTTTAACTGTTAGCAAAGTTTCATGCATGTGTTAGACCTCCATCGATGTCAAAAAATTAATATAGGCCATGCGTCTATGCTTTGCGTATTAAAATCATCAATTTCAATGACATTTTTTACCAATTCCGGACGGCAAAACGATTTTTGCCTGAGGAGAAATATTTTTTTAGTAATTCGAAGAATATTTGGTGAAAGTTTCAATCCTCTGTTGGATCTTTCATTTTACCGAACAACGTCCTTAACCTTTCTAGGTTGCCCAAACTTTATTTTAAGTTTATATATATTTTTTAAATTTGATCTATGACAGAATCGACTAATATTTTAAACGCACGCTCGTGCCGCACGACCGGCGATTTGAGCGATTGCGGGTCCTCTCTCCCTGAGGGGTCTGCTATTACTGTTACTGCTGCCGCTGGTTCTTATAATCTTATAAATACTTTTTTATTTGCAATCTTCAGTTGCAGCGCCCAGTGTAAACTCAATAAGATTTACTATGAGAAAATACTTAGCTCACTTCATTACCTGGAATCAATAATCTTGAGAAGCAAATATGGAAATGAGCATTATCTCTGTCTGTAATTGTTCGTCCACGTGGAGAAGGGTGGCGCGAAAGTTCTTAACTGGTGTGCATCTTTATATTATTCTGCTTATATGTAAAGTAAGCGAAACAACAATAGTAAGCAGTTTAATAAACGATGAAATTCTAGAAATACAACTTCCGAAACAAGTAAAACATACACGTGGTTTTGGCGTCTGGCTAGTGCACCCGGTTACAAATCGGGAGGTTTATAGTTCGAGGCCCCTCTATGGAGAGCACTTTCTTTTTACAAAAAAAAATGTGATTTTGCAAATGGGATTAACAGATTAAAGAGTATATCCAATTAATTTATTTATCTTATTACAATAAAGGAATAAACAACGACAACCTGCGGGCTTCCACATCACCCAAGAGGTGCCGCAGTCGATGCGTTCCCATTATTTAACGTAGCGGGTCCCCAGTAGGCCTATACTACGATCAGCGATATCAACATTACACAAACGATCTATTTAAGTAATTAAAGTATAAACGAATGGCAATAAGAGTTCTGCACTCAAATATAAAGTTTCTTCATTGAAGATAATTACGACAATTATTTTACATTACATTTCACACAAACATGACGCGTGTAAATATCTAAAAGTAAGAGAAATTGAGAAAAGGACAATTGGGAAGAATAGTATATCGGTCTATTGAGATCACGTACTGGCGACTCCAACACAACAGTCTAGGAATCTGACGAATCGAACCTGAGCGGGCGTCTGCAACAATGTTGCTAACTGTCGCGCGACTAGCAATACACATTGGGGCCTGCAGCGTCAAGTCGTTCACAGTCGTACAGGCAGCAGAGAGAGAATATTGTGAGTTAATAGAAAATGATTTTCGATCCCGATGACAACCTTTTTTTTTTTAAATATTTTATATAAGCTTAAAATAAAGTTTGGGCAACCGAGAAAATTTGAAAGAGAGGAACCTTGAAAAATAGTATAGGCCGATCGTAGTATAGGCCTACTGGGGACCCGCTGCGTTAAATAATGGGAACGTATCGACTGCGGCACCTCTTGGGTGATGTGGAAGCCCGCAGGTTGTCGTTGTTTATGCCTTTATTGTAATAAGATAAATAAATTAATTGGATATTCTCTTTAATCTGTTAATCCCATTTGCAAAAGCACATTTTTTTTTGTAAAAAGAAAATGCTCTCCATAGAGGGGTCTCGAACCACAGACCTCCCGATTCGTAACCGGGTGCACTAGCCAGACGCCAGAAACATCTATTTGTTTTACTTATTTCGGAAGTTGTATTTCTAGAGTTTGATCGTTTATTCAACTGCTTACTATTGTCGTTTTGCTTACTTTACATATAAGACACCCTTCTCCGCGTGGACGAACAATTACAGACAGAGATAATGCTCATTTCCATATTTGCTTCTCAAGATTATTGATTCCAGGTAATGAAGTGAGCTAATTATTTTCTCATAGTAAATCTTATTGAGTTTACACTGGGGGCTGGAACTGAAGATTGCAAATAAAAAAGTATTTACAAGATTATAAGAACCAGCGGCAGCAGTAACAGCAATAGCAGACCCCTCAGGGAGAGAGGACCCACAATCGCTCAAGTCGCCGGTCGCGCGACACGAGCGGGCGTTTAAAATATTAGTAGATTCTGTCATAGATCAAATTTAAAAAATATATGTCGGAGACTGGATACCTGTCGTTCAAATGTAGCGACACCTAGATTATAGAAGCGTCAAGCTATGAACAGCTTGGGCATGGATGCCGGAATCGGTTGCGTTCGCACTAATAGGTTGGACAATTGGAGCCGTGTAGCCAATCAGAGGTCCCAAAACATTACCGTATAAGAAAGCCGGGGGCGGGAAAAAGGGCAGTTGAGGGTGAGACTCGAGAGTGAAAGTGCGAACGTTATCGGTGACCGCAAACTTGCCGCGCTTCATACATCATAGTTCTAGTTAGGGTTGTGTGAATTATTGGAGTATTCGTCATGAACGACGATCGAGAACACCCAGATAGCGGGCCCAAATCCACTAAATCCGATATATATATATATAAACTTAAAAAAAAGTTTGGGCAACCTAGAAAGGTTAAAAGAGAGGAACCTTAAACAATTTTTGTAGTAAAATGAAAAAAAAAAAGATGAAAAAAGAGTTCTTCATGGGGGATCGAACCCGTAACCAGCAGCGTTCGGTTGGACGGAAGACCTTGCTGCCCCGCGTGTTTCTCAAGAACGGTTTGTGAGGGGCGGCAACTTTCTCCCCACCACCGAGCAATCCATTCATTTTCGCTGACTGCAATATCGGCTGGAACGATGATCATGGCCCGCGCGGCTACGCGAAATCTGTAACATCGACAGAGGCGATGATCACGAAATCCTACTCCCGAGCTCGCCGCTACGATTTAGCGCCATGCTTTTGGTATCGCCTAAAACCGGAGCGTTGTGCATCTCCCCACTCATCTCTGGTATGGACTACGCGAATCCGTACTTTGGGCTCATTGAAAAAGTATCGGCTTTAATAGAGAAAGAGGGAGCGAGGTGGCGGTCAATAGCTCTCCTTTTCTAATGTTCCTATTGGCTACTTTTTTGTCGCTCAAAGGATGTCAGGAACATACTGTTAGATGCAGTTCCTTTTGCTTATGAATGGCGTGGCGTAATATAAAGACGCTTGCAATACGTGTACGTTACGTCAAAAAATGTTCTTATTGTAAATATTCTTGGGTATGGTGTATACATGTGTTATCTGCAAGAAAAGATCAGACAAATCGCAAGGTTTGTCATTCCATAGGTGAGTAATAATGTATTATTTAAATAATTAGATTAGATTAGGTTATGTACAATCGGCTCAAACGATTCTGACGCATAAAAAACGTGGCTAGAGGAGAAGGCTTCCCCTACTCAGCATGCTCTTCAATCCTACGTTATACATATACTGCGCGTCGTAGATGCGCATAGAATCAGCAGTATATGACTTAGGACTGAAGAGCGTGCTCAGTCGATTACAATTTGTCGTTTCTTGCATCTGCTAGACATTTGTTGACAAAATTATTAGATCAGCCTGCTTTATATCATCCATAGAAAGGCATCTCTTCTCGGCTTAAGTGTGATAAGTATCCTGATTCTGAGAAAAATGTGTTTTAGTGAACGGTCGTAGTGGGGGCTTCCATGGTGTTTTGACAGGTCAGAGATGCATGATTTCTTTACGTGTATTCTTCTAGAAATTGATACATTTTTCGCACCTAAATCGAGAAGAGC
This sequence comes from Cephus spinipes, assembly GCA_963971525.1. NCBI lineage: Eukaryota > Metazoa > Arthropoda > Insecta > Hymenoptera > Cephidae > Cephus > Cephus spinipes. Next base: position 209,963 of record OZ020575.1, read on the forward strand.
CGCTAGCCATATCACATAATGAAGTGACCTTATCAAATATTTCGATAAGTCATGTAGAAATAAAAGAGAAAAACGAAAAATAGATTTCCTCGCTTGTGACGTCACGCGATATATATATATAGCTAAACTAGCTAGGCAGCAGCTTTAAGCTGTATTAAAATTATATTTTTACTTAAATTTACTATATGTATAACAATATTCCTACATGCAATATAAATACGTAGAATATGTACATGAAAAGTATTCTTCCATAAATTACCATTGCGTAATATGATTAATTGTGTAGGATAGCGCGAGTATACAATAAAAATATATAAAACTAAGATACATTCGTAATCGCCTTTTACTTATGATCATGCAAAATGTTTACAGTGTGTACATTCGTTAATTTTGTCGATATAAAGATTCCGGATCGATTACATTGAAAGATCCCATGCGCACCTCAAATCTTAACATGTCTAAATCCCGTGCACGTGTCGTATAGAGCCCATAAAGATAAACATTATTGTCACGAATCATTCCAATTTCAACAGTCACGGTTTCTCTGTCATGAGCAAAACCAATAAGTTGCGCACCATTGGCGACGTGAATCTGATGCAATGTAGAAAACTCGAAAACAATACGTGCTACGGGATTGGCAATGTCATCGATCATCCACAAACATGTACGACTGCCGCTCGTAGAATCTGGAAAAAAAATGTAAGAATGATATTCGCATCGCGCGTTAGAAAAAAAAACTACATACGACCAATGATAATCAACTCACCACATATATACAACATATTTTTATAACACATTAGAAATTGGGCCACGTTGAGCTTTCGAGTTGATGTATCGCTCTCCGTAACTAAAGTAGGCCACACTGTCGACCACGTGTCGGTTTTCAGATCATAAGCATGAAGAGCCGACTTATACAACAAAAGTTTACTGCCCACTATACAACTAGATATGACTTCAGTAAAGTCCTCAGGAATATTGGCGGCCTTTATCCATACGCCTATAACAAACGAATGACCTTCCTGCTTTGACTATAATATTGAGAACCAAGGCGACACCGATTATTATCTAACTTATAACGCAAAAATCATATGCTGGCACTTACCCGTGTGTATATTCAAGATATTCATGGTAGACAACTTCAATCGATGTCGTCCCACTCCCCCTGCTACCGCCATAAAATTATTATCGATAAATTCGACAGCCATGTGTCTTCGTGGTTCCAACAACCTGCAAAAAAGAAATCATTTATTTGTATGACAAGTACATTTGTTTACACGTGCATTCGTTAGAGATATTTTTATGACGCTTACCTCGAAAACCGATAAAATTTTTTTAATATCAGACAGTATCGCCATATAATTGTATTGAAACGGCCAGTTCCCAATCCCCGTTCGCCTCCGATGAAGTAAATACTAAAATCTCAAGAGTCAAAAGAAAATCTTTTTTTTTCAACTGGCCTGACATTGGCGATTCCGAGTAAGTACTCAATCGCTGTGGCGCTATTATAATCGGCACTTAATGTATACTATATAGCATAAAAATTACAATGGGTCAATTCAATTTCACCTCTGCCCACAACCTGCATCCCAACGAGGTCCTTGACCATTCCAAGAATATCGCAGTCGCGATTAGTCTCGTCGATCAGTGTTGACAATCTCTCGCCGTCCCATCTAAATATACATGCTTTTCTGATCATGTCTTTTTCGCCAATTTTAGTTCCAACTACACAATGTAAATACTTTCTCTTGCCCATGTTACATTGATTTTCCGATCCAGCAATTATACTTTGCACCTACAAATAAACCTATGATTTTCTAGCAATTTACTGCAATTATTAACTGGTAAATGAATTTCGCTAAATTGACAAGAAAAATACCTACGGAACGAAGAATCGCCATATTCGCAGGTAATATTCCATTATCTATATTCCGCTGAATCCACTGTTCCGTCAAATCTCGTAAGAAACTATTATTGCGACAACGCGCATTAACATTACCAACGAGTTGTACGAAATGAACTTGACAAAGTTTCAAAAGCGACGAGACTGGCAACTCTTCAAGTCGATCGAGACACGTTGCAAATGCAACATCTCTCAGAGATCGCAAATTTAGATCGTGTGCGAATAACCATATACTTAGAACATTTTTAACCAAGAGCCAATGCTCCACTATTATATCAGTCAAACGTTCACTTAAATTTTCAGCTGCAAAAAGAACGCTCAATTCCAGTAAATCCATCAGACCCGTATAACTGTTGGCCATCCTGTATTTATCCAAACATTTCGTTTCCTCGGCTACAGTTCCCTTATTATTTGCCTCCGCAGTCCAGTCGACAAAATCCTGCAAAAATTTAATTTAATGAAAAACGCAAAGACATTACATGAAAAATAAGAAAATTATTTAATATTTGCGGCTCACTTGCAAAATGTCCGGTGAAATGTCATAGTTTATGCTTATTTCCGTGCATAAGTAATCATTAAAGTTTGTTGAGAATAAAGAAGCAAAGTAATCACTTGAGCGAACAAGTTTTTCTCGATTAGCGACAATCCGATAATCTCCTGCAAGTACAAGAGTCACCCAGCAGGTAATCTCCGTTGGCAATTCTTTTGCAAGTCGTTCCGCCATTATATTAACCCTTCTTGTTCTCAATCTGTGTATTCTTTTCCATCGAGCTTCCTTTGACGAAAACACATTAATTCTCACATGACATAGCCCGCTCGAATTTCATCGTATAAATTAAAAAAATTTTGTCTCCTGATTGGTCGGTGATTCGACGTTTCCAGAGACTTGATACGTATACTCGATAAGACCTGCGTTCTCAAGCCAGCATGTCACCTCAGCTACTGCCGGCTGTCTCACTATGAAAATAAGTAAAAGACTAACGTTATAATATTATGCTTTGAAACTTCAAGAATGGATGTATGTATCGCTGCGACGTACTCACTGCGCCAGTGTCTTATTATTAAAATAAAATCCTTAGAGAGAATCAGAGGCTAGACTTGTCGTAAACGTTCGATGATGTTTGAGTCGCCAGCAGTCACCAATTTCAATAGCCTAGAAACAGAGACGGCGGCCATACTGAAAGTTAGTTCTGACATTCTGATCGTCGCCCCCATCGGCTATATGTCGATGGTCGCCCCCATAGAGACTAGAGTAGAGGAGTCCCATCTCTGTACATAAGGGGTGCATTCGTGTTGGACGCTTACGCGCTGTGAGCGCGCTTACATGTCGCTACCAGCGTTCGACTTGGCGCTGTGAGCGTCAAAAAATCACGCTCATGGCTGCGTTCGTGAGATAGATTTCGCGCTCACAGATGCTCATACCACAGAGGTAGGGCAGCAAAAGCGTGAGCGCCAATCTGTACTATCTATCAAAACGAATACAAATGTAAGCGTAAGCTAACCAAATTCTATTGTACTAATTTCTAAACTCTACATATACCCCTATACAATGGCAAGCCATTTACCACAATCATTTTATGTGGATTTAACTGATCCAGAAACTAATAAAACTTATACTATTACTGTTACCGTAGATGAAATCAAATTATTGAATACAGGTATATATTTAAAATAATTAATTAAAAAGAAATGTAAATGTTTTTCATTGCGTTTGGTTGAAGTGTTAGTTTGTGTTTCTGCACCCTTAATAGACTAGAGTAATAGTTTATCTATTGTCTATTTCTTCTTGACACTTAAATAAAGAGTCTTTTTCCAATTACAATAAAAGGAATGTTTTACTTTTTGGGTGAAATGTATTTTATTTATTCCAGATGATACTTTTGTAAACTCCAAACTACAAGAGGCAAAAGATATAGAATACGCTGAATTTATTAGTGGTAGGTATCATTAATAATTTGGGTTTAATGTGCATAAAATCTTTTATATACTTTGAGAAGAATGTTATTGGTATCATAAGTTCAGATTTGTATTAAAAATTAAATTACTACTTATAACTAAAAATTTTCAGAAAATGATACAGAAAATATTGAAGCTTTGGATCCTGATTTGAATGGAGATGAAAGCATTGATGAACCCATGAAAAGCCCAAGTGAAGATTCAAGTAATTTAAATCAAGAATAATCAATATATCAATTAATACACATGTGATTCTACAGATAATTGTTTGTTGCAGTATTTAAATGGCCTCATGAAGCAATTCTTTTGCTTCTTGACGAATACCAAAAGCGACAAACAGACTTCAGTAGTGGAAAGATTTCGCAAAAAACATTGTGGAAAAAAATAAGCACTGAACTTCAATCTAACGGCCATAACATTACAGGCCCTCAATGCATGTCCAAGTTTTCAGGAATGAAAAAAACTTACAAAAAAACTAAAGATCACAACAATAAATCGGGAAACTCTGCAAAACATTGGCCGTATTTGACTGTAAGTTTAATAAATTATTTTTCGAGAAGGAAACAAATTACAAAACTTTTAATTTCTTCAGTTGATGGATGATCTAATGGGGGATAAACCTTTTATCACACCCATTGCAGTTTGCTCTTCTACTGGAAAAAAAAGAACACTATCCGAAAGTAGTAGTGGAAGTAGCAGCAGTAATGATTTGGGTAATTTGGCAAACCGTGAGTATATTTTCATTTGTTTTAAGAATTATTGTATACAGATGAGAAAATAACTTTGTCGTTCGCAGAAAAAAAAGCAAAAACTACTCCTGCGACTCATTTAATAGCTGCCTTAGAAGAAAGGTCAATGAAGAGTGAAGAGAATAAGGAACGTCGGTTTAAAGAATTTATGGCTTTTAAAGCCCAAAAAGCGGAGGAAACTCGCGAATACAAAAGAAGAGCATTAGATTTATTAGAAAAGCTTGTGAACTCTGATAAGAATTTTTAATGTTATTATGCTTTAGGCAATCTCTTCTTTTAAGTCTGACTGACTCGTTTAATAACTTAATATTTTTAACTATAAAAGATTGGAAGCAATAAACTATTTTAATATATAAACTATATTCTCTATAAAAGTCAGTAATTACTGCAATAAATTTAATTTTTAAGTGTTACAAACACAGTATTCAAGTATTTATAAGATAAAAATTTATAATAATCAAAATATCAAATAGTTTTTTTGTATTTTTGTACTGAATAAAATTAGAAAAAATTTTATATTGTTGAAAATTATAAACAAAAAAAAATGTGTTTTATTTCATTTCATCAAATACATGGTACTACATGACAATACGTCATAAATTTTTCAGAATACTTATGTACAATTGTTAGATAAATATACAATATTGTTCAATTGGAATTATAGATTGTTATCTATAAAAAATTTACAATTCTTTTGTGTATATAGAAAATTACATCTAAAAATTTATATAATATCTCTTATGGCTAATTGAAATTGTTAGTTATTGAGACAACTATTTTATTCGCTGTTATTACGCGTTTCTTAAAATTAACTGTTCGCATATACGATTTCGTTTATCAACACCATCAGCAGGTAAAATTCTACAATTGTTCATTTCATTTATGTTTTCATTTTCTTCGATTACTTCCTCAAAAGGAAACTCATCGTCTTTTAATAAGCATATATTATGAAGGACACAACAGGCAATTATGTATTCAGGTATTAAATCAGTTCGATTCATATCAAGAACTGTAAGCAAACTACGAAATCTTTTTTTAAGTAATCCAAAAGCACGTTCAATAGCTATGCGTGCAGATGAATGACAAAAATTATAATTTTTTTGCCTTGCTGATAAGTGCCCATTATCTCGATATGGAGTCAGTAAATGCTTGTGAAGAGGATAAGCTGCATCACCAACTAAATGACAATCATTTGGAAATTTTTCTTGATCGTTGAGGTAATCATTAACTTCTGATAGACGTAATACTCGTGCGTCATGTACAGAACCAACATTCCCAGCATAACAATGAATGAATTTACATTGAGCATCGCAAATAGCCTATTTTAGAACAAACAGTAAAAATAAAAATATTTAAAGATTATTAATTCACGTGACATGTTACTTACTTGTAATTGAATTGAATGATGTCCTTTTCTGTTGACATAACATTCCGGATGTTTCCGAGGTGCAGGAATATTTATATGTGTTCCATCAATTGCACCAATAACATTGGGAAAACCGCTTGTAGCTTCAAATGCATTAGAAATTGCAGTAAACTTCTCATTTTCAGGCCAGGTAATAAAATTCGGAGCTATTTCAACAAGAGCTGATGTTACTCTACGTACACTTAACCAAGCTGCTGCAAAACTAACGCCGAACTTTTCGCAAATTGAGCTATAAAAACAAAATGTTCGGTTAATATTTAAATTATGATAGTGTTTCCTGAATGTGAGTAATATTTTAGTGTTATACCGATACGAGTCTGGAGTTGCCATTTTCCATATAGCGATGAATAATTGTTTATCCGGTGATATCATTTTACATCCTGGTATTTTTCTTATTAACGATGGTTCAATTTTTTCCAGAACAAAATTAAATGTTGACCGAGAGACCCTTAAATTATTAAAATATTTATTTAAATATGATAAATAATAAAATTTAGAAATAAAATGAAACGTAAAAATAATTGTTTTCAACTAAATGCTAGACTTTTAAATAATTACCTAAAGTGAGATTTGAATTCTTTGTCAGTAAATGCTGGTATAACCTCTTCGACAAAATTGTTAATCCTCGGTATATGTTCCTTTTTAAAAGATAAATTCAAATACGTACTGCAATACTCCCATTCCATGTCATCATCACTATCTTCAATCATATCAAACTCATCGCTATCATCAGATTCATCATTGATAATTTCTAATAAATTGTTTACTATTTGATAAACATTTCCCACATTCGCCATATTGATGCTAACTGACGCTCACAGTGCCCAAAACGAACGAAATTTTGTCATTGATTCTAAGCGCTGTGAGGCCAACATGAACACTAAAAATTTGTGCTCATGAGCGTGAGCGCTGAAAGCGTGTTAGCGCCCAACACGAATGCACCCAAGGTATGACACCGAAAAGCTGTTAAAATTGAGGTTGCCCGAAACGACACTTGCAGCGCTGACTCCGCTATTGGGTATGTTCAGCAGAAACACCGCTGAGGGAGCAAATACATTTGATTGGTCATTTGAACGTTAATCTTGAAACAGTTGTAAGATTTGACCAATCAAATGTATTTGCTCCATCAGCGGTGTTTCTGCTGAACATACCCATTGAAACCGCCGATGGTGGTGAGAGTATCGGGAAAAAAGATATACATATACAGGGTGTCCCAGAACTACCTGACCAACGGGGTATAGCGGTGTTCGGGAGGCACCACTGATCACGAAAATGACCTTCCTTTTGTCCGGAAGGTCATAGTTTTTAAATGGGAGCAGGTCAAAGTTGACCAATCAGAGGGAGGCGTCAAGAGAAATGTAGGCACCTGCGAACTCTGAGTTTTCTTCGCTCGCTTTTGTTTCTCGGTAGCTTGTTTCTTGTTTCCAATATGTATGTCTTCGGCTGACGTCATCCTGCCCGAAGTACCGAGAAACAAAAGCGAGGGAAGAAAACTCAGAGTTCGCAGGTGCCTACGTTTCTCTCGACGCCTTCCTCTGATTGGTCAACTTTGACCTGCTCCCATTTAAAAACTATGACCTTCCGGACAAAAGGAAGGTCATTTTCGTGATCAGTGGTGCCTCCCGAACACCGCTATACCCCGTTGGTCAGGTAGTTCTGGGACACCCTGTATATATATAATCTACATGGCTTCTATATCTATATATAGGTTAGTTATTGACAACAGCGACGCCATTGGCGAAATAGTAAATTTCTTATTTTCGACGCATTTCTGGTGTCGTTTTTTCGTTGATTCCCCTATTAGAGATGAGACTCCTCTTCTACTCTGGTCTCCATGATCGCCCCTATCATTTTCGCCATGGTAGAATGAGACAAGTTATATTCTGACCACTGAAATCTAACCATACTGGAATTCGTACCCCCTGTATTTAGAGGTAATCAGGCCAGCGTGCCGGCCTCTCACTCGCCTGTGGATGAAGTTATCCTTTTCGAATTCAACCATGGTAGAAGTATACCAGGTATGTTCATTTCATGAACACATTTTCGACCACTTCTGCGCAGCCCGAAGATTCCGCCATTTTTTATAACACTGAAGACTCTTTAGTCCGTATTCACAACTCGCTCTTAAGGTCACTAACAGAGTCGCTTGTAGTTAAAACTCACTAAGAAAAAACTTAAAAGCGCACTATTAGCACTAAAAGCGAGTTCTGAATACGGGCTTATGTCGCGGTGTCCATGGAAACGAGACGCTAAGACTGGGAGCCTCATTGGCTAGACAATTTACCCGGCAACAATGGCGGAATCATCGAGCAGCACCTTATTGGTCCTCTACGACGGAGATGCGTCAGAACATACCTGGTATACTTCTACCATGAATTCAACTGCGCATGTGGTGTACAATCCCTGCAAAAAATGTTGTCCCGCCGGCATATCAATGCCAGCCGTGGTGTGATGGAAAGAGCACTGAAATACAAGTACATATAAATCATATATAGGCTCCATGATATAAATATAGAGCCTTATAAAAACGACAAAAAATATTTAGCAGTCTTCGAAATAAAATATATGTGCCACTATTTCAGGTTATGTTATGTTGGCTTAGTCCTCCTCGTACGCACTGCTCGACCCCAGCTTAAACTTTTTTAGAGACTGTACAGTCCGTGATACAGACAGGCTGCTACATTCGTCTGTATCCTTGCTATGTCTCTCTGCACGTCCCTATCACTGCCGTACGGATTCCAGTATGGTTAGAGTTCAGTGGTTCTGACGCATCTACATACGCCGCAGAGGATCAATAAGCTACTGCTCGAAGATTCCGTCATTATTGTCGCGTAATTTGAAACAAGGCGCAGAGTTTTAACTGTTGGAAACTTTCGTAACAAATATTATTTCATATTAAAATTAATTTTTGCAACTTCTCACTTCACAGGACGGCATTATTATTGAAATTGTCGCCTTTATTATGCACAATACATATCTCAGCACACACTTCACATACGATCAGGATCAGGTTGGGTGCTTTCCACTTACTGGCACAAGTTGACACAAGTCGACTTGTGTCGCCAAAAGTGCTTTCCATTTGATTTGTGTCGCCGTGTGTCGGCGACACAAGTCGACTCGGGAAGACTCTGCTAGAGTGGTGAGTTTACGAGAGTCGACATGAGTCGACACAAGTCAACACAAAAGTCATGTAAATGGAAAGCACCCATCCTATCCTTAGTTAATTTGGAGAAGCACATGGAAAGCGTCATCTCTTAACCGAACATTCCGCTAGCCCGTCGATCCTCTCCAGTAACTCGATTTATTGCCAGGAGTGAGAGTTCTTGAGAAACTCACTCAGTTAGGATAGCAATAAACAAATAGCCCATGCCTACATTCTTTGTAGCCCATATATTTATGCACGTGTAGGGCATAGAAAGCTTTCCCCGAATTATTTAGAATATATCTTATTTATGCGTTGATGACAGACTGAGAATTTGAAAGCATTGAATTCGGATTTGGGGACAGAAATCGTGATTCAATTTTAATCCTTCATTTGAACTCGCCGCTCAATTCTAGTGAGATTATTAATCACTAAGCCGCGATATAACAGTGTATCCTCTAGGGACTTTATTTAGCGCCCTCAGCAGCCATCACTGACGGAAATGCAATTTTCTACAATGGCGAATTAGATATCTTCAGGTAAAAACACAAGAGGAACTCAACTGAAATCCACGCGATATAAGTGAGTAAATTCGATTAAAAGAAAATGTGGTTACGGTTGCCCATCTACGGAAGAGCCAACACTGTTCTTTTTACGAAGTTAAAAAATGTTCGTTGAGTCTTCTTTTGACTTGATAAATTATTGGCATGTAGACAGTAGTCTCGAAAAACGTCGTCGCGATTCGCTTCTATCTGAATTTCAAAAAACCGCGAGTTTGTGGCAATCTCAGGCAGCCTCATCCGCGATAACAATAAATTTAAAGTTAGTCATTTACTCATCGATTTTAGTATTTTATCTCTTTTTCATTCTAGTCTCCTTTGGCAAAGTACATAAATGATACATTTTTTTATTTCAGTTTGGGATCTATGTTCAGAGTACTGCTGATTTCTGTATAACCATGTGATCAATGTTCTTTTTATCATGCATCGATCAAGTATGTGCTTGTCTTTATAGTGTCATAATTGGGTAATTAGTTTTCTTTTCATATTATAATGTTGATTAACTATGATACGAATTAACATTTTTCAGGAACAGTGTAGTCCGAATGGACAAACAGCGGAAATCCTTGGAAGGTGGAGACAATTTGATATATGAGTTCAGTGAAATTTTTGAACTATTTGATAGTGCTGACATATCAGAAGATTTGCCTCTCCTAGAATCAACCGGACTGAGCCCATTAACTTTATCCTTAGATCATAATCTGACACTGCAAGAGGATAATTTGCTGGCTAGTGAAACCGACATGGGCATTGAAAATACCTGGTCAGTTCTTTTCAAATAAATTTAAAAAAACAAAAAGTGGTAAAACTTCAGAGTACAACTTATTCTTGAGGAACTACATGTAAGAAAGACTTAACAATTCACACCTAACTCGAAGAAGGAGTCGTATTGTACGATTTAGTCCTAAACAATTTGCAGTTAATTTCAGTAAGGAGTCATATTCTGCAGTTTGGCCCAAAAAGAATATAAAACAAAGTCCCACAGTTGCATGATATAAAAACTATCGTTACATAATTTTATTAATCTTCATGTACCTTGTTATTTAGGACGGAAGCAAACAGTTCAGCGTCTGATTATGCAAATCCATTACCAGCACCTCCTGGATTGGATGACTTTACAGATGTTGGAGCCAATCCCATGGAAGAAGTTTGTATAAGCATGGAACATGGACCATTCTTACCACCTGTCACTCCAATACTAAATAACCTTTTTGCTGATACAGGAGAGATGCAGGATGATTCTGTGATTGGTGAGATAATACCCAGTTATGAATTGTAAGGTACTCTCCTTCAAATCACCGAAATAGATTGGTAACACGATGATAACGATCGTCTACTTTTTGAGGCGTCTCACTGTATCATAATTGCATTGAACAATATGGATAGAACAAATACTTGATGCAAAGAAATGCTATTCTGCTCTTTATTATCATTTGACGTTTATTTGAATCCCTGAGACTGCATTCTAAACTCTGTTATACGTGTGTCATGGATAACCATATGTGACTTATAAAGTATTTTATAATCCTTTTATTTGTCCATATTAGCGTATTCAGTGATAAGCCGACTACAATGTTCGTATTTGTCAAGATCATAATCAATAAGTACCATTTCTCTTATAGAAGTTAGCACCCCTGCTGGCGTCTGTGGCTTGCGAAATCTCGGTAATACGTGTTTTATGGCTGCGGGGTTGCAGTGTCTTACTGCCACCCCTCCTGTGCTGCGACATTTTTTGGAGTTGCAGCAGAGAGGACAAAAGTTACTGCATCCACCTCCGGATACGCTGATGGCTCATTTTAGTTCGCTCCTCGGTAAAATGTGGTCTGGAAGATACAGTGTTGTCAGGCCCACCGAATTTAAGCAAACTCTAGGCGCCTATCACTCGCAATTTAAAGATTATAGACAGGTGAGCCACATAGGTAGAAATGAAAACAGTAACAGTAATTTTGTTACTCTATGTTATTATCGTGCAGGTGTAAAATCTTTTGTTCTATGCCTTTCTATATTCAGCATGACTGCCAAGAGTTTCTTGCACTTCTGCTCGATTCTCTTCACGAACAAACGAATACGGCTGCCAAAATCTGCCAGATGCCTGTTGGTGCTACTGCCGTTGCCCCTGCTACTGCTACTGCTACTGCTGCTGCTGCCGCTGCTGTTGCTGTTGCTACTGCTGCTACTGTTGCTGCTACTGCTGCTACCACAACCACTGCCAATACAACTAGTCAAAATGAAAACGTGGGAAAACGTTCTTTCATTGAACCTATTATTACTGCCACTAGTAATTCAAACTCTAATATTGAGCTTATGGAAATGTATGAAAATTCACCATGGCCCGAATGTCCTAATAGCCCAAATCTTACTATGGCTGGCTCTCCGCGAGGTAACGATCTTTTTCCATTTCAATATAATTCATGGGTTCTTTCGTCCGTTATACATTATAATTATATTACGCTGTCCGGTGGCCTAAATTTTCCATAGAGCTCCTGTAATATTTGTGTACATACATTCAGATTTAGACTCGCCGATGGCCGAGCTAGACAGTACAGCAAATTCACCTCAAAGATTGCCTTTGAATGACAACGACGACGAAGAAACATTGGACTCGGAGGAAGTAGTCGATACGAGTAAGACTACTTTTATTCATAACATAACACAAACGAATAAAAGTAGTCGAGACGAGGAGAACGAAAAAGATGGTGACGAGAAACTCGATAAAAACGAGGAGAGGGATGACGAAGACGACGACGAAGACGAAGAAAGAGAACAGGACCAGAATGATTACATACGAGATAAGGAGCAGTTAACAGTCCACGCAACAAACAGAATTAATACTACCAGCTGCCAGCCATTAAGATTCGATAAGCTGATTGCCCTCTCAAAAAATGTAGCCGCGCAGTACCATGGTCTTTACGACATTCTAAAGGATGCAAAAACGAGTAATGCCAATTTCCTTGTAACACCGCAAGAATGTAATAACGAGATTCATTATGACTCGCAAAAGTTTCCAAAGGATAATATTCGCAGAATGACCTTGGAAAATTCAAATCTAATGGAAAATCATGATTTTGACAATAAGAGCGTCAGTATCAAGAGGATAAAAGAGGTTAATGTTCAAAAGATGAATTGCGCAATGGATAACTTATCTAGCGGCGGTTCTTATGTTAAATATGATTCTGGTTTGGAAAAGTGCAATGTAAAGAGAATGAGACTAGAAGATCAGGAAAAAAATCATAAACGCGATGGACTTGGAACGAGTTTCGGTCGTGTTGGTAGTGGTGGCATTGGCAGTGACAGTGACGGTGGCGGTGGTGGTGGTGGTAGCTGCGGTGGTGGTGTAACGCGATGCTCCAGAGGACTACAGAACAACGAAAATGGAGCAATAGCTCCTCAAGAGGATCTCGAAGCAGACATGCACTGGGCAAAGCATCTAAGATCTAACAGAAGCATTATCGTCGACACGTTTCAAGGGCAATTTAAAAGCACGGTAAGTAAAATATGAATAGTTAGCAGATAGTGTATCGTTTTAACGTGAAAGAGTTCATAAAACTTGCTAATTATTGGAAGGTATATTACATTTAAAAAAAAACTCCTATATAAAAATTGTAAGAGTTACTCCCCGCTGTGATCAGAGCCAGGAATACGAGGCTCATATTGCCGTACACATAAACAGTAAAGAATGGATCATAAAATGTATTTCAGGTTAAATATAAGTTTCGTATGGTAAAGTATACACTTTGTCTTTTACAGGTCATATGCGCAGTATGCAAACACGTGTCAGTTACTTACGAACCATTCATGTATCTGTCTGTCCCGTTACCGCATGCAATGGAGAGGCAGCTTATCGTTACTTACGTGCCGGCCAATAGCGAGTCTCCGACAAGATGCGTTGTCTCTTTGAACAAGCAATCGAGAATTGGCAAGTTGAAGGAGGAACTGCTGAAAACTTTGGGCAAGGAACATCGTGTCGCTATTGGCAACATAGCTATGGCTGAAGTACTCGAAAATCACATCGCCCGGATACTGGTAAACAACAAGTGCTTGACCTGTTTGAACATTTAGGAACGAATTACGGAAAAAGTGGCGTAGGTTTAAGAAGCGCGGAGATACTCATAAAAGGAAGCAGACTCCGCGTATTCAATGTCTATCGCGAAATTTATGGCATATCAGCACTTTCCAGAATATTGAAATCTTTGTGACACCGTAACTCCTATTGTACCCACTGCACCCAGAGACTAGCTGCCAGACACAAAGGCTTCTATAATAATGTTTCTGGACCTCTTTTCTAATATCTCCTCGGTCGTTTAAACGGAGAGTAAAGAAGACAGTCTGTTCGCTAGTGACGACAACCGTCGATACGACTCTCCGATAATATAGAATTTTGAATCACCTATGAAAGAACATTCTCGTAACTCAAAGATTTCGTTACGGGGCTACATTTCATCGTACAAATTACTTCTTATAAAGTTTTTAACGAACGTATTTAATAACTTAGTGCGTGTGCTCCTGCGTGTATGAGTCGTTAATATCTCAGTGGCCCTTTCCCTTGCAGGATGATAATTCGCTGTTGAGATACGTCAACGATACTAATCGTACTGTATACGCCTTCGAGTTGTCCGAACCACCCAACGCCTTTGTTTTGAAATTTGAAGACGGAAATGATATTTCCGATATCGAAGCTAATAACGCTTGTATCGCCACTACCGACAATGGTGCTGTTGTTGATCGCAAGATTCGTCCTGGAGCTTCTGTGAAAGTTGGCTGTGACGTTGTCTGGGATGATACAGGCAGTGCGAACGGAAAGGCATGTCAAAATAGCGCTGTCGTGCTCATTGGAGAGGAAATTGGCCCGTGCACCATTTGTCTCGAAGAGCTAGACGGCGATCTAAAGAAACATGCTGGCAATACTTGTAACTTTATTATGTGCGATCCATGTATCGAGGTAGGCACTTTTTTTCTTCTTTCTTTTCTTTTTCCCTTTTTTTTCTATTTTTTGACGAAATTAACGAGTATACTTGGGAAATTCGTTCAATCATAAATGATCATGCGCATTCAACATTGAATATATTAATGCCTTAATTGAACTGCAATTAGGGGTGTATTTCGAAATGTACTGACAGTACTATAAAAGTAATTATATCTCTCTTAGATGCTTATGGATGAATAAGGACACAGCGTTGGTTACAGTACTGGCAGTACTGTCAGTACATTTCGGAACACACCCTAAGTAGTTCGTATTGTCAATGTCTAGAATTTGTATATCCGTTATACGTTTTAGTTTCACAAATTTTTCACGTGGGAAAACAATCAAAAGTGAAATCTTATAGAGTGAAAGCAATTTATCGTTATAACGCATCTTACGTATCGTACGTTGAGTAGCAATGGCTAGTTATTTATAAATTTTTCTGTTTTATCGCATATTGAAACGAACGTATTACATCTGTTTCTGTACCACGAATTTATTTCTAAAATCAGCTAAAATGACAATTTAGAGCAGTGCCCATTACCCAACAGAACTACTTCAAGAACCAAACGGAACCTCAAATGTGCCCAGTGTGTTCAACGTATGTAACGGCCTCGTCGTTTGCAAAGATCGACCAGACTGGTAGGCCGAGGCCAGCTGTTCGCATTCTGAATGTCCCGGTTGTACTGAGACAGGATACCAACGAAACAACCAACAACCGTAAGGGTACCAAGCTTTTTGGATATCCACACCTAGTTAAGTTGCCCTCGAGAGTCAATGCAAAGGATCTCTACGATATTATTGAGAAGGTTATACCGCAACATGGCAGCTACACGGTTCACTTTGTCGACGGACAGGTCGGTGTTAAAACCTTATTTCATCTGATAACCCCTCTCGCTCTCATGCTACCCGTTAGAAATATTCAATGCTCAAAATTGACAAGGCTCTAGAGAGTATATCTGTCAATGAAGAAATATTGAAATAACGTCACCTCATGCGCGGGTATTTTTTTTTTCGTTGATACGCAGGGACATCACTGTTCACGCTGTATGTATACCGCACACTGTACTGGTTGTCGGGTGCCGGAAACTGGCTTGGTTGCACTTCAGAATGGCGATACCCTCGCCATCCGATATACGGAAAATCTACCGAAGATCGTTCAGCCAATTGAACATATTACTTTAACGAGACAACGGCCCCACCATCCGCTCTCCCTTTACGATTGTCTCCAAGCATTTAGTCAAAGGTAAGCCTCGCCAACAATCTGAATTGATCCTTCTCTAAGATTAAACTTACTTGGTAACTTTTTATTATCTTTCATTTAGTTAACGCATCACTTTCACCTCCGATTTCAGTGAAACCTTGGACGAGCTCAATCCATGGTTTTGCCCAACGTGTCAGCGTAACCAGTGTGCTACAAAAACATTAACCGTCCATCGTTATCCCAAGTTTCTCATAGTTTATCTTAAGAGGTAGGCTGCATGATGCCATTGACGAATACGATTATGTTAAAGCTAGTGGAGAGATGACTGTTGTCATGATAAAATGGCAATACTTGTAATAATGAACGAACAGATAATCGTGAATAGTGGTAATGAAAGACAAAATTTGTGCCCTATATTTGATAACTACAAGCTACAATTAACAACAGCAGACTCTATCAAGTTTATTTTGAATTCCGATTCTCACTGCCCTTGCCCATATTTGTATTCTTCCTTTGTAGATTCGTTTTCTACGAATGTGTCAGTATGAAGCTCGACGACAAGGTTACCTTCCCTCTGGTCGGGTTGAGCGTGGGCAGACATCTGTACGACCTTTATGCATGCGTCTGTCACTTTGGAGGTGAGTCGAGACTAAGAGAATACGGTTCTTTGTTTAAACTTTTATCGATTAACGCCCGTATTAGACAAATCGCTTGATAAGCGCGGCATTATACTCTATTTATCTTTTTTATGCAGGTGTTTCGGCGGGTCATTACACTGCCTATGCGAAAAATCCTAAAACAGATGTCTGGCACTATTATAATGACGAGATCACGAGCAGGCAGAAACCCCAAGAAGAAGACTTTAGCAACGCTTATATCCTTTTTTACAGTCGACAGGGGACTTCCTTGAAACCGTGCAATATATGAGTGACAACAATCGTTATTCGTCCCTAGGACCTGACCCAATCGATCGTCCTACGCTAATATCGGTAGATACATGAATTATCGTGTGCAGCAGTGGTAAGCCAGCATTCGTTTTGAGCTTACTTCAAACCGTACAGTTTTTCTACGATTGAAAGTACATCGCTCGAATACACGTGTTACTAAGGACAAAGTTCAACGGAATGTACAAAATTTTAATACCTAACATTTTAAATAAGTCTCACGTTCCGCGAATCGATTTCCGTCTTAAAAATGAAAGTCTGATATTCCTGTATGATTTTACATGCTTAAATCATAAGAGAAACTAAAAACATTAGACACGTGACGGCTTTTATACAGTTTTTGACCGCTATAATTCGCATTCGATCGAATTCATATATAACGTATTGACATGTGTCTCTGCGTGCCTTTGTGTATTTGTGTGCGTGCATGCATAGACGAATGACTGAGCGTCCGTGGGTGGGTGTGTTAAGCCAAACTTTAGGTGATATCTATTGAATGATGTTTTGTCAGAAATCCATTGTACGGCTCGCATGTTAATCTTTCTTCTTCGTTCCCTTGAAATAGGAGGAAAGAAATTCTTAGGTAATTTTTAGGATGAAAAAAAAAAGTATAAAAATGATCCGTACACCTTTCATACTTGATGCGTATGGCGGCGAAAAATAAGTATATACTTACATCGATCTATCTGTATGTATAAAATTTGTACCATAGTTAAATATAATCACGAAAAATTCAAGGTGTAATTATTAATTTTGCAAGCGTCGTTCGCCTCGCATTGATACAGCGTAGTATCCGTCGATTTATGGATTCTTTTGTCAAATTTTTTGCTGTAGTACTTTTATTACACGGAATTTGTCGTAACAAACATCCACTAATATACATATAGTAATTATTGTTACCTCGTAAAGCTATACTGGGTCGGTTCGGCTAATAGCCAGAATTGCTATAAACGAGTTGCTGTGTTGGTTGCTTGATTTATTGGAAGTCGACGGTGAACGTGCGTAATGCAGGTACACGAGATACGCTATTGTTACTTGAACACGTTTGCATGTCTCCCGAGTCGCTGAAACAGCGCACTTGGAATTCGTTGAATTCGAAATTAAACTATTCGTTGTAACAAGCGATGAGTAGCATGTGCAAAGTATCAAAAACGAAGGAAAATATCAAATAATGTGGCCATGCGCGAAGCTGAATTGACGTCGGGCGCACAGCACAGTCCTTCTCCTCCACTGCGAAGTTACATCAAAAAAACAAAAGTGACGGAGACATGTAACGGGTGGGTCCCTCTCGTGGCTCTGCGATCGGTTTCTGTAAGGTCTTTTATATCAGTACTTTAATGGTGCGGTCTCGCATATTTATAAACAGTCACATTACGATATGGATAACGATAACAAAATAACTCTTACGTTCTTCTATATCTTACGACACTAAACACGCTAGTTTTCTTACATATTACGTAGAATAAGTCGTGAATAGCTCACAAGAGAGACTTGAAATGTATACATAAGTATAGCGACAAATGTATTTCAGTAATCGCTGTTACTATATTTGGTACTTAACTTAATAGAGTTGGAAAGCCGCACGAAGTGACTGTCATTCGTCGACGCCACCGACACGCTGCCGCGTGTGGTTAACCCAAGTGCTTAGCCGCAGGTTAAAATAAAAAAGATACTACATTGTGCAAACTGCAAACGCCCCAGCGTTTAAACCGAAAATTAGGTGGCATAGATCCTCACTTGTTCGTCGTCGTAGCTCCCGTTGTGGTGGACGCGCAGCTGCTTACACACACGCACGCGCGCGTGCGCTCGCTTCGCATGAGCCGAAACGTGCTTGTGTCGGCAGTACAAGCAACGTCGTTGCGAGTACTTTGTGACGTAACAACTAATATGTATCTTAAATTTGATTGAATTTCGACGTTCGATTGACGAACTTTAAAACGTTCGAGCTCATGATCTTTAATTCGGAATTATGGGATAAAGTAACCAATCGTGGGAGACGAGAATACGATTAAGTATCGGCCTATGAACAGTTAACCTATCCTAAGCTAACAGGGTTAACAAATGTTGAAGCAGATTCATTCATCATACGCTTTGCTGATATTGCATGAGCTCCTATTTCTGTCTCTAATATCCAAAGAACATTTCGTTTCCAACAAAAATAATTTTTAACTGTTGTGCTTCGAATAGCAGCAAAGAACGAACGACACATAACGAATCACAGAGAGTAGAGTTGACTTAAATTGCCGGTCCAAAAATGCGAACGTATCTTTACGGTAACATATATGTATAACATGTACGAATATTCTTGTTTTCCCTATATAAAATCGACTCTTTCTAAGAGCACACTCTCTGGTAACACGTTTTCCCTGAATTTGCACTGTCGCAAAGGTCTAATTATAACTGTATGGTGATGCGCGCCATAAGTTCACCGCCGTAAGTCGTCTAGCAGCGTACGTAGATGACGTATACGCGATGGATGGCGGGGAACATTCTCTAACAGCACACGATTCTGATCCCAGCTGTCTGCTCTTAGAGAGAGTCCACTGTACATTATATATATATATATATATATATATATATATATACGTATATATATATATATCAAAAGATCAACTTTTATTTATAACATGTACACTTAGTACCTATAATTATCGTCCAGCTGCACGAAGGTCATCCGGAGCCCTCGTTTACATTTCCTTTCTTAATTATTCGATTCTCGTTCGGTCCTTTTCTTCTCGCAGCTTTGCCCTTTCATCTCGTCGTTCGCTTTTTTTTTTTGTCAGCAGCACGAGTTCATGCACAGAGACGCACACCTCGACCTCGATTCGTCAAAGCAAAGTACACATTTTAAATATTTTCTTCATTCTTCATCGTCCAACATCAAGACGAATGACCCCCCGCTTTACTTAACACTAACATTATATATATCTCGAGTCAGGCGATTCTTCACTAGTTCTTCATAAAAATGCTATTTTTTTACGATTTTATATAGTTGTGAATGAATGCGTATTGTGTATGCGTTTGTATATGCATATGCATAGATTTGCGTGCACAAGTGCATAAGGACTTCAATAAAAATGCATGCGTTTAATCGGCAAGGCATCTTCTACATTTACATGAAACGTATGCATATTCATACACGTGCACGAGTCTCTTAAGAATTAGCGTGAAGATGATATATCTGAAGAGTCGCGCGATCTTGATATTGTTCACATATTGTAATCGACTGGCAGCATTGTTTCAACGACATCACTAATTACGTAGGTACGTAGTTTTTTTTTCATGTTTCAGTCTATTTTTCTTCTTATACGTTTATTTTCTTGACTTTGATCTCAAAATGACTAGATCTGTGTGTTGCATCGTGTTTCGACCACTCCGCGGTGTCATACTTTGCCATCGCACCCTGCCATTTAAAATAACATCGCACCGATAGTCAGCGAACTTTGCTCTTCTTGTTGCATTAGTGAAATTCATGGAGAACTGCCGATTAAGAGGCGACACTGTGAGTATGGATTACTCGAATGATGAAAGACCGAATGATACAATATGACGAGTGGGATAGATGAGTAATGTGATTAATCAATGGAGCGAAACGGTGAACCACACAACAGCACCGGGATGCGTAAGTCCTCCGATTTCACAGTTGACCGTTCGCGTTTCTCCATTTAACACGAAGAGTGCTTCGTTCGACGGGCTCACCATGTACTGGCCAAATATACCGCTCTCAACGATCGGTCTGCTTGGATTTCCCCACTTTGTCATATTCGTTGGCATGGCTTTTCCGACGCCGGTGATCATTTCGACTTTGCCTGAAAATTGAGAAAAATAAAATGTAGGTTTGCTGCATCTTTTTTGTCAACTATTTACTTTTCTAAAGAATTTGCACGAGACGGATCAAATGATTGTCGTTAGTCGAATGAAATAGATACTTGTCACCTTTGATCCCCCAGAAAAACACTTACGTGTAAAAAGCTATATGCCAAGTACACAAGTCACTACATATCTGCCTATTATTATATGATCTAGCACTGAATGATCATTTAAATTGTATTTTCAAAATTTCCTACAACGTTTCCTTTTATATTACTACTGCTTATTGTATTTAATTATGATTCAATGGTAATTTAATAATGACAAAAACTTTAGGTGATTCCTTATCGAATATTACTTGGCGGGTCCGTGCATCGCTTGATATAAATTTGCGTTCATTATGCCAATCTTGAAACTCAAAGCCAGCGTCAACTTTCTATACAGGACACATTAACAATGACTCGTGAAAGATAATCACGGTAAAACTCTAGTAACAAATATATAGTCTTGGAATACTATTGGTACGTTCAAAGTAAGTACTTTGGAATTCCTGGCACGGAGCCTCCAAGTGGTAGTACTCAATAAGGAATCACCTAAATTTTTTATTATTATTAAATGACCATTAAAAGATAATTAAATACGAGAAGCAGTAGTTTACGTAAAAGAGTAGTGAAAACGTTATAGGAAATTTTTTAAATACAATTGAAATGATGGGGCAGTGCTAGATTATACAATAGGCAGATATGTAGTGACTTACGTATTTAGCATTAAGTCTCCGAGAACCGTGCCCTTCTGTATGTACATACATATAGTCCGTTGCCTGTAATTGGCGCGAGAGATTTCAAATCCGTATATAATCTATGCCGAGCGTATAGAAAAATTCTTACCGGTCGCTAAGTTTAAGAAGAGAATATCTTCCTTGTCAATGGAGGAGGCGTAGAGATCGTATCCGTGTGTCGTTTGTGATGGATAAAATGCGATGTCGCTGATATTAAGCGTCGTCTTGACATCAAAGGCAAATTTGAGGCCAGTTGCTGAAGCAGGAATGAAATTTGAAGAGTTATTGGGACGACAGATCGAACTCAGGTAAATACTACGGTATGATTGAATTGGACCGTATAAGTAAAAGAGCTCCTAGAGACCCGAACTACAGTGAGAGTACAATTAAAAAGAGACAACAGGATCGTATTTACGTAATATTTCTTGAACAACAAGAAGGACGCCGCTGCCCTGCTTGTCGAAAGTGACGAGGTGCCTCGAATCCGGAGAGACGAGCGGTTTCCCTACGAGAGCCGGTTTGTGGGCCAGTACGGTGTCAGTGAGGTAATCCAGAAGGAGTTGTCCGGTAGCTCGAGCGGTTACTGGTTCCTCGCATTCGAGCACAACGAATCCATCTGCGCGCGGACACGAGATCCAATAAGAAGATGCAGCGCGCGAAAGTATTTTACATATTTGGCCGCATAGAGCCAACAGACGAAGTCGTGCTTACAAAGTGCCGGAAATTGAATGTTCCTCGGTACGCAATTATAAGGAGCAAGGTCGGCGCTGCGAGTGTACCGCATATTCGCCAAGTCCAATTTGTACATACCGCGTTGATTCGTATGCGTAACGTAGCCATACTTGAACATATGCCCAATGTCCTGGAAAGTGAAATCAATCTCTGTTACGAAAGACAAAGGGTCGGCCCAGATTGACGAACCTGTCTCTCCGGTATGTAGAGGCCGCGCACGAGATCAAAGTGTCCGTCGATCGGTTCGGGATGAACCGTACGGTGTTTCCTCTTCTGGGCTGCATCCCTGATCACCTGAACAGTCTTGATACCGATGTCTCGTTCGCTGCGCCAATTCAAAATCCAAACCTGATCCAGGGCAGCAGCGTATTCTAGCTCGACAGGATACTTGTCCGTGATGACAACCTAATCGACAGTCGAGAAGTCCCCTTTATTACGACTTGGTCGAATCAAAGGCAACTGGCGCAGGTACATATCTGTAGGTAGTTTTATAGCTTACGTCGACGACGACCATTTGGATCTTACTAATGACGAGCACACGATCCTTTTTCGGCTGGCTAACGTATACGTAACGATTGGCCACATTAATTGCACGACCCCACGAGCAAGAAACTCCTCCTTCTCCGCAAACGTATTCCTGCATATGAAATACAAAGTTGAAAAGATCATAAGCGAGCGTTAGGAGGGGTCGATCATATCGCGGATCGAACAACCAAGTAGGAGATGAAGTGCAAGAGATTCTCTGAAGTTGTAGCTGGCACAACGTGATATTACAGAGTTATTCTCGAAATGGCTCGTACCGGCGGCACTCGTTACACACGACCTTTTAAATTGTCAAAAACTAACGTAATGGACAATCAAATACTGACCCGTGTGCCCGGGATAACGTCCGTCGACTTGATCTGATGGTATAGACGGCAGGTCGATGGTTCGTAGACGGAGATTCCTCGATTGTGAAATGAGAAAAATCTTCGCTCCTCGTTTGCTGCCGCTGCTGTTTGAAACGAGCGATTTCTTTTAATTAATTGTACACATACTTGCGACGTGCTTACGTCAGTATTCTGCGTTGCTTAGATATCGTGTCTATCATAAATCCAACGTTGAGACTATCAACTGAGGGGAGATTTGTTCTGTATCCGTCAGGGGACACGCAACGACTCTGAGCCGCCGAATCACGTGTTCGAGTGGGTGGCAAATCAAAGTAAGTATAAGGTGAAAACGTCTGATGCGCTATTGTGGTCTCTATTGCTGTAGAAGCATTTGTACTGACGGGTATTTGAGTTACTGGATTCTGGCACAAGTTTTACATAGTCATTATCCAGAACGACACGTGCTAGCAAACATGTATACCATATGTTTAAGATGACTATAATTGTAAGAGAAACAACAGCTTCGGTTTCGTTAGACATCCTAGGATAGTTTTAATGGGTTCCATTTCAATTTGAATAAAAATTTATATTGTGTGCACTTGCGTTGCCGCACCTGTCGATCGTCTGCATATTCACTCCTTTTTCTCATAAATTTACTGGGACATGAAGAATGAAATGGTGTAAATGCACGGCTGCGTAATAAGAGACAACTTCGGCGGCGAAAGATTTTTCAACAGACGGGAGTAGCGAAACAGATTAAGTATGTACAGTAGGGTGGGGGATGTGTTCGAATTCAGCAGTGGATCGAATGAAGAATTTGAAAGCTCTTGAGCCCCATAATCTAATCGATCGTGCAGAATTGCAATT
The DNA here is from genome assembly GCA_963971525.1 of Cephus spinipes. Lineage (NCBI taxonomy): Eukaryota > Metazoa > Arthropoda > Insecta > Hymenoptera > Cephidae > Cephus > Cephus spinipes. Next base: position 233,860 of record OZ020575.1, read on the forward strand.
GGGATTTAGTTGATATCGTTTGAACGGCCACGGGGAACTGCAACGTAACTGGAGTTTCTTACGAGTGATTTTGGGAAATGGCTCAGCCGTACTCAGCGATTGAATTTCAAAGAAGTAAGAGGAAGAGAAGCCAAAGGAAGGAAAAAATATTAGATCTCACTAGGAGTTGGTTGCTCCTGCACGATAAGGCTACTGATGTCTCGCGTGATACCACCGACGCTCGTCGCTTGGCACATGTAGGCACCGGTGTCGGCGTATCCGATACCCTTGACGATGAGCCGAGTACCGTTCCCAACGACTTCGTACTTGTTCGTCTGTTCGCGCAAAGGCTCATCGTTCTTGAGCCACTCCACTCTCGGCAACGGCTCGCCGACGACGTGACACCACATCGTCGCCTCCTCTCCAGGACGTTTCGACTGAAGTCTTGGAGTCACTCTCACTTCGGGAATTGCTGAAAATTTGGCAATTCATTCGTTTTATTAACACCCGGTAGACAAAGAGTCTGATTGGACTATAGACAGAATTGTATTCAATAAGTGCGCGCTAATACCGTTCTAACGTGGTGAGCATGTGTAGAAGCCTACGTAAAAGGAAAACTTGTGTGATCAACGGTATACAGTCGTTCCACGAGTAAAAGATCCTGCCTGGAGAACACTCTCTTTTTGCCTTAAAGGTCATATACCAGGATGGCTCCTCCAAAAGTTATTTCGCTCGTGGACAAAGTATGGATGGCGCCGATAGATTGCACACGTGCTCCCTGCAATAGCTCACGGCTGTAGTTGTGCGCACGTGCGCAGTAAGTTCTTTGTTTTATTTTATTATTATTTTGTTTCCCCCTTGGAGAGCTTTAACTTCTGACGTTCGTCCGACACATCGTCAAATACATCGATTGTTCTCCTTAGGTACAATCAATCGACCGCTTAAGGGACGAAAGGGTTCTTACTGTGAACGGTGAGCACGTGGGTCTGGACGACATCCTTGTTTCTGAGGGCGTGACAGGTGTAGTTGCCGGCGTGGATGAGCTGCACCCGTGCGAGATAGAGGCTGCCGTCATTGAAAACGCGTACCTGAGAAGCAAGAGGAAAGAAAAGAGGGTGTGTGTGTGAAAGAGAAAGGGGGAAGGCGGAGGGAGGAAAAGAGGCAAAGAGTACGCGAAGATGAAAGTGCGATTTCTCGTTTTGCGGAAATGAGAATAAAATAATGAATAAGCGCAAAGCGTCTTCGTCTAACCTCAGGCTCAGATAGAACTTCGAGGTCGGCGTCGTTGCGTCTCCAAACGAGTGGCGGCGGTGGCGTTCCCGTGACGTCACACTTTATCTCAACGTTATCACCAACTCTTGCGGATATTTCATTGATTTCCAGAGTCTTATCCAGGGATACGACCGATACACCTGAAAAGCCATACTTTGTTGCAATTGCACGTTATATTCTTCTCAATGAGACCGCCACCTGTTCCACGCTCGTACCCAAGCGTCGAAGTAATTGACTATCGAAATCATAAAACCTTTGGGCTACGTGCGAGTGGGTTAGCTAGCGAGCTACTATGCGCGTTACAGAATTTACTATCCATTTGGTCAGTTAGACCCGCCCGTGAGGCGTGGGTGCGCCGGACGGCAATGCAAACACGTAAGAGCAGGCGACAGAGGTGAAATGCGAATATCGATACCCACTGTACAGTTTACTGAAGGCCATGTAAAACTCGTTAATGTTGAGCCGACCGTCCTTGTCGGCATCATCGTAACTGATCATATGACCGAGGGAACATCCTCGACTGAGCTGCTCGAGATCCTCTCGCTCAGCGATCTGGAGGAATCAAGGAAAAAGCAAAATAGTCATAAGCTCGGGATCGAAGAATCTCCGCTCTGTTTGAGGAGCGGTCTCTCTCTCTCTCTCTCTCACCTGTTCCAGCTCATCTCGTTCGAGATTGCCATTATTGTTTTGATCGTAGTGCGAGAACATAATGCTCACGAGGTATTCCTTACTATGATTGTCCTGCGCCATGAGCCTCGCGTGGTTATAGAGTAGAAGATTATCCTGAAACGTAAAGGACGATGCAAAATGGCGGGGGGATGAATCTGAAAAGATATCTAACCTACCTACTCCTCTCGTACCTTCATGATCTCGTACTCTTGGGCCGAGCAGTCGTCGAGATCGTAACTTTCCTTCTCCACGAGATTCTCTCTTTCGAACGAACGATCAGTCTCTGCCTTCGTAGCTTGGATCGATGTCGACCTGGCTGTTGACGCCAGGACGTTGCCAATAGCCGGTAAAGCCGTTGACGTCTCTTGGTGCACATCTGTGGAAAAGAAAGGAGCAGGTCTGTGCAGTCTGTCCAAAGACATTCTTGTATTCCGCCTCGACATTAATGAGAATCCCAATGATACGATGGGATCGTGTCTGTCGCGTTACGCTTAACACGTCGTTGATCCTACCTCGATGTAGACACCTCATTAGTCGGCTGGCGGTGAGAGGGGAGCCAGCATTGCAGGCCGCTCGGTGAAGTTCGCAATGATTCGCATAAACTTTTCCGTTGCTTCCGCAAACTGGTCTGTGCCTTCTCGTGCATCGCCTCGCACATATGCATACGGCCACGTGGCCATTCAGAGACAGCTGACACTCCCGGCCGGCTCCACAGTATTTCTCGAGGCACGGATCTGAAAGATGAGTTAGATGATCCTTTTGTCGTGAAACAGCCTTCGGACTATTTACTCAAGCGCGGACGCTGAGTCTTGGATGTTCCTGAATGTTCCTCGATCTTCCTCGATCTTCCTGGACGCCCTGCGTATAGACGTTGTTCGAACGTTTCCCTCAGTTCGACGCCGGTCGGTGATCGCAAACAAGAGAGACGATGGGACAGCACCCAGAGCCACGAGAATGGCTGCCTCTTTCATTACCGAGAGACGTGTACGAAACAATTGAAAGGGATAGGCAAAGCTGGTACAGTGTACACTGTACAGTTGAGGTGCCAGCCAGCAGAAAGCAGACAGAATCAAATTGAAAGGATATCCGCGAGAGATGAGTCGATCTCTATGCTAATCCAAACGCCTCGGATATTGAATTGGATGATCGTGTGCCAGATGCGAAGACGTCTCGTCTCTCTCTTCGTTCCCCGTGAATAATCGGGAAGGTCCGTTCAAGCGCCGTCCGATAACTCCGCGGAACGGAAAAATTTGATTTCCTTCAATGTTCCAAGGATATGAAGGAATGAAAAACCTGGAAAGCCTAGTCAAACAGTGCTCGCTCATGACTCATTCGGTATATTCCGGCGATCGGAAGACATTTCGAACGCGAGAAGTCAGAAGTCGCAGAAGCGTCTGAAGTTGATGCTTCTGCGAGGGATTTGTACTGAGATTGGAGTAGGATTGCAATGAAATCAATACAAGATCGCAATAATTCAATTGAATTGTAAGTGACGGAAGTGACGCGATTGCGAAGCATGTGATTACTTACTTATGCGTGTACATTTTATTCGAGTTTATTCGAGAGCAACGTGTCAACTGAAGTTAATATCGCCATAAAAAAGAGAAATAAAACGATAAAACGATAAAACGGACGGGTGAACTTCAGTCGTCGCGATAATTGCGAATAACCATATCCTCTGTTAACCTGTACTAACCCTAGGCAGAGCATGTACAGTCTTTCCTTCTGTATCCGGTCCGAATGACATAATGTGTACGATCGTAATCATTGCGATATTCCTGAGTATACTGGGCTTTCTACTTTATACGATTCTCGTTGCGTACGATCTTCTTTAAAGATATTTGAAACCAATGAAGATCAGCATCGGTGTGCAAGTGCTCGGAGCTTGTCTCCTCACAGTAATTCTTTCGATGGTGTCGTTACTTTGGTTTCTCGTGGCTCTGCGTTCGTCGATGCCGTCAGCGTCCGAGTCCTCGAGCCTCGCTTTTAAACACAACTGACAGCTTCCAGTTGGCAGAAAAGACAAGGAAAACCTAGATACAAGAGAGAAAGGTGTACATCGTCCTTACTTCGACTTCGTGACTGTTGATGCGGTTGCCGTGGCGCAGGTGAGGCTGCCGAGGAATCCAGAAATGTCGTGGGTAATGCGGATGCCACCGACGTTGAGGATACCGAGGAGGACGCCGGAAAAATTGAAAAATCCTTTGGACCGTCCAGGAGGTTCGCAGTTGCATCGCCCCAATTGCTGGGCGTTGTCGCAAAGTCACGATGCCGTCGCGCGTGCTGCAACAGAGAGTTTCGTGCTATTCGAAAAACCGAACTAACCGACATCGTTCGTGGCCCTCGGATTCTCCATTTACCGAAAGACTTTCCTGCTGCACTGACACTTCTTAAATGATTTAATTACATTTATTCGGCAGCCACAATGCACTAACTCTGTGCATTTGCTAAATTGGCGTGTGGCAAGGCTCAATAACGCAAGTAAAAAAGTAAATCTCTTTCCCATCATTTATCGTGTTCTGCTTGATGAAAGTATCGACCTTTACGTAACGCAGGTATCCCTGCTTAAAGTAGCTATGCCAAACGTTTACAATGAATTCACCGGAAAAAGGATTTGAATTATCTTATCAGCGGCATGCTGGTTTATCAACGTTTCCGTCGGAAACTCATCTCTATAGTTTCTCGTGATTATTCGATAAACAGACCTATTCATAATTGTATGACTGAACTGACGTACTTCAGTACGCAATATAAGCACGAGATGATAATGGCTATTAGATTAATTTATGATACGACCATCTACCTGCAATCCCTCCTGCACCTCCTGCTTTAAGAAACTTAAATACCTATTGAGTTTTCTCGATTGCTGTTCCGTTGACCCTTCAACTTGAAGCCTGTATGCGCCGTTGCTTAATTACTCTCATGTTTTCACAAATTTTTCTATATCCATGGTCCACACAATCGGTACAGTGGTCGAGAGCGAACATCATTCAGATATCGTTGTGTCTGTTCGGTGAAGTCGGAAAAACCAGAATAATAAGTTACGTGCTGCGAGGCCACGAAATCTTATAAGACAGCAGTACTTTGGACAACCCTGGCATAGCTGTTGCCTCCTCCAGGTCAACTTTGCAACCCTTAGTAGACACAATAGTGTATTATCTCCGGATGTTTTTGGTCCTGCGACCTCTGGCCGAGTTTGTAGAAACAACTCGTCCGACGCGTCAGTGCCCGCTTGTAGCCCGAGGGTTACGGACGCGTCTTGTATTCGGATCCTCTATCCCGTGAAAAGAGTTGAAATGCAGTGCCGTTCGGGATCCACAATCCTGCCGATCGCGGCGTCCCTACTGATGCTTGCACTTGGCCTAGCACGTTCGAGTATGACACCTGCTTCAAGCATTCTTTGTCCTTGCCCTACGAGCGAGCCGATCGTACCATCCGCGTCACCGCCAGCAGCGTCATCGTCATCGTTATCGGCGCAGGCCGCACCAGCGACTGCGAACTCAGACGATACGATAACAGGATGGAACTGGAGTTGGCACTGGAGCCGGAAGGCCCTGCTCGTGCGAGGTGTACCCTGCTTCTGTGATCTTGGCGCAAGACCCATCAGAGACGATTACGTCTACTCGCCTGGGATCGGTTCGCACAAATTGCACACCCGAGCACTCGTATGGAACGAGGCTAGAAAGATGTGCAACGAGGAGGGCGGACATCTCGCCATCGTAAATTCTCTGGCCGAGGCGCATGTGAGTTGATGCTCTTTCTTCTTCTCTTTCTCTCCTTTATTATATCGTGTAAAATGCATACGCTACTGCAGTCTAATGAGCCGCAGGCTGGGGCGACTCTAACAAGACGACGTTGGCATCTGTGTGGTTTGCAGGTGCTCGTGGAAATATTCAATGCGTCGGGTCCCGTGAAGGGGGCCTCTTACACGAATGTTGCATATCTTGGCATTCACGATCTATACAAGGAAGGCGAATGGGTGACGACTCTCGGCGAGTCTTTAGCTCGCACGGGTTACACGAAATGGAGCGACAAGTGGGGCGGCCAGCCGGACAATGGCCAAGGAAAGCAGCACTGTGGCGTCTTTATGAATGAAGGCGGACTCGACGATGTAGCATGCGACGTTCCCTTTGCCTTCTTCTGCGAGCTGCCTGATTTTCAGATTCCTCGTTGACTCTACTTTCTTTTTTTTTTTCTTTCATTCGACAGCTCAAATCACGTCGTATCACTTTACGATCAAGTACCTTGCGTGTACCTATTAAATTCTGAAGTTTAATGTGCTGCATTGTTATTGTATTCTCACTCGTCACTCCCCATTTGGAAGTCCATTTCCTTTTGTTGCCTGTTCAACGATCCAAAGAACCGAGCGGATCATGGATAGCCAGTTAAGCAAGTCTTCAGGCCACTGCCTGTCTCGCCTTTTAAAAATCGTATACCTATGTATCATCGTACGATTCCACAAACGTTATGTCAGGCCTAATTACAGAGGAACGAGAATACTTTGTGCACGGAGGATCGACCAGCGACCGCTCGTCGACCCACCACACAGGCGGGCTTTTACTCCACAGCGCTCGTCCAAACATACAAAAATGCGAGTTAAAGAGAGAAGACAGAAGAAAGGAACGAGCTAAATGGAGAACAAAGAAGAGAGAAAGTAGCAAAGGGATAAAAATCGAGAGCTCCATGGCGATTCGCTTCAATAACTATGGAAATGTAAGTGCTTCCTGCGATACGATGGAATTTTACTAATTTTCCAAGCAGTTGGACCGACTATTAGACTTTTCCTATTAGACGGAGCTGATTCCATGAAATCCTGCCGTATATGTCCTGAAAGACTTTCGCTATTCGTGAACGTGTCTGATTCTGGCGAACGAAAGAAACGAACCATATACGGTGGGCGTTCGAAAAAATTCCAGTCAGTTAAGTCTTTCATTCGGCATTTCAAGAAGACAGTCGAAAGACATTATAACTTACGTCAGGTCTAAGAAAAACTTGATTGGTCGGAAATTTTTAAAGGGAACTCTGTACGTTTGTCATTTCTCACGTAAATTCTCTAAATTTGCTAGCAGGCATCAGATTCCAAAACGAGGCGATCTATAGAACTCCAGGACTGCATTGAAAGGTCAGCTCTTATAGAGACTCATTCACGTTAGGCCTGATAAAATCTTTCGATACAGTGGCTCAGTCTGCGACTGTTTATTCAAAATTCAACTCCTTTAGTGGCTCTGATTTCTAGAAAATATTCGTAGATCCAACATTAAAGAATTCAGTGAAATGATCGTAACGACTGATTGGTTCGGTTCGGTTGGTTTGGTTGATTTGGCTATATGCGACACGTATTCTGTCTGATGATGTGAAGCGGAATTAAAGAAGAAAAAAGGAGAAACTAGTCGAGCCATTAGCCGAATTCAGAATGGAGTATTAATATCGGAGTCAATTTTTTTGAATTGCTTGACATTTACATGTTGCTTACATTATACATATTCTCAAGAATTTCACATTTTTCCTTTTCTAGAAACACGGTTTGGCCTTTTGGAAAAGAGGGCAATGAACCAAGTCTATACTTAAAATTGAACCGCACAGTTACACTTAACTGAAAGAAGTTAAGCTCTCGCTTTCTTTTCCGTTCCAATCTTCGTATACGAAAGTCACGAAAAAATACCTACTCGTATGTGCGCGTATCACAACTGATCGCAATTCGTGCGTTTGAAGAGCAATTGCACAGAGTGAATAGGGAGATTCATCAGGTCATCAGACATGCTCTTACCTTGTAATGGGAAGCAGCAGATATCTGAGATGACGTAGCTATCGTTAGAAATACCAAATAAGAAAATGCCAAGATCCTGGGTTTCTCTCTCATCTGAAACAAATTTCGAAAAAAAAATCATTTACTAGATGCAAGCGAATGCTGCGCATTATCTCTATATGGGTATAACTGTAAGTCCAATAACGCAGCCTTCATAAGGACGGTCGACTTTGACTAACAAGTGTTAAAATCCGAAGGTCAAATGATTCGAAAAAATGGACGAGGCAGAGCATGTGATTGCGAGGCAGGACGCTATGTTATAGTATAGTGCATAATGGGCACTTTGACAGGGTCCAAGGGAAATTGAATTGGTAGGCTGGGCGAGTGCAGTTGAGAAGGGTACGTTAGCAACATTTAGGAGTGGTCGAGAGTGGTCGAGAGTGGTCAAGTGGAATGCCCGAGTAGAGGAACAAAGGAGAAGAGGTAGCAGGACCGAAAGTGGACCGGTTAACGGTCGAATTAATGTGCTGCTACTTCCCGAGGGCTGAAGAGGGTATTGCATAAATTTACATGGCATACCTTATACCGAATATACACTATACTGTGCTACCTATAGTACGAATCTATGGATATGTATTATATGTATTTATTATGTATTACGTTACGTGAGGAGACACGTAAGATAAAGAGACATGGATCGATCGAAAATCAATTTCGTCCCGACGCCTCATTTTCTCGTCGTGAAGTAAAATCTCAGACAAGCTGCAAACGCAACACTCATTAGGTGCACGCTGCCTCGTGTATAGCTAAGAATAAATCGGAGTTACGGCGCACGATAGAATTTAGTTGGCGATATGGCGATAGGTGTGCTCGGTGTGTGCCGGGCATGTCGATAAATCTGCCGCATATCGCACGTAATCTTGGCGAGCCAGCTCCTGCCTGGGGGCCACGACGAGGCTCAGTTAAGTTATAAAAATGGTATTTTCTTAAGGCGATCTAGAGTGCCTATAAGGTACGCCTAGGCACGATTCGTTACCTCGTCTTTGAAATCCGACGCTCACGTTCCGATTACGGCATTCATTCGAAAACTCTTTCTCAAGTGATCTTCCGTGTCACCGACCATTGGTCAGAGTGGCCAGTGTGTCACTTTTAACAAAAAATGCACGCTGTCCCAATTTTCCATGCTTCAGGACGTGCATTACGCCTAGCTTTGCACTGCTTCCCCAAAGACATAGTGGACCCGTCCATCCTGACGAACTTTAAGAGACCAAAGTTCTCTTATAAACAAAAACCTCTGTTAAAAAATACTCGCTTATATCCGGTAGTGGCTCGAGGATGTCCAATGGTTCTTACGCTCGATAGCACCCTCAGCACCTGTTAACCTCGATAAACTATGTTAGCCTGGCGTACCCTATCTCTCACGCGCATACCCATTCTACAATGCATCATCCCTTCGTTATCTATCGTCGTAATATTAAGATATTGCAAAGATGTTACACATTTTGTTGCTATGGTAACAATCGGTTACACTAAAGTCACATAGCAAGATCATATAAATGCACAGAAAATTGACAAATAGAAAGATTAGGAGCGTGCAAAAAGATTTAAGTGCAAGTACTAGAGAGTACTGAACTTTGAGAGAGGATTTACGTTCACAAAAATGACAACGTGACTCTATAATTCTTAAGTTAGAAATAATATGTCGGAGCATTTTTAATATACCCATAGTGCCCATACATACAGGAATACGTGCAAAATTTCAGTTTTTTTCTTTAATTTATTTGGTTTTACTCCAAGAATAGATTGGACTACATATATTGTATAAATGCATAGCGGTGCATAGGACTACAGGCATCATCCATCTCGTACTTGGCAACACCTACTGTACTGTAATGCATAGGCAAACAGCATGAAATTGTTAAGACACTCGCCCGACCGAATCTCTCTCTACCTCCCATTCTGACTTTTGCACGTCGCGCCAAACGGTTTACGAGATTTACGAGTCGCGCTCCGAGGATGGAACGCTGAGAGCGAGCGCTTTCAATTTCTCCGGTCCAACTACTCCTGCGAGCAACGATAGTGATCATCATTTCAATTTGCTTAAGATCGCACGGACGTGAATCTTGTACATGAAAAATAATACTGTCCGTTAGTGCTACTGCTTTTAAGATTTGAAGCTTTACAGATGCATTCGGGTTGCACGATAAACCATACTTTGGCAATTGTCTTTTCTATCGTAAATGGATGTTTTTATTAGTCCTTTTATTTTGGCCAAAGGTCGAACCGGACCGATTTACATGAAGGGCATCCTATCCTGCCACGTAACGTCGGGAGTTCCGGACATGAGCTGCGTTGGCTGTGAGTAAATCGTTGCGGGTTGTCCACTTTCCGGACGAATGAGAAGAAATTATTGCCGCTTCTATTCGCTGAAATCCAGCGAAAGAAGCAAAGTAAACGTTGGTGTCGATTTGGGAGCGATGTGTCGAGAAAACGAGATAGCTTTTTTTTTTAAGTCTATATGTGGCTAAATCATCGGAGTTTCTTCTTCGGAGCAATTGCCAAAAAAGAGGTCCAGTCTTGTGTTATCCATTTTATTTTTCACTCTCGTCCGTTTGATTTCTTTTTTCCCTCAGATCGGTATCATTTCGCTCGTCTCATTGTCAGTCAACTCCAGGGATGTTCAGTGGCTGGAGGTCAACCAGTACGCGAAAGCACGTTGTTATAAGCAAAGGACTTAATGAAAATGTTTCATTGCGAGATACCATAGATAGAGTTCTAGCTTGAGCGTAATCCTTCCTATGTTCTGTAGGGAACAGCGGGGCCTAAAGAGGACTAACGCGGAGTGAGCCAGTCACTAAATCCTACGAAGCTTTCAAAGCTTTGCAACGAGGGGCAGTGCTCGAGCGCTCGCGGTAGTATATTTAGGAGACGTTTTACACGGTAGGGGTTGGAACGCATTAAATCTTTACGTCCATGCTGCTAGTCGCGTTTCGCCTGTAAAGGTCCTTTTACTAGCGGTCGCCGCATGTCATTCGATCTCCCTATAGGGCCGGCACAATTTGCTGGAGTCGCAGGGGTCTGTAGGATTTAAGGGCCCGGCCGAGTGGTCCTGTTTTTTTTTTTATCAAGCAACCCTAAATGGAATTCTCCAAAAAAAACCGAGCAAATCATCTTCTCTGATAATTACGTCAACTTTCTGCAAGTTACCGTAAATGATTATAAGCAGCACACTTCTCTGCAGCTTGGATTCAAGCTGCAGACTGTCCGAATAAAGAAGAAAAAAAAAAGAAAGCTTTTGAATGATACTGATTAAGATTGAGAAAGATACGATACCGTTGGCTTCGTGGTTTTCCCGTGACGTCCAAGCGGAAAATCGTGTCACGTTTTGAGGAATGGGAGGATCAACGGATAAGTGGCCAGGGAGTGAACGGAGGTGAGAAGATGCAAGAGACGAAGGGAAGCAAAATGAAATTATATTATACTATTCCGTATTATGCGCGTGTGTGCCACCATAATCCGAGAAAATTGGATTTTCCTTGGAGTAGCAGTACATTTTTCCTTTTGCAGACGTGCGAGCTCCGAGCTCCTCGAGCGAGTGAAAATGCTAAACGGCTTGTACAACGCTGCAGGGGCTTCTACGCCTGCAAGTCCGACGTGTCTCATTTGCGACGTCTTCATGAATCTCTTTCTTTTTCGTTGGAATTTCTTCAGGCCATCGTACCAAAATATTCTGCGGAGTGACGAGAGACTTTTCGAACGTGTCTCGTGTACTAGTCCGGTGGAGCGATGAAGGATGCAAAGCGCGGGAGGCAGCGTCGGGCGGCCGAATATTCATTCAAAGGCAAAGCACCCGAGACCCGAGTCGAACTGTAACATATGTAGTATTTTACATATCAATTGGCTGGCAATTGCGAGTCGGTTAAACTATTGCATCCCTAAAATTCAAAATCAATTATGACGCGCTTACGAGGGCAGTAGTGCGGTCGCATTACATTAAGTTTACAGACGTCATCGAAGAAAGCAATTCTGCGATGGGTCATTTTCCACGAAAATCGCGCTTGAATTTTTAATTTTGACGGTATCCGTCAACCGTCCGTGATATAAACGTGCGCCCGTGCATTATTACGCAGCCGTAGCTACTGTAGGCAATTGCAGCAAAATGCAGATATAACATATTGAATATGCCTCCGAAAGATGGATGGAGTTAACGAATAAGCGGATTGAAAAAATATAATTTGTCATGTTCCTTAGGGCAGTACGTCGGAAGGCCATTGAAATGCGTTTCAATTGCGCGCGCGTAGGAACCACATACGATTATAGGACCGTCAGTACTGTACGTGTTTGTCCTTCACCACATTCCCACCAAGTGTGCTCGTAACTGAAAAAGAGGCAGGACTCGTGCGGACCAGAGACAGTGGGCCTTGCACACCAATAGGCAAGATGCTTTCGACCTGATTTATGACGACCACAGCTAGATGCTATGATATTTGCCCGTTGATGTGCAAGGCCCATTAACCTATGTCTGTCTGCTGGAACGATTCTACTTACTCAGCATTACGTCATTTTTATAAAGCAGGGCCCACTTATCCACAATGGAGACATAGCCACGAGCTATCCAATGGCAGTGTATGCAACTATAGAAAGAGAAAGATAACCTTGAAAAAATTGAACATTTTTTCTTTCTTGGATTTTCTGAGGTTCCAAGTATGTTCGCAGCGCGCGTGAAATATTCTCGGAATTCGATATTGCATCGAGATTGGAGCCAAGAATTCAAGATTCATCATCCAAATGTCACTCGCAACTTTCGATCTAACTCCTAGCGGCTATCACTTCTAAATTATACAATATGCAACGTCCGTAATTGGAATTAACAACATGTACTAACTGCATCGATCATTTGGCATAACTAATTGAAAAGGAAAAAAAAAAGAAAGAAAAAAAACAGACGTATCTTTTGTGAAAATGTCTTCGTTGATTGTGGCGCATGACCTGCACATAATGATGCTCGAGGTATCGCTGGACAAGGTAAGAATCGCGTGGTTTTAAGTTCTCGTAAGGAATTGATGCGACACCGGCATGCTAAATGACGTCACGTTGGCAGGTCCACGTGCCACGCAGCTCGGCCTTCGAGGCGGCAGTGGTGAAGCAAACAGTGGTTATGTTTCGACTCCTGGACCAGGAGTGGACCTCGATGATGCCACAGCGTGCCGATCATCACGCGTACCGTGGCACGAACCGGGAGGACGAGACCTTCGAGGGGGGCAGGTCGCTCGTTTTCTCCGTGCCCGAAGCCACTCTCGATCGACCTATGGAGGGACCTCTTCATCTCCAGGTTCACGTGCACAAAGAACTCTCCAGGTACTTTGAGCTTGAACCCTGTCAGAGTGTAGGCATTGTCCTTCTTCGTGTCGAGCATCTGTTCAATGGAATAATCGGAGAACTCCTGGCCGAAAGAGAGAATTATCGGCACGAACCCAAGGAACGTAATCGCGAGCCCATATCGAGATCACTAAAGGGTAGATTTAAAATTCTCGACGAGAATCTTCGCGATAATGGAGCCTTTCTTGATATTTACGCGAGGTTGAGTTATTTCGGAAAATCGATCGTCACTAAAATCGAGCTTGCCGATACTCGGGATCAACTCTTCTACCTTGGTCCAGGAGCTTCTTCGTATTACCTTTACTGTGCCCAAGAGACCACGCTCAAGGAGCTTCAGAGTGGATGCTGGACGATAAGAAGCGCACCGTTTTCCTCAAAGAGGACACCTTTATCTCTTTCGTGCGCTTGCGTTGCCAATGACGACGGTCACGCCGATCATCGGGAGAGAACGGGCGTTCGTTCAGGGCTCGATCAACATCGGCCTATGGGACACGACGAACGGCCGATGATGTCCTCCTCCGGGAAGATCATAACGGAAAAGTCCACGGAAGCCAAAGAGATCAAGAAGGGTAAGAAGGATCATCGAGGGAAAAGGGAATCGCTAGTGGAAGCTAAAGGGAAGAAAAAATCCGGAAGGAATCCGGAATCCATTTCCGCGGACGAAGAGGAGGATCTCTCAAAGGGATCGGGGGTAAAGGATAGCCTCCCGAAAAGTGTGAAGGCTCGGAAAAATAAAAAGACTCTAAACAAGGAAACAGACTACGAGAAGATAGGGGGGACACCAAGTCTGGAGGTCAGAAATAAGTTGGACGATAAGAAAAAGGCAACCGCAAAGAGTATCGGGAAACTTCATGGGAGTCCGAGTTCAAGACTATTGACGGAATCGACAGAAAATAAAATCGATACGGAATACACCGAGGGAAATAGCGTGAATCCACTGAAAGGGCATAGGACAACGGAAGCAATGAGAAAGAAGGATACGGGAGAGTCCAGAGTTCGCGGTGGATCCTTGCATAGACGAACGGGCGCTGGAACGGCCGTTACTGGCGCAACCATTCCGGAAGGTCGCGCAAGTACTTGTCACGGCGCAACTTCTTCGGAGTCTCATCAACCCTTCTGTGGCTACCTGCAGCCCGAGCTTTGTCATCCTTGTTATCCTTGTCATCCTTGTCATCCTTGGGAAAACTACTGCGCCTACTATCCGAATGCCGGGAGTCACCTGACTTCTTGGCCTCGATTGTGTCTTCGAACCGGCGACTGCGAGCTCTTGCGTAATCACGGAGTTTATACCTGCTAGAAACTTGAAGTATTCCCGACATACAGAAACAAAGAGGAAGAAGAAGAAGAAGGACGATAAACAACGTAATACATTAAGCTCAACATTTAATTTTATGTGTTTTATCAAATCTATTATACTTGAGCTGCTTGATCTACGACCACCGACTACGATTGACGCGCGTCCTTGATGATGAGATCGCCCGTCTTTATGACGCCACATTGTCACTTGAATGATGTACGTTTCGGCGTTGCTCAGCTTACAATTGCTTCACGATGGAGTCAAGCCTTGCGAAGAGAGGCATTGTACGTTTGAGCACGGGAACGGTCTGGTCTCTTACGAGCCTCTCCCACAATTATCAAATGGGTTACCTACACTTGCTCCCAAACCCACCGAATTCCTCCTCGAGTTGTCCGCAACGAGAACCCGCTTCCGCATCACCGAGCTTTAAGTTTCAGTTCGTTATTGACGGCTCAGTCGTCGTTTGCGTTCGGCTGCTCTCGGAGTTCGCTCAAGGCAGCAGCACAGCTGTGCTGCGATGTCAATACCGTATATCCAGAAATGCGAATAATTGTGAAGATGTAAGATATTGTATGATGGTAAAAGGATATATCGTGTGCTGCCGTGTAGACGTGGCAGATAAGAGGTAAGGTTCTGGCAACCGCGAGGGCTGTAATCGAACCGTCTCGAATTCAAAGCGTCGAAGGAGAGACTCCATCTTCTTCTCTTCTCATCTATCCCTTTAATGCTTTGCGCAAATAGTAGATTCAGCGACCTCTCTCCCTCTTCCCCTCCGCGTATATCTCTCTTCGCTCTTTGTAGGCCGATGAATCCTTCCGCTTTGGTTGATTTGGTCGAATCAGCCAGTTTTCAGCTCCTGCTGCTTTCGACCCAACTGATCCCCTTCCTGCTTTAAAGCTTCCAGCGTCGGCAATTGCACTTGCTTCAAGTGAACTCGGTTCATTTATAAGTTTTGTCGTAAACGATTGTGACAGTCGGATAAATGAAGCGATGAGCAAATAAACAGGTAAGTACGAGTGACTAGAGAATTCATTTTCGTATCGTCGAATTTCTTCGTTTATTTATTAGAAACCAGTTCCAGGAGTTGCAGATTAATTTGCATACATCCACATATGGATAATTAGCAGGAGACTAACTGAGTAATCTTTACCGTCGCTCTGAAATAAGTTAAGACCCGAAGAAGATCTCGACGATATGGGCATACGCGGTGTAACGTATTTACTTGACTCGACACCGATAACGTAAATCCGAGAGCTAACCTACGTCACTTTCGAGCCAGTCCACCCTTCGTCCATGCATCCGCGCGCCAGGCGGACGCGTAGCTTCTGAGCAGAGTGACGACTCGAAGGGAACCAGAAAGCGACATCGTTATTATCCGAATTGGTAGCTGGAGTCGCCTTGCGACCGTGAGTCGAGAGATCACGTAGCACCGCATACCGAGCGAAGACAAAATAACAGTGGCAGATCGGCATTGTTACATTTTTTTTTCACTCGGCGATATAGCAGTTACATGCACGAGGTCTCTTACAATAATTAGATCTTTGAGCAGGGAACTCTGATATTGCCGATTTCCAACTGTTACTTTTTCTTTTCTAGAATACACTGTGTAACGTATAAAATAACACTTTCTAAACTGCATACTTCGTGCAATGCTGATTTTCATTTTCAGCATTCTTGCATTAAAGGGCACTTTAGAAGAGAGAGAAAGAGATAGGGATGGAGGGACCTAAGCAGCTTCAAGAGAGATTGACCGTAATATCAGGTTCTGTCATACCGGACGGGCTGAACTTGAACTGACTCGAAAAAGGTACAAGGTTGCGGATATAGTAATAAGGAGGAGGTTGAAAATGGCAGGTAGAAGAGTGCTCATATCAAAGAGAGATTTCATCTTTCATCTATCACCTTTGGCCCCGTTGGACTTCTTTTCGAAGACTGTTGGCTGGTGACGCAGCGCAGAGTTGGATCTGATCGACTCGGATTGATGGCCGGGAGATCGAAAACCCTCGCACCTCCATGTCTGAGAAAACGAATGAATGAGAGAGGTAACCAAAGAAACGTTAGTTTAGCTTGAAAAGGGCAGCTCAGCAGCTGAGAGTCTCATCGATCACTGTCGATGCCACGTCATCGCATTGAAGACGCCGCAGCTTATCACGCAGCTAGATGCCAGAACGCCAGACGCCAGACGCCAGACCACTCGCGATACCTTCCGACCAAATCGAAAGTTCATCGAGTCCCCTTGAATCTGGCCAATGGCTAATGGCAATTGGCAATTCATCGGTCGCCGATAGAACGCAGAGGCTGAGCGAACCTCCTACTGAATATCATAGGGCCAACTGCCCTCGTCATCTGCGCCATTTCACGCCGTCTCATTTTCGTCTCCCCACGTATTCGTGAAGCAGCAACCAACGGAATATTAAAAAACTCAAGACAGCTGCCCGAGAATGCATTTTACATGGACGCAACAGCATCCATATTACATAAAACAGGATGCATTATTCAGCTTCCCAGCTGCCCGAGGCAATTTACCATAAATTTGTAGGAAGCCACCGAAGGGCTGGCTCCAGGCGAGGAGGCCCCTTCGACAGTTCGATACGCCAGACTCTTTGACTGCCTTGCTGACGAGGTCTTTTTACAATAAAAAAAAAGTCTTCAAGCCACCTCTTCTCTAATCATTTTTATTCTCCGTGATGGAAAAAAAAACCGCGAATGGGTCTCGCAAATGAACTGATTTCAAATTACTTTTGCGAGAGCATCGGACTGAAGGAAAGTAGAGTGTTGATGCCGAGTTTCGAAGGAGGAGAGGGTGTGAGAATGGAGAGGAATTAGATATGTCAGGTGGACAGTTCTATGATGGATTGATGATCGGAAAGGAAAGCAAAGGGAAGGAAAGGGGATTGGGAATTGGGGATTGCATTCATGAGCTATGGAATGCGCCAGATCCCATCATGATAGAATAGCAGAGATATTGCTTGCCAGGATGAATAATGCGAGCTCCTCTAGGGAGACGGTTGCAATTATTGTATTACGCCGGTGCACTCTCATAAGCTCGATCCAAACAATCATGGGGATGATTGAGAACTAATCACTGATCGTTGGTCGCACTTATGACCGATCGTGCAGCATCCAGCATCACCGTGAAATTCAAAGTCATCTCGAAACTTGGCTAATTAGTTGACTAATCGTAGGAAAGTTTGTCGATCGAGTTAATAGAGGCACATCTCCCTGTCTTCGTGTCCAGGCCTTAGTCGGCAGATTTATGCTTTGCTAACTTTTGATCCTCGGCCAGGCAAACATTCGAGTTAGCTAATGGTCCAAGTTTGTGCGACCACAACTTCCGAGTTAGGTTAGAACTACCTTCAAAGCACCTCCGACCTTTCTGGAAAGCATTATCTCAGAGGAACCTGAAGATCTCCCAAATCCTTGAGCTCCTGGTAACGACGCCTCGTGTACGCCTTATCAAGTTATCAGTCTCCTAACCTTTTAATTTCTCCTTGATCATCGACACTCTCCTAGTTGATTAGCGAAATTTCACAATGGATGCATAGAGGGTGAGGGTTGAAACGTGTAAAGTAAAAAACATTCGGTTTGACAGTGGCGTAAGATAGGTCTAAAATAGATTTTGTAGTCTCGCTTGAATATAGCAGAGATTCTCCGAAGTCTCGCAGAGACCGAGGCTGACTGTTAGATCCGAAACGAGTCTAGCTGGCAGCGAGCTAGACTTTTGGGAATTATTTTACTTCAATATGGGAGAAGTCTCATTGAGGTAGACTCGTAAGATTTTTTACCGGTCATTTTGCTTTAGTAACGATCAGGTCTTGCCAAGCTGCTGAATACTAGCAAACAGCTAAAGTATCCTACACCCGATGTAGATGTCTTTCATAACTTATCCAGAAACGTCCCATATTCACGTAACACTTGAGCTAGAACTTCGTATGACGATTTGCAAGTATAGATGAGATATTCAATAAGCGCGAGACCAGTCCTAATTTAGGGATTGTAGCTGGACTTGAGTTATCGATACTAGTTCTTCTACTTTGTGCAAATTCAAATTAACTTTTTGAAAGATTTCGCAGTTTTCCCTTTCTTGCGCTCTCTTCGAATCGTCTTTATCCGTTTAACTTGAATTGTTTACGGATTTTATTTCACTTTGACAACATCGTCCACTCCACTTAAATCGATCAAAAGAAAGATGGACTACGCGGCGAAGGAACAAGAATAATTATCATGGTGGGAGAATGTTTGGTCTTAACATATGCACCTACGCAGGCCTTTAGGACTCTAAGGACGTTGATAGACGACAGCCAGCCGCGATTGCGTCTGGAGTCGACTTAAGGCAGATAATGGAAGAGGGAGGAGGAGGAATGTAGGAAAGAAACGTCACAAGCATTGTCGGAGGTCTATGCGTCGCGCTGATCGCCACGAGCGGGGTCGAAGCACCGCGAAATCTGGGAAAACTTTGAAATTCTCAACGACAAGTAAATATGCATGTCGCAGTTGCAAAGTGGACGGAAGCTAAAAGTTCCTGCGCGTTAAAAGCAAGCAGGACGTTCATCTACCTCCATGGAGGTATGACGTTTGTTCGACAATAAATTATGCCTTGGCGAAAGCTTAAATTGCGTAAAACTTATGATGGAACTGAAAATGAAATGTGTACTTATTCGACAGTGGCACTTTCGCTGAATTGCTTTTCCCACTCGCCTACGCATTCGCTGTATTCCTAAAGTTGAAAATGTAAGACGCGTAACGACGGTTCCTCGTTATTTGAACAATATAAGAAATTTGGCGTCAGACTCTGCCGAGTCTCTTAATAATGCCGTCGGACGTCTATATGGACATTCACTTTCAGGAGCGAAGAGCCTCGAATTTACAGCAGGCAATCGTATCATTTCTCGTTCTCAAAGTTTCCAGCATTATTTTTTGGTTGATCGCGGTCATCGTAGCGGCTGTCACGTTATTACGTCTTCTTCTTTGTGCTCTGAGCTACGAGCTATTCTTACAATTAAATTGTCCTCTCGTCTCAAGTCTTATGTACTCGTTTTCTCAGATCGCAATCCTCAGCACAGATCAAGCAGTACCGCTTCTCGCTTCTCTTTCCCTCAACTCCTTCGAAAGACTCGAAGGCTCTTTCGCCGCACGATACATGCACATCATTATAGTGTGTGACGGTGGACTGACTAATTGTACGATCGGAGTCCGCGCTGGTCCTATCGATCAACGTTCATATTTAATATTATTCTCCAGGTACGAGTGTTCGCGCACACAATCTCTCATAAGTCACGTCTCCTCGGACGACCAGCTGACACGGCTCTTTCCTGAATGGAGGCGAAGGGCTCTTATTGCTAGTCCGGCTTGAGCCGTCTTCACCGAAGCGACGTGGTGCTCTCCGGCATTCTTTGGGATCTTTAGACTTACCTCAAGCACCCCGGAGGGTTGCTATGCCTCATTGTCAGCTAAACAAAAACGCGATACAAGTTTTCTTTCCAAAACTGTGAAATTTTCCGAAAGCAAAAAGAAAAGAAAAAAACGAATTGACCGCTGGCATAAAGTGGGGAGGAGCACAGTCTGTGATCGAGGCGCATGAGTCACTGGTCAGGAGGGCAGAAGTGTGTGTACGCGCGCGCGCGCGCGTGTGATGAGGGAAGGTGGAAGGTAGAAGGTTAGATAAAGATGGCGTAGAGGATCGTGGATGAACAAGAGTCGCTGGATTACTAGGCGACGGGGTAATTCCGGCTGGCGCAGCAAAGGAAGCCTCTATCTATTACTCTGGATGAGCTTCTAATGTATCATCCCTGGTACCGGCCGTGAGCACTGCTCCACCCGAGCGACACTGTCCGAAGCGGAGTCCCGTGCAGTCTTGAGCATCCCTAAGCGGCCGTAATGATCCTTGGCACTCGATTTGCCATTGGAAGAGTCAGTTGCTGACGTTGTATATTCATGTTTGACGGAAAGACCAATTTTCTATAAAAATGTTCATCTCAGATTCTGATCAATCCTGTTTTACTCTACCATTACGAACATGACTTTTGAACCAGTTCGTTCTATAAAGATCAGGAAAGTGCAATCAAAGGAGAGGGGGGGGGGGGGGGGAGGGGGAGAAGGGAAGACACACAGCAATCCCAAGTCACTTCAAAAGTACCCAAGGCCATATTAAAAATTTCTTAGAGAAAGTTATGAATTATAAACGTGTTTAATCAGTTAATGGAACCCGACCGCAAACACAGATACGCTCACCAACAAAATCCTTCTACCGTCTGTTTACTGCAAGCAAATTGTGAGGTGGATCTTCACGCTGGTTCATTGATCTAAAGACACACTTACATGTGCATCCGAGTATTCTTGTAATTCGATTCTCGTATTCTATTGTTTTGCCCATCCAGAGGTGTCATGCTCTCTAGAGCCGTCTCTGTGGAGCCGACTTGACACTGTTGAATTAAAATCGAGCGAATCCATTTGAATATAAGTCCAATTGAATAAGGAGCTGCATCTTGGAAATGTTTTATGCGAACGACGCGTACGTTATTAACACTTGTTGGCAAATTATTTTATTAATTCTTTGATAAAATTGGAAACCAGTTCCAAATTCCTAATTTTCTTTAATTCCGTGCGGCATAAAGGTGCCTTACTAGGTCAGTCGGATATAATTGGAATAGTCGAAAACTCGAAAAACTATAGACTTCTAATTGGTGAAAATTTGTAATTTCAAAATTTCGGCCAATGACAAATCTGAATTGTTGTTCTTACGAACCCGTACGACTCACCCGAGAAAGCTTCGTAATAAAGGGCGACGGTACTGTCGAAGTAGGAAGGTACTGTACTGCTTTATCATCCGTTGATGCGTGGCATATTAACTGTATCGATAAGCCGACATCTACCTCGAGAAGTCTAGAAAATAAAAAGAGCCGGCAAATCTGCATTCGTCCGTCTGTACATTCGAAGGATTAAGTAAATATTGAATTGGCAATGCGTTAAGATTTTCCGAATCTTTTGGATCTTCGTGGAGGAAAAGTCGCGTGAGCAAACGAAATGAAGACTCTTACGTCTTAATGGTCGCTCGAAGAATTCATCCCAAGCACTGGTGTAAGAGTGCCGAGACCGATAACGTTTATCAAAGACTCACTTATTTTGTACAGACAGCCTTCGATATGGCCGTCCCAAGAGACTTACTCAAGTTCAGTCAACACGGTGTAAAAATAATGAACCGCTGCTAATAGCCCAATACCCGGGGTAGATTTTCAATTGATACATGTAAAGACAATGAAGTAAGGCGACAACACAGATCAGCCGAAACAGAAGCCAAAGTGGGAGCAGCGCCGTGAGTTTGTGCTTTGACCATTACTTACGCTGATTTCACCATATATGTGGCATAAGACCTCACACAGAATGAGAAAAGAAGAATAAATACGAGGAGCCTATGGCGCTGGCTGCTAAAGTGCCGCGAACAACAATAAAGGGCAAGGCAGCCAGTATATAGCTACTAATTACTAAATTGGCCAATCGCTGTAACCACGTACAAGCGCCGTACCTCTAAGCATCAGCCTATAGTAACCGATTGTGAGTTTCACAAACGATTACAACGAATTTTCTTTTTCGAGAGCGTAATGCGTAACTGACGTAACAACACGAACTCCTATGCCCCATGAATGTATCCAGCGGACAAAGATGCCTGAGGCGGGCAGGCGGGCAGGAGGGCAGGAGGGCAGAAGGGCAGGGGGCAGGAGGAAGTGTGAAAGAGAGAGGTAAGAATAATTTTCGAGTCGCAACCAAAGCGCAAGCGATGTGACTCTTGTGCGGTACAATAATTAGTCCCTAAAGATAACATCGGCTAAGGCCCCTCGCCGGTTTCAAGAATCCACTTAGGGTTCGCGAAGGTTTTTGCATAAGAGCCAAACAAGATGAAAAGAGGACGATGATGAGGGCGATGAAGATTAGCGGCAACGACAGCGGAGATATTTGGACTGAGTAATTAGAAATTACATCACTATAATAATATATGTATACGATAAGTGCTGAATCCAAACGAGAAAGTACACTATTATACAAATAATCCTCGAAGAAGTGTCGCTTATGCAATAAGAACTAACCGTGTTTATCCCTGTAAATCACACAGAAATGTTGTATTGGACATTTGAGCGCAGGCACATTCATCGATCCGCAACACTACATGGATTGGCACTTGTTCGGCTGGATCTCTTGTTGCGCTTGATCATATTTTGTGCATGTGATCGCGAACGACGACCTGCGCTCGCTCATATGTGTTATGCAGGACTCTTATTAGGCGCGTTGTGTAAGCGACCATAGAACGCTATAAATTAAAAGAAAAGAAGAAAAAAAGAAAAAAAAACGGTCGACTGTGCTCGGGTCTCCTTTGAGCTCCCTTTCTAAGTTACACCGTGGCTACAGGGGGGAAGACTTCCCCCACGGTTCGGTGGCTCTCAGCGGGCGCGTTACCGCCGCTCCGTAGAACGTTCGGTCAGATTGGACCAGTGGAGTGGGCAGTCTTCGTAGTGTCACTAATAGAGAGTGTCGCATAGAGACACGGAACCATGGGTAATGGCATACACACATTGACGTAGTAGTGCCCGTAGTGCCCGTAATGACGGCACTGACGCTAGTGCGATGATAGGTGTAGGTAGGTAAGCAGGTAGGTTGGTAGGTAAGGTCAATACTACTTTCGCGCGCTCTGCATAGATCCACTTGTCCTCTCGGCTGGCCAGTTCCTTCAACCAGCCTGCGTTCCACAGGAAAATAAAAGTCCGCTGATTGATCCCGCTTTAGAATATTTGAGACCAACGAATGGACCGACATGACAAATTCAACATAATCGTCTCTGAAATTAGCCAGGATAACCTATGCGCTAATTTTAATATTAGCTCCCTTCGGACTTGTCTCCCTTGTAACGCTGCCTGTGCTTTATACTTAGCT
The DNA here is from genome assembly GCA_963971525.1 of Cephus spinipes. Lineage (NCBI taxonomy): Eukaryota > Metazoa > Arthropoda > Insecta > Hymenoptera > Cephidae > Cephus > Cephus spinipes. Next base: position 257,124 of record OZ020575.1, read on the forward strand.
ATATCTATCTATTTACCCATTTATCAGTTTACCATGTCTAAAGTGATTCTAATTGTAAGCTGTATCTCAGTGAGCAGCAAACGTGAAGGAGGTTGACTCGTGGAGATTCTACTGTAAAAACCGAACGTTTAACCCTACCCAGGTACATTGCAGAAATAATAATAATAATAATGCTCATCAGTCCAGCCGGCTACAATAATTTGCAATCATTTTTTCGTTTTTACCAATACGCCAAACTCTGAGGAAGACGGTTATGTATTCATCCACATATCTACGGCTCAGAATCTAAGGAGAAAACGAACTTGCTACGCACTGCCACTTCTTTTCCCAGAAAGAAATAGATTAATTGAAAAATGCATCTGTTTTATGTAGTGTGTAATATTTATTTACGTGCTTAATTAATTATCTATGCGATAACATTGGTATCAATCTTTCGATTGGATAGCACTTCTGTTAATTGTTGAAAACGAAACAACTAAGAGGGCGATATTTAGTTACTAATATACTAATATGTATTGTAACGTGGCGTCAGGACGACACGTTACAAAAGCCCCGCACCTCCGCGCGCTGCCGACAGCACGGCAGTGCCTCCGGCCTCCATCTCCAAGGAGTTCGTAGGTCCGTGGTTCGGGAGGAGGGAACGGGGGAAAGTAGTGGACTGGCGGCGGAGGCACAGGGCCCTTTTGGGTTGAGAGCCCGCATGTAAGGGGTGCTCAACCGCCAGGACGCACTGCCGGTACCCCGGGAACTTTGATCGGCTACGGTTTGCGGGTCCGCGGGGAGGGCGCCGGAGAGGAGTTTGTTTTGATTTTTGACCTACCGCGAAGAGCGGTAGGCAGGACAGAGGGTGTGTCGCGGGGAGTCCGTGCGTAAGGACACGCGTGTCCGGCGGACCGCGAAAAATGAGTCCTTCTTCCGTGCTCGGGCGATAGCGGAGCTATCGGATTATCGCGGATTGCGATTATCGGGATCTCTCGCAGAGAACCATGGCTCCCGGGGTTTTTTGTATGGGCTAGTGCCAGTGCGTGGCCGAGTGTGGGAAATTCCGAGTGCTTGATGGACACCTTCGTGGAGCCGGGATGCGGCACCACGGGGATAGGCGGAAGGGACATGGCCACCACGAGTTGGATTTGGTACGGGACTGATGGGACAGCCAGTTCTCGGTAATTACCGCGAGGGCGGTCTTATTTAGAGAATATCTTGCGCGAGAAGATAGCCGAGCGGGAGTGGTGCGGACACACGGAGGCCTCAGGGGGCTACCGACGTCAGAGGGCACACTCCCGAGGAAGGGAAGGCTCGTCTCCAACGAGACCTGTTAGGATCGCGAGGGGATTCGCGAATTCGGTAGGCACACCGAGGTAGGGATAGGTCTTGGGCAGGCTAGAGATCACGACTCGGAATAGTCGTGAGCCGCCGTTGGAGGACACACTGTACGCGACGGGATTTGTATTGAACAATCCGCCGTTTATTTGATGGTAATAAACGAAACGGTATCCTACTCGCTGTTTTATCATTTTGCGCGCCTATCCGTTGACTCCGAAATTCTCTCTCGTCGCCCCCATGTTCCCCTCTACCATTTTCAGTACGCTGAGGCTGAGCCGCCGGGAAATCTGAAAACGGCCGTGGTGAGGGATGGTGGTGCGGGAAAGCCGCACCTGGCGCCCAACAACTAGATCTTCAGATCTTTTCTTCGATTACAGCACGTTGGGAGCAGCCACGGATTATTTGTAGGCGACGCCGTTGAGCGGTATACGTCACACATATACAAAAAGCTGTGTTTTAAAGTTATGGCACTAGCAGATTCAATGCGGTTGCTAAATCTATTAGTGTTCTTTACCTATTGCTTTTTCTCGTCGAGATACTTCCATAATCTTTGATTTTTCAAACGATTCATTGATTTTAACGCAAAATATTTCATTAAAATAACGAGAGAGAGAGAGAGAGAGAGGATGCCCGAGCAGCGTTGATAGCGCGTGACGTAAATGACTGTCAAATATTTTCTGTTACCTCGAGAATACCCTCCAGTCCACGCGACTCCTTCGACATGTAGGTGAAAGTAAAATGCACACAAAAAATGTTAATGTCGAAAACTTCTTTTTCAGTTAGTTATAAAATTGAAGTGAAACTCATGCTAACTTCATTAAAAATCACATCACTGATGTGTAATAGTACTGTGAATGAAGTTAATTTTACTGAAAATTTGCAGTAAAAATATTTTCCAACTACGCTAAGCTGAACGGCATTGTTATTATAAGATATTTTTGCACATATTGTTATATCTGCTCGTTGAAGCAGTATTTCGAAGAATTCGACTGGAAGCAGATTTTATGTTTACCACTTTGTTCGAGCTAATTATTGTAAGTCTAATCCGGGTGATCAAGCTGCAGCGTTTCGGGCAACTTGCGCAATTATCACTTTCAAACATATTCTACGAAATGGAACGAAGCAAATTTCGAGGTTCGTATGAGAGATTTTTTGCTAAGTAGCGAGGAATCACGAAACACGCCGAATGTTATCGATACAATTACTAGTAAAAAGCACATATGCAATACGCTATGTGCTTTTGAAGCTATGCACTATGAAGAGCAATATAAATTAGTTTGTACATAGAAAGAAACATTTATTTATAAAGAAGAAAATGCTAGAAACGCAAAAACCAATCATCTGAAAACCAGTCAAATAAAATGGAGAACAATGAATAATGAAAGGAAAAATAGGGAGAAAAAATATTCATCCACTGTTCATGAAGGTGACTATTGTATTGCCAGAGACACTGCTAATATTTTGTTGGATTTCCTTTGGCCTTTTATTTAATGAAATGGAAATTTAAATGCTCGTCCCCACAGTAAATGAATTAATGAACTTCTGCAGATTATCAGGTACATTAACGATTTCGATCAATGTACCAATAAAGAAAAAGACATTTATATGATTTTCCTTTACTTTTTGCTAATCTTATTAGTAAGTGGTATGCTGACATGTTCTTTCCCGGGAGAACTTTTATTCGTTGTCAAACGATAAAAGTTACTTTGAAGAATTTTCAGAATTATTTTATGGTGTACGAAATATTTAAACCGTATTTTTTAAACGCAGTTATATGGGAAACGTGGATGTAACTTATGTTATTATTATTGTCAAATAAGGATGAGAGATTTTAGAACGGAATTCTTGGCGCAGAGAGGAAGAGGGAGAAAGAGAGAAGGCGTACGTGCCTGAGATCGCATATATCTGTATCCAAATTTCGAAGTTATCGTTCGCCGAGTCGTAAGATTGATGAGTGTGAGATTAAGGCCAGTCACAGCAACAGAAACGGCGACGGGGAGGGGGATGCTGTAGTCGCTTTACCCGAAAGGATGTAGGGGGACAGGAGAGAGGAGGTAGAGGAAACGTTAAAAGAAAGGTTATTTGGCTCCGAAGAGATTTCCACTTCTCCCCGACTGTCTCTCTCTCTCTCTCTTGCCGATTCGCTAGACCTCGTGCGCCCTGTGCCACCACCATCTCTGCGCTCCCCGTACGAACTGCCCGGCCCAAGTCTTTATAAGCTCCGTGGTGGCATGAGAATGAGCGTGAAAATTCCAAATGAGCCACAAGGCTCCTTTCGTTCTTCAATTAATCGCATTAACCCTTCGAGCAACTTTACAAAATCTATAAGTGACAATAAGTGGCCCCATTTCGAATTTTAAAACTTGCTATCAATCTTTACGGGTCGTCGCCATCTACCGGAAGCGCCTCAGTGAGTAGACCATTACTCCTTACTATGCTAAGGTATTGTAATAATTACAATTTGGCAAATTCGTCAAACTGCTGGACTCCTTAGTGTTTTTTTTTCACGATCCATCGATTCATAATGTCTCTGGAGTTTACAGTGCAATGTAAACATGTAGGATCCCAAAAAGTAGCACAGCTACGAGATGTTTCTAGGCTAGTGGAAAATTGCATTCTCAAAATACTCCGTTCGAGAAAGGAGAATCGGTCTATGACATCAATGTAGGATTATTGAATTTACTTTCTTTCTTTTTCCTTTTTTTCTTCTTTTTTTTTCTTTTCTCTCGCTATACCCGTATTATTAAGTCCATGGAGGTACGGGGATTGCAATTAAAGAAAATGTCCAGAGCCTCATGAAATCCAGTGAAAGCGCATCTAGAAACGAACAGAGAAAAGAAAATGGAAGGAGAAAAGCATTGAGCTTACTTTCTCGGCCAGTTGCAATAGTAAGTACCTGAGACAATGCTTAATTCTTCAAGTGCAATGTGATCGTTCGTGATCATTCTCAAGGGATCGATGGCGCAGATGCGCGTAAACAAACTTGACAATTGAACTGCCCGAGTAAAAATGTTTCATTTAAGGTACCGATCAATTACTGATCAGGTTTGATTAGTGTGTTGCCATTGCGACTGATTTTGGCATAAACTTCAAAAACCTGCTCGGTGATTTTTCCCAACATTTTCCAAAGACTTTCGGCGAAATTGTAAGGAGAAGTTTTGCCGATAGGGAAAGTGTTTTTCCCACAATTCGCATGCATTGCACAGCTGTGTAAATATGAAGAGAGGTCAATCGTTGCTTAGGCTTGCTTATCAAGGCTGGTTTCTCTTTTTCGTTTGACGAGGATAAGATGAATGAGTGTAGGAGAAGAGGAGGGGGAGGGGAATTTGTATTTGCACCAAGAAGAATCGAAGGACCCTCGTAAAACTGAAAAGGCAGGAGACACTATTGATTTAAGGTGATCGTAGCTGTCCGATGAAGTGTCGGATAAAGCAAATTCCCAGTGGGCATTGCTCCGATGCCAAAGTCGAAACAGTAGGGAGGAATCCAGATCACGAGAAGTAAACTTTCACGGTATTGCCCGACACTCGAAGAGCGATAAGATCTGAAACGAAAAAGAAAGAACTCTTGCGCTTCACCGAATGGCTAATAATACAATAGTAAAAAGCGACACTTTAGTTCCAAGTTTTGTTACTTTTCCGTAATTGGGGCATTTGCAACCGGAAGTCACGAATCGTACGGTAACCGGTTTCCTATGTAAGACGAGGGCCGTCATATGCTTTCTCAATGGTGACCTATCGGTTGTAAATCTTTCGTCGCTCAGAACGGAATCACCTTTCTATTCGCGTCTCTACGCTGCCGCCGTACATTACCACGATTCACGATCCACGATCTACAATCCGCGACTCGGCGATCTGAAATTTCCAATTTTCAATTTTCAATCGACTCCACTCTCGCTCTTAATAATGTATAATATTACGTATACAGCCTCAAGAGATGCCTGACAAGCGACTTCCAAGTTTCTAAATGTTCCGTACGGTCTGCGCCTTCCGGTCCATCACGTAATTAAGGAATTCGCTATTGCTGTCAGCATTGACAGTGAGCTCGAAGGAGCCGAACCGACGTACGAGGCGAGTGTGACTCTCGTTCCAAAACATATTGATTACAAAAACTGCTGGGACCTTCCGTGTAGATGCTCGGTACAGAAAGGAGGAAAAAAAAGTGGAAAATTCTTTTATTGCGTGATTGCAGTTCTTTTCGGATGCGCAGTCGAGGACCGGTGATATTGGCGTCGATGTTTATCGGGCGATTGAATCTCGAAATTTTCGATTTCTATGGTATATAAGGAACTCAGTGGGCGCGAGCACATACGAGCACTGCATATGGGTGTCCGCGTTTAAGTAACGGGAGCCAGACTGTAAGCTGTAAAGGGAACGTAACTGCGCAATTACCTTCGCTCGGCATCCTGTGTCAATTGCATAACAATCGGGCGAAAGCGTTGCCAATGCTGCACCGCATGTCGAGAAGTTAACTTTTTTTCAATACTGGTTAAGCGAGCCGAATTGCTCCTTTCCCCCTTCCCACTACCCACTACCCACTTTCCAGGTACACGCAAATAGCATGTAATCTTTGAAGGCTCAGCGTCGACTCAATCCTGCCGACATTTAGTTTTCACCGTAACCACATGTCCTGCCACTTTCAGCCATTTTCCCAATTGGATCAGCTCTCTCCTTACCTTCTTCCCCTCTTATCTATGATAATTCCATGTACACTGAGACCAGACAGAAATACATTCGAACCAAAATCCTGATCGCGATCATTACGAGGAAAGCCGGCAGGAAATGTGAGGCGTCGGGACTCGATGAAGTCTCTTGGTTCTTCTTGATTCTTCTTGGTTCGATCGATCGCCCATGTAACACGCCCAAGTGGTCTGAGAAAACGAAAGTAATTGAGAACATGGGTTAAGCAGCCGCCGTTACTCCCGGCCGGCATTACTTGTACCGAGTCTCCTGCGCGGCTATAGAGACGTGGGACGTGAGAACGCGGAAGCGGAGGTCGATCGGCGTTGCGTCCCGGTGCCCGCAGCGTATCTCCGGGCTATTACGTAATATGTATTATATGTATATCGGAAAGGAGCCAAGAGAAAATCGTGGCGTTCAGTGCTGTGATGGATCAACGATGGATCGGCAAAGAGAAAGGACATCGGCAGCTTAGAACTTGGAGTCATTAGTAATGCAGGCAGCGAGAACGTATCTACATCCTGGTCCGATCTTGCCCAAGACGGAGAATTTAAATTATGAGAAAAGAGAAGAAAAGAATTAGCTCGCGGCAAAAGTACGTACGTCACACGTGGCACGTCGCACGTCGCTCGCGTCTACGAGTCCGCATCTTCCAGTATTACCTCTATGCACTATGTATATGTATACTACACCGATACGATTAAATGCCGTTAAGATAATAAACAGGAGGTTTCACAGCCAGGAACTGTGAGCTGTGGTCCGTCGATCGCCGATGATCATCCGATGTTCTCGGTGTGACCGACGCTTGTCGCTCCATTAATCTCTTATAAAGTCTGTCGAGGCGAACGATCTTTCGTAAAATGTGGCTCTGCCATTTCGGTGTGAGGAGAGCAAATAATGAGTGTATCGAATTTACAGCAAAGACTAGAGCAAGGAAAGCGACGAGAAGAAGCATTCCTGAATCTAGACGAGGTTCCCTTCTGCACTGTAAAAAGTCAACCCAATGAAATCGCGCAGGATCGATCCGATCATTTTCAAATGAGATTTTATGTTCGCGGTACGAATTACATGCAACAGGGCCTTTCTCAGTCGCGGTCAGATGCAGTGAAGAAAAAAAAAAAAAAAAATAAAAAAAAAAGACAAAGCGGGCAAGACGCAATGGCGAAGAGTGTAGAGATTAATGGAGAGGAAGGTGGGTACTGATGATTCCACGGTGGAAGAACGAGATTCGTGCTCAAACGATTACCATTATGCTTCTATTAATACGATAGCGAGCGTTGATCATTGTTCGCGTTTAGAATAACTCTTATTTCTGAAAAGCCACAAGATTAATGACTTTTCATATACACAGTGTCATTGCCGAATGATAACGATTTTGCCGATTTTGTTGTTTTCAAATCTGTCGGTGCAACAGTGTATAGGCGTGCCTTTCTTCTGCTTCTTCTTCTTCTTCTCCTTCTTCTTACCTTGATGCGTTTTTGATACCTTCAAGATGAAAGTAGATGGAGGATCGGGAACCTTAAAATTGGCCGGCTGCATTCCTACTTGTCAGAGAGAACCGCTCGTATGTTCGACGCACTCGATCAAACTTTTTCCATTATGCAAGATCAAATCCCTTTTCGAATCCTCAAAGTTCTGATCCAATATTCGATCTCCACCCTACCCTATAGCACTCTCCTGAATTTACTGAATTGACACTCTCAATCGGAAAAGTGTCTCAATTGATCGAATCGACAAATGCTGAGTCTCTTCGAGTAATCGGTTTGTCTAGCGGTCCGCGACAATCTACAATATAATGAACAATAACTGAATAAGGAAGGCCGGATTTCCAGAAGTCGAACGTTGAATATGATAAGATGGAATCGCGAGCAGAAAAGCAGAAAAGCAGAGGAACAGAGAGAGCAGAGGGGATTGGGTAATAGAGTTCTTTCCTTTGCATGAGCCCTATGTACGTGAAAACTATAACGTTGTTAATGCGTCTCATGTACAATCGGACGAATGAATAAAAGTCATTGGGAAATTAAAGAATCGGCGCAACGCATGCTTCTAAATATTATATTATTATGTACCTGCGCAGCGTACTGGGTAACAACTAGCCTCCGCGTGTCCGCTCGATTGAACCTCGTAAGAATCTTCCATTGATTTACTTGATGACATTTATTTGATAATTTCTATCGTTCTTTGTACAGTTCGCAAGAGCATTAGCGATGTACTCCTCGACAGTGACGCAGTTTGAGGAGCCGCCAAAGAAATCGAATACGGAGGAGAGCACCGCCGTTTCTGAGTCGATTTCGCTTCCGAAGGAGGTGTCCCAGGGGGTGCAGCCAGTCATCTGGCGCAACGTCATCGGAATCGCCATTCTTCACGTTCTCGCAGTCCACTCCTTCGCTACGAATTACAAAGAGGCCAAATTCTGGACTTGGATATGGAGTGAGTAGCCTTGATAGAGACTATGGTCTACAAGGCGAAGGCAGCTGCTTCGGGAATTCGGAATGTACGAGAACAGGGACGGAAGACTTTATTCGAAGACTAATGGGAATATGAAAGAAAATTAAGGAACGCGAAAAAAAAAACGAAACTGCATGTTGCTCAAGGAAAAGCTGTTTTTTCGTATAGCTTACAGTTTATACTCTGTTCAAATGCGATTTACATACTTTCTAGAAACGTTTATTTCTTTTCACTCTTTTACACTTTCTCCAAAAGATTTTTTACTGCATAAAAAAGGAATCTTCTTATTCCGGGCGCTCCAATTCATAAAACGTTGGACACTGATTTCAGTACTACTGGATGGACCTGCTCAAAGAAGCCAAAGGAGATGCATTCGTGTAAAACCGTCCCACAAGATTAACGCTCTCGGATTATTGTTTCGCGTTTTCTAAATTTCCACGTACCACCGCGTGTGCCGACGATCTAGAAGACCAATGAGTCTTTGATCGGCGACCAATTGATCGAGAAGATCAATGGGTAGTAAGGATACGTTTAGGCTCACGGGCTCTTAACTCTAGGGCGTACTCGTAATTAGCCAATACAACAACCAAAGTGAAATCCTGATTTTAAGTCGGATTCGAAGGAAACCAAAGAAAGCCATGTAAAGTACCGTCACAGAGTAGAGGACCCTCTGGGAACGATGCTCCAAGGATTATCAAAGTGCTATCGAGTCTCGGCGTACAAAAGCCTCTCTCCTTATCAGCCGAAATTATTACCCCAACCCGTAGTGTCCGTCGGCCAGTTGCAACGTAATGGCCTGCAAATAAAATTTAAGAGGGCCTAGAGGCTTTCAAATGAAAAAGATAACTTTGACACGTGCCCCCCCCCCCCCTTCCCCACCGTAATTATTGAAGTAAAGGACACAAAGATTTTCGACGGCGGGCGATCCTACCGCATCAATTATTACTACTTTTAGCTGGTGGAACAGTCCACGAGAGGAAAGAGAACGGGAATAAATGAGACTGACGATCAGTGGAAATTCGCTGGACGGACTTGAAACGAAGGACAATGAAAGAATGAGAGATAGCAGTCTAATATATTTCGAATTACGTCTATGTATAGTGTTCTATTTGTGTCTCTTCGAGGTCCGATGTACGGCGTGATGGCGGGATTGGGAATCACAGCGGGAGCCCATCGTCTCTGGGCGCATCGCAGCTACTCGGCGAAGCTTCCACTCAGGATATTCCTCGCTTACCTTTACTGCATGGCTGGCCAGGTAGCAAATATTTTTCAGCTAGTACGATTCTTCAGGCGGTACTAACTAATACCTTTTATCGCCTCGAAGTCAATTCAGAAGCGCCAACTACTCATTCCGACTTGACAGCATTCCGGGAGAGACGTGTTAAAGGTTCAACTGGCCTCCATCGTCCAGCACAATCCTCCGATCCTCGAGCCGCGATAATCTGTCTTTAGCGAAATCCAATAATGATTTTATGGAAAGTGGATTTAAATGCGATGGCCAATTCGCCGGTTTAGCACTTTTCCTCGGCTCTCCCGTTCCTCCACCCTGCAATCGGCAGATCCGTACCGCCGGTTTCTCAGGATTCCACCTCCTCCGGCCATTCTAACCCGGTCTCTCTGTCCCTTCTACATTGATGCGCCGAGCCGTTTTCCCTCCGAGAGATCATCCGTTCGGTGATCTCCCCCCAAGCCGAAATTTTATCTGTTCACGCTGCAGCTTAGTTCTTCTTCTCCTGCCACCTGCAATAAAACTCCTTGTCGAGTGAACGGACTTTTCGCGATTATAAACATTTTCCTTGTGGGTGCATCCACGCAGACATGTCGCAGAATTTATTAAAGAAGAATTCGAGTTAGATGATGCTGAAATTCGCGTAATCCCAAGATATATGTAATTCTGTAGTTCCATGCAACTGTGCGTCTGTGCGCCTGTGCGCCTGCATCTGTTCATACTCTACAAATATGTATGCGAGCCAAGCGCTATATGTATACAGAAGGAACTGTAGCTGAAGCAAGTTTATTTAGAATTTAGAAGCGCAGACGGGGAAGAAGACTGAGGCTGAGAGCACAAATGAATGTTAAGGGGGATGTACTCGCCTATCAGTTACCGCCCCGCAGCAATAATGGATCATTAACCGCGAACGGAATTTCGGTGGTGATTGCGACCGGTGCAATTTATGAAAAATTCGACTCTCAGTTTATTTACTCTCTTCTTATTCGAAAAACCAAGTACTGGACGTTTTAATCTTAACTAAAGGATGTGTGAAGTGTCGTCTTCCTTGAGTAACCAATGTTAATGACTATCTCTTTTACCAGAAATTCGTCATTATACTTATTCTTTCAATCTCGTTAGAGATTGTTTTTTTAGGCCAGGACTCGGTTTGGAGTCACTCAGGAGCCCAGGAACTGAACGAACGAATTTATTATGGATCGTGAAAAAATTCTGCCACAGCCCGGATTTGAACCGGGAACTCCAGGGGTCTATCCTGTCGCGTTACCAGTTTCGCGACTGGTATAATAATAAATTCGTTCGTTCAGTTCCTGGGCTGCTGAGTGACTCCAAACCGAGTCCTGGCCTAAAAAAACAATCTCTAACGAGATTGAAAGAATAAGTATAATGACGAATTTCTGGTAAAAGAGATAGTCATTAACATTGGTCACTCAAGGAAGACGACACTTCACACATCCTTTAATTAATGAAAAGTGACGACATTTTGAAAATCCTTTAATCTTAACCTCGACTTGTGTAACTTGAATCGTGTTTTCCGCGAGTCCTCACTTCCCCCTGTAAAACGTATCACCACGCGACGCGTAACAGGAAATCTCAGTGAAGACGAAGGAAACTCGCTGAACGCCAATGAAAAATAAAGAAGAAAGAAATACGTAATAATTGAAAGTTTCCTTCCTGTCACCGTAGACGTGCCTGTACAAATGGATCCGCGACCACCGAACTCACCACAGATTCACCGAGACGCCAGCGGATCCCCACGACGCCAGTCGCGGTTTCTTCTTCTCCCACGTTGGTTGGCTTATGATGAAACGTCATCCGGCCATTAAAAAATACGGTACCAAGGTCGACATGAGCGACATCCTCGCGGATCCCGTAATCCAGTTCGCTGACAAGTGAGTAGGGTCCATAGAAGGAGAGTACGATGGGAGGCACATAATCTAATTCCAAGTCCTAACGACACATTTAGGTATTACACGCCGATTATGCTCCTCCTGTGCTTCGTCCTGCCGACCATAGTGCCGGTATATTGCTGGAATGAGACTTGGTACATCAGCATACACGCCGTGATCATTCGCTACGTCTGGCTCCTTAACGCGACGTTCCTGGTCAACAGCTTCGCTCACATGTGGGGTAACCGACCGTACAACAGGTAAGCCGCGAGGAGGAGATACATGGCTACATCAGCTAAGAACAGTCTTATCGTCTCGGAGACTCAAGGCTGTTAAGACAATAAACGTTTATCTGAGCTGTATATGTATATACATATATATGAGCGCGTATACTATTAGATATTCAGTTATATGTACAATATGTGTATATACGCTTTCACACCTTATTTTGCTCATGTGCAATCAACCTTGTGCGGTAATTCGTATGGAGAGTTTCGTTTACTAACTCCTCCTTATCTTGCTTCGAAATAACTAGAGCATGATAAGGTGGGTAGAAAAAGATGCTGGGAAACTGCCCAGCGGATGTTCGTAAAGGACAAAGTCCGTGATCAAGACGAAAACCTCTCGAGCTTATCTACTTTTTAACCTCGAAAATATTGTTGTTCCTGGCAAAAAAAAGGATTTTCTCGATAACTTTTTGCAGGCTGGTGAAGCCCACCGAGAACCCCACGGTAGCGTTCTTCACTCTTGGGGAAGGCTGGCACAACTACCACCACTCCTTCCCATGGGACTACAAGGCGGCCGAACTCGGTGCGTACAGTCTCAATCCCACGACTGCATTCATCGAAGTGATGTCTTGGTTCGGCTTGGCCTATGACCTCAAGACCCCGAAAAACGAAGTGATCGAAAAGACATGCCTGAAGAAGGGCGACGGAAGCAACAGCTTGTGGGGTCGTCACTATAACCGTGAGGAGCCCCTGCAAAAACGTCACTGATCTTGCTTCGAAAGTATTCCTTCTTCCTAGTGGCAAAGTGGCAAATGCGAATGCTGTGTCAATCTGAGAGTTAGTAACGTCACCAGCGCAACCAAGAGTTACGTTAACAGATAGTGGCATTGCCGTCACTTTTTTTTTTCAAGCCCTGAATACTTATAATTAGTCGTATGCCGCAGCAACTATATGTAGGTACTATATCAAAGTGATTCCGTATCTTTGGTAGCTTAATGGTAACGCATGCTTTAATGCTGTAGTACACCGTAGCAGAGCAGTTTTGTGCGAGTCTCCTGCTGCCTCTCGTTGCGTCTATCTCACGTAAACGCCCACAGTCGAGTCGATTGAATCAATTTTATCGATTGTATCGATCGATTCGGGCAGTGACAGGCTCTCCCGGAACGAAGACACGGGTAGTTTTAGCTTTAAAGGTTACTCAAGAAATAGCGAAGCTCTTTCGTGAACGCAGGATTATTCGAGGCAAAGGCGGCACCAACTATCGAAACCACGCTCAGTTCAGCCCCGTAAGTAGAGCCAACAGTTCGCCTGCCACGTTTGCCTTGAACAATCCTGTTAATAAATATTTCAACTCGAAAATTTATTAGTATAAGCGTATTGATATGTACGTAAACTGAGGAATTGCTCAAAACGAGATAAGGGCTCTTGCGACTTGAACACGTTGGATCGTGCCTCCAGTACTTGTTCCGATATAAGTTCATTCCACGTGAGTCCTTTTGAGACTAATTAGAAAGAACAATTACACGGAAATCAATGAAATCTTCAAGGACGATAAAATTTCGCGACGTTTTATCGTTCTTTCGACATTTTCAAGTGTTCTAGAAGCGAAAGCATCGACGACTCGAATAGGACGCACTGCTTGCTCAAGATAGCTTAGGTTAAGGTTATAGTCGAGTTCAAACAGTCTCTCTTTCCTCCAATAGCCAGTGCTATCTGACAGACTCACACTGAGCAAGTCGGCAATGAGAGCACTCGGAGCCTGATGGCAGTTGATCGGCACACAGGAAGAAGCAGGGCAACTTGACGGAGAGCGCTAAATCGTTGCTTCTTTTAGAAACATTTTCCGCGAACCAACCAACCAACCAACTGCCAGGTTCTGTTTTGTGCTGTGGCGAACTCAGACAGAAGCCTCTGGTGTCGGAGCTTCTGAAGCTCCTATTAGCTGCTATTGGAAATAGGCTCGACTGCTCAATTAGAATACATATGTACAGTGTCATCAAGTATTTTAAACACAAAAATAAAGTTTAATCTTTGAAGTATAATGAAGAAACGGCTGGTGTGGCATTCATAAAAATATTAATAATTTACCCCTTGATGCTGGAATAGTTTGAAAGTGTAATGGGACCGAAATGGAACTGGGCTCCTACAATCAATCGCATGCCAGTATGACGCAACAGAATGGAGTTACATTCAAATCACCCAAAGTCACCCAAAATACATTTCGAAAATATAAGTTACAAGAGTTTTACGCGTAAAGAGAAATGCCGTGCATAAAAAACGAGTAATGAATTAATGACTAACTTTAATAATTTTTTTAAATATTTCTACTCTTCTTTGTTATTATTGTGATGGAACGAGGACGTCGTGGATCGTTCGTTCGTCAAGGCCGATCGGTTCAAACCGAATTCAGTAACCCGTTTGAAGGATCCATATGTCAAAATATCCAAGCCTAACTGCCTTACTGCCTAACTGCATAACTACTTTGGCGAAATGGTTGCTAGGCCTGATGGATCCCCGCATAAAAGGCTGCGGGTTGCTATTAAATGATGTATGAATTTTGAGTCTCAGCTAAGTGGCCTATAAGCAGTAATTTCGGGCCATTCTTAACAAGTTATGCAATATTCACTGGTATTAACGGTAATTTAGTATAACGACTAGGTCAGATGGCGGATCTTGGATTTCAAAGAAATATCATTCTCTCTTCATTTCTCATCAATCTATCTCATCGAATTAAACTGCTGAGCGCTGATTGTGATGCTGATGGTTAATAAATAAGAGAATTTCAATTTTTATTACTTGATGAATTCAAAGAAAAGCCAATGTTTTCACAATTGTAATTGCACTTGTAAATTAATCATCCGCAGTTTAATTTTTGTACGCTTGATTATGACGATAAAATGAGCACGTTTGGTCATGACTGTTCAAATATTGACCATTTCTGCACCAATATTCTTGACCAGTAGAGAAAACGAGACCTGGAAAAAGACGGAAATGCGTGTACCTCGATTCAAATTAATTGTTCAACTTTTCGTTAATTCATATCAGTTATTTTTAAGTATAATAAACCTATTTAAATAAACGTTAGCGTTATCGAAACAGTAATCAATTTCGTTCTTAAAATTTGGTATGGAAATACAGATTCAACCTCCCGCTCTTGAGATTGCGGTATATTTGGCCATTTCGCGCTGCGTTTCCGCGCGTACGTCACCGACACCTAAAGAAACGAGCGTCCTAGCGAAGCACACGTCGGCAGTTTCGCTTCGTATGGACTTCGGCCTCTTGATGCTGACTGCTAAAACGAGATTTGTCAACTTGAAACATCAATAGCTTTGAAACTGATGGTCGGATCATATTTTTGTCAGCTAATTTTAAATTCGGTATCACCCCAACAGTCAGTACTCACTTCCATATTAACGTATCAAAAACAAATATCTGACGACGTCATCTAAAAGCTTTAACAATTTACAAGTATTTATAAATCCAAAAAGGGTGTCATAGGTCTATAGTACCACTTGACAATAATTACCAGAAATTCCTAGTATTTGCTTACTTCCTCCTCTCGTAGTGGATTAACGTTCGAAAAGTAATAACGAAAGGCCATCACGTACCCGTTGCGCCCATCGTGCATGGAGGACACGCCGCACCGTCGACTTTGCCAGTTGCTTCGGACAAGAAGCGAAATAAGCAACAGGAAGAGGGAATGAGGAGAGCAGAAGGAAGGTTGTGTAGGGCGCGTAATTAAAATGAGCCAGTGAGGGATGCCTAAGATAAATCTTTAAGCACGACATTTATACTCGAATATAAATGATATACACGTAGCTACCGGGAGAGGAAGAAAGAGAGAGAGAGAGAGAGAGAGAGAGAAAAGTTCAAAGGAGTTTGGGTATGCCTTAACAAAGTTCCTCCTTTCATTTCCCGGACAAGCCTTCCCCTTCCATCCACATGTGCAACCCATAGGGTTCTTATCAGTCCTTGTTGGTCCTTATGTTACGGCCCGTGATGTTTACACGGAAAACGAAGCATTCGGACGCAGGAGATCAATGCGTCTTTCCTAGTTATTTTATTATCAGTTCGAAATGATTTTCCTCTAATTTTACGCGATCCTCCCAATTATTACTTTGTGCTTTCGTCTTCGTCCCTTCACTATTTCCGATGGCACTTATAACGAGTAAAGCGGCAGGCGACGGAAGAACGGTATCAAAAGCAACCGAAGAGGAAGGAAGGAGTACCTTCATGCTGGTAAAGGCACAAACATGCAGAGAGGTTAAGAAGTAATGGAAAGCAATCGAGAGGGCCAAATTACTTTTCCTTTCAACGGAAATTTCTCTCCGCTTGCACTTCTCTTTCTCTGCACTTTCTATCTGTGTATTACAAGCTTCCAGCTGATCCTACACACTTGCAGGGACGAGAAGGCCGTTAATAAGCGAAAGCAGAAGCAGAAGCAGTATCGGTCGAAGGCTGAGGCAGATCGTGGAGAACGTTAACGCAGAGGTGGCACTAGTCGCCGGTTTCCTCGTACACACGTTACCTGCTATCGATTTTCCAATCAGTTTTTGCCCCTCTCCCTTCGCCCGACCGTGCGCCCCTGCACGATTATACTGCCGAACCCCTGCCAGAGGCTACCTCTATTCTCGGCATGACGCGAGATAGAAGAGGGAAAAGCGAATGAAACTTCACGTAAAGATGGATTGCGGGAGTTTCTAATAAATACACGACTGTCACGGTCACACACGAGTTCGTTGGGTTCATTGGGTTCATTGGGTTCGAGCGCTTGTCCTGCTGTCCTGCTGTCCTTTTCTCCTGGATACATTGTTCCCTCCCTGATGTGCCTATTCGTCCCATTGGCCCAACTGCTAGATTCAACCAATTAAAACCATTCAAACTATTAACAGGACAAAAAAGAATTTGCGATCAGACTGCATAGCCGGTGAACGGGTCTTAAGCATCAAAGTACGTAGTAGCGCGGGTCGGGGCTGGTCCGTGAGCAGTTCAGTCGAA
This sequence comes from Cephus spinipes, assembly GCA_963971525.1. NCBI lineage: Eukaryota > Metazoa > Arthropoda > Insecta > Hymenoptera > Cephidae > Cephus > Cephus spinipes. The sequence goes on from OZ020575.1 coordinate 273,916, forward strand.
AGTCAATGGAAAAGCGAATGGAGGTGAAATTCAACCGAGCTGAATGCAACATGGTTCAATCGAATCCTCGGGGTGCGGAACGCATTACTAATCCTGCTTCGCAGATGAGAGTTTGATGGAACATTGTGAAACTTCTGTTGCAACTCGTTTTTACTTTACGCAACAAATTCAACGATCACTCATGACTCATGACGTATTCAACGTCTGCGCCTTTTACTTATTCACTCTCGGTGTGAAAGGTTGATTATCGATCGCTAATGATCATATTTATTGTATGATTGGCGATTAAATAGCAGGGCATAAGCAATAGACAACTCATTGTCAGTAGGTCTGGACAGATTTAGGGAGGACTGAGGAAGAAACAATGAGTTGGTACCACTGACTTCAACATAAGGTTATCAAAAAATCGCCCGAAGCGAACCGACTATAGCAATAATACGAAAAAGTAGAAATATGTAATATTATGTATGTATAAACGCCGCCTAACCAAATAAAGATGGCTTGCAAAGAATGAGCACCACTGGCCACGGCCGCGCATCTTGCGTGAGTTGCGGCTAGTTCTGACGTCACGGATTACTATTAGCGTTTACTACGGCAGAAGGTTCAAGTTTTAGGCAAAGAAAATTTACTTAGTCGGCGGCTCGATTTACTCACTTTTGAAAAGGTTTATGTCGGCCTCACGTTCAAAATTCGTAGTGATATGGTGTATTGCTAATACGTATTTTTCACTCTCTGCGGACACCTTTTTCTTTTTGATATTCGATTTCAATTTTGAGAAACAGTCTGACAAGTGTGACGTCGGAATCGGCAAAGAGTCGCCCGTGATACTTATTCGAGAAATAACTGCGACTGAATCCCTTTTTGTGCCTGCCTTCGGGCAAACCGAGGGTCAGGAGTTGAGAAGAGGGTGAGCGAACGTAGAAGCGAGAGAAGGACTTATTCTTCAAATGGACGCTTCGGGATAACAACTTGTGACGCTGCTGGAAGAGAAGAAAAAGGAGAGCTTTAGGGGATTCCTTGCTTAATCTTAACAAATTAGTCCTTTTCCACCTCGTGCACTTTGCCCTCATTCTCTGGGATCTTCTAATTACGAGTTCCGCCCACTTGAACCTCCGTCTCCTCCTGCACCTCGTTCTTTGTGTTCGTTCATTTGTTTGGGTACGTAACCCGGAGACTTGACCGTCCCGCATATTTCCAGATTGCAAAAAAAAAAAAGAATAAACTAGACCAAGCGTTCTTCCTGTTAATTTATTAACAGTTCGGTTTATCGGAATTCCTCGTGGAATAGAATTTTTAATTTTCTCCAGACTTTTAGTAAAATTTTCAAAAACCTTTGGACTTATTGGACCAAGGATGAAAATTACATTTATTTAAAAAATCAAAGAACCGAATAGACAAATTCTTAAGCAACCCGATGGCAATTAACCATCCAAATTAGCCTTAGTTATAACATAACTTTATATTTTGGTAAAAATCAAGAGAAAAGGGGAAGGCAAAGCAATATCTATACATTTCTCGAGTAGAAGAAAAAGGGGGTAAAGGATTTATATGCTCGAAGAGAGAAATGCCGTAACGTTGGGTAATAGGAATTACAGTTTTCTGGCATTGAGAGCGATGGGGCTATAGGGCTATGGAAATACTGCCGGAAGTTGCCGCTGGCGCAAACCAGTTGCTGTCTGAGGGGATCTTCGTTGTTAACTAAGCCTTCCAGGAAAATAGGCTATAATTGTGGCGTAATTAAGAGCTCGAAACCTAATGCCCCGCGCCGCAGCTCGTCTCCTAAATTTGTCTCATTTTAATGAAAAAAATCAGCTCGGCTCTAGAGGAAATCGCTTACCCCACTGAAAGAAATAGATTGTAACGTATTTCCTTGACTCGACACCGATAACGTAAATCCGAGAGGTAACCTACGTCACTTTCGAGCCAGTCCACCCTTCGTCCATGCATCCGCACGCCAGGCGGACGCCAGCCAATTTTTTTTTTACCAACAACTGAGGAGCTGGTATAACCTGGGAGTTGAGGCGAAACAGTCTCAACTCCGCCAAAATGAGAGCTCTGACGGACCTTATCAGAAGAAACGATAGCTTAACGTTACTCTCGCTTTTTTGGGGAGTCGCAAAATCTATAAACGCAACCGTAGGTATCGCCATCTTTGGGCTCGCGTAGAATCAGCAAATGCAGCCTGGAAACGCACGAACGAGAGCGAACGGTGACGTAAATGCACGGCCGCTCAGGAGCGTAAGCCTCAGGCAAATAGTGCCGAGTACACGTGGAGACCAAATGATTGAGAACGTAACAGAACGAATCGGAGCTATAAAATCAAAATCCCTCGAGCAATTAATAAATTGAGAATGCTCGCCGGAGCTGGTTCAGCCGAAGATCCGTGAAGGCCGAGAACTGTGTACTGCGTCCAGGGACACGCGGGTGCACACTGCATCTCCAAAACACACGCAGAACATTGATAGATGTTTAAGGATATTGCGAGAACAACGCGAGACTTACAGAGGCGAAAACTTTCTACACCGTACGGGAAACAGATAGAAAAACTATCAACAGCCCGGAAGCGCGTAGTAATTTGATGCTGAAGTGTGAAAGCGTCGACAAGGACGCCATCACTCGTACTTTCGTCTATAAATATGTATATGCCTCCACTGGCTTGGTGCTGTGACACAGTTTGTGATTGATTACGGTAATTAGTGGATTCGCAACAATGCAAATCGAGTGCTGACTAGGCAGCATTAGAGAAATTTATCGTGAAACGCAGGACACGTGCAATGTTATACGTATAACGTGCAACACTGGGACCGGGGTATCCGGCTAAAGTTACAATACCAATGGCCCTCCGTAATCGCAAGCCGGAACTAACTTCGGAATACTGCGCTGTCATTCTAGTCCCTGGCACTTCACTGCCAACTCCTGATACACGGTAACCGCCTCTTGTTTTCCTATTTCAATTGAGAAATTATTTCCAAAAGAGAATCCATCAGGTGTTTAGAATATTAGCTGCGATGTGTTCGGAAGCGAGTGCCGCTGTAAAATCCAACACTTTCTTGAGACGTCTACTTCTCTCCAAATGGCCAAATTGGTTTCCCTGCGACATATCGAACGAGTGCTGCGAGTGTCTTCTTCAAACAAAGCCCTTACTTGTAGGCGCTCGTGTCGGGAAATAAGAATTTGCAAAGTGCTTTGCAACATCAGGGGGCGCTTCGATTACGAAGGAAGTCAATCAACTATTTCCCTTAAATCGACAGTATAATTAAACCTCTTGATCTAAAAATCAATTTATACTCGAAAGTGACGTGTGCCAATAATAAATTATCTTTAAGAATTTATGAATTATGAAACGAAAGGATTTATTATATGATTTGAGATTTCTCAATAAGATTTGTCAGGATTATTTTTTTGTTCTATTCACCCAAGTGATTTGTCCAAGACTTCTTTTGTTTTTGTCTTTTGAAACGATATCCACGAAAAAGACACTGATGATCGAAGGATTGTTACGAGCGAACACACGATTCGCTCAATACAATTCAATTCCACGTAACGCAGCCAACCAAGGGTTGGTCTCGTGCTCTTTCTCTTCTTTTTCTCTCTGTTTCAGGCTTCAGCAATGCACCAACAGAGGCGCTACGATGTAGTGTCTCATAACAGAAATATGTACGTGGCACCGTTGTAGCTGTAGTCTCTCTACGGCTTGAAACTCTGTTAGAAACTGAAAGTTCACTGCGACGGAGTCTTGGTGTATTCGCTATCAAGAGTTTCCTAATAGTTAAGAGTTTAAGTAATCTGTAGACACGTTTGCAAAGAGAAGAGAAAGGGAATTATCGTGATCAGAAGATCAATTGGCATAAAATAAAATCGAGAAATAATATATATTTCCATATAAGCGATAAGTGCAGCGTATAACGAATTTCGCAAGCATTATTAGCCCTGTAGCCCGTTCCAAGGTGTGACGGTTCCGTCGTCCCGACTGCCCGCAAAGTAACCCGAAAACTTTGATACTCTTGTCAACAGGGAAAACGGGAAGGAAAGTTCGACTAGCGAAAGCGTCGATGGCGACCTAGAATCGCAGTTTCTCCGGTTGCATTTGTGGCCGTAATGCGGCCCCCGTTCGGGTCAGGTAGACGCATAAAATCGAAAATTCAGGAGCTGCGCGTCAACAGACAGCAGCAGAATGGGAAAGAGACAGCTAGGACAAGGAGGGGAAGGAGGGCGAGGGGGGGGGGGGGGTACGGTGAATCTTGGAGATAGGAGGCTGTGTAGGAGAGCGTGTACGTGTTGCGTAACGGAGGGCTGCTATCCCGAGAAACGTGCCGCTCGATACTCGAGTCCAGCATTTCGCTCGTGCCTCCGTCATCATCCACCTACCCAACTGTCTCTCTCTCTCTCCCTCTCTCTACGTATCTCCCAGTAGCTCGTGCTTAAACTACAATTTCACACGTGCTCATCCACTGCAAATCTAGCAGGACATTGACTGGTCGGCCGATAACCGCCTGCGTCGAGCTGCTGCTTTAATTTTTTTTAAACTCAGAGCCTGTGTTGTTTCACATCAATTGCATCTTTCAGTCTTAGAAGGTTTCAAATATCTACTGTGACGTGGATTTTTCGAATCACGGTCCCAAGGCAGCTCCGGTTACCGATACAGATAACGTTCTCGATTTCTGGTTCCTTTCGGGTCGCCACCCTGCTCAGAAGCTGCGCTCTCGGATTGATTCGTATAGTTATGTCAAGGCTCTCTTAAGATTTTATTATGGTTTAGTTGACGTCGAGGTGCTCGAATCTGCCGAGGGGAGATAGTCTCGACGTACCGAGTTGTCCGGCAGAGGAGAGTGCCCGACGGAGACGTCTCCACGGAGCGGCAGAAGTCCGGGTGAAACACCCAGTTATTACCGATTCGTTAAGGAACGCTCTCGATTTGGTTTAAAGGGACGATTCGAAGGAGATAGAAGAGTTATTGGTTAAAAGGCTCTCGACCAATCAGATGATCAGAATTATTAGTTCTCGAATTTGGGATTTGGCTATTGTCAAAGCAGTCTGTCTCGGGGCACCGACCGACGTGTCACGGGCTGGCTCGCGCTCCCGTGCTATCTGTTGATAGTTTTTCTTGCCGTGTTTCGCTACGGTATAGCATTTTCTCGATTCGTATAGTTTTCGCGTTGTTCTCGCGGTATCCAGGCAATTCTATGAATTCCTGTGAGTGTTCCGGAGGTGTAGTGCTGTGCTTTAGTGCAGTGTCCACCAGAGTGTCCTTTGGATCCAGTTCTCGGCCTCCACGGATTAGCTGCACCAGCTCCGGTGAGTACTCCTAATTTATTAATTGGTGAAGGGATTTCGATTTTACAGCTCCGATTCGTTCTGCTACGTTCTCGATTCGTCGCTCTCTGTCTCTCGCACTATTTGCCGGACTCTTACACCGACCCTCTGTACCTCAACCTAGCAGCCTGAGCGGCCGCGCATTTCCGTAACCGTCCGTTCTCGTTCGTGCATCCAGTTGCGTTTGCTGATTTTACGCGACCCCAAAGGTCAGCACCTACGGTTTCGTGTCTCGATTTTAAGCGTCCCCAAAAATCGACAGGATCCGTTAAGCTATCGCCTCGTCTGACAGGTTCCGTCAGAGTTCTCGTTTTGGTGGAGTTGGGCCTGTTCCACCCCAACTCCCAGTTTATACCGGCTCGTCAGTTCCCGGTGAAAAAAGAATTGACTGGCGCCCGTCTGACTTGCGAATGCACGAACGACGGGTGGACGGCCGAAGGTAACGTAGGTTGGTTCTCGAAGATAGTTCGTTCTCGTATGTTTTGCTATCGGTGTCGGGTCACGAAAAAGAATTACGTTACACTATATAATACCTTCCCGGGTAAAAGCTTTAGATACACTGATTTATCATTTTACATGGTCCATATAAGATTCCCCACAGATACGTCTAATAAGGCTCTGTCGTATTTGTTAAATTTATTTATACGTTTCACGGCAGATCGCGTTCAGATCCACAAAGGAAAACTTCAGCCCACGAAATGGATCCAAAACTGATTTGAGAATGACATTTCACGTAGGGTGAATATGGCTTGAATCTCTGATCTATGCTTCGAACGTGCTTTTGCGCATCTTTGCGAACACTCGAAAGCACATTAGCATAAAATGGCAACGCTCTGGCGCGCACTTTGGCCTTTAAAAAGGAATCCAATTCCTAGTCGTAGATGTCGCGTGAGCTCCACGTCGCAAAAGCGCAAAGTCCGCTCGCCGATGCAATCGGGCCGCTGCCTGGAGCCCAGCATCAGTCCAGTTCTGGAGCTGTGCATTTTTGATCAGCGCCGCCGTCCGTTGAGCCACTCTTCATTCATTTATTTCGAAATGTCTACAGGACGGAGCGCTCGGTTGATCGATGTGTACAGCAACTGTAGAGTTCTTCGTCATAGTCGGGGCAGCGTTGCTATTGTTGCGATGTTAATATTCGCATCGTTCTCACTTGGCAGAATGGAGAAAATGATGACCAATATATTTGAAAAATGGATTTGAAATCATATTTTCAGTGTCCATTCCATGCGCTTCCAGCGACACAAAAGAACTGGAGCAGTGTTCATTTATCGTATCGGGTGGTTGCATTGAAACACGAAACTTGGAAATCCAGCAGCGATTCCCTTCGTCAGCTCAGCGATGTCCAACCAGCGTCTATGCACCAAAGAAAAAGGGAAATATATGGCTAACACTTCAAAGAAACAAAGGTGAAACGAAACGATTAGTATTATATTATAATTTTGGAATCTGTGAAATGCTTCCTTTGTGGTAGACCAAGATGCTTCCCGTATCTCCGTGCTTCAGCTATTAATTCGTTACTACCTACGACAAGGAGAATTGAGGTGACTAATCACGTAGAGGTGAATTAATGGGAGATGGATGCACGCAGAGGTTGGCTGAGGTTCCTGTAAGTAGGTGAAATAGGATTAAGGCCTTGAAAAATGTTGAGGACCGTTCAAAAGTCTCGAAGAATCCTGGGAAGCCTTTCGAAGATTGTTCAAGAATATTGAGGAAGGACGAAATGTGTGTTTGTGTGGGGGAAGGGGGGAAGGGGGGAAGGGGGGATGCTCCTAGGGATCTCTCGATAAATCCATCACTCTAGGAATTTATGAGAACTGTCAGCCGTATTGCAGGAATCTAATGGCTACAGGCATTCCGCCAGGATTGTGCCACTGCAATACAGCTGTGTCCTCTATAGGCAACTCGGTGTAGCTTAAAACTCTTCGAACAAAGATGCGTAATTCAATATCGCGGAGGAAAATAGAAGAAAAGTAGTAATTCCGAGGAAGAGCCGCTGTGAGCAACTTTGACCTTCACGAAGCCACAACAATGGCGACGAAGCTGACACCGTACTTACGAGCTTTCGCGTAAATCTTTGATGGCATCGCGGGACAATAACTCTGAAAATCTTGGAGGTCTCAAGGAAGAAGATGAGGACGAAGCGAACATGCTCTGAGAATTACCAGGAGCAGTAACACGTGCTCTCGAGCACGCCTTAGCCCGCGGAAGAAGCTCACCGACTGACAACATCCTGGCGGCCCAGAAGTATCCTGTGAGCCAGAAGATCCAATATCAGCCAGGCTCCACTGATCAGCATCAATATCTTAATGCAGAATAGATAGGTTTAAAGCGGTGCTAAAATTTGAACTTGGAAGTAACTTCTTCTTGCCGGTGCAGGCGAAGCATAATTCTTTAGCGATGCTTCAGGCTTCTCCAGCTTCCCTCCTGTCGTCTCTCTTTCCAGTGCTTCGATGCTCCGCGAACACGAGCGCAATTTCACTGAGCGAAATTAATCTTATCCCGCCAGTCGACTCATTCTTACTCGAATGACAAACGATCAGAAATTTGTATAGCTGCGGATGTTTAACCCTTTGCACTCCAAGTACGTTCCAAAATTTATACTAACGTCACCTGCTGTACATTTTGCACATCTTAACATGCGCTGTATTGAGCAAAAAAGATCAATAACGTCAAGTGAGTCGGGGAGACACGAAGAATGAGGAAGACCGGATGACGATTAGCTGCTCAGAATTCCTTTGAGAATGAGCAATGAAAGCTCCTTAAAATGAAATCGTTAGAGAAACAGCTCTCAGTGTCGGCCGAAGGCTGCGCAGGACTTTTTTAGCTTCCTACAGCTTGACTGCCTATGCTTTGAAATTCTTGCTCAAAAGAGAGGAGGATGAATTCTGAGCAACTCAAGAGAGACCCGTCGTATCGTGTATTTTCCAGATAGGCTGTAGAAACTCCCTTTGGAAGAACAGACGAAGAGAGAGAATTCTTATTTTCTTCAAGCCAGCCCAATTATAGCTTTCTAAATAACCAAATCTCTCTCGCTTTGACTGGCCGAAAAAAAAAGAAGAAGAAATGCTTTGCATGTCCCTGTAACCTCCATCAGACAGACAGAGATCCGTTCGCTCGTCTTATTTTTTGATTTATTTTTTTTTTTTCCACAAATTCTGTCTATTCAAGTTTTTCCAAAGAGACGACTCCCAATTCCTGAAATCTCGGAAAAGCCTAAAGATTTTTTCTTGCTTCGCTGTAGGTATAACTTACGATTAAAAGGCAAAGAATCACGACTCGTAGGCTTCTTTTGAAAATAAATGATTTTATCGTTCGTGTTACGCTCTATTATTTCATTCTATCGACGGGAAACCACTTTTCATTTTGACTATGAATAGTGTTAGTACTGATGTATAATACAAGTATCTCCGTGAGAAAACATAGTCAAATATTAAGTAGGTTTTGTTTAGACAAAGAACGCTGCCAAGCGCCAGTTTGCGCCCCATTGCGCCTACTAATTGCGAGCAGCTCTCGTCTTCGTAAATCTATTGCTAAAATATAATGACGCGGGAGCATCTATTGCTATTCTATAGTATATTATACGTATATGGGTTGGAACGAGAAGCGATTATGGAAGAATGATGGCCCAGTTAAGGTTGCCTGGGGTTGTGCTAACCCACTGTCCCCTTAAGCCCTTGAGAGCCTTTTGACCATCCTCAGCGTCCCCGGGAATCTAACGGAAACGAAAGTATGTTGTTTCGTAGCATTGAGCCCGCTGGGAGAATATTTCGACAGCCCGGGAGAAACGAGCCCGGTAACTTTTCGAATGTGACAAAACGCGTTTTCCCGCATCCTTAACCCCTTCGCAGTTCGCCAACCACCAAATATCGATGCTTCCTGTCGCATAGACATGGGAAGCTGTAGCCCCGTCCTGTGAAAGACAGTCGGAAAGGACGGTTTGCCTTTCTGCTTCGACAGGATAGAAAGACACCCGCACACCCACACAGTCTGGCCTGTTTTCCCATTTTTGCCATGTGCGCCTGCAGTCCTGCTACCTGTATACCTGTACTACTGTGTTTCGAGCATCTTCCTTCTCTCGATGCTTAACACGACTGAACTTCCGATGCGCCGCTTTACGTTCACTTTACTTATGATCCAGGAATAAGAAAGTCACGGATCTCAGTGTCATAGAACCATTAGAGAAAACAAGATTCCCCAGGCACTCGCCATTAGTTCCCTGCTGACTCTGGTAACACAACCAGTAACTCACCTTGTGAGGACGAGGCCAGCAAAACTAATTCTAAGTATCAAAAGAGAAGAACTCGTAATACGAGACTCGTCGTGTCATCGCTGACCACGGCATGACGCTCGATGACATCGATCGATCAGCAGAGCCTCCTTTTTTCGTTTCTTCTCGTGCAAATAGAAAGAAAACAAATAACGATTGACTTTTAAATTTCCATGTAAGTGAATAATCAGCTGCATCGTTCATTAAATTTGATACGTATGACGATTATGACAATGAGCTCTCATTGACAATCCGTAAATATTCGCAACTAACGATTAACAGCTTAACGGTTGTCAATGAGCCTTGCAGGAAGCAACTGCTGTAGTAATTTGTGTTTCAATCATATAGAAACTCGTTTTCGATACTAACGTCTATTTTAAAGGTAGACAACAAGGAGGAGGAGGAGGAAAGAAGGTGGAGGTGGAGGTGGGAATGGAGTAAGGATTCGCGCCACCTGAGCTACTCTTTCAAACAAATTAATCTCTCGGCCTTCAAATTATTTTAATATTTTCCAGTACAACAGCGCATCACATTTAATTACTAGTCTAGGGAGGGTGAGCACTCAATTAAATTTGACGGAAATCATTCAAAATTCATCAGAGAATTGAAGTAACACTCCTGCTGCTGATTAATTAATAGTTTGACAATATGATTTTTATAAAGGAGTTATTGACATTTATCAAAATCAATCGAAATGCAAAATGCCAATACAGATGAAAGTTTGCGAGTCCTAGTACTTTGTAGCTGTCGGTTCCCAACTCCGAGTTTCGACAGGGCGTTCGTACATGGAGAATAAAAATGTACAGTCGCGCGTACTAGAGCAATTGTTAGTACCTGGACAGCACGAAACTTCCAGTGACAGTGACAGAAATTCTACTAAGATTGACAAAGTCAACTAGTCAGACTTACAGTTACAGTGGTACATTTTGAGAGGATTGTCATCACTGTTACAAAAACTGTGTCCGTGTGCAAATAATAATCATTATTCTAATAACTTTTCTGCATGCAATTCATGTTTTGCGGCAGCCGGGTCAATGAAAATCAGCTTGAATCATTTTAAAATCACGTGCTCCTCTTCGGTAGAATAAATCAGGTAATACGTTGGACTTGATTTCGATATTTTGTAATTTTAGTTAAAGAGAGTCACGTTAATTGGATCATTCGCAACCGATTTCATAGATCCATGAAACTAAAAATAAAAGAAAGCTCCGTTTTTCAATTGGTCTATCCGTATCACCAAATCGTCTACATAACAAACACAAGAAGACTCGTCCTCTCGTGAGCTGCTTTCCTCTCGCAAGATAATAGCGAACCAAAAGTCACAGAGAAGTCACGACGAGGAGGCTGAGGTGGAGAAAAACATAAAACAGTGCTGTGGCGACTTACCCCGAAATGCGATGCGCTTTATTTTTTTTGGATATCAAATTGTCTGCTTCTCTCGATGGCTCGATATCTCAATACGATGCTCGGGTGTCCCTATAGATCACTAGATGTATAACCAAAGACTCGATTTTCAGCTGGCACTGCCGCCGCCACTGACTGCAGTCACTGCACTCCTCACTATTCTACACTGACTCTAAGGTTAGTGTAGGTGCTTCGGTCGATAACCCAGAGCGCTAGAAAAGGATGGCCTTCTAGAGGAAAATTGTAACAGCACCAGAGCAATTGGATAAGACAAACGAGGACACGGGGCAAACTCGGAGGGAACAAAAGACAGAGCTAGGAAGATGAAAGAGGAGAGCGGGAACGACGAGGACAGAAGGATATCGAAGAGGAACGGATTGATGGTTGGATAGCTAAATAGATAGATAGAAAGAGAGAGAAAGGCAGAGAGAGAGAGAGAGAGAGAGAGAGAGAGAGAGAGAGAGAGAGAGAGGCTGAAATAGATTGTACGGAGCTGTGGATATGAAAAGGACTTCCGACAAATAATTCCGAATGAAGGACGGAGCTCACTGCGAGACCCGTGGAAACTGGCGAGGACACGCGAAACGTGTGCGTACGCGCGTAAATGGTTCACGAAACGAGAAGTAGAGATTCAAGCATCAGGGTGGCTTCGGTCGAACTGAGTAAGCGTCGCGTCGACGACGCGTCGTCCGTTGAGAGCACCCACCTCCCATCCTATACCTAGGGGGCGACGGTGGCGGCGAAGGCGAAATCGCGCATGCCCGAAACCCTTAAAGCGGTCTCTCCGTTTCGAACTTCCCTCGCTGAACCGTAGCCGACGACCTGCGCGGCGACAAATTGATTGACTGGCTGACGAGCGATTGGATTGTCAGAGATACGAAGGCCGCTTTGAGACCGCGTCACAGTTTCGCATTACTTAACTATCGATTCCATGATCGCAACGAAATATAGTAGCCGCCTTCAATGTTGAAAGATTGATAAGTACGCAAGTAAGAATATACAAGTGAACATTTACGTAAAATTCCAAATTGGAACGCGGCAAACGACACTATATTCTTAAATAAGCGAATCATCTGTAAAAATGTGTTAACTCAATTCGGTCTTCCGTCAAGAGGAATCTCTTTGAGTTCGGATTGTATCGTAGATCGTAGGTTCAAGTAAAACTGTCGAGTGGGAAGGGCGGTCGAAAGTAAGATCAAGGACAAGGACTGACAATTGGTCACGGGTTTGCCCTTGATGCAGGATAGTCAATTCAAACTCATCCAGAGAGAATCCAGGCGTCGCGTGCTGTTACGAGAGATCAGAGTTCATGTAATTTATGAATTCAACAAAATTGGAACAACTGTACTTTTTACCGACCACACTAGGGTAGATCCGTATAACAGGACACCTCGGCATAATAATGGCATTATCTCACTTTGCCTCAATGATTAATTAACGCATTTCCATTTTTCTTAAAATAATTAATTATCCGTCTTATCAGGAAGAAGCTTCAATGTTCTGAAACGTTGCCTCCACAGAATCTCTTGAACATTTTTCCATAGACCTCTTTTCTTTTAAAGCGACGGACGAGCATAGTTGGATGTTATGAAAAGGAGCTTGATAACGGCAGCAGCTTCACTCGGAGGACTGAGAACGTGAGATTAAAAAGGACTTCGATAAAAAGCCGAGGCCTCGACCAATTATTCTTGCCAAAGAATGCTCCAATTTACTCTCGCACTTCAGCTCCCTTTGACCCGCTTCAAGCACGCCCCATAACTCCAACACAATCGGTTCGCGCCAAAGAGATACTCGTAGTATACTTGGTCGTTGAGCCTCTGTCTGAAAATTCATCTTCATTTGGCCAAAGCAAGAAACCAGATTTACCAGGAATACGTACATACGAGTATATTCGAAGACTCGGATGGCAATTGGCCAAGATGGCTGAATTCTGAAAATATATGTGAAATGTTGTTATTGTTATCACTGGAGAGTGCTGCATCACTGCAATGACGAATCGACCGCACCATAAGAGGATAGAGGAAGAATCGCTTGTCGAGACGACAATGGTATTAAAATAAAACTTGGCTCCATTGATGGGGAATGGAGTGTCAGTCAGTTGATATTCCACTTGTCGACGTGCAGTGTGATTAGCATCGCTTGGGAGTGGGAGAGCACAAGAGGATTGGACTATTTTGCGTTTACGATTCCATGGCTGATTCCTCGATTGACATGGCTGGATATGATGTTTAATTAATTGACAATCTGATCAAATCAATGAAGAGAGTCGAATCGGGAGTAACGTGACACGTTGCTCGAGAGTGCTCGGCTGCTGTCCAACAACTGTCATTCGACTCACATTTTGTCCTTCGTGAAATTGCTTCATTCGATATGCGATGATCTAGCTGTTGAATAAGGACAAAGAAGTAAGATGCGTGCGTGTAGATAACGAGTGGGGAGCGGGAGGGGGGGGGGTGTTCGTATGGCAAATATGAGATTCCAATGATGTAGAATAACCGTGTGACTGGTGGTGCGCTGCGGCTGCATTCTGAGCCGAAACAATCTAGTTACGCTTTGAACGTGACGCCGAACTGGACATAAAATGGCGAAGCTATCCAGTCTTGTTGATACGCGACAGGCCTTTGTCGAGCAATCTCCAAGCACCAGGCGAGACATAAGAGCGCCGTAAAATATTGAGAGATGTCACCACTAACCATCCACTTCTCCAGGCAGCCAACCTGCGAATATGTGTAGAGTGGAAAACGAACGGTTTACAATAAGATTTAAGACGACTAAGATTATTGTGAACGCGATAATAAGAGTCCACGGAGCAATGCCAGGGAGGCGACGAGTCTTCCGCAATCGATAGTGTACCACTTATGATACACGAATTAACGTCAGTCGCAGCGCATTTGCTCCAACCCTCGCTATTGCTCATTGGCTGAAAGGAGCGAGAATTAAGCTTGACGCGTTACTAATATGTGCAGTTTAATCAATAAAAAAGAAAATCTAAGAAGTTACATGTATATTTCTATTTCTTAATCCGTATTTTTTTTAGGAAATCAGTCGTATCTCCAACTGCTTGGAGCGCCCACAGTATGTGCTTAGGTTCTCCGTGACTTTTCTTCATTGCTCGCTTACCTGATCGATCGCTACAAGACAAAGATGACGATGAAAAAAACATGTCTTCCGGAAAGCAGTTCAGCCAATCGCGAAGGAGAAACTTAATCAGAAATCGAATGGAAAACTTAATCAGAATTCCGAAAGTATTTCAGTACTGTCAGTACATTTCGGAATACACCCATAGTAGCTTATGGCGCATTTGCTCAGAGTCTCAAAAGTACTGAGCGTGACTACATTGCCTCGGAAAACGTTGATGACAGCAAGGATTGGTGGATGAGCATGCAGGATGCATCGAATGCATCGAACGCATCGAATTCGTGCAGTGTATACGACGACGAGAATCTAGCAATTGTTTACAACTTATTAGCTGTAAGGTACAAACGATTGGCGACTGGCAGCTAGCAGGAATCCCTCTTGGACCGCCCGCCGAACTATTGCTATCTTGCCTGGAGACATGAAAACGGAGGACGTCCAGGCCGGGACATGTGGGACCAACTGCCGGAGCTGATACTGACGCAGATATTGAGCCAACTGTCTCGCGGAGATCGAGCGAGCGCAGGTCAAGTGTGTCGCAGCTGGAACAGAGCCCTTTCTTCGCCGATCCTTTGGCGATCGGTAACCGTTCTGATCGATCGCGATCTGCGTGACGACTTTCCGCTTGCGGGAGAACTAGCGGTGCGTATTTCATAATAAATCCGTTACGTTCGCGGAACGCCTAACTCCACTCGCACGGCACAGATCAGATATGGGCAGCACATGCGAAGCCTGGAGTTGGCCTGGTCCCGACCGTACGTCTGCCCGAAGGAACCGCAGATTCGGCGGAACGTCCAGGCTGCGGCTGGCGTTGGCTTCCTGTCCGTCGTGCGCGCCAAGGACGTTCAATTGAAGAAGCTCATCCTTACGGATTGGATCTTCAGCTGCAAGTGGGGTAACCGCGGGAAACTCCTACACGCGCTCGGAAACTTCCTGGGGTTCGTAATTCCAAGAAGCGCAGCGAGCGGCGACCTCTCGTCATCCTAGACCACGTGAACCTTTTTCAAGTATCGGCGGTTTCAGGTGTCAACGTAACCTCGAGACTCTCAGTCTACTGAATGCAAACCTGAGCATGGCCGACGCGCTGCGTCTCCTAGGCATCGCTATCAGATCCTCTGGTCCTCGAATGGTTTCCCTCGATCTACGCGGAACCTTCAGGGAGTGGCAAGCGCCGCACAGCAATCCGAGGTCGATTCTCGAGCTCGAACCCAAAATGTCTTTTCGCAAGTCTTGCGCTGAACCGTCACTTTGAATTCTAAAAATCTAGATACTTACGGTTGCTGGGACGTCTCCACGCTCTGGGTAGCCTGCGACTGGACTACTCGGCACTTTCGGACGATGCGCTGGATGCACTGGCGAGTGCCGCCTCGCAGGCCCTGCAGACTCTTCACGTTTCCGTCAGAGATTCGGACTCACGACAACATATCCTGGCTGACGCAGCCTGGAACAACCTGGTGCGCGCCTGTCCTGGTCTCATCGTCTCTTACACGATAGGTACCAGTGCCGCGATTTCTTGCTAATCTAATGACTGTCGAGCTCGATTTCTAGTGAACATCTCGCACCACGAGGACGTGTCTTACCTGCTGCTTCCCAGCGTCCCACTCGGCTGCTTCCACATGTTCAGTGGTCACGTCTGGGATCAGAATAGATCGCGAAACTTTCGAAGCACCGTCGAGCTTCTCATTAGCTACTATACCAATACGCTAGGTTAGTTTGACACTCGATTCACGCTGAGCTACGCAACCGAATCGCGCCTTTCCCTTTTTCATTTCTTCATTTCAGCCGAAGTGATACTGCAGCTGAGGAACAATCGCGAGTCTCTCGACGATCTCCTCGTCTCTATGCTAATTCGATGCAAGAGACTTAATCAGCTTCAATACGATGGGATAATCAGGAGTCTGGCCACCGTCAAGGACATGTGCCAGCTTCAGGCGGAGCAGAGGACTCGTAAGTCTCCGAGGGATTTTTCAAGTCACACGTGACATTACGTTACAATTCGAAATTAATCTTGCAGATTTTCGTAAGATTCATGTGAAGCCGCGTAACGTGAATCCTCGAAATCGAATCCTTCTGGAGAGTATCGGCTGTCAGTATGAACGAAAGATGCACGAACAGGGCGTCGATTTTCGTATCGAGGATTCAGCGTCAGTGTTTCATTTCTATTGATCCCCTCCGTTACCACGTAAAGTTCTGACACTGCATTCAAACAGTTTGTGACAAGATGCAATCGAGAAATTCTAAACCAATAGATTTAAATGGGAGTGCTAAGAGTGCTCGATCCCAAAGAAACATCAAGAGTAAGACAGCTGTTTTATGTAAGATTTGTTTATTAAAATCAACGGCAATATTTGTAGTCGCCCATAATTCACTATCCTCCCCTTTTTCCTGATAGCACTTAATACAGAAACTGTAGAAAGAGATTTTTTCAGATGTCGAAGCGAGGAATAATGAGAAAATAAAATAAAACCAAGCGCCGTTGTAAAATAAAAGTGGCTTCTGTAAGAGCTTGGCGTATAGTTATATACGAGGACCGTAGGTGCGGTGAGGTATCCAATGAAGTACAGTCCAAAACTTAAGATTCTACGAGATTGAGATTTTCTTTTTCCTAAGATGATCGTCAGTCATGCGTTATCGCGTCATGGGGTGCTTTTGATGCGAAATTTTATCTACGTCAATCATATTCGCTAAGTCAGTAGCGAGAATCGGATATTTCATTATTTGTACAAAAGTAGTAAAATTTCAAATTGGTCAGCAGACTTATTCTAAGAGCAATAGTATAGTAGAATTAACCGAACGTGGAGGAAACTTAAATGTAATATAGTATTTCGATAACTCTAATTCGATAACGTTAACATCCAGCTCTCAGTCAAGTGTTATTTATTAATCGTTGCTCATCGTTGCTCCCTTATCCCTCCCTTCGGTTCGCAAAAGAGTAACCTTTTGTTCAGGCGGCAGACCCGAATAGATCCGAATAGCGTCGGAGTAAAGTAACTTGACCGAACGATTAATGAATAAGGCTGGAATACGTGCGTGCGAGGATTGCGAGGGTCGAAGCCTCGAGGCATTCGAGGCGTAGAAAGTGCGAACACCGTGGTGCCATTTGTACCTCGCGGCGTGGATTTTGAAGGAGCAACAAGAAGATGACTGAATTGATAGATTTAGAGAGGTCGAAGAATATCGCTGCTTTGCAAGGCAGGAAACAGGCGGAACCAGGCGGAAGCAGGCGGGAACAGCGATAGGCCAAAGAAAGGGAGCCTGCAGGCGGATCTGCGTGCGGAGGTGAAGATGGCAGCACAGGGTGGTCAACGGCAGGACTTGAGATGAGTATTGAGAACGGTACGAGTGACAAATCCCTTGGTGCACCTGGGGCAGACGTAGGGTCTCTCGCCTGTGTGATATCGCTTGTGAACTACCAGGGTCGATCTCTGAGTGAACGCCTTGCCGCATTGCTCGCAGGAATACTTGCGCTCTCCGGTGTGCGTCACGTTGTGAGTCCTGAGGAGGGTCTCGCAGGCAAAGCACTTGCCGCAGACCTCGCAGGTGTAAGGCTTCTCACCAGTGTGCGATCTATTGTGAATTTCGAGGCCCTTAGCCGTCTTGAGCTCTTTGCCGCAGAGGGCGCAGAGGTATCGGCGTCGCTCGTAATTCGGCGCGTCACCGTGGGCCTTGACCTTGTGCTGCTTCAGGACCGACTTGTACTTGTAGAGCTTGCCGCAAATGTCGCATTTGTGCTCGGGCACTTCTTCGGGTTTCGTCATCGAATCCGCACTGAAATGATAGAGCCGATTGTGCTCCTTCAGCGAGTAGACGTCGTTGAAGGTGCTGCCGCAGGCGTTGCACTGCTGGTACTGCATGAAATTGTGCATCGTCGTGTGCGCGATCAGGGCCGCTTTCTCGAGGAAGCTCTCGCTGCAGATCTCGCAGGTGAACTTGACCTCCTTATGGATGCGTCTCTTATGTCGCTCGACGTCCGTCCCCGAGACGCCCATGAACTCGCATTGCGAGCAGGGCACGATTTTCGGAGTGTGGGACTTCTTGACGTGAGCGTTGAGCATGAACTGCTGGGGATAGGTCTTGGGGCAGGTTTGACACTTGAACGGCCTATGAATCCCATGCGCGATCCTGAGATGCGCCACCAGACGCGTTACGAAGTGGAACTTTTCATTGCATATTTCGCAAGCCTTCTCGTTGCTCTCCGATCTGAAACGTAAAGAAGCTCTTTGTAATTCGAGCCAACCGATTAAATGCTCCAACATACCAATCTCTCGTGTTGTCGTCAATTTTTAGGTCTGACGTGTAATAGTCACGCACTCAGATAGCACGATGACGACATAATGTCAGCATAATTGGGACATGGGAGCGCATAGGAATCCTGCATTCGACCGCACAGGTGCGTCAGCCTTTTGACAGCACAATGCCAGCATATACTAACCGCATACAATTTGGCTTACGAACAGCACAATGATAGCATTCAAATGCTTTTAAATGCTTTTCGTGGACAGTATTCCGACGGCATAAATAAAACATATTCTTCCAATTGACGCAAGTCATCCTTTAGAGTCAAACCTCTAACTTTAATGTTTCCTGCGAGTCTTCCGAAACAAAATTTACTCTTCTTTTTTTTCGCAAGACTTACAGCGTCACTGAAGTTAGGCACTTGCGCTCTCGAGCAAAACTTGTGTTATTAATTAAAAGAAGTTTAACTTTGGGATATTGTATATCGGTCACGTGTATCACTATGCACTTCCATTGTAATCCTGACTATTAGGGCTCGGTCACACTCGTGATAGACACGTACGAGCGCAACTCTCGAGCAGTAATACAGCTTGAATCCTTGCGGACCGGAGTTCTCTCGTTGGTCGACAGTTCGCCGAGTGTGACTGGGCTCTTACCTCTTTCCGAGGAGCATCCCACAAAGATTTTATAGGTGATTATTCATGAGGAACGCGCCACCTGAATTTGCTCCGCATTTTACATTTTTGCGTTTGAGTTGTTATTTGAATTATTTCAACTTAAACAAAGTATAAAAATAATATAAACGCAAAGTCTATACATATATTCTATCAAAGTTTTGTCTAATATGTTAGAATCGTCGACTGGTATAAAAATGATTTGAATGCTGCTGGTGCGTCCTCCGTGAACGGGATGTCAGTTGTAATAGATTTGCCTATACGCGCTGCCTACAATTTTTCCTCAACACGTTAAATTGAAAAGACTACAGATGATGAAAGCGTACATGCACCATAATGATAGTACCTCGTACAGCATTTCGTATGCTCTAATATGCTGCCCTTGCTTGGCTATCTGGGTGCTGGCGTAAAGAGAGAGAGAGAGAGAGAGAGAGTAGAATGAAAACGTAGAATGCGCATACTCACTTGAGCTCCGAATCCATTTCCCTCTCAATGTCTTCCGTCTTGATCTTAAGGTCTTGAGAGTCGTCAAACTCCTGGTGATTGTTGCTCCATTGGCTGTAACATATGTGATCTCATTGGTCAAGGCACATCGGTACGCAGGGACAGCAGGCGATGATCGAGTCGAGCGATGTCGAATGAAAGCATTAAAGGAACCGTTTCAACACGAATCTTGGAGACTGATACACTACATACATGAGTTTTCTTTTCTCGCAACTCGTAGAGTACTTTATTATACAGCGACTACTTATAGAGTGAGTACCATTAATCAGTTATACTACCAGAAGGAAGTTAAAAATTAGAAGACTGGCATCGACTACTGCGGGATGACGATGCCGGTGGATGGGAATGTGGGAAGCTGGGAATTTGGGAATCTGGGAAAGAGGAGGAGAGACAGGAGAGCGAGGGCTCAGGCAGCGAGAGAATGGATCTTCTTCTGATGATTCTTGAGGAAGGTTCCCGAGACGAATCCTTTCCCGCACGTGATGCAACAATAAGGCCGCTGGCCCGTGTGATATCTTAGATGAAGAACGAGCGAGGTCCTTTGCGTAAATCCCTTTCCGCAATGGACGCAGACGTGTGGTTTCTCGCCAGTATGGGTGCGTCGATGAATCCTGAGATTCTCCCTGGTGACGAAGCCCTTGCCGCACGTTTCGCAAATGATCGGCCTCTCGCCCGTGTGAGTCCTTCTGTGAGCCATGAGAATGCTCCTCGAGGAGAGTCGAGTGCCACAGAGCTCGCAGAGGAAATTCCGCTCATTCTTCGAGACACCGTGACTCGCCTTCGAGTGCCGCTCGAGCAGCCTCTTGTACTGGAAGGTTTCCGAGCAGATGTCGCATTGGTGCCTCTCGCCTTTTATCTTCCTCGAGAGAGGAAGGTGCACGTGCTCCGGATGCCGAAGTCTTACGTGAACATTGAGGTTGCTCTTGTACGGGTAAGACTTGTCGCAATGGTCGCATCGGTGAGGCTTGCGACCCATGTGGGCGGCGTCCCGATGCTCCAGAAATTCCGACCTGGCCAAGAAACCCTTGTCGCAGAGATCGCACCTGTACGAATACTCCCGCGCGTGCCTCTTTTTGTGGTAGTCTAGGTTCGTCTTCTGATTGCAGGCGTAACTGCATATGTCGCATGCGAAACTCTTGACTCCCGTGTGGATAAGTTTGTGCCGCGCGATGTTCATTGGACTACGAAAAGCTTGTCCACATTGATCGCATGTGAAAGCTCGTTCGATTCCATGGACGTTCTTCAAGTGCTCCACCAGCTTGGTCATGTGGAAGAAGCAAGCGCGACACTTGCCGCACTCGTGGATGGCCCGCTTTCTGGATTTGCTCCGTCGGCTTCTGAAACGGAGGAGCACACTCTGAAGTCTGGTTTACTCTTTAAAGACCAAGATCAACGGACACTCATTCTCAAAACTTTCTTCACTCTCATCATCAGCTAACTGGGAATCCTCGCGAAAAATTACAAATGCATACAAAATAATTCCAGACAATTTCAGCATCCTTTATTTAGTCCTTGATACAAACGATCTATCTGCGGACACTCTCTTGCAGTCCCAAACCCGCCCCTCCCCCCTCCAAAGGAAAAGACAAGACTCGCCTGAACATTCTCTTAAAATACAAAAGTTCCTCACAGTTTCCAACGTACGAGTCGCATGGATCCTTCCAGGAGCCAGTCGCTCGAGGTGTCGAATTCTTTGGCTTACGACACGATTTAAAATACACTCTATGCGATCCGCTTAGTCTTCTGCAACGGACAAATTTGTTCTCTTGGAAAGGCATTGACATTGGTCCCGCACCTTCCTTCCTAACCGGCCGACCGTCCTTCAGTTCTTCGCGTGGCTCGCGCTTTCATTCTCGTTTCCTTTGACAGACTTCTTTAACACGTCCTCCTCGAACTTCTTGAGGATGCCGTCGATATAGAATGGCGGAAGTGGTGGCAGCGGCCCAGGATGAGTTTTCCGATGGCAAATAAGACCCGGCTTTTGCGTAAAACTCTTGCCGCAGATGTCGCAAACGTAGGGCCGTTGCCCGGTGTGGGTCAGGATGTGTTGCCGTTGGGCACCTGAACGCGCAAACGACTTGCCACAGACTGGACAGGGATAGGGCTTGTCGCCGGTGTGCGTTCTCATGTGCACGACCAGGGAGCACTTCTCCGAGAAAGCCTTGCCGCACTCCTCGCATATGACCTTCTCCTGGTGCCAAAGCATGTGTTGATCGAGATTCTCCTGAGAAACCATTCGCTTCGGACAGATGACGCACTTGTACTTGGGCTTGAAGTGAGCAAACTTCTGATGAACCTTAAGAGTGTGATTGTCTACGCACGAGCGACCGCAAACGTCGCAAACGACGGGAGGATTTCCGCTGTGGTACTTGATCATATGTGTCCTCAGGTCATTCTTGACCTTGTACTGCTTGCCGCATATCTCGCAGAAGTAATTGTAGGCGTCAGTGTGCTTACGAATGAAATGCGCCTCGAGGATTCGCTTGTTCTTACTGACGTAGCTACAGACTTTACATGGATATTTCGATTTCGCATCGAAAAGGTGTTTGTGCGTCTTCATGTGATTCTCAAGACTTTCTTTGTCTTTGAAGGGTATCGCACAGGCGTCGCAGCGGTGTTCGTGAACCTTTATGTGCTTCATGAGGGAGAGTCGCTTGGGAAAGATCGCGTCACAAATACGACAGAGGTGTCCATCTGCCTTGCTGCCGAGGGATTCGGATTTAAATTCTGATATCTCAGGCGGCTCTTGGTTCCCGACAACCTTCTCCTCGTTGATCAGAAGATACGCCTTGGACAGGATCAAGGTATAGTCGCCAGCCGACGTTGTCGAGGGTTTTGGCAGAATCAGCTGAGGCTTCCTTTGTCTCTTTTGCGGCACAACGATTCTTCTCGGCATTTTTTGTCTTTTTCCTTGGCCAATACACAGAGGGTCCATCGAGGTTTCCCTGAAAAACAAGTGTCCCGTTAATACGGTCTTTCTCCTCTCTTTTCTTTTTCTTTTTTTTAATCAATGAAATCAAAGTCTGACTGCTCAGCTTGAAGGCAATGCGTTTTAAACCGATGTTCGAACAGCCAACGAAGCATCACTGAGCGTCACAGAGAGGCAGAAGGAAGGAGTCCCCAATCCAAAGGCGTAAGCAGCTTCTCGATTCGGTTGTTTATTTCCTATTAGAATACAAGTATCCGACGATGCGGAGGACAGAGGCGTGCCGAGAGGCATGATACTACATTTGGTAAATATATGCGGCAGCATAAAACCCACGGTAAAGAATTATCCTTCCTAGGCCGATTATCCTTCGGAGAGGTTGCAGTGCTTTCGTTTCGAAGGGAGAGGGCCGCGGCGCAAGGGGCGAAACTGGTCGCATCTCGGAATGGCAGAACTACGTGCGGTCTTTCGCTTCTTCGGACTTGAGCTGGGTCAAGTCTTTCAGAATGCTGTCGATGTAGACACTCGGAAGCTGTGGATGAGATCCTGGATGGGACTTTCGATGGCTGG
Organism: Cephus spinipes; assembly: GCA_963971525.1. Classification (NCBI taxonomy): domain Eukaryota; kingdom Metazoa; phylum Arthropoda; class Insecta; order Hymenoptera; family Cephidae; genus Cephus; species Cephus spinipes. The sequence goes on from OZ020575.1 coordinate 296,945, forward strand.
TGAGACCAGGCTTTTGAGTAAAGGACTTGCCACAAATGTCGCAGACGTAAGGCCTCTTGCCGGTGTGAATGAGTAGATGCTGCCGCAAAGTGTTCCGTCTGGCGAAGGACTGTTTACAGACGCTGCAGGCGTACGGTCTGACGCCGGTGTGAGAGCGCATGTGGACCTCGAGGTCGTAGGGTATGTGAAAGGTCTTGCCGCACTGCTCGCATACGACCCTCTCCTTTGTCTCGTGCCAATGGAGGTGCTGCTCGAGACCCTTCTGCGAGACCAAACGACGCTTGCATATCTTGCAGACGTATTCGGGTTTGTCGTGGATGTACTTTATGTGACTCTTTAAAGCGTGGAGATTTTTGCTCGCGTGCCCGCAAAAGTCGCAGAGAATCGGTGGGGCGCCACTGTGCATTTGATTGATGTGCTGTTTCAGGTTGTTCTGAATCTTGAAGAGCTTCCCGCAGAACTTGCACGAGAAGTGGTACTCGTCGGTGTGCTTGCGAATGAAGTGGTCTTTGAGGGTCCACTTTTTGTTGCTCTTATAATCACAGACGCTACATTCGTACATCTGCGGACCGTGTGTCTTCTCGACGTGACATTTGAGTTCCCGCTTCAAGGCGAAGCTGCTGGCACAGATATTACAGGCGTAACTGTGTTGTTTTATATGGACGATCAGGGCGCTCTTCTTCGTATACTTTTTCCTACAAAAGTCACACTCGAAACGCGCCTCATTTTCACTTCCCAACGTAGGACAAGTGCTCGACTTTCCTTCTCCTCCACGCACATTTCTTCCCCTCCAATCTCCCAGCCGCTCCTGGAGAAACGCTCGACCTCGACATCGATTCTGACCGCTGTCCTTGCCTTTGCTCTGGGAACGACGTTTTCCCTGCTTCGTTGATACTTCCGGTGTCCCTTCGACATGCAAGACGAACTTTCGCGAAGACGTCTCGACATCCGCAGCATCGTTCGACGACAAAGCTATGTCCAGCGGATCTACACCAGCATCCATCGACACCGATCTACAACACACAAGAGAGTTCCCAGTGTTAGAGTGGCTCTCGTCTTCTGTCTTCCATCTGCCGCACCTTCTCCCGCTCCCAGTCTCTCTCTCTCTCTCTCTCTCTCTCTCTCTCTCTCATATCTACCATTTTACTAGCAAAAAATTAGAATTAGAATGTTTCTCGAACTCTGAATACTTACTCGACCTCTTAATTGATTCAATATAAAAGTCTGCGACCTCCAACCGAGTGATGGGTGACAGCGCGACTGTGACAGTGGAAATTATCGCCATCTCTACATTTCTTTCAGATAAATCTAGTCAATTCTTAAAACGCCTCTCAGAGTGCCATTAAGTCATTCCTATCCATCCGATTTCATCAATGATACTATAATTTATTCTACGGTAGCTCCATTCGTTCATTGAAAAGACTGCTTCTTTATTTCAAATAAGGTAAATACAGTCTGCAATGTGCCTGTTGCTCCACGAAAATCCCAAAGAGCACATTCGCGCCCGTTATCCTCATTCGCAGCTTCAGTCTCTCACTGTCGCTTTTCCGCAGCAGTAAGAGGCGCATCACTCAACTCCCAGACTATGGTGGGAGTTGATGGTGATGGTCACCGCGCAAGTCCCGCTGTCAGGTTTCTTGTCATGGCGTAGCCAGATGATATTTTTCCTGTGCGTTGGGTTCATTATTCGTTTGATCATGGATTCGCTAAAATAGAAAAACACGTGCTAGTTAGATGAATACGAGAATGGGGAAGCCCCGAAACAAAAGTCATGGCCTCATAATACTCACTTTGAAGGAAAAATTAGTATGGTTCGACAAACAAAGCAAAGGGAAAATCCCTTTTCCCATTTCGTTGTAATAAATGTAGAAAATGTGAGTGGGGCCTCGCATCCTTCTCTCTACGCTCGTTTGCTCTCTCTTAAATTATTTACTTTTTCAGAAAATTACATTTCTCTTACTTGAGTTCCTTGAAATTTTGGAATCGGTATATTTATTATCCTCGAAAAAATAAGTAATCCAACTGCAAAGCACTGGAGACACGGGCACCAGCCGCCACCTTTCATTAAATTGAATACGTCTCCCCTCAAAGTGTCACATTACGAATTTTTAATCCAAATAGCGTTTATTACCTATTACTTACGTTAGGTCAATAGAACATGTACAAAAAAAAGAAAAAGATATCGTAGCACTATATTATTGTGTGACTCCTTAAGCGTCTGGGCATTCGTTCAGTGAAGAAGATATGCGGAAAGGTGAAATGGCAAAAGAAGAGGAAAGGGGACGTTGATTTTTCGAGAAATATTTACTCGATTATTATCGTCTGATTCTTCATAGCGAACTCTCTGGTAAATTCGGTTACGATATTCTTAATAGATACGACTGGTAGCGGTGGCAGTGGTCCAGGATGACGCTTCCGATGACAGATGAGTCCGGGCTTCTGCGCAAAGGCCTGGCCGCAAATGTCGCAAACGTAGGGCCTCTTGCCGGTGTGGATGAGAACATGCTGTTCCTGGGCTGTCTGCCTTCTAAAAGACTTGCCGCAAACAGGACAAGGGAAGGGCTTCACACCCGTGTGCACTCTCATGTGCGAATCAAGATCGCGTCCGCGAAATCTCTTACCGCAAGTGGGACAGAGAACCTTTTCGCGAGTTTCGTGCCAAGTGAGATGCTGCTCGAGGTTCTCCTTGGTCGTCATACCCCTACGACAGATTCTGCACTCGAATTCGGGTTTGTAGTGTCGATACTTCATGTGGGCCTTCAAGGCGTGAAGGTTCTTACTGAAGTGGCCGCAGACGTCGCAGACTATTGGCGGGTTTCCACTATGATTTTGCTTGACGTGATGATTAAGGGCTTTTTTAATCTTGAACTGCTTGCCGCACGTGTCGCAGGCAAAATTAAAGCTGCTCGTGTGCAGCCGAATGAAGTGATTCTTGAGCGTTCCTTTATTGTTGCTCTTGTACTCGCATACGCTACACTCGAACACGTGTGGCCTGTGGATCTTCTCGATGTGTCCATTTAGGTACCGTTTCATACTAAAGGTTTTTGCACACTCCGAACACTTGTACCGGTGCTGCTTGAGGTGCTCGGCCAAGTTGCTCTTCTTAAAAAACTTACGCCTGCAGTGATCGCACTCGACACTCCTACGAGTGACTCGCGGCGCTTCGCGCTCCTCGTTCTTCCACCTTCCCTGACGCCTTTCCTTTTTCTCGTTCTTTAACTTCTTACTCCGATGGCCGTCGTCGTCTTTATCGTCTTTGTCATTATCGTCATCGTCATCGTCATCGGCATCGGCATCATCATCATCATCGTCCTCATCGCCATCCTGCTCTTCGTTCACGTTTCCGTTTTCGTCATCATCCATATCCCTACCCGCGGTACTCTCATCCGCTACGTCCCCTTCTTGGACATCCAAGCCCGCTGCAGAATAACCCTGATTATGACATGGAAAGCTTTGGAAGCGCTCTTCCGCTGCCCCAGCTTCCTTCTTCGGCCAAATCATGTACTCTGGCGTACATTCAATCTTGACCACCGGCTTCTTCCCGCCGGAGTGCGTACTCGGTCCCGAGACGCTTAGCGGATCGGAGATGAAATTTCTACAACAGAAAATTTGAAAAACATTAGACATCGAACGTTCAGAGAAATCGTGGTTAAAGGTGTGTCGAATATAAATGTGCCCGCGGTTCTGGGAATTTTATGAAGCGATAGATTCACTTAAGAGGATGACTTTTCAGTAGTTAGGTAGGCTTCACTGGGATTCGTATAAACTGCGTCAACGAAAGTCGGCAGGTCTTTCGGAATCATGAAGTTGACTAATCTAAAAATAATGTTGGAAAGCGTTATGGCCAGGCGGTAGTCACGATACGGGAACTTACCTGCTCAAAGCCCGCGCGCAACATGATGTCCGTTCGAACGAACGTTTTTATTCCTATGGTACTGAAAACGTGATTCTGTGACAATGGCTGTACGTTACGAGTGAGCCTGATATGACAGATGATTGCACCAACGTGAGCGGGTTTGTTAACACAATTCGAAGCATCCGTGGGCATCGCCAAGGCACATGATCGTTTAAGGAGTGGTGGTGGTGGAGGAGGAGGAGGAAGAATCCTCAGGCCCACTCGCTCACGATCCACACAAATCGGCACGGACGCGTCTCTGGCGTCTCATTCGATTCTCAGACAAATAATGCGAGATTTCGCTTGCTAATTGCCACTCTTTGACACCCGACACCTGGTTCACTTTCAGCGAGTATATTTAATTTACGGTTCGTCCTCATCGAATGTTCTGCGTTCGAGTTCTAAGTTCGGTGCGGCTAAAATTCCACAATTAACATCTTCCGAATCGACGGAGCGACTTTTATTGGTTCACCAGCAACAATAGAAACACAAGCAACAAGATGCATATGCTCAAAATGGTCAAGGTTCAAGTTTCAAATAGGACAGGCACTCTCTCGCTTCATTGAGCAGCAGTCTGATTCTTCCTGATGTATTCTCTAGTGAAGTCGCTGACGATATTTTTGACCGAGACAACGGGAAGCGGTGGAAGCGGCCCGGGATGACGTTTCCGATGGCAGATGAGTCCCGGCTTCTGGGCGAAGGCCTGCCCGCAGACGTCGCAGGTGTAGGGTCTCTTGCCCATGTGAATAAGAATGTGTTGCTCCTGAGCGGTCTGCCTTGAGAATGCTTTGCCGCATACGGGACAAGCGAAGGGCTTCACTCCCGTGTGAATCATTAGGTGGACATCGAGCGCGTATTTCTCGCAGAAGGTCTTGCCACAAGTCGGACAGACGTTTCTCTCCTTGGTCTCGTGACGCAGCATGTGCTTGTCGAGATACTCCTGCGTAGTCATCCTGCGCTTGCAGAGCTTGCACTCGAATTTAGGCTTGTAGTGCGCATACTTCTTGTGGCATTTGAGCGCGTGGATACTCTTGTTCGTGTGTCCACAAACGTCGCACACGACGCACACGTCGTTGTGACTGCGATTCATGTGAGTTTGCAAGTCATTCTTGATTTTGAACTCCTTGCCGCAGAGCTTGCACGCGAAGTTGAAGCTATCGGTATGTTTGCGAGTAAAGTGGTCCTGCAGGGCCCACTTGTTTCGGCTCACGTAGTCACAGACGTCGCAGGGATACTTTTCCGGTCCGTGAGTCGAAGCCACGTGATTCCTAAGTTCGCTTCTCCGATGGAACTTGTTGTCGCAAATGTCGCAGACGTACTTGTGGAGCTTCATGTGGCGAACGAGTTCCTTCTTCGTTGGAAAACTATTGCCGCAGAAGTCGCAACAATAACTTCTGGCACAACCGATGACGCTGCTGTCACTTGCAGCTCCATTTCCGTTTCCATTTCGACTTTCGCCAACGAGCTTTCTTCCGCGTTTAACGATAAACTCGTTGGGGGCCACCCTTCGCTTGATCTTCCGCTTGGCCCTGTGTTCCTCGGAACTCGATCCTCGTCCCGGCAGCATCACGTATTCCGGTGTGCACTCGATCGTCACCGTGTCGTCGCAGAGAGGATCGGATGTCCTAAAACAAAGAGCAGATGGACGCCTTCGAAATTATTTCACTTTTCGAGCTTCCATTTCCTCGTACACAATCACTTCCTTACTTACTTGGATTAACAATTAATTTCGCGATGCGTAACGTTTGACTTCTAGTCGAACGAGATGTGAGAAAGGTGGTTAAGGTGCAATAGGCGGAAACAGAGAATTAAGAACGAGGAACGCACGAGGCGAGGAGGCAACAAATCAGTAGGACTCGAGATTCGCTTTCGAAAACTTGTTTATTTTCGGGCTGCTACAGATCGTCTTCAACGTTTGATTATTCACTCGGAAACTGTAATATTGTACAGCTTACGAAACATATGCATCCCACCTTACCTTTGCGTGCTCCCTCTTCTTCCCGAACCATCAAGGGTCCCACGCGACTGACATTTTTTGTGTTCCTTCCTTGCGAAACGTCCATTGAACGGTAAAATATTTCTTGACAGATCAGTTGGCTGCGTTAATTCCTCGTCCTGAAAAGTGCGTTGCGGACAAAACTTTAATGTATTTTCAAAAGGATCGATAAGCGAAAAATGATATATACTTATCTCTCGACTTGGAAATAATTAGACTGGCTCATTACCCAACATCGCTTCCGGCGTCGTTTGTGCTGCGCGAGTCGCACGCCTTTTCATCCCAGACGAAGGACGGAAGGCGATTAAACAATTTTCACAAGAATAATGAAAAATATTTATTTCAAACTAAAAACTATACACGTCTTTTTTTAATTTTTTTTATTTATTTTTTTTTTATTTTTTATTAAGATACGAAACGCATCGACCTCGGCACTTTAGAAAAATAGCATTTCAGCTATGACTTAAGCTCAGGAATTTCTTGTGATTTCCGGCTACACAGACAACGAAACGAGGACCAACTATCTTACACACTGTACACGGTGTTAACGCTAGAGAAGTGAACTCCATCGTCCCTGGGAGACGCAGCAGCGATGGACTCGCTTCTTCGGTCGGTTCTGGCCGATGACGCTATATCGTCGATTGACGAAATGTCCAACAGAGAAAATATTATAGAAAGAGTCGTCGAAGGGAGGAGGCAGCGATTGACGGGAAAAAAAAAAAATAATAGGAAAGGCGAGATAACGTGAGTAGGAGGAGAGGCAAAAAATTGATGAATAGCGAGTTACTTATTCGATAATTGAGCTAATATACAAAGCTCCGCGTACTCCGACAACCAGGCACGTCTGTCTTGTCGTATCGAGGATCAAGAATCGAGAGAAAATCAAGGCGATGCGAGCAAAAAACTATTTATTCCTGACTCTCCTGATGAGCGCTGTTGCACTCCTGCATGAATCCCTCGGTGAATTCTTTGACGATGTCCCCGATGGGCATCACGGGCAGCGGCGGATGAGGACCCGGATGCGTCTTCCTATGGCAAATGAGTCCTGGCTTCTGAGTGAAAGCCTTGCCGCAGATGTCGCAAACGAACGGCCGCTTCCCCGTGTGAATGAGAAGATGCTGCCTGAGCTGCGAACGCCGAGCGAATGGCTTACTACATATCAGGCAGGCGTGGGGCTTACTTCCGGTGTGCACGGACATGTGCCTATTGAACGAGTCCTTTTTTGTGAAGGTCTTGCCGCATTCCGCGCAAACGATCTTCTCGCGCTTCTCGTGTTGCGTCACGAGATGCTGGTCCAAGTTTTCTTGGGTGACCATGCGACGCTTGCATATGTGACACTCGTACTTTGGCTTGTAGTGGGCCCACTTCTGGTGAACGTAGAGGGAGCTGCTGTTCAGGCACAGCTTTCCGCACACGTCGCAATTGACGGGCTTCTCCTTATGATGAAATCTCACGTGATTCGTCAAGTCGCCCTTGACTTTGAACTTTTTTGTGCAGAACTTGCACTGATGCTCGTACTTGTCGGTATGCTTGCGAATGAAGTGCGACTGAAGAGAGTGCTTCGTGCGACAAACGAAGCCGCATGCGCCGCAAGGGAACATCACAGAGCTAGAGCGCTTGCGCGACCAAGTCTCGTGCTTGCGCTCGAGATGCGCGGCGAACAGGGATTTCTTTAGGGTGCGATAGTCGCAGACAGCGCAAATGTACGCCCCGTCTTCCTGAATGCAGACCTTCTTCTTGTGGGTCCAAGCAACGTGCTTGCGAAAGGCTACGGCCGAGCCGAAAGTCTCCGAGCAGACCTTGCACCTGAGCGCGCGGCCCACGCGAGCCTTCACCCCTCGCACTCCCAGCCTCGGCAAACTCATCCGACCGAATCGGATCGACTGGTCTTGCTCTATGAATTCAAAGCCCATCGCTTGTCCTTGGTTCCGATCATGATCTGTCTGCGGATGTTCCTGCTTCGATTCTTCCTCCTCCGCCTCTTCCTGCTCCTCCTGTTCCTCGGGCAGGTGCATCTCAATCTGTTCGTCTTCCGGCTGCGCCTGATACGTTTGCATCCGACCCTGCAGCTGATCCTGCTCCGATGACCTTGAGCCAAGAATATTCGCGGCAAACCTTTCGATGGTAACCATGCTACCCTGAACTTTAACCTGATACAGGTTACCGATCCCCGACTTGTCCTCGAAATCGTCCTTACCGGTCACTCCGTTTATAAGAACTGGCTTGACGTCCAATGCGTCGTCGTCATTCGCTTCAAGGGATCCACCATTTAGGAAATCGTGATCTTCCTCGTAATATCTACCATCGTACGATCCATTGTCTGCCGACTCATCGCCATAGACGCATTCGACTTTGGCAATTTTACTCTTGCTCTCAAGCTCGTCGTCCTCTTCCTGCTCGAAGAGTTCCGGTATGGCCTCCTCCTCGAGGGGCGTATCATTTTCCGGGACGAAGGCGTAGTAAGGTTTCCCATCGAACTCTAAAATTTGCCATTTTCTCATCACGACGGATTCACGATGGAAGATAAATATACCACGACCCGTGTCGGCGTCGGCGTCAGCGTCGGCCTCGACCTCAGCATCGTTGTAGGGCATCGCATACCTGAAACAATCATCATATACCCACATTAGTCGCGCTAACACATTGTATTCGCAGGGTTAGGCGTTGCGAGACTCGAACCATTAACTCGCGACGACGCCAACTGTTCACGGACCGTTTATCCTTCTTCCATGCTATCTATTAATGTCTTTTTAACAGATATACATTTCCTTCGGAGGTCTCTTGCTCTAGCAAGTGCAGACGGTGGTCGAGTCTCTCGCTCTCCGAAGAAAATATATCTCTATACGTGTATTTATGTTACGTGATCAATTGGACAGAGAACGTTCAAATTCGATTGGAGAACATTTTCAGAGGGCCAACAGAAATAATGCACGTGTAGTCAGAAGAATTTTGAAAACAGTCACCAATAGTTTTATTTATCGTGACATTCCTTTTATTTGAATGCAGATTTGATTATTTTTCGTGATTTTATGCATACACCCTTATTTTCTTATAACAAAAAAGGCACTGCTCCGGTAGTGGCACCTTGAGAGAAGAAAAGAGCAAAACGAATCGACTCGATTTGATCTCTCGTTAATGGACCAACGCGCGTTATTCGTGGACAGACTTCCTCGTGCGAAGTGCCGACACGGAAACTGCTACTCACAATCAGTACTAACACACCTGATTATGAAGTAGCGAAAGCGAAATAAAGGAGAAGCGTCATTAATTAAAGAAAAAAAAGGGAGAAAAAAAGAAAAAAGAGAGAGAAAGATTACTTGGAGGAAAGGGGACACAGGGAAGATTAGATAGAGAGAGAGAGAAAGAGAGAGAGAGAGAGAGAGAGAGGGGTAACGAGTCTCATCACCGTCTGAAACACGTTTAGACCAAGAGAGAAGTGTTGGGAATAAGTGTAATTTCTATTTTTAATCAAATCTTTCAAGTCCTTGAGAATATGATCACTGCGTATGAAGGGTTGGAGCGACAGAAGGCGGGAGTGAATCTTCCAATGGCAAATGAGTCCAGCCTTCTGAGCAAATGACTTTCCGCAGACGTCGCAGCTGTAAACGCGTTCGCCCGTGTGAAGAAGAAGAAGCTGCTTGAGACTGCTTCGACGCGCAAACGTTCGGTTGTGGACGTAACAGGCACAAGGCTTATCGCCCGAGTGAGTCCCCACGTATTTTTGCACCTCGTAATTCTCGAAGAAGGTCTTGCCGCATTCTTCCCATATCCATCTCTCCTGCCCCCTGTGTTGCGTCAACAGACGCTGATCGAGATTTTCCTAGCTGATGAGTAGCCGCATGTCCAACGGGCATTCGAGCATCGCTTTCTTCGGTATAGGGAATCTTCGTGTATAGTGTCTTCTTTCTTGCAGAGACGATATCGCAAATGAGGCAGACCTTCGTTCCTTCTTACTGATGCCCGATTTTTCGTCCTCTCCTCTTGCTGTTTGATTCGCACGACCCTCCCTGCCCTCCCTGCCCTCTCCGCCCGTCAGAAAATGGGATAACACGATTCGTCCTGGCTCGTGGAAGACGACCTCGACAGCTCTTCCCGCAGGCTCCTTCTTCGTCGACATTCTTTTAGCCTAGGCAGTGATCAGAGTCACGGCGTTTAGCTGTCGTCAATTAGTCAGTTCTAAAACACAAAGAGCTAACAATTAGTGTGGCTCGATGGGTTTACGCAGAAACGTCGCTCCAGCATACGACCTGCGGCAAAATTACTTACGTGAAATTTACTAAAGTTTTCGTGAAATTGTAGCGAATGCGTCTCGGGAACATGTATTTGGAATCGGCGACAAGTTACGATTTATACTTCGCTAGTTGCGATAGGCACGTCCTGCGACTTATGCATATTGTGAATTCGGCTAATTTGCCGATTTCTCTCTCGAAAAGTCTTTGCGAGAGGTTATTATTAAGAAGACCATATTACAGGACTGGTTCAAAGGAAAGGAGAGGAGCTCTTCCAGTATACATTTTATTAATAATTGAAGCAGCCTAACGGTTATTTCTTGACAAAGTCATCGAGGACTTCGTCAAGCCTGATGACAGGCAGTGGCGCAAGGACACCCGGATGAATCTTCCGATGACTGATGAGTCCGGGTTTCTGAGCGAAACTCTTGCCGCAAACGTCACACACGAAAACCTTTTTCCCCGTGTGTATAAGAAGATGCTGCCTGAGATGTGAGTTTCTGGCGAAGGACTTGCAGCAGACTTGGCAAGCGTGGGACTTGATACCGTTGTGAACGGACTCGAGATGTCTGCTGAGGATGACCTTGTCCGAAAAGGACTTGCCGCAGCCCTCGCAGATCACTCGCTCGCGCCTCCCGTGCTGAGAGTGCACGTGCTGCTCCAAGTTCTCCCGAGTGACCATGCGTCGCTTGCACACGGAGCACTCGAACTTCGGCTTGTAGTGGAACCGCTTCTGATGTGTGTACAGGGAGTTACTGTTGGAACAAGCCTTCCCACAGACTTCGCATACAATCGGCTGCTCCTCGTGATAAAACCGCACGTGATTCCTGAGATCACCCTTCACCTTGTACTTCTTACCGCACTGATCACATGAGAACTTATAAATGTGCGTGTGCTTACGCACAAAGTGCGTCTTCAGGATGCACTTTTGTTCGAAACTCAGGCCGCAGACTCTGCACTCGAAAGATCGAGCTGCGTCCTTCCGGATCACGGTCTGCCTCGAATGATTCTTTAAAACGTGCAGCTGTAGGCTCGACAACTTTTCTGATTTATAGCTGCAAGTGGAACAGGAGAATTTCCATTTCGTATTTGCGTTTCTTGACATCTCCTTGGGGGCAGTGAGGATGCACCTAAAACATATGAAAATAAATGCATCCATTAGAAACGGATATCGAAATGGCGACTGAAAGCATATCCAGACTGAATTCGAGAAACGGTGGGAACTTACTTCTTTTGGCAAGCGATTAATCAATTAATAGAGCGGCGTCGTCGGAACAAAGTACATTTATGCGCACTGAAATCACGGATGACGTAAAAGGACAACGAGGTAAAGATTATTTCCTAAAAATTTATTTTGTCAATCGCCTTTCAATATCGTCTAAATACATTGGCCGTTTTGATCCGAGAGTAAGAGAAAAAAAAGTGAATCCCTGCTTGAGAGAGAGAGAGAGAGAAAAAAAGAAAGAACACATGAAAATCTAAGTGGACACAAGGAGACTCAGGGAGTTTTGGATATCTCGGATTTTCAATGGGAAAGAGATCCGTTCGAACGTTAGTGTATATTCTGACACGTAGTAATAAATTGTCGACAGAGAGGGGGTGCGGGTCGAGGCGAAGGTATTTACAAAAGTGAGAAAAAAAAAGTCAATCTCTCGCACACGACGATCGGTCGTGTCCCGAAGTTCGCTGGAAGATCTACTTCTTCATGAAGTCGCTGAGAATGTGCTCGATGTGGACGACCGGAAGTGGCGGATGTATGCCAGGATGGGACTTGCGATGGCAAATCAGGCCTGGTTTCTGAGTGAAGGCCTTGCCGCAGATGTCGCAGATGTAAGGTCGCTTGCCCGTGTGGATGAGGAGATGTTGCCGGAAGGCGGTGCGCCGAGCGAAGGCTTTGCCACAAATGTGACAGTCGTACGGTCGATCGCCGGTGTGGGTCATCATGTGCTGCTTGAGTCGATGGTTCTCGGAGAAGGACTTGCCGCACTCCTCGCAAACGAAGCTCTCCCTCCGCTCGTGCTGAAGAAGAATGTGCTGATCGAGATTCTCCTGGCTGACCATGCGTCGCTTGCAGATGTCGCACTCGTACTTGGGCTTGAAGTGGGCCCACTTCTGGTGAACGTAGAGGGAGTTGCTGTTGGAGCAGGTCTTGCCGCAAACGTCACAGACGATTGGCCCTTCCTTGTGTTTAAACCTGACGTGGAGCCTCATGTCGCCCTTGACCTTGAACTTCTTCCCGCAATACTCGCACTCGTACTTATACTCGGAGGCATGCTTGCGCTCGAGATGCTCCTTAAGACGACGCTTGTTCTGACACTTGAACTCGCAGATGTCGCAGGAAAATTCCGTGTGGTCTCTGGTCCCGCGAATGGTGTGCTTCCGTCCAATGTGCGAGTGCAGCGTGGACTTGTTCGTGCTTTCGTAGTCACAGAAATTGCAAGAATAGGTGGTTGGCGTCTGTTCCTTGTCGGGTTTGTGCTCGAGCGCCACGTGCATCTTAAAGGCGATTAGATTTTTGCAGACCTTCGGGCAGAGTTTACATTTGTATCGCTCGAGATCTCGATGCACGGTGTTTTTGTGTCTCTTGAGCATTTGCTTTACGGGGAAGCAAACGTTGCAGTCGTCGCAGGCGTACACCGTGCCGTAAGCGAATCCTAGGGCGTCCGAGGCCTTTCTCTCTGGTACCATTTCAGGCTCCATGCCCATACCTAGTCCCATCCCCATCCCCATTCCCATCCCCATCCCCATTCCAATTCCCATTTCCATTTCCATCGCCATCCCTTCTTCCTCTCCAGCTCCGAGATCGACTTCGAGCTCGACATCAGCCAGCCCTTCCACGTGCTCTGTCTCGTTTTCCTCCGTCTGATCCTCGTGCTCCTCTTTTTTTATCTTCACGGCGTAAAAGTTAGCGTTGCTATCATCCTCGTTAGCAACGGAAAAGGGATAAGCGACCTGTTGCTCGGCAGGATCCGTCACTTCCTCCGAGTACGAGCACTCGTCGTCTGGCGCTTTGACGTGGTGCAAAAATTCCCCGGCACGCACGTGGCCCCCCTCGGACAGTTGAGATGTGTGATTGGCTGGGAGAAACGCGTAATAGAGACATCCCTCAAAATCCACGATCTGCCAGGGTTGCATCAGTATCGACTCCTTTCCGTATAGAAACCTGCCATCCTCCTTGAGAATCCTACGACACAGAAAATCCATTAATCCTTTTGCCGGCAAATCTATTAATCAGATTTAAAGTTACAGTGTCAGTGTAAAGGTGCATGGAAGATCGGGTGGTTGGGATTAGGGGATTGGGATTAGCTTAAAGGTAGGGTCGAAAGTCAAGGGTACAGAACAGTTCCCATCGTGTCAGCTCAACTTTCAAAATGAAAGGAACCGACCCTTCGAAAATACAGGTGAAAATTTCAAGAATCAAGTCATCGTCTGTCAGACTCAGGTTTATTAGTTGCAAGTGTGCGCGGAATGTGACACAGTGGCGTGACATTCGCAATACAGAAGAAAAAGAGGTACAAGTCCAGTGACGGAATAGTCGTGCTCGCACGCACAGAGTGTTCCTATCACGCCGTAAATGTATACAAGTACATTGAAAAAGTCTTTATTTCTCGAACGTTGGGTAACATCTGACCCGAATGAAGGATCGTCTCCATGTGAGATCATTTTGTGGCAGGGACACAGACACGAGGATGCCGCAAACACTCGATTTAACACGTGCCAGGATGGGAGCGGACGGAAGGTCGCAGCTAATACAGAAGAGTACGTTTCTTCTCCGTAGACAGCAGGACAGAGAGAGAGAGAGAGAGAAAGAGAGAGGGGGGGGGGGGGGAGAGAGAGGGCCGTTCGTTGACGCGAGTGCTCTTTGAATCCCTTTTAATAGGCGGATAGCGGATGAGATGCGAGTCATCAGCCTCGGCGTCTGGTGACCTGACTCGTGTTAATGCGAATTTCGCAGATGCTGCTACTCTTTCTCGTGATCGCAGCCAACTCTTCAGTCTTCTGTACATAAATACAAGGATGAAGACGACGACCGTTGTTAATTGTTCATGACGTCATTGAGAATGTGGTCTATTAGAACCCTCGGAAGTGGCGGATGAGATCCAGGATGAGACTTCCGGTGGCTGATGAGTCCGGGTTTCTGCGTGAAGGCCTTGCCGCAAATGTCGCACACGTAAGGTCTCACTCCCGTGTGAATGAGTAGGTGCTGCTTAAGGGCAGTGCGCCGAGCAAAGGACTTGTTGCAGATCGTGCAGGCGTAGGGCTTGTCGCCAGTATGAATCCTCATGTGCACCTTTAGCCGACTGTTCCGCGAGAAAGTCTTGCCGCACTCCTCGCACACGACGTTTTCCCGCTTCTCGTGTTGACGCAGCATGTGCTCGTCCAGATTCTCTTGACTCACCATGCGTCGCTTACAGATGCCGCACTCGTACTTGGCCTTGTAGTGGGCAAATTTCTGATGTACATACAAGGAGTTGCTGTTGAGGCAGGTCTTGCCGCAAACATCACAGATTACAGGTTGCTCCTTGTGAGTGAACCTAATGTGATTGGTTAGATCTCCCTTTACCTTGAACTTTTTGCCACATGTTTCGCACGAAAACTTGAAGTCGTCGGTGTGCTTGCGTGCAACGTGAACCTTCAGTTCGTACTTGTTTTTATTCTTGTAGTCGCACTGATTGCAGAAGAAAAATTCGGGCGCCTTGGCGCCTGACGCCGAACGAGCCGACTTGTGTTTCCGCTTAATGTGCGAATAGAGGCTGGTCTTGTTCCCGGTCTTGAAGCCGCACTCGTTGCACGAGTACATGTTTCCGAGTTCCTGGATCCGATGCCTCCTCATGTGCGAGTACAAAGTGCTCTTCTTCGCGCACTTGAAGTCGCAAATGTTGCATTGGCACTGCTCGTTGGCGTCGTGCTTTCGGGCGATGTGGGCATCCAGGTTGGGGGCGTTCTTGCACCGAAAATCGCAGCGGGCACAAGATAGAATCATCCCTCGGGGGCTCGATCGGTGCCGTCGCTTGTGTATCCTCAAGTGTTTCTGATATTTATCATTTCGGCTGGTTTCGAACGAGCACACGTCGCAACGGTAATTCCTCTCAGCCTGCTTCAGTCCCTTCCTACTTTCGCCATCATCTTCCCCTTCGACTTTGTCTTCGTCTTTTTCCTCGGCTTCCTCTCTCCCTTCTTCCGTACTACCGTCTACACTCTGTGCATCGTTCTCATCGTTATCGTCAACATTGACACTGTCGCCGCAGCACTTGGTCTTCTCTTCCGGTACTTGGCGCGTTTCCCCTTTCTTTTTCCCCCGTACCAAAACCACCCGCTTAGAACTCTGCCGTCTGTTGGTTGTCTTCATGGTCTTTGATTCCCAGTCGGGGCAGGTACGAGAAGCCGGCACTTCCTTCTCCAGCCGAGCGGAGGAATGCTTCGCTGCGACGTGTGAGCTCAGAATGACTCGCCTGTCGCAGCGGAAGCTGCAGAGCCGACACATGTAGATGGGATCGTTTGGCGAACGAGCCTCGCTGGAACTGCCCCGTAAATTTTGGGACAAAGAAATTTTCTTATTCCGCAAGAGCAGTCGTCTTGTTCGAAAATTTCGTCTATGGCGAAACTTATGTCTGAGCAACATACTCTCTACGGGAAACTTCATAGTGCACGTGTCGCAAGAGAAGCACTCGATGGCCACTTCGCAAAGATGAGCAAGTGAGCCCAAGTAACGACTCTCCTCGCTAGAGAGTTCCGCCTGCTCAGCCTTTCCTGCCGTCCCACCAACTCCAACAAACTCTTCGGCCACCTCGACCTTGATGTTGCTAGACACTATGAGCTCCTGCTGCCTGGTAGCCCTTCCTGAAGAGTCATCCGATGCCGGGACGAGCGAATAACGGAGATTCCCATGGGAGTCAGACAGCTGCCACAGTCTCATCGGCACCGAATTCTCTCCCAGGATGAAGCAGCCATACGCATCGCTTTTCAGCAATCTCCTCTTCCCTCTTCCATCGCGTCCAGCAGCAGCTCTACAACAAAAAGAGAGCTATCGTTATTATCAGAATTTCACTCGCCGCTCTCGCGATCATTACTTACTCCATCGATGAATTGTTTTACAAGTAATGGTACTAGAGTGGCTAGACATGGAATTTTCAAGAGTGAATCTGAGAGATTCATGAGAATTTCACGGGACTACACACGCGCACACGGGACAAGTTCGCCGCTGAAACGCAGTAAATTCAAGTTGGCTTTACCGCCGGAATCAAATGGACGAGCTAACCTCGGTCGATGCGTGTCCTGTGATGCGTTGCTGTATGTCTGGATAAAGTATTTAACGTATGAGCAATCACTCACTTATTTCTCTTGTCGGAATCAAAGGAACCAATTAATACGTGTGACCAAGTGACCTGGCGGCTTCAGTTACTTCGGCGATTAAAATATTCACAATTATAGTAGAAACCCTTGATATCAAAAATGACTGTTTATTCGAATTTTCTTAAAATGTATAAATAATGAGGGAGTTGATAATAGAAATGAGATTGTTCTTCGAGGTAATGAGGATTATTGGCTTAAGAGCCTCGATCTCCATCCGCTTCGTCTCTCATAGATGATCTTTTTGAAAGGTGAGTTTTTTTTCTCACGCGTCTCAAATTACTCGATTACCAAAACTCCCGTTTACATGATCGGAATATCATTCGTCTCTGAAACATAAAATTTAATTTGGTTTCTTGAAATATGTGACTAGTACTCTTACTTACCTCTGCCGCGATTAAAGATGGTCGTTGCAAAAATTGTTAATCATGTCATCATCCGTTTAATCAGGGTGATCGAATATTTCTTCTGCAAAATGGAAACTCATTTTACATCGAAAGTAGAAGTTAAATAACCAATGGCTTGAAATCATTGCGAGCAACTAGCTTCAGTTGCAGATTGTTCATATTTCTCGAAGTTTTATTTTATTTTACATGATGCGAGAAACTCTCAATGTATAAGTATCAAAACTGCAAAGCAAAACCGTAATACTTGACGAATCGAGACTGGAAGTGCGCGTGGCGCGTTGCGCGATGGGCGATGCGCGAAAGAATGAGAGAAAGGAAAAGGGGGAAAGAAGGGGATGAGTGCAAGAGGGCGCGGGCGGGTCAAAAATTCTACGAATCTCTTGAGCATGATAACGATCATTCGCTAGAAGAAAAAAAAAAAAAAAAAAAAAAGAGCAAGGACGATTGACTTTAATACTGTTCGGTGCGATATTGCAGATGCTCGACAGGTAAAGTGGCACGTGGAACACGCGAAAAGTCTTCTGTCGTTAGCGGCTGACTAGGGACGGCCATCCGAGGACGGATTATCAGTCAATTGGCGATCGACGATTCCCCGAGTATCTTGTTCCTGCCAAGAGGAACCGGTGGCGAGGATAGGTGTGCGTCGGGATGCTTCCTGCGATGCTCGATCATGTAGTATCTCCGCTTGAAGGCTTGTCCGCAGAGGTCGCAAATGTGAGGCCTCTCCGCCGAATGCGTCAGCAGATGCGTCTTGCGCATGTGAGATGTGCGAAAGTTCTTCTCGCATATGTGACAGGGATAGGGCTTGACGCCAGTGTGGGTGGTCTTGTGAGTGGCCAAGTACCTCTTGGAGGCAAATACCTTGCCGCAGTCCTTGCAGACGTAGCTCTGATTGTGCTGGAGCATGTGGCTTTCGAGATTCTCCTGGGTGAGGAGTCGTTTGTTGCATATCGAACATTGGAACTTGTACTCGTTGAGATGAGCCACCTTGCGATGCTTGTAGAGGGAATAGTTGCTCGTGTAGAAACGACCGCAGATGTCGCACATGTGCTGGGAATTGCTGTGAGTGCCGATGTGGAACTTGAGGTCCCACTCCATCTTGAATCGCTTCCCGCAGTGCTCGCAGGAGAACTTGTAATCGTCCGTGTGCTTGCGGATGTAGTGGGACTTGAGATTGTTTTTTGTCTTCGTACGGTACTCGCACTTGTCGCAACAGTGCAGCAGACTCGAGTCGACCTCCTCGTGCACGAGCTTGTGGGCTTTCAGGTCGTACTTGTATTTGAAAGCCTTCGAGCATGTCGCGCACTTGAACGGCCTGTGAAAGCTGTGCTTGCTCGTTATGTGACGGAGAATCTTGCTCTTCTGTTCGAAAGTCGTTTGGCAGATGTCGCACGTGTAGTTTCCATCCCTCAGCCTCTTGTAGAGAACTTCTCTCTGCCTCTTCTCCGTGTTCTCGTCTTTCTTCTTCGTCTTAAGCTCGACCGCCCCACCTTCCAGCACAGCGTGCGATTCTTCCTCGAGGTCCTTCTGCTCCTCGCAACTTGACTCCTCCTCGCCGATCAACGGAACTCCGGAGTCCTGCGAGGTCAACGTCGCCTCCTTTTGCCCGGACTTTCCAAAAGCGATTAGCTTGCCTCTCGACTTCTTCCTCGTCCAAGAAATGTTCAGCTTCTCCGTTGCAGCTCGCAGCTCGTCTTCCGCTTCCTCTTCCACTCCTCCCGCTTCCTCTTCTTCTTCTTCTTCTTCTTCTTCTTCTTTTTTATCGCCCGTCACGCGTTCTTCGGCCACGTCCTGATCGGCGTGAACCTTCCTAATTTCAGCGTTCGTGTCCGTCGATACGTATGAATCCTGCCAACCTCCTTTGGAACTTTTTGTTGTGTTGAATCTTTTGCAGTACGAGCGCTTCTTCGCCAATTCCACTAGCACATCTGCACGCACTGTCGATCCTAAGCACTTTCTTGTGATGCATCTATGGTCTTCCGGCAGGAGCTGATACTCGCCTTTCACCATGACGATGCCCAGAGGTTTACTTTTCTTCACTAAACAGTCCTGTGATTTCCTAAAACACGAATAACTGATGTCAATTGGGATTCCGAGATGAAGCTAATCGTTCGATCAGTCGAGTAACGCGTGATCGATTCCGTGCAACTGCAACTGCAGCTGCAGCTGCACGTATATTTAAATCGATTTCTTTTTAAAGGGTAATGAAACGGGGAGAATGATTGCGACGTATAATTAATGAGCACGTGACACTGCTGCACGCGACTATATTTATTGACCGTGCAGTATTTTTCCATTTATTTTGGCGCAACAATGCGATTACCGTAATCGTAAGAACGTTGGCACGTAAGGAACGTGGTACTAACCTCCGTGGTATCCTCGGCATACTTATAGCTACTACATGTATCACAGATTTGCATCTTCGTTCTATTCGAAGGCGCAGGGTGCAAACTCCGACGCAAATAGAAGACCTTGAGTTTTCGCTTTCCCGAAGGTAATACATTTTATACGTGTGCTCGGATGCTTCTCTCTTAGAAATGAAAAAAAAAATCCAAGAGATTCGAAAGAATCGTCGAAGCCTCCCTCATCGTGATGGCCGCACTTTCAAAAGATTTGCTACAATGAAATTCATTGACTTGATATAGGAATATGATATAGAAATAAAGGACATGAATCAAAAATTATTATCTCTGGACATTATACATTATATTCAAAGGGTACGCGTTGCGGCTATATTTCTTTCGAGTCCTCAGTAAGATTTTACAAGTGAATAAAGAGTCTTCATGTTGCACGAATGATTCAAAAGATAGGATGTTTTTATTTGTTTTCGCAATACACTTCGGAATGTATACACGGGTCGTTTTTAGTAGCGAATTTACGCGAAACACTGGGGATGATTTCGGAGATTAATGAGTTTTTTTTATAAAGAGCTTAGAATGCGATTCAGCGCTCGTAAGTTACATGTTTTTCAAAATCAGCGATTCCAAAATGGGGAATTTTACACTTTTCATACCTTTGAACGCTATATGCATTAAAGAAGATTCAAAAGGATTCAGGAGAAGAAAATTTTAAACGTCGATGATAGTCACGATGATACCCCCGCATTAGTCTCTTGAGAGTAAGGCCTAACGACGCCAAGAAAAGTTTGCGCAGATGGAGAGCTAAGAACTCGTGTTTAAAGTCATAATAATGATTTTCGAATAAAATTCTGCAATGCTATAATAGAAAAGTACGAGGAAATTGAGAGCTTGAAATTATATCCATATTGTCATACATTAGGCGTAATGCTAGTTCTCAGTACGTATATGAATAATTTACGTAATCACGAATGCAGGCCAAGATTACTACTTACCCCGCGTACAGAGTCGCACGTAAGTCAAGTGGTTTAAACTAACTTTACATTATGCTCATTGACATAGGACAAAGGACATTTCGGCAACGGTTCTTTTCGGATGCATCGTTCGTCATCCGCGATATCACATGTGCGTGGTGGAACAGAAGGGCAGGAAGAAAAAGTTCACTCTGGTGCACTGGTGGTGGACTTTCCGTCGTAATCCATATTAGATTTTATAGTCTCGAGTATGTTCTTGAGGGTTACGGGTGGGGGCGGATCACTGGCGTCGGGATGCTTCTTCTTCCAATGCAGCATGAGGGACGATCGCTGTGTAAAGTTGAGTCCACAAACGTCGCAGACGTAAGGCCTGACGCCGGCGTGCGTCAGAAAGTGAACTCGCTGCGTGGCCATACAGGCGAAGGCTTTGCCGCAGACGGAGCACAGGTGAGACTTCTCCCCGGTGTGAACGCGCCGATGCTTCGTAAGTCCGTACTTCCTAGCGAACTTCATGCCGCACTCCTCGCACACGTATGTTTGCTCGTGCTGCTGCATGTGACTTTCGAGATTCTTCTCGGTCTGCAGCTTCTTCTTGCAGATCTTGCATTCGAATGATTTTTTCTTCTCGGTGTGCATGTAATTACGATGATAATAGAGGGAGCTCTTGTTCGGGTAGGAGACGCCGCAGATGTCGCAGACCTGTGGTCCCGTCTCGTGGTCCGACATGTGAACCTTGTAGTCGGGCTCGACTTTGAATTTCTTACCGCAAAAGTTACACTTGTACTTGTAGTCGTCTGTGTGCTTCCGCGTAAAGTGCTCCTGCAGGTAGGGATAGTGCTTCGTCGTGAATTCGCACATCTTGCAGGCGTAAAGCGGCGCCGAATCACTGTGCTGCTCCTTCGTGTGCTTCTTAAGGCCAAAGTTATACTTGAACTTCTTCTGGCACGTCTGACACTTGTAAGGCCGCATGTCGCTGTGCGTGACCATGTGCTTATTGTAGAGGCCTCGCAGCTTGAAGGAGACCTCGCAAATCGGGCACGCGTATCCCCCTTTCTTCTTGTTTCTTTTTCCTTGCCCCGAACTCTCCTCCTTCTCCACGAAGCCATTTGAATCTGAATCCGATTCACCTTCGAACGTCTCGGACATCTCGGACATCTCGGACACTTCGAAGATCCCGTCGTCGTCCTCGTCGCTTCCGCTCGTTACGGCTTCCTTCGCCTTTATCTGACTACGCGCTCTCCTCCTTTTCCTCCTCCTCCTGCTACTCCTGATCCTCATCCTCATCCTCTTCCTTGTACAGACGGACGAATCGTTGATATCCTCGCTTGCCTCTTCGCAGGCGATCAGCGGCTTTGCTTTCGGGTTCGTCCGAGGTTTTCGTCTGCTCCGTAAAGTTTCCTTCATCTTTGAATTCTTCGACGCTCGAGGATGCTGCTTGGAGTCGTGATCGGTAGGTGGTAGCGGCAAACAGAACGGTGCGACCTTCTTTCGCCTATTTCGTTTCCTTCTGCTCGCCGCGTTGATTTCTTCGTAATTCGCTTGCCGTGTCACGACTATCGGAGGCTCTTTCTCCCTAGAAATTAAAGATTCGATTAATGTCTAGACCGAAAGTGAAGTTCCAGTATCCCAAAAGTCCGGCCAACGACTCAGGGTCGTTGTTCGTGGCTCGACGTCATTAGTGACTTGGGTGTATTTCCTATCGAGAAAACGTGTACTAATAAATATATCTTGTGAGAGTTCTCGGTTAATATGAAAGAAGCAGACGGACCAATAAATCAAATAAGACGAAAAGAGAAGAAAAAAGAGAAATGATAAGAAGCGAGGAGAATATAATATTCTAGTAGAAAGGAGACGGTGAATTAGTGATAATTCTTCACTTATTTATTCGTATGATTCTGAATAGTTCTCTCTCTCTCTCCTTCTCTCGCTGCCCCCAATTCCCCACCACACGCTCACTCACGCTTCCTCGTGGCGAAGAAAGATAACGTCGCCTAGCCAATAATGATTGGTACGGATCTGTCATGCTGTCCTTCCTTTCGCTATTGTCCCGAGTCACGAACTCAATGATGCGCTTGTTCGAGAGGCTGAGCCCGCAGACGGTGAAAAAATACGGCCCGACTACGTAGTGCGTGAGCAGGTGCACCGTGCGTGTCCGGTGGTCACGCTGTCGAAGGCTTTTCCGCATATCTGACACTCGTAGGGCTTCTCAGGAGAATGCGTCTTTATGTGTTCTTAAGGGCAGCCTCTCTCCTCCACTCCATTGTGGTCCACTCCGTGTTGATGCACACGATTCACGATTATCTAGATTCGGTTGCGACTTGTGCCTTCTCTTGCAGATCGGACGCTGAAATTCTCCATTCTTCATTTCGTGCTTGTAGTTCTTGTGAAAGTAGAGAGACAGCCTATTAGGTGGGGCGGAGCCGCAAACGTCACATGTGCTTCGTATAATCGGCCTTTATCCGGAACTCTCGCTCGCACCTGTGACAAGCGTACCGAAAATCTCCCGTGTGCTTTCGAATGAAATGCACCTGAAAAGCAGAAGCACTCGATCAGAGGGACGATTCTTAATCGCGCTGGCGTTGTCTTAACATTTGGCAATTAACGATACGATCGCAAATGAGAATTTTCCCTGGAGTCCGGAAAGATCGCAGATCCAATTACCCTAAACCCACGAAAAAATCCTAAAAATAGAAGGAACTGAGAATGAGTTTCAACCGCAGCAATACGCACCTGCAAGCAGAAGGAGTGTACACAGCCATAAAGTCACAGAACTGAGAGGCGTAGACGATTGCGTCGCCGCCATGAGTTTGCATCCTGCGTCTCTCCTCGTGTTGTTCTTGTCTTTGAACTTCTTTGCGCACACGTTACATTCAAGCGCGCGTAGGCCGCTGCCATAATTGAAGACGTGCGTCTGCTCCAAATTCTTTGTAATAAAAGTCACTTTGCGAGGGTCACGATGGTCCCTCTCGTTCTTTGTCAACGGTGACGCCGACGAAGACTTCGTCAATACGGATACGTTCCGCGAACCACCGTGACCCGCAGCAGCTCAAACGTCCAATGGATTGAGGGAAGCTGGTAGAGCGTCCTTTGGGGAGATCGATTCGATAGATCATTTAGCTTCTTGAAGACGCTCCTCCTTCTTAAGACGATTCCCTCTTCATCCTGGCCCTGCGGCCTAGACAATCGGAATATCAATGCCCCAGTAAGAATTCTTCGGCACCGTAAATCTGCCTCGGATCACGATTTGTATCTAGGAAACATTCTGTCCGGAGGAGATGGTCATTGGCGGCTTAGGAGATTAATCGTTGCAAGGGAATTGTTTTCCTAAAATTATATTAATATCGTTCGAAGGAATATACAATTTCAGTTGCCAGCTATATAGTGGTAGTCGCAAGAACTCACTGAAATTCTACGGAATAGTGCCGTTATCAGGGATACTTTAATACTTACCACTTAACTATATAGAGGGAAGAAGGCAAGGAAGGAGGGGATAAATCGTCTACCCTAAATTAGCTGACACAGGAAGACATACGTCGCGCGCCTATTGGGCGCAGAAGGTCGCCCCGTTGCTATTCAGTGGTGCGATAGAACAAATAAGGTCTATTGAAATGTCATTGAGTATGTTCGCCGTAGTAAATTCTTAATTGCGTTACACTTACTGACAAGTAACCCGGCGACTGCAGAGTCACAAGGCCCAGACGGCCACCCTTTCCTCAAGTAAAAATATCTTCAATCAATTTGCCTTGTTCTTGCTGAGATGCACTTTGTCTTGAGCACCGAGAAGCAGGTTGGCAATCTTGATAGGTGGTGGCGGAGGATGAACGCCAGGATGCTTTTTCCTGTGAACCATCATCGGGGATGTCTGAGTGAAGCTCTGTCCACACATGTCGCAAACGTAGGGACGTTCCCCCATGTGCGTCAGCAGGTGCATCTTTTGAGAATTAAGTGAACCGAAGGTCTTGCCGCACTTGGTACGCACTTGGAATGTGTCCTGAGATGCTTCGTAAGAGCGTTTGCCATCCAGAATTCCATACCGCACTGTTCGCAAACGTACTTCATTTTGTGAAGCTCCGCGTGAATCTCCAGATTCTTCTGACTCTTGTATCGCTTGCGAAATATCGTTCACTCGAAGTCCTTGATCTTGGCCGCGTGCTTGTACCGCTTGTGATTGTAGAGGGAACTCTTGCTGGGATATGATGGACCGCAGATGTCGCACATGCAGGACTCCGTTTCGTGATCCTTGACGTGCGTTTTATAGTCCGACTGGATCTTGAACATCTTGCCGCACTGCTCGCAGCTGAACTTGTAAGTCTCAGTGTGCTTACGGATATAGTGAATCTTGAGGTAGTACTTTGCGTTTACTTTAAAGTTACAAAGGGAGCAGCCATGAAGCTGCGCGGGACCCTTGTGTGTCTTCATGTGGCGAGTCAGGGACTCCCCGTACTTGAACACCTGGAAGCAAATCGCACACTTGCAGGTGCGAGAATTGCTGTGCTTCCGCATGTGACGACTCAATTTGTTCTTCTCTTTGAACGTCTTGTCACATACGTCGCAGGTTGGAAGTCTCTTTCTAGCCTCGGGATCACCTTCCCGGTGGACCCTTTTTTTGATTACTCTGCTCTTTTCATTTCTCAATAGAGCCGCCGATGTCTTCCCACGGACTTTCACCTTTTCCGCGACCGACTCAACGGGATCTTCGACAACCTCATCCTCGTTCTTCTGTCGCTCCTCCCGCTCTGCCTTCGGATTCACCACGTCCTGCCCACAATTTCTCTGTACTCGACTGTTCCGATCCGCGGATCGCTCCCGTTTTCCCCTGACGTTACGGCTGCCACCAGTCCGATTGACGCCGTCGTATCCGAAAAACTTCGTCCTAGTTGAATGATGAGATCCATTGCTCTCCCTCGTGATGAAAACGCTGAGAGACGTCGGTATGTGAAAATCGTCTTGACCCAGCTTCGCTCTCAGAAACGAAATATCCAGAGGATCAAGCGGGCTCGACCTAAAAATTATACGTGAATCAGTCGAGCAAACATTACGAAGAACCCTCTAATCCTATAGATAAAAGAGATGCCTCTAGTACCTGTATCGAAGAAGAATGCACCCCGACTTGTGTGGATACATTCTTATCTAGAGGATTTTTTAAATTAATCATTAATAAAGGAACGATAACGTGACACCAAATTTTTGGAAACACGACGAAACGCTGAAGCAAGTACCTCTCGAGGCGAAGAAACGCTGTACACTGTTGGACAATGGTATACAATAGTGTACCAAAAACATATTCTTTTTTTATTTTGTGTACTACAATGGCGCAACATTATACATCTTTCGTTTTTTTTTTGTTTTTTTTTTTACGTAGCAATTTTCTCTGTACGAAGGCAAACGTAAGGCCTTCGTCCGCTGTAGATGCCTAATTTTCAATTTTCAACTTTCTTCTCCTGACGTCAGAGAGGCTGCCCGCGACACTCGACGAGTGTCTCGTTCATTTCACCGCAAGGCGACGGCGCGACTTCGTGAGGAATGGCCGGCAAAGGGAAGAACGAAAGTCACGTGGCTCGTAAACACGATGTCATGCGTGCGTCGAAAATGCAGCTCTCATCGGACAGCTTAGGCGGCTGCTCGTTACTGACAGGCGGGTGTTTCGTGCGTGTCTCTGCGATCGTTATTGTTGCCGTCAATGTTCACGTGAAATTCCAAGTATCTGTAGCAGGCTATATCCATCCGTGGCGTTAGAAAGATACAGAGGAGTCCAAGAGTCCAAGAGACGCACATTTTCCGGGAAGAACCGTCGCCAGAAGGGAAGCAGCATAATCGGACGTCGCCCGGAAGCATTGGGCGCGCAGTGCCAATTGTACAATAAGGTACAAGCGAATCTGATCTCGATGAAGGCACGGTGAACTTCCGTGCTTCAGCCAGCGACTACTTCGAACTCTTATTCACGATGATTTTATCTTGAACACCATGAAGAAGGTTCGTGATTTTGATCGGTGGCGGCGGCGGATGAATACCAGGATGCTTTCTGCGGTGCAGCATCATGGGCGAGCGTTGAGTGAAACTCTGGCCGCAGATGTCGCAGACGTAGGGTCGCTCGCCCACGTGGGTCAAGAGGTGAATCTTCTGGGAGCTAAGGCAGCCGAATGTCTTCCCGCAGATGGCACAGAGATAGGACTTTTCGCCCGAGTGAGTTCTGAGGTGTTTCGTCAGGCCGTACTTAAATTTGAACTCCATGCCGCACTGCTCGCAGACATACTTCATCTTGTGAAGCTCGGCATGGTTATCAAGGTTCTTCTGGCTCTTGAAGCGCTTACGGCAGGTCGTGCATTCGAACTCCTTGATCTTTGTTTTGTGCTTGTAATGCTTGTGAAAGTAGAGAGAGCTCTTGCTGGGATACGAAGTGCCACAGATGTCGCAGACACAGGACTCCGTGTCATGGTCCTTCATGTGCGTCGTGTAGTCAGACTGGACCTTGAACATCTTGCCGCACTGCTCGCAGCTATAATTGTAGTCCTCGGTGTGCTTCCGGATGTAGTGGATCTTCAAGTACGGCTTGGTGCGCGCCTTGAAGTCACAGAGGGCGCAGGCGTGAAGCTGCGCGGGCTCGTCATGAATTTCCATGTGCCGCGCTAGGTAGGCACTCGTTTTGAAGCCCTTCGCGCAAATGGCGCACTTGTGCGGTCTCGAATTGCTGTGCTTGAACATGTGGCTGGTAAGTTTGCTCTTGCGGTCGAAGCTAGTGTAGCAGATCTCGCAGGAGTGGGACTTTTTCGTCTTGAGTCGCTTCACCCTCGGTCTATCTCCGCTTCGTCTCTTCCGGAAGTCGAGAGGCGCGTCGTCCAGGTCGTCCTCCTCCTTCTCGCTCTCGGGCTCCTCGATATCTTCAAGCTCCCCGCCGACTCCCTCCGCAGTGTCCTCGTCCTTCACTCGAAGCCGACCTTTCTCTTCGACGCCCGGCCTCGGCTCTTTCATCATGAACACGCTCAAGGACTTCGGGATCCGAAAATAGTCGTCTCCTAGCTTTACTGTCAGAAAAGACGGACCGAGTGGGTCTAGCGGATTGTACCTAAAAAATCATAAAATTGTCAGTTAACTGTGGGACGCGATTGGCGCTCGATCTTTCTCGCTATGCGCAAGACATGCATCGCGGCTCGATTGATCATCGACAGATCGACTCTTAGGAAGTACGCGCAACTCGCCACTCAATCATCCATCCTCTTTCTCTCGCTCTCCCAATCTACACACTCGCTCTCTCGCATATGGGGCCCTCTCGATCTGGCTGCTATTCAAAGGATGAGGGTCGTCGAAAGAATGGTAGATCCTCTGTTCGTCTGATCGATTTAATCATTTAATCCGTGTATCGGCGTTCAATGTATCGCAAGCTTTAACTCGAAAAGGATGTAGGATCCGACGCGGCGATCTATAGTAGATCTAGAGAGAGCGGGTCCTCCACTGTTACTTCCGCTGACGAGAACGTTGCCCTGTCCGGCATTTCTTGACTCCTGAAAACAGAAACACTGACACACGAGATCAATCAAATTCTGAAGTCCACCGTTTTTTTTCGAAATATCCTCGACAGACGGAGCTTCTTACCGTGTGATCGACATTACTGCCGCGCTAGGCACAAGTCACTCGCGACTTTGTATGGTTTTATTACTATAATTTCATTTAACTTAATCAATAGAGTATATTAGGTATAACAGTTTAATTACAAGCGCCATATTTATATTACAATCGCGACTCTATACTCTGCCTATCGACTTAACGTGAAAATGCGAGTATCCCCGCCCCACAGCCTCTTCCTGCCTCAGAGCGTTCGCTCTGTTCCCCCTCATCTCTTCTCTCTTCTCACAATGCCATCCCCCCCCCCCCCCCGACTTTCCATGGATATGACGGAAGCAATAGACGCCGCTGATTAGTCTTGGTTACTAGACTTTGTATCGGCGTCGCTCTTGAAGGCAGTTCCCTTGGCCAGTTGGTTGATCTTCGGCTGGATGCTCTTGAGTAGAAGATCAAGCTTAATGGGAGGCACGGGAGGAAGATCGCCAGGATGTTTACGTCTGTGAAGCATCATGCTGCCGCGCTGGGTGTAGGCAGATCCGCATATGTCGCATCTGTAGGGCTTTACATCCGTATGCGTAAAGAGATGCAGCTGCAGCAGGCTGTGCATCTTGAATGTTTTAACGCAAACGGGGCAAGAGTATGGCCTGTCCTCCCTGTGCACGTTCTGGATGTGATGGGTAAGGGCGTACTTGCCAGTGAAAGGTTTTCCACAATGATCGCAATAGCAACTGCCGCCGTCGTTGTGTTGCTTAAGTTTATGAGCATCAGCAGATTCCTGGGAAGCAAAGCCCTTCGAGCAAATGCCACATTTGAAGTTCCGGTTCCGCTTCGCACCGACTGCGTGATGCGTCTTCTTGTGGTTGCAGAGCGAGCGATAACTTGGCAGCACGTCGCCGCAGCGCTCGCACACGATCGGTCCGCTATGAATCTGATTGATGTGAGTGGTGAGATCTCGCTTAAATCGTAGCTGCATTCCGCAGATGTAACAGGAGGTTGCGTATATGTCCGTATGCCGGCGCACGTAGTGATCCTCCAACCGCGACTTGTCCTTGGCCTTGTAGCCACACACCTTGCACGGCAACAACTCGTAGAGACCCTCGTGGATGACCTGCACGTGTTTCTTCAAGGCATTCTTCATCTTGAACGCGTGCCCGCATATCTTGCAGGCGAAAGGTCGCAGCGACGAATGCACGTACTTCATATGGACGGTCAGTTTACGTTTACTCGCGAAGGACTTGCTGCACGTTTCGCACTTCGGCTCGACCAACAACTTTGGCTCTTTCGGTAGCTTCCCTTCGAGTCTACCGGGCGATTTCTCTTTTCGTCTCTCCTTGGACTTACTCGTTAGCATCGTTCCCGAAAGTCTTGGCGCTTTGTCAACAGCAAACGTCCTCAGGGGTATCGCAGTTAAATTCGAATCAGGCACCTGTCCAGGAGATGACGTCGTATCGGCAATGACTACCTCAGCGTCACTTTCTATCTCGACTTTAGGCGCTGGAACCCAAATCGATTTCTCGTCCGATCGCACCGTAACATATGGTTGAACTCGCAAGGGATCATTGCGGTTCCTGAAAGAGAAGAGAACTCCGTTAGTTTTGACTTGAGAGTATAAAACAACGTAAAAGAGCATACAGCGCCTTAGCCCGCGTGTCTTTCAATATCTCATTCACTTGCTCCTCTTACCCGTTTACTGTGTTATTGTCATATTATCATATGTTCAGATTAGCATCTATTGTTCGTAACTGTGAAAGTTCCTGATGATATGAATAGCGTAACCTTTTTGTTCCTTTCGCATCAACTTAAATTATTTCGTTTTGGAATTTGGAATTCGGTGAATATGTGACAAATACATAAACCTTCAACCTAATTTTCTAAGGCCGAACGAAAGAAGAAAGAAGAACGAAAGAAACGAAGAGTTTACTTGTGCTGGCTGTTGTTGAGGAAATCGAATAAGTGCGTGATAAATTCAAGTTCGCTAAGGCATAGATCCTCCAGGTAGAAATTACATTAAAACATTCGAGGGCCTGTAAAGATTCTCGCTAGTTCTAGCTCGTTAGAGACCTAGTGGGGACTTGGGTAAGTTCTGGACTTGAAAAGAAAAAGTTGTATCAGGGGAAGGGTGGAAAAAGAAGGATTTTCTATTCACTGTTGTAGATATAATATGTTGTCGAATGTCCTTCGTGGGATTGATGATCGGGTTCGGATATAATGGCTGCACGTGTGCCTCGTGACTTGGCGTGTGTCTTGTCGTGCTCGAACAAGCGCTGATCAGGATGACACGACAGGCACGCTTTTAACGTCGTTGCTCCCGAACGTTTTGTAGTAGACGAAGCGAAAGTAACTGCCGCTTTAGATATCTTTGACGGACCTATAATCAGAGTGTTTCTTCCTCTTGGCAAACTCGATACAGAGCTGTGGAAGAGTACTCCTGCTGAGAAAATCAATTCTTGAGGTTATATTCGCCTTTGAAGCTCAATTCGAGAAGCTCGTAGCGATGTGGTCGCCTGAGCCAGTAAAGTTGTGTACGATGTGACTCGAGACTTCGAGGACTTACCATCACGATTCCCTAATTCTTGCACGCGAGTTGACCAAACCAAGTTTTCGTATTCAATGAACGGAGACAAGTCGCTCCTGGAACATCAAAGAATCAGTTAGAGAAAGCGAAATGATGAAGACCACAAAGTCGGCAGAACGTCATCCAGTTGAAGAGAAAAATGTTAGCTGGATCGGAGAAAGCAATCATCTCTTATTACTCATTATATCGAGCCAATAAAGTATAATAATTTAACGCACCATCATTCTGGATTTTCATCTTGTATCTTTCTCCCGAAATGCAGGAGAATATAGGGAGTTTTGCACCTTCCTCGAGATGCTTTTTTAGCGACGACTACGATTTGAGCCAATCATATGCGCATTCTTACATTCTCGCAGTGGCTAAAAAATAGCTCTAGTGAATTTAGCGATATGGATGTGTCACAAGATGATCAACCTTCCTCAATTGACGATGACAACGTTTTATTTGATTGTTAATCGCAAGTCATTATTGACACATAAGAGGCATCCGATCGAGTCTTTATTCGCCAAGAGTAGTAGGTATCCGCTGCTAAAGAGTCTACTACAAGTAAATGGAAGAGCCGGTTAGAGGGTTCCTTCCTGTTTGGCCTTGTGCGCCGCGAGAAGCTTCGATTTCACGAACTTCTTTCCCCACTCGGCACACTGAAGCCGAGTTAATCTCGTTAATCATCATGTGATTCCTCAGTTTTTTCTGAAACTTGAACTTTTGGTTGCAAATACGCAGGAAAGCTTGCAGGCGCTCCTATCCTTCCGATGCTTCCACTCGTGATACTTGATGTCGCGAACGGACTGCCCGTATATTCCACAGTCATACAAGATCTTCGTGTGGGAATTTATTATGTGCCCGATGAAGTCACATTTAACGCGAAACTGCCTGCTGCCTTCCACGCAGGTCCACTTGTGCGCCTCCGGCTGAGCAGGACGTGCTTTTTAAATTTTCTGTAATTGGGAACTTTCTTTCCGCAAATTGGGCGAACGCGTTTCAGGGATTCGAACTTGAGAGAGTCACCGTTGCTTTTGCCACCCGAGTTCTCGGATATTTCAAATTTTCTAAAATTACTCGACTCCGCGACGGACGTCTCGAAGCGCTCGAAAGACTTCTCTTCGAAATCTTGGACTCTTCCGATTTCGATGGAAATTCCGGAATCCCAAAGGGATGCATATTCTTTTCTTCGAGCATCAGGGCCGGCAGAGTGGCTAACATTTGCGATGTCTCGCTTCTTTCTAACGACTTTTCGTTGACTTGGTCGCAGTTGTCCTCGAGGACGAGGACTCGAGGGTGGAAAAGACACTGGAACTGGACTCGCCACTCTTTCAGCAGGTCGTTTCGCAAGAGTCCTGGAAAATTGCCAAGTTTAGTAAAAATCCCATGCTTTAAAAGGAACGGAGTTGATTGTGCAACGAAGAGTTATTAAGGATTTTGCAAAAGAGAAAGTTCACATGATGGAAACAGGAGAGATTTCTTTATTCGACATTCTTGAAAAGAAATGTGTGGAAACTGCAAAGAAATATGATATTCCCCTTCCAGGATTGAAACGATCTCGAGATCTCTACCTTCACGTCCGGAGACGTCCATTCGAAGACGAATGGCTAGCTGGTCCTGAAACACCGTTAGTTAAGATTAGTAGGATTCACTTACACAAACGAGTCGAAGCTTCATTTTCGAACTCTTCATCGAAAAACTTGAATGACGAGTCATGTTCCAGCCGTCTCGCTTGGTTTACGTTATTGAGACGTCGGCGTTGGGGAAAGCACACGCATTCTATAAAATTTCTTCGTGTGCATTTGATACAATGTCGGATTCGAAATTCAAGAAAGCAAAGACGAAGAACGCGTTATGCCATTTAAGGACTTTTCCTTGTATTACGCTGCTTTATTAAAAATTGACAAAGGTATTTACAGACTCTGCGCGGTATATACTGCTACACCATAAGTACGACGCACACGAGATTGTTCGATTTCACTTTAAGAATGGCGAGCATGAGCCGAAGCTGCACCTGGTTAACGTTTCGTCCCGACAATAAAGGAGCGGATCAATGGATAGATCCTAGCTCGTAGTTTGCAATTCACATGTCGACTCGCATCAAAATTTAAAAAGATACGAAGTAGGCAGAAGCTTGGAGAATGTATGATTTGTCGGTTAATAAAACGTTGGTATTCCCCGACGTCATTCAGACTTGACACTGTTCTCCAGTCTGCTGAGAAGCAAGGGCGGCGGTGGTGGATGAATGCCAGGATGCTTTCTTCGATGAGCCATCATGCTGCTGCGCTGCGTGAAGCTCTGACCGCAAAGGTCACAAACGTAGGGTCGCTCTCCGGTGTGAGTGAGCTTATGAACACGAAGAGCGGCGGATCGAGCGAAAGCCTTCGAGCAAGACTTGCACTGATAGGGTCGCTCGCCCGTATGCTTGCGATTGTGAAGCTTCAGAGCGTGATTCGTTGCAAACTCCTTGCCGCAATGAGCGCAAAGAAATTTTTGAGAGTGCAGACCAATGTGATTTTTCAAATTGTACTCGGAGGCAAAGCTCTTGTTGCAGGTCTGGCACTGATATTCCTTGGGGGCACTCTTCTGTATCCCGTGAATGACTCTCTTATGGGCGACCAAGTAAGACTTCTGGGAGTAAGCGTTACCACAGTACTCGCAGATGAAGGTTTTGGTACCAAGGTGACTGGCTTTGTGGTCTTCGAGATCATAATTTGACATGAATCCTTTGGTGCACTGCTCGCAATGATAACGAAAGTCCTTCTGGTGAACCCGACGATTGTGGGTGCGCAAAGAGACTTTGTTCGTTGTGGTGAAGTTACATATTTCACAAGTGTACTTGATCCCCTGATGAATCTGCATGTGACTGGTCACCTCCGAGGAGCGCTTGAATGCTTTTCCACATACGGAACACTTGTATGGCCTAAGGTCACTATGTTTCACCATGTGTCGCCTGTAATCACCGTGCCGGCTGAACTCTACCTTGCATATCTCACACTCGTACTTGACTGATTCTTTTTTTCGATATTTCCTCCTTTTTTGTCTCTGCGGCGACTCCAAATTTTCGAATTCATCGGCATGTTCGTCCTCCTCCTCCTCCTCTTTCTCCTGCTGCTCCTGCTCCTCCTCACCATCATCATCACTATTGTCGTCACCCTCATCATCGTCGTCGTCGTCGTCGTCGTCGCCGTCGTCGTCCCCCTCCTCATCATCCTCCTCCTCCTCCCCCTCCTCCTCTTCGCCCACTTTTCTCGTTTTAACCCTCTCCCCCTCAATCCGATCGTCATCATCACCTTCACTCTGATCTTCATCCGCATCGAGATCCTCCTCCTGTTTCACAAGTCCCCGGTAAATTAAGTTTTCTTGAGATTGGCCGGTATGGGCAATTGCGAGGATGGTGAGAGAGTTACTGACAGTACTTGTAGCAGTGAGGCAGGTACTGGTGATGCTGGTTGCGTCAATGGATTTGGTGACTGCGTGGCTTCCACTCGTAGCGTCGTCCTCGAGAACAAGAGACTCCTTACTCTCTGACGACAAGTGCGAGGACGCGCTTGGATCAGGATGCCGGTCTCTGCAAGGACAAGAGTGAGTTTTCATGGAGTCCGTAAACGCGTCGCGAACAGAGTAGCCCTCGGTGCCGCGCAGGACGCTTCTTCTGGCACGTTGTTCGTGTCCTTGCAACCTCGCGATATCTTCCTTAACGCTCCTACAAGAATAACAATATAGACATAAATTGAGGTGATGTCTTTATCGCAACCCTGCGAAGATATCGTTCTTAGACATAAGAGAAGTCAAGTGCTAACGATGAACGTAGTGATCCTCGTAGACGATCCTTAGGGCGCTACGTACAACACGGGACACATATCAAAGAGCGAGGAAGTACTAGCTATGGGTTTTAATTAGGGTGAATTAATTAAGAGAATAGTTAGATCCTCGAGGGATGGGTTAACAGATATTGACAAAGCAAGAGCGGTCAGATAAATCCCGATTATTACGATACTACAAGTCATGAAATATATAAAATCTATTTATTATTTCAAAAGTTTCGCCAATACATAATAGCCATGTGTGAATGCACTATAATCGTTAATAATTAAAGGTTCTCGTTAACTAATCGTAAGACAATCGGTAATCAATGTAACTCATAAAAACAACGTGTCGTAATCAGTTTGAAATGAGCGACAGGAAGGATAAGGATAATAAGGATAAGAAGGATAAGACGCGAAGAATCTCGGAGATTGAAGGAGGTGATGATGGGGGGAGGGGGTAGCGAGGAAGGAAAAAAAAGGAAGGAAACGAGAGCGTAGAGTGAGACGAAGATGGAGATGACGAAGGAGAAGGAAAGAAGAGGAAAGAAGAGTCAGACACAAGTGGACTTCTGATGGGCAGTCAGGTTGCCCTGGCAGGAGAAGCCACGATGGCAGATTTGACAGACGTAAGGTCGCTCGCCGGTGTGACCGCGCCTGTGAATCGTCAGAGTGGACCTCTGCGAGAAGGCCTTGGGACACTGGTCGCACTTGTAGGGCTTCTCGCCAGTGTGAACCCTTCTGTGCATTCGCAAGTTTTCGGAATCGGTGAAGCCCTTGCCGCAGATGTCGCAGACGTAGGGCTTCTCGCCGGTGTGGATGCGCCGATGTTTCTTGAGGTGCTCGGCGCTGCTGAGACTCTTACCGCAGTAGTCACAGAGGTAAAGTTTCGTTGGGTTGTGACTTTCTTTGTGCCGGAAGAGGGAGCGCTTCGTCGCCAGGACGCGGCCGCAGATGTCGCAGGCTGTGCTCGTTACCTTGTTCGCCTTCATCTCGGGATGCATCCGACGACAATGAGCCGAGAGCTGCCGTCGCAGGTAGAACGCGTTGCCGCAAAGCTGACAGACGAAAGGCTTCTCGCCGGAATGGATGTTGTAGTGTTCCTGGAGGTCGATCGCCTTTCGAAATCGCTTCTCGCATTCGTTGCACTTGAACGGAAGGTCCGCCTTGTTCGTATGTCGCAGCATGTGAATGCTCAGGGCAGCGAGGACCGTCGTCTCGTAGTCGCACTCCTTGCACATGTAGCTCGGATAGAAGTGAGTCTTCTCGTGACGCGTCAGGTCCCTAAATAATCGAAATTTCTTCGGACAGTGCTTGCACGTGAGGTCGCCGACGGTGTGCCGCAGCAGATGCTTTTGGTAGTTGCTCTTATGCCGAAAAACCTTGTTGCAAGTTTTGCAAAGAAACTCTACTTCGGACTTTTCCTTTTTGACCTTCAGAGGCCGCCCGACGGTCTTGCGTTTTCGTCCTGCGTGTTTCTTTATGTGCTTTCGCAGATTAACGTACGTCCTAAAGACACGGCCGCACTGATTGCACGTATTCTTCCGCTTACCCTTGTGCTCGATCTCGTGATTCTCCAAGAGACCCTGCGAGTTGAAAAAGACACCGCAAGTTTTACATTGGAAGGCCAGCGGCAAATCCTCGTCCTCGATTTCCTGCTTTATTTCATCAGCGTTCGGACTCGCTTCGGAACTTGACGTCGCCGACACTCGCGACGCTTTTGCCGCTCTTGACGACCTCGTTGCCCTCGACTCTTCGTCATCCTTTAATCTCTCTACCTCTGTCTGCTCCGCATCTTTCTTCACCAGGTCGAGCTTGGCGAACATTACCATCGGGTAATATTCTTCGGGGAATGGAAGATGGGTGTATCTGAAAGTAAAAGTTAACAATATCATAAGTCACGTGACCAAGAATTCACTCCCCCTTCTCCTTGCCCTCTACTCCCCTCACTACCTTCACTACTTTCACTACCTTCACTATAAATTCACTAGCTGCGAAGTGACCCACTCCTCAGCATATACCTTAGCATATCATAACATAGCAGCGCGACAAGCCCTCCTCTGTTACGCTACATTCTTCTTCTGTCTTTTAATTCCATCAGCCCTTCTCCTTGTAATTTTACTTAATTCTCTAAATAATTCTTCACCTTTTACTTTCCATATCTTGGACATATAAACACGCACACGCACACGCACACGCACGCACACACACACTCCGCCCCCCCCCCTCTCTCTCTCTCTCTCTCTCGGTCCTTCCCGTGGAAATTGGCACTCGCTTGCCTCACGATACATACAGAGTGACCCCACATCCTAGTTTTTCAAATGAATTTATTTATCACAACTGTACATGACACTAGACATAGTTACATAGGTCCTAAAAAAAAAAAGGAGCAGACGCAATAGGACAGAAAAGGCATCCAGTTTCGATGCGCCTGGCTTCTTCGCAACGTCCACCTTGGAATAAGTGAATAGAACAAGTGGAGGTATGATAATCTTGCTAAAATAGAAGATTTACATCGTTGAAGATACGTATCACACACGCATGACCGCCACACGGTTAGAACTTGCTCCGATCTTTCATTTTTAATGAATATAGGAAATTTCTCTCAAAATTCTCTACGGCCCAATTATAAGCCGAAAGGACGCTTGCTTCATTCTCAAGATGAGAGCTTAGCTAGAGTTTTTGTAAATCAGCAGGCAGGCAGGCAGGCAGGCAGGCAGCCCGTAAGTGCCGATAGAAGGCTGAACGATTAGACCGGCTGAACGATCATGACGTTAACGACATGGACCTTAGTGTGGGCATTGAGAAGTGCCCTGGAGACGAAGGACTTGGCGCAATAGGAGCACTGATAGGGTCTTTGTCCTGTGTGGTAGCGCTTGTGAATTACGAGAGTCGAGTGCTGAGTGAATGACTTCCCGCAGGTGTCGCAGCTGTACGGTTTCTCCCCGGTATGAGTCCTCTTGTGAACGACGAGCGTTGTCCTCTTATGGAATGCCTTGCCGCAAACGTCGCAGACTAGAGATTTTTCCCCGCCGTGAAGTCGTAGATGATCCTGAAGAGAGCCCTTCGAGGAGACCGATTTGCCGCACAGGTGACAGTCAAACTTATTCTCACCGGTGTGCGACTTTACGTGAACCACTAGCGAGTTCTTGTAGGCGAAGGTTTTTCCGCAAAATTCACACTGATGCTTGACGGGTTTGAAGTTTGGATCGTGCATCTTCAAGTGTCTGGCAAGGGTGTGATTATTGGGAAAGGATTTCGCGCAAACCTGACAAACGTGCTCTTTGGCCTCGTGCTTGACGTTCATGTGTCCGTGAAGCTCGGCGTTCGTGAAGAAGCCCTTACTGCAAATCTCGCAGAACCTCGTGTACTTCTCAAAATGACGACGATGATGCGTCGCTAGCTGAGATGCCTGGACAAATGCGCGGCCGCACACGTCACATACGAAGTTTCGTTCCCGGGTGTGAATCCGCTTGTGCACTGCAAGTGTGTTTGTCCTTTTGAACGATTTATTGCAAACGTCACATTGGTAGGGCCTCGCGTCACTGTGAGCCACAAGATGACCTTCAAATAAATTTTTCGATCTAAAGCGCTTCGCACAAATCTGGCACTGATAGAGCCTGTTCTCCGACGCAGCTGATTCAGCAGCAGCCGTCGCACCGTCCGTCGTCTCCGAAGAAGCGGAGCTCGCCTCGCGCTTGGTCGTCTCAATGTTCTCGTAGGTTATTCCGAAGCCGACTTCCTGAGCCTTGTAGCCTTTCGATTCCTTATAGTCGTCAGGTGCAGCTGCGCATCCGCGCTCCCTCTTTACAGAACGAGAATACTTGTTGTTGGTCTTATCGGCGAAACTTATCAGGTCCTCCTGAAATACCACGTCGCTCCTTCGAGAGGAGGTTATCTCTGTGGATTCTTCCAACTGGTATTCCTCCTCGTCATCGATGGACTCGTCGACTGGCTCTTCCTTCATTTTTGAAAGCTCCTCCTCTTCCTTCCTCCCACTCTCGAGCTCCTCTGACTCCGTTTCTTCTTCTTCGACGGGTGACCTGTAAGTAAAACGAGAACTTGGTCAAACTCGAATGCTTCCCTCTTCGTTAGCTCACATTCCACATACGTGACTTTTATCCCTTTTCCACGAAATTGACTTTATTCCTTTCCTCGGACTTAACAAATTTTACAAGTCTCTATAAATCGACTAAAAGGTTACATGTACTAATACACTGTTTTGGATAGACATGACGTGACCATTCTCTCGAAAAGTCACTTTCGTCCTCAATCCTTGCGCCCCTGATGCTGCTGCTGCTTCCACCACCTTTTGCTTCCTTTTCAGCAATCTTCTTTAAAATTCCTTCTCTTCTCTTCGCCCGAAAAGAAACTACCGTGGCACACATTCTTCCTTCAATTTCCGGGTAGGTATGCCTGTAAAAGAGCTTGTGCCATCGTTCGCATACAATTGACGCGCACCATTAATTATATAAATTGCGATCAATCTTCGTCTGTGTTAATGAAAGTGCTCCGTGAAAAAATGTACAAAATATATTTCATCAAAAAGGATACAAATGGTAATCGAGAGACGGAGGGCTTGTACGAAAAGAGATAGTCAGAAAAATAAGCAGGTGACAAAATTACACAAAAATGGAGGGAGGCACGATGGGAGACGGCAAAAAGTA
This sequence comes from Cephus spinipes, assembly GCA_963971525.1. NCBI lineage: Eukaryota > Metazoa > Arthropoda > Insecta > Hymenoptera > Cephidae > Cephus > Cephus spinipes. The sequence continues at coordinate 335,744 of OZ020575.1, forward strand.
ATAACACGAATAATCATCGGCAAGAATTCTGGTGGACTCTGAGCTGCGCACTGGAAACGAATCCTCTCGAACATAGTTTGCAAATATATGGCCGTTCACCGGAATGATAACGTTGATGAATAACCAAGCTCGTCCTCTGCGTATAAGAGTTATTGCACACGTTGCATCGATACGGTCGTTCACCGGTGTGAGTCCTTCTGTGCACCATCATCGTGGATCTTTTAGTGAAGGCGCGTCCGCACAGGTCGCAGACGATCGGCTTCTGCCCGGTATGAAGTTTTATGTGATCAAGGAGGGAGGACCTCGTGCAGAGTCCTTTGCCACAAACGTCACACTTGTATCTTTTCTCTCCTGTGTGACTTTTCAAGTGCATCTCGAGGGACTTGCGAAGAACAAACGTCTTGCCGCAAATCTCACACTGAAACCGTTTGTCCGGCACGTAATCCGGCTGGTGGATTCTCTGATGGCGGCGAAGGAGGGATGCTTCCCTGTAGGACCTCCCACAGGATGGGCACGCATGTTCCTTGGCAACGTGCTTTACTTTGTTGTGAGACTGGTAGTCACTGTTATTGTGGAAGCCCTTGCCGCAGAGCTTACAGAAGACCCTGTAATCGGCCGTGTGTCGCCTAGCGTGGGCTACCAACTGAGACTTCAGCTTGAAAGCACTGCCGCAGAGCTCGCACGCGAAATTTCTTTCGGAGGAGTGCGTCCTCCCGTGTATCTTGAGCTCGGTCGACCGTTTGAATTTCTTTCCGCAGATTTGACACTCGTGCCGGAAGACTTTGCTATGGACGATCTTATGCTTTCTCAGGAGTTCCTTGTTTACGCAAACGCGATCGCACTCCTCGCACTTCAACCTGTTTTCTGGATCTGAATTTCGGTCAGCCTTGACGCCCTTGGTCCTTCCTCTTCCATCCAAGTCAGTATTTAGTGGCTGCCTCGCAGCATCCAAACAAGCTTGCGCCTCGTGCGACGGACTGAAGTCAACCGGTATCTTCAAGTCCTCCTTACGCTCATAGACATCGTGAGCGTCGTCGTACTCTCGCTGTGGAAGATAGAACACGCTGTCCACGTCCTTTAAAGCTCCAGCGAATATCGCGTAGTATGCCCGCTGCTGTGATTCGGTCGAGTCACGAGGTGTTGGGTGAGTCTCGTCCTCTTCAGCGCGTGAATCCTTCTCGACATGTGTCGACGTTCCCGACTGCGTGGCGTAAGCGGAAACGAAGAAGCTCTTGGTTCCGCGTGCACTCGGGCTGCCCTGGTCATTAGCCCCGGTGGTCTCTGGGGCCGAAGAACTTTCCGGCAGTAGTATTCCGTTCCTTTGCTCCAACGGATTTGAGGACTTCTTCCCATCGATTAACCTGAAAATAAATTGAGTCTGATGTATTTTGGAGACTCGAAGAATTTTTTAATTGTTGCGTAGAAAGCCACGTTTTCGCGCGGAAGGAAACAGGCCTTTTCTTCCGATGCATTCACTCTCTCACTCTGACATTCACCCTTTCTCGCAATCTCTTGACTTCCTTTCCGTGAACCGGGCACCAAGATTTCATGCGACGTCACTCTTCTTTGACGGACTTACCTCATATAAGATAGCAGTACTACAGTACTCACGAGCTGCGCCAGAAATAGTACGAAAAAAAAAGTATTGTAGTAAAATAACTAGTGAACAATATTTATTGGGGTTATAGATTTGCAGAATGAGTGCAAAATTTTCGGAGAATGTGGCAACGTTTGCCAATGTCATCTAATTAATGTTGAGTAATCCTCCAAGTAATTCCATCGACTTCACCTGAAACTGGAAATATTTGTTACTTGAACGATCACGGACGAAGAACGAGGAGAGATCGTAATGCTGACGTTGAAGAAATAATGCTCGAGACAAAAAAAGTTTCCTGTTATAATTGATCCAAGCAATTATTCCAAAGCCAAATATCAAAGGTACTTACGAGAGATTGTTATCTGATATAGAAAATAATTGACTTTGCGAAATAATGGAGTGAAACGAAGGAACATTCATAGCGACACATCTTTTATTAAGAACGTAGAAGGAGAGGGTACGATCAGCACAGCGACGATATGAAAGTACAATTTGATTGCTCGCTCTGGCTGTAAAAGAAAGTCTGATTATCTGAAAACGAAGGAAAATGTAAATCGTTGACACGATGAGACGATAATGATATCATGGGACAGCATGATATGCAGCTCTCTCTCTCTCTCTCTCTCTCTCTCTCTCTCTCTCTCTCTCTCTCTCTCTCTCTCTCTCTCTCTCTCTCTCTCTCTCTCGACGACTATTTACACGAGAGCGCAACGCGTGAAATTGCGAATGTCGACCGAAGACTCTTCCGGAGGATTATAAGGGTCACAGAGATCCTTACTGCGCCGAGCGCCAGACGATCGATCTTCGATGGAATCCCAAGAAGTCATTTGCCCTCGTTGTGGGACTTGATGTGCGAATTAAGTGATCCCTGCTGCGTGAATCTTTTTTGGCAGAGTTTACATTCGTAGGGCCGCTCCCCTGTGTGCGTCCTCAGGTGGACGATGAGGTACTTGCGGACACTAAAGGCCTTCCCACATACTTCGCAAACGTGAGGTTTCTCACCCGAATGGATGCGCATGTGAATCTGCAGATACGTCTTGCTCGATACGGATTTTCCGCATATCTCGCAAGTTATCTGATTCTCTCCAGTGTGAATCTTCAGATGGACCTTCAACGCTGCCTTCCAATAGCTCTCGAAGTTGCATATGCTGCACTTGTGCTTCTCCCGCTCGCCGTGAGATTTCATGTGCATGTTCAGGTATGCTGCACTCGCGTAAGGCGTCTTGCAAATTTTGCAAACGAACGGTTTCTCCCCAGTGTGCGTGAGCACGTGGCGCTCGAGCGTTTGATTCGTGTAGAAGCCCTTGTTGCAAGTCTCGCAGTAGGTCACGTACTCCTGATTGTGCTTCTTCTTGTGAAGTCGCAAATCGTACCCAGACACCTTCGAGATGCCACATATGTCACACGTAAATCGCTTATTGTGCTGCTTCAGGTGAGTCTTAAGAAATTCCTCGGTCTTGAAGCACTTGCCACAAAGAATGCACTGAAATGGTCTTTCCTGCTGGTGCACCTTGATCCTGTGCTTCTGCAGCTTCTCCTCGTCAGTGAAGACCTTGTCGCACTCGGCGCACCGCCCGTTGCTCCTTCTCTCGTGATTTTCTCTGTGCTTCATGAATTGCATTTTTTTCTTAACCCTTTTCCCGCACACGTCGCACTCGTAGCTTCCCTGACATCCTGAGATTAACTTTCTTTCCGCGAATTTCTCTCGCGTTCTTCTTCGATCACGTCTCTCCGTGTCGCTCGTTTCTCCTCCTTCCAACTTGATCTCCCCCGCTTCTAGAATGTACTCCTCCTCCTCCTCCTCCTCCTCCTCCTCCTCAACCTCCTCCTCCTCCATCTCGGCCTCCTGAGTTTCCGACAGAATTGCCACCTGCTCCTGCTGCTCCTCTTGCTCGATATTGTCGAAACCGGCCACAACGACCGGATATATCCTGCCGCTATTGTTGCTGCTACAGCCGTCGCCGTCGCCGATGTTGCTGCTGCTACTGCTGCTGCTGCTGCTGTTGCTGCTGTTACTAATGCTGTCACCGACGATAACGTTTCCAAATTGATTCTCCTCGAGAATGTCCTGATCGGGCTCAACCTTGGTCAGGGCTTCGTGGAAGTCCGCTGCACACCTGAAAGCAAGGACGGAGTGATCAGTGCGCTCGAACGCTCTAACCGGATGACAGCTAGAACCTTCGGCCAAGGAATCTCTCACGTCCAAGATCATGCATGACCAACTTATAATATTCTCCTGCTCCTGCCTCGCGCCGTGCTTTCACTCTTTCATTCTGCCATTCATTCATTATGCACGTTATGCACTCTGAGTGGGGCTTTGAAACAAGCGATCTTCTCGGTGTTACCGTATAATTTCAGGGTTCCATGAGAATCAGAGTGACATCTTAAAAACACTTTATTCATCTTTAAACGTAATTAAATTTAAATTATACTTAAGATAGACTAGTGGATTCCTAGGAGCTCTAAGTTATATGTACAATGCAGAATTACAGTTGATCGCGAGATTTTCCAATATGAGTGCTAACGCATTACTCAGGCGATGGATTCTGGAGAGAACTCCTTGATGTGACGCGTTTCACGCAGAAGCTGCGCTAAAACAGTACCTCCTCCCCACATCCCACCCACACACACACGCACATCCATGTGTTCTTTTTTTTTTTACATACATTCCCCTCATAGAACTCGTTTAATGGCTTTGCGCAAATTTCACAACACACAAAATTCACCCTGGTATCTTCAGTATCATTCCTGAAAATCGGGAGTAGCGTGTCTCTGCAAATACACGGGTAGATTAGATACAATTTTCTCTCTACGTACGACTGCTGAGAATCAGTAAAATCGCAGGAAAGCTTTTAAAACTATTCAACGTCTTTATGCAGTCCCAATGTCTTTTTGCGATGATATCCGTTGTCATACAAAAATCGATGATTTCGCGTCTAATAGCAGCGACAAGCTCAAGACGGTTCAATTTGATCCCATGAACAGAGAAAGTTGGCCGACAGCTTTCGCGATGAAACCGAACATTGCTTCTTGAAGCAACCTCACGAGAAGTTTCCTCGCGCATCCCGTAGCCACTAACAATTAATTTGCTCCCTCTTTCAGCTGATTTGGAAACTAGTGAAAACCTGACTTCGCCCTGAAGCTTTTCATTGAGCTTCTCTTTTTCTCTGAATTGGCGTATGAGCTACGTGTCGATTACGACTAAACCTGGAAGTGAAACGAACTCGTAAGTTTATTTTTGCTAAAGACCCTTAACTGGCATCGCTGCATCATCCGATGGTAGTAGTGTCAGAGAGAAATTTACAAGTGTCGCAGAGATCGAAGGCCAAACGAGAACGCGATCCTTAGAAAAATTATAAATATTTTTGACAAGTTGCCTACCACTTGGTCCATCTGAGAACCCAGGTTTGCTGAAGCTAAAGAGCAGCCTCAATCGGAAGGGTGGCCTGTCTCGTGCCTACGCTGATGGGCCTTCAAGGATCCGTGCTGCGTGAACCACTTGTCGCATCGTTCACACTTGTAGGGTCTTTCGCCAGTGTGAGTTCTCCTGTGAATGAGAAGGTTCTTCCTCGAACTGAACGTCTTGCCGCACACTTCGCAAATATGTGGTCTCTCGCCAGTGTGAACTCGCATATGCGTAGTCATGTAGTCCCTGTTGATGAGCTTCCTGCAAACCTCGCACGGCACCTGATTTTCCCCGGTATGAGTTCTGACGTGTTGCTTCAGGCTCTTTTTATAGTACGTCTCGAATTGGCACAGGGCGCACTTGTACCTAGTTCTGGTTTTGGGATCGTTATGCGTCTTCAGGTGAACCTTGAGATAGCCAGGGGAGCGATAGGATGTCTGACAGACGTGACAGACGTAAGGTCGGGCATCGGTGTGACTGATGGCGTGAAGTCTCAGAGTTGCCTTGTTATAGAAACCTTTTCCACAGATGTCGCAAAATTCCCGAAACTCTTTGGTGTGCCGTCTAATGTGCAGCTTCAGCATGTAGTCGGAGCGACGCTTCGCCCCGCAAATGTGACAGACATGAGGCCTCTCGTGAAGAGCCATGTGCAGCGCCAAGTAGCTCTTCTTCTTAAAGAATTTCTTACAGACGTCGCATTCGACTGGTCCCTCCGGATGGGCAAGATCAATGTGCTCGCGCAACTCTTCCTCGCTGAGCCACCATTTGTCACACTCGGCGCACCGAACTCGCACCCTGCCCAAGTGACTCGCACGATGACGGGCCAAGTGCAATTTCTTCGGGAACGTCTGATGGCAGTGGTCGCACTCGTACATCGGTGGCTGCGTTGGATCTTGGGGAAGGTAAGTGGGCCGATGTTTTCGACGATGATTAAAGAGAAGATTGCGCGACGAGAAGAGTCGATCGCAGAGGTCGCAGGCGACGACTTCCTCAAGCGGCTCGGCATGCCGGTCAAGATGAACCTTCAGATTGTTCGGCCAGATGGTCTTGTAGTCGCACAATTGGCAGCTGTAACGCCTCGGTTTACCGTGAATCATTTTCATATGCGAGTTCATAGAATTCTTGCAAGAAAATGAAGTCGCACAAACGAGACATCGAAAGGGTCTACTTGCACTCTCTAAAGAAAGTTCATTCAGTTCTGCTTGTACCCTGGGGCCCTGCCCTTTCAGATTCCTGGAAAGAAATAGCTTGTGTCAATTGGATAACGGCATTTATCAGAGAGCTACAGGAAGTAACGAGATTCTACTTTGGTGTGAATCTTGGACCGACTATAAAAAGAAATTTAAAAAAAAAAACCTAAACAGGGTGACCTCACTTCGATTACTTGAACGGCTGAGGCCACGATGAGGCTTCCAAGGACTTTTGCCATTTCTTTTAGGATCGAAGACTAAGGATGTCGGGAAGAGAAAAGAAATTAATGAAGCACGCCAAGTGAAAAGCGACTGCTCTTTATTCGAGAATACTATCGACTAATACACCGGACGAAGATGGCGTGAAGTACAGATAGCTCACTGTCGTATAAATCCTCCGTTTGACCAGACCACTTTCAGTTGCTGTCGTAAAGTCCGAACAGACGGGCTCGCCCTTTGCAATAGCGTCCATTTAACGACGATTACTAGTAAGTAATGATTAATGGCCTAGTAGTACATGCATATGTATATCCGAATGAAACGTATCGACATGAGTCATTTTGGATTATCGTGGCGCCTGAGGTGTGCGCTCAGAGTTCCACGCTGAGTGAATCTTTTCTCACAAATCTTACACTTGTAGGGTCTCTCGCCAGTGTGCGTCCTTCTGTGCTTTATCAAGTACTTTCGCGAGCTGAAGGCTTTGCCGCAAAACTCACAGACCTCGGGCTTCTCGCCAGTGTGAATTCTAATGTGAATCTTCATGTACTGCCGACGAATGAGCTTTCCACATACTTCGCAGGGCACTTGACTCTCGCCAGTGTGCGTCCACATGTGCTCCTTGTAACAATAACTGTAAAACGTTTCGAAGCTGCAAATCTCGCACTTGTATCTTTTCCTGGTCTCCGGTCTGCTGTGGATCTTCATGTGGCTCCTGAGATAAACACGATTCCCGAAAGACTTGTGGCAAATCTCGCACGTGCACGGCTTCTCGTCCGTGTGGACGCTCATGTGCGTCTTCAGAGTGGCCTTCAGGTAGAATCCCTTCTTGCAGACTTCACAAAATTCCGTGAATTCTTTGTTGTGCCGTCTTATGTGGATCTTCAAATAATACTCGGAAGTGAGCTTCGCGCCGCAGACATGACATATATGAGGCGCTCCGTGAAGAGTCATGTGGACGTTCAAGTACTTCTTCTTTTTGAAAACTTTGTGACAGACGTTGCACTCGATCGGACCCTGGGAACACTTTTCTTGGCTATTTCGTATTTTCGAAAGCTTGTGTTTTTGCGCTTGCTTCTTTTGCTTCTTTTGCGAAGACATCTTCACGTGCCCCAGCCTGTGCTTATTCAGTTGAAGTTTACCGTGGAAGCTTATACCGCATATTTCGCACTCGTGTGTCCCGCCGTATCCCTCCTGAAGGCTCCTGCCGAAGCGCACGATCGCAGGAGGATCGCACTGAGGATCCCTGCCTGCGGCAGCATCAGGAAACTCCTCCGCTCCCTGTCCCTCCTCCTCCTCCTCCTCCCTCTCCCTCCCCCTCTGACTCTTCTCGCTATCCAAAGCTGCTCGAAGGTTCAACCGGAGGAAGTGGACTTCTGCCGAATGATTCGATACACTCACCTTCTTTGTCGTCTTTCTTATAGCGCCTATCCCCAAACGCCTGCAAAGACAACAAATTGGCTAAATGCAGGAATGACGTGCGAAAGGGACATTACGTCCTCTCAACGTGCTTACAACATCTGCCTTCCGTAGAGGAAGTTATTCAGTGGATTTTTTGGAAGCACAACCCAACAACAAGCTAGTCGAGGGAATCGTTAATCAGGAACGATTGACGGCGCCAGCCGAGAGAGAAAACCAGCAGCCTCGTTGTTCGAAGCGATTCGACATTTAGATAGATACGAGGGTCAATTCCAAGACGCTGCAAGCAACGGATGCTTTTGACTTCTCAACGGATAAAGATTCGTCGAATATGAATGGGTTATTGGCATAATAGTATTGGTAGTATTAAGACAGGGGAATATAGCAGTAACGTGCTTGGAACAAATTCGTTGGACTATTTATTTGCACGCGAGCCATAAAAAAGTGTGAAGAAGGGAACATAGAATTCTGATATATAAAATTCATAAAAGACAAAGAAGGCGAGAGCATTCGCAGACAGAGCTGCAGCTGTGAACGGGGCACAATGGTAGCGAAAGGGGAAGCGAGAGGAGGGCCGAGGAGGGATCGGGAGAGAAGAGAGATCGAAGTAATGAGAATCAAAGAAGGATGGAGTCGGAGGCCTTCCGGTGGGACCTGAGGTGAGCAGTGAGCGTCCCTTTTTGAGTGAATCTCTTCCGGCAGTGTGAGCATTCGTAAGGCTTCTCGCCGGTGTGCGTGCGCCCATGAATCCTGAGATACTTCCTGGCACTGAAGGCCTTTCCGCAGATCTCGCAGGCGTGCGGCTTCTCACCCGTGTGAATGCGCATGTGGATGCCCAGGTAGGCTTTACTGGAGACCGATTTCCCGCACACGCGACACTCGTAATTCTCCCCAGTATGAATTCGCATGTGAACCTTGAGGGCGCCGCGCCAGCAGCTCCGAAAATCGCAGAATTCGCAGGTGTACTTCTTCTCGCGGGTTCCGTGCTTCGCCATGTGCAGCTTGAGGTAGCCTCGGCTGCTGAAGGAGGAGCCGCAGGTTGGGCAGGGAAAGGGCTTCTCGCCCGAGTGCGTCATCAGGTGCTGCTGAAGGCTGGCCTTCGTGTAGAAGCCCTTGGTGCATGTCTCACAGAAGAGATCGTACTCCTTGCTGTGCCGCTTCTTGTGACACTCCAGATTGCAGAGCGTAGCCGTCGAAGCGCCGCAGACGTCGCAGATGAAGACCTTATCGTGTATTTTCATGTGGACGTTAAGGAACTGTCGAAGCTTGAAGGCTTTGCCGCAGACCTTGCAGTGGAAGGGCTTCTCCTGGATGTGCTCGCGAATTCTGTGATAGTAGAGTCTCTGGTGCGTAGCAAATCGCTGCTCGCAGCTCTGGCACCGATAGGGCTCCTCGCCGGTGTGAATGCGCCTGTGCTCGGCAAACACGTCCTTCAGGCGAATTCGCATCCCACAAAAGTCGCACTCGTACATCGCCGGCTCTTGCCCGTCCTCCGGGACGTAGGTCGGCTTGTGCGCACGACGATGAGCGTGCAGCTCGCCCCTCTCGCTAAAGGACCTGTCGCAGAAGTCGCAGACGAGCCGGATGTCCGATTTTCGCGAAGGATTCCGATTCTCGCGCGATCTGCAACGAGAACATGGAGCATTGCGTTACGCAGGGGAAATCTCTACTCTCATCTTGTTGGATCGTCAGCTCCCTCCTCCCTCATTTATCCACCCATTCTCCTCGCTTTGTCCTTATCTCTCTGATGCGCAGCATCCACCGCAGATTCTCTTCTGACGATTCGTGCGACTGTGAGACGCCTTGGCATAAGCAGAAAGCAACGACCCAAATAGCTACATCCGACGCAACCGACGTCTTCCCGGCGGCCCCTTCTTCCTACCTGCGTCAACCAATTCTTTTTTTTTTTTTTTTTTTTCGGTCGGAGCAGAAGCTGCGAACACCTTCGATAAAAAGATCGACGCACGTCATGATCCGAGCTCATTGTAATTTCACCGAATTCGAGACTAGCCTGTCCAGAAGAGAGATGGTCGACGATTCCCGCGATCGGTACATCCCGTAACTCCTCTTAGCCCCCCCCCCCCCCCAAGCCACCCAAATCGAATGCCTCCTGGGATGTCAAACTGAAAACGATGGGTAGTAGAAAAGTATCATACAACATCTTCAAAAGTATATAATGTTATTTTATTACATAAACATCGTGTACACGTACAACCGAATAAAGTATTCGAAGAACAAACCACCTCTGTAAAAATGTAACCTCCTCCCAGTCTTAGAAAGAGAGAAAGAGAGGAAGAGTGAAAGAGTGAAATAGTGAAACAGTAAAAGAGTGAAAGAGTGAGAATGAGGGTCAGTCAAAAGCTGGACTCCGATCCAATGTATTCTGCAAAGTTAACGATGATTGTCAAATGGAAAGGAGTAAAGATGCGATGATTTTCAGATGAATTGACAAAAAAGCCGAGGGCTTCGTGAGCATCGCAGTTGACGCTCAGTAATGTTCGTTTCCAGGTACAAGTTTACATATGTCATAAAACATTTGTAATCTAACACGTACGTATAAAAGTTTCAGAAGAAGGTGAACGTCTTCGTTGAAACTTATATTTACAACAACAAAAATAGACCATTTACAATCGTCTTTATCAGCAACTATGCTTAGAGTGAAAAAGGAAATATGATTAAATATCAGTGAATTACTTTTAAAAATGTAAGAACAATGATAACGAGTGAATTAAGAAGAAATCAAGGCGGCACGCGCTGCGCGTGCGTGGGTGTGAAACAAAGAAATCATTAATATTATATAAAAATGTGTATAACGCAATTACTAGATTAGGCGACTATTCTAAAGGACACATAACAATATAAAGTAATTTAATAGTATTGCTGGAACGGTGTTTCTCATAAATTTTCGAATCGTCTGAAGTAACAAAGGACCTAACACATATACATATAATACTTTTAACGAAAGAGTTCCTAATATATCATTTTAGGCCGATATTCTAAATATTAAAAAATAATTGCTATGGAATGTAAAAGAGAGAATAACAAATCCAGCTAATAAAATAAAGAAAATACTAACAATGAGAATTACAGTAGAGAGTTCTGAGCATATCTCGCGCCACGTATAAAAGCGCGACATTCACTCCTAAGATAGTTCGATCGTATTTGCACTCACGATGACGTATATGGCATATCATAGGGTCATCTCTATCGACAGAAACCAAGAAAACACAGATTCACCGTTATTCGCCGTTTAGGCTTCCAAGTATTCACGATTTAATATGCCTCTTACAGTGCATTCGTAGTAAATTAGAAACTTGAAATTTGGATGGTTAGTCATTTGGACTGTGAGGAACGTGCTTCTACTGTCTAATTCCTAAATATGTTTCCAATCTACTTGGAATTCTTTAATCGTCACAACCTTTTGGCTTATAAAAAACTGCGTCTCGATAAAGAAGCGATCAAAATAGTCGATGATCTATAATAACTACCACGGTAGAAAAATAATATCTCTTAACTTACGAATGATGCAACCTTTACGAACCACGGCCGCTTTTCGCCTTGAGTCAGTGCAAAGTCAATCGAACTAACTGAATATCAAAAGGTCTCAAATGTCTAAGTGTACAAATTTTCCAGAATATTCGAAATTTAAGGCGTATCGCACGGACGGAAAAAGCTTTCGAGAACTTCCGAATTTCAGAGCGAATAGAGCTAAAAAATTTCGAAAGAATCACTTGTGAAAGGACGGTTGATATTTAGGAACTAAGGCACACAGCATCCGCATTCCGGATTGCCAAATCTCTAAGGTAGCTGCATCACCGGCGTTAAAATCAACGCTAGAAATAGTTAAGGCCTATGACGTTTTCACAGTCATGAGAGAATCCATTTTTCCTTGGTTCGTAGTCAAAAGTCTGTGAAACTGTCTGAATGAGATTTTCAAACTTTTTTAACCCTTTTGCTACGAAGCTCTCATATATATATATATATATATATATATATAGTGTGTCTGTGTGTGTGACCTCTGAATGTTGATTTAGCATTTATGAAGAAAGTATACATAATAACCTTTACTAGGCTTCGTCTGTACACAGTGATAGCCTTACATATCACGCGTGCCATAGCGAAAAGAGCTAAATACCTTTTTTTATATAGTGCAAAGAATATAGAAGCCGAAACAATAAATAAATCTTTCAAAAAATTCTATAAAACGCGTCCCAAAAAGTCAATATAATCTCGTATGTAGTCATGTAAATAATTATTAGTCTCTAGATTCGGAAAGTTAACTTATAACGTAGAATTTACTCGATAAAGACAATACGGACCGAGTTAGCATTTAGCGATCAGCGGTTAGCAGTTTGCGTGTCAACTCATAGAGATTCTATTTTGTAAAAGAAATGCATTTCGAAGCACCAAACTACCCAACTTATTCCTTACTTGTCTCTATACTTGCTTGTCTGTCCGTTCGACTTCTTTGCTCGTAACGTCAGTTCATCATCCTAAAGAGAGCCCCCCCCCCCGCCTCCCTCTCTCTCTCTCTCTCACTTCTAGCCAGGCAACATGACAGTCACTGTGTCGTGACGTTGCGGGTGCAGTTCTTGTTGTTGTTGTTGCTGCTGCTGTTGCTGCTGTTCTTGCTGCTGCTGCTGCTGCTGCTGATGGTGGTGATTGTGATGCTGTTGCTGCTCCTGCTGTGCGCGAGCATTCTGCTTCGCATGCGTCTTGAGATGAGAATTGAGCATAGTCTTGGAAGCGAAGGATTTATGGCAAAAGGTGCATGGGTAAGGCCTGTCTCCAGTGTGGCCCCGTAGATGAACGACCAACGTGGTCCTCTGCGTGAATCGTTTCTCGCAGTGCGTACACTTGTGAGGTCTCTCGCCGGTGTGAGTGCGCCTATGGACGCTCAAGTAATTCTGCGAGATGAATCCTTTGCCGCAGAGGTCACAGACGTGAGGCTTTTCCCCCGTGTGCTTCCTTACGTGCACCGTCAGGTAGGTCTTACTGGATACGGCCTTGCCGCATATATGACAGACGAATTCATTTTGACTACCGGAGGTGCCGTGTGTCTTCATGTGCACCAGGAGGACCTGCTTCCTAGAGAAGCGCTTGTTACAGAGCTCGCAGTGATGCTTCTTCTGAGGTGGCACGTAATCAGGCTGGTGCAGCTTGGCGTGAAGTCGAAGTCCTTGACGATAACGAAAGGTCGCGCTGCATATCTCGCACTGAAAGGGCTTCTCCTTCGAGTGCATCAATTGATGCTCCAGGTAGTTGCTCTTCGCGTAGAATCCCGTGCCGCAAATCTCGCAATGAAATTTGTACTCGAAATTGTGGCGGCGCTGATGGCTCAAGAGATTCTGCCGATGGACACTGGCGTAGCCGCAAGTCTCGCAGGTGTGACTCTTCTCGCCGGTGTGAACCAGCTGATGCTTCCGCAGGACCGAGGGCGTCGTGTACGATCGACCGCAGTGTTCGCACGCATAAGCACCACCCGAAGTCGTTATGCCGCCGCCGCCGCCAATAGTCTCGCTGACCTGCTGCTGCTGCTCCTCCTCCTCCTCTCCTATAGTTACTTCGGTCTCGCAATCGGTTTCCACTTCAACCGCGAGGATCTTCTCCTCGTGTTGAGTCTTGAGATGTGCGTCCTGCGCCTGCTTCGATATAAAACCCTCGCCGCAAATGGTACATGGGAAGATGCTTTCCTCGACGATCCCGACCCCAATCGCAACCCCTACCCCCCCGACAACGTTCTGTGGAATCAGCCTGATTTCGGTACTGTCGCTAAATACCTTTGCGCTCATTTCACTGCCATCGCACTCCTGCGGCAGCATCGTGATCTTTGAAACATAATATCTGCAAATAAGAGAGAGACGATCAATGCTAGTCGTATCCCATGCCACTACAGACCTTTTACATTATCCTCGCTCGTCTTTATGTACAAACTCCAATTCTCTCATCCATCCTTGCATTCTTTTTGCCAGTTTCTCAAAAAAAAAAAAAAATCTACCAAAGTTCATCATGTTATACGGGGTCGAACAATTCATTAATATGGTATCAAATGCACCATCGATATCCGTATGACCCAACGTCAATGTAGAACAATCTCTCCTGCTCTCCTCCCCTGACTCTTCTAGACGCTATGCATAAACATACTACACGCATCGTGTATCTATCCCTCCTCTCTCTCACACTTACTCCATTCGGAACAATTTCAAGGGACTTTTCTTCAGGAAACAACCAATTTTACATGTTAGCATCATATATGATCGGGATATTCAAACAATTGTAATAATTGTTTCCGTATTAAGTTCAGATATTTTAATTGACTCTTCATGTTACTACATTTACCTTTAATAGAGAACTTATCGTCTAAAGGAATCCTCTCCTCCCTCTCCTTTTCTCTTCTTAGTGAATTCCGTAATCTTGTCACGACGCAACACAGATCGAGAGTAGCTCTCCTAAGAATCGCGAGGACCAAATAATCACTATATACTGGATGCATCTCGATTCATTGAACTTTGGCATAATAAAGTCACTAGAGAAGGATGCACCTGTACCGGCCGAGACTTTGGAGTTAAACTTGAGAGACCCATTTTCGATGTGTCCTGCGCCGCTTTAAGGTGTACAAATATATTTACTCAGAACTTTCACTCTCTCTCGTATGAATTCGTATGAAGATCTTTTGGATAACGACGGTGAAAATGATTGTTGAAAACGTTGACGTTGACGTTGACGTTTTGTTGACGTTGACCACGATGATAATGAAGACTGGCAACGGCGACAGCAACAATTATGAAATTATTTTCCCCAAGATTGTTTTTCGTGTCCCTTCAAAACCTAAATAAGAGATACAACAAGAATACTGCTACTGCTACTGCTGCTACTACTACTACTACTATTACTACTTACCAACTGCAGTATGACGTTACTCTTTTCACTGGATCGTCGGTAGTATCGTATTATTATAATTAAGTGAAAACTATTTAAGACAATAAGTAAATGCGAAAGAAGAGTAAACAGAAATTTTTGTGCGAGTGATGAAAATTTCCTTCGCGACATTGTTAAAGTAGAAAATATATTTAATTAAATTCGATTTTGATTAGATTTACTTTAGTAACTAATCCGCTACACGCAATAGTAATAAGCGCTTGAAAAAAGTAGGAAAACTCGAAGAAATGTGGCGAAGCCTTCGATCACTTACTTATCTGGACGTTAGCAATGTTTTTTGGCTAAATAACATTAATAGAACGTGGGACAGTTAATTATTAATTTATA
This sequence comes from Cephus spinipes, assembly GCA_963971525.1. Taxonomy (NCBI): domain Eukaryota; kingdom Metazoa; phylum Arthropoda; class Insecta; order Hymenoptera; family Cephidae; genus Cephus; species Cephus spinipes. The sequence goes on from OZ020575.1 coordinate 350,838, forward strand.
TTTCTCAGATTATTAATACAACCGGCATCTTCCGACTTCCGAATTTTCGCATTATCCGCAAACGATGCATTAGACAAATATTACATGAACATGAACATGGTTAGAGAATTAATGAGAGAACTTGGTGGTCTTACCTTGATGCGCACATATTTCAGTCAAAATTATCAGCTTTGCTTTCCCTGTGTACGAAAACAAAAAATCAATAGAAATTTAAAAGGAACCCGTGATCGAGAATTTCACGATAATCGGATAACGTCAAGAAATATTGCCGATAGATTTTTAATGTGCTCCTAAACGACAAATGATTTAAAGGGGTCGATTCACTGTTTTTTTTTAGTTAACAATAGAAATAAATCGATAAAGAAGCAGCACAGAAATAGACCCTCTTAACCTCAGTAGTTTTAAGAGAAATCTTGCAAAAATCTCCAAGTTAATGGACCTCATGATTGATTCTTTAAAAAATCATTGAAACGGTACTTAAAATCCGCTGGAAAAATACGTACGCGCGACAAGAACTTTATTGCTAAATAAAACGATATTAAATGTAAAAACACGAATCTGACTGAACCCATAGAGCTACACACCCATTGACATCTTAATAGTAATTTTTCCTAAGAGTAAACTGCCGTGCAATGTTACCCAATGATACGCTTAACAGGTATCTCATTGATCCGAATTATTCCTCTTTGTAAAGCAGAGTATCGATACTCAAATTTAAGCGTCTTCGTAATTACAAATAAAATTAGAGTTAGAACTAAAGTGAAAGTTCGTCGACGAGGTCATCATCATCGGCATCGTTTCTAGAAGATACTAGAAAACTTCGACTCTACGTTCAACTTCTCCGTGGTTAAATGCAGTGCATATTGATACGCAATTAACTGTTATACCTTACTTAAACGTTCAAAGAGTATATTTTCGCGATTCATCCGATAGCGTCTATTCCTATTATTAACTGGAGGAGAAACGGACCAATACCTGCAAGTGCTATTCTAACAATATTTCGTAGAGAGTGTTCCTTATTAGAAATCAAGAATGTCTACTCAATCGTCATAGTCGCTATAGGCTTTTACCGTCGCCGGTTAGCCATACGTTAAATACATCAGAGAAAAAACCTCATTAGGCTTTCAAAATTGATGATTGACGATCGACGCCCACACGTCCTCAAGCTGCTGCTTGCCGACTGGCACTATTTACTCTAGCCTAATCTAGGCTGCTCGACGAGACTGAAGACAGCAAGAGCGAGAGAGCGAGAGAGAGAGAGAGAAATTTCTCATATCTATCCTTCATCCTACAGTTTTATAAGTTCATTTTGAAGAGGAAACTTCTTTATAATTAATTTTGCGTTACTATTCTTGTTATGCAACCACAGAAGCCCCCCCCCCCCCCAATCCTCCATCACTCTTTTATCGATACAAACTCTGATAGAGTTTTTCAAATTTCATTCAAGTTGACATTCTCGACAGGCAACATCTACATTTAACGAGATCAGATCTAATACGCAGTGTAGCCTAATATACTATTTATATACATAGCTATTAACCTAATTGTTAATGTATCTACATACACAAAGTATCCGTCTTTCGGAATCTATACGAACCACAACGTCCATAGAAACGTACAAATTGTATCACAGTGAGGGTATTCGCGTGTTACTATAATAAGTGGCTCGAAAAATTCTAGATTCTTCAGTGTAGCTGAAGGTTTTCCGTTTGGCAATGGGCAATGGGCAATGGTGCTAATACTGGATGTGATAATTGATTCTCTGTGGTGTCCCTAGTTCATAACGACAGGAAAAGCTGAAATTCATTTAGAACGATTGTAATAACAAAAGCTACATAAAGCTGCGAAATAATAGTGAATCTGGCACGAGGGGTGCAAGGACGAGAGGCAAAAGTGAGAAGAACGAAGGGAAGGGCTTAGGAATACTCAGTGCTTCTTCATGTGATTGAGCATAATAGTGCGCGTGACGAAGCCCTTTCCGCAAAGGGTGCAGGTATAGGGTCGCTCTCCTGTATGATATCGGCGATGTACGGTCAGCGTGGAGGCCTGAGTAAAGGACTTGCCACACATGGCGCAGAGATACGGACGCTCGCCAGTATGAATGCGCTGATGCACTACGTAATATTTACGGTGGGTGAAGCCCTTGCCACATACGTCGCACACGAGTGGACGCGAGCGATGCATAATACTCTTGTGACTTGTCAAGGAGTCTAGAGTCGGAAATTCTTTGGTGCAGGAATCGCAGGGATAGGAAGAATTCCCGACTGTCACAGCTACCACATTCTTTAACGTCGGCTGCTCTGAAACACTAGGTACATCCTTACTCGAAGAACTAGGAACGTTGCTTCCAGCTGTTGCACCTGTTCTAACTATCGTTGTGTTGATGCGATCGCTTTTCTTTTTGTTCCTACTATTGTTACTGCTGCTGCTGCTGCTGCTGCTGCTGTTGATGATGGTGCTGCTGCTGCTGCTAAAGGTGTTATTTGTAGATTTATGAGTCTTGGTGTGATGGTTATAGGTATTACGCGTCTCAAAACGCAAAGGACATCGAGGACAGGAGTAAGGCTTATCGCGAGTAGCGTCGTGAATCTTCTTGTGTCGCTCAAGGAGCGTGCGATAGCGGAAGGTCGCAGTGCACTTGTCGCAACCAAAAGGCTTCGTCTCGATATGCGTGACTTCGTGCATTCGCAAATGACTTTGAGTCAAAAAGGTCTTTGAGCAGATGCCGCAGGAAAATCTACGTTCAAGATCTGAGTGACTCGTTCTCAAATGATAAGTTAGTTTAAACCGAGTGTGGAAGACAAGACCGCAGGTAGGACAGACGTGCGACTCTCTTATAATTCGACGATGGTCTGCGTTGACCTGATGATCAATGGGAGTAGCGACGTTTCCAGGAGCGTTCGACGTAATCGCGCCAGCAGAAACGCTCGAGGTTGAAGAGTCAAAGGGGACGTTGGAGGTTTCGGTAATGGAGTGTAGGCTGGATAAGAGTGATCTGCTGCCTCCATGACCGATCTCGAGCGCCAGAGGCAGCATTGCGTGAAGAAAAGGCGTCGTCGTCGGCGTCGACGTCGTCGTCGTCGTCGTTATCGTCGGAGGGGATAGAGGGATAAAATTGCAGTAACCGGCGAGAAAAAGTTCACCACTCTCCGGAGAGGGCGACAGTATTTGTCGCAACATCCCCGATAATCCGCCAAAGAGCTCGGCTTCCCTGAAAGGATAAAATCCAAGAACAATGCTACGTGACCGGAAGTATCTGTTTGAGCACGTCAACGAACAGGCGGTGAAAAGGTTGCTTTTGCTTTTGCTTTTGTGTTGTAGTGATGATAATGCTGACGATGGTGATCGTGATGGTGATTACCAATAATGACGATAGTGCAAAGTGCTACGTTTTATTTGGCTTCACTCGGAGTCGCTAAGTTGTTGCTTGCAACCAATAATAACCAGCCCACCACATTCCCAGAATCAAGAAGTCAGCTTTAACAACATTTACATGTCGCACTTTAATTCAGTTCAGTCCAGTTCAGCCCATCTTCTTTCACCACGTCTCATTCCAATTGATCCTCCCCGCGTATACCAGGACTTACCAGATTTTCAGCCGTCCTTTGACCCATCCCACCCACCATGCTTCACACCATTCCAATATCATTTACACACATTTAGCTTCAGTTTATCATACTCAAAACGCACACTGGCAGACGCTTATATGCACCAATCGATCCCCCCCCCCCCCCCCCATGCACTCATTATTATCAAATCTTTACACGTTTATTCAACTTTACTCTTGATCTACCAGCTAATCATTCCGCCCCAATATCTTTCCGACTGATGCTACGTTTCTGGATCCACCACATTCACAAATCTGATTAAAACAAAACAACATCCTACTAATAATAAAACAGGGATATTCTCGCAAACGCAAATTACGGCAGTAGAACGTCTTGAAAAAAAATGCCACTGGGAAATTTACGGAATAACACAAGTCACGATAAAAAGCAAACTAATTCTTAATAATAATATATCATATAGATTTAATAGAGCGAATTGTCTCACCTTTAAAAAGTTGTATATTGCAGTAACCCAGATAGATCCTCTTCATAATCTTAATCATCTTGATTATCTTCATCACTGAATAATCGAAACACACAAGATGTATTACATCCTCGCGAATTTTCGGGACCGATTTCTTTTTCGATAAAAGAAGACATCGTAATACTGGTCTTACACCTAATATTACATGCTACCAAAATTATTCACTTAATATATCGCGATTAAGTGAGAGAGAGAGAGAGTACAAAATCATTGGTAAGAAAAACCTCGAAGGATGGGGGGGGGGGGGGGTAAAAATGGAAAACATCTATTGGGAGCAACAGGGTGCAGGAGTCGCTGCCAGTAAATGGCGCAGTGCGTGAAAAACCAGTGATGATGCCGGCGCTCGTGTAGAAAGAAATCACGAGCAAGCCACGCAAAAATTCATCGTAACGCAATGACAGGTAGTATAAAGAAAAGTTTGTTTGTCCAGCGCTAAACTCGCGGGCAAATTCCATAGAGGATGTAAAAATATTACATACATATCGCAGAGCCACGCGCATAAATGCATCGCGCGATCTCCGTGACTGGGAAGACGCTGAGAGAGCAGCTGGAAAACTGAAATATCGGATAATGACTTTCCAAGTTGCAAATCAGCAACAAAAATCGGATCAGCATTAGCCACTTAAGCTCGGATAATAAAATTACCGGCAAACTAGTTGGAGGGAAAAAAATCGAAGCCATAGACGGACAGAGAAATTCTTACCATAATACGACGGTGTAAGTAAATAAATAAAAGATAAGATACTCGCCTTTAATTAAATCATATGAAGATACCAAGTTTCAGCATTATCTTTTTGACTTTTCCAGTATCGCTGTCTGTTTCAAGCATTCCAGCTTTTGGATCAATGACTCTTCTTCCAATGCATTCTTCTTCTTCTTTCACATTAAAAGGAATGAGCACTTTCAATCATTTTCTTGCTTTCTCTTCATTCGATACTGGTGGTCAGAGACACTTATCCTGCCTCTCGATCCTTCGACTAGTATCGAGTACGATGGCGTTAAGGCGCTCGCGCGAATACGCTGCGCTGGCGCTTTGTAAATGTTTTCAACGTGAACGACGAGTGAGGGTGAAGACGATAGATAGAAACTCTTATCGATTGTAAACTAAAGTAGCAGACGAAAGACGGGAAGAAGAATATAATACGGGGAGAATGGGAATTGTAAAGACAGTAGAGATCGGAACTAAATTGATCAACGATCGAAAGGCAAAAAATGGGTTGTGACTTACTGTTAACGAGAGATAAGAGGACAGAGAGACTTGTTGAGCAAAGAATATAAAATAAAGGAACGTGGGCTTAAAGAAATAGAATTAGGCCAAGGGGGCTCTCGTGTGGCTCGTATGGCTCGTACGCCTCATCCCTCACTCTCGGAGTGGAAAATACGACGCAGGCGGATGATGCAGCGAAATATGCGCCGGAGAAATGGCCGTAAGGTAGGAGGCGACCCGTAAGAAACATAAGAAACGTAAGAAAATTACGAATAATCTGATCCGATCGTGGTAGCCACGAAACAGACAATACAAAGGTACACTTATCCAACTTATCAGACATATGCGTTATACATACATAAAAATGAGAAAATAGTAAATTGATTAATCCATTCCCGTTATCGGTGATATCGAGAGTATGAACCGTGGCCGAGTGCGGCATTAGTGCCTTTACGTAAGCGTGGCAATATTATATCGACAACATAAAACAGCTCTTCCTCTTGGACAGAGAGATCGATTGCTCTTGCTCTACGTTCTGTTTTTTTTTTCATTTTTTTCAATACGAATTCGACTTTGAATGCACCTTCCTGGTACCTCCTTAGAGCCTCGGCAACCCGAAGCCGCAATAACCCTGTGCTTCTTCGCGAAATAACCGTGTCACCGGGTAGAGTGCACCGCGATGACCGTAACAGAGACAGAGAGTGGCTTTAACACTGACAACTGCAAGGAACGTCGGATTCGAGAAAACTTCGATGAAACCCCTCTGTCCATTTTCTGATTGTATACACGTAATATTCTAGAGAAGCGTGTGATCGAATGAGGTTCCCACGCGCCAATCATAAGGACATTCACTCGAAAGGCGCAACGACGCGACAAAGAGATCAGGACACTGCTCTTCCTCTCATTCGAACATACGCCAGACTCATGCTTATTAGAACTACGCACACGTACAAATAAAGTGACATTTAGCAATTTCGGTCAGAATTATCCACACTTTAAAGTTTCGACCTGTTTTCGCTTAAAAGTTCCAAGAATTTTGAAAATCTTGTGACTGCACAACGCGTCTTCGCTAACAGAACTAAAATTTCTCTTGTTGCGACCAAATTGCCAAAGGTCTAGAGCCAAAGATGGTTGTGGGGTGTGTGCGCACCTACCTTGTGCACTTTCGCACCATGCCACTTCGGACAACGGGTGACTAACTCTCAAGTGTACCTAACGAAATATCTCTCCCACATTCCACACGTCCTGTATTATATTTTCAGAGTTTTCAATCTTTGCTAAAACACAAATGGGTAAATCAATAGCTTTTAAAGATTTCGAATTCTTGACATTCTGTTGTCTCAGGCACCAAAATATTTTTATCAAGCACGATTTGATTCAGTCTTTTATATATGAGCGTGTATGTTCTGAAATTTAATCTTTAACTGCGCATCGAATAATATAATCAAGAAGAATCAAACTTTTTTTTGACGTTTCTTTTTTTCTCTTTTCTTTTCGTAAAATGCCCGTACGATATATTACATTCGAAAAATAAAGATTTTTTCTAGATCGGTCAAAACTAGACCTGATTGAAACTCAATAACGGATTAAATTTTATGAAAAATTACTTCAAATTAGAAAAAATCCCATTGTACAATTTGACCAAGAGTGCAGAGTGTATAATGATTGTTTGTGTTCTCCACAACGAAACCGCATCTTTGGCTCTCGATCAGACAAAAGAATAATAAAGGAAAACTCACCCAGACTTGGGGTCGCCGTCGGCTGCCTGAGGCATAGACATTTCAGGCATTTCGGTGATTTTTTGTTGCTGTAGTCCCGAAGGGCCTGCTTCGTCGCACGCTAGTGAAACGTTCACAAACGTCGTAGGCTCGATAGTTCTATTATTACTTGGATCTTCCTCGCTCTCTTCTTTGACAGGTAAGCCTAAAAAGGAATAATAAGAGCAGTTACATCGGCGCTAAAGTGCACACAAAACTTAAGCGTTCGGAGATGTTTAAGACTCAAACAGTTTTCAAGAGATTGAACAATATACCTTCATCGGCGTCGCACTCTTCGTCGGAGTTTTCATCCTCGTCAGTAGTATCCTCATCGTCGTCTTGATGCGAAATAGACGCAGTGACAACGGTAGGAGTGGCTGTGGTTGGATTAGTACCCACCCCAGCAGTCGCACTGGCACTTCCTTGGTTCTGCGCTAATTGTTCCTGGTGGTTAGGTTGCGCACTGGGACCCGCCACCGCCACCACCGCCTGCTGCACTGGCCGCACTGTTTGAACGGTGTTACCGCTCGTGTCCATAGGAACTGAGGTGATTTGTTGCTGATTGCCACTGGGTATCATGATAGGCATCCCCAAGCCCATATTGTCTATCATGGTCATACCACCCATGTTATCTTGATGCCCGCTCACTTGCTGCATCACGTTACCGTCTAGCCTACTCTCACTGTTTTGTTCCTGCTTCATCACACTCTGTAAAACGATAATCCCAATCAATTATTTAATTAATTACAATTGCTTCTAAATTATCAAATACTTTCACGGCAAACGCGGCCCAAGACAGACTATCGCGCTTTTACTCATATCTTTATCTACTTAATACATATATTTTCAGGAGAAGAAACACTCGTTACCAATCAAATAACCAATTAACGCTGCCGAACAAGTAAAGTTGAACTTTTCATGAAAAGATTGTTCGTTCGACGAATTAAAGTTGGTTTTCTTATATACTTTAAAGCTAAGCACTAGATAGACACTGTCGCTTATTACATATTACTATTGAAACCAGAAAAAAATCTTACAGCCTACACAATTTATATTTTAGTCAGTGGTTGTCGCGGTAGTCAAGGTAAACACCATTCGATAAAAATCGTTAACAAAACAATAGATAGTCGAACGGAATTGAGGAAAATCGCTGTACGCTCTCCTTCTCCTTTGCATTTGTTCGCGTCTTATTTTGTTTTCCAAACTGCAGTGAAAATGCTTTTCGTTCCTGAATTATGTCGCAGGGAACAACAACGGATAAAGATAATTACCGGATTGAGAACTCCGGTGACATAACCCTGTTTGTCCTCCAGGCCAACTTCCCCGAGCCATTGCAGGAGCTGCTTCTCAGCATTGGCCGTTGTGTTCCAAAATTGATAAAATAATTCTACTTTATACACACAGTCATCACATATTTTTTTCGGTAATTTGTCCTCTCTGGCAACCTGCAATCAGAATGGATAGAATTCTTACTCGCTGTATCATATGACTGCACTCGAGCAGTCAGCCTTCGTGTTCAATTGAGATCTCTCTGCCAGCGATCGAGTATATGTCAGGAAAGAGGATAAATTTAGGAGGTAGTAAAGTTAAGATCATACGTAGATCAAACATTTGATTCGAGTACTTGAAAGCGGCCGATCAAAATATGAAGAATGGCAATTATAACGATCTATTAACTCTGGGAGCGTGACACGTCAGTGGAACACGAGTCCGCTGCGCGATTTAGCTGAGGATAGCACGAAACAAATAAAACCATCACCGAGATCCGTCAACCATTTGGTGGCACGTAAGTGTCGAACATCATTTTATTTCCATTATTTAATTAAAAATAGATCAATAAGTGACCGAAGATGTAAATGCAGAGTAAGAACGGATAAGCATCGTTAACTCGCTTGAAATTCGTTTTTGATCACTTCGTCGTTTGGCTTGAGGTATTTACAACGTTTACCGGCAAACACGTGGCGTAGTAATCGTCGATATTGATTCTGCGTCCCTAACAAGAGAATTCCCCGCTGCTCCATGGAAGCCACATTGTGTGTGCGTGCGTGTGTATATTATAAATGGATATATACATACCTACATACATATATATATATATATATATACACAACTCTTCCATTTGTAAAAAAACAGAAAATCTTCAAGTGCAATCTGGTATCCCGGATGAGCAATCGATTGAATATCTCGTACAATTGATAGGCTAATATTAATAGGTTGGTAGGTTCGTGCAAAGCGTCAAAGGACGCTGCTTTCAATGGGACACGCGAATGCAACGGAGAGAAGAAGAACAAAAAGAACATAAAACAACAACGATACGCTGTGAAAGAGATAAAGAAGGAAAATTACGTGAATAAGAGACAAAAAAACAATACCATAAAGAGAAAATGAAGCAAAAGGGGCGACGAAGAAGAGGGAATTGAGGGGTCAACGGGGAGAATTTAAGTGTAAATAAAACCAGTGGAGAAAAGTGGTAGAACACATAGTAGGAAGAGTTGATAGAAGATAGAATGCTGTTGGGTAACTTGGTGGCGTCGCGCGGGCAGAACGATTCATTAAGCTCCGTTTATGTTTCTGTATAAAGCGGCCCTAATTTCGAGCACGTCTTATCTACAAGGTGCGCAAAGAAACATTTACAGAGACAGGCCACGTAATCGGCTCTCTGAACTACAGGGAGGTTAAAAAGTTTCATGATAAGTCCGTAGTGGAAGAGAGCTTCTCAAAATGGCCGACGGCTTCGAACGACGGCGTAGTTGGCTTACCTTGACCGGCAGACAGGCAGCGATTTTGAGGAATATCTGTCGAACGTCACCTTCCCCCTCAAAAATCGGCACGGAGACACGATCTTTCACAAGACACAGCCGGCACAAATCCAGATAATCAAGGGAGGACATTTTCCCATGTAAAACGCCAGTTCGAGACGCAAGCCGCGCCCGTGGACGCGTACGCTGTTTCACCCAAGCCGGAGAAGACCCCGCGTCGTTCGGTGCGCGTCGTTCGTTCACACCGCTTCGGGCAGTCTCGGCCATACTCGAGCGTCTTCGGGTTTCTCCGTCCGCCGTCGGCATGGGTCCGCGTATCGATCGGGCGTGCACTGCGAAGCCAGCCGACGCCAACCGCCTTTACGCACCAGGTGCGAACCAAGTCTTTATCGAAACCTCAAGTCGCGCTACTTCTAGCAAGCACCCTTATTTCCTTTCTCGTCTTATGAATCGCTTTTTACTAAATATCCTGCCTTCTCTTCTTGACCATACAGCAGGAAAAGTCAAACATCATGCTGATCAAGTTGTGATTGGAAAAATAACACACACGTAAGAATCCAAAAATTTGCATTCGTACAACGTATACCAAATTATAAGTACGCACTCATCTTAACATTTCTCCGTTGTTCTACTTACGCTTTATAAACCCATAGATATATGTAGATTTAAACACGGTAAACTCTAGCTGGGTGATTTACGATTGAGGTACCAATCGGTAAAATTCACCTCTTATCAAATTATAGACGTGACAATGACTCGAGTTCAGCAGGTAAACAAGGGATCCTCGTTAATATCCTCTATTTTGGCTGTGATAAACGTATTAACGTATTAAACAATACCTTAGAAGAGTATTGTTAAGAATCATGTTGGAGTATATAAAGCAGTAGGATTTCAGCTCCTACTTTTGAATTAGCACGAGACAGTGACTACAGGTGACCAAAGTAACGCCGCGACTCTTGAGGTACGGGGCCCCGAAGGCTCGTAGCTCGAGTATGGCCGAGAGAATACAAATGTGACAATACATTCCTCGTTTATGCTCATCCGGCAAACAGCTTGTGCCCCGGCACGATCATCCTTTTGATTGGTCGAGATGCTGATGCGACGCTGCTCGACCAATCGGTTTTCAGGATTCTGACCAGACATCTTCCTCTCGTCGCATCCACGCGGGAGAATACACGGCGTGGATCGTGTGGATCAGTGCAGATCGGTGCTTCATAGCCGGTCGAGTGAGAGCGAAAGAGTGAAAGAGAAAGGCATCATTTTGACCGGTCACGAAGGTTACACTGTGCTGCTCGAGCATACGATCATCCTATCCTATATACTGTGACTTCTTATGATACCTAAAGAGCGGTAGGACATATCAGGAAAAAGCAAATGGAAAACATTCTAACCTAAGGTCGAGCAAATCACGCTAAGATTCTGCATAGGCCGTGACATAAAATGATAAAACGAGATGGGTCAGAATTTCGAGTATCATTGAATATCTATTTTTGTGGAATGGTTGAGCGATCTTGAAAACAGATTCGCGTAAATTGATTAGGTGCTGGCGTTGCACGAAAAAACGAGATGGCCGAACTGTCACTTTCCACTCTTTATTCTATTCCGATGAGCATTGTCTCGCAATTCAGCAATCTACGTATCTTCACATTGTCAAAGATACTCACGTACAATCATTATGTGTCATAACTTCAGAAAAATGTCTGAAAGTGCGCGCTCTTGGCCTTCTCAATATTTATTTCCTTAAGCATCAAGTGTCTAATGATTTTCATCCCGGTCGATGGATTAGTTGCGACAAAGCATCTCCACGTCTCTTCTGGTAACTCTTTATGTACTTCCTTTTTTCTATCACAAAATATCTAAGAAAATACCTATGTTCAACCCGTTGCAAAAGCGTCAGTGGTAATTTTATTGTTAGCTACAATTTGGTGGTTTTAATATAAACTAAAATTAGAAACGTAAAGTAATGGTAGTCGAAGATTTTAATTATTTATTACAGAAAGAGACAAGCATAATAAATAATTGCTGAATGATAATTGGGTGTAACTTTTACCCGATTGTGCACGCAAGGTGGGTGCACATCTCTCTTCTCGCTTCTTTGGCCTCGCCGCTTCACGTCGTCCTTTCTCGGCGCAAAGCGTCCTAAAGCGGCTCCGAAGTGGATGCAATTGGCGTAGCAACGATTAGCTGCTTGCAATGGCGCAGCGAGCTCGGACCTTCGACTATCAGGAGCCGAGGAAGAGCTGAAATATGTAGCGGCAAGAAACTCGAAAAAGTTTAGTTAAAAAAACTGCTTTATTGTGGCAGAACACAAGTATTATCATATACCAGCATATAATTAGGAAGTTCATAGTAATTTACAAATCACGATTCAATTAAAGGTCAATACATATGGCGGTGTGTGCAGGCAGATTTGGGAACCAATTTCGATCACAGTGCGCAGTTTATCGTTGAACGCCCCTGTTCCGGGACGTCGTGACGCCCTACGAAGGAAACGGGCGTCTTGCTTCAGCGATCCTGAGAAGCGACCGTGAGGTTTCACATTCGCTTCCCAATATCTTTATGTTAATAAATTGAAAATAAGAGATATGTGGTATCGTCTTTCCTTCGTTCCTTCATTCCCTTTCTTTTCTTGTAACTCAGCGTCCCGACGCTCCTGTTTTCTGCTCGCACTACACTTTCTATACTTCCATCTGGTAATTCATCCCCCTCCCTCTCTCACTCTTTGCTACCGTTTGCGTCTATTACTAGTTACTTCCGTAACTCCCGCAACACAACATAACCTTTATGAAATCGCTGTCTGGTTGGGTGCCCCATCCAGGACCCCCTCTCCTACCTCGACTCGCCCTTCCGCTTTCATTTTTTTTCTCTTATTGGAACTCTAAACTATAGTCAATCGACGAGTCAAATGTGACATTTTACGAGATTCTTTTGTATTGAAATTCTTAGAAAGATGACATCTCCAAAGCATTTACTCGTGGACCGACTATATGAAGAAAAATATTTGGTCCTAGGCGATATTTCATTTTCTTCGCTCTGAATAGCGTTAGTCTGATGAGTAACGTCTGCGAAGTTTCTGATGATCGTTTACGAATAGACGGGAAAGCTCCTTGTGACAGTTTCTAGTTCGCCAATCGAATCCCCCTAAGGTTTCGATGCGAAGGAAAAACTTTCGTTTCGTCATTTTGCTCTGACAGCGCGTGTCACAGATTCACAGCAATTTCTCTCTTTCTTTCTTTCAAGACAATGGCTGCATTGGCTGCATTGAATGCATTGCTTCGATGCTCGAATGTAATTGTTTAGTCAATTAATCGATTAAATAATCTTTTAAATTCGTAACTATAATCGTAAGTTCTATAAGTATAATAGCAAAATTTGTGTCCACTTCCTCCTCGAGTGAACCCAGCCCGCCCTGACCCCCCCCCCCCCCCCCCCTCGACCCCCGTTTCCGGTTTATCGTGTTCGTTAACTTATACACATTTATTACAAATATTATTCTTTATATTCGTACGATGTATCGTTACAGTGTTACTGTATCTGAATCTACTAATACAAATTTAAAAATACGGGAAGTTTTAATGTCATGGTTGCTTAGCATTTAACGTCGCTGGAAACAGACTCTAACAGCGTCCTTTGTGGCTTGAATATCTCTCTCTCTCTCTCTCTCTCTCTCTCTCTCTCAGCTCATTGGCACTGTGAAGCTAGAGTTGTTCGACATCTCCTCAAGATTTATACCAGACGGAGAACGTTACGCCACATTGATCAATTGTTTTAATCAGCTTAACGACAAAACATTAATCGACAATGCAAAATAAAACGCAATGTTACAGGAATTTTAATGAATGCGTTTACTTTACAGATTATATTCAGCTCTCTGCGCGATATCTTAATTCGCCAGTTTCCCCCTTCGTCCTTCGTCCTTTGTCCTACCGCGTCTGATCTCTCTCATTCTCGCAGCTGCACATTATCCGAAACACGCAGGCATCCATACACACTCGTTCAGCCAATCGCGCATTTCAGCTGGCACAACAGGCTGGTGTCGCCATTACTTCGTTAGTCTTCTTCTTAATAATCTCTTATGCAAGGAGAGGTTCCTTTGGATTCTCTCGAGGAAATTCAGGACTTCGGAATTCCTCGGTCCTCATGGATGTCTTCGACATCCGTCATCTTCCCCGAGCTACTGGTGCGGGCAATATAACTTGCGTATTACTTTTGAAGGAATCTATATTACAATTATCGTACAATTAATAACAAAATTGTTACGACAAGTATACCGTTAATTCGGTGTCGTTACACTTATTATCGATTAGTTATTCATTAATTCTGTTGCATTTAACGTTATAGCCATTTATACTGGTAAGCAGCAATGTTGCAATAATGCAAATTATCTCGAAGCGCAGTCCGGGCACACAGCCATACATTCTTAGAAATCGACGCTCGTAAAACTAATGAAATGCGAGCGTGGCCCTTTTCCTATCTAGTTGGGAAGATCAGTCGCGAATCTCACGAATGCCATTCTCTCGCTGCATCTAACAATTAGCCAGGATCCGCTCTGTCTGAAAACATGCGCACGCAAGAAAATAACCAATTCAAGTAAACACTTGCATTTATCACTTTCGTCTTGTATTCGAGACATACGAGGTACCAGTGGGTACCTGCCACCCTGTGCGCCTCGACACTTGGAATATACATACCCCGAGATCGAACTACAGCGGCCTAACTTCAAGTCGCAACGAAAATCCTTCGCTCCGCTCGAGGGATAATGCAGATTTCTTCCGAATCGGGACTCGTGATCACGCAGGGTCGCAGCGCGCAGCGAGTCGTCGCCGTGCCGAGCGCTCGATTCTCATTGGCCCAGCGCCCAGCGCAGAGAGCACGCGTCAAGCCTTATGGCAGGTTACTTGTAGAATTTCAGAGCGGACGAGAGTGTCAAACGGAACGTCCAAGGAAATGTAGTGATGGAAAATTGGGGACGGTCGAGTACCGAAAAGGTGAAAACGCGACAAGAAATGAACTTGAAGCATTGTCTATAGAGCTCTGCTTGCACAGTAAACGGCTGATCTATAAATTCATTGTCGTTATCATTGCTGTAAAATGGTATGTCGAGATGTATTAAAGGCTAGGGAAATGATGGAAAAGGATAAAACAAAGTAGAGGGTGGAGAATAGGTAATATTTTTAAACGCATCCCCTATTGTCCGCAGTTTCTCGTTGACTATTCGAATCTTCGCAATTCCCTTATTCTAGATTATGGAAAATCCTCCTCCTGGCCGATACGCGACTCTCGGATACCTTATTCTAATATATTACAATGTACCTTTCTTTAATAATAAGGAAGGTCTAGTCGGTATCGCTTCTTTCTCTTTGTCTTAATTTAAATGCGTAATTAACACGTGGCGGGTGGGTCCGTGGAGAGGTCTCGTGGGGGGGACGTGCGGCCGGGATGGCTGCGAGCTGCGCTTCCAGTTATCTCGGCTACACACATAATCGCGAGGTCTTAACGTTTCTTCTGGGCTTTACCCTCCTCGCCTCTCCATTATCGCCACAGCCACATAGAGGAACGAGTGAGCTCGGAAGCACGTGGATGTGGGATCGAAAGGGACGGGATGGAAGAAGGAGTACTTCTGGCTGGCGGAGTCTTTCCTGGCCGCGACGTCCTGCTCCACGTTCATAAACTATCTATGGTAGCTCCTACATATTTCTCCTTTTACACGCGCCCGCTACGATCGTTAACAATCAAAATTTTCTTAAAATTTAAGAAGTGGAAAATCGAGAATGTCAATCCTTTTTGTTCTTGCATACGTATATAATATGTCTCGCAGAGACATAGGTATATTGTACACATGGTAAGTTGAAACACCGTGAGTCAAAGTCCCTAATCATCGTACATGTAACTATATACTTCATATATACAAATTGTAAAATGTTTTTGTTAATTAAAAAGTTTTTACTTATCAGTGTGGATATAGATAGAAATATCTTTTTTTCCTTTTTGCTTCTCTTGTGCTACGGAACACGTGGTCACTCGCACACCATTTTGTACACGAATATCAAGGTTTTTCTTTTTTTTTTTTTCCTTTTTCCTACCGACGTCGCTAATCCCCCATCGTTTTGCTCTATTTCTATTTCCTAGAAATCGAGAGAATCGTAATATCGTTTTCTTTTCTTAAACGGTTACTAGTTTTTTTCAACATATTTTCACCCTTGCATTCCCCACGTCATACGTTCTGCGGTTGCCTCCCTCAGCATGAGACGTCCATGGCTCTAGGTTGTATTGCACGTTCATCTCATTCCGATTGAAAATATAGACCTAAGAGAGCGAACAGGAATCCCAATAGGGCACTGGGAATTCAGCGACCTCTTGGCGACCTTTTCGGAACTTGTATTTCACGCCCTCACTCGTCCAACGAAATATCTATAGAGTGCGGTGTATACATATATGTATGTACATCGACGATGCTGCCGCATCTGGGATTCACGGGTTGAAGAGAAATAAATATCATTTAGTTTGCTGATTGCAATGGAAATGAAACTTTTTCAATTTCGTATCTCACCCGACTTTCCGCTTTACGATGAAACTTTAACGTTTTTTCTCCCTTTTTGCTTTTCTCACTAATGAAACCAAAAGCCAAAGCCGAGAATTCGAAACACGTGTTGTGGCGCGAGTGAGTTCTCTCCGACCAACGGGCTCTTCGCTCGGATTTCCTTTGGATTCTAGCAACAGTAAAAGGAGGAAAAAAAAATGTAAAAGACAAATACGGAACAAAGAAGAGTACGAAGGATAATAGAAAACGATGGTCGCCCGATGATCTTGAAATATTCCGCTTATGCCGGAAGAAAGATAATTTGATATCTCGTCCTACTAAATGGAACTGCGACGAGAGCAATGGAGTCGAAATTCTGGATATTGCAAGTAATCCGGATGTTCCGAGTATTCCAGATTGCAGATTGAAGATTGCGTTGATTGTGTGGATTGCGTGAATTGCAGCTCTGGAGGAAGGGAAGGTGTGGGCAGTGTCCGGGCTGACGGGCAGCGTCAGATGCTGGCACGATGCTGATGTAACGGCGGAAGTTGGAGGAGAGGTGCGAGGGCCGGGGGACGTAGTTCCGTTCGTAGACTTAGGACCGGTAGCTGCTGCATCGGGAGGAGGTGAGAGATCTTGCCGGGCGAACGACGAACCGTGAAACGCGGTCTCCGCCGTTTCTTGTACAAGCTGCTGCAACGGCAGCTGCAGACTGACTGGTTGTCGTCGAGCGAGATGGTGTCGCCCTGGGTCCCGACCTGACCCGAAAGGATCGAGCCATTCGCCGTGATCACGTCGCCCTCGAGACGCACTGCTCCCTGGGCCGCCTGAAATCGATCCATCCGACATTGCAGACTCTCGCCAGTACACGGCTACCAACCACTACCCAGCTATCCTTTTTTTTTTTCTTTTTATTCTCGTACTAAGGACTTTCCTCTCAGATGCAAGCACTTGTTAAGTGTGGCCGAGCGGCACCCTGTCATTCCTCAATCCTCATTGATCGCGACTATACTTGTAACTGGCCTATAGGTCGTCTTCCTTGGAAACTTACCTGCAGAGCTTCGGCTTCGTCTCGGCGTTCGTCCTCCGTGTTCATCGTGACGAATCTCAGGACGAGTAAGTTTAGCGAGGCCGCGACAATTGCCAACCCAAAGAGGATGAAGATCAGAGCGAACATGACGTACTCGGGTTTGTTGTCGAGAGCGTTGTCTTTCTGTAGAGCGACCATGTCGCCGAATCCGATGGTCGTCAGGGTGATGAAGCAGTAGTAGACAGAGTCAAAGTAAGACCAGCCCTCGTACCTGGAGAACGCGGCGGCGCCACCGGCGATCGTCAGACTCGAAAGTGTCGTCACCACGCAAATTAGGTTCATCTCCGAGGCCTGTATTGGACATCGAATTAGGCTTAGGATGCTTAACAGTCAAAGATCACCTTTTGTCCCCGTTTACACTGCCTCCCTGTTAGCACGCACGTTGGAGAAACGTCTTTAAGAAGTCTTTTTGAGCAACCTCTCACTGATCGAACACCGATCGTCGAAGACAACGAATTTAAAAGCCTCGGTGCAGCCTCGACCATTCGGAGGAGGAAAGCTAATGCGCTTTCCTGTGGTTGGAAAAAGGACACGGAAACGCGAGTACAGAGGTGCACGTTGAGAACGCTTTCGAGGTGCCCTAAGTTCGAGACATTCGAATGACGTCATCGGAATGCGTTGGTGCTATCAGGAATGTCAGATCGGAATTGAAACCTACTTGGACGTCCTTGCAGTGCAAGAGCCGTTTAACGTTTTGTATGACGACCGAAGAGAATTTGTTGAGTCGCTCCCCTATGCTCTGGAACATTACGAGACCCAGTGGTATTCCGACCATGGCGTAGCACATGGTGAACAGTTTTCCGCCTATGGTATTCGGCGTCGAGTGTCCGTACCCTGTGAACAAGCGAGAGCATTTCAAGTCTTTCTTCGTATTTCAGTGTCACGCGACAAGAGACTATCTCGCTATGAATCGAAAGGCTGTGCAAAGGAGATTCTATGGAAAATTCATATTTCACGAGATTGGAAAAGGAATAGGTGGAATGACGACGTGCATGGGTAAGTAACGTGGAAAGTGAAGCCGCTGTCAAATGAAATAGAGCCGAGACGTTACCGATAGTGGTGAGGACCGTCGTGGCGTAGTAGAAAGCTCCAGCGAATTTCCATTGCTGCCCGGCCTTGTGCGGCTCCGTCTTCTGCACAACCGTCTCCATGACCTTGAAGTCGTCCTCGCTAATGTTATACTTGCGTATCACCATTTTCTCTATGGCTGCGGGCACAAATGGCGATACAAACGATATTGAGAAAAAACACGCTCGTTATACGTAGCATGCATCAGTCGACGAAATATTTCCGTCTACACGAAAAATTGTGATAAATTCAGGAAATTAGTGTGTATTAATGTTTTCATCAGAAACTACTTATGGCAGTATCCACACTTTGACGGGCATGCAAGAGAGCTAATGTATGGGATGAAGAATGTCTGGGAATCAGTGGCCCTTGGTGAAAATAATAGATCAAGTCTCCCGGTGATCCCGTGGTTGGCTGATTTGGACATCCGCGTCGCAGCGCTGGATTAATTCAATTTTTCGCCGAAGGATCTTTCGTCAGCCGCAATATCCTTATCTACATCTGAAAGGACGTGGGGTGGGCATGCCGATCGTGGCGCGTCACTGGCATGACACGTAAACTGCCATTGGGAGGATCTTTACCATCTAATGCTTCCCAGCGTCGTTTTTCCGTCTCGGACTCGAGGGCGTCGAAAACTGCAGCGCCAACGAGGAGGTAGGTGAACGTGCAGACGATCAACGATAGGGTCCGGACGTTTTGCTTCTTCATTCTCTAGTGAGCCACATGCTCACTAGCAGGGCCTCGGCCCTAACTGCTTGCATCGCTCAGAGAATTACGGGGTTGGCTGCTGGGCCCATGGCGCCCCTCTGTCTTTCTACCTGCCACCCTTTCTTTTTTTCTGTCGTCCTGCCTTCTTTTGACTGTGCTTCCAGCCCTTCCTCCTAGCCCGATTTCGATTAGAAGGTGGTACTTGGGCTCCGGCTATCACAGCCCCGGCTCGCGGCTCCTCTTCACGCTGTCTTCCTGTTCCTCGCGAGCGTCTTCGCCGAGCCACCTTCGTTCACCTGTAACGTATCAGCGTTGTTATTGGTACCGGGAATGCCAGAAGGGAGATTGTGACGTAGTAGTAGTAGCAGTAGTAAAAGAGGAAAAGAGTAACCTGCAGCCTGATCTTTGATGTCCTTTGCCGTCGACAAAGGTTTCGGCAGAATGATATGGCAGTGCTTTCGCTGCTCCCACTGCCACGTGCCCTCCATTCCTTAGCGTAGCGCGGCGCTCCTTGGCGTTCACTGAAAGCAGAGTGAAGCGAGGGTCGATTAGCAATCAGGAAACGTAATAATTGTAGAAGAATCTTCTTCTTGCGGTACATCCTCGTAGCCTGTATCCTAAGTATCATATATCTTGCATCGTAGTAACGCGTAATGTAATGACCAAAGGCAGGCGCGCAACAAGCTCATCCAATGCGCCTCCGCCAATGTGCAGATGACGGGTTGCGTCTTTCGAATACAGGCTCGGCCAAGACGGGTTGTAGATTCAAAATGTACGGAGGATTATAAGGGTCAGTTGTATTTAACGTATCTAGAACATCTACAGGCATCTTACACCTTCCAAAGTGACGGCTAATCCGACCTAGTACGTCAGGGCTCCGATGGTCAGATGGAAGGGAGAAATCGTCGAATGTCAGCGACTATTTTGAAGCGATTAACCGGCAGCAATGCAATCGTTGCGACAAATAATGGTTTAAAAAGGCGATAAAAGGATCATTGGCTGAACCGACGAATCCTCGAGGGAAAGTTTAATCGTGAGCTGCAGATGCACATGGCTGCACGCAACTTTGGACCACCTTATAAGTAGCCCATCAAAGAGATCAAAGTGATCCATGCGAGAAGATATAAAACTTATGGCGCGTAATTCGAAAGAACATTTTCGATTTTCTATTTCATCTAGACATTTAAGTTTGCTCTTATGGCATCCAGTCATGTCAAGAAAAAATAACTAAAAATTGAGCTTTTTGTTGAGTAAATGTTAAGGGTAACTAATTGTGAGACCAACTCGCAGCTATTCGAAGCTGTCTTGACCCATTCTGCTTCAACCGACCAATGATTAATGGCGTCATTAATGGGGGGCTGAGGGAGAGTAGGGAGAGAGTAGCAGGGGCTGCCGTGGTCCACCGTATAGCAACGTTCTATCGATTGGCCAGAGGTGAAGAGACGCCAGGCGCCGCGACGTCCTCCAACCATTCTCTAGACAACAACATCCAACCAAATATAGCCCACTGATATGGAAGCTAATGAACCAATTTCACGTAATAGGGCCACTGCCTTCGAGGGAAGTACGCTGGCCCAGGAGAGGATCCAGCAAACTTTTGCTGGCAGCGACACGCGATCTTCGACAATCTACGTCCCTTCGACCGAGCCAACAGGTGTCGCCGTCAGCGTCGCCGTCGGCGTCGAGGAGCTGGCATCTGCGAAACAAGCGCGAGAAAATGGCAGTTGGTGGTCAGGGCTGCCGGTGCGCCGAGGACGTTTCGAGATAACGGCACGCCCCGTGTGTCGTTTTGTCGTTTTGGGGCTCGATCGATGTCCAGCACTTTCGAGTTTATTCTTCGATACGAGCATCCTTCGTCATTAAGATTAATCGATTCTCCACCTGTGCCTTTATCGACTATCGAGTCTCGCCGTCCTATCGAATCAAGGATGTATTTTGGTTATCGCTTCATGACTGCCGAGGGCCCACGGCCATAACTACTCTCCGAAATTAGCCATTAAGTCTAATTGAGATAAAGCGTTTAGGCCTAGTTAGTCTGGGGCTTGCACGTCATGCCGTTGAGTAGGCCCAAGTGGCACTGCTCGATCCTTCGCGTCAGGATCATCATGGAAACCATTCGATTTCGTAGGAGAACGTCTCCGATTATCGCAGCGATACACTTTGTGTGTGTGTGTGGATGCTCGAGAGACGACCGACTCGGGCCGAGGGATGAACGTCGTTAAGGTCGAGAGAGCGGAGAGAGCGGAGACAGTGGCGTCCTCAGGTGCTGCGACCGTAAGAGTTCTCGGTTCGGCAGTTCACTTCAGTTCAATCGAGTTTGCTCCGCCTCGAAGCTTCGCGAACGTTCAAACGTTGATCACCCCTTCGCGTCTCTATACTGAAACTTAACACACTTACGGGATCCAGTGACGCGAATCCAGTTTGACGTCACTGCGTGAAAATGGGCCATGGCCTCCCTAACCCCCTACTCCAGCTTCCTTCTGCCTCTTCCTCCTAGCTCTCATCCACGGCCTCATCTGCGCCCTCATCCGCGCACCTTCACTCTTCGCTGGAATTTCTCCGAACGAAATCTCCCCTTGCTGGGCAAGACAGTCGGCAGTAGTGACGACGGCAACGGGTCAGCCTTAGGGAAATCTCTTTTTTAGCCAATGGAACAGAGAAATTCCTGTTTTTTGTCGTTTTGTACTTATGGGGGAGAGGGGGGGGGGGGGACATACGCAGGGGACACTCGCTCCCAGAGCCTGGGTTCGTGGTGCGCCGCAGACTCGTTTGCTTTAGAGAAAATAATGAAAAGATAAAGAATTTTTATAAAATAGGACAAGCTGGAGAAGAGAGAGTGGCGACGACGCTTTTGTGAGGCACACGGAAAGTACTAGGTGCAAATTGTGCAACGGAAACTATGAACTATACGAAATACGAAAGACGAAAGACGAAAGACACCGATGAACGGACGGATAAAGTATTCCGCAATGCAGCACGTTGTGCTTCACCACACGAGGAACATATTTGCCTTTAGAAGTTCGCTTTTCGAGTTCTGGACCTTCGCGAGACGTCGTTTACATTCAACAGGTGAACCTCAAAATTTCATTTTTATGAAATCATATTTAGGATTCATTTTTCGCAATTTACTAATTTCCAAAAAAAAATCGCAGGATAGACCGCTCGATGGTACCTACATTGATTTTCAACTACAAGTAATGCAGCAGAATCTCCTGCATAATACATTTCAAGGAATATACATGTAAGCTCCTCAATGCATTCTCATTAGTGCGATGCACTTGATATTACGATTGAGCGGACCGGCTCTAATTGTGCGATTGTTTTATCTTCAATGCTGAAGAGAACTTCAGGACAACAGAGCGAGAGAGAGAGAGAGAGAGAGGGGGGGGGGGTCTAGGGACAGAGAAACAAAAGAAAAAAGGAGAAACGCAGCGGAACGGATATTCAATACTATTTCAGTCGATAGGTCAAATTGCGAATAGCCTACCAATAACATGAAAGGCAACTTGATCGCACTTCGTAAACGTCTACTGTTCCTCTATCCTTCCGTTTACTACGGTCAAGTCCATTTCTACTGCACCCGAATGATCTGGATGATTTTGATGATCTGAAACTTCCAGCAACAACTCTGCTTTGCTTGCTCAGCTCGTATTATCTTATGCACACTCCAGGGATTTTTCGCCATCACGATCACCTAAAGGAATTTCAGGCTGGAACGCCGTTCGCGGAGGCAGGACCAGAGACGAGAACCTATTTTACGTCATAAGGGACTCTAGCCTTTTTAATCGAATCACGACCATACGTACGCGTCCTTCAGTCTCCTGATTGTCATTGCGACTCCTCCAGGCTCTTCTTCCAGGCGGACAAGAGAATGTTTCGCTCTCAGCCTCCTCATCGAGAAATCCTTTTTATATCTCGTTAAGGAGAGGCCGTCCTCGGATATTTAATTTCCCCCGCTGGTCGTTTTCCTGCAGGACTCGTTAAGCGCTAGGGCAGCTTACGCGGGAGGAGGCTCTATCATTTTATATTGGCCATTACTTACCAGCCGTAATCTGAAAATTATATTTTCAAAATATCTCTTTGGACCACGATGAAATCCTTCCGAAGTGAATTCCAGCTTTTAACCGGAATCATTGTAAAGACCATTGTAAAATCGTAAGCAAAGAGAGAGGAAGATTAAAGAGAAGCGACGAAGAACGCCGAGAGAACACTGATCGTTACTTGCCGTTGAGTCATCGACTCTAGTAGATAATTGCATCGACGTTGTAAGTAATTAGGGTTTGCGGTTAGACGGGCTATGGGGAGTTGGGGAGTTGGGGACAGACATGCGTATAAACTCGATCTACTTCGATGGAAATTGGATTTTCGAAATGCGACTTGACTGTTCGCACAGGGAGGAAAGGGCAGCGTGCGCCGATACAATTTCAGGTACGTAACTAGGGATAACGCTGGGTAAACAGTCAGACAGGGAGAGGAGCTTCTTTTCTTGCAAAAGAAAAAGGACGGAAAGATGGAGGCTTTTTAAACAATTTTAATTATCATATGGCTTAGTTACTAGTCTGCAGATAACAGCAGATGCTAGCAACTGATTTGTATGTCAAGAGTAGAGAATAAAAGCCGTACGGTTAGCTGCTGCCTCGTAGTTTTCAGAGGGAAACCAAGCAGAGTGAAATGCTCGCTCTGTGTGCATGGACTTTAATGCCTCAATGGGGATGTATTTCATGTAAAAGGAGTCACCGAGAGCAACTCGAGAGGGGATGCTGGCCTGGTTTCATTGAACCTCCATCACGCCGGAGAGGCGCAAGCAGCAGAGCTAGCGCAGTCAGCGCGCAGCCTGCCTGGTATGGTGGTTACGTTGGTTACGTTGGTTATACTGGCTGCTTTGGGGTGCGCCGCTGTGGAGACTGGAAAGGAAGGGCGCAGCCAGGCTATGTATAGCCCGAGCGTTCTATATATAGTTCGTCCCTTCTATAAATAGCCTCCAACTACTACACCGCAGCGATTCCGAGCTACGTAAAGAGCATTTGCTCCTTTAAAAGTGTGCAGCTAAATATGAGCCACCGCTGGCTGCGTCGGTCGAAACGGCAGCGATCGTAGCAGCCAGCTTAGGTGCTATAGCTGCAAGGTTCCAGCGATTACTTCGGATCTATCCTTTCGAGTCTCGCGACTCCTCTGTAAATGGCTACTGCTGGTATGCTGCTACTGCGTCAATCACTATAGACGTATGTCGAATTGGACATGCAGCTCCGTGCATAAGTATTCGGGCACTTACGAGCGAATTCGAATGCTGAAGGCTTAGAGGGAGACATTGCGACCGGAGAAAGGTGGCGGGTGAGCTACGGTCCAATGATTCTCGGGATACAAAGGGAAGACTAGCGAGACATACACGGGCATACCCCCACGAGGGAAAAGCAGTTCTACCTGAAACAGAGAAGGACAAACGACCTTTACACTCACTTTCTTAATTACGATATCTTTGCATTAAACGTCGACGACTCAAGAGATTCTACCCTTTGAACGGGCAGCCAGCGAACTCCCGTGGCCCACTTTGTCTCTAGCCCAACGTTTACGTGGACGCCAACGGCAACGTCAGCGCCAGCGCCAGCGCTTAGAGGAACGAACGACTATCGATACTTTCAGGCAGCTTCTTCACTCGCGGCGTCCCTACTCCCTTCAAAAGAGCAAAGTTAGCTTCCCAGCTCATTCACAGTGCTGAACCCTATGCCTCGCCAGTGCCTCAGCAGTGTCACACTGGTACCTATAGTTCCCATACGTCCTATCTCCCCTCTTGCCTGCGGCTACTTTCCCACTCCTTGATTCTTCTTCTTTCTCCCTGATTACTACTCTTTGTTTCATTTTTTGCCTGTACGCAACCGCGCTCTGCTATCTTCGACAACAATTTCAAAAAGATTAGAAGGATCAGCAAGATCCCGAAAGGCAGCTCTTACTGTATTGCTTCTCTTGCCTCTACTTTTCTTTCTCTTCTTCCACGAATTTTTCTACGTCTGTTCCAACAGACCCTGGTCCAATTTCAATAAGTAATTTTTCAAATGGCACAAACGAAACGAATCTGATAAAGATTTTAATAGTTCACGTACGAAACGGACGTGGAATTCGTGCACGCGATAGGCTAGTAGACCTCGAAGCTATGATTGGCCCGTACAATCGGGCGACTACGCGATTGGGTAACGCCGAACAAAGGGGCACGAAGATACACGAGCGAGGAAGAAGCCAGTAGTAGCCAGTAGTAGCCTTCGGGAACGTGTGAAAAACGGCGCGTAAAAGCTCGAGGGACGAAAAGTACCGGTATAGAACGGCGTAGGAAGATGTATCCGGGCATAACGAGAAATTACGTCAACGGGACCCGGAATTGCGAGCCCGGGGCAACATTACACTCGTAGACGCGACATTTTGTGAACTTCGCGAAGACAACCCGAGACGTTCGAGTGAAGGCGAGTGAACGCGTCATCCATCGCCGTTGTGATACGTGAAACGAAGAATCATTTTGTTAATCCAGCCGACGTGGGGCACGTTTAATAAATATCATAGACTTTGTTTGATTTATAACAAAATACAAAGGGGTGTTCTTGTTTCTTAAACCTAGTGCGTATTAGCACGAGATCCTATGTCCTGTCATCCCGCCTTCCTGATATAGCCTAAAATAGGGTTTAACAGATGAATTCCCGAAGGTAGGAAGGAGCCAATCGCTACGATCGGACCGACAGGAGAAGCTGGTGATTGTATGTCGGAGGAATCGAATGGGGAAGGGAGGAAGCAGGTCACTGTAGTGGCAGAAGAACATCCGCAGGGGCAAAGATTCGGCTCGAAAGAAGAAACTGGATAAAGTTCGTTGGGCCGGTATCGTGGAGCTTTTGGTGTTAATCGTTCGCATGACCCGACGTGCCGACTGAATTCGCGATTCGACTTGGCAGCTTCTAGCGAGAGCAACGAGCAGCCATTACGATCCTACGTTGCTTTCCGCTTCGTCTTTCGCTCCTTCTTCTCTTCCTTTGCACTTAATGGAAAATCACTACTGACTCGTGACCGCTCAATTGAAATCGTGGACCCATGGCTAATAACACGGAATATACGAATAAGGTACAAACTGCCGCTAACATTTAACGCAGTGATCGATTAACCGAAGGCAATAAATAGAATCACGGCAAAGGGTTGCGAGCTTCGATAGACCTCCCTCTATGGTATTCTTTTATAAATAGGCCATTTTTTCCTATCGATATGCCGATCAGGGGTGACCGAAGCTTCTGAACATACGTAGCACCTTCGTTTCTCCGTTGTCCTCTAGTGCTTCGATCTGCCTTATCACTACGTGCTTTACCGAATAAAATACAAACATTCGACGAACAAATTGCTCACAGAGCTAGTAGCGTAGCATTTCCGCGTGGACAAAAAAGAAGAAAGTGACATTTCAAAGTTTGCGAGATGTTTAAGGTTATATTTCGTCGTTAGCGATTCGTTGGGACTTACTGGATTAAGCGTAAATCGATGCAATCCGAATGACTTGCGGCAGAAAATGACAAACGGCAAATTTCCAGAATCTCCAGAATTACATCTGATCAACCAGCTGCAATAGTTCGCCAGACGACGAAATATGTTTCAAGGAAAATCGTACGGCATGGTATAGGTCATCATTTTTTGTTCGAAAATACTTTCTCATCAAATCAGACAAGTATTATCATTGCTGCGAGATGAACGTTGAACCGACGTCAGGTGTGCAGGTGCTTTTATTTGTCATCGATGTCATCATAGTTGGAAAAGATCATGAGGAAAATAATCAGAAGTAATTAGGTCTTGACGAGTAAGTCTTATGCAGTGCAATGGGAATTGAAATGAGGAAATCAGCAGTGCAGTGCGCGTACTCGATTTGCGAGTCGATCTGATTCGAATCAACAATGGAATCTGAGAAGTATTGAATTTTACAGGCCGTGTGCACCGATGGAATACGTGTCCGTGGGAATCCTCCTGACTGCGTGACGTTTAAATATTCTCTATTTTCAGACAGAATAATTGAGCTACTGATTTTTTGAAGGCTTTCGTTATCCTTCCATTGAGCCCAAGTGACGGCAGGACTTCTCCGTGTTTCAGGACACAGGACGTACTTTGTACCCGTACTTAGACAAAAGTAATTATCGGCAGTCTCGTCGTCATACTCCATTGAATTCGCGGATCAGAGTGTCACGTTGGCGGAGGGTCACTAATAATATTTATATCCTTTAGTATTTTTGCTAGAAGGGATCACGCTCCTACCTTGTACGACACAGAAAGACTTGGAAAAGTGGAAAGCAATCTTTCAATGTTCTCAATCCCTCAGTGCTTGGATTAAAGATAATATGTTAAACGATTTTGAACCTTGCTGTAACTACTATTCCAGGTTAGCTAGGTGGGCTAGGTGGGCTAGGTAGGATTAGCGCTCCCCGGGGAGGGAGGGTTTTCCTTGCGACGAGAAACATCCGATGTTATTAAACGGCGAAAATTAAAAGAATATGACGATCGAGTAGGATCCAGCAGGATCGATTCAATCGAGCGAGATGATAAAGATTTAATGCAGGGTCAAAGGTCGATCGCTGGCTCTGTCGGTGCTCAAGAAGATCTTCCTAGTCTACATCAAAGACAGCTGTTCCACTATTTCATTGTAAATTCATCTCACGAAACATTGAATTTTTTTCTGACCGCACTGCCACTCGCCAATTATTAATTGCGAGGGAACACAGGAACTGCGAAAAGCAGGCAGAAGACTAGAACAGAGTGTTCCGAAAATGGAGAGAGTTCCAACGTATCTGGACACTTTTATGACCGAGATATTAACTAACGGCGCAGAAGTGTGCCTTGATATTCTACTGTCAAGTCGTGCGTTGCGCAATGTCACCGTAGATCTACAAATCAAACCGGTATAATGATTTTCTGCGAATGCTCACGAGGCTGCATATTCTTCTTTATTCGTTCTGCCTAAATGGAGATACGCAAGAGAGGGCAGAGTGTCCTCCTGCGAGACGGCAGCTATCGACGATAGCTGTGGTTGAAGACAATCTGTGGGGAGCGAAGATCTGAACAACGTCAGCCTAATTTAAAATACGCAGATCTTAAGTTGGTTTCTCTGCCACGAAGGAGACAGGGCCGGTCCTGCCTGGATCGCATGAAAAAGAATGATTAACCGAGTTAGCCCATAATCCCGCGAGCCTAATCACCACTTATAGCTGACGGGATATTGCTGTTGAAAAAAGCCAGTGGTGGTTTTCTGAATAGCCAAGTATTAGCAAGGGGGATAATTAGGAAATGGGGCCACAAGAGAGCCGAGCGTCACCGCGTAGCACAGCCGAGGAGATTCCGTTTCTTTAGTGGTCCGTACGTGAATTCTCGATCCTTTCCATTATCTCTTCCATTTCTCCTACTACCAAAACTTCAACTTTCCATCGGTTGATCCTGCGGCGTTGCGAGTCTTGTTTTGCGATTTCAAATGATCAGCATGCATTAGGGCCGCCGAGTCGCTGCCGATAATTCGAGAGGTGCTCGCATTTGCGATTTGTCTTCGGACCTCAAAGGTAGACCGCTGTTCTGAAACTGAATGGCCAGCGGGTTTTCACATGCGGGAAAGACCTGTCCGACCTGAAGCCGACCTGAATCTTCTCTTTCGAAAACCACGAAAGTCAGATGCCTTCCCTTCTTAATTAAGGGAAATTCGCGTTAATTCGGAGACTACGGAGTCGAAAAGGAATTACAGGAATTTACGGGGTCTATTTGATTCGTGAGCATCGAACGAATCCACTCGCAGCGCTTTCGTACAGCGATAACCGGAAATTTAAGTCTCTTGCTCTATGATAGGTAACTTCCGGTCATATCGATCCTACACTGATTGTTCGCAGAGCCATCATTGCCATTATCACGAGTATCCAGTCAATATACAGTATGATATCTCCAGCGAGAATATCCGAATAATCTGTTTACAATCGATCCCGTGAATAACTTATCCTCCTCTGCAACTCTGAACTCTCTTCAGCTGCGCTCCACTCGCAGGCTGAATAAGCCGTCGCGTTTCGTTTCCTGGCCCGTTCACACGACTTGTGCCTGCGACACTCGTTACGTTTAATTCAAAATTTCCATCGGCTTCCTTTAACTACAGTTGGTTTTCCTCTTCGGATCCACTCTGCCAAAGACGTAAGAGCGACTGCGGCCACGACTCGATATCGTAGCTACTGTGCCGATGTCGACACTTTTACGTTTGCCAAGCCTAGCGCCTGACTTCCTCCCCACGTAGTTCAATTACAAAGATCCGCTGACTTTCGAGATGAATCTTATTTAACAGAGCATTTATGGGGAAATGGTACAATTGGCGAAGCTATAGGTATCGGGGGATTGGAGTATTCGGTCTTGCCCAATCATCATTTTATTATGTCGAGTGCGAGGGAAAGCTTCTTTTATTACAAATGGCTATACATATATCTGTACACCTGTAGACCAATTCTTGATATTTTTTATTTTTCTAATATTCTTGATAGTTCGTTTACTGAGTCAGCTATGGACATATGTACTGTGTGCGCCGTGTGCTCTCTAGTGTGCAGCTGATGCTTTACATGGTTCGTCGTGGCAGCTTTCTGGAACAATCTTGAACCCACTATGAAGGATGCTCCGTTTACAAAGCGGCTTTATCGCACCTTCCGCTAATTTCCACCCGTCGTCGGCATCTTTCAGCAGCTGCAGCGTCTTCCGAGGAAACTCGATCTCACGTTTCATCCCTTAACGATGTCCCGACACGGCTTCTTTTTTCTCCTCAACTTTTGCGCTTTCGATGGATTTGACAAAGTTCTCACTAAAAACATTTTCATAAACTCGTGCCCATAGATAGCGCGAAGTCTATAGATCGTTGCTCTTGCCTCTGAGACATGCTACATTTGAATCGATCATAGTCAACGCCACCAATCAAACTATATCCCTTTTTCTATCAACTCGATAGCATCGCCTTTCTTTCCAATCGATGTCTTTCCTGCGGGAAGATTTCTTATAGTGCGATGGGGCATCGCTTGACGAAGGACTGACGTATTTATTAAAGGAAATTTTTTCTGTATATTTTATTCTCTCGCCCCGTCTCTTTTGTTTCGTCACTGATTTATGTAAAGCTGACGGTGTCATAAATCGCTTATGCTAACGCTGGTACCGTTTCTCAATGCAGTGGCACGAAAGAGCCGCAGGTATTTGTCGTGACGTCAGAGACTTTCGATGATTGAACCGAAGGTCGAGAAGACTGCTCGAAGGAGAGCAAAGTCAGACACGGTTTGAGATTCGCGATTGGGGGGGGGGGGGGGGGGGGGCGTAGATACGTAACTGTGCTCTCTGGGATGAAAGATTAACATCTCTGCGGAAGTCTCGATTCGAATTTCGGCTCGAAATATTTAATGCATTCCCGGGGAGATTTACAGAGACTTTCACGTCGCACGGATGCTGAATCAAGCGAAAAGGGAAGGAAATCGAGAATGGATGATAGAGGGGGGAGAAAGAGAGTATTATAAATGGGTTGAAATTTGCCCAATAAGTAATCGTATTATCTGATTAACGTTAAATGCAAATCAAAAAATTACGGTTATGAGAGTTTTGAGGGAATCGAAGTAGGAGTTTTTGAGGCTAGCAAGATATTCTCTCATTTCCTCGCCGTCTCTTTATGTAAAATTGCTAACTTCCCCCGGAACACTGTACTGCGACAGTATCGTAGGAGCGCGACGAGTACACGGTGCACGTGCTCGCTGGGTTCTAACCGCGGCCTAACTTTCCTGTATTGGTTGGTAAACTCGGGTCGATATTCGCCCACGGGGAAGAGCACCTCCATTCCACCCGCAAGCATCGACTGGAGCACCACTCGGCCACCTATGCTCTTCTCGTCTTATCAACTTTGCTCTTCCTCACTTTCATCCTCTCCTTCCCAGCGCATTCCCTCTGATTATCGAGTTTTCTACTTTGGAGCAGCACGAAGAGCAGCTCCCGCAACTATGCAACGATCGTTTTATCTCGATTTCTCCTGACGCAGCATCCGGCCGTCATGGCTTCTGGCTTTCGTAGCTTTCGTAGATCAAGGAAACAGGCTCAGACTCCTTCCCAAGTTATTTCTCTCTTGGCTTATATGTTTTTCCGTTCTCTTAGAGTTTCGATAGACTTCGACAAAGATATGGATCTTTGAGAGTCTACGAGCAGTGTCTGCTATTTGCTATTAAACCGAGAACTCTAAAATGAATCTAGAAAATGTTGAAAAGTTTGAAAGGAATCAACGCACCTACGGAGAGATAGACAGTCGGGCATGTTTATTGAAATTAAAATGGTCAAACGCATAACGCGTAATGCATCGACGCGCAGTTGCGAGTGAATTTTCAGGAAAGAAAGGCGGAAAGTTGATAAAGGCGAAAGCGGAAGTGGAAAGTGATAACGTAAAGTAGATTTATAGGAGCGACGTCGAATACGAAGTTGTGTCAACGATAACAGCCGTTAGCCTTAGGTGCACTCGTGCGAGAAAGGTTGATCAGTCGAGGATGACACTCGACGCCACGTGATCGATGTGACGATGTCTACATACATATAGTGGCATCGGACTTGACTCGAGAGCCTCGCTCGTTGCACCAGCAGTTCCGCTGTTGCTGCTGCTCCTTATCGGCCGATGGCACCGAGCTGCGCTTACGAAAATCCGCGCTTCGATAGTTCGAGTGTCCTGCTGCCTGAACTCTCCGACACGAGAGCAAAAAGCGATCGGTTCAAGAGCGGTTCGCGAAGACTCCGCCACTCTCGAGGACGTCCTTCCAGTTTGTTCCCCAGTTTACTCAGGTCGCGGCTGTTGCGCCGATGTCGGCAGAGGACGCGTAGCTCAAGGAACAGAAGGGAAATTGAAATCTTCGAGTCGTCTAATGAACTAAATCCAATTACGTCAGCAAAGAGACGTCCATTCGCTAAGACCTAAGACTACAAAAGACGGGATAGTTCAACTGGCAAGACTGTATTCACAGAATACCTTCTTCCTATCCATCGTTTCCGTGCTTTAGCAGCGGCTAACTACGCTCCTAATTACTAATACTTATCTTAATTAACTCCTAGCGAAGATATAGCTGCTTGGATAAGCTGAGAAGGAATCCTATACTTCCAGCCATGAACACAATGGATTTTCGCAATCCAGTCTGTCGGATAACTCGCGAGTTTCTCTGAGCAAGGGTGGGCTGATTTTATGATTGAGCATTCATTTGCTATACTGGCTTAATGTACCCTGCCTCAGTAGGGATAATCGGCCGTACGGTGCCTCTCTCAATTATTAACGGGAAGGAATAACTCTTCCTCGTGCTCGCGCCGGCAACAGTCTCTGGCAGTTACGTCGCGCCACTTAACTCCTGGCGCTCCTGGCACACTCTCTACCTTCAATCGTTCGGCCATCCTCCGTGTAAGGAATGCTCTCGGAGTCTCGGGGTTCAGGACTGTTCTTGGCTGTTGCCCGCGAGAAGCTGCAGGCAAGAACTTTCAATCGTTGGGAAGTCGCAGAGTTGCCGAATGGTCCGAACGTGGAGCGTCTAAGGGCGACCGTCGGCCATTCTCTACTCAAACAGGCGGCTGGCGGTTCGGAAGCTGACAGAATTGTGTTTGTCCTCGTGGGCGCGCCATATTGACCCTCACACACGCCCCACTCACTGATAGATAGGCAAAGGACAAACTCCGATAGTTTCCCTCTCAAACAGAATTCCTGAATGGCCGATCCAAAGAAAAAGGGTAAACTCGACACGAGAGCCTCCGTCTTTACCTTCTGCCTCGACTCGCGTTCTTCATTTTCTTATTCTTCACGAAGAGACCTACAAGAGAGATAGCATTCAGACGGTCAGCTGAGATTTTACCGAAATAACTGACTGCGAAATAATGAAATTCTGGATATCGTATTATTGCTGTAGTAGCCGAGTGGGTCCCTTGAATTTCCCTTCGCCGAACCCTTCCTTTCAAGAAGGCAAAGTAGGTGCGTGCAGGTGCGCGCGCGCGCGTGCATTTCGGCGCTGAAGACTGCTGTTCGCCTGTCCTCCAGTATAGTTCAGCATTCTAGCACTTTCGGATTATCGTCCATTTTCAAAGTCTGCTGGTAATTTTTTTGAAGTAGCTGGAGGCCAGATATGTCTGCGAGAGTGAGAGGCACAGTGGCACTCGGAGTCCATCGCTAACGTTAATATTTTTCTCATTTCTGATCCCACATCTTTGGTAAATTGGTAGCTGCAGGCTGCGGAAGTCGCGGCTCTAAGTCGTCTGCAATCTCTGGATGAGCATCGCAAATTATGTATTTTTTTACCTCTTTGCACTTTTTATACTTTATTTTCCAGCACAGCGCCACGCATGTCCTATATTTTGGCAAAGTATTGAATTTCTAGAAGTTCAAATAGTACGAGATGCCAAGATGATCCGATATTCCGAGTTTTACAGGGATCGTGACACAGCAGCACAATCGTCAGAAATTTAAGGGAAAGTCTCGCTTTTATCGTTCATAATTTAGGCTGAAATTGTAATTTCTTGAGGCATTACTCGTCCGTAGAAAAGGGAAGTGTTCGTGTCCGTAATAGCCAATCGTTCAGTTTTCGAAACTACATTCAATTAATCAGAAGAAGTTACCCTTCTAGTTTGAGCAAGTATAGCAAGTTGATTCCTCTACTACCCGCAGCTTCCTCAACTTCCAGTTTTCAGCCGAAAGTTGGCAATTAAGACGATGAGCCCGTAATTTTTTATGTCGCGGGTGAAAATGAATCGCACTTCGGGAATAAATGCCATAAGGCCAGCAGGGTCCGGTGCAATGTCCCTTTGTCCGAAGATGACCGAGCGAAGTTTTGTGGGAAATCGAGTTCCAAGGGAAACAGGACTGAAATGTAAAGGAAGGAATCTAAAAGATAGAAAATAAAACCCATAATTGCTCAAGTTCTCGGTAAACAGAAGCAAGTAGTAGAACATGGGTCAAGGTACCTTCTTGTTTCAAGTAGTGACTCGGGAGCCGCCGTGCAAAAAAAAGTTAATCGAATCCTAGAGGATTCGTGAGTCCAGTCTTTGCCGACTATGCAATACGTCGAAACGTTACTGTGGCTACAATGCGAGTACGTTTACAATGGAAGGATGAAGTTCGTTGTGCTTAGGAAAAGCGGAAAAGTCTGCGAAAGAAATTCAATGGCGAAAGTGAGATTCATGACGGATGTCCGAGTGCCAATAGACCTCAAACTCGAAGATTCATCTCCAACGCAAAGTAAGTCGCTAACAAAGCATGTGGACGCCGCCGCAGTCGGTGTGCGTTCGTTTCGTCGCGACGGTGGAAACGCGCACGCGCACGCGCACCCGTCCAACTCTCTTGCGTCTTGATTGGTCTTGATCGTTATTCACTCGCACGCAGAAGTATACCTATTCGTTTTTCATGCCCTTTTCCAGCGAGTACGCACTTCCTACGGCGAATCTTAAGAGAACAAGATCAACGTGACATGACATAATAACAATATAACATAATAACAAACGAACAAATGTGATACGCTCGCTTTTTATTGTCAATCCCTTCTAATCCCTAATGTGCCATTTTTGGCTTCCTGATAGAAATCCCAGTCGGACGCAGTTGTCTTGAGTTGGTGCCTCAGTGACGAATGATTATTATGATTATTAGCCAATCGGAGAGGACGAGTGGATTAAGGCGACTGATGCAGCCAGCCAGTATACATGCAATGAAATCCAATGCAATTCCACTGCCGACGTTCGAAAAAAGAAACTTCTGCCCCTGGACCAATTATTAGATTTCACAGTTGGCTGTGTCACGGCGCGGCCATGCTACCTTCTGCCAACTGCACGTGACGGGGGGCACGTTACGCACACGCGCGCGTCTTCTTAGCAAAATCAATTTTTCCTGCGGGACGGCGCGCTGCTCGCGGCCTCCTCCAATTCTACGGCTTTGGGGACCTATTTGATCGACTCGTGAACGCAACCTAACCTAACATGTGCCGGAGAAAACCGTACAGGACGAATAATACTACGAAGGCCGGACGAGAGGATAATGAGCGAAAGGAAAATAATTATTTAGAAATGAATTTCGTTGATCAGAAAGTGCATGTCGTTTGTTCTTCGCGAATTGGAGACGCAGAGGCCAACGGATGGTCTCTCATGCTCCCTGTGATTGTGGGACCTTGACCCCGTAACCCCGTGACCTATGATCTGTAAGCACATGGCATATTCTCCCACGCAGGTCCACCGACTACTTTCGAAATGCAGTAGGACACCGAGAATAGCAACAGCTCGGGATCGAAGCCGTTTATTTTGGGAATCTTCATTCCGCCCCTCATCCTCTCTAGAGCATGGACCGATGCCTACTCCGCATTAATACTTTTAAACGTCTTAGCGCTAAAAGTAGGAAAAACGGTAAAGCGTCACACGTTAAGCCGAGCGTAACATAATCGCTGAACCGATTAGAGTTGCGAGGCACCAAACTGCGTGCATCAGGCTCGTTTCGGCAAGAGAGATTGAACGAGACTGAACGAGAGTGAATGATGCATAGTCCCGAAGTAAGGATTCCAATCCTGCACTCGCAACGCGACCTTCGCGACTACCTGGCATCCCGAATCCCACGCGTCTTCGAACGTTCCATACGATATTCTAAGTATTTTTCCAAAGAACCCAGGAAAGTGACAAGACAGCCTGTGGGCTTCCAGAAGCCTCTAAATTGGCAAGTCCGTCGAAATGGCAGCCTCAGATTCTACCGATGCGTAGAAACAGAAGCATCAAGCATCGGGTACAGGAGAATGAGCCCTGATTCCGCCGGGAAGCCTCATCGTTGTTACGCTTCATCTACAGTCTTCGCTCTTTCTTTTCTTTCGTTTACTTTCGCGCATTTCAATCCCCTTGGAGAAGCAACGTTCTTTCGCGTAACTCCGCTCGATGTTCGGTCTGGGGGATGGATTTCCCAGAGAGTATCTCGTGGTCTTCAAGATTCTCTCTTTAAAATCATATGTATGTTCGCTCGGCGAAGACCACCTGTATTCGTGAAGCTGCACTCCAGACTAGGTTCATCACCCAGCTTACGGCGCTTTGTGCGGCACAATCAATTACATCAAATTTCCTCTTATTATTATTGTGTCGTTGAGAAACGCGTAATTCTTGGCACGAATGCAGCACGGCCACCGAATGAAAAGCAGCCGGAGCTGTGACCTTGGAATTCACTGCTTCTCTCGGCTCAGCAATTATTATCAATAGAATACTTCCCGACGTCAGGCGTCCAACTGCACCTGCGTCTGATTAAGGCTTCGATTGCTATATTCGTCCATTTTAATGTAATAGACGTTCGTCTTGAATTCGTCGTGCCGACAATTGCGTTTCCAAAAATTAAAATGTCAGGTTACGATAAGTTTATCTACCATTAACAAAGAAAGTATCTGGGCTATCAAGCAGCATGCGATTTGGGTGCGTGTGTTGGCAGTCGTGACTACTCGCAATCAGAGGGGGCGGGGGACCGATAATTCGGATAGACGATAGAGGGTTGCCGGAAAAAATAAAACGGAACAAGTGAAGGCACTTAAGGGCAGCGTGAGTTCCGACGTCCCAACGTTTCTGCTAAGCGCGTCGACGGAGAGGAGCCAAGCAGTCAAGTGCTTGTAAAATCAATCGACGTCAACTTGCAAGGAATCATGGAGAGTCCAAGTGAATTCTCGACGATCGACAGGAACCGAAAGAAACTCAAGGAGTCTGGAAGAATTACGTCATTTAGGCACTGTGCAGGCTGCTTCCTTGATTGGGGGCACGATCGATCGAATTTTCATTCCGAATAGATCGCATTGCGCTTTTTTAAATCCTCAAACTTTGACGGGAAAATTCACTGCGGGAAAAACACATAGGTACTCACCGATGTAATAGACACTACTCTCTTTCGCTCCTGTTCGTTTAATCGATTCTTTTCCTACGGCGAAGCAACATTTTTCTGTGTTCACGTGGAACGGTACTAGGCTGGAACTTGCCAAATATTCTTGGGCTTTTCATGGTTGGCAATACATTGCCGACTGCTGCGGCAATATGAATCTCATATTGGCACTAGTCCACTCCGATCAAGGGTGCGAATTATTAATTTGCATAATTAGTTTCCTACAAGTTGAAACAACTCAATGAACCGCACGACTCAAACGAGAGATCGAACTGTATTATCCCAGTTGACCGAGCGTCTGCTTGTCAACCGTGCTACCCAGTCAACTGACTAGCTAGGACTAATAGTTTATACATATACAGTGGAAATAAACTCTCATAGGATTTACAGTGAATATGTGCAATACCTAATGCACAATTAGTATTAGTAATTCAGGACTAATAGCTAATTATTGGTAGCAAGAATTTCATTCACAGTCGCAACTATGTTACCGAATAAACTGTGTCATTACCTCTACTGTTTTGCGTTATCCGGGTGCACCCGTCAACGGAAAAACGTAAAATGTATTGCCAACTCGAAAAAAACAACTGCATCGTTGATGATGGTGATGCCAGCTCCTAGAGAAGGGTCTCGTTGGTGCGTCGGTTGCTTCAAGATAGAAAGGAAACGCAAACGGAAGCTGAGCTCGGTTCTACGAGGGAGAGAAAAGATGGACGACGCTAGTTGGCGTCTCGCGACGTCGCCAGAGTAATATTACAGAGGGGGAGAAGGTTAGGGACTGGTTCGCTAGAGATGTGATCGATCTATGAGCCAATTTGCCGACGATTTTAAAGATCTTTCACCATTCGATGGGTTTTGATGCGCGAGACTGAATATTTATTGGTCTCACCATCGGTGATGAATTGATGAAAATACCTCTGAGGAACTTATCTGTGCTAACGTGGACAATGAACCACCCTTCAATGCCCCCAAAGTCCTTACTCAAAGTCATTCTCCTAAGTTGATTAGACAATTTCCCAATTTCATGTTATTTTACATTATACTTATGATGAATTTTCGTAAAAGTCTGATCGGCCTGTTATTCCAACTATTCCCATCGAACTGTTCAAATCTCTGGCCGTCCTTCTTCGAATGCTCGGTGCACGTGCGTATCGCGGACTGCCGCATAAAGCATCTCTGCTTGATGATCACTCGTTTTTGATTCACCATGTAGGTTCTAGTTCCACCAACAAGCAGCACAATTACAGCCCGTTGACTGGCTGAAAATAACGACACGTACCGACTACCAATATCGCACGGACGACTACAGCGCCACCGACTTTATTTACTCCTGAAGAGCATTTTTGAATGCTATCGATGTGCATATCGCAACAGTGTTTTACGGGTAGACGTTAAAAATACTCGGTAGGAACAAAGATGTCAGTTATGCGCTATACCGGCAGATGCAAGCGGAGGCTACTCGAGTTTATTTAGTTTATAATAACTAAATGGCTGACAATCGGTCAGCGCAAAAAGTCCCTAAGCACTGAAAATATTTACAGCTTAGTTCGAAAATGTACCAGGGGCTATAGTATAGATATGTCAGTCTTATCTTCCTGACGTACGACAGTGAATGCCGATCGCGCTTTCCCTTTCTTTCCGTGATCCCCGGATAGCGCCGGATGAATCGTAAATTTGAGCTGACGTCAGCGCGCGTGGTGACGCGCTGCAACCTGCCGCGTGCTTCCTGTCGCTTGTCGGGTTAACCGTGTCTTTGTTATATTGGCTCCCTAGTAGCCAATGCAAAGAAACCTGAGATGAACAAGGCAAAGTCAACGGATCCTTTTTTCTAGAGTCGCACGACAGGAGCACCACGTGCGAGTGGGTCGTACTGGATTCGGGGAGGGTGCGAACAGTCATGGCTCCATCGTCGCAGCCTCCCACCTTCTGCGGTCCAACATTGAGATTTCAGCCAGCAGACTACCTGCAGCATTGTCGAAGGTCACGAGGACAGGGTATTAAGGAGCAAGGCATGATTCGGCCAAATACTCATTAGCCTCCCTTGGAGGAATTCATCCTGACCAGATCTTTAGAATTCACGGTAGTAATCGGCTATTATTCGCTCGGCTCGATCGGCTGGATTCGACCACGGGATTTAGCCCCGAAGCTCCAGCTCTCGCCACGATTTTCGGGCATTCTTTCTTTCTCCTTCCGCCTTTGATCTCGAATCTTCTACGTTCCCCCTCTTCTCCGCTGGACCCGATTGACCCTCTCGATTCTCTCGTTGCCCACGCGAAACATGCATCCTCGTTGCGGGCGTGCGATCGCCAAGAAACTCAACCGAATAGGAACATCCTGGACTTACCTTTTCTCTGCACAGCAAACGCGGAATCCCTCGCAACAGCCGCATCCCCATTGCACTGCACTGCACCACACACAGTACACTGCACCTTGTGCTTCTCTCTCACCTCACCTTTTTTTTTGTGACGCTCAGCCTCCCTCCCACTTTCACCCTCCCGTTGCCTTGCTATTATCCCTCCGCCCCCCACACTACACTTTCTCTCTCTCTCTCTCTCTCGCAATCCTTTCTCTCCTTAATTCGTTGTCAGTCCAGCTCCCCGGGTGGCTGTCGCTCTCGCGCGCGCAATAATAGCACGTAATGTCTGCGCGAGAGCCGCAAATTCTCTCTCACAAAAAATTCAGCATCCAGCTACGCCCGTGACAACGACTGGGCAACTACTGGAGGATCGTGGTACCGGCGCAAGCTCTGATTCCGATTTTGGCCGGCGCAGCGCCACCGGAGATACACGGCTGTTAGGCAGAGGGTGAGGCTGTGCGCGAGATGCCGAGAGGGTCGAGAAAGCTCCATTCCTCTCTCGCTTTCTCCCTTCATCTATCCCACTCTCTCTCTTTCTCTCTCTCTCGGGGAGCTTCTCCACTTCTCTGCGGCCTGTGCGATATCGTTCTCCTTTCCACTCATCCCCCTCGTCCCCCCTTAAGCAATATCGAGGGAGGCCTGAACCGTCCCGTCGACTGTGCCCTCCAATCCTGAGCTTGCTAGACTCCCCTAAAAGTAGCATCAAGCGTACCCGTTCAGTGGACCGACGTCTTTCCCTAAGGCGTTAGGCTCTTTATAAAAATTCGAACTTACCGAGAGAATCTTCTCGATGAAGTCAGCGATCCAATAAGGAAGTACGTATGAGAATTATGAGTTGTATTCGTGCCGCGATGCTGACGTGTCAGTCAGTGTAGAATCATTCATAAAGGAACTCGAATATCTGTGGGTAAAGCGAAGTAGAGTCATTATAGCTACTGGATGTCATTGTGCGCAACGTCCAGTTGCCAGCTGCCTAAAACTCTCTGCGAAGAGGCCTTTGAGTTGTTATCTGCTGGAGACACGGGATAATCGATAAACTCTAATCAAACAGTAAAGTGTCGCGTGACGAGAGAACTTTAATAAGTGAAATCGTATTGTCAACTATGAAAGCAATTCGGATAATACCGATCACGTGATTTATGTAGTATTCAAAAGTCAGGCGTGACGTCATGACCCACGAAAAAGCGTTAGAACCAGTTGACCACCGATGGAGCGCTCCTCGTCTTTTCCTCTGTCAGCTAAACACGATGCACGCTAGACGTTAATTGCGCAATTCGGTTGGGTAGCAACTCTCTAGGCTGTAAAAACGTGAATAGGCAAAGGCCAGTCCTCCATTTAGGTTGAGGCGAACTTTTAAAAGTTTACCTCACAGTCAAGACGTTTCTTGGATATCGGTCATTGTTCGTGTCTCTCTCTCTCTCTCTCTCTCTCTCTCACACACACACACACGGGCAAGAAACGACATGATAATCGATGATGAGAAAGTTGCGTGTGTTAGACCGAATATCAATGCTAATTCGTTTACAGATTTGGGCCATCGCATTCCGTTCCGAAAAATGCAACATGTCACTTCCCCGAAGTCTATCTTGGCCGTCAAAGATCAATGTAACGAGTATTCGTGTCTTAGACGTAGTAACGCTCGAATCTGTTATTTCTTCATGTTCAATGAATTCATGAAAATATCTTCCCACGTGACAATGAAATTGGGCCAGAAGGATCAAGGACTCCAAAATAAGGCCCCAATAGAAAAAAAATCTGTTCCACGCCTCTACAATGGTCTTGAATTCGTCATTGCGTTTGCTATCTTTAATTTTTAAACGATATGGCACTTCATGAAATTAACGAGATCGATCCAGCCTCCCTATATAGCACAAAGAAAGTCGGGTTAGCGAATATTTAATCAAATTTATTGAACAAAAAAGATATTAATCACATATGGAGTTTTGCCGTGTGTGACATCGTTACGTCGTACGAGTGCACGAATGTAGAATTACTGCAGAGCATATTCTGCAACAGTGAGCCACAGTGAGAAATAAGTATTTGCACTATTATATTGAATGTACTATAGCAGGTGAAACATTTATTGTCGATGGACGATCGAAAACGACTCGACGTCTTGTGAATGGTACACATCGGCAGTGCCTAATTAGGTAAATTCGTGAAGGAGCAACAAATTGGCTGAAGAGTCTCTTTTAATTTGCTCGCCTAGTAATTATCCATATTTCGTTTTTCAGTTTGGCGAGTCCGATTAATTCTATCCTGTTATTGTGTTCAATTAGACTGATTACGCGGGCTGTCCTGCCCATGCCTGTTTAGAAATTTAACATTACCATAGCGTTAACGTAATACTTGACGCTGGCGTTAAATAAAAAAATTATGAAATTAGTAGTCCAGTGTTTGTCGAACGGAGAAGCATACTTTCCTGGCTCGCTATAGCTGCGTTCTTGCCGAGCGAGTCATTAACTCTGAAAGTCTACATCGAGAAACATGAAAAGAAACGAAGAAAGCTTCGAATTCGTCGTGGGCCTGAATCGCTATTGGCTGAAGTGGTTCGGGTTGTGGCCGCACAGTGACAGATTCTCCTCCCATCGACTGTTCGTCACGCTTCTTATGGCAATCAGCCTGTTAATTCCAATGACGGCGTGTCTCTTCGAAAGCAACGATTTTTCCGGTTATATTGAAATCTTGAGTACACTGATACCAATTATAATGATTACCATCAAATTATTTATCCTGCGAATGAAACGCAACTACTTGCGCCTCCTTGTTGAAGAGGTGGCCCGAGATTGGAAGAATTTTGGTCAACTTGAGCTATACGAGAAAGACGTTATGATGAGATATGCTAAGCTCGGTAGGCTGATCAACATCATCTGCATTGCCTTCGCATTTCTTGCTCAATTGGGTAGGCTGGATATGAGATCTAATTAAGAATAGATTTTCACTAGGGAACCTTCAGCTCCTGGAGTTTATGGGGTCTTTATAGCAGGTTGTGACTATACGACGGATGTACAGTTGCGTTAAGAAGGCAACGAAGAAGAGTCGAGGACGAAGTTATAAATTTCAAAACTATATTCGACAGCATGGAAAAGCATGGAAAATATGTTGAATGTCTCTCTAATCTCACGGGCCTTTAATAATTAGGGACTATCTGAATGTAGCTACTACTAGGCAATTGCCTACAATAGTAAAGTTAACGGTTTCCAGGCATGGATACTGCGCCACTGACCGTGTCACGGAGGAACCCTGGACCACGTGTCTTTCCCACGTCAACGAAATACTCATTTGACAGCAAACTCTCGCCCGCGTACGAACTGATCTACATCGAACAGTGCATCGCCATTGCCATTTGTAGTATCAGTAACCTGAGCATTGATTGCTTCTTGTTCCTGCTTGTCTTCCACGTGTGTGGTCAACTGACTATACTTTCGAGGCTCATTGAACGCTACCACGAGTCACAGGATGAGGATGATTTGCTAGAGCTCGGGACACGATGTCGTTGCTTTCGGTGTATCGTCGAGAACCATGTGCGGCTGACAAGGTGATCGTTAGAAGCAAAAGAACACACGACTATTTCATGTGATTACTGACTACATAGCTTAAATCATTTTATAGATTCATGAAATTAGTCGAGAGTTCCTTCAACGGGCTAATTCTCTGGCAATTCTTGAACAACACTGTTCTATTTTGCGTGTATGGATATCACATAGTGATGGTAGGTAAGCCCACTTTTTCACCAATTTGCTTGATGACAATCATTTTCTCGCAACAGGATCTAAACGCCCAAGATACCATTAGCATTCTAATATTTGTCAGCGTCCTAATTGCAATCGCTTTCGATTTTTTCATTTACTGTTACGTCGGACAAGCAATAATCTGTAAGGTATGCATCATCACAATACAATTGTTTAATTATTGTATTCCCCGCAGTAATGCGCTAGCAACCTTTGTAATTACGTAATTGACCGAACAGAGCGAAGAGATTGGGTACAGCGCGTACCAAGCCCTATGGTATGATCTTTCACCAGGAACTGCTCGCTTTTTCATTATCCTGATTCTACGGTCTAGAAAGCCTTTTAATATTACAGCAGGGAAATTCTATATAATGTCCATGTCCTCTTTCATGAATGTATGTACAGACAACAACAGTAACAAATCGTATGCTAATACTTTTATTAACTATTTTCTCCTTCCACTATCTTTTAGATACTGAAAACTTCAGGAGCAT
Source organism: Cephus spinipes (assembly GCA_963971525.1). NCBI lineage: Eukaryota > Metazoa > Arthropoda > Insecta > Hymenoptera > Cephidae > Cephus > Cephus spinipes. Next base: position 394,504 of record OZ020575.1, read on the forward strand.
ATTTGTCCGTTCTGAAGGCAATAAAGTAACTCATTATTTAGTCTTGAATAAAAAGAAACGGGACAAATATTTTGGGTTTCTGAATGTATTTTTAAATAAACATTTCATCACATTCTATAATGATATTGGTCAAGGTGATTTATAACATCTTTTAAAAATAAATCTGTACCAGAGCAGTCTATAAGTAAAGTCGATTATAAAACTAAAATGCATATCGTTTTGAGGATATAATTGTTGTGAAGAATAAAATGTTTAAATTATATGCCTTGTCTTCTCATCCGGCTCACAGAGTATTTGCATATGACACTTTCTATTGACGTGGCGAGTAAAGTCGACCTTTTCCCGAAAGGTTTTACTACACCATTTACAAGTTAAACTGTGATAGTAATAATTTATTATGTATTATTTATGATGCATTTGTTTCATTGCAGTTAGTATATGGAATTATTGATGGGCTTACCGGAAGTTCTCATGGAGTTCCATGTGTTTTTTTAACGAACCAAGTTTGCTGTAAATCTTAGAACAACTAGTGCATCTTAACGATGCTGGTGGTTCCTTCGGTAAAATTGCGGCCTCGTGCAATATTTTAATGTGATCTATTTTATCGGATCTACGTTTGTACTTTTTTTCACAAGATGCGGAATCGTAAGTAGTTATAAGATTTGTACTAAAGTATAAATGATTTTTATAAATATTCTCCTCGGCGTCGTAGTGTACACTACTGGTTTTGAATTCGTGAAAGCACCCTAAAACAAATGTAATGAATGTTCAGATAAAGGAAAACCTTGCAACCGAGACAGCATGTAACAAAATGCAGGTAATTTTTTTAGTAAATTAGTATATTAAATAAAAGTTTTCTACCATCGCCAAATTGCTCGGTGCATTCTGTCAAACAATATGCAGCAGTCTTATCACATTTGTTTTTGTCACTTTTTTCTTTTGACATTTTCTTGGTCGTCAATTTATTACGTTTCTTCTTGTGTGAATTCTTATGATTTAAAAGCAACTCACTTTCGGTAATCAAATTATCGGATGTTTCTTGAATAGTCATGCTGTTATTTACTAGTGAATATGGCAAATCCAGAACATTATCATCCTCAATCTTATAAGCAGTTACTTGTGAGTCAAGAGTTTCATGAACATTCAAGTTGCCAATATTTTGAATATTTTTATTCCATTCAAATTTTAACTCATTTTGCGCTATATTTCTACCGGGAAGTTCAATATTTTTAAATAATACTGTATTTTCAATGGAGGATTCAGGGTCCTTTACAACGTTATTTGCTTTTTCTCGTCCGCAGATGTCATTTCTGATGATGATACTCTCTGGGAGCAATTTTCTGACCGTTTCTACGTGTTGTTCTGCACAGTTGTGTCTAATTAATAAATCCAAATCATTGGTATCACTGTTTCTACTATCTGTTTTGTAATTATAATCGTCCAAAGTTGGATGTAATAACTTGTGTACTTCATCAGAATCTGTCAAGTAATTCCCTATGCCTAAAAAGTCTGTATAATTTGGCATACAAAGTTCTGACTGGATTCCGTTTATTTCGTTCTGATTTGAAGTACACTTAAAATCTTGACTTTCTATGTTTCCCTGATTAATCATGTTTGTGTTTAAGTGAAATTCTTGTTCCATGTACATTTTGGGTTGAAGCATACAATTTAGTGACTGATCGGTCATAACTGTTTGGCTTTCTTCTACATCGTCGATTCTTAGTTTATTTTTATCAGAAGAAGCAAATGTTGTTTTCAAATTCATTTCGTTTAAATTCTTCTCATTGAAAATTCCTTCAAGTAACGTCTCTTCACTAGTTTCATTTTCTGATACCCATTTAGGGCTCTCTTGTTTTATGGACAAAGGCTTATAGACCTGTTTTCGTTTGTTTTCAGATTTTTTAATATATACTTTTTTTACATCTGTTGCAGTAGTCTGATGTGCTTCTGTGGACATGTGTTTTACGGCATCACAATTATGTTGAAGGTTCCCTGGTACGTCATATCGATAATCCTGTGAATTTTCTGAATTCTCTGCCTTGTATTTTAATTTCGTACATTTAGGTCTTAAAATGTTTGGTAAATTTCGAGTGACTTGTTGTGACAGAGCCTTCTGTACTTGTAATGACTTTACAGTATTAAATCTGTCATCTATATTTAAATGATCTATTGATATAGTTTCTGAAATCTTTGATGAATGTTGAGAATTATAATTATCTATTGTATCAGATGAGGGAGAAATTGTAGCAATAGTTTGACTGTTCCTGCTCAAGTTGTTCCAGTTTATTCCATCCTCAGATTGTTCATTGTTTCTTTTCAACATATGCAAGATGGTGTTTCCTTTAAAGTTTTTGATTATTCTTCTTGTATAAACTTTGGAGATTTTATTTGTAAAGTTACGATTTTGATGTTTTAAAGCATTCATGGAAAGGAGAAGAACTTCTTTTTTGGACTTCCATCTATCATCCATCAGCACTGAATTAGGGGTAGCCATTCCGTCGAATTTTTCTGAATTTGAACAATAATAATCTGAAAATAAGGTTTAAGGACGTTGATACGATAAAACAGTGTAGATTAATTTTAACAGTACGCACAAAATAGCATTATAAATTTGAAAATTTAAAGTGACAGATACACAGCTTGCATCCACTAGCATCAGTTGTACTGCATGATGTTATTAATCGACGTTTGAATAAAAAAAATGAGTTATTCGAAATATGAGATAATTTACATAGTTAGAAAATGCATATTAGTTAGTACGTCATTTGAAAAAAAAAATAAAATAAAAAAAAATTTTATAAACTACACTTACCTTGATTGAGGGAGAAACAGAGTCCAAAAACAATGATAGCCAGAGTAAAATTTCGGGTTGAACATTGTGTTACACATGTGACATATTTGAAAGGATAGTGATAGATAAGCGGTGTTTGGATCTTTCTTTAGAAAATGTTCATTTTTCCGACTGTTACAAAGATTGAAGCAATAATCTTGGCCTTTGGCACGCTTTTATTAAGTTGCGTAGGACCGAGGACGACACGAGCACACAAGTCCTTTCGCGATAAGAAAACATAAACATTCCACCGAGAGATCACAAAGGTGTTCAGGAGCGTATTTAAACAGTTTGGGACCCCAGAATTCGTTGTTTTACAAAATTTACAATTTACTATTTTCGAGTAGTTTTAAAATACGTCTTGTGCTTATTATGTTATTAAATATCACTATTAATCATTATTTTCAGAATTGTCTGCAATATGTTAACAAACAGCTGATATAAGGGCAAAATATTTTATTATTTTTATAAATAAATCATATCCCCATGAATAGAAATTTTGGCATAATAATTTATCTGCATACAGATGAATATAAATAAATTAATTGTAATAATGCATGAATATTTGCATGTGTATATATATGTATAATACAGGTAATTTACGATTACCAGTCATTGTATTCAGCAAGGTCATCATTTTGATTTTTCAATGAAGAAAATAAAATGTCACGCGGTTTTGGTCGAGGATCTTCTGTAACTTTTGTAGGCAATGCTTTCACTTCTCCAAGCATCCATTCCAATTCTACAAATAGATTTTATATTCTAGTAATTGTTACACAAAATATGTAAAATATGAAAGCCTTAAGTACAAATACTAGCCTGGTTCTGTTAGTTTCATGCCTCGCAATTCAATGGGGCCTATAATCTGTTTAACCATGTTGCCATTATTGTATATGAAAATAGTAGGAAGATTCTTGTCTGGCCAATTCGGAATACATGTGGTCGATACACTTTTCAAGAACTTGGTTGTTGGATATTTCTTTGCAAGTGCAGCCAAATGTTGGTTTACCAATGTACAAAGAGGAATACTGAAAACAATGAAGGCAAAACGTATTTATAAATTTTTATATGTTGGTTGATTGTGTTTCAAAAGCTTATATTATAACTTGAATCTTTATGGTCAATAATATACCCTGGCTTGTAAAGGTGAAGAACAACCCATATGTCTTCTCCAGCATTGTTAACTTCATGCACATAGTCCTGTGCTGATATTTCCTTAATTTCACCATATTTTGCTTTACTTGCCAGCTGTTGCATCTCTGCTATCCTTTTACGCCGATATTCTAAAAGTACCTTTTCATCTTCTTCATCTTCTAATTCATCAAGTTCGTCTAATGTCCTGGAGTTTAGGTCATTTTTGGCTGTTGAAAAAAAAAGATTGAGATAGATTATTATATCCTATTTGGTTATATAGATTCATATATTATGAATTCTATAATTAAAATTTACAAATTAGTACATTACCACGACCAGTTTTTTTATCTATTGTATTTTCCAGTAAATCGACAATCTGATCTTCAGTGATTTCCTTTTCTTTTTGCTTCTCAGGAATGATACCTTTACTCCTAAGAATGTCATTCCACTCGGTATCTTCGTTAGGGTTTTGCTATAAAGAGAGAAAATTAATTGAAATGAAAATTTAAATCTACAAGTAATATGTGCTACAGAAATTCGGCATGAGTCATGCATGATTATTTTGTCAAATTGGAGCAGAGAAGAATTATCTGTTAAATTCATAATTCTCAAGAAAATTGTAGAATTTTCTTTTAAATTAGACGCGTGGATGCATAGAACCTTAGCATGTAAATTTTTAACTACTGTGAAATGAAACTTAATATAATGCGCAATCTTAAAAGGGTAACACATCTGATTTTTACTCAATACATTATTTCAACTAAATAACTGCAAATTATAGCTCTACTTACCATTATGATACATACAGTAATCCAATTTTATAAATGTATTATGTCGTTTGGAAGTATCTTCGATTATAACGAAAATAAATGATATTCAAAAAGTACAAACGTGGAAGAGTCTAATATGTACCACTGTGTACCGAAATAGCCTTATGGTGGGGTCCTATTACATACAGCTACATACACTGACGCATGTATGTACGTGATCAGTGATCCCAAAAAATTCCCTAGATTCTTCATTTGGATTTTGTTAAAGACTGCTCCAAGGAACTTGATTCTCCTAGCGCGGCTTCTAGTTGCTTTCAGTAGTCAGATAACGAAAATGAAGTATCTATATTACTCTATTGCACACATTAATGATACAGTACTGTAATTTAATATTTTAATTGAAAGTAAATCGTAAGAGTGTATCATTACCATTGGTGTGCAATAATTATGATAGCTACTCTTTGACAGTATATAAAGTAAGGATAGATGACTATTAGATGACGGGGTATATATCTGGACTGATCTGGACGAATCGAATACTGTTTCTCTTTAATCTAACCTAACCTAACTACTCTACTTTGGTCATAACATGTACGTAGGGCACGAAGTGATTATTACCGTAAACCATTAACTATATACAGACGAATTGTGCGTTTCTGCTTATATTAAATTAAAGCACTAAAAATGCAAACTAATGTTGTCTTACAAACAACACGCGATATTTATTCTTTAATTCGCAATACTCGAAATACTCGATCTTTCACGCAACCGGTTATTGAATATTGTTTGACAGTTCAACGATATTTCAACGTTTACACTCGTAGTACTACCATTGATAACAATGGTTATGAAAAACCCAACACAAAAATTAATGGTTCATTGAGAACTGATTTTATTCAAGAGTATATGATTCCCAAGACTGTGAATCACGAATACGAAGTTTTTCAAAATTTTAGATATAGGTCTAAGGCCTGTGCGTCAAAAAGAAGGGTAGTTTTAAAAAAAATTGAATCTTATTCACAAGTACTACATATTGACTTATTAAGTCACAGTACATCAAGGACATTGTCTCTTGCTGTTAGACATTTTTCCACAAATTCTGCATCAGAGCATGTTGGCTCAAATAACATTGAAGCACCTCTGATGGTAATGACAGGAATTTGGAAAAAATTATCAGAATGCCCACCTGTTGAATTTGTACAAAATTCGTTGATCTCATTTCATTCAAGTACAGGTTTGCCTTGGTGGGCTACCATAGTACTTGCTACCGTCATGGCAAGGAGTATAGTAACAATACCACTATCATGTTATCAGGTATAAATTTATGGATCTGTATTATGTAAGAGGACAATTTTTCAAAATTAAAAACTATATTTTTACAGGCATACATTACGGCAAAATTGCATAATCTTAAATATGAAATGGAAGACATAGTGAAGGAACTTAAGAAAGAAACTAATTTGGCTGTAAGGCAATTTAAGTGGACTGAAGATTATGCCAGATCTATATACAATCGTTCAGTAAGTAACATTTGAATAGTAATAATAGTGGAATGTCAAGTCTTAATTAATGTTTTGAAGTCAAATTTGCTTTTTTTTCTCAAACAGGTTAATTTTCTTTTCACTAATTTTTTTTAGCTGAATACACAATGGAATAAATTGATTGTCCGTGATAATTGTCATCCTATGAAAGGAGCCATACTTGTAATCGTTCAAATTCCATTATGGGTGATATTATCAATTACCCTCAGGAACTTGTGTTACATGCTGCCTTATGGAGATACAGGTTAGATTAACCAATTTCTTTTAGAGTAATGTCGAAGATCAATACGAGTGATTTTGTTATTGTATCAAAAAGGTTCTTAATTTTATTGTTACAGCTGCTCAAATAACTTATCTCGAGATGGCAGTAGGTGGATGTGCTTGGATTTCGAATTTGACATATCCTGATCCAACTTTTATATTGCCAGTGTTGTATGGTCTTTCAAACTTGGCAGTTATTGAAGTATGTGCTCAATGGGTTATTCGTATAAGAATAAGTATTTAATAATGCAATTATATTCCTTTTGTAGATTCATTATATGCTGAAGGTTGGAGAACACAATAAAACACAAAAATACGCTACAAATTTTATGAGGTGTTTCTCTATAGCTCTGGTGCCAGTGGCTGCATACATACCATCAGTAAGTTTTAGTAGAATAAATAAAATCCGACTCCATCACAGATGTCGCATTATAATAGTTTTATTAAAGAAAGCAACAAATTCTTTGTTTCGTTACAGTGTATCACTTTGTATTGGACGACAAGCAGTTTATTTGGAATTTTTCAAAATCTTCTTCTTGCGTGTCCAAAATTTCGAAGGCTCATGAGGATACCTAAAACAGATGTAGAATTGGAAAATCCGTACACATATCTTTTCGAAAAAATCCGTAGCAGGTTGGGTCTTCAAAAGGAATTAGAAAGAATGAAAAAACTGTGATATCCCGTGTGATCTTATGTATCAATTATAAATAAATAGCTATTTCATTTATATTTATGACGACGATAAGTAATTGCGATAGCGCACGCATCCGTGACGTCGCAAAAATTATAAACGAATGATAAATGCAATGTTTCTATTTTGTTTTCAAATATTAATCTCAATTTCAGAGAAGCGTGACGCTCGATGTTGTTGGATATGCAGACACGATCTGCTTGTCGAATTACATTTTCGTGCGGATACAAATAATAGCTATTATGATACACTTTAGAAATATCAGCTGATATCTATAGCAACCCATACGTTCAGTTGTCTCTACGTATGTATACGAATCGTAGCATTGAATAGCTGAAGCATAATTTGCACAATTGGCAATTGGTATCTGCACAAGTGCCGGCCAACTGGCTTCTCTGTGCTTAGACGGAGTATGTACACTTTGACACATGAACGTCATAATGTTAACACAACCTTTGATCTGACCCTATAGATAGACAGATAACCCTTTCTCAGAAATTCCCGGGAGTACTTCGCTCGCGCAAACCTCGATGCGAGTCTTATAGATACGATTTTCACTTTGAACTAACGTAACGCTAATTCTATAAAACATTAAATGCATGTTTATTAATCAAAGTAACAGCATACTGTGAGTTGAGTACGTGTCAAAGATGAAACACTCAAATAAAAGGGGCCTTAGCATTCTCTTGGTATTATTTTGCCTAACGGACATCACATTAACGGTAAGCAATCGTCATCTGCATTCAAATATCTAACGTAGTAATACATATTATTGTGCAAAAACTTGTCTAATATGGCGGACGTATCGTTGAAGTATATTTTCGGAAATTTTAAAAATGACTTTTGCACGTTCACGATACACTTTCGATCGCACACTCGTTAGGGGTCCGTTTGTTTCAGATTTACGATCCAAATTTTCACACGACAAAACCTCCGAGACGCCGTGAACCTTTAGAACGACACTATTCGAACAAAGGAAGCTTTCTATTGAGCCGTGAAGAGCAAACATCAGCCGCATCCGATTGGGAAGAGGCGAGAGGTGTGGACTCCGACGAAGTGGCTACTGCGATTGTGGAAAAGAGTAAATGGAGTCCATGGGTTAAAACAGTTGGTACCGAGATTGAGCAAAGGCAAGAGATAAAACTCATTGCTGTTCACGACAGCACTGAAAGCGAGCAAATCGAACAAACGAAGCAGAATTTCGACAACGATGCTACGCACTTTGAGTCAAATCCTTCGTCCAAGAAAGAAAGTTATCATCATAATTATGAACAAAATGGGCGCGATGAATATTCCAAACGCTTTTCTAGTGCTGAGAAGGTGAAAGAGGATTCCGAAGAAACCCATGGGATTCCGCCTTTTGATAAACTGACAGAAAACCAAGAGACCTATCTATACCAAGATAGCTTCACTTATCACAAGGTGCGAGTTCGATTCTTTATAATGGGTGCACACACTCAGTGGCTTTACATAGTTAGGAATGTGTTTTAACGGTTCTTGCTATAAATAATTGCAGAAGCCGCGAAAAGAGAAGATACTAAGTTCAGGAGCTTCAACGCATTCCAGCACCGTTGCGAAGTATAATTCCGTATCTGGAGTAGAATGTCCCTATGCAGGCGCGAGTGGACAATTCGTTTATCCTCCGGACTGCAAGTTCTTTGTCAACTGCTGGAACGGACGGGCGTTCGTTCAGCCTTGCGCTCCAGGAACGCTATTCAGTCCCGAGAAACTTGAATGCGATTTTCCACACAAGGTTAAATGCTACGGTGGTGAATTGGCAGACTTTACTTCGCTTGACTACCTGGAAGACACTGCCAATCGGGAGCCGTTCGTGCAAATTTCAAAACCTCAAATTCTGCGGGAAACCGCGAATTTCAATGTAGGTCGAAGAATTCTTAAAGATCTTGTATCGAATATATCAAACTTATTATTTCTTTTAGGCAATAAAATGTCCTCCACACGTAACTGGTTTATTAGCTCATGGATCAGATTGTACTAAATATCTTCAATGTGTCAATGGCGATACCTACACAATGAATTGTGGCCCTGGAACTGTGTTTAATCCGACGATCAATGTATGCGATTGGCCATACAATGTTAGGGGTTGCGAAGGTTAACGACTGATAGCTAGTTAAGAAATTATTATTTCCAGATTTCTGTGTTAAGATACGTAATATTGTTTTTTATACAGATGCGTTGAAGAATGTTGAAGAGGTAGCAGCAGCCACTGAAGTCTATCGTCCGCCGAAATCAAGGGAGACCTCACAGACAGTTAAAAGGAAGGTTGAGTGTCCTGCGTATCACACGGGGCTACTGGCACATCCAGTTGACTGTAAGAAATTCCTCCAGTGCGCCAATGGAATTACTTACGTGATGGACTGTGGACCAGGAACAGTTTTCAATCCGACGTCATCCGTTTGCGATTGGCCGTATAACGTCGATGGTTGCGCCGGAGGTAGATAATACTATGATCGTACCAATAGCAATAGTTTTTTTTTGATTTCATTCTTTTTTTTCACTACTTTTCTTGTACATTAATACGTATTCTCCGTTCGTAAGCCTACGATGAAGACTCTCAGCCTGAGAAGACTTTCAGTGGACATTGGCCTGGAAACAGTAATGGGAATGTTAACACTTGGGAGAATCCACAGCAAAGTCATAATCGACGGGAAGAAACTCAACAGAATTCGCATAACGATCGGACTCAATCGGTATCGAGTGGCGTCGGCCAAGATCGACATCCTACTTCTTTTATCGGAAATAACAGTCGGCCAAGGGAAGATCGTACTGGTCACGATGTTCAATGGCACAACGAGTATCCCAGTTATTATCAGCAGCAGAGTGGATCCATGGACACTAATCTTAGGGAGACTGGACAATGGCAAGGAAGTTACGGAGTACCGGAAACCATGAACCGCAATCAAAATCAGCGCGGGTCCGTCTTCAATAACGGTCAACATGATTATCATTACGGTCAGGGGCACGATCGCCATTATTGGTATCGTCATGAAACAACCACGAATGGATACGATGATATGCATAATCCGTGGAAAATAGCAAAACCAGATGACGACGCGCCCAAAGAAGATCGTCAAGATACTTATCATAAGCATTATACCGGAATTAGGGGAAGCCAGGATATTCCAAAAGAGGCTACTCCAATAGATTCCTCAGATATTGGAAGGGGTTTCGGGAAAATCAACGAATTCAATGAGAATGTTTACGTGGACAGCAATTACAAGCTGCCCGAGGAAGTCGAGGGCACCGATAAGGACAGCGTCGGTACCTCGACAAACGTGCAGCATCATTCACTGAGTGAAAGTGATAACAGTGGTACTTCACTGGGCGGACGAGAATCGCAGGTGGTCCAACCAGGAAGAATTCGTCCAGCTCAGGCAGGAGGAATACAATTGGGTCAGAGGCCTGCCCTGAGCAATACCTGGAATCAAGGTACTTACAATTAGTATTTAGTGCATCGATGCGTAGACCCCATCGCTTTGGTAACGTTAAGTGCTAGCCTAGACAGTCTTATCTAGTATTAGGATGAAAAACTGAGTATTGGCGACAGGTGGGTATGAGATCTCAAGCGGTAGACAACGGACGGAAACTCTAATTACTCCTTTAACGATTAACAACACAAATGACACATCGCCATGCACGACACGCACGGACACGGCTTTTTCCGCTAACACTACTTGCCGCTTTGCAAATGGCAGCCAAGGCACGAACTTTAGCTTTCAAGCTGGCACAAATCAAGGTTCAAGCTTTCGGCCTTCGTCGACTCATGCCCAAATCCATCCGAATCTTGGATATGGCAAAGAATACTGGGTAGCTACTGAGAGCGACCCAAAGAGCACTTTGCAGTTGGAGGGGCGATCCAAGAATACAATGAAAGACAGCGCTATCAAGGGAAGAGAGCGTGAGACCAAGATGAGGCGACCGGAAATCGAGAAGAACACAGAGGAGGACCAAGGCAAAGGTATCGTTGTAAGAGATTCAGGGAAGGTTAACGCAGTTTCAGGCACTAATAGGATGGCGCAAGGAGGAACGTTTAACCAGTGGTTTGGAAGAACGAACATTCGTGTGGAGCCTGCGAAAGCCAGGCAGTTGGACTCGAGGTTAGATCAGTGGGCTGCCAAGACTAACATTTTCCAGCAAGCCAAGGGAGCATCGCGAACAGGTATTCAAGTTTTGGTACATGTATAAGATACTCGGACTAAATGGTAGCTTGAGCGGGCTACTCATGGAGATCGTTCTCTGTCCACATTATAGATGCAAAGACAGGGGGACTTGAAAGCCCCGTGAAGATCGACGATCCGCGCAGAGTAAAGGGTATTTATGTCAATGTGAACGGCATAAAGGGTCACTACATTACAAAAGAAGTGGAGATAAATCAGGGACATTCGAAAGCTCAAATCTACACGTACGCTTTAAATAAGACTTATGCCAATTCTTACGGTTCACGAAAACCGATAGTATCTCCCGATGTCGAGAGATCGACAACAGAACAGGTGGCGCATTCGGACAGTTTAGATCTTACGGGCACAGCCAGTAATTATCCTCCTAGTAATCAAACGATCCACGGAGACTACGTTCGTCACTTTGAAAAGACCTTCGTGCCTGAGATAGATACTAGTACCAAGTATGAATTTTCTTCGAAAAAAATTCACAATACTTGGAATCCCGTCTTAGATTCTAATATAACGACGCCCGGACTAACGACGAAAGTGTCAATGGAAGTAGACAAGGCTGAAGCACAGCACCGGAAGAATGTCACTTTTATTTTCGACGATCCTATAGAGCCTGGAGTCCGTTTCTCAGCATCCGAAAAGAAAGAGGAGTGGAAACCGAAACTTGTTTTCAAGAATAAAACCGGAACGAGTGATGCGAATGCGTCAATCATGTCAATCAACAGAGAGAAGCTTGACACGGATGTCTTCAATGAGAAAATAGTATTTGCAGCAGGTAAATAGGTACACTCATGATACAAATAGACGATGTGTAGCCACTAGCGATTCTGCGTGTTAGACAGCGCCGTGACTGGACCCTTATTATTCTGATTGACTGACTTTACGTATGCTGTGTTGTCACGCCGCAACATCAGTCCATTTTGAGGTGCCATCTCTTCACGAACCGAAATAAGTCCCTTCAAAGTGAAACTGATGTTGCATTGAACGTGACGTCATTGGCCCATGCGCGACCTTGAACAAAGTACAACCGCTAGTGGCTATATCTCGTATATTTGTATCATGGGTACACACAGGTACGCTGTTCGTAGGATTCCATGGGTGCGCGCATGACCAGTAGGACTTAGTTTAAATATTACTTCGATCTATGGTAAGTGTTTTTTTTTCTTTTGTCCAATTGTTTTTTGGCAATTGCGGCTTTTTGCTCTCCATTTTTGCTTCTGGGGATCGATTACATGCATCAGCATCGAAAGCATGTGAAATTCATTTTTTGAGGCGTTAGTTTGTTAAGCTCACAGAGGAGTGTGTCAAATAAAAATCAATCGATTTATTAATTTACTTTCAGAAGAACCTCCATTTCCCGTGTATTACATACCAGCTGTACAACCACTTGGAATCGAGCAGTCAAAGAAACATCGATCAGTTACTCCAACCTCAGGAAAGGTAGGGACAACATCAAGAATCGCCCTCCTCCTAATGTACGAGTTCGTGAGAGTCTTTTTGATGACAGGTAATAAGACTACGCGGTGGGTTGACCCTCAGAGACGGTTATGTTGAAGTTCAAGGTGTGCAACCAGGTTGGGGTACAGTTTGCGACTCGAGAAACCAATGGACTCTCAAAGAGGCTCACGTTGTGTGTCGCCAGCTTGGATATTTTAGGTAAAGGTTTTATCAGTAAAAATGCAGCTTGGTCATAGTCCTTTGATAAGGATGATCAGAATGATAGCAGTATGCATTTGAATTTTCTAAGTTGTATCGTGTACGTAGAGGCGCCGAGATGGCATGGCAGGGAAGACTTAATCAAGCGCACTCTCCCATTTGGATCGCCGCCAGCAGCGTGACCTGCTTCGGGAACGAAACGAACTTTCAAGAGTGCAAGTAAAATCGCGAGATTCGAGTTTATTTACATGCAGCTTATTCAGTATCGGATAAGCCAATCCATTTGATGATTACTCAGGTTCATTCACGATCAACAATGCCAAGTGGAGCGAGATGCAGTTGGAGTTCAGTGTCTTCAAAATAGAGTCGCACATTGTCGTAGCGATGAAATTCCGCACGGCGGACAATGCTATCATCTGGCCAGTCCTGATTCAGGACTGAATCATGCCGAAGCTCTGAAGTACTGCGCCTCCAGGGGAGCAAGATTGTTGGATATTACTAGCCAGCATGAAAATAATTTCATATCCGAGTGGCTGGTTCAAACACATCCAAGTGTGAAGTCGATTATGACATCTGGTCTTGGATTTACTACTATGAATAGAACCGTCTGGATTTGGCAGGACACGAATAGCGCAAAGTTCAAGTGAGTTCGGTTAGCAGGAAATCGGCGTGAACCTTCGAGTAAATGATGAGCGCTTCTGAGAGGGTCTATTTTACCTGACGGCTAGGTTCAGCAAATGGTGGCCAGGCTGGTTGGACGACCACAGGAAGTCTCCGTGGGTGAGCTCCAGGCCTGCCTGCATCATCATGAAACGAAAGTTTCCTTGCCACGAACATCCCGAACATTCCTGTCTGACTGATTACTTTTTTTGGGACGCGGAGGACTGTGCTACATCCTTCCAAGGACACTCCTTCATTTGCGAAAAACCCTTTAATGACATTGGTACAGTTTTTATTAGGTGTTTACCTGTTCGAGTGTTTATAATATTTTTTTACATTCTTCGATCGTCGTCCAGGTTGCGTTTCCGGCAAAGGGGATGGATACTCGGGCACAGCCAATATAACATTTTCCGGAAAAGATTGTCTTTTCTGGGACGACGAGATTCTAAAACATTCTTTGGTGCTGACGGTGAGTCTTGCTGTATGTAAATCCATGAGTGAACTTTTTCCTAGTTTCGATGCTGATGTTACAGATACTTCCCGATTGGATTAAAGGAAAGCTCGAAGGGCATAACTACTGCAGAAATCCCAATCCGATGGAGGAATCGGTGCCGTGGTGCTTCACTGCTCTCGGAGAGCGCGAGCATTGTGACATCCCAGCGTGCAGTACATTAGGTAAATTCCGGCGATGCTAATACCTGCCACAGCAGCATCCAGTTCATCACGAATAGATCTCACTATTTCTAGGTTCGGAAAAGTCGAACGTTGGCAGTGGTTGCAAGCCCAAGTACTTTGAGTGCACTGCCGGAGAGTGCATACCTGAAGCCTGGCTCTGCGATGGAGACAAGGTAATGGATTAATTCTATCTGTATTTTTGCAACATTATTGACGCTTAGGAGCGTCTCTTTTGCATCTTTTAAGGACTGCACGAATGGGGCGGACGAGGAATCCTGCGCTCTGCACTTGGATCACTTCACAAAGACTGCGAAGCACAGATTGAAAGGACACGATGTTGAGAAGTGGCTAAATACTCCGTTGAAGACGTGTGCGCTCAGATGCAAGGAAGCGGACTTCACGTGCCGATCATTTGCTCACAAGTATGTTTTTAAAACGTGTAGTTCATTTGGGGCTACTTCCTTTAATTTGACCGATACTGATTCTTAGTATTTTGCAAAATATTTGTTATCGTTAGTTTCGGACGCAATGTGTGTTTACTGAGTGATGGAAACGTCGGCCTTACGGGTGCTCTCGAACCCAGCAAAGAGTTTGATTACTACGAAATGACAGACAGATCCGTCATTTGCAATGACATGTTCCGATGCAACAATGGAAAGTGCATCAGTCAGTTGCTGCGCTGCGATGGCAAGAATGACTGCAACGATCATTCGGATGAAATCACTTGTACACTCGAGGAACTCGGCTATGATATCCGGTTGTCTGGCACAAACAACAGTCACGAAGGAAGAATCGAGGTGAAAGGTAAGTGAAGAGTACTCACATCCACAATGGACTCTAAATGACAGCACTCAGTCCTCAGACTGAAAGATTTATGCTATAATAATTCGCTCGAAATTAATAGGGTTCAATAATAGTTCCTTGTCGGTAACAGGAGACATTTCGAATTTGCTCCTTTTGTAATTTTACATTTTTAACAAAATAATGACTTATTCAACTTTTCTTTCCCGTCGAACTAGTACCATTGCGAGGAACTTTGCGTTTTTAACGGGATGTGTGATATTTCATGATCGCTAATTGCTACAAGTTTTTGCTAGGTTGTAAAATATGAATTCAGCGACAAAGATTTAGAATCGGTTTTGCGTAGTGCACGGCGAATGGGGCCAGGTCTGCGACGATGGGTTTGGCATGATCAATGCTGGAGTCGTCTGCAGGGAATTAGGTTTTGAACTGGGAGCTCTCGAGGTCAGACCAGGGGGATTCTATGGCAATTTGGTACCGTCGACGCGCTTCTTCGTCGACCAGCTCAAATGCCGCGGCAATGAAACTTCCCTGAGACAATGCGACTTTGATGGGTGAGCTATGACACACTGCTCCCAATGTTTCATATGAATTTTCAAGGTCCGCCACCTTCGAAAACGCAAGACTTCATTTCTGCGTATTTTTTATAGCTGGGGTGTCCATGACTGTCTACCGGAGGAAGCCGTAGGCGTCGTCTGCAAGACTGCGATAGACACCTGCCAGGAAGATCATTGGAAGTGCGACAATAGTCCTGTTTGCATTCGAACGGCATTCATTTGTGACGAAGTGCAGGATTGTCCAGACGGCGCCGATGAGAGTCCCGAGCATTGCGATGTACGCAGATGCCAGCCAATTTGTTAGACTTTTAGTCCTTGCTCCATTGTTTCCAACTGAATGCGCGAAATATGATATCGCAGGTACCATTTGAATTACGTCTCGCAAATGGCAGCAGTCCACTCGAAGGTAGAGTTGAGGTGCGTCATCATGGAATTTGGGGAACAGTGTGCGATGACGATTTTACGACGGCGGCAGCCACTGTTATCTGTAAATCGCTTGGCTATGGGGGGCCAGCGATTCCTAAAAAGAATGGGGCCTTCGGTGCTGGCGAGGGTCCCATATGGCTCGATGAGGTATCGTACGAATTTGCTTACCTTTAAGCGCAGTTCGCATCACTTCATCTCTTTTGACCCGTAAAGTGTTTTGGAGATACTCCTCAAACACACTGCAGCTGGTTTGATCTTCCAGGTATCCTGTCAAGGAAACGAGAGCCAATTGTATCGATGCGAGCACAGCTTTTGGGGTCAGCACAATTGTGGCCACGACGAGGATGCAGGAGTAATTTGCACCGTTGGAGACGTCTTTGCGGAGTCTGAGGTAATCTCCCATTGACAGAGTAACATTGTCCCATTCCTTGAGTTATACCTTTGCGCAATGTAAATGCCATCTATAAGTGCCGTACGAATTATTATCGATTACCAGCTAACTAATAATAATAATAATAAAGGGATCAAACGTGCTTCCCTTTCACGAGAACTCCTCGTATCTATACATTTTGTATTGTAGCTCATTATCCTGTCTGAGTTTATCTTATTCATTTAATATTTACTATAAATGTACTGTTGGCGGAGCAGCACGCGAAGGAAACTGTACCGTATCTTCCGGAAGTAAGTATAAACGATCTGCTACCGGCCGAGTGCGGCAAACGACTCGAAGATTTTCCCGATGACAGTCCTTTCTTTCAAAGAGTGATCAGGGGTAACGTTGCACCGAAAGGGTCATATCCGTGGCAGGTAATCATTTCAATTTCCATATCAGAGAGTGTATGATTTCCGTATGAAAAAAAGGCACCTTTGATTAATGTCGAAAGGCCAGTATACGAGTGCGGGGACACAGCCGATCGAACCACTGGTGCGGCGCTATTATTCTTTCTCCATTGCACGTCCTTACGGCTGCTCACTGTCTCGAGGGATACAACAAGGCGACGTACGTAGTGCGCGCTGGGGACTATAACACAGAGGTGAGACGATTCGACTATTCGACTATTCGACCCACTCTCATTGCTCGTTTCATTATTGTCGAGAGAATCGCACGAGGAAAGATTCGAATGTTGCCGCTACTTTTAGATCGATGAAGGAACGGAAGTGGAAGCGAATATCGAGGACTACTACATTCACGAGGACTTCCGGAAGGGTCAGCGCATGAACAATGACATCGCTCTGGTGTTGCTCAAGGGTCGAGGCATCCCATTGGGCGAGAACATAATGCCGATATGTTTACCCGCTGAAAATCTCGAATATCTTCCAGGACTTAATTGCACTATAAGTGGTTGGGGAAGCGTAGAGACAGGAACTTCCGGTAGGAGAAAAGTTGATTTATCGGTATCTCTACCCATAGAAGGATTAAACATTCTCGCTACGTTTTCCTGTCGTACCTTCGTTTCGTCTTTTCAGGTCATTCGCGAGACTTGAGATTCAGCTGGATACCACTGATCGATCAGTCGATCTGCCAGGCTAGTTACGTCTACGGTGAAGGTGCGATCAGCGACGGTATGTTCTGCGCAGGATTTCTCGAGGGCGGCGTCGATGCTTGTGACGGGGATTCCGGGGGTCCTTTAGCGTGCTTTCACAATGGTCAGTAGCAAAATTACGATACTAGATATTTCGGTATTGCATTCGCATATTATAAAACCCAACGAAAATTACTGCGTTTAGGAGCGTTCACCCTGTATGGAATAACCAGCTGGGGTCAACATTGCGGCGCGGAAAATAAGCCTGGCGTCTACGTTCGGGTCGCTCATTATCGAAGATGGATCGATCAGAAGATTCGTGAATCACTCGCCGGCCAATAGAGTTTAAATGGATAGGATTAATAAATACAGAGTTACACCTGCAACTTTTGTTAATCTGCACTTTATTTCGTAAGACATCATTCTTTCTACATAATATTAATGGTTGTTCTTCTATTTTGTTTGTTACGTTGTGTTATTGAATTTGTGTATGTATGTACAGTGGCTCCAACGTATCAAAAGGCGAAATAAAGGCATTGAACTTAATTCAAGTGATCGGCGATATTTACAGAATACGAAAAAACGAACTAAATCCGATTCGTCATAAATCTTTGTACCAGAGTGTCATTATTAGATATTGATATTCGTGCAAGTATGTGCTCTGTAATTTCTATCTATTATTACTCTCCGCCTCTGTCCACTGTGTTTGGCTTTGCTTAATATTTCTTCGCGCCTTATTATTTTTTACTCGCAGCTCATTTAGAAAACACTGTCTTTGTGTGAGCGAACGTAAAGTTTGACCAATCACCAAGTGTCTGATTGTCACGAGTTACAATTAATGCCACGAGACGCGATAAATAGGCATGAGACAAACTGAAATGCGCATTCTGTCTTATAGTCGGATTTATTAAAATTTTCAGTGGTCGAAGTTTCCTGGCTCGGTGGACAGCGACGGGGAAGATTTGTGTGAAACGCCAGAGCAGTCTAAGTGTAAGATGAATTTAGTGCATTATAAAAGTGTCACGTCGGATCGAGAGGTGTAACAGTCGATTGATTAGTCCTGTGATTGTGTTGTGCGTATCAGACCGGTTAAAGATGATTGGGGAAATCAATGTTTTTTCCACATAAAGTCACTTAAGGGAATGTCGAGCGAAAATAAACACACACACACACACACACACGCGCGCGCGCGCGCGCGCGCACGCACAGATCACAAAATTAAACTTAATTCTAACTTAGAGGTTTAATTTAGGTATAATACGACCCAGGCACGTTCCATCCGCAAGAGAATTGAGTGTTTATTCGAATGTCTCGAATGACTTGGGATTATCTTCAAGTAATTCTAGTTATTCGATAGAGCTAATCCTTAGGAGAGGTTCTTGTCAGCGTGAACTGAAATACGTACTTGGATTTCTCGCGATACTCACTCCCTTAGGTCTGACTAAAGACTATAGTGACTAGATAAAAGCAAGGATACCAATTGTTCGACGAAATATAATTCGAATAAATGTTAAGCGAGTGTTCAGGGAACTGATCAATTTAACGGAACAACTTATCCTCGAGTTTCTCGTAAACAATTCGAAATTCGATTATGGGCTAACCTTATATCTAAAAAAAGCATTTGGATATATGTATGTATATACACAACTTTCTTATTTACAGATTATAATCATAACGCTTAGCTGTGAGAGACTAAAACGATGTTAGTAAATGAATTCACGTAAAACG
The DNA here is from genome assembly GCA_963971525.1 of Cephus spinipes. NCBI lineage: Eukaryota > Metazoa > Arthropoda > Insecta > Hymenoptera > Cephidae > Cephus > Cephus spinipes. The sequence continues at coordinate 413,947 of OZ020575.1, forward strand.
CTCAAGCTGGTAAAAGAGGTAAGCAATTATGCGCAGCTGTCAATAAGATTTCGTTTGCTGTCATCTCCTCTACGTCAGTCAACCTCACTCGCATTCTTGCATCTCCTCTCTCTCTCTCTCTCTCCTTGGTGCTTTCATACACAAACAAACGGACGCACGCTTCGCCCTTACTCTCCTCTATTTTCGCCTTACGTTAAGTCACATCCACATTAATTTATGGAAACATACGCAACACGCTCTTCGAATGGCTCGTTAAGTTGCGAGTGCTGCCTCCGACAAACAGCAATTGTATCCTTCGAAAAGAAAGTTTTCGTTTGACGAAATTGATGACGCACTGGCTAGTTTATTTCTGCGAGGCTTGATTTTACGAAAAAAGATTAAAAAAAGGGATTGACGTGAGGTGCAAAAAGAAGTGTGTAAAAAACGAACGGTATAAAAAGCGGCAAGTAAGAAAGAATGGACCTCTATACGCTTTTGATAATTTGTAATTTTCTATGCATATTGACAATGCGCTGTGTGTATGCGTACGATATATTTCATTTAGTAGATACTATTATGTAACAGCGTGTTATGTAATAATATTAGAGTGCGTGTAATAGTCAACTTCCATATATTTTAGATGACAGTGGCTCGAGCAATAAACCCGTTTCATTATCAGGCGTTAAATTGCAGAGAGGGTATAACCGACGAGGAGTCTATTTACAAGGTGAATTTAGCTAATTGGCTACGTGGATATTTTGCTATTTCGCGAGTAGCATTCGCGATGGTAACCGAAGTGAAATTTCGTTCGGACACAAAAGTTCTTTTATGAGTTCCAGGATGAATGTGTTGCATGAGGGCAAGCATTAGTCATTCTGGTTTGGCTGATTTGGCTGATTTTGTTTACTTTGCTTACTTGGGCTTACCCATCAGTTATGAAGTCCGATCGTCTGTCTGTTCATCCAGATTGCGACCTTCTGCTCGTGATTAAACTTCCATTTTAGAATTGCTTATTCCCGATCGATCATTGATTTAGATTCTAAAGTCTCTTGGTGTACTAATCGTGCGTCTGGTATTTGAAAACGTGTTCTTGCTCAAGTCGCACAGGCAAACAGACAAATAGACAAATAGACATTTAGAACTCGCACTGCAAATCGGCAAATTGCTCAACTATTAATATATCCAATTGTCAAATTGTCTATGGGACACAGTATGGATGAGATGATGAGACGTGTCACTGTTGATACGTAATGGGGTCGCAGGTCGAGGGTCGTCGCGCCTTTTACATTTCGGGGAAGCAAACTCTTGGTCCCTATACTTTCAAATCGATGACAGAGCTTCGAAGAGTCTCTCTAAAATGAGGAAACGAAGGAATTCTGTTTTCGTTTTATTTTGACTTTCTCCATTGAGGAGCATGGCGCCATCTGTTAGGACATGATAAAAAGTTTCAAGGGAAAAATGTTGCTGCACATCAGGAAAACATGACGTTGTGTCATCAGTCGTCTAAAAATTCAAATCAGGATTCAAGCAAGTTCGCTCAGATTTGAGTCAATCTGTTCCACTTACACTCCAGCTTCAACTTAAGTTACAGGAACGAATCTATTATTCACACCTAGGTTTGTTAGCGTATATCAAAAGGACTATTAATTATATTTTATGTACTATATACTAGGTACTAGGTACTAGGTACTATGTACTATGTATTGTGTGTTATATACAGGTGGAATTCGCGCAAATATATCTCATGCTCACGCCCCGTATGGCCGCCATTCCTAATCCTGCGATCCTCGTGAAAAAATTCAGTCCATGGGAATTATCTACCTGACGAAATTAAAAAAGAACAAAACATCGTCCTTGTTCATTTGTTCCTTCGGCCATTCATGACTTGGCGATTACTTAAAGATTCTATGTCTATGTCACTTTTCCTTGGCATTTTGAGCCCGTAATCTTAGTTTCCCAGTGTTTCTGTTTCTCTCTGTGCACTTTGCCATCGGAACATTGAATCGGGCGAGACTGAGTTCAGCGCTTGTGCTTAAGATTTTCATGAACGAGAAAACGTGTGAGGCTTAGGAACTATACTTACTGCTGTAGTCGATACTGTCATATGAACTTTATTATAGTCTCTCAGGCGAATTTCGATGCTTGAGGGTTGATTCACACTGTAGCGAAACTAAGCAAAATTTCTATTATTTTCTCACCCCCGTCACTCTCTGCCTTTGTTTCCAGATAAGGGTATAACGAAAAGTTGCCCTTGCTTTGCCTCGCTTCGCAGCAGTCTGAATCATCCTCGATTCGTTCCGACAATGTCGGTCGTCGAGACGCGGATATAGAGAAACCGAGTGACGTCGGGCCAACATCTGAATATGCTTCGCCAGTCTAACTAATCGTAAGAACGCGTGAGATCTCTTCGTGTATTTTCGATCGCGAGCAATCTCAGAGCAAATGCTAGATTAATACCTTCTGGTAATACTTGTTCCTCGGACTTCTCTTCATTCCTCTTCTTCTCCTTTGGCATTGATCTTCTTCCGTTAATGAGCTCGACCCTCCGGTGAAATTAGTTCATTCGTTACACTTCTACTAACATATTGGCATAACTATTAGAACTGGATACGTAATAACATTTTTAGCACATTGTACTATAGTACGCAGAACTATCCAGTTGAAACGCATCAATCAGATTTGGCAGCTGGCACGCTTAAACCGAATGTCCCTTTATAATAGGAATAATGGATGTGTGTATACCTATTAGTATCTCTCACGTTCCGTGCGTTTGATCGAGGCTCGATTTCACTGGGCGTTCAATTCGGACCTAAGAACATTTCAAAGATTAATTTTACGGGACGACATGCATTGGCCTGTTTGCCCAAGAATCGCGTCAATTGTTTGACTTACTTTAAAGATTTGTAACGTTCCTTCTCGGGGTTGTTGTCCGGCGGCTCGCACTCGAACGACGCCAAAGCCAGAGCTGTGCGAATCGACGAAGATTAGACACAAGTAACAAAGATTTTACTTCGAAACGCGACTCATCGTCTCTCGGTCCATCGAAACGCGACTCACCGTTTTCCGTGAGCACCGGACTAGCTTGGAGAAAAGCTATCACTCTGGAATTCTTCTCGAAGGGACAGGCCACTTGCTTCCATGCGATGAACTCTGTGACCTGCTTAGCGAGCTGCCAGAATTTCTCAAAATTGATGTGCCCGTTCGGTAGTCTGAAAGACGAAGAAACGAGAATCTCAGAGAGGCGAGTCTTCCTGATAACTTGATAACTTTCTGCGAGCCGACAGCAGTGTCGTAACTTTGAGGATTCGGTATGGGAGCCGAGGGGGCGGGAAGAATGGAAAGAGGAAGCATTGGATTGGAATCGAGAGAAGATTGCCCCCGCGTAACCGTGCACACCTACGTACGTTCACACGTGTCGAAAGATTCGAAAAAGTCGGCCAAGTCGGCAGAACCGACGCCTCGGAATTATGAGAGGCGAACTTTTGAAATTTCTCGCCGTGAAGCTGACGTATTCGTTAAGCACAGTGCAGATAGAATATTTGCATAGCTCTATCAGTCAACACCTGTCCGACCGATCAGATTGCTTTCACCTTGTCCACCTTTCCCGAAGGTTTTAAATCTTTTGAACCTTTCCTATATTTTCCATGTCTTCGCGAGTTTCGGTCTTCTCGCCACGCTACCTAAACCGTTAACACCATTCGCGAAGCAGCACAACTTTTGCCATTACAAGTTTAATAAGTTTACACGCATACAGCGACGTCCAGGAGCGTGAAAAGGAAAGACGACGGTATCCATTACTGCTGGAAGCTTCTTGAAAAATATCGAGAGATTTTGAAATAAAATTAGTAGATTGGAAAAGGGAAAGACGGAAAGACGGAAAGACGGAAACGCGAGAGCAGCGCAGGAGATCGAGGAATCTCACTGAGATTTACATAAGTTTCATAAGTATGATAAAAATTAGATTGAGGGCGTTAGGTTAGGTTAGGTTAGCGGACAATTCTAAGAGGACTTACTTGTTGCTGCATCCTTCGTTGAGAAAGTAGAGGTCCTTTACGAGAAGACTAAAGAACGGAACGACTATTCGCTGTCGCTCGTCCGTCGCACCGGCGCTCCGCCACATTGCCGCTTTTAAAGTACTTCGGTAGCTGCTGAAGTTGCTGCTGGGATCCATCTGATGCTCCAGGATCGAAAACTTGGCTGACTGGACCTTTGACCACTGAAAAGGATGAAAGGAACGATGTAAGATGAGAAGATCATTTGAAAGGTATGGTTGCGACTCTGAGAGCGATCGTATTAATCGCATCGATCGCCTCGATCGAAGAGCCCTGAGATCTACGCGTAAGTTCTCGTTGTCGGTCTAAAGTTTGCGAATTACAGGAGAAAACTTTGATAAATCCTGGTGAATTCTAGCAGCAATGTGCCTGAACGGGCGCTTCTGCTCCCAATGATCGAACAGCAGGACGGAGGAGGAGCAGGAGGAGCAGGAGGAGCAGGAGGAGCCCGAGGAATACGGCCAGCAGCCGCGTTCGTGCACGCGTGAAGCATGTTTCCGACAGACGGTAGATGCATCTGACTTGGCATTGAACTGCAATCGAATCGATAGTATTGCTTTCGACTGCCGTGGCGGCTTTTCAGATATCGAATTTAACGGCATCTGTCGGCAGCCTCGGATGAGGTCATCGACCTGTAAAGCTTTTCCTCGGTAACCTCTGCTTTCGCCCCGAAAGCATGTTTAGGACACGAAAGACGTATTCTCATATTGTTTCTCTGCGATTCACAGCAACTCCTAGAATAATTTAATTAATTTCCGAGGCAAAATTACCGCGAGACAATCACGCTCGTGACGCAGGATTTCTTCCGTCTGCTGAGTTTCTAGCTTTATCCCGCTTTATACCTTTATGTTTTGATAAATGTTTAATACCAAGTTATCTTCCATGCAGCAACTGAATATTGTCGCGTCAATGCGAAACGGAACTCTGACTAGCAAAATATAATAATTTCGCTTTGAAATTCATATATGCAATACGCGCGTTCGCGATTACGAGGACTGTAGTGTATTTTACTCTTTAATATTATTTTATTGACAATACTTCATGACATGACGCAATTTTAAAAAGGAACAGGAAGCATGAAAACTAACATTTGAGAGAACATACATTCGAGTGGAATAACGAAATAGGTAGCTGGATGATTTCAATGAAGAATTAAAAGCGAAACTTCTGCAATTTGTTGGTCGCAAACGAAATGTATAATTTGTGACGTGATTTTTCGAATCACGGTCCCAAGGCAGCTCCGGTTACCGATACAGATAACGTTCTCGATTTCTGGTTCCCTTCGGGTCGCCACCCTGCTCAGAAGCTGCGCTCTCGGATTGATTCGTATAGTTATGTCAAGGCTCTCTTAAGATTTTATTATGGTTTAGTTGACGTCGAGGTGCTCGAATCTGCCGAGGGGAGATAGTCTCGACGTACCGAGTTGTCCGGCAGAGGAGAGTGCCCGACGGAGACGTCTCCACGGAGCGGCAGAAGTCCGGGTGAAACACCCAGTTATTACCGATTCGTTAAGGAACGCTCTCGATTTGGTTTAAAGGGACGACTCGAAGGAGATAGAAGAGTTATCGGTTAAAAGGCTCTCGACCAATCAGATGATCAGAATTATTAGTTCTCGAATTTGGCATTTGGCTATTGTCAAAGCAGTCTGTCTCGGGGCACCGACCGACGTGTCACGGGCTGGCTCGCGCTCCCGTGCTATCTGTTGATAGTTTTTCTTGCCGTGTTTCGCTACGGTATAGCATTTTCTCGATTCGTATAGTTTTCGCGTTGTTCTCGCGGTATCCAGGCAATTCTATGAATTCCTGTGAGTGTTCCGGAGGTGTAGTGCTGTGCTTTAGTGCAGTGTCCACCAGAGTGTCCTTTGGATCCAGTTCTCGGCCTCCACGGATTAGCTGCACCAGCTCCGGTGAGTACTCCTAATTTATTAATTGGTGAAGGGATTTCGATTTTACAGCTCCGATTCGTTCTGCTACGTTCTCGATTCGTCGCTCTCTGTCTCTCGCACTATTTGCCGGACTCTTACACCGACCCTCTGTACCTCAACCTAGCAGCCTGAGCGGCCGCGCATTTCCGTAACCGTCCGTTCTCGTTCGTGCATCCAGTTGCGTTTGCTGATTTTACGCGACCCCAAAGGTCAGCACCTACGGTTTCGTGTCTCGATTTTAAGCGTCCCCAAAAATCGACAGGATCCGTTAAGCTATCGCCTCGTCTGACAGGTTCCGTCAGAGTTCTCGTTTTGGTGGAGTTGGGCCTGTTCCACCCCAACTCCCAGTTTATACCGGCTCGTCAGTTCCCGGTGAAAAAAGAATTGACTGGCGCCCGTCTGACTTGCGAATGCACGAACGACGGGTGGACGGCCGAAGGTAACGTAGGTTGGTTCTCGAAGATAGTTCGTTCTCGTATGTTTTGCTATCGGTGTCGAGTTAAGGAAAAGAATTACGTTACAAATTTTAAATGGCAATCATAGTTCCCTCGTGGAGGAAAGATACGGGAAGTTTCTGTAGAATGCTAGCTGAATTCATCATCTTGTTGGATTCGGGAACAATTGGGCAATTCCACTAACTAGCGCGTTTGGCCTGTTGCAAAGCGAATTTTGAGTATTCGTAATCCGGATTCGATTAAAAGTGCGTGAAATATTAGCGAATTGTAAATTTTCATTAACGAAAATTGCCGCGAGAACTCCAGACCAGTACGTTCCGCGTAGTTTCCGCAATTATTTCGTAAAGCCCTATAAATCAGCTACGCGAACCAAATGAACACCGAATAGATGTAGTGCGATTCTGCCAGAATACCAGAATACAGGATATCGGGATACCAGAATACCAGCCTCTACAAGCCTGCAAACCCACGAGTCTGCTAGTCAGCTAACTAACCCGTCATACAACCTGCCTGTCTGACTGTTCGTTTGCCCATCATCCGGTGTGCTACTATTTAGCCCGGCAAAAAGCACAAAATCCTGTAGGCCTGCAATTGAAAACTGTGGACGTAAGTGAATTGAGAGCAATCATTCGATGCACGATGACAGACGTAGCGGAGGAAGTGTGGAGCGACCGGACGGGCAGCTCTTCAACAACAATTAGCTGCGAGGAAAAGCAGAGCTGAGGACGTTCTTCTTGAAATAGTCGGTACAACATAAATGTCCATTATTGCTGGCCGAAGTCGATGGCCATGGATGAATATTTGGATTGGAGACAGATGGATCAAGTACCGTGACACCTCCTGCAAATACTCAACCTGATTGACGGAGTCTTTAACTTATTATCTGAAGTTGCACAATTATGACAATTAGCTAATATTTGCGCTACAGCGCCAGCTAACTCGGAACTTCTTAACGAGGGCAAATGCCGACCTATATTTCATAGTTTCCTACATAGACTGGCAGGAACTAATAGGGAAATTCAGTTAAACCAGTTTAGCGATTTTATGTCGAGTGCTAAAGCGTCTAGCCATTCGTTTGATTGGCGACTCGCGAAACCACAGAAAAATCCTAGTTAAACTCCCACCAGAGACATAATTGCACGGTTCACGGTAAAGTGTTGAGACTGGACCCGGATTTGAACCTGGATCTTTCGCGTTTCAGGCAAGTGCTCTGATCGCTAAGGTATCGAGGGTCCGTGTCGTCACTTTCCCGCGGGACTCGTGGTAGGGCTCCCCCTTCCCCCACCTCACAACGCTACTTCGATAATCTACAGAATAATTGGCAACTTACCGTTTTTTTTAGTCTGGAAATCGGCGACATATTGAGGCCCGCAATGATCGCCATCAGAGAGTTGAAATTTCCAATGTTGAAGCATTCCCGGGCCGTTTCTATCCAGTACTCGACCACTCTGACCCGTTGCTTCTTCTTTGCGTGCTGAAAGTGGACGAAGTTGAAGAAGTAGAAGCTACGTTTGAAAAATCGTTAAGCACGGTCTCGCCTTTAGTTTCCGAACCCCATCCTCAAACCCGGAAAAGTTCTCGTACGTTTTTGCCGGAAGGGGAAATCCCTGGCGGCTGGATGGCCAGAGTAGACGGAACTAAGGGACTCTGCTACTCCCGGAATATCCCACGAGGTTATCTACCGATCTGAGGCAGGCGTGAAACTTTTGTTTTCATGACGAGCCACCCTCTAATATTCATACTAGCGAAACGTGGCTCGTTTTCGGCTTCCCTGAACTTTCTAGTCGACAGAGTCAGCCCCCCCCCCCCCCCCCCCCCCCAATGACTCGGGACGGGTTTACGGTTACGGTTACGGTTACGTCACGAACTCTTCATAATTGCCTTGATTGGACCTTCGTGAGTTCTCGTGAATGTGAATTAAGAGAATTAAGAAAATTAAGAGAAGGCCCGAGGTATCTTCCATTTTGCACTTGAAGCGCAGACTTTCGCCACTCTCTTACCTTGCAGACTTCCGTTGCAACGAAGTAACTCAGTCTGTTGAACCACTGCACATACGACTCGAGGTTTCGAGTTTTCTTCATGTCCTTGAAGGAGGTCTCCAGATGAGGTGACTCCTGGGGAGAAAGAGAAGTTTAGAATGACAACCGAGAACGAAGTAAAACGAATGCCGGCCTTCCAACCTTAGCAAAGGCCTGGACGAATTCTTCCGGTCCGATGTAGGAAAGCCTCTCGAGTTCAACGTGGGTCAGTTGCTGAGCGAGAACGGTGGCCGAAGGACACAGTTCCGTGACATCCACCTGCGCAACATAATGACATATTAACAAATGAGCTCACTCGCATGATTTACAGGATTTCAGGGAACAGTGGATTTCAATGTTAAAGCGTAAGACGTAAAGAGAAATGAATGGAAGTAATAGCCACAGGGCTGTACGACATGCAACAAATTAGTTGCAAAAAACTAGAGTTTTATTTTTAATGGCGCGGCGAGGAAAGAGACAGAGACAAATGTCATGAAGTTCGGGGAAAGTGACTGACGGATTACAGAGGGTAAAAGTTCTAAAAAAAGGGGAAAGCGGAGAAAAGTCCCTAGTTCGACTTTAGAAGTATTTATACCGATGGCAGTGAACATTCGAAATGGAAGCAACAGCAATGGACGTGTATTCCGTCTCGTATCGGAGGAAAGTTCTCTGCACTATTCGTGCTGGTGAAAATTTATACTATGGGGAGTCTGGTTGGTCGCTGCCGTCACTACGTGCCCACTAACTGACTGCTCCCTGTCGGAATTGCGAACTGCTGCGCAGAAATTGGCAAAACTGCTTCACGTCGATTTCTGATCACACCAGTCTGCGCCAATCTTTTATTTTCCCTTCTCAATCGAGATTTCTCATCGATCCTTTAGTCTTGGCCATTCTGGCACCGTGCAAGGCCAAACCGACGGAATTCTCAGGGCAGCCCTATTAGACAACAGTCCGGAATACACGTGAACATGCATACTGCATGACCTGCGGTCCATTCCATTCGTGGCTGCTGTCCCGCTCGAGTCGATCGATCCTTAAATTTTGATAATTTCGAATCGACAGTCGAGGTTTGGTCCAACCCAAAAATTCAACCCGTCCGATGAGTAACGAAGCATTTTGGAGTTTGACGGAGGACCAGAAAGCGATCCACGAATCTGCGAATGAGTGTGCTTTTATCTATGCTTGTGTCTCTACATATACTGTGGTGTCTTCGTCGCTCTTAAGCGGCGCTGCGGGATAGATGCTGCTTATGAATAGATGATGCTGTGGGCCGAGTGTGTCTATTGAAATTTGGAATCGGTGAAGCGAGACGGCCCTACGAATACGATTGTCAAGGCGACCCAAGGGACTCGCAATCCTCACATAAAGTGTCAGGTATTTGCTTGATTTTCAAATCACGCAGCCAAAGTCCTCTTTAAGCTAACCCTAGTTTCCCTAGTTTCGAATGACGACGGCGTTTCTCTCTAATTGTAACCCTTTCACCTTATGCCACGCGCTACCTGTAGGCCGAAACCAAATGCCGCTTATGAAGAACCTTGAGGTTGAAGCTTCGTTCTCTCGATATGGTCCATGGGAGGATGAACAGTGACAGTGTACGTATGCATTTAATATGTTCATGAAGGAAGGCGATGTCCGTACAATTTTGGAGGAAATATTTTGAATTTCCTTTAGCTATTATGGCCGTGGGAATGGCTCTAGGAGTTACCGTAATTGTAATTACTTTCTCTGTTATTCAAATTTCAACGAAAGCTATGCAAATTGCCGGTAATTGCGGTTTATGTTTTACCAATTACGATACGAAATTTTTGGTCTCTTTGTTAGGATACATTTCCCGACTCTCGTTAGCCGCATCGCGGGACACGATTAGTTCACGTTTTCCTTTTTTCGTTTCCATACCTTGCTGCTGCTTATTTATTAAGGGAGGGAAAATTTGGCATTTTTTAAAAAGGCCGGACGAAATTCACTCGATTCTTTCCCTCCAGGGGCAATTCGTCGAATGATCAACGGGTTCCGACACTTAGGCGCAACGTACGTCCATATATTTAATGAGCAGACTTTAAAGCGAGACGACAGAGAATGAGAGTCAAGGACTCAGAGTCGCCGAGAAATGAGATCAGTCAGTTGTGTGATTCGTATACAGCAAAATGGAACTCGGCGTTCCTTCTTCAATTACTTTAGATCGAATTATCGAGAGATTCGGCGAGCAGACGCGAGACACAAGGAAAAATCGGATTTATAGCTCGATGCGTGTTTCCTATGTCCCTATTTCTCTCTACTGTGACACGCACTTTCACTTCGTTACAGGAAGTTTCTATAGTTGCATGAATTGTTGCTGCCAGTGTAGAAGGCAGTTGCCACTGGCACTATTCGATTCGATGACAGGTCATCTCGCCGTACATCGTAACCGAAGCTTCTCGTCCGTGCGCCTCCAAAATATTCCGCTTGCCGCCACTTTCCGTTCGGTCCAACTTTCGGTTCGTCACTATGACGTTTCTTACTCTTTAATTTTCCCTTCATAAAGGACGAATAAATACAATATACTAGATCCTACATGGACTTCCAATTTATTATTTATTTATTGAGCATTTTATGGTATATTATAAATTATAAATGAACGTCATATCTATAGGATCCGCAGGACCCTTCGTTCGAGACTGATTGTCGAGTCTTTCTAGAAGATTACATTTAAAAAACTTCTGACGTCTCGACGCTAGAAAAGAATTGGACCTTTTATGGTTTTCTTTCTTGTACTTAACCGAGTTGTCTTTGAATGGTAAACCGCTTCTGGCTATTGCGAAATTCTTGCAAGCAGCGTCTTTCAAATTAAGCAGAAAAGTAATGAAACAGCCAAAGTCCTCATTTCTTCTTGTGCGACGAGTTCCCGTTTGTTTGATATGCCGTTACGAGGATTCCAGCGAGCATAAGGAGGTATCTTATGGCCAAGAAAGCTGCAGATGTCGGTTAACGGGGTTAACGGGTAGGAGATGATGGCGAGTAATGGCGAAGAATGCCGAGCAATACGAACTAACATCGAATTAGGTCTAATTCGCAACGCTGGAGCGAGTTTCTAAGGAAAATAATAATCTTAATCGTAAGTGAAGCTTCCTTGACAGGTAGATCAATTAACGAGAAAGCGAGAAGTCGCTGTACTTTTGTGTGTCGGGTGGATGCAAATCGACACGTGCAGGGATGCTGGACGACAGGAGAGTCTAAGGGGTAAAGAAGCGAAAGGATCGGTTGTCTCTATTGTGGCAAAGAGCATCGCAGCACTAGGAATAAAGTGGCCATAACATATTCCCAGATTCCAGGAAACGCGTTCCATATGGGACAAAGTTTGAACGGCCGCGTTACCGCATGATAATCCGACTCCAGACATGCGAATAAAGAAGAGCAATGGCTGCACCGATTATTCGAACAATTCTCAGCCTCGGGCGCGTTGCGCTCTCTTTCCGAAGGGAGGAAAAAGCCTGAAAAGGGAGGAAAATTGATAAAAGTTACAAACTCGAGTTTGATAACAACCAAGGGATATTCGTTCGAAATTTCCTTTATACCGGTAATCCCACAAAATGGCCGAAAATATTCGGGCTGGCAACCCTTCGCTTGGAACTCCAGCGGGTAAGCAATTTTTTACACACCCGTACGCAATAATTACACCGTCCGAAATAATCTCTCCATCCCTTTCTCTTTCTTTCTCCTCCTTTCTCTCTCTCGCAGGCATCCTCCCTCCTCCTTCCCACGCGCTATCCTCGCTTTTCTCTTTGCCTGGGCTGCTGTCGCGCAGCCTCACACAATTTCTGAAGCTTCCTGCACAGGAGCTCGCAATTCTCAATCCTTTGAAGAAAAACACTGATCTGGCGTTTCGTTGCGTCAATGGTTAACCGGGACCCTGGGATTCTGCAATCATGCAGGCTGCGATGCCTGCTGACGAGGCGGCTGCGCGTCGTCGCTTCGTCGGGGCGACGCGCGACGCTGATCGCTGATTCGTTGAGAAAAGCACGGGAGCGTCGCTCGCGGCATTCTTTTACATTTCCTCCGATTTCACGATATTTATATTCGAGACTAGACACTCTGAGAGAATTAGTCGGACGTGTGCACGAAGCCCAAGGTTAACGGGGCTTACACCCTAATTTGCCATTTTAAGTCACTTTATGTGACGGTTTTAACGGCATAAATGATTTTTATTGCCAGTCGGCAACGAAAGAGAGTCGAATAAAATAAAGGGAATGACTTCTCCCCCATTTCCTTCCCTTCTTTGCGAAGAGGGATTTTATTATCGGTACTATCTCTATACCCTTGGTGTTACTAACCTTAGCTTCATTTCGCAAAGCTGCAATAGTAGCACATTATCAATAAATCAAGTGAATCGGCGTTGCAAAGCTCAGAGTTCAGAGGCTCATTCTCAGTCCCATTATCCGCTCTCAATTATTTATGGCTCTCAACTCCTTCATTTTTTTGTCAGTCGGCGATCAGAGATTTATTGGAGGACCATTTTAAAGACGAGTGGTTTATCGCCTCTCACGGTAAGAACTGTCGATGTCATTTTTCTTTTTGTACAGAGACAAATACAAGGTCGGGAAAGCTTTAGATTGGCGAAAGCTACTCTTCACGGTGGGGGGGGGGGGGGGGGGGGGAGAGAGAACTGGTGAAATCGAATAAAATGATTTTATCCAGCAGCCTCGAAACTCTTCTTATGGCTGCTATCTTCGTCCTTCATCTTCGCTTGTACTGTGAAATTCGCTATAGCAAAGTTCTGTCGTCCATCCGTCCGTCCGTTTGTTCGTTCGTTCGGTGTCCCTGATAATGAGAGAACACAATTAACGCCCCTATGACTCCTCACCCGAGGGTGCAAAAACGCCGAAGTGGGTTTCCTCTGAAACCTATTAGAAAAGCAGCCACCGTACCACAGCTTCGCCGACGGGAACAAAAAAATTGAGAGCGTTTATTTTAAGCTTTACTCTTGACGCAACTTGGAAAAATTCGCTAAAAATATAAATGAGAATGGTATAGGGGCTTGCAGTACCTAATGTGGAAGGAGCACGGATGGTCGACCAAGTTCTATTTCACGAGGGTTAATCTTATTTGACACGATTTGACAATTGCGCTCGAAGTAGCTCGTGCTACGAATCCGATAGCCTCATGCTGGAAGCACGAATCAATTAAAATTTGATTAACATCGACTGGTGCTATATTTAATTAATTGATAAACTTGGAAATTGTAGCTACTATCGCAGGTTGTTTGATGGGTGTGTGTCAATGCAATTGCACAAATCGGGGAAGGTGGGGCAAGACGAGGGCTTTAATGAAATATTGCTGTCTGAGTAATTCGATAAATATATCATGATTGCTCCACCTTTATCAAATTTTTCTGGGTAACTCATCTTACTCAATCTGGACCGTTTTACCACAGCATCCTCAGTTAGTGTTTCGCGTGTGAGGAATGATTGATTATATTACAAAGCATACGAAGCGTAGGATTGTTTGGGAAGGCGCGTATCTAGGAATCTAACGGATTGGCGGGGGAAGGGGGGAGGGGTCGAAGTGGTTTGGTCCATAGAGAGATAGAAATATAAAAGAATAAAGCATTGGGAGAGAATACGTAGACGAACCTGAGTGAGCTGTTCAGCGGCAGCCTCGGTCGCCAGTCTGGCCAGGCCTTCCTCGTACCTCTCGAGGGCGGTCAGTCTTAGGAGTAAGTTCTGCAACAGGGCGGAGACTTCCTGCCTGGCGGCGGCGTCTACGGCAGCCACTTTCTGAGTGATGGCTCTTACGTGCCCCATCACTCTCTCGTCCCGGAAGTCGTACGGGAACGTTTCTGTCCACTCAGCAAGCAGTTGGACCAACCGAGGTACAAACCGGTGAAGACGTTCCTATGGCACAGATAGGACACGTTCCTCGTAAAGTTCACTGATATGTGGAAAGTATTGGAAAATCCTTGTATAAGGGCGTCTCGATTAGGATCGATATTGCATCAACCGAAGCACTCGAGATGCGTCGCCTCTTTCATTCTTGCATCCACTGGCTGGACCAATTTGGACTTACCTTGCCGCCCTCTCCATTCAGGTTTTGCTGATGTTCGCAGAGGGCGCACACTTCTCCGAGGAGCTCGTGAGGCTTGATGAAGAGCCTTGCGCTAAGCAAAAAGGCGAAGAGGTATGCGCGATCCGGATAATAGTCTTCGGTGGGTACCATGTGCTGCACCAAGGCCTCCAAAGATCCTGACACCAGATTACCGTCACGGTAGACTAAGGCCTGAAACAGACGATTTCTCATGAGCAACTTTGCTTCTCTTCTGTCATCAGCTACTTTAGTCCTTATTCTCTATTGGATGGGGCAGCGATTAAGTGATTGAGGATCATCTCTGGGGTGGATTCGTTAACCGGAAGCTGAAGCACGTTCATCCTGCTTTCTATAAAGTCCTTTCTCCCCTCCCCCCCCCCCCCCCCAACTCATTCGGAAGTCGAAAGAATGCATCATCCACTTTCGTAATATTCTGATCATCTTGCGGTTACACCGGAAGGGTCAAAACGATGTTGACAATTTGTACTACCGAGTAAATTCTTTGTAAGAGTCATAGGTTCACGGTATAAAACAGGGGATCGAGAAATGGAAAGAGGAAGGATTCGAAGGAACATGTCACTAGATCCCACGTTCTTCTCAGTTCGAATCGAAGTAATTTACGCGGTTGCAGCTCGCAGCTCTGCAGGTGCAAAATATTCCCGCGTCCGCCCGGATGCGAATGTGGAAGAGAATGGCAAAGTTTTGATTCAGTTTGTTTCATAACCACAATTAGAAAGGACACTCCGCGTCTCGACTAGCCCCGCGGTGGACACCTCCGGGCGCCACCACGCTGGAGTTTAACTGATTTCGCTTAAAGTTCCGCTGCGCAGCCGTTCGAGCTGCATCCTGTGTGCCAGTGACGCGTGGACACCGATCCGCGAGAATTCGAATTCTCTGGACGCGTCGACTGGTACTTGCGAGTCTCGTCTCTGCGAATCTGACTCTTTTGTGAAAATTAAACAATTGATTAATCTCTGTCATGTAATCACGAGGTAGACACTACAGTCGACTTTTAGTGTGTGGCCAGATGCACGAAGCGCATTAAATACTGAGGTGAAAAAAATTAAAAGCAAGAGCAGTAGAACAGAATACGTCAGAGATGCGGTCGACAATATGGAAGGCAAGTCTACGTTGAGTCCGTTCACTTCGGAAACCGAAACAGGGACTACCTATAGATATATTGTAATGGGCAAAACAGTTTGAGGCTTGCAAAACAAGCGGAACGCGGACACAGCAGCGGCCTTGTTTCAATAGAGGTTGATTTTTTTTTGTTCCGCAGGAGCTAGGGAACTGGCGAGTCAGCGAGCCAACTGGGAGAGTTGCAGTAGCGTTGGGTTTGATCAATTGGCGAGTTTGAATTTTCCACTAAACGAAGGTGCGCTCGTGGGACGTGTGGAGCCAAGTCGCCGATAATAGGAGTTCTGGCAGGAAGACATTTCAATTAGTAACTAAGCAAGAACGATGATCCAGCTTCGGCCTGCCTCTACTTGGCAAACGTAATAATCACAAGACTCTGTTTGCAAGTCCCTCTTGTTCGTCTTTTCCTCAATTTCTGCTTTTCGTTTTAGTTTTCTTAGTTACCTCGAAATTCTGCTGCGACCCTTTTCTTTCCGCCATGAACGTTCGCCAAGTTAATTTCCACAGCTTGAATGTGGGTTGCAATATCCTTCGTCACCCGAAGCTAATCCGGCTCCGACGAACCGACCGATGGCCTGGGCTCATCCGAGTCTTCGTGTCGCAATAAAAAGAATATTTGAGGTTCGTCTCTCTTTTGCTTGGTAACGCGTCCACAGGATGGGAGTTTCATAGTGCGATCTTCCTTCACTTTTTCCTAATTTCCCTGGCATCTTCTAAGGATACTCATTCACTTTCGCAGAAGTTCTTGACTTTTTTCTACTTTGCCAATAACGCTGCACTTTAGCGCTGGACGCTTCTGTTGACACAGGACAATCCTTAGATCCATACAATATCTGGCGAAAAATGCAGAACTCGAAACAGGCAAGCCTATGTTATCTTCTTCTTTCTTTGCTTATATTCTCTTAACGGGGAAAGATACTTCTTCGGGACCGTAGTAAACGCATCCCTTCCCCAATTTCCTCTTAGCTTCTTGCTATTGCCTGCCTGGATGCCTATGCGTGGCTGTAGTTACACTTTTTATCCATGTGCTTTGATAACCTATAATTCTTCAATTTCAAATAATAAATGAAGGAGGGACTGGAACGTTAATAGCAGTAAAGGAGTTATAGAGCTGCCAACTGCTGATCGCATTGAATTTCCCGAGTATTAAACTATCGAATAAATTGAAGAGGCCACGCGATACGTACATTTACGAGTGGATCTATATTAAGGTTGCTTTCCTCGGAAAATTGTACAAGACATTTTGCTCCATATCTCCATAG
Organism: Cephus spinipes; assembly: GCA_963971525.1. Taxonomy (NCBI): domain Eukaryota; kingdom Metazoa; phylum Arthropoda; class Insecta; order Hymenoptera; family Cephidae; genus Cephus; species Cephus spinipes. The sequence goes on from OZ020575.1 coordinate 430,831, forward strand.
TTATTCGAATTCCTTGAAAAATGTCGTTCAAGTTTCAAACATCTCTGTGAGTGAAGTCAACGTGAAAACCAGGTATTTTAATTCGGTGCGCTAGCACATAGCAGCACACAGCATGTAAGGCTGCATTTTAAAATTGCGTAAAGCAAACGCCTTCGCCCAGTTATTGTCGCATGAATTTAAGCCTTAATGGAGGATGCATGTGCGAGACTGGCCAAGAATGGAGAAACTTTTCGAGAAATCTCGAGAGAATTGCAAGTGGTTCCTCTTCGCCCCTCCTCCGTCGTTCTTTCACTCTGTACATCTATTATCTGTCCCCACATCATTTTCAAAATGGGACAACGTCTGCGCTTTGAATATTCAATTCTTCAGCAAAAGAGTGCGTGTATAACGATGCCAGCGTGGGATTCGTGAAAGCACGAGAAGCACGAGAAACACGAGAAATGCTTCTCAGATATTTATGAACAATTTTCCGCAAGTGGAAGTACAAGCCAGTAATAATGCTTGCTTCTAAGGGGATTACCAGTTGTTGGATGAAGAGAGCTCAGAAGAAAGTAAGGGCAAAAAATATGCCCGAAAAAAAGATAAATACAGGAAGCAATGTCAAAATAACAAGTAGAATAATACGAAGGGAGGAAAAATAAGTAGGGAGCACGCTAAATCTGCAGTATTTAGGGAAACATAGGGGGACGTGGGGGAAGATACGCTAATCATAAAAATTAGTTGCAGCTGGAGGTTCGCGACACGCGAAAATTCAAGATTTGAGAATCGGGGGGTTCTTGGCAATTAGGAAATTAGGCATCGCAGGAAGGGAGTAGTCGCTGTGGGCTCCTTGTGAAAAAACGACAACCGAAAAATAAAGATGGGGGAGACGGAGGGAGGAGAGCGGCGTCGACGTCGGTGTCAGCCTCGGCAGCGTCGACGGCCGCATTACGAAATAATTAGGGAAGTACTTCGCTTGTGGCAGCTGCCTAGGCTTCGGTGCTCGAAAAACTTTTTCCAGTGAGATTTCGTGGTTTGGGGGACAGGGAGAAGGCCGCAGTCAGGGAACCGAGAAAAGCAGCGCCGGACGTAATCACAGTCAGACTGCTATTAAAATAATTCTTACTCGAACTGGACGAAAACCCGACTTCATTCGCTCCGATATGCACATAATGTGTAATTAGTACGAAGTGCCAGTATAATGTGTGCTGAAGAAATCTGGTCGACCCGGCAGCACCGCTGAGTCTTATCGGGCTGTTACAACCTAAATATACAACCTACTGAGTGGGTACACACACTCAGCTGGACCGTATGTCGTTATAGACTCGTGTGGCTGTGCTTCCGTTTAGCAGAGTTACTTTACTCTAATACAAGAGCATCGGGAACAAGTACGGAACTGCAGTGGTAACGCTGTAGGCGTACATGCTGCTCTGGAGTCCAGCTCGTGTGACGTCGTGTGCCACGTTGCGTCGGTTCGCAGCACAGTTGCGTGCTGCATCGTATCGGGGACTGCCGTGCGGCGACCCTATGGAACGACGGACCCATGGCTACTGCCAGAGTGACTTGGATTTCCGCATAGACGGCGCTTAATGCCAGAGCCAGATAAGCCAAATATGGCAAAGCATTCTAACTCCGAGGAATTGCAGAAAGCACCGGAAGCTAGGCAATGCCATCTCGACCTCCCGAGTTTCGAGCGTGTCTGTATGTTTTACCAACAAATTTCCAGAATCTCTGTCTGTGCCAAACTGTGTGTTACTGTTCTTTTCCGTGGGTAATTTTTAAATGGAAATTCTCTCCGTGTGCTTTATCTGCATCGAAGAACCAATTGCTTTATAGAAGCACGTTATCGTGTGAGTCGTTCAATAGAAACGGCAGATCGAGCCGAAGGTCAGTCCGAATCGAAGCACTGCGAAGGCTACTCGTTAACTCGTTACCGTGTTCCCTTTGCTGCAATTAGAGCGTCCTTTCTTCGCCGGGAGAAAAGGAGAATGCGATGAGGACACAGAAGGAATAATTGGAGCCCAAGAATTTCGCGAAAGATAATAGATAGTTTCCAACGCAGATAGAGAGGAAGTTGCGTCCCAATCGGCGCACCGGCGAACGTGCCAACGCGTGAGATTAATCGCAACTAGCGACGCCGATTTTTCGGCTTTCTTGGTTTTCCTCTCTTGAATGAGAATATCGGATGCCAGCATCTACGTTGGCGCGTAGAGCCGGGAGAGCCAGGGTCGCAGACAAAGCTTTTAATTCCTAGTGAATGGAGGAACGAGCGCCGGCCGAAGGACTCGTCGGTTTCTTGATACCCAAGGGAGAAGGGGGAAGGGAGAAGGGAGAGAGTGGGAGAAGAGGTGAGATAGGAGGGATGGCTGAAATCGGCAGGGGCGGAATAGATTGATGGATCAGCTAACGGGTTAGGAACAATAGTTAACTTGAAACGTAATCGCTTAATTCCAGGAGTCGGCAATCAATTGATAGCTCTTGTCTGCTCATCGATTTCCAACTTTAACGCAGCCGAATGGACTTTAATCGTTTCCTCTTCTTTTATAAATTTACGCAAAGATAGGCAGCGAATGCGGACGTTTCCAGGTTGCCAGGTTGCCAGGTTACCAGGTTGCCAGGTTGCCAAGTTATCAGGGATGTGCAGGCTAGATGGAGAGTGGCTAATAGGCACGGGAGGAAAGGCACAACTCGGGAGTAACGATTATCACTAGGTTATTAATTCAAGGTGGACGTCGCAGTCTGGCAGAATTACATTGACGAAGAACTTCCCGAGTAGAAATTTATTCCAGGCTCAGATCAGGCCCTGATAAAGTGTGCCTTAAAACGGCATCCGGCCCTGCTAAGGCCGATTCACGAGGCCCTTATCCGGGGTGTAACGCTGCTGCGAGGCAGGCCCTGATCAGGCTTCTGATCCGGGCCGGACTGCATGTCGGATTATAGCCGGAACTGTTATAACAGTTTTTGAAAATATTGTAGGTATTGGAATAATTCAGTGTGACGTATTATGCCTTGCCTTCAAGAGGTAGGAGGATTCCTGCAAATTATAAATTAGTTTGTTGATCCTAAAAAATTGTATATAGAAGCAGTGAGATGGATAGGACTGCTAGGTGCTGCAAGTTAGTAGCTTTTATCGCCTCTTCGTCTCTTTTACAGAATTCTATAAAGTTTGGAACTTATCGGCTCAGTGACCCACTTTTGCTTGCGGGAATCCCTGTCCCTCTGGTGGTCGGTGGTTGTATTACATGTATACATATACGAGGCTGACGTAAGGTAAGCCAGATCAGGCAAACGTAGCGACATTAGTTTAGGTCCGGATAAGGCTAAGAGCAGGCGAGCCGGAACAGGCCAGCCTTCCCAAAACCTGACCCGAGCCTGATGGAAACTCAATGTTGTACTGATGCATGATCAGGGCAGGATCTGGGTCTTATCCGGCTATCCTGATCAGGCATGCCACACCGATACCTGATTCGGACCTGATACGACATCAGGCAGCCTGACTAAATTTCTGCTCGGGTTGTTATCCCGAAGATTGCGATCGCAGGACAATTAACGTTGCATCCGTTGAATATTTCGGAGAAATCGCGCATCACTGATAGGCTCGTCTTAGCATACTACAGTCTGTCCACGAGTTCACGGTGTTTCTTACAGTTCGCAAACAATGCAGTCAGTCCTTAGCAATTCACACGTGGCTTTTCATAAAAGCATGCTATTTAAATACATGTTAAACTAGAGAAATATATTTCCGTGGAAAACAATGCACGTGCCTACTTTGTATTGACAGTTTTATGCAGTGCCACGTATGGCTTGATAAAAGTTTTATTCTTTTCAGTCTGTCAAAAAAAAAACACATTGCACTCGCACATTGTCAATCGATTATACCTTCATTTTCCTTCGTCCTCGCAAACTTCTAAACTCGTTAAGTCGCTGATGCAATTTTAGTTCAGATTCGTCTAGATCTTTGACTTTCCGAATTCGGATTTTCACAATTTACTTTATTGCTAAAGACAAAAAAATAAACAAGTTCCGACAATGACGCAACACGAATAATCGCCTCTTTGTTTAACGAATTAGTATTCATAGAATTAGAAAGTGATCGTGCGATCTATCTGATGATCGACGGAATCTATATGTCCACGGGATAAGTAGTACAGAAAAGAGAAAATGGGGAAAATAGAAGTTGAGTCGCGTGTACGAAGCGTCGGGAAGTTTACTCGAAAAGAAGGAATGTGTTACGTTTGCGTCAGGTTTAAGATGGAAGCGCGACTCGGTATCGTTTAAGGGATACGAAAAGGAGTGACGCAACTGAAGGAGAAAGCAGGGCCTTCCATTCTGCAGGGCCTAAGTAGACCTTCGGGACATGAAGCTGGAAATTGGCTCGCGTCTCTTTATCGAGCCGCCGTTGCAGGCGACCATCAGCCATAGGCGATTCTCTGCAGCAGGTCGACACTCCAGGGAGGGAGAGGAGCTCCGACCGTCGGATCTTTTCATTTTTCCGCAACTCCTCCATTCGAGGATGGCGTTTCGGGCGCGTTCCAATTATTCCTTGAATGCACTTTTCTGGAGCGTAAAGGAGAAATGAGAAAGAGGGTGCGAGACGAGTGAAACACGTTGGGATTGGTGGATAGGAAAAGAGGAAAGGAGGTAGTGGAGGTGGAGAGTTGAGAAAGCGCGCGGTTAGGTTAAACGTGTCGAGTGGAGAGTAGCGGATGCGCCGATAAATCACGCAGAGCGCGTGACGAGACTTCCAGGAACAATTAGAATTTCACCCGGGGAAATTCTCGCGCTTACACTTGCACGTCAGTCATAAGCGTTTGCATGTTTATTATGGTGCATCCACCCACCCATCCAACCAGTGCGGCGCTTTCTTCATTCCTTCCTCCCGCCCCGCCATTCCGTGTCTCCCGATTCCTGATTGTCAGATAGTTGTGCTGGAAGGTCTTGGAGTACGAAGAGAAAGAGGCCGAAAGAGCAGAAGGAGCTCGAGATAGCAGCTGACCCTGGGGCTCCCTTAAATGATTGGGCTTTCAATTTTCCTACAATTACTGGAAGAGTTACGGCGGCAGATAAGAAAATACGGCAGAACCTTTTATCTCATGGAGCATGATCCACGAACAGCAACTGCTAACTGCTAACCGGTAAGGGGGTTGCGGCCATTCTGATACGCTCTGGCACCATTTTGTGTCGCCCTGCGAGAAATACATTTCCTTGGGCTGGCTCACCGTAAAACAGAAATGTCTTCCGTTCATTTTTATCGTCCAAGTCACATCTAAGTGCTACTCTATAGGTAGCTACCTTCGCCAATCCCTCCATCTACTCTTTTTTAGTCTTCTGGTCCTTCCCATCCCCCTCCCCCCCCACATTCTCTCTCCCCCCAAATTTAATTTTTCTGTAATTCGACCAGTCGCCGATTTCTGTGGCCTCGATATTCGTACTTGGCAACCGGTGCTTTCGATATATCGTGGATATGTGTATGTAGTGATATACAGGAAGATAAATATTCAGGAGATGCAAGTGGATTGCAAGTGAGAAGATGTATTTTAAAGGTTCGTCAATCGTCAATACGCGAGTGATTCGTCCAGCGTATTGTCAGGCTGCCGATCAAGAATTGACTGACTCTTCTTCAAAATATTATATTCTCCCATTCTTTTTACTTTCATTCCTGCATCCTTATTCTTAATCTTCCTATTTCTTCCACACATGCTACTCGAATCCTGGCAATTGTCATTCGGCCGTTTCAGACTTCAGCTGGTGCCTAACCATATTTTGTACTATCGTAAATCTTAAAACTGAAAATTTTCCACGTGGCCTTTCAGCTCGCACACACTCGTTAACCATATTGTTCCCACGCATCAGAAATATTTCTACTAACAGGCAATAAGGCTAAAAGAACCTAAATCCAATACTGCACCTCGTATTTAAAAAGGAAATAGCCGCAAGATTCCGAGATCAGTTGCGACGTCGCGTCATTAAATTGTACACACAGAATTCGGATTGACTGGTTGGTCATCATTTCTTCGAGTACTCACGTGTTCGGTGTTTATGGCTGTGGCATCCCGGGTATCCTGATGGTCGGTACTGGCCCCGTTTACCAATCCAGCTCCGGAACCGAGAGTCAGGACACCTCCTGCGCCGAGACTTTTAGTTCCTGCACCGCCGGCGGGCGTCTGGGGTAAGCTCTGCCAATAAGAGAATCAAAGAGAAATACATTAATCTATGGAATCGAAGTTAAGCTCACCTGCCTGTCGTACGTCTCTTCCTCTTTCTTATGCACGCTATGTGGCTTTTATATATTATCCTTTCGCAATTTATTCATATAAAAACTTTGTTCGCGTATTTTCGTTGTAGAATGTTGCAAAGGGATTCGCGGCCGTCAGTCAGCCCGCTAAAAGGTTTATTTTTAAAGAATCTCCTGTAACCTGCCACCCTTGACTCGCTGATTGGCTGCAGGTGTCACAACTGATCGATACGTTTCGGCTGATATACATAAGTTATATCGCATATTTAGAGTGCACGGCGTAATGTGCTGTAAACCACACATGTACATATAGTATATAATATATACAAATACATCGTGTAGATCGTAGCTTGTGAAAAGCATAGACGCAATGGCTAGGGTGGTACCGTATAATTAAGGGTCGAATATTGCACGATGAAGTTCCCTCCGTAATATAGCGGCTTAACGGACGCCTTTTATAATGGGTTATGGTACGCTCATTAAATCGTTCATCAGGGGAACTTTTCTATCTCGGCGCATTAGGATTGATGGTACAATGAGCAGGAAGAAAAGGAAGAGGCCTGCAGGTTAACGAGCTGCGATTCAGTTTTAATATCCCTCGAGTCTCGCCAGGACAGCTCTTTCACTTCTTCTTCGACTTCTCTTAGCATAAACACGTGGCAAATCCATTTACTGTTTCTCTCCTCCCCTCCCTCCCTTCTCCTCTCGAAGGACTCAAAACCACAATTCACAGAATAAGGAGACTCAGCTAATTACTTCCTGCACCATCACTCGTGAGCCAGTAAGGCGAGTTCGGTCACCGTTATTGGCAAATCTTTGACAAATCAGCATCCACGTATGGTCCTTGCTCTCACGTTAGTTCTCTTGGTGTTTAAAAATGTTTCAATTCTTAAAATCCCTCAAGCATAAAGTCACAAGCTCCGTTCTTTTGCTCTTTTTGCCCCTTAAAATTGCTTTCAAGATCCAGGCATCGCTTGTAATCTGATAAAACGATATTCGGCCGTCCCGGCAGGCGAGTCGATTACTCGGCGCTTCGAGTAAAGGCGGGTTGGGTTAAGAATCGGTGGGCATGGAGGGGGAGGGGGTGGGCGGTCGAAGCGAGACGGAACGGAAGAGGAGCCGTTCACGTTGCATCGCAAGTCTGACGGGAGTGAAACGGAGTCAGAGGCTGTAGCCTAGGAACACATACCTATTTCGTTTATTGGTAATAGCAGAGAGTGCTCTTAGAGTAATGGGGGACCTGAAGGGCCGATAAGTGACGCTTTGCACTTTACGCTTCTTTCTCTTTTTCCTTTTTCTCCTCCCGGACACGTCATTTCCTTTGTCCTCGTCCTCGTACGCCTCCATGGCCACACGTGACTACACGGCTTCGTAGAGCGGCACACGGTTCGAGCAAAGCTGAGGTAGCTTCACTTTATATTACTTTCTAGGCCATTGACGATTTCCGCGCTACAGATAGTCCCTGACCACGTGCCTTCTCCAAGTTCCGTCGCCGAACAACCGAACAAACAAACTCATTTCTCATTTGTATTTGTATTTGTCTGTGCTTCCGCTTTTCTTTTCGTTCCTTCGGTTCATCAGTATTCTATTTTGTTTCTCTTCGGGGCTCCCTTTTAAAATGGCCAAATCTTAAGATTCTAAGTTGCAGTCTCGCGAGCTGCAAGACCTTCGCTTGGCCTACTGGTGCTCGCAGGCAGGAAGCAAGTACAAGGAGTTCTCCGAGGCCCTAACTAATAATAATAAGCCAGCGAGGCAACGAGAGGACCCAGCGTGCCCGTGTGCGGTGTGTTCGGCTACACTTTCGCATTTGCACACGTATTATGCAATATCTTGGTGCGCACCTTTGAAGCTATTTGTCTTTCTTATTTTCCAGAGGATCGGAAACGCGCTGCGAAATACGAGGGACCTTCTTTCACATCAAAGTTCGCCTTATTCCACAGTTTTTCAACTCGGATTGTATTTGGCTTGCAGCTCTGCATTTTGCGGTTCCTTCATTTTTCACTTTTGTTTTTTTCCCACTCCCTTCGTGTATTACACCTTTTCTTTTAATTTTTCGCTCTTTCTTAAACTTTCATTTACACACAGACGTTCCACTGGCTGTTCGCTGTTTAACTGGTTAGTTTACTATTTGCGGGTGGCTGGCACTTTGGCTGCCTACAAACTCACATTTCATTACCTTCAGGTCATTTCTCCTGCTCAAAAATAATACTCATTAGGTGTAACGTGCGCCTGCATTTTCATTTTCTATACTTTGTATAGTTTTTATTTATAGCTATGGCACTTTGACACTTTGACGTGATTTGTGCTAGTAAGACACCTCTTTTGTGCGCTATCCTTTCTTTTTTCATTTTTCCTTTGAAACTGCTTTTATTCGATCAGTCACTCATACTCTTCCTTATTCTCCAGCGTTGATCTAATTGTATCATTTCTCTTTGGGGGAGCAACCTCGAATCTTGACTCCGAGGCTCGTGATTTCGTCGAACGTGTCGGAAGACTCAGAACCCTCAGAACCTTTAGAACCTCTTGCATTTTATTCCCATCTCGTTCCTTGATAACTCCTGAGAGATCGCCTTTCGCACGAAACAAAATTTTTGCTTCTCAAGACTAAAGTGCAATGTAAAGGAATGGCTAAATTAGTTTTCCGCGCCTTACGGCGAAGAAGGACGCTTCGTCAAAGGGGTGTAAATTGTAGGCGAGGACGATTCTTAGAATCGCTTTTGCATTGTACTCGACCGACCAGGTTCCATTAATTCACAGAGGAAGCAAAGGAAAGGAGGGGCTAGGGGGGAGGTCGTCGTGGACTGTCCCTTCGAGCGAATATGCACTGACAGTCGATGGACTCACGAGAGAATAAAATTTGACACTGGTGTCGCGTGCTGCTTGGTGCCAGCTAGATAGAGCACGAAGAAACGTTCTCTCTCGTTCGTCCACTTTCGTACCGGTAGGTTGCGTGACGAGAATTTCGGCTAGTTGGATGAGTTTTTCTAGAGGCTGGATTCTCGAGGGTGAACGCTTCGAGGGAGAAGAGTTGAAATTGTTTTCCGTCGTCTCTGATGGTCTTCCAGACTCATGACGCATCTTAAGCGACGTGGCCCAACATGCCGTAGCTATGGCTACTGGCTACTGGCTACTGCCGCTTCCTACTGGTCCCTGGACCCTGTTTTCTGCTCTCCGGCTTCTCCCGACGGACGTTAATGGCTTCTCGCACTCCTAGTGAATTTTAATGAAGTTTATAATTACTAAACTGCGTGGCCCTTTTCCTGCACGCCAGACTCCAGAGCACACTAATGTTCACTGGAGACCGACTTAACCAACAAACTTCCAACTTCCAAGCTCTTCGAGTTTCTTAGACAATGATCTCCTCAAAGAAAACAAAAATAACATCGCAAGGCTTTTTGCCAGCCTTTGGATATTGGGAAGACTTGTTGAGAATAAGTGTGACGAGCGAGACTTTGAATTTACGAAAGAGAGAGAGAGAGAGAGAGAGAGAGAGAGAGAGAGAGAGAGAGAAAAAAAAAGTAGAGTAGAGTGTAGAGCTAAAGTGGCATTTGGTGAATCTTCACACACTGGGCCGTCGCACATAATCTGATCCGACATGAAGTTTTTGGTAAGACTCCGAAGCGTGGTCATGGATAAAGTTGAATTCGATTTGGATCGGAGAATGTCTGGGGCGCTGGTTACGCTTTGCCGAGAGTCGAAGTGCTGATACATGTAATCCATAAGTAAGGTGAGGGCGTTCAAGAGAAATCACTAGGTTTATACATACGTATATCAGTCTACGCACGCAAATCTATTGGACCGTGCAGGCCTTCGAATCCAGGATCGCGACCTCTTCTGGTTCTGAACCTTTTTCAAGCTAGTACCGCTATAAAGGAAGATCGGAAAAAGACCTACAAAATACTCAATAGTTTAGGCTGGATTAATGCTCCGTTGCTGAATTTAATGTTTTTTATTTTTTTAATGCCGACAGAACATTGAATTAGCCTAAACGAGTCAACACTTCTGATTTACGTCTGTTTTTGATTTTCTTTTGTGACGATGTTGGCTTGAGGGAGGTCGGTTTCCGCCAAGAAGCAGAAGACTCCTGCGGCCGGCCATCTTGCGCCACCAAAGTTTAATTACCTGTAAAATGTCGGAAGACTCGAGGCGGTGCGCTGTGAAGATTGTTAGGAAGTTTTCGTGCCAGCGGTGGCGACGGCGACCTCAGCCTGAGTTACACAGGCGTCGGCGCTTCAGCCTGAGTCGATCAACGCGCAAGGAGCCACGAGAGAGAAAGGAAGAGGAGAGGAGTAACTAAACTGGATAAAAGGCTTAGAGTCGTCTCTTACCCATGGTCGGGTGCGAAGTCCAAGTACATGGCGGAAGAGTTCGTCTACTGAAATGAAAATAGCAAAAGATGGCGATATCGAAATTCCACCGACATCACAAAGAACACATTTCGAGTTTAGTACAGTGGATCACTAAGTAGTTGAAAGCATGGTGGAACTTTCGAAATCTTTATAAATGGTGAACGATTCGCACGAGTTGTTCGAATAGTAGCTGTGCGCAGCCAGGGCTGATACATTCGCATTTGCATTGTGTTATTCAGCGAAGCGCTCTGCGATGTGCTCGATGCCGTGACGCGCCGAAAGTACTTGCTCTCTTCATCTCTCGACACTCGAGACGGCGCTAATAAGAAAAGCGACGATACGGGCTCTAGTGTTGGGCTTCATCAGAGCAGGAAGCAGATCCTTCAGCGGCTCTAAGAGTCTTCGTGTCAAATATTAAGAAGAAAAATACAACCGCTCTTGTTACGCGGGTTTGTTAACTGGATGATTTCCTGATCTTATATCCACTATAAAGGTATTACGTACGTATTTCTATGAAAAATTGAAGTGCGAGCTCTGGCCCAAAGCCATCCGAATCAGTTTCACGTATGTCATTCTGAGGATTTTTTATCTGCACCATTTTCCGAGATGCCCTGCGAGTCCAGTAGTGCAGGAAGCCATAGGGATGTAGATGGCGGGAGGGAGGGAGGGAGTGGAGCGGCGCAAGGCATGCGCATAATGGCTTTCCAATGTACCGGAGACTCGTACTTCCGTTTGCTCTCGCGTACACCGCTGCGGAATATTTATCGTATCAGCACGAGATAATGCACGTCCGAAGGGAGATTTATTCACGTCTCTTCACAGGGCAACGTCCACGGAATTTGCTCTCCTCTTCCTGCGCCCTTTCCTTGCGGACGTCTTCCGGAATGCTCTTCCATAGATTCCATGGGTTTTCCGTATAAATGCAAACGAACGGATTCGGCTTGCTCAGTTTTTTTAAAAAGAGAAACAGCCGTTGTTCTCGATTGCTTTAATGCCGTGCGCTCATTGTAGTATAGATGAAAGGTATCAGCAGAGTGGCCCCCAATGTCGATAGAAATTTGGAATTAAACAGCCGCTTAAATGCAAAATGCTAAAAGGTAATTCGAATCCCTTCACTCCTTCCTGCGAAGACGCTTGAACAAGAGCTACAAGAAAATCCGTAGTGGTCGGCCATTAATAATTGGTCGGTGTGTGCACACGAAAATGACTCTCTTTATCTCCGTTGGTCATGGGCATACAAATGGTCTCGAGTCTCGTGCTGGACCGAGTATCTTCTCTCCTCTGGCCCGCTTCCCTCTTCGTAGATTACCCTCGAGGCGGTTCCCGTTCGTGTCCCAGACGTAACACGTGTTTACAGAGCTTTAAATTCAACCGCAAGCTGAGAACGATTTATCTTCGAGCTGTTGTCTCCAGCATCCCCAACGTCTCCAGTCTGCATCTCAACAGCATCCAGCTCCACGCCCTGTAGCCTCGACAGGAACTCGGCGAATATTAAAATATTTCATATTTATTAGTTGCAAGTCGAGTAATGCTTCAGTTGTTTAATGTGTTCGTCGTTTCGCAGCAACTTTTTCTTTGACAAAACGTAACGAATTTCTAGTCGAAAATTTCTGTATCTTTGATTGATCGTCGCACAACTGAGCAATGCTCACAGTCGAATGGCTGTTATCGATGAAAGCACTCGCGAAGAACCGATAAAGCACATTCGCCGCTACCGGAAATGCGTCCATTTTGGTCGGCCAATCGAACTTTCCTTTCCCTGCCTTTTGGCACCTCTCGACAAATCCCATCTATAGAGGACTTGGATACGTGGATGGAGGCCTTCAGAGTGCCAGTTAAGGTTTCGTAGCTTGATTCTCACTTCCTAAGAAAATGCGGAGCGATCCTTGACCCACGTTATACCTACTGCGAGCCAGTATAAAGAGTCCATTGTGAATCGAGCCACTCGCTTATTTTATCTTAATAGCCCTCAAACCGATAAAGGATCACATTGACTGTAGATTCAACTTAAACTCCCTTCCGTTCGTTTATCGCTTAAAAGCGAATGAACCTCGAAGCTCATTGGTACGCGATCAATGTCGCACTCCAGCAATGGCAGCACCTGGTGCGCTCGAATTACTTAAAATGGCGCAGTGCGCGACTGCGGCGTCATTGCGTGTTCCAAACTTCCGAGTTCTCCGGCTTGAAGCTTCGATGAGAATTTCGCAAAGGCCTAAGTAGCCAAGTGAGCTGGCCTGTGAGCGCAATTTGTCAAACGGTGCGCGATCGGGTTTGCCCCGTCGGACGATGCTGGTGCCGGAAGGTTCCGCCGGGTCTGCTTAGCTGGCAGCTACAAGGAACACAGAGGGGCGCGTTGAAACATTGTCGGAAGTCAAACAAAGAAGCCAACTGGCTAGAGTCAATATGGCTGCGTGCAGACTGGCGCACGCTATCTCGCCGAGTCTGTTGGTCCACTAACTCCGTTCCCGTCCCCTCTTAACTCCGAACCTAAATCTAAACTCGGCTTACAATTAGTTGACTTACTAGGTATCTCTACGTATCTGATCTACACACGTCCTTTATCATTTGACCTGTCTACTGTGACTCCTTAATGGAATGAAACCTCGTAACCCTTCCAAAGACAGAAATACTCTGCAACCGTACTGGGAATCGAGTAGCAAGTTGCCGAGGGAATCCGTAATCCGCTCCTGGTCCTCTGCGTTCGGCTCACCTATTCTCTTCCGCTCCTCGTGCCTTGCTGTGCTCTGCCCTGCTCTCTACTACGTAACTAACTATGTATTATGGTTTCCCGCCGAATTGCGGTTTGCTCTCTGAACGTTCGAGTGAATCCGAAATTTCGAACGACATGCAAGCGCGTATTCCTGCCAATGCTGATGTAAGTTTTGTCAGCGACCATCTTTCTCGGAAATACGATTAAGGACGGATGATGGGACTGGACCTGAAGACTAGATAGACTAAACAGTTTTAGGTTTTAAGGTTACAGGAGATAATTTCGCTAATTTCGCTTTTAGCGTGTCTCTACTTTTTCGAATTCGTTCCGCTTTCATGTGGTTGCTTCTCCACTCGGCAGTCAAAAGCGCGAAGCACGAACAAACTTGGAGCGAGCTACTGAGTTAAAGTCAGAAACCCAACTGGAAAACCTGGCCAATCCACTGTTGGCTGGCTGTTACCTTTAGAGGCATTTTAAATTGGCTGCATAGTGGGACGAAGGGGAGAACAAGGAGTTAAAAAGCGCGTGAGCGTAAAAGAAAGGGTTGGGAGGAAAGGGGGGTGGCGACACTGTCGAGTAGCAGGATGTGAGAGAGATAGAGGACGTGGATTAGCAAGGAGGGGTCGAAGTTCATTTTACGGCTAGGTCACAGTAAGGGGTGAGCGGGCGAGTGGGCGAAGGGGTGAAGGTGGAAACGGTTCGGGTGAGACGGAGTCCCTTGTTACCAGAGATGGGGTTAAGTTAGATTGGTACAAGACAGATCATAAATATTCCCAGTCGGTGCGAAAGGGGTGTGCGCTGGTGGCGAAGCTGATGGTTGTGGTGCGCTGTATATGCCCGGAAGAAAGATGAAGGGAATACACTTGTAGAAGAAAGAGGACACTCGCGACGGAGAGACGAAGGGGCAGGATGGTTGGGCGACTGGGTGGCTAACTAGCGACGCGCACGGCTTGGCCTCTTCTCAATCTGGGCCAAGGACGACGTCATCGGTGCTTCGCTTCGCGAGCACCTTCCTACTCGACATACTTACATAGGCGTAGCTGCAAGTAATCGTGCAACGTAGTTGCTTCAAGAGCCGCTTTTGCACTCTGGTGATATGAGGAGAAATAATGTTGAGCTTTCAAAGTTCTCTTACCCGACAAAGCTGACTATAAATTTTCAGTATACGTTAGATCTGCCGTTGATCGTTCAGAAAAGGTACAGTTGCAACTATAACAAATGAAACTATCGACGACACGGCGCATATTTTGAAAATTTCACTTTCCTTCACGGATCTTACAATTAGTGTTCCATGAAAATTACGATGTGATAATTAATTGAGGTTCAAATGGGAGAAAAGGAATAAGAAAAGCTCGAGCGCGACATTAATAGCTTGGAGCACGATCGGCAGCATCGAGTACACAGGTGACCGAATGGAAGATAGATGGCGAATTAAGGAAAAGTCGAAAAAATGCAGGGAAGCTGTGAATAATATTTCTCGAGATGCGAAATTTAAATACGACCTTCTTTTGGCCTTAAAAATCTCAACTGGCAAAGACAGTTCCAAAGACACTGCGTATCGACTGACAATAAATGGGGAACTCGACGTGGCTCAGCAAGAGTCAATTCAGCCGAAGGGACGCGCGACGGGAAGCCGCCAGCCTCCGCGGAACATCTTCTTTTTTCCTTTTTATAGTACTCGCGTACTCGAGCACGCACGCTCTCATAACTACGTATCTGTATTCTCGAATGGAATGAGCAAAAGGAATGGGCAAAGCGGCTGGAAGCTGGCAGAATGGGAAGTGGAAGAAAGAGAAGGCGGCTACGTTTTTGCTTAAATTCCCATGTAAGAATATTGGTTGCGAGTGCACGTATCCGATAAAGTTCCTAGCTTGTCGGAATCGCGAAAATCTTGGGAACCAGGTGTAAAACAACAAATCGTTCCCGAAGTACGAGCACCTAGCATCTACTTTTCCTGGCTCACCCTACGTGCGCGTCGAGTATCTGTCCGCATATTTCCTTGAGTCGTGCAGCGAATGACGATAGAACATTGAGATTTCCGTATATTTTTTAAATCCTCCTTCGCTCCTTTTCTCTTGTTCTTTGACCATTTATCAGTTAAAGGCCTCAAATATACGGGCGATCATTTGTTTTGCATTGTTCTACCATTTCTCCAATAATAGAAATTGAAATTGAACTCAATTGAAATTGCATGGAAGAGAGGTCGGAAATTCAGAGATGATTTTGATCTTGACGAAGACGCCGTGCGGACTCTCGAAAGGGTGGGGGCAGCCGGCCGAGGGAGGCACAATGGGCTTTAGGAAAAGATGCGCACTCACGCCAGTCCTTTCGGCAGGTTGCGAACTGAGGCGAATCGCTAAAGGAGAGGCGGAACAAGCGTAGCGGCAAACCATCATTTGTCTCCGGAGGAAGTGAGATGGAGTGAAAGTCCTGGCCGATTTGGAGAGGTTCTTCCTCCTCAGGGAAAGGACAAACTAAGACCAGCAACTCCTTCGTGAAACTGGATCCGAAGATAGATGGATCCGACTAATAGAATGAAACCGGCAGGCGGACGCACTCCAATTGGAGAGACAACGACGCTGCACACCTCCCTTCTTCTCTCTCTCTCTCTCTCTCTCTCTCTCTCTCTCTCTCTCTCTCTCCCCCTTTCTCTGACCCGTATGGCCGTATCCTGTGAAAAGCAAACTCTTGAGGAGCGATATCGCAGCCTTCGATTAATCCCGATCGACTTAGCCAGAAGGCAGAGCCCAAGGGAATAGAGCTATCTCGGTGACTCGGTAACCCCTATCCCGAGGGAGGATGCTTCTATCCTTCGATCCTTCCCATGGCCGGGTACATCGACGTGGATGTCTGCGATAAGCCATTAGGTACTCGAAAAGCATAACGCTCGCGGTTCCCGCCGCAGCGAATACCGCCGAGGGTGTCGAGGTGCGTCCAGTGTACCGCCTATCGGTCGGTGTGCACCGATTGCGACGACCATTTGACGAATCGTGAATGCACTGGAAATATATTGCAGCGAGGGTGGCATGGCGTGCCAACGAAAATTTTCCTTGTCAAAACAGGGAAACATACGTAGCCATAATGCAAATTTTACGGCCCCACGGGATAATAAAATGCTCAGTTTAGGTATCAATTTATCACGGCGTTCTGCTCGGTAATATGGCATTATTCTCAGCCTTTTTCATTCGGGCTTGACAACAATGCCGATGCGCAATCAATAGTCCCTGCGCTCTTTCTATCATTCTCTCTCGCTCTCCGCCTATCAGGAACTTTCGGTCATTTTTCATGCGCCGTATCGGCTGGCATTACATAAAGCGGATGCCAATACTTGCCGCCGCTACCACCATCAGCTCCGCTATTGCCGACACCGTCGTCGCGTCGTCGCCTTCATCGTCCACGTCATTTACGTCAGCATCAGTGTCAGCGTCAGCGTCAGCGTCGACGTTCCTACCAGACTCGCGTTACCCCCGCGTAACCTCCTCCTCGACTCTTAAATGAACCTCGGATCCAGCACTTTAAAGTGTAAGAATGTTTTTCTAATGGCAGCCAGTCTCCGAGGTACCGAGGCGAAGAGTCTTGACTCTGCCAATCTCCTGACTTACTGAAATATGCTAGACGTCGGGATTGATACGAATCGTGTCCGGAGTTTTTCATTCTCCCGTTGAACACGTCGACGGGCTCGCACGCGTCCCTAAGGAGTGTGGCTCACGCAGGAATTCCTGATCTGAGAGAAGAAAGTGCGTTGGATTAGTTGAAGCGAATGACGGTTCAAGGACGAGTGAAAAAGAATAATGCAGCGGCAGGAGCTGGGGGGGGGGGGGGGGGGCTTCTTTCAAATTGCACGCGATTCCTGACTTTTCAGCAGCAAGAAAGACTACGGTATTCGAAAGATTTCGGGCAGGTTTAGCTGGAATACTAATCACGAGCCAGGGTAAACAGATGATCCCTGTTTAGCATCCTACTGCCTACAGCCTACGCTCTCGACACAATTCCACAGTCTTCACGTTCCCCCGATCTTCCATTCCATCCTCGGGAGGATTTGAACGTTTCGCAGGATCAAGCTGCAGACCAGGATGATCGGAAAAAGTATTTTCTCGTATGATAAAAATGAAAAACAAGGGAGCGAGGCTGATGTAATCCCGTAAGGAGCAGAATGTCTTTGCAGCTTCGAGTAAACGTCCTACCGAGCCCGAAATATCTCGCTTCCTTTCGGAAGGAAGGTTGGAGATATCGCTGAGCTAAAGTCTAGGGTTTGCAGAATAGGGAAGGTAGTTGCGGGAAGGCGATCCGGAGCCGAAGCGAAAGCGAACTGCGCACGGAGAGGAGTAAGAACAGGTAAGCCAGGGATGCTAATTCGCAAACAGGTCACGCCGCCTGTGGCTTCGGTGGGTCTAGGTGCCAGCCGCCAGGACTCCTGGAGGAGAAGCACGTGGCTCGCAAAGGGAGGCAGGAGGTCGATCGGTTGGTGAGTTGGTGAGTTGGTGAGACTGCATTATGCATCTAGGAGTGGTTGCCCATCCTTCAGACGATCTCCTACGGAATATTCGACGACAGCTGAATTTGTGAAACACACGAGGGCGTGACGTCACGTCGGCGCTCGACGCTCCATTTAAAGTAAGCTCACGAAACAGCGATATTGCCTTTAGAATTATTGCGATACCGACTTACTTATAAATGCTTTTGCAATTAATGCCGTCTCGAAGGTCGCTTCGATCGTTCGATTTGTCAGTGTCGAAGATGGTCGAAGATGGTCGAAGATGGTCGAAGATGGTTGCTCACGAAGTACAGTCACGTAGACAAATGGAAGACTTGGAAGAACGGAGCGAAGACAATCTCTTACCAGGGTGGCCGGGGCGAAGAATTCGATCGAATACAAGCGATCTCGAGCATTCTATTGTAATTAACGGTGCCACTATCTAAATTGAATCGGTATATTTTCAACATAGACTCATGCGGATTATATTGTATTCTATTTCTTGAAAGAGATTTTCCGATCAGGAAAATGATAATGCCTGCTGAAGGTTTTTGAAGCAATAAGATTTCCTTTGGAGAGAAGCAGAGGTTCGTAAGCTTACGCAGCTTTGGCTGACTTTGTAAAAGCACATCATCCACGAGATCGGTTTTTTATCCAAGAAAAATATATTCCGGCACGCGGGAATCGATGTGGAATAAGGACCTTTTTTGCGTGGCCGTACGCACGTGTAATGATAAGCCACTTCCGATCTCCTACTGCTGCATGTCGCCTACCCACGGCGAGACAATACATTTGTCTAATCCGCAGCCTATAAATTCCTCGAGAAAACATGGCTGGCCAACAACAATGGAGGATCATTCTATGACCGTTCCGACGCGCCTTTCCCTTTTCTGCTTTTCGTCTTTCTTCTTGCTCACTCTACTTCCTCTTCTCCGATCGAGTCCCTTGCATGCTCTCTCTCTCTCTCTCTCTCTCTCTCTCTCTGTCTCGTCTTCTGTCCCAGCCAATCTGTGCTTAGGCGTTTTCTCTCTATGAGCGTGCCATATATCAAGGGGGCTCTACCGCCAAACGTATTTCGTATTTTCTCTTCGCTCCTACAAAAGTAGCAAAGAAACAGCCAGTGGTGACGCTGTGTTGCTGATGCTAGCATTTGGGTCGAGTTCGGCCTCTGGCAGAAGCCCAAAGAGCATGTCCAAGAGGATTAGGAGGGACGGAAGGATCGGGAGATGAGGATGGCCTTACGGCCGAGCGAGCAAGCGCTTTTTCTCACAGATCGCTCGAGCGAAAGAAAGATTTGTGAGCTGCGATATTGAAAAGTGCGAGCGAGGCTTCCGATTGGAGTTTTATTTTTTTCGCTTTTTTCCTGTTCCCGCAATCTCCTCATTGCTATATCATTTTCTTGATGGTCACATCACCTGTTCAGGTCTATATTTTTAGATTCTCTCGAGCGATATGCCCATTGATCTTCCAGCGAATTACTATTCCGTCTTGACGATAAATAGTGGAATTCCAGGTGATTCAAAAAATACGATAAAATTTCTTGAGATATTGCATCCTAAGATGGCTACGAGTACACGTATATCTGGAGCTATAATATGACAATGAGGTGGTGCTGAGTTTTTAATGAAGCAGGGCAGAGTTGTCAAGTACGTAAGGGTTGCGCGAAGAAGTTGTAGCTCGATCGCGCCAGGACGGGCGACACTCTGACCTATTGACAGGTCAACACGTTATGCGCCGCGGCGGAGCCCAGGAACTTCTGGCCCGCCAGGCTGAGGTGACCCGTTGGCGCTTAACCTGTTAAGGTATTGATAAGACAATCGAAGCGGTATCTTCTCATGTCAAGCAGGATCCCCGTTAGCAGAACGAGGATTCGATTCCGATTGGCAAGTATGTCGAGGCAGTCAACGTCACACCGATAACGTGATAACTCTGTTCTCCTTTATCTTACTGTTCGGCGCTTCCGACGGTCACTGCGTCACTGCGTCACTGCGTCCTGTCCTCCTCTGGATACTTGATTCTACATTAAGCCGATTCCAACCGGAAATCCTACCGGTGTTATATTGTCATTTAGCTCTGCACCCCTTGGCTAATCCATTTAGGCTTGGAATTAGTCTTAGGCACTGAGAGGGGATGATGGAAGAATTAGCTACTCGTACGAGTGGATCGTATCAACCCGAAGGAAACGACCTGACCGCAATTTCAACTTTCAAGATTTCCTCTTTTACGCTGATACTCTGATTCCTGATAGGCTGTTCCTGCATCTATTCTCTCTGGTTTATGAGGATCCGGCAGTTCGCACTCGTGTCGTGTATCCCTAGAGATTCCTCATTTTCTAGCTTAATTCGAATACCTTGGGTGTTCTTAACACATTACAGACGGATTACGAGATTCTCGTATTTACACGGTTTATCTAAAAACATAGCTGGCTTCTGGGTGCATAGCTAGCAATAAAATGTTTGATCCGGAATGGGTTAAGATTTCCGTGCGTCAACGTCGACCAAGTTCAGTCGAACCCTCGTAATCCAATGTGTCGAGGCGACGTACAGTCTGGCCTGCAGAGACGGAAGACGCAAACCTATGTGCATGAAAGAAAGAGATTTTCTTAAGGTTTCCCGCTACTCTCTTGAATCCTTCGCCGACCATTTTCACCTGCTTTTCCTTGATTCGCTTTTCGATTTTGCGTACTCATGCAACGCGAGATAATGCGACTGTATAGCGAATCATTCGAGTGCTGTCGAACATGACGAACTGATGACGTAACGAGGTTCACGGAAGAATGGAAAGATCGGATCTTACAGAAGTCTGGATCCAAGTGCGAAAAGATACATAAAAATCTAAGAGGTAATTACACGTCATTCTGCGATACATCTACCCTATAGTCAGAATGACGCGCGACATCAAAAGAATCTAAAGCGTATCGCGTCACACACTTCGAGTCCAATTTTCTCCCTGCAGGTAGGATGGCGTCGTATATACTGGGCGATGAGAATAGTTCTGTGCACTCTGAGAATCAATATAGGACCTCGCATACCCAGCCGCACTCACTCTTTGGCCCCGTGGCCCCGTGGCTCCCCTTGACATCAGCATCCTTGAGTCCGCGCGCATTGCAACGGGCGCGTCGCGTCGTCCTACCCCGCAGAGCTGCATCTAACCAAACCCTTCGCTGACGCCCTCGTCTGTCTCAGCCTCCTACAAGTTTCATTGGTACGTACGGTGCCGTTTTTCCTGCTAGTGCCACTGTCAATTTCCCACGTCGGCAGTATCTGCCCAGCAACAAAACAAGAACATAGAACATATCCACCTCGGGTGGGTAACTAGCGTTTTCCGACTTTTCGCCGTCAACACTGTGGGTCTTGAAGGAAATTGAAGTTTGAGCGTGTTCCGCTTACTAAAATGTCGAAATGAAAGGAGATCGAGGGAGATGGATCGAAGCTAGTAAAAGGATATCATACCCTGCGCTTCACCTCGCCAACCTCACTAACCCCACCAAACACAGCTGGAGCATCGTGATGCCTCCGGGACTTCCGCCGCGGCTTTCCCTTTCCGGCTTTATACAACGGCAAATCTACGGATTACGCTCAAGGTGCTCCTCCAGCCTCCAATCCTAAGAAGCTCATTACTCTTAGCTTTGTTCAGGGAAATTAGTGCTAACGAAGTTCACCAAGATGAAAACCCGTTGCGGGCCGAATTGCTCACGGTAACGGTAGTGCCACCATCGCAGCTATAACCGCATTACGATCAGTGATCACTGATGACCGTCACTACCATCATTAATCTACCAGAGCTCAAAGTGATAGTAGTAGTAGGTGCAGCTGCACTTTCAAATCCAACATCTCTAACGGGACCGAATCAAGAGTCTTGATTCAGCGTTGCTCAGAATGCCGTCGCAGCGAACTTCTCGTTCTCCGCTTGCGCGTTAAATGACGTTCGCACGAATTCTTCTTTATTTCGGTTATAAATCTAATAATAGCGTCTATTTACGTGAAACATTTTGGAAAAGGTGGAAACAATAGAGCAGCACTGTTGCGTGACATGTCCGCGGATTACCGGCTGATCCCGTTGATCCGGTAAATCGTTTTGTCGAAACTCAAAGCATTTCAGGCCGGAACGCGATGATGACGTATTCGTTCCTTTCTTCTTGCGACGTCAGAACAAGAAGTTATTACGTCACCGACTGAATGGGATGGGTGGGAAAGGGGGTGGGGGGTGGGGGGGAGATATGACGTCCAGCCGAGCACATCTTTCTCTTTTCTCCCGAACGACCACTATAGGTCCAGGGTCATTCTGCTGCTGCCTCGGCTCGTCGCGCCGCGTCAACCTACACACGTGTCTATAAAACGTACAAGAAACGTATCACTCGCCAGAAAGTTCTTCGCCGACTTCATCTAGCTTCATACGAAAGCAATACTTGTATCATGCAAATGGCGTTTCCGGTGCGTAACCCTAAAAAACTTACGCATACTCTCCAAAGAGTCTAATGGCAACCTCTTTAACGCGTTTCCATTGACTCGTACACACTCTATTCATCCCAGCCATATCCACCAATCGAAAGACACTTTTCATTCGGAGCGAATGAAATATTCATAATGAACTAGCGCACCTGCGCAAAGTTAAGCGTTCACTCGTTCTTTTATACCGTGCAGTGTACATGTACACTGAGTGTCATTAATGCTGTTCAGTTTGTCGACGCACAGTGCGGTGTGGTAAGAGAGGCGAGTAGGCGCGACGTCTAGGCAAATTTCCGAGCCTGAATTCTGATTTCTTGCCTTAAAGCAGCTTTGCACCTTGACCGTGGGATTCTAATGCTTACCTGAAACAGAAAAACAAAGAGATATCGTTAGTCCTTGTTCAGCAGAGACTAAGAAGATTTAAACGATAGAATGTGTTTCATAGATGTAAAACGAACGGGCACCAGGAAAGATCGAAGATTCGCTTGGGAAATCGTTTTCCTCTTTTCCTTAAGAAATTCGCGAGCGTGCGCGTTGTCAACTACGAAATATAAATAAAAACTTTGAATAAGCCCATTGAATCCTGCTGGATGGCTTTGCCATTTGAAGGCCTAAAGGTAACGGAAAAGGGAATATTCTTGTCCTCCCTAGGGAGGAAACTGGAGGCTTTAGGTATACCATCCTCCCTGCTGTCATATACCTCGGCCTATGGCTATATGAGATACAAAATACGCCAAGGAATATCTATATCTGGCTTTTTATAGATATACTATACGTCGAACCAGTGCTCGGAACTCTTTACCATAGTTGCTGGAGATTTCTGCCCACCTGACAGTTTTACATATTTTACCAAATCGCTCGCATCTTTGTAGGCGATATGCAGGGTTACACGGTGTTCTATTGTGAGCGTATTCCGTACGACCGATGATGTTATCGCATTTTTTTTGTCATTTCTTAAGCTACTTGATACTCGGTTTAAAATAGGAATGTCGCGGACGCGACAGAAGAATATACAGCAGATTCATCGAAATTAAAACAAAGGTTTCACGGAGAATTCGACGATGAGATTTGGCCAATAGCCTTCTATTTGCTATTCGTATTGGCAATTCTCAGCGAAAGAAATTGGAGGTTCAAAGTGCCGAATGGTGTGGCGCCGTTGCCGACGATCTACGACTTCTCTCGAGTGGTTAAGGTTGTCAAGTGAGTTCGCAACAACGCATGGAAATTACGGTAATTCTATTAATTTAAATTTCAGGTTCTTCATAGTTCCATAGTTTTCGAAATGTCTGTATAAAAGTTCGGTGCTACGGGGGGAGGGCCAGGATGCTATGGGGCTTTACGACGGTAGCAGCAGAATGTTAAATGGCGATCATAACGAGAGTTGAGCCACGCACTGAAGTACTACATTAAATCGCGTTAAAACTCAGCACGGGCCAGCGTCCGCAGTGTGAGTTCACCCACGCGCGCGCGCGCGCGCGCGCACACTGAAAGCTGAGGTAGGAAATTTCATTACTTGAAATCAGGAATTTCCATTTATAACGGCTCTGTAATTGAATGTGACAATAACGAATATGACCGTGGGGGAGGGGAGGTCACGGAATGCCGCAGAAGTCTTTTTTCGATAGTCCCTCCCCCGTTATTCCAAACCTGTGACAATACAGACAATCTTTGAGGGTGAAAACGATCAACGTCACCAGAGTCGGTCGAGGCTGACAGAAATACGATAAGCTGCGAGCAAGAAAGTTCCTCGGGCTCACAAATCCAGGTTATCAAAAATTAGCGAGGGATTTTCGGCTTCGACGAGAGCTGGGGGTTCGCCCTCCTTTTTTTTCTCTTGCCTTCCCTGTCAGGCCGGTCAAAGATGAAGGTGAGAGACAAGGACGGAGGGTTAAGAAATGGGAGGGCCGAGAAGCAGCTGTGAGACTGAGAGGTCGGTGACCCTCCGCACTTCCGAGCCTCTCTTCAGATAATATGTGCTTTCTACTTTTCAGTATTCATTTTTTCCACTCCCCGATTCCCTCAGTGACTCGTGATCTTTTAGACAAAACTTTCAAAATTTTATGACAATAACACGCAACACTGATAACTACCTTTTTCCATGAACTTTTTCCCTACTTGGCATTTCGGGATTCGTATATAGATAAAACCAACCATCGAACAATAAACGTGGACTCCGGCATTGTTTATCCTGACGAACTGGTAACGATTAAAGTCAGAATAATTCTCCAGTATTGTCCGTTCCCGTGAAATCCTGTGTTTTATTTTCGTTTCATAGAAAAACTGAGGGAAAATGCAGCTTTCCACCTTTAATATCCCTCTGCCCCCCACCTCTCTGT
The DNA here is from genome assembly GCA_963971525.1 of Cephus spinipes. Lineage (NCBI taxonomy): Eukaryota > Metazoa > Arthropoda > Insecta > Hymenoptera > Cephidae > Cephus > Cephus spinipes. Next base: position 455,362 of record OZ020575.1, read on the forward strand.
TCGGTATCAGTACACGAAACTCCATGATGCTTCTTGGTACAATGCATTTTTGTCACTGACTACCATTACTTATTGTTAGTACAGCAGTAAACTATGCCATGTCTAACGCGCTTGTCAAAGAGACCAGTCACCCTAGAGTCTTGGGTAAACGTTGGACTGTCCAGAAGCAAGACATCGATTCAATAGGCGGAGTGGTATTTTGAATGGAACGATTGCAATGTTTCTGGTTCGTGGAAAAATCTGTCAAGGATTAAGAGTCGAGAAGGTGAGCAAGGGGATGGCGAAGGAGGAGGAGAAGTAGGAGGAAATAAGGAAAGTACAACGTAGAAAAGAGGTAAAGCGCCTCTTCTAGTGACGGAGCGAAAAAATATTGGATAAAACTCAAGGAGGACACGTAACTCACATCAACCAGGGAAATGCGCTGCAATACTAGAGTTTCGGTCGAGCATTTCCTTGTTTTCGGTTCTCGATATTGATGGTTCCTGCGGGATGCATTGTTAATTCGTTATCAGGAGCAAGGAGGTTAATCAAATCAATCTGCGGTACGTTTGCAACGTAACTCCTCGAGGAGATTTATTTGGAATAGTTGGTAGATCCGATTTCGAATTGGTCCTTTCGATTCGATCTCAATGCCTGCCTGTTTCAAGACTTCCAGAGTCAGAAGCAGTTTCATTTGCAACTAGGTTCACCTGCGAAAAGGGGCGCTATGAGCAGTCATCTCACGCGACGCGACGCGGCTCGACCTATAGAACGCAGCAGCAGTGAGAGTGAGACGCTAGAAATGACGCGCTTACCGAGGGGTTGAACTACCTGACGTTGCCTGAGATTCTTATGGCTAGAATACAGCATTTGTGGAAATTGCAAAGTGTCGAAAGGATGATATCCGGGGAGGGAGTATGGTGCCCAGATTTCATGGAATTCCATATTTGACGCAGGGCCCTAGACATTATACTTTATACGTACAGAAGAAAAAGATAAAAGACAGAAGGATAGATAGATAATGAGCAGGACTCTGGTATCACGCGTTACGCGTCTCCCTATCGTGCGAGCCGCGAGCCTCTTGGAAGGGATGCGGCGCCGCATGCGCACCGAAGTTGCCAAGGATAGCGATATTGCTACGAATACATAGTTGCAAGAGGTTTTTGCAATTCTGCAAGAATATCAGTGGGAGTTACGGAATAACACATAGTCCATACGTTGTAACCTGGCAACTCAGCCGTTATCACGGCAAATGTCAAGTCAATTGGTTGACGTGTGCTTGGGCGTGATTGAGCAGCAAACAAACAACGTTTAATCTTTATATATTAGAAAAAACAGGGAATGGCTCTAGGGATTAATTTTATTCGCAAACGAGTCTGCGTTGAGTTGGTGAGGGGATCCCAAGAGGAATTAATTTTTTCGGTGCGTTCACCAGGAACGAGCATCCTTGCAAACGCGTGGGACCGCGCTAACGATGAATTCTCGCTGGTTAACGAGAACTCGGTGCATAAGGTTAACATTTTGAGCCGCAGTCTCCTCGTAATTGCACGAGCGTGCTGGCACGCTTTGGGGCTATGAGGTCAGAAGGTCGAGAAGCTGGAGAGACAGGAGGAGTGAAAGTGCGAAGGGCTCAAGGAACGAGGGGAAGGCAGGGGGAAGTCCATTTCGTAAGGAAATAATATATTTTCCTTAAAAATATTGAACTTTCGAGGATTTGAAAGTCACGTAGCCTCGCAGTCCCGCAGAGTATAGGTTCTTATTGAAGTAGGAGCGGGGGCGTACGTGCGCGCGGTGCGCGTGCAGAGAACATCTACCGATGTGCATCCCAGATGCTTTATGGTCGATTTGCATGGCAAACGGCGTTTAAAGATCAAGGAAATATTCGGATGGTAGGCCCCATTGGATCATTGCGAGCGCGATCGAGCTAGAATAACGAATGAGTATCTAATGACGTTTTACGATCCAATATGTGCCCAGGGGAAATAGGATGTATCGCATAATAGAACTCACAGAGTGTGCTCTCATAGTGCATTCTCTGCGTTTACGCTGAATTTCGTGAGTTCTGCAAGTTCCGTAGTTCCGCAGCATAATTGATTGCGAGTGTCCCCTATGCAATATTCCATATATGTTTTCTCCATCTCCCTTTTCTCCGGTAACTCCACCCATGTGACGTTCATACGTTCACCCAGGCGTACAGTCTGTTTTCAATATTTCTCCTTCTGATCGTTCAATTGTCGTATACATAACGGTCTATCTATCACTTTCATTACATTAGTGTTTTTATGTTATTCATAATTTTTCCCTTCCTTCATGGATCAGCGAATTCGCCTGAGGAGAATGAAATTATAACATTTCGACTCTCACATCTGTTCACGAGCATAAAGTAACAAAAGAATTTGCCAGAGAAATCTTTTCCCATGGGCCTCCTCTCCATTCGCAAAGGTGTAAAAGAGATTAGCCATTTTCCAGCTGGGTATAGGACTATAAATTTTATTACAGGAATAAAACGAGCACACTTTCCACTCTTACGAGAAATTTCCTGATTCTTTCTTAGACTCGTTTCTGTGTTAAAATCAGGGAGCTTTTGGCTGTCTGGTCTCCTCGATTGGGGCTTTAGTGGTCCAAATCTTTAGGATACGAAGATATCGATAGGGTCTTAAGGTTCACGATTCTGCGAAGCGAAGTCGTGGCTAAATGGTTGTGTGATCACGGTAACAGGCGAATGGAGGTTGGGCAGCACAGCCAAGAGGGCTTTTAACCTGACTCTATTCAAGATACGATCCAGGCCTACTTGCCCTCTCGGCGATTCCACGCGACAACCTTGCGAGCGAAGCTTGCAATTATGACGTTGGTGTGCATCGAGCGTAATTGCTCGTTGATAGGCTGATTGGTTATCAGTTATCACTATGTTGAATTAGCATACGGATTGTGGATGGACGGTGCGAAGGGCTTCTTCGAAAATAAATTGACTGGGCTGCAGCCTGAGTCTCTATAGGCTCTAGTGGGCTCTAGTGACACAGCGTGCGCATTGTCGCGTGGTCCATTTGTAGTCCGTTCTTGCGAAAGATGGAAACGATTCCAGTAATTCATCAGAAGTAGAAGGTCCGGCCGCTCCTGTAATTCTTCGAAATGGTCTGTGGCTAAAAATTATGCTTGGCAGTTTCGCAGAGCGCTTGGTATGATAAAATGATTATGTTCTGTGGGGAAACATTGTTGCCGATGGAACTGCGGCATATTTGTACCCGGTGCCCAATAATTCCTGGTAATGAATCTCTTGGAAAGCATCTCCTTACAAGGGTTCTCTCCATCGTGGGACTGTAAAGAAAGTTTCACCATAAATCTTCGATTCTAAGGCATTGTCCGTTATAGACGCTACTGGCTCCTCTGACGGACGATATTCTAAAGCTCCGTAAAGCAACCTTTATTCGTGAATTCAAGTGAAATAACGGTCTACCGGTCAAAAAGCATTACAGCACATTTCATTGGGGCTGGCAGCTCCAGGAAATACCTGTGTCTGGTTTCGTTTGCGTTGAATTTGGCAATCTTTCTGATCTCGCATCTGTCAAAGACGCCGACTCTGTCCCCCTGGATTTAGTTGTTGCGACTTTTTATTTTATCGCCTAATCATCACGAAAGGATGTTCCTCGCCTCTAAGTAAGGAAATACGCTAAAATCGTAAGCCGAGAAAGGGAAGAACGATAAAGCGCAGGCAGTTCGATTCGGGGGTTGCAGTTGCGAATCTTCCGCGTCGATAAACAATAATTGTTCGAGGAGGAAATCTGGACCAGATCTAAACGGTACCAAAGAGTCGCGCCGTATTGATTTGCGACTCGGCTCCGATGTTATTGCGATAATCGCCGATCGGCTTGTTCATTTCGATCGAACGATTTACGCGAATCTTCCTCCGATAAGGTTTTTGTTGTCAACCAAAAAGCCGAAGGTCCGTGAACGATCGGATCCGCTCTGCTACGTTGCTCCGCTTCGAAGAGCTACTTTATTATTTACAGAACTCAATGCACCGTCGACATCCTCTTGATTTGGGACTCGAAGGGGGGAGGAGGAGGAGGGGGGGGGGCGTCGAATAGAGAAACGCAATGCTCGAGAATCCAGGAGAGAGGAGTCTGAGGCCGGGGTCAACTGGACCGTTCCACTTTCCACGTAATATCGAGAATTATTTCTGGCTCGGTTGGCGCATGCGCGGGCGAGTCTGCGTATTTCTGATACTAGAGCTTCCGTAAAGTCTGTCGTTACAATGGAATTAGTTTGGCGGGATAGTCGTAGGCTGTAACCGGGACTCTGGGTTTATACGCAAGTCCTTCGGCGGTGTATTCCACACGGTAGGTATAATGCAAATTTCAGGCAACATGGTGCGGAATTTGTGGATCGTTGGATCGGCGCAAGAGGGACGCGATGTTTCTAAATAGCGCTTATCAGTCCGATGTGAGATTCTCTCATTTTCTCTTTCCTTCGTCCCTTCGTCCATTCTCCCTCTCCCCCTCACCCCGCTTCTTTGCCCTTCGACCTGATCAAGACCTCCACCGGCAGTCCTGCAGTATGCTCGGAGCCTTCCTCTGTTTGCTCTGTTACGCTTACGATCATTGGGCAAACAGAGCGCGGCCTATGCCGATTGCTCGGGGTCAATTGGGACCATCGGAGCGTTCGTTAACGCCACGTACTGTAGGAAATCCACTCGTAACGCGACGCTCGAAGAGCGGAGCTTCGGTGTCTGGTAAATCCTGGGATAGCTCGTGGGAAACGGGATCTCGTTGGCTGAATCATCTTTTTCGTGCACATGAATATCCAGATGTTGCTGTAGAAAAGTTATTAATTTCTTTGGCTGAGAATAATTGAAATTTGTGCGCCATTCTTTTATGGCTGCTTTCAGTGGAAATTTGACTGCGATTCGTGTCGATTTCCTTCACACAATTACGATAAGAATATTTGCGTCTTCGTCAACGGAGGAGACTACAGTTTAAAAATATCGAGCATCAGACTCCTCAGGAGCTCTTTAACGTTAAATCTTTGAACGATTCTTTTATAAGTTTAAAAAGTACTTTGGAAAAACATTTCACTCTACGGGATAATATGAGTTATTCTTACTATGAGAATTACCGGATGCGGATCCGACTTGAAAACCGATGCTAAGAATGTAAACAGTGGCCGTGAAAATCCTAAATATAATACAGGAGAAGGTTTCAATGTTAAAGGAAGGCGGCAGATCAAACAGCTTCGATTGGTCTATTGCAGGGTGTCGTGCCTCTACTGTCTCTACAGTACCTCCAGGATCCCCGCAGGGTTTCTCGTTGCCACTCAACTTTACGCGATACAAAAGTTTCTACAGAAATTGTAACGTTGCAGTGAGACTAACTTGATTTTCAGAGTTGACTCTCTCTCTCTCTCTCTCTCTTCTCTCTATATATATATATGTGTGTGAGACGTCGACGGCGCACTCGCCCGAAACCTAATTCACTTAGACAAAGCTTCCTAACTGAATTCTATGCTAAATACCGACTTTCGTCTTAACCCTGACTCGAGCTGCGTAATCGAATTGAAACTTTGGAAGATAATGCATCCAAAATATATACGACCCTCTGCAATATATGTATGTATAAGACATAATCAACTAGCTGCAATTATGTAACTTATTATCTTTCTCTTCCTTCCTTCTTCCTTCGACTTCATCCTTTCGCTTAGCTTTCCCTTCCCTCGACGCAGCAAGGACTCCTTAACTCTTTGAATAATAAAGGCATCTTGTTATCATTCGCTAGTTTCTTTTACTTTGATATACGAACCACAGAGAGAAATGATAATTCGTACGGCAATAGAAGAGAAACTGCAGACAAATGGAGGAATGCACTATACGTTTCAAATTGAATTCCAGTAAATCCAGCCCGTTTACCTTTTCGCTGCGGATTGTGATTGCGAAGGTGACGAGAGACCACAGGGAGCCAAGACAGGTGTTAAGTGAGAGACACCGAGGCAAAGAGACAAAGAGACGAGGAGGAGACTCGTTCGTTTCTGACATGAGATGCATCCGATGCATCCATGTCAATTGCATGGTGCAGTGATCGCATCTTATTTGATCGCATCTTATTATTACGTGTCCTTTCTTTGCTTCCTCATTCTTCCTTGATTCGCATTGATTGACCGCGCGCTTCGATCGACACAGGAAGCCGATACGAAAGCCGGACTCGTAACGCGACGCACAACACGCCGATTCTGGTTCTCTGATTCTCCCGACAACGTCCTTTTAGCGAAGAATCTTTGGAAATCTCAAAAACCTCGCATACGAGAAACCGTATCGTATAACCAATATTCTGGGCTCCCACTTTAATCTGCGCAATTCTACGAGAGGCAATTCTATTGTTTTAGCGAATTGGTCAGCCGACTGTCAAACGATTCAATTCGTATAATCTCTCGAGATCTAAGTCATTTTTTCTACATCTACACTGATTAGCATGGTAAGGACTATCAAAAGGTTTTTTTAAATGATCAATAAAAAGGAATTGGCTGTCGATAGAAAAGAAAACGTACAAGAGAACGGTGGAAAGAAAAATTAAAAAAAAAAGAGAAGAATGAGAAACGCGATTGTAGCCGGTTGGCAAGAGTTAGCAAGAAGCGTGTGCCTTCCAGTACGAACGAAAAAAATTAATTCTTTCTCTGTTGGGAAAAGTCCGGAGACTCCGGAAACGAAGACGAATTTTATTATGAGAATCGAAGTAGGTATCGGAAATGGTGGGTACCGACTGTGAAATTGGCCAATAATGCCGAGAATTTATTTGTCTGGAGAGTCTCCGATAGAAGACGAAAGTAGGAATTCATTGATGAATGCTGCTCGATACGAACATACGAGATTAAGGAACGATGAATAGGCCAGGAACAAAAGTCGGAAATAATGAATACACGAAAGTAATACCTAGACCCCTGATGCGTCACGCAGTTACTGTGTGTTTACAGGTTTCTTCTGAGCTTCTTCTGAGCCTCGATACATTAAATGAAATTCATAAAGCGAATTCTCGAGAGACTTGCTCTTATGAATTACAAATCTATTTAACAGTACTTCTCTTCTCTTTGGCCTGTCGGGGTAGCACAACTATATCTCCACCCGTCTAGATTTTCATAGCCACCGACCTCACTCACCCTGGACCTCAGCATCCAGCACCCTCATTACCCTTCTCCACTCCACCACTCTTCTCTCGGCATCCTTCGTTCTTGGCTTGAAGATTCCCTTCGGTGCAAACTCATTTCATTTGCCAATTTGTATTCTGGACCAGGCCAGACCGTCTCGATCGACGTAGCCTACTGCATTCCTTAATCGATTGAGAGACTTTGAAACGTAATAAGGTTGATACAAATGCACGCATTCTATCGAACCGCATATGCGATTATAACGAGCAGAATTATGTTGATGAGAATGAACTATTCGTTTAGACTGAGATGGACAAGAAATAGAATTTCTGCGTTCATCTAGAGAGCAGCCGTCTCTTGTGGCTGCCGTAGCTGCGGCTCCACTCGGCGATTACTCACGTTGTCGCAAGAAAAAGTAAGGTTTGTAATAAAAGTTGCAGCTCCCAGAGCGCGGAGAAGTAACGCTGTGAAAAAGAGTGAAGCGACTTAATGGCTGGAATATCGCATGCATGATAAATGTCACTTAATTCTACATGTAAATTAGGAAGAACATTGGCCAGCTGGGAAAATTAAAGTTTCTCTCGTTCCCGCTGGCCACACTTGTAGTGCGCCAAGGCGAGGAAATGGCCATGGCCGCCACGTGGAAGAATCGATGGACTCGCATCCAAGAGCCGTGAGTGACTTTCCTCGGCTGATCGGAAGTGGTCCATCGTGGTCCATCGGAAGAGCGTGAATCCCGCAGCTCTAGGGCAGTGCTCTAAATGAAAAAGTAAACATTGAAAGGACGAGTTTGTGTTGGCGGAAAATCGAATTTTCTTTGACGTCGAGCGAGTCTTTTTGAAGCTCGGAGAGTGCAATATTAATCAGGGTTCAATGGATCCAGCGTCTGGACTCGGGAATATCGGGCAATCGCGCTGAAAGCATTCTCATTGGGCGAGGGCGGCTTTCATTGGATGGAGGTCGTCCTTGGGTTCCGGTGATGGATCGACACGCTAAACGTGCGAGTATTAATCAGCAGCCAAATCTCAGTCAGGATTCGCGAATGCACCGGAAAGAGCTTTGCCCTGCGAGTTGCCATTCACGCGCGTTCCACTTCCATCGGTTCCGCTCTATACGTATAATGGTCGGATCCGATTGTGAGATCGACTATGCCTTACGTCTTTGTCTTACTTACTTACTAAACGTAGCATCGCAACCAGAACGAGAGGCAAGTGTGGCAGAAGGAGAAACAGCGACACGGATAGCAGCAGCAGTAGCAAGAGCCGCATTGCACCTCCCCAAACGGAAGTCAAAATAGAAAATCCTTAAAGATATGCCACTACTTCGTTCTCGACTCTTCGAAATTACGTCCTCGCTTTCCGCTGGCTTCCACCCGGTTGAGAAATGTTCCCTTTTCCACGAAATAGTCGGCAACTCTTAATACGATTCCCTCCTGCGAGCAACCGAGTTAGCTATCAGTTGTCGAGACTTTTCCTGCCACAGCAGCCAGTTGCTCAGGATCTATCTTGTGTCTAGTTAAATACTAACAAGGCTCCGTTGTCCCAACCTACTACGTACATACCTGTGTTACGTTACGTTACGTCTCATAATAGAATATTGTTACTGTAAACGAACCCTGATTCTCATTGAAATAGAAAAGCAATGAGATTGAAGATTGCAGCTGGATTTTGAAACGACAAAGTCAATCGAGGAGAAGTGCGGCAAAGATGAGTAGATACATAGGTGTAGGTACGTGTAGGCAGGTACATGATACAAATAGACGAGGTGTAGCCACTGGCGGTCGTATTTTGGTCAAGATCGTGCAGGGACCAAAGAGGTCCAATGTTGAAAGCGACATCAGTTTTACTTTGAGGGGATTTATTTATGTTTCGGTTCGTAAGGAGATGGCCCCTCAAAATGACACAGTATATACGTAAAGTCAGCCAATCGGAACAGAGTGCGTCCAACGACGTCACTGTCCAAATGCGCAGAACCGCAAGTGGCTAGGCAGGCAGGCAGGTAGAGGTGGGTGCAAGTTAAGCAGCTAAAATGGGAAGAAGACGGAAATAATGAAACATGACAGAAAGGCGGGAGGGAACGAGAGAGGAACGATAGGACGGAATGGCCACGTGTAATGGAGGTTCGAGGCCGCGGAAAATACATTGGACCGTTAAGTTGATTCCCTCGTTTACGACATCATTCCAGCGCGAAGAGAAGCCTTAGGTGGAGGAGGCTGCATATTTTAGCATGGTTCCTGGTTTTGTTATGACAGTCTGAATAATGGGCTGCGGCTCCGTTCGGGCAATAATAAAGGGAGGCATTCCTGAGGCAATAAAGATCCTCCATGGAAATTTGCCTGCATATTTTTCTATAATGGTATCGTCCGACGTCCCCCGGTGCATTCTGCGCGGAGCGCGGGAATTAATCCCCCTGAATAGCAATGTCGACTTTCGTTCTCCGGAAGGCATTTGCTTTGCCTTATCACGCGAAGGTCGTTGATACTGTTTGGTCTAATTGGACGCGTGAACGTTAACGCGATCGACCGAGGATCGAGGACAGGTCGAAGTGGTTAATGAAATAACGAGTCTCGGGAGGCTGTTGAGGTTGCGGAGGTCAAGGTGCTTTAAGAATTTCAGGAAAATTCAAAAGAGTTCTAGAGAAAAGTAGGAATTTGGGAAAAGCAAATCCCCTCGGGAGATCGAGCGAGGAGTCGTTGAGAGGAAGTCATAAGATGAGATTATTCAATCAACGGAGTCGTCATTTTCTCAATTGTGCGAATCCTCATGTATTTTTTGTATAGACCTTGAGTCCAAGCAAATCAGACCAAACGAAATTGAATGTGCTATTAGCGATGAAGAAATATAAACAATGATACGCACGTCGTAGTCCAATCGAGATTCGGCAGTGCGAACTTGGAAACCGTTGGTCTTGGCAGCAGTGACAGTGTAATTCCAAGCAGCGCCGCGAACCATACTGCCATCGTGAAATGTAGAAAAAGAGTCACAACGGGCAGCGTAGACTGAATGGCGCTCGTTAGCCGACTCATTATCATGCAAAGTGGACAGGAAAACAGCCGCAATTCGAATCTCTTTCGTTTCGCAATTTCTTCTTTCTCCTTTCATTTGTCGTCCCATGTTCTACGCGACCTGCGATATAAGAGCTGCGTGTTTTTCGACTCTTTCATTTCACGGCATGAACCGGACCTAACGAGCCTCGATTACAAAAATTTGAAAATCAATTCGCTCTTCGTCATTCCTGGCCAAGAGAAGGGAGAAGTCACTTGGGCAGCTGAGGTGACGTATTAATTAAGGTGTGATAAATCAGCAGTGACGGAGGAGAAGCCCAAGGGACGAAGTTCCTGGGGTCAGTTCTTCGGCCGAATTAAACCCCCTTATTAGAACGACTTCGAATGGCTGATCCCTCGAAACGTACACGAGTGATAATTACAGTGGCAACGCAACAAGGCAGGAATTGGCCCGACCCTCGAAGGCTCCTAGTTCCGTTGGCTTCTGTCCTTCCCGAGGACTCGTAATCCTTGGGTATCGGATGATACCCGAACTTCATGCGAGTGCTCGGCAAACTCGGGCCAGATCTGGTAATTCATCAGCCGTTTGACGTCTCAATTACCCTCCCCGTTCCTAATTTCCGATAGCGACTCTCCTCTTCCCCCTCCGCCCCTTTCGAGGCCGTTCACACCCTCCCCCTTTCTAACTTCAGCTGCTCCTGCCCAGTTTACTCATCCTGCAACTCGAGGGACTCAGGCTCCTTCCTTAATAAGCAATTTCTCCACCCTCCTGTTTGGCAAGTACTGCACACTTACGTGTTCTGTAAGTGATCGCCAGCAAGTGCGACCGTTTGCTCCTGCGCAAGTGCGCTTCTGGAACGGGGATGTTAAGGAATTTTTAAAGAAAGCCAAAACCTCAAGCCAAAACCTTCTGCACTCAGAATTTGAATCTCAGGACCGACTGGAGATCGCCTACGCCTCCCCATTAGCTTTCGATGCGAGTTTTCTTCCTTTATTTCGGCTTCGCTGTTGTTTCGCGTTAACATGCGCCATAAGAGCCACACGAGCTACGTTCAACTGTGCGGTGACGCGAGCAATCACGAGATCGCTGTGATTGATAGGTTGTCGATCCTTTGATCGTTCGATGATTTACCGCGTTTTTCATGCATCATTCGAGAAGCGTGGACCGAACGAATGCACTGAAAACTCTTCGTTTTCTCTACTACGTGGTGATGTGGAAAATTCCAATTTGTCATAATGCCTGTAAACGATGTGCGACCGCAGCCACAGCCATTGAACAAACGTGCCTTTGGTATATTAATTGCAATCCCGACTGATAATCAATAAGTTTTGACCGATTGCCAGACTTTTTTTTTTTTTTTTTATGGATTCGAAAGACTCTTCCTGCCTTCTCGCACACGCGTACTTAACTCGCTTCTTCTCTTCGCTCGCTCCGGCGCTGCACTCGGTCAAAGAAAAGGGTGCAACATACGATGTTGTTGGTATCAAGCGTCGCTACGAGCTCGGAGTTTCATGAAGTGACGATACAGAGCAGAGACAGATTAAATTTCAAAGCGGGTCGAGAGCCGCCCAGGAGTAACGAGTTGAACGAAAAGGAAGATGCGAATGTTGCGAGGAAAACTGGGTAAACGGAGTAAAAGGAATAAAAATGCGAAAAAAAGTGGACCGAGCAAAGAGGCTGGGTAAATGTTTAATCCAGGAGCCTCGACAGTATCCAGTTAATGACGAAAGATTTTTCAGTGTATCCTCCAGACATTTCACTTTGCTTGCCGGTTGGGCAGATTTTTGCAAGTCACTCGGTTTGATGAAACTCTCCGAAAGCCTCACCTCGGCTCTCGGCTCTCTCCCTACCCCCTCGGCAGCCCCTCGGCAGCCCCGTAGCTCCTGCAAACTACCCCAACACAAGAATCTTCGAATAAGCCCGTATTTCCATCTCTGGAATTCCCTAGCCGCCTCTGCGTATCCCCTGCCCCGTCTTCTTGCCCTGCCTCCCTGCCCAGCCACCAACATATTTGCTGCTGATGGTCTATATATAGCTATGGACGAAATTGCAAAATGATCTTAATATCCTCGTTGTCGTATTATCGATACATCGGCTAATGCCATCGTGGAGTCCCTCGTTTCGCAATTATCGATCGGGTAATAAAAACGTAATAATATTGTGATAGTGCCTTATTGCCATGGGAAAGAGAGGATGTGCGTGTGTGTGTGTGTGCGAACGGGTCTGAAGATTTTTATCGAAACCAAAATAACCTAATGATATTGAAATTTGGAGAAAAAGTCGAGTTCTGTATGCAGATAAGAGAGTATCATTTGCACATGTCCAGGACGGCCCGTTTGAACACAGCGCATGCGCCAGATTTCATTCATAGGATATGCGATGGGTGATACGTGTATCTTCCTTTTGAGAAAAATCTGTCTGCTCTGATGTTTATTTTTTTCGCTGAGCACATTATATGGAAAATACACCAAAGTCGATACAACGAAGGTCCAAATGTTCAGATCTTGGGGAATTTTGGGAAATTGGTACAGAGACTTGGCGCAGAGGAAAACCATAGAAAATCGCGTGTTTAGAACCTCCAATACCGGTATAGCGATTTTGCGTTCACCTTTATCTCGACCACTTAATTTTCCGAGACGTTTATTACCGACGGAAGTTTATGGGGCTTTCGGGGGGGGGGGGGGGGGGGCCCGAGCTTCCGGTTAAGAAATTTGTAGCCGGGAGACGAGTCCTCGTGAGAGGAGGAGGGTTATTAACGATCGTCAGAGCGAGGAGGTTGAAGGACCTACAGCTTCAAGGAAACTAAGAAAATTCCGTATAAGGCGGAACTAAGTCTGACTCGTTGCGAGATGTCAGTTCTCTTTGGTATTAAGCGCTGGAGCTTGATAAAAAATTCTAGAGGAGTGTCGCGTGTCGCGTGTCGCGTGAAGTTGTGACGTTGCAGCGCCATGGCGACGTGGCGTCACAGTGTCGCGGTTGGATTTCACGGCAAAACGTCGCAAGTCGCAACGGTACTGAAGGCTGAGGGGAAAACTTGTGGGAAGATCAAAGGCTGCGTGGAAGGTTTCGTCGAGCAATCATCTCTTGTGCAAATACAAAGGATGTCGCAGTCCACAACCAGTCGTTGTATTAATTATGCGACGGAGGGTGATGCGCGCGAATCCTCTCAAAGTGTCAGAATGGGTAGCGAATGGATATTAAATGCCAACATTTCGCCCTTTGAATTTGGAGGCACGCGCGCCGAGTTGTCCTGTGCCGTCGCCGCCTTGAACGAGGAAAGCAAAAACGGTTGAAGAAAAAGGCGAAGAAAAAAAAGGAAGAAATCTGAGAGCAGCAGAAAAAATCTAGTCACATCTTCTATCAAGTACGAATGAGTTCTTGGCGAGACGAGGGTCCCTACCGGCATCACAGATTTCGTTCTGACGTCTCCCAATTGAACAGTTCCAGTCGATGTCGTTGGTGGCCACAAGCAGGATGTCAGTTTCCCAACCCTATCACTCTGCTCGCATCTAGTCTTTCTCCACTCCGAAAAGTAATTAACGTAGCTTCTGGCTGAAATATTTGCAAGAATCTCACGGGGCTCGATAGAAAATCTTTAATAAATAGTTTGAGCATTCTCGGTGCGTATCGAGTAGCTTCCGGTTACTTGGACGAACGTTCGCTGATATCGAAAGAGGAGTCCAGCACGTTGCCCAGTAACGCAGGGTCGATCGGAGCTTTTCATTGATTGGCCGTTGGTTTGTTACGGCTCCCGCATAATTGTCTGTTCAGCGTTAATACTCGAAAGTTTGACTAATCAAGAAACTCGGTAGTCTCGCGCCAAGTACTTGGAGCGTAGCGGCGGCGAGATCATGTGAGAGATCTTCTAACGGACAGGAGGGCTTGCAGAAGCTGCACGTTGACAGGACTACAAAGTTTTGGAAGGGAGTCGCCTTTCGAGAGTCAATAAAAAATCTGTGCATAAAAGTTGGGTGAGAGTTTTTAGAGACTCTTTAGTTTGCAGCCTCGGATACATTGAAGCATCTTGAGGGAAATGCGGGTGCAGGACAATGAGGCAGATGCCGAGGTTGATCTCGAGGGTGCGTTGCACAGTTTTTTAATATCTGCCCTATTGCAGGTATATTGTAGAGCGCAGTGGTGCTCGCTGGGTTTAAATATTGTTCAGAGTTTTGTAGCATCATGACTAGATGACTGGGAGGAGCGCAGCTACGAGTAAGGTGAGTGTGTGAGAGAGAGAGAGATAGCCTGAGAATTGAGAATAAAATGAGAGCTGGAAGGACAGGAATAGTGCGAACCCACAATAACCTCAAACCTCAAGCTCTTCACTCGTCTATTGTTCCGTGTGACTATTAAAAGGCGCGTGAGAATAGTTGGATCCTCTGCTATACTCTCTCTCTCTCTCTCTCTCTCTCTCTCTCTCTCTCTCTCTCTCTCTCTGAATGTAAACCCATGTGCACCAATTACAGCATCGAACAGCCTGGCAAGCCTTGTCTTCAGGATTCCGAATCTCAAGTAATGATTCAGTCTTAAACTTTGAACCTCTGTATTCTCAATGTCCCGCGGCGTCTCTGCCCTCTGGACGTATTCTTGACAGCATCCGGGTTCTCGTTGATATCGAAGATCTGGAACATCTTTACGTCCAGGACTTCGGTTTGAATTTATTCGAAGCACCACCACGAGGATCGTCTTCGAAAGATTCGAATGGGGAAAACTTGCAGTTGTTTCGCGTTGCCGGATATGACGGACACATGGGATGTGATGGTTGCATGTCGACGTCAGTTGTCGAAAGAAACATCTGGTGCATAAGCGGCCAAGTAAGAGATCAATCGGTTCGAAGAATTGAGAGTGGTCGAGAATGGGACGAGAAAAGAAGGTTATATCGGTGAATGAGGGTGAAGACAGGCGGCAGTTGGAGAGTTGGGACTTTCGAAGGAGAGTTTCTAATTGCAGTTATCAGGTTATTATTCTCCCTTCCATTGAGTTGCTGCTGGAAAGTAAATCGGACTATGAAGGATATTAAAATTAGCGCAAGAAATATGTAGGTCGCGAAAACGACCGAGACGAAACGCTTCGCATGACGAAACCTTGCATATCAATCGGCTGTCTTCCCATTCGTTAAATTGATTTTTTCGTACCTATAATGACTTTTCTAATTAAAATTTTTCATTCATCAGCCATTCGATTGGTAGTTCGAGGAAGCACGAAATGGTTAAGGACGAGCTATAGAAGAGAAATTCGTCTGAAGTTTATTTATATTGGGAATATTAAAGTCTATCATCGAGTAATCGACTCGTTTGTTAAGTTCATTGCGATTTTTATGGGCGGTGACTCGTTACCACTTATCCATGGTCGGATGTATGATAATAGGACATTGGGAAATGCGGCCGTCCGGCAGCAGTTCTCTCGAATTCCGCGGAGTAGAATTACATTCATTATGAGTGAATACGCGCTACAGGCTGAGCTGGATGATATAAGAGGGCACAGGGAGAATGGCGCAAGGTGCCTGCTGGAATGTGGAATGATACCAGCTATTATTCATGCGAAGAGGGAATCGACCCTGCAAAGGAACTCGCCGGGACGAAAGATAACTCGAGATCGAGAGGACAGTCGTAAGTAACTAATATTTTGCGCCCTCGGAGTGACGCTCCATTTACTTCCCCGGACAATAATAACTTCCTCATTACTCATTACTCATTATTTATTATTCATTATTCATTATACGTTGTGTCTCTTCTATGGAAGGTCTGGGCCACGCGTGAAAGATGAAAGGAAAGGAAAAATGAGAAATGCGAAATGGAAAATGTGCTGGAAGCACAAGAGTATTTGTCTGAAAAATAACATCGAGTCGTCAGACAGCTGCTTGTGCTCTATTTACGAATCCGCTTTTCTTCATGATGACACTAACGACGGTTCCTCCTAATTGATCAATATAATTTAGCATTTCCTACCAGCACACGACTTTCTCTAAGTATGATTATCAATTATTTAATTAGAGGGATGCCGAATGAATTCGGCCAGAATGATATTAATAGAAAGACTTGGAGGTTGGTAGAAAGTATTGAAGAGGGAGAGCAAGAAAGTTGATAAAGTTCTGAAGTTAAAAAGGTAGACCGGGATGCGAATCCATCCATGTTGCCATGTGCACAGTTAGGCACGAACTTTCCTCTTTGATTTCCAGCCCGTATACTGTGTCCCTTATCCTTCGATCGGCAAAGGCTTGATACCGGTAACTAAGTTACACTCAAGTTGATTATAATGACCTGGGTTCAAAGCCACAGGCGAAACGCTCCCTCGGTCGTCCGAGACAATCGAGCGAGACAAGGGTTACGGGCGCAGAGGTGTCTGGATGGGAAGATGCTGGAACTGCTTAGACGCCAGGGTACTGAGAGCAGGTGTCAAACTCGCAAAGGAAAACCCTTAGCAAGGTTGCTCTCTTCCCCTCCACCCAAGCAGCTCTCTATCTATCTCTGCCTCCTTCCTCGTTTCCCACTCGTCTCCCTGCAGGCAGATTCTCCACCAAGAACCTGTGTTGTCGTCTAATTGAAGTGGACCTGTATCCTCCTTGTTTCGCGATGACTTCACTAATTTTTTCCTATTTTTCTGGCGATCATCTCAAGAACCTTCCTAGTCATCTCACTCCAAAGAGAATGAAGATTGGCACCGCTCGAGGTTCCTATTACCGATGGACTGTTGAAGACCCTCTGAACCAACAGACGTAACGTTGTTCACTCCAAAGTCCTAAGCAACGAGAAGACCCGAACGCGGCTGTTTAGTTGGTTAGAAGAGACAGTCGCCAGGCCAGGAGACTAACCAGGAGAAACGCTGTAGAACGTAGAAGAGTCGTGTGAACCCCCCATGAGATTCATTCTCTAACACGGTCCAAGGAGATGGGGATTTCTTTTCCTCGGAGCTGCCGTCGGGCAAGCATCCAGCGACGAGACTTCGGGCATCTCTGCTCTGTACCTCGTGAAAGGGCATCCTTATAATCCGAGGGCCAATTCTATCAAACCTTGGATACCCACTTGACCCGCCGGCTGAGGAACCCTCCTCCAATCGCCCATCTATTTTCCTTCGCATTCGCGTATCCTACGTTCCTAACCTAACGTATGGCGCGCAGCATCTTTCCGATTCGTTGCCATGATTCTCCTATTAAGCATAACGATTTCGGGGAGAGGAGAACGTTCCTCTCCTTTTACGAGCCGAAATGAGCGACGTTTTTTTTTTTTTTTCTTGGCTCGCGACTCCCGAATTCTTGAAACATCAGTGAACCTGGAAGGCAGCTAAATGACTTATTGCTCCTCAAATCGACGTCTCTTTCCCAGTCCGTATTTAATTCAGTTACGTTCGTTATCTCGAGCAGAAGCGGAAGGTGGAGGCCTAGAGGCACGAGTAGACGAAGGAACATCAGAAAACCATGAGAAATGCATTAACCACTATAAATCATCGTACATCATCCGAAGTCCTTGGCTCCTGCACGAGCAAGTTGTATTCCTGTGTAATATCATCTTATCTTCGTTTTGACTGATGTCGAGGAATCTCTTGGAATTATTGACCTCTCGACCCAGTCCTAATTTTCAAGCGACGTTGATGTTCTTCAGATTCCCCAAGTCTCGAAGTTCCCAGTTAACGAGCCATCAATTAAGTTTCTCCGCAGTTTGCGAAAATTGTACGATTTTTGGCCTCCGCCGAGACGCAACGGGAAACTCAGTCGTCGAGCGACTTCTCGTCCTTCTGAATCCACTGAAGAAACTAACGGAGAATTCCTCTCATTCACCACTGAGAGACGCAGTGATTTCTCGCGGACAGCATCCATTGTGTTCGCCGTTCCATTGTAAATCCCGTAGCCTGTCCTCCACCCAGTCTTTGTCTCCCGTTCCCCCTCTGTCCCCCTCTCTATCCAGTCACGGGACGCAAACGTGCTTTCTTGGCAAACAGAAGCGATAGCAGCAGCAGCAGCCACAGGAAAGAATTAGAAGGAGGCAGAGAGATGGAAGAGGAATGGGTGGAACAGGTTGCGACTTACAAGGAAAGTCAGCATGATGTCCCGTCGGCAGGAACCAAACACGTCTGTCTTGACTTTAAAGTTTTATAGGCGTGCTCCCACATTTTGGAGAATTTCAGTATCTCCAAGTCGCGACACCGGATGCTCCGTGCAGTCAGTGGACTCTCTAGCAGATGGAAGCACACGCGTAGACTCTCTCTCTCTCTCTCTCTCTCTCTCTCTCTCTCTCTCTCTTTGATTGCGGAAGGATTCGAAGGTGACTATTAGTTATCATGCATGCTGAAGGCTTTGAGACGCAGGCGACGTTACTGTTTTGTGAGAGGCGCTGGAATAGGTTATTCAAAGTAAAAACGAATAACTATAAGAGCCAAAGCACATACGATCGATCGACCCAGGCTACTCTTTGAAGGCCATCACTTTCCTGCTCATGGAGGAAGTGTCTTCGACGGAACGATGGCTTGCGAGGGATTTTTCTCAAAATATAAGCTGACTTTCTGCGAAACGTTACTAATCGCTTTAAGGGCTGGAAACTGAATGGCGAATATTATCGAGGCGAATATTTGAGACGTCGGCGAAAATGTAGAAAAAACTGTTTGAGAATTCTTTCCTAGATTCGAGGCTTCGTGCAGCAGCTTAATTCGCCTAATTGGTCTAGCTAAAAAAAGATCGGTCAAATTGGGCCGCTCGATGGATATACATGCGAAATGAATCCTTCGACAAAATGTAAATTTCCAATTTTGGAAATTGATAGAAAATCAAAAGGCATTTTAAGACTTTCGTGCTCCTATTGGAAAAATCCAGTGAGGCATATTTCACAAAGAACATGTGAGTTATCTACATCCCGCGGATGCCAAAGATGCCAAAATAGCGTATATGCTAATGGATTTCAGTTGACGATGTCCCCTGGTAAAAAAAGGCAAGACGCTATGCTCCATTGTTTGGCTTAGCGTTCGACTTAAAGAAGTTAACTTTTGAATTTTTCCGAGCACAGTTATGGCAGCATAACTTGACTTTTTTACCTATACTCCCACCCCCCGTCGAGTTGGATGGCAGTGACGGTCGAGTGTTTCAGAATGCAGGATACGAAAAGTGCTAAAACTGCTTAACGACACTCTCAGCGAGTCTAAAAATAAGAAAGCGATTTCCCTAATCCTATTAAATGTTCCCCATAAAAGTTTTATAAACACAGGGGAGCCATGCACGGGCTGCTTCCACTCTGTAACTGGCGATGCGCAACCTGCACCCAAGCTGAATGCGCGTTCCAAGTTGATGGGAGGCGAAAATTAAAATGAAATTTGTCTCGTTTGTTGACCAAGGAGAGAGCAAAATAATTACCTTGAAGAAGCCGCGCGATATAGGGACGAGTAAGCGGATAGAGCCAGCTCTTATTCTTTAATTTGCTTTGATCAAAAGTTGAACCGAGAATGAAGGTGGCGCTATCCTCCCCACGCCTCTCATAGAAATTGCAGGATGACCTTTAGCAGAGTTTTACCTAACGAGATTCGCAGGACAACGAGCTCCGTGAGATTCGTGGTGCTTCGCCAGGCTCAACGAAACCCCGTAAAACTACTCTCTGGAAACTTTCCGGTTTATTCACAATTTTCTTTGCTTTCCTTCTCGGAAGTCGCTCGGGATGCTGCTGGCGATTCTTAATAAAGAGCACAAACGATCAATGCGGTTTTCGTCAATCAAGCAGAGTCGATAAGTCAACAAAGATAAACGAGAGAGAAATAAAAGCAAAGACATGCCAGTTGGATTAATATTGCAAGCGCAATGTCTATATCTATGTATAGTCTACGGTGCTCAGTTCCCAGTATTGCAGTTCACTGTATACGATGTTGCAAAATGTTGCATGAAATATAAAACAGCAGAGGGATATAGAAGGCATGCGGACGTGTTTCAGACGGAGTTCAGGGGGATCACGGGTATTATCTGGTCTGGAGGCTGGACGGAGACGCCGAGGCGCATCCGCTAGGAGAATCGCCGACACTCGAAAAGGGAGGCGAGAGACAGCACAGCCTGTGGTCCTGTGTGTTTACGTGTGATATAAACCACTTGCTACATTTCCTCCTGGATATCGAACTCAGAGCACATTGGCTAATATATTGGTTCCGGGCTTAAATGATTCTTATCTTGCTCCACGCAAGAGTTCAGCCTTAAATTTGCCCAGCGTAATTGCGAGCTTTAAGAATGATTCCCGGACAAAAGCTGCCTCGGCTGCCCGAAGTATGCGTCGAGCATCTTGGCAGAAGATGTAACACGGCCAGGATGCGCCCTGGGGAGCACTTCCTGTGGTTCGTTACTCCTTTGCGGTTTCCTTCGAAATTCTTGGAAATTACTCGAATATATTGGAAGCAGCGTGGGGGAACTGAAGGGTCGCCTACCTACCTTGTGCTTTGTGCGATGTCGATGATAGTGGTTGGGTCGCGGTGGATTCTCGACGCAAGTCGTGACGAAGACGTGATCGGAGGTTGCGGTTTCGGAGGTGGCCGTGCTAATCCTTGATCCTCGGAAGTGATGGCGGGCAGAGTTGGGATGAGGATGAGGAGGGGGCGGAGGCGGAGGGGGCGGGGAAGGAGGGGGCTGCGTCTGCCGCGGAGACTGGAGCTCCGGTAGACTCTGAGTCTCGTGGCACCTGCAGATGCCTCCGTTACTTCCTCCCCCTCCCGCGACCCCGGGGCCCCCTTGACTTCCGGCGGGTCCACCTCCAGGCAAGCCCCCGCTTAGCGCTGCCGCAGTCAGCTTGCTGGCGTAGTAGTACATCGCGCACATTTATCCGGCGAGAGCTTAACACCACGACCCCAACGCCACCTCACTCTCATCACTGACGGTGATGACTCTTGGTGGCTTCGGAATTACACTTGGTTACTTTTACAGCCGGATTTATTCTCCAGCCACTCTCAAACTTAACAAGACTTTTGCCTATTTACTCCTCTCGATTCTTCTTCCTCTTCTTCTTCTTCTTCTTCTTCCTCTTCTTCTTCTCCTCCTTCTTCTCCTTCGTCGTCTCCTTTGCCAGCTGAACGTTCCCTTTTCCGTAATCGTTTATCCTTTCAACGAGTTCTTCGGTTTTTCAGTTCCTCTTTGAGAGCGACGCAAAGTCAATTATTCGTAGAAAAGCAGATTCTGCCAGAGGAGAATAGTTCCATGGAATCACTAGAAAGTATACAGATGCACTGGCGTTCATTGGGATTTTAGAATTGGAGAATTCGCCTGATTCGAGGGTTCTGCGGAAACGACTCCGCAGACTCTGCATTCCGGTGGTCTTTCCGTAATTTTGCTTCAACCGCGCCGCCTGCAATCGAAGATCGTCAATCGAATTTCGTGGCTGGAAAGCCATAGAAAAACGTGTAAACATTGGAGTATCTGGTTTCCGAGAAATATTCCAGGGATTGTACGGGAGGGGGGAGGGGGAGCCATTCTCGGGAAAATTAGCACAGAGGTTTCAGTTTGAATAACATTCCGGCTGCTCTCTCGCGTTAACGCGGACTACTCGCGCGTTCATTCTCCAAATGCTAAAGTGCACGTTAGCGTGACGCTCATTTCGTTTCCCACAAATTTCCTATTTTACGCGCGGACGCATCTCTTGCTGCCTGGTTTTCCCGGTCATCCTGCCGTTCGGCAGGAGAACGCCTATACCTCCGACTCGCTACTTTTTCCATTGCGATGTGGACGGTAGGCGCCTAGTCTGCTGGCTGCGACGCCATAATAGAGCGAGCGTCGTCGCACTAGGCTGCTTCGAATATTCACGACGCACATCATATTCTACGCAAAGTCCTGATTTAGTTGGCTAAGTGATTTGCGCATCACTAAGACGAATGATAGCCAGACTGTCTGGGATTACGAATGGCACTGCGACGACGGCAGATCAGTACTTGTTCCTAAATAAGGGAGGAAAATCCAAAGGGAAGAGTCGACAGGCGACGAGAGTGACAGGTCGAAGAGTCGATCGGAAACGGCTGTTTTTTTATTAGAGGCTGGAATCTTTATAGTGCACCCCAGGTTGAAATCATCGTAAATCTCGCGCGACTGTCTATAAAGGTTCGATGAATCGGAGGAGAGAGCATTAAAATGCCAGTTAAAATTGAGCGTCGCTGCGTAACTCCGAGCGTCTACTCAGTCCGACATTGGCGCAAAGCGAAATGCGAGGAAAAAATTATAGAAAATTTGTTAGAACGAAAAGTCAATTGAGCGACTGGATGGTCGGAGAAAATGAAAAAAAAAAAAAAAAAGTTGAGAGGACATATATTTTGGAGGGTGGGAGCAGTGTAATGCAAACGTTTTCACGAGATAATACAGGTGACCCCTGGGACCTACGGGATGTTGGGAATGTAGGATACAGTGCAGATTCACCGTCGAAGGGTAGGACGGAAGACGCATACGTGGGAGGTGGGAGGATGTGTGGCGCAGAGTGGACCACTATAGAGAGCTTTCCAGCCTGCTAGTCACGATGGTAGCTTCGAGGGTTCATCGAGCTACCGAGAGGGTTACCCATTGATTACTGCCAAATTGGCGAAGCGAACGCGATGCGTCGACCGTTCCGCTATTCCAACGCGCGTGCCAGACGCGTCCATCTTCCAATTTCCCACCAGACGGGCGACGACCCATCGGAAGTCGCTGCACCCGAAACGTGAGCCTCCTGAGTGACGCACATGGTGCAAGAGAATACGAAATCCACTGTTTCCATTGGCGACGTAGACAACCCACCAATACCGACACGAGGAAGCGACCTACAGCAGAGGAAAAGCGTTCCCGATCCTCGTTCGTTCGCAACGCTCGTCGCGTTATCAATTAATTATCAGAATAGCTCGCACACGCCAATAATTATCCACTTCAACGGGCATCTGCGGATTTGTTCATCGATCGGGCTGATTGCGAACGCACGATCATGGATACTGGTTACGTTCAGTTGGGCTAATTAGCGAAACTCATAACGCATTGAAAAATGCAAACGCACTCTCGACGGCGACCTTATTCGCAAGCAGCCTCAGTCGACGTGCGTCGCACCGGGAAGAGAACTAACAGAGTCAAAGCTTCTCACTGTTCTTGCTCAGTGCTAAAGTCGCGATCGCCTTCTGGTCCTTCCATCTTGACATTCCGACCTAACTTTTACCCTTTAATTTTCATAGAAAAAACGAAATTTCCAAATTTAGTGAGCGTACGAAAGATCAAACTCCCTTTGGCGTTAATTAAATTTTTAGTCTCCGGGGGGAAAAAAATGCACATAACCATGGAAAATGACGGATGTTTCTTCTCAATTTAATGGAATTCAGATATCTGACAATTATTGCTTTTTGAGATATACGTCGACAGAGACCGATGCAGTCCTGTTGATCCACATATCTCGATATGTTAACACAACAGACAGCCGGATAATTTCAATACCGCTAATTATTGCACAGGTGATAGGACGGCTGCGGAAATTTACATTAATTTCCCCAGTCATATTAGATTATATTGGTAGAGATATACTGATTCACGGTCAAGCGACGTAGTCCAGTCCAGCACTCGATCGGCCATGCGTTTAAAGCAGTAGATTGGGAGAAGGCTACCAGATCCTAGGCACGTGCTTGAGACACCAGGGAACTAATTCTCGAAGTAGAAGTGTCAATCATCGGCGAGACTCGAATGATTTGACTTTCACGATGAGCCGTCTTGACTTATGCTTTCATTTTAAACTTAACTATCTTATATCGGGAACAGAAGCAGTTTTGCTCTCAATCCTCTTACAGGGAAAATTTTCCAAACATAATTTTTTATATACCAAAAATCGTTATCCTCAAAGGAGAAGTATCATAAATTTTCTTGTGTAATTCGCGTTATTTGTGTAAGAGATTCGCGTGTAAAAGCGACATCGTGAATCTGACGAAGGAATAAGGTCGGAACAGCCAAAAGGTCGAGGTTGAAGACGATTCCGGAAGGACAAGAGGACATTAATGGAGCCAATCCACAGCTGTATATATTTTCTAGTTTATGGAGCAACGGACGAGTCACGGTGCAGCGAGCAATGAGTGAGTGAGTGAATCTGTATGATATGCGTGTGCGTGTGAGAGAGAGAGAGAGAGAGAGAGAGAGAGAGTCGGTGGCATCCCTCGTTCGAAATAAGAGCAGTGTGTTACGCGGTGCGGCGTTTCGAGTGCTCCGCAGTCAAATACCAGGCGCGAGTGAACCCTTTACAGAGCAGAGCCTTTTCCAGTGAACCCCGGCCTTTCCACTCATGGCGACCCGAATGAAACTTCCCTGCCCTCCAGCGCGTCCCTGTAAATCGGCCAATCCGCGCAGCCGCTACCCGCACGTATTGGCGGAAGCAGCAAGTATCTCTTTGTGCTTCCTTCTCAGGGTCGTGCGTCACTTCCCCTTCCGTCACTTTCGGGACTTTACTGTTTCTACAGAGACTCTGAGTGCCCCATGTTCGGCTACCAAAGTCCCAAGGACAATTGTAGAGCATTGACGAAAAACGAGCAGCGCCTGGCTCGGTCAATATTGGAAGTGGGCCTCCTACCCACGACTCCTCTTTACGCCGAGTCGTCTGCTCCTCCCCTCCTCGACCTCCTCGACCTCCTCACCACCTCGGATCTTTTTCCAGTCGTCAGCGAAAGAATCTGTGAACGGACCGAGAGGACAGACTCGCTATGGACCCATTCGGACACAACGTGCGACGTCGCAATAGACAAAACAGCCCAGTTGCTTTATTTCTTTTTAAAAAGGATCGCTGTAATTAGGTCGAGATGGGCGATCAGATGGTGGGCGAACGGAAGCAGTTACTGATTGAGCCTGAATAAATCAGGCGAAATGTCGAGGAGCTACTTCCTTCATCATGGTTCATGTTAAAATACGTAGGGGAATGCATTATCGCGCATTGGAAATAATCGTTTTTACGAGTTTTCATCGGTACGACAGATAGAATTGAATTACCGGAAATAGAACTGTCCAATGACAATTAAATAAAGATTTTAATCGGTGAAAATTCGGATTGCAGGCGCGGCTCTCTATCGAATGTGTGGAGCGCGGCCGATTAGATTGACAATTTGCATTAATAGATTTCTTCGCACATGAATAATTAAAAGGGATTGATCCTCGGGTTGACAGGATTGGGATGCTAATTGGGATCAGCTGAAAGCAGTTGGGTGGTGCAAACATTGCTGCGAGCGGAGCCAAGTTGATATTTATTAACCTCGTCTCTGTCGTAAAAATTGCAAAAATCCACACGCAGATGCCGCAGATGCACTACACTGCACTAACGTGGACTGAACTGGACTGCATCCAGCGCGCGCGAGGATTAATCGAATTTTGAAGACAGGAAACCAATCGATTTGGGAGCAATTTTTGAGATTCGCTCTCGTTTTAGAATTTGCACGGGGAAACCGGAGAGAGAACTGTAGCCGGAGCGGCATACCGCGATTCCCGGTATAGACAATATCCGCTCAGGACTTGGCAGTTGGCAGTTGGCAGCCAGCAGTCAGTACCGACTCGACATAACTAAGATCGTTCGCGAGGAGTTCTGCATGCAGGCGTTTGCACTGGGAGGCCATTAGCGTCCGAAGCAGCTTGCCAACCGCCAACCGCCCCTCTGCACTCTCCTCCGTCTACTCCTCGTGCCGCATAACCTCCCTGGATCGCACTCTTGCGGCCGCCACCCTCGAAAACCCTCGAACACCCTTCCTGATCCTGCTCCAGTCTGAGCCACGAATCACGGGGGATCAACATTCTCGGAAGCATCCGTAGTCTCCTTGGAATCGGCCTATGCAAAGTCGGGGAACGGCGAGTCATACGGAAATGACTCTTAAAGAAAATTGGGATATTGAGGTTCGAGGTGCGAGGAGACGGCAGGAGGTTCTTATCGCTATTCGTAGGAGGGTAGCCTTGCAGGTTAATGAAGATCCTTCCCTCCATATTGGAGAGCAACATGGGTCAAAGCATTCGCCGCTTCGTTGGTCGACTTCACTATAGCGCAGCATGCTACATATGCTGAGCGACGTACGGCACTACCCTTGCAGTCGCGCTGTCACTACTGCTACGGACATTGCTGCCAACGTTGCCATCAGAATTGCTTTGGTCATGGTCAAAGTTGTCCTCGGTCCATAGTCTACCTACCGCAATTGAATGAGCGCCCAAGTTTCCAGGCCGAGACCGATTTCCAGTTAATCGAAAAGATACTGAGGAATATACAGGCGGGATAGCTGCCTTTTTTTGAATGTCCTACGACAAGTGGGACACTATCCTCAGCTTGCGTAATGCTTGAATTAGCTCACTGACAAAAGAATACAGCCTATTCGATAGAAACAGTTGAAGATGTGAATTTCACAGACATGAAGAAATTTCAAAGGACTTTCGTCTCGACAGAACTAATGATAAATGCGGTTCGACCTTACGATAACGATCGAGTGGCGAACGAAAGAATCTCAGTAATGTGGAGTAATTCTAGAGGTAGAAGGAAAATATTGAGGAGCGAGGCAACCCTGGGCGCGTTCAGGATCCGAAGACCCTTTGAAAGGCGGCGCAGGCGAGGAGTCTTCGAAATTGACATTTGACGAGAACCATAGAAAAACAATTCTCGAGAGGCAGTCAGCCAATCAGTCAGTCAGGTAGTCAGCCAATGAGGAAGCGAGGCAGTGAGGTAGGGCGCACTTAATGTATTCGACCCTTGGGGGGTTGACGTGTCGTGTCTGACCACGTGTTGCTACATCACACGACAGTGGACCAGCAGCTGCGCTTATCGCCAGCCATGCGAGGAACCCTCATTCCTCCTGCCTTACTAGCATCATCGGCCAGCAGCCACCAGCAGCCACCAACAGCCACCAGAAACCTACCTACCTACCCAACGAGTTTCGTTCTCGTCGTATGCTAAACTACGACACCCGAATGTTGAATATAAAGTAGTTGATAGCCGGAAAATTTGCAACGCTTATGAGCCTTCGAGCCAGTCGCCGCAGTTTTAGCAGGAATGTCACACTTTCCGGCGAAAAGGGGTTAGAGTGTCGAGGTTGCACCATCCTCCTCCTCCTCCTTCCCCCTTCACATACAGAGCATCGGTGAACACCTTGCATTCACGCGTGCCATTAAATTCTTTTTCCCTTCTTACTCTTCGGATTCACACATCTCGTGTCTTCGTTTCTCAATAATTCGAGCTGCTTAGGATGGATGAAAAAAGTGAGAAAATGAAGGATCGCAGAAATGCAACGTACTTGTTGCTTAGACTCGTATGACTTCTGGAGCCTCTCCAAAGCCTGCAGGCGCGATAAAAGTCCCCCGATGAGGAGCGACTTTTCCTTTTTCCCGAATTCCTCCCTCTTGCCCTATAACCAGCAATGTAGCTTTATTGGATTGAATCAGGATAATGCTGTTATATAATTTGGCTCGATCCTATATTCCAATATTTGATGTGGATGATTACATGGGACGTTTGAACGGATTGAAAATTTATTGTGAACGGCTATCACAGCGAACTGTCGTGTATACTTGCGAAGCCCTGTATATCGCAACGTAACTGCTGAGTGCGCAGTCGCAAATCTACACGCACGCACGTCTACCCCTACTTGTGCACTGGACACAAAGGACACTCGGCATACATATATTATTCACCATTTTTCTCCTGGCGTCTCATTTGCCATTCGCAATTAAGTACATCAATTATATGAAACTAGCGCGTCGTATCAGATATCGGAACGAACAGAGGAAGCTCGTATTTAGCTCTGACCGCATGAACTATGTCGGTTCATCTTATCACGTTATTGCATTTGTTATCACGAGAAAGATCAATTTCGCAAGCGCGGAACTTTTAAAGAGGAAGCGCTCGCTAATACGCGCGTCCCTCAAACTACCAGCGCGCACAGATAGTACATTTCGCTCCTACTTTTGCCTTGCCGGATGACGTCATCGAATGCCGATCGCCACGGAAGGACTGAAAGCGCACAAATGATCCCGCGCTTGTATGTACAGCGAGCAACGCCAAATGAATTGATGGTGAGGAGTGTGAGTGTTAGGGGGCTCAAAGCACGAGGGTGCAGAGTGGGCCGAGCGGGCTGAAAGCGCGTAACGGCGTAAGGGTTGCTCTCGGCACTTTGGCATAAATAGCAGATGCGGGTGTGTCGATGTAGACTGCGAGAGGGATGCTGCCGCGCGCTGCCTTCTGCCTTCTGAACTCTACTGCCTAAGCCTGCGGTTCTTCCTGTCAAAGCGTTTCCCTCGTGTACAGGGAAGGCTACTCCACCTCGAGCCCCGCAGCTTCAGTTAGCTCATTCACAGCGGTTTGGCTTGTGTCGTGTCAGCTACCCTTCACCCTACCTAAACCTGGGCCCGTTCTTCGTTCCTCTCGTTTTCAGTTACCCTAGTCGCCCGTTCGCCTTCTTACTCCCTTATGCTTGACAGCAGGGCTGTTCTATGTACATTCTACACGAGCCAATTCCCCTTATTAATCTTTCCTCGAGAGCGAAATTAAACCAAGCTAATACGGATATTCGGCTGCGTTCTTGGGATGCCTCGACATCCAGTCGAGTGTCAGGCTCATCGCACTGCGGTAGTCACCGTCTCCGCCTCATTGTCCTTTTAAAGTTCATCCGATGGTTAAACGTGGATCCGGAAGAGCGAAGAGTTAGAATAGCGAAACGCAAAGAGACAAGGAGGCCCAGCCTGAGCGCCGCAGAAGGCGACGTCTTCTTAACGAGCCGATTAAACTTCTTTCAATCGCGTAGCGTGTTCTTGCATAATGTAATGGCTCTCGTCGAAGGATGTTTTGGCTTTTCATCTTTTCATTGTAATGAAAAAAGCTACCGCGTCCCGCAAGGCCGTACGAGCCCGTGTATGTCGAATGCTTTACGCCGTTTGAACGTGACTTTGTCTAGAGCTTTGCCCGGGATAATAGAGGGGAGAGGGTAGCTTGCTTTTTTAATTAAGCCCCGAGAATATGTAAATGATGTAACTTATAAATTCTTGAGAGCGAGCGCGAGTTATTCAGGGTTGGGCAGATAGTGAACTAGTGGGAGTAATGAGGGTCACGGATAGGAAGCAGGATAATGGAAGAGAAGTGGAAAAAGTAACAATTAGAAAGTTACGTGGACTGAAATAGGGTTTTGCTACGATTAAATTTATAAGTCAGAGACCGTCTGTGGTACATATGGATATCAAGTGTCGAATGACAAATATGACGCGATGCATGAATAGGTGAATTGACGGAGGCAAGAACTGCAATAAATCAAGACGAAAGGAGGCACTGACATTAATGCAAATGTATTCAAAATTCGGAGCGATCTAACGGGGAACCGTAACTACGACTATAAAACGTCAACGCAATGTCCCCGGAGGACGTAACGTGTCTGGCGTGTTGAGGAAATCGCTTCTGCAGCCGCGTTTCGCTCGCTTCATCTTCTTCCTTTCAATGCGCACTCGCGTCTCGTCTCGCTCCCTCCCGGAGGAGCCGACAAATTCATGTGAATATCTTATTTCTTAGCGAGACGCTCGGACGGATAGCAACTTCAAAACAAATCGGCCGTAAGCTTTTCTCCTGCCAGCGGCTCTGCCAAACGTCAGGCAAAATTTCTTTGTCCAGAATTGATGCGCCAAGAAGAAGGATGAATTCGTGAGAGAGAGAGAGAGAGAGAGAAGGAGCCAAGCAGGTGTTCCAAGGAAAGAGGAAGAGGGAAGTATCGATAAAAGGGACTATTTTTGTCTTTACTGTAAGTAAACAGTCAAAGTATCAGACAAGGCGACGGGAGCACAGGCAGGCCTGACGAGGGAATGAACTGTTGGTTTTACAAGCGGACGGATCGAAGGGATGATTGGACGATAAGGAACTAGGGATGGGAAAAGAGCCGAAAAGATGTCGTAGGGCGCAAATCAAGTCATGCATAAGAATTCCCAGCTGACAGCGCAGTCAGAGGATAGTCTACTCCTACTGTGTCACGTCGCGAAACTGACACTCGATCTGGCGGAAGATTAATTTGCCGACGAGGTGCGAGACGACGGTCAGTCGTTCGGTAGATAAGAGAAGAGAGAGAAGACAATGAGAGAGGAGTGGAGTGTTGTGGGTCAAGTACAACCGGAAAGGAAGACGCTCGGCGGAGTGGGGGGGCGTCGATTAAACAAATTGATTCGCAAGATTTACGAGCTCAATTTATCTGCCGGAGACCAAGAACACAAATGTATAAGGAAGGACTGAAATCAAAGAGTTGACCTACGAATAATCTAGCTCCTCCAGATCAGCCGGTCGAATCGTACTGCGTCCATTTGATCATTCGCAAACAGGAACTACTATTCCGTATTTGAAGGACGGGACTCGGCGGCCACTGCTGGTATCGTGACAGTCCGTAGCCGGCCCTCCTAGCGCGATCCACGCAATACGCGTAGATCTTTACGTGGTCGATTAGATCCAACCGAGGCAGCCAGGACGCGGACGAGACACGTTGAGCGCAAATATCACGGATTGCTTAATCCTTCTTCATTTTGAGCCAAGCGAGAATCCATTAGGATGGCCCGTTAGGCACACTAGGAGCGTCCAAGCGCAGAACGAATCTCCACCCCTTCCGGTTTCCGGCGTTCAATCCCAAGAGAAGAGAAGAGTATTATAGGGACAAGTACGGAGGAAGAACCATAAATTCTTGAAGATCTGGCCAATAGTTAAAAGTTGATTCTTTAACTTTTTCACAAGTAATGCCGGCGATCAAAGTTATTTTTACGCGACGCCAGAGACACTTCGAGAGCCGCTCCTTTCCCGCCAGATCGCACGCGGTCTAATCATTTCCGGATTCCTCTGGGTGAGGGCGGAACGGAACTGAGTCCCTATTCCCACACGGCGGGGTGTCACCCTTCGCTGCCCGAGAGCAACGGACCGGGGGCGCCAGCGCGCCTGCGTCACGCTCCTGCGCCCATTCGAACTATCCACCCTCCGAGGGAGGCGAGCGAGCACGCGAGGAGGGAGAAAGTACCCTGGCGAACGCGCGACGCCGATACACCATGCTACGAGTAGCAGCATCGTATTCGACAAACCCTCCTACATATTCGAGCTGGACCCTCGATTTTGGGTTCTTGAGCTGATGGCGTGTTTCGAGTGCTGCGACAGGGTTAAGGACGTACGCGCGCGGGAACGTTATCGCAGACTTCCATTTCGCCTGAGAAAATCCCCCTTGGGATATTGAGCGATAGACGTACGGAGTCGTTGCGAAGCTCGTAAATCAGCATGGAAGAATCAGCCGGTTGGCAGTGCCACCACCCAAAACTCGACGGGGGCTCTCAGTTTTGAAATTGAATACGGTAAAAAAGGTGCCTCGTGCGCTGAGCCGGCACGCGACAGATCTTTTAAGCTCCTCTTTATGTCTTCATGAAATGGCTTTGTCATGCGGTGTTTATGCAATATGTTACTCGGCTGTGGCTCTGCGGCTTGTCTCCGGCCTAGAGTAGCAACGTGGCTATAACGTATATACAACTACCCACCACGGACAATATGTTTTGCGTAGAGAGAACAGTCGCGCGACTACCTGCGTTTCCCGCTACATCTGTAACTCACATCCGTCTACCATGACCTATGTGTCTAGTATGTTGTCTCCATGTATTCAGTATCTACCCATACGCGTCGCCGCACTACCCGTCTATCTGTGCTATACGCATCAGCTACCACTGTACACGGTTTAGCGGAAATTCTAAATAATCTCCGGAGAATCCATTGCTTACGCGAAACTAGCGCCAAGTAAAATATGAAAATAGAAAGCATTTAGCACACGATACTCAGATCTTTTGATAAGAATCCTGTTGACCTGTGATTCCCCATGGGACAGCCGATTGGCTGGCTGGGTAGATGCCATGGACCTGGTGTGCGTGTGCACACATTTACACTCGAGTTAGCATAATGGTTTCCGTTGTCCATATGAGCCGTCACGTGATTCGAGTCATTAACATAACAAACGCAGAGAGGCGTCCAGAGAGGACGGAGTGTCGAATGCACGCACCGCGAAACGTCCTTTGACCACAGAGATCATTGGCTAATTCGTAAGAACGCTACAACATAATTAATCGGAGTGGCTCTGTGTACTCTGTGGCTCTTTTGTTTGGCAAACAGTAGATGATAGTGAGTTTGTATCGTGGAAAATTCGAAACGGTAATCACGAGGTTCAGTTCGGT
This sequence comes from Cephus spinipes, assembly GCA_963971525.1. NCBI lineage: Eukaryota > Metazoa > Arthropoda > Insecta > Hymenoptera > Cephidae > Cephus > Cephus spinipes. The sequence goes on from OZ020575.1 coordinate 487,585, forward strand.
TTACGTTCTAGTTAAGACTGCATCGTTTTGCCCCCTGGATATTACTTTGCACTACTGTCAGGTGGATATTTCAAGAGATAAAGAGCGAGAGAGAGAGAGAGCGAAAGTCAGGTGAACCGTAGAAGGAAGACAGGCAGTGGGAGAGATGAAGGTACGCAACTCGGAAACTGAACTAACACGACCACGAACTATAAGAGTGACTATTACGGGACCATAAAGTGTGTTATACGTTGTGCCGTACGTGGTGCTTATGATGTGCGAGAGAGAGAGAGAGAGAGAGAGAGAGAGAGACAGAGTAACTGCTCGCATTAGAATTAGCGAGTGCAAGAAGTCTATGGTAAAATACTCATGATTTTCTAATGCGAACGCGGCTGCTTTATTTTTTTTTATTTTTTTTTTTTCTAATGAATGTTTCCTACGTCATCCGATTTTCTGACTGCGTCGTTATTATGCTCACGTACCGGTTCCCTTGAAATTGTAAGAAAGGCACAGGTTTTTCTAGTCGATGAACTGACCAAAAAACTGCTTCATCCCTGAAGCTGTAGAAGTTCATGAAAGTGGGCCTTTGCTCGAATGAGAATTTCCTCCCTTCGGAAGGGAATAATGAAAAGTTTGGAAAGTGGCGCACATAAGATACACGGTCTGGCTGAGTCTACTGTCTAGCGTCTAACTACATGCGCCCCTCGGGAAGTTTCCTTTTTAGGTGGGAGAATCGGCCTGGTCGCCTGGCCATCTTTCCCGCAGCTGCATCGCACTTTGAAAGTGGCAACACTCCAAACTAAAACTAACAAAGCGAATGAAATGGCGGGAGGCTCCGGGTTCCCGGCTCCACGGTAACTTGTGAATTCAACTGGCTCACCCTTGAGTAGGCGCTAATAGAAAGGGTAACCACACGGTTACCCTTTATCCGGCGGCCTCTGGTGCCTGCAGCTATGCAGCTTCCCAAGACCATTGACGCTGTCTTATTAACTGATTGAGGCACGTTAAGTGAACTTGATCAGTAGCTATTCGGAAGGAAGCTGCGACTTTCTCGGAGGGGACTCCTTTGCAGGAATCATGATCTATATTTATATTATGTACATAAATATATATTTTTTTTCATTGAAGCAAGATGGCTGATTATTCGAGTTGGCACAAAGAGGACGTAGCCGAACATCGAGTAGAGGCTAAAGCAGGTTATTCGACTGGCATGAGAGAAAAAAGAAAAAAGTATATTAAAAGACAAGAAGGAGAACGGGAAGCAAGAGAGGATTGGCGAGCATAGTGCCTTCCATGCGAAGCGATACGTCGAATTACTCGGCGGGGCAAAAGTAACGAGCTTTCTCTTTCCCTTCTCGAGTCTTTTCCTTTTTTTTCTTCCACTCGGATTTAATTTTGAGTTTGGAGCTGGGCCAGCCACAGGATGAAGGCAGCGCAAGTACGCCGGAAGTAGAAGCACGCATTGACTCGGGCACTCTCAGGCTCGCTATCGCCCATTTGCAACCACACGACCCATATTTTCGTTTTGATCACATTGCCAGCTGCGAGTATTCGCGACCACGTCGAGTCGCGCGATTTCGCCCCATCCTTACCAGTTGACTGACTGCACGTCGAATTCGGAATAAATTCGATACCCGCTGCTACCCCTTCGCAAGAACTACGCTCTGACGTCAGATCCTGCAGTAGTCCTTCGAAGTTCCTTGCTCCTCCTTCGGGGGAGGTTAACCCACTAACGAGTCACGTGGACGGACGTAAGACTTTTTACCGGATGACGCGACGGAGAAGTCTCTGGAGGGACAGGGGTGCAATTAGCTTTCAGAAACCTTGCATCATTCTGCTGCTGCCTTTTCTTTTGCTTTCGACGCTAGAAATTCCAAAAGTGCAAAGTGAAATCTGGACGAAAGAGAAGTGTCAAAATAGAAGAAAAAACAATAAAAATGTAAATGAAAAAGAATTGTAAAATGTGGAGAGTTTCACACAATAAGCCCTTCGACTATGGAAGAGAAAGAGTTACGGCGATGCGTGCGAGATAGTCTGGTTTAGTATCCACGTGCGAGGATGCACAGAGGCAGGTAGGGAGGTTGATGGGGTCATGGAGAAACGTACGGCTTCCCATACTCGCAATAAATCTGAGACCGTAATCCTGCTGGTGCGTAGGACTATTAAAGGCAACAAGAGGGAGAGAAAAAGAGGAACGGGTGACGGCCCTTTTGATTTAAACGTCAGAAGAAAGTCTATGTAAATTGGGCAGGAAGCACAAGGTGAAAGGCGAGACCAGTATGGCGAGTGAAGCTCAGGAAAATAGAATGACCATTATCTCACGGTTTCCGGTTAATTAAATTTGCATTTATTGTGTTTTGGCGTGCGGCCAACAGCAACCACGCTTCTTACGCGTCGGCCTTTCACCGATTCGTCCTTGTGGATTTTATTCTCTCTCCCGGGATGCTTCCCGTTCTGTATTCTCCCTTTCGTCCGTGATAACAGGTCCTACGGATTACAGGTCCTAGTGGAGATTATTTTTATGCGAGTCGTTTTATCGCGCCATGGTCGCAGGCTGCCTCTGGCGAAGCCGCACGCTGCGTCGTTTCCGCTGTCGAGAGATTACGATTGGTCCAGCTGGCCACGCAGAGTCCTTCATTGTACTTGTTTGTATTCGCAGGGGTCTCCGCTGGGGGAAAACGTGTCGTTCGGATGGACGGCGGCAAACAACTCGGTCGTCGATGAAAACGCTCCAATACGATGCGAGGAAACCTCCGAAATGGCCAAATGTCCGAAACGCGAGAAAAATCGTGAAAGCATCGAAATATGAATTCTGCTGAAATTGAGGGGCGACGTACGTCTCTTTTTCATAAATTTCTGAGTGAATATCGCGAGAGGGGAGGAGGGAGCAGCGGCAGAAGTGCTGGTGGAGGTGACTGTCGAGGTGCTCGCGACTCGCTGACTTGCCCTATGGCTCGGTACGCGCACACGCACGCACGCACATCCGCTCAGCCCCTTGACAGAATTCGCGGCGAACAGGAACGCGTGCACCGTTTCGCAGTTTCGCAGTTTCGCTCCTGTGAACGCACTCCTGTGTACATTGTATACAGCTACATCCACACACGCGCGGGTAACTTATGGCTCCCATAGCGCACCATAGATTCCGTCGACGCAGACGTACTGCGATCGTTATCTACGAATTTATGGTTGCAGTCACGTATACCACTCGAAATGGGCTGCAGATAATCCACAGTGTGAAAAGCATCATTTCGCCAAGATTTTATCGGTATTTTGCATAGCGAATCGACTCTGTGTCCCTGTGCTGCCACGACGCACGTGATGCCATTGATGCAGGCAAATCGGCTATTCGCTATCTGCGAGCCAGTGCATCGCCGCGACGACATTCTTAGGCGAAAGTAACACGTGTAGTACAACTGTGAGAGGCGGCTGGGTGGCGCTGGCTGTTGGAGAATTTCAAACGGAAGGACACTCGGATTACTGCCTGGGATGCAACATTGCCAAAGAACACATGCTGCGTCGTGGTTGGTAATACTGAAAACAGTCGCCGTAAGAGGCTGCAACATATTCAAAGGATAAGAGCTGCGCCCGCATCAAGTCACAATCTCCTCCTCCCTCAGAGAAAGATCTGATGCAAAGGTAAAAAGTGTATTGATCTTGGAACTCCGTGGAGGCAGAGAAAGACTGACAATGAGAGAACGGACAGAGATATCCTGTACAGTTGCTAAGGTTTAGCGGTGAGACCAAGAGATCGGGACACATTGAGAAGAAATTAGCGAAGCCCTGCGAACGTCAGGCCCGATTACGCTAGACTCAAGAGGAGGCGGATACGCGGAATGGCGAGAATGGCGAGAATGACGGGAACGACGGGAATGGCAAGGATCAGGATGACGGAGGATGGCCCTTGTGCGTGTTCCTCCACGTAATACCATTAATTCAAGATTAGCGGCGGGTGCGGAGGTAGGAAGGGTTGGTAAACGGAAACATTGCTGCTCGAGGGTACGAACCTCTTCTCGAAGATCTCATTGAATTAAGCACTCGAAGGCTTTATCAAATTATACAATGCATTATTAAGTGTCGCGTGATTAATCTAATCATAGATGGATATTAAGTAATCCGCTGGCGAGCCAGAAGATCAGAATTCTTCAAAGTCAAATAATATTAAATTATAATATCGATCCGAAGCCTTTTGGGGTTGCACTTTCGCACTTATCTACCAATTTCAATTGAGATTATAATTTTCAATGTGATTTGCCCTCGACGCTAATATCGCGTCTTGCAATGGTCACCGGGTTTGCACAAGAACACATTGTAGGAATCGTACTCGTTATTGTCGAAGCAATCAAAATTGCCCCGTTATTCGCAACTACATTTTTTTTTTTTTTTTTTTTTTTTTTTTGTAAATTCGTCCTTTCCATTCATATCGGTTTTCTTACGTTCAAACAATCTACTCGTCTGCCCGTTTTGCCTTTTCATCCAATCCTCCTGCGACTCAGCTTGTGAAAGCCGTTCGACGAATGTTTCTTAGCAGTGGATATTCTTTCAATTCTGCAATTAATCAATGAATTTCGATTGACCATTGTTTCAGCTCCCCCCCCCCCCCATTTTCTAGTTATCTTGCCTTTGTGTCTCCAGCATCTTATGCCGTCCTGCCAATTTCCTTTAACAATCTCAGTAATAGTATTCAGGATATGGAAGAGCTTACGTGGGTTTAGTTTGATTCAGATTGGTTGAGGCTAGTTTCAGGTTGGTCGGTATACGTAAAGGGATTCTGTGCGTGGGGGTGACTACGGGTATGGCAAAGTGGACCGCGAGATCACTCTATAAGGCGAAGTCTCGCTAAATATGCCGAGCGACGGGTCCACGGACTAATGCGATTGCCAGCAGACTGTTATGGGAAACTAAAAGCAGCATCTCGTAAAGTTACACACATGCAACGACGCACACCCAGCGCCAAACTCTCCTACATTCACGAGCAATGGGTTGCCTGGGTTACGTGTTATACGTATATGGAAACACGTACTACGTATCGTATATTACGCGTTGCGTTGCAACTTTCCAGTTTCAAATTTCGAGGTACAAAAGGTTCCGAAAATAATTGGAAACCTACCCATGTTCTAAGAATTGATCTTCATAAAATTTGAGGATTTTTCAGATGCCAAATGTTGGTGGGAGCAAGTGTAGATGGAACATATACCTAGCGAATATATTACGTATTCAAGTTCTCGCTTCCTTGGCTACGTTACCGATCTACCTTACACCTTTCCTGATCCCATTAATCGTCACGCCGACAATTCTTGCTTGTTACTCGCGGCAACTTGTAGTATTCTAATGTGGTACGGCGCCACTAATTCACGGAGGGCCGGGTCAAACTCGAAACCTTAACCAGAGAATCGAGTGAGAAGTTTAACCCAGCACACGCGCCCTCCTCCCTTGTCTCTTGAAAAACGAATTTGTGAATTTTGGCTGCGTGCGAGAGATTCACGATTCTAGGAAAGAATGAAATCGTAAAATCGTGAAATCAGCATCAGCATCGGCATCCCCTATCCTCTCCGTCTCTTCTTATTCATATGCAGTAGTCCTATTCTTTGAGTGGAAATCATTGAGGAGTTGAGGAGATTTTCGAAAAGTTTTAAAAGGTGGAATCTATCCTGTTCCAAAATCGACCTACTCCGCTCCTCGTTGATCCGAACATGAATGTCTAGCTGATAATCGGACAATGTGCAGGAAATACTTGGATGTGGGGATGTAAGTAAACGAAAAGGTGAAGGCGAAACAGTCGAGTGGAACGGATGGGTAGAGCGAGGGCGAAGGAAGGAAGGAACTGGTGGAAGGGTCGGAAGGGAAGCAGAAAGGATACAGCCAGGAGGAGGAGGAGGAGGAGGAGCGAGAGGAGAATCTTTGTTTCCTAGCGCTAATGATTTCGGTCGTTAGGCAGGCCGGGTTATTTAACGCAAGTTGCAATTGAAATTAATTAATTGTATTTTCTCCTTTTGATTACCCTGAGATTTAAATTAATTGCTACAAAATCGTTCCTCGGTGCGTTTGAATAATGTCTCCCGCATCTCGATTAGCGACACCCGTTTTCACTCTCGATCCGAGTTATTTAATCTCGAAGCCAAAAGGTCATCGTGAAAGCGCAGGGTTTCCAGACTCTGAGCTGTCCAGGAGGCAAAAGCCGAGAACAGATGACTAGCGAGGTGACTATTAAAGATCACTCTAGAGACTCAAAGAGGCGAGACCCCGATAATCATATCGAATGCTCCATTCGAAGAGGGATGAGGGAGGGCAGCCTTCGGTAGCGACCCGTCATCATGGTCGTTTTCGTTGTCGTTGCTGCTCCCTTCTGCTGACCCTTGCGTTTTATGTGATCAATCCGAGCCTTGGCTCCTTTACTACCCGCCGCCTCTCTCTCTCTCTCTCTCTTAAGGGGAGGGTACACCCTTCATGCCGGCTACGTCGCGCGCAACCTAGCTATTCGACATCCTGGTCGAATGCTGAAGCTGAGCTACGTACTCGAACTTCTGAACCTGTTTTCTCTGCGAAACCAGTCTTTTCCGTTTCGCTGCGCCGCGCATACTAACAATAAAATAAACTGGCCGACAGATTTCTGTGCGCAGCACAGGACTCTGAGGGATTCTGCGGCGTGACGCCACAATACATACTGCAGAGTCTGCATAGGAGGCGGTACGTCGGAGGATGACACGCTCTGCAGCGATCATGTAGGACAAGCCAAGAACGCGTCGGAGAGCCATGGACACAGGAGGAAACTACAGAGAAAGGGAGGATTAAAACGAGAGAGAGAGAGAGAGAGAGAGAGAGAAAACAGGAAAAGCACTTTTAGGAGAGAATCTGCCTAGATAATTTTTCATACGAAGTCAACGAGGATCCTTGTAATGGTGTTAGCTGAAGTCTTTTGCCAACAGGCAGCTTCTTCTTTCTCTCTTTCTCTCGCTTATAATCCATCAATCTCTCTCTCTCACTTTTTCGTTTCCTTTACGGCACGCGAAAATTGCTTAATCTATGTATCTTCTGGCAGAGTTTAAAAAAACCGCACAAAACGGGAAACCAGGCAAAGGAAGAAAGTTAAAGAGAAGAGAGAGAGAGAGAAAGAGAGAGAGAGAAATGTATGTACAAGGGGATAATCCTGCAGCAGGTTTGCGTCCACCCGGAACGATGCTAAGTGCCGTGAGCCACTTATAGAAGACTGTCCTTTTCTTTCGCGTGTGAAAGCACGAGGTAAGAACCAGGGACATAAGACCAAGAGATAGAAGACGGGCAAGAAGAACGGCCATGATTTAGTGCAGGATTGCACTGCGCTTCTGGGCACTGAGGCCTCCAGCATCGTTTCACCTCCCTGCCCCCCCCAGCATCTCGTCCTTCGAGCCTTACTTTCCCTCTCTAGAGCTAGATAAATCGTAGCTGCACAGTTTCTCCCCCGCTATCTCTGTTTCTCTCTACCAAGAACCATCTACGGACGGTGCTTCCTTCACAGCTCCATCTTTTATTCCTCCTCTTCGAGATCGTTGGTCTCGGCAAACTGATCTCTCGCAATGAAGGGGACCAACTTCCAAGGGACTCTTCTCTTGCATCGCGCGCTACTTGGGCCTATTGCTGTAACTGCCTCTTCCCGCTCGCAGTCTTGCATCGCATACTGAAGACGTTGAAGAAACAATTAACGATACTCTCTCTCTCTCTCTCTCTCTTTCTACTGGAGTCCATGTGCACGATATCTGTATTTCTTAATCCCCCGAAAAACACTTGCGTGTAAAGAACTACGCCAAGTACACGAGTGCTGTGAATTCCTCTAACAAAAAGTATTGAAATCATATTATTGAGGCCAACTATTTCTTAATATTAAGTGATTCCAATTACGAAGAACCGCGAGGCTACTAGATCACATAAGATATAACTAATGAAATTGAAAAAAAAGTTGGTTGAAAATAAATGGATTATTTTGAATGCAGCATCGTTCGACTTGTGGACTCGGAGTCTTCACTCGAAGAAGAAAGAGCAAAGTAGACGAACACTGGAAGGAATGAAAGTAGAAGAAGTAGGCACGAAGGTGGACCCTGACTTAGGGGGGTAACGTGCTCGAGGTGCGGGGTCAAACGCAAACGTATAGTTTAGTCCGAAGTAGCTGATATGGGATTGTAGGCCGCGTGATATATCCGCGTCAGGTTGAACAATGTCCTGTCGTACCCACAATGCATCAACCGTTGCACTGTGGTCGCTTCGGATTATTCTGGCCTCGTACCTACTGCGATTCTATCCTGAATTTCTACGACGAGTTCAAACGTTGTCGACCCTTTGCCGCCGGTAAAAACAGCCTGCGATTTCTCACGCGATTAGGAAACTTTGGAAATTGACCGATTGACGTGCCAGATTCGCGCCACGGGCGACGATGTCCTCGTCCCCGTCGCCGCCAACGTAGTTTCGAACTCCCGATGCAATCTCTCCTCTGTTTGTATCGCTCGACGAAACACGTTTTCATGCTTCCTAACGAACCACGAATGATGCATTGCTGCTTCGTGGAAACTTGGCATGCTGTTTAATAGGAAATGACGATGACGACGGTTCACGTGTTTTCCACCAATTCCCATCTATCGTTAGGAATTCTAGATTGTTTCGCCCGAACTTCCGGCCAGATGAACAATCGAAGACTCTTTCTTCGAATTATCTTTCGCTTATCCGGAGTTGCAACGTTCTCTGCTAATCAAAAATTTTAAGATTGGCTGCGGCTCGCAATCAGATATCACTGTGCTCCGATAACGGCTTTATAACTCAGTGCGAGCACGTTCATGGAGTTTATTTAACGGGAGGAACAAGGCTGGATTTATTTCCTGGATTCCGTGCTGCATCCTCAAGACATCGGAGTTTCCTAGTTCCGAAATGCCAAAACGAATGAACAATATTATCGGTGCACTCGATCAGCGCCATTGCAAATTGTTCTTTCATCTTGTTCAGTTTCCACTTTCCCACAATGAACTTCATGCGCATTCCCTGCTTCATTATCTTTCACGATGTTATCTGATCCAACGTCCATCCACTGTTGGTCCTCAACTGATCCTTATTTGTAGAGTTGATTCGCCATCTCTCCAAGAGAACACATATAGATCCTTGAACAAAAAAGAGCAAGGAGGACAAAGAGATGGAAGATGAAGAAAAGAGAAAAGAGAAGCATAGCGCAGATCGTAGTCCAGAGTGTCCAGTTGTTCGTCTTTCCAAGCAAATGAAATTTTCGATTTGCCCTCAGAAACCAGATTAGAAATCTCGTTTGTTCTCGAATCCCAACTCGGAATTTGCTCGATCGTCGCTCAGTCCACTTGATTCGCTTACCAAGAGATTTCGCTCTGCGGTTTTTTCCTTTAAAGAGCAGCCGAGAAAAAGCCTGAATAAGAAGAAGACGCGGGTCACCGAGAACCGAGACGCTGCGAAAGAAAGTAAAATGCCGGAAGCAATGTGGCATGTAGCTCCGCCCACTACCTGCTTCGTGCCAAGAAAATATCGAATATCTCTGGGTAGAGGAGCAACAAACTTTGACAATTTCGAGTCGCGATCGATGAACTTTGTCCCTTTCTTCGTGCGACTTTGCAGCCAACATATACTCACTCATACGTATTCACTCCATCCCGTGCCGAAGAAGAGTTTACAAAGTACATCGGAGCAAGTATGAGTGAGACATCCTCATCCGGTCGCTGATGGGGGAGCGTCGCGACGACGCCTCGCGACGACGCAACGAATTATATTCTCAATTGCATAAAGTATCCCACGCACGATTTCGAAAGTTTATTCCTCGCCACCCTCCGCCAATGCCGCGTTATCTGGCACGAGCATCGTTTGGCAAATAGAAGAAAGGAGATGAAACGCCCGGACGTTGAATTTTCTAATTAAAAGTCACCGAGAAGAACGAAGAATAATTGGCAACGCGAAACGTGTTGCAGGTCCAATACATCCTTCCTCCGAAAGTTTAAGCTACAGCCCATCAGCGCCACCTGGATTACCATAGGATGGAATTTCTGATCCCTTCGGACAAAGTAGTTGTCCCACTTGCTCCAGAGGAACGTGATCGAATACCGCGAGAAGTTTCCAGTCACGCAGACGAGATGTTTACCTCGAGGATCGCGATAACTCGTTCGCCGGAGGAGCGAGTAGTCCAGTCAATGCAAAGACATTCGCTGAGGAACTTCACGTTAACTGATGAAGGGACGTTTTCGGGATCGGTCTGGGTCTGACCCGAAGCTCAACCCAAATCGTGACTCTTTTGCTTGCCGTTTCCTGCTTCTGCGTTAGCTACGCAGCCAGGAGGGTGTTGCGAATGTCAAGGGGGACACCCCTCCTTGCGAAACCGTTAATCACTTAAGTTTCCTAATTACTAGTATTCCTGACTATTGCTGAGAGGCGGGCATGAAGCCCAGTGTCATGGGAGTTTCTCATTATACGTACCCTTCCGTTCTCCGGTCTACTGGTGCAGCTGATGGGGTGGCTGCTGCTTCGAATGGCTTACTGCTTGCCGACTCCCGACTCCACTACTACGCATATTATAGGTCATTCACTCAACTTACTTACAATTAGAATCCCCACGTGCGAGAATACATTTCAGTCAGGAGATTCAAATGAGCTTCAAAAGAAAACGAAGCCAACGACCGTGACTCTAGCGAGAGAAAATGTTGATCGATGCTGGAGAGTCATTAATAACTCGAGCGTTAATAAATATAATATTAAATTCCTCGCCCCGAACGATGACCTCTCGACCCATCTATCAGCCGGTACCAATGGCACCAAAGAAGGCGAAGGTGCACGACAGGGGAGTTATGAATTACGAAGGGAAGAGAGGACGAGGAGGAAAGAACCGGGTCGAAGAGAAGGAAAGATAAGCAGCGGAAGCAACAAAAATTGAGGTACATCAAAGTATCTAGGAGGATCTGTATACCGCTAATCTTTAATTCGAGGTTTCGTATAGTTTCAAATAAAAATATGCTGATCAAAATAGTTTTACAAAAGTCAGGATAACGTTTACTCGATTCTCTAATAATTCTAAAGAAATCATCGAATCGTAATTGAATTCAATCGGATCGAAGTGGACTCGTGGCATTTGAGCTCAGTCATTTAGTCCTTGCACATTCCCGATCCCTTCTGTTTTACTTTAGCCCGAAATTCGCCTAAACTTGGTTACACGAGCATTAAGAAGCGGTCTTGGAGCTGATCGTACACAGCGATGCTCTCTTCAGCGAGGTCCTCTTGGAACTATCTTGAATTAGGGAAGTGCCGGAAACATTAGCCAGAGTGTGCGCATACATTATAGAAGATGTTTTGGTATTCTGATCTGATCAGGAGGCTGGTACATTCGGCTCCCCAAAGAGTACTACTGCCTTCGTTCGGATTAGATATTCGGCGACTCGCGAACCAGTTTTCAAAGACGCCGAAGACGCCGAAGATGCATTCCTCGAGGCGCCAGGAGACTACTGTTCCATTTCGCATCGAGACACGAACCGAGAGAGGAGAAAAGCAAAGCGAGAGAATCGAAGATTCGAAAAAGGACTTGTTTCGAAGTTTATCATTAGTTGGTAACTGAACAACGGCGTTCGCTTTTCTTCTTCTCCAGGAAGCCGTCAGTGCCGATACCTGCTGCCTAATATCATTTTAAAACCAAAGTTTTGGCCAAACTTTTGTTTATTATTTTTCCATCCCCTTGGCGACTCGCAAACTGCCGCGCCCGAACTCCTCCAGAATCGAGACTCCTATCGAACTTCTTCCCCCACGTTCGTCCCCTTCTTTCACTTACCCCGCTGCGCCGCCGTTCCGTCCAGTCTGCTACAAAGAAGCGCAAAGAGTCGCAGGTTCTTAAAGCAAGGTCACATAGAATCCCATTGCTAAAAGTTTCGAAATATCTGTTGGACGCGGTCGAACGAGACCACTACAATTGCTCCGAGTAGATGCTCTCTCGCTAGTTTATCTACTGATGGCCGTTAAATACTTTTGGATCATTATGTCAGCGTGCAAACGACGGAAACAAAAAAAGGACAATAAAGAAAATGAAAAAAAGCGCATATGCTCGTTCTCGCTGGGCTACTGTGCTAGAACAAGACGCGGAAGCTGTGGCGTCGGTGCAAGGCGCAAACGTCAACGTCTAGGATATCCTCCGGATGATCGGTTCATTTCCGATCGTGACCCACTATCAGCAATACGTGGGACATTCCAGATTCTGAATCTGTCCCCGTGGCCAAACACCTCCGTGGGGCCAAACTGTGCTCGCAGCTCAATCCTCCTGCAGCTACGTTATTTACTCCTACTCCTACTACCACTACTACTGGCACCATCGGTAAGCGTCGTTGAGCGTGCTCCATGTGCTGGATACACTCTGCCGACGCTGGAGATGGTGGCACTGAGTCCTGGCCGCAATGGAGCTCGTTATACATTGTATACAGCAGTGATGTACTGTTTCTTGCAATAAGCATAAAAAAACAATAGAAAAGAAAGTATGTTCCACTGTAACTTGAATATTTTCTTGAATTTGCGGAACGATAGAACTTGCCAGTCGTTCATCCTTTCTTTCTAAATAGACCATCATGGATGCAAGCTCGTTGATATAACGCAATTGTTTGATTGCAACGTCCCAACGTTCAACGTCCAGACTCACTCGTTTCACAACTGTCGGACTTGAACTGCATTTGGTAAATATAATGGCGGCCGAGCACGTTGCAACGCAGCGAGTAGAATAGGGCCGGTATCGATAACCTGTCAACCAGGCAGAACGGGCAAATTAAAAATGTAACGAACGCACGTCTCGCGTAATGGTGCCTGATGCCGAAGGCGAGAGCGTTCGCCATTTTTCTAGAGATTCCCCGAGAGAGAGAGGAGGGGGGGGGGGGGGGGAAGGGGAAAATAGAGAAGTCAAGAACAGAAACGGAGAAACGGTAAATCTGCTTTCGGTTGCCAGAAGAACGCAGAAGAAATTAAACTGCAGCTTGGAAGCGTTCAAAAAAATGGTAACTTTAAAACGTAGTCGGTTATTTACTCGCTGTATGAAAACAATCAACTTTTACGAGGTGCACAGACAAAAGGAGAGTTGCCCGTTGGTCAGCGTACAGAGATATGCATATTTATCACATTTCCAAAGTTTCCGTAGCCGCTGGCAGTCCTACTGCTCCTGCCGGCCCCACTGACCCCGCTGACCCCGCTGACCCCACCGGTACAGGCCCCGCTGGCACACTCGCAAAAACTCGATCGATTGACTTTCGTTCATTTGACGAGATTGGCAATTAGTACTTTTTCACAGAAGAATTAGTCATGCCTCGAACCTTCACCCCTTACCGCTTTGCCTGCAAAACGATACGTTGTGATAACTCCTTAACGGGAAACTGGGCACGTCCCACTTTCCTCTGTTTAAATCTTCCAACGTCTCTCCATGACATAGCGGTCGAGGCATCCGGCACCGAAGGAAACATCGATAAGGAAACTTCCGATACATATCTAGAAGGATATAAGGAAATATCTTGGTCGAAAATACAACAGCACTCGGGAAGCCTCGTTGTATTGGTGGGGGGATACCCGTATAAGCTCCAGGTCGAGTCCTCAGCAGGGCTGTAACCCTTCTCGAACTATGACACTGATTATCCGTAAAGTTTGAGGACAGTCGCGCAAAAAGAGCCATAAACCCTGCAGAGGACGCGAACAAAAAAGTGTTGTTCGGACAGACCAGCCAGTGCTTTGAGCAAACAAGAAGCCAACGAAGCAAAGCAAAGCTCAGGGCAATTCGGTTGCGGAGAAACTAGATTTCTTCTCGAGGCTAAAAATCCGAACCATTTTCGAATGAATATTGCAGTGACGTAGTGAAAAGAAAAGATGTGAGCTGCCAGGCGTCATCGGCTACTTAACATGCATGCTGATCTCTAATCACCGGAACGAGTAGAAGAGGAAGTGAAGGCGAGGCGGCTTCGCCTGCCCTTGATGGTGGGGAGGGGGATACTGAAAAGATTCCTTCCGACGAATTAAATATGGCTGGATGTTCTCCGTGCGAGGAACAAAAATTGAAAGAAATTATACCGGATGCTCAGACAGCTGCGAGTAATTAATGTAGTTTAACTTATCGATTAGGCGCGACATCGGTTGGTGCACTTCTCGGAATTGCCATTCGATCTCGAAGCTCCTCGTGTAATTGCATTTCTTGTTTTTCATAAGAACAGGAAAAATGGAGCAAGGAAGAGACGAGGGCAATACGCTCCCGCTCTCCTGATAATGTCGCAATTTTTCGGATTTTCGCATTATTACATTACGCATACATGAATGGAGGAAGCGAGGAAATAAATTCGATAAAACCTGCCGAATATTTCATCGAAATTCCTGACACGCAGCAGCAATGATGCGTCGTGCTCATTTAATTCCATGTAATCTTGCGAGAAGCTTTTATGCTCCTACGGTATACAGCAGCATGCGAGTGAATAAGGATTCCGGGGGAAACGGACAGTGAGGCAGTATAAGATACTGGAAGAGGCTGCTGCTGCTGCGTCCCCTGTTGCCCGAAATACACTCGAAGGAATCTGACAGAGGAATTGTTAAATTTGCGGATATCCAATCCACCGATCGGACGATTGGCAGGACGAGCTTTGAAAAACACAATAAACTTGCCTACGCTGCAATACGTCCAAGTGTTGCAGTTATCCGGCGATGAAGGAGCTTAAAGTTTATTCGGGGAATTTTCGACTTTCGAAAGCTCTATCCAATTTGATAGAGCGAACCAATCAACGAGAAGCTAAGCTCCGAACCCTGCAAAGCGCCCCCACGCTTGAGCCACCCTCACGCGGCTTCGCGGTATAAATATTTTAGCATTTGTTGTTTGACATCTTGTCAGAGGAAGATGAGGAAATTTTGTCCCGGAATTCGTCGATCTACTCGCTTAACACGCAGAGACTCTCAGAAAATGTCCAATACTTTTCCTAGATTTCTAAAAAAAAAAAAAAAAAAAGACTGACAGGAGAGACTTCCGAAGCCATGGAGTCGTCAGGCTGATTACAAATTTTACAAAATACGTGAAAGCCGCTACTCCCGACAAATCTTTTGAAAACAATCAATAATCTCTTGAAAATAGCCAGGTGCAAAGGAACGTCTATGGCTGGTCATAGGCTGGTAATTGTCAAAGAAATACCGTTTTGGCATTTTTCAAATATTAAAGAAGAAAAAAAAGTAACGAGACGAATACAATGAAAGGAAACTTGAAGCAGTAAAAAGGGAAGTGAGTATTGATGAGAGAGAGAAAAGTAGGAAGACGAAACAACTGAATCCCAGAAGCCACGATGCAGTTCGGGATTGAAGAGCAAGGAATCAAGAAGAGTTCGAGCGGCGTTTATGTAGCTTGGTGAACGAAGGCTAGTGGGAGAGCAAGAGAGACGTGGAGAGATAGAAGAGGAGGGCTTTATTAAAGAGTTCCTCTTTTTAGCAGCTTCGCAAGCTCCAAGGAAAGTTTCCACGTTGAAAGGATTATGACGAACCGCGCGGCATCAAAGGCTCCCCGATTCACCATAATCGGCAAAGTAATTTTACGAATATTCCTCCAAATTTCTCTACCTCTTCTCATTTATTATTCTCTCTCTCTCTCTCTCTCTCTCTCTCTCTCTCTTTTATCTATCTATCTCTATCCGAGTTTCTACACCTCTGCTACGTTCAGAAATAAGTCGATGACGCATCCGATTATGTTTATCTTGTTCATAAGGTGGGGCAATCGCCTCTGCATCGATACAATTAATCTTAAGCAAGTCAATCCATATTTCTCGTCATCGTCCAGCTCGATGACACCTTGGTACTTCTTGGTCCGATGCCTTTGATGAGACCGTTTCGATGGAGGCTCCAAAGCAATTGCATCACTATTGTCTGTAGAAAGAATATTGCTGGCTGCTAGCTATTGGCATTCCGCGGCTGAGGTACCTCCGCGACCTTTGACCCACAACTGCTCGAGGGACTTTAATAAAGGTCCTTGTGCTCCCCTACCTTAACTACTGTCTTGCCATTTATACTGACTTATTGAGATTACCATGAAACTGTCACGCTGTATCAATGGAGCCATTCGTTTCGTCACCGGAGTTCAAAGGCTCCAGGACATTCCTTCGGAATTCCCCACTGTTAACAGCCTCCCCATTGTCGCTGGAGTTCCGTACGCTGTCTTTATACCTTCTGGCCAAAACATTATCGTTCATTTTCTCCTTTCCATCATTTCTAAGGAAAGAAGCAATACTCAACAAGTTCCTAATGAGTAATGAGACATCGCAAGAGATCCCAGAAAGGCAGTTCGAGGCCTCCGTTAGACCGAAAGAAATCGCCGTATCAAGTATTGCACGAAAAGAAGTAGGTAATTACAGAGGGGTATCGAACGACTGTGGGCCAAGTGTGTAGGGTAGAGGGCAAGAAGCAAGCGCTCGGCTGAAATTCATTGGAGGACCGTAAATAGGAGCAGCGAGCAGCTGGGCTGCCGGTAAGCAAATCCTGAGCAAAGCCTGAGGCCTGAGGCAGACGTATTTCTCGATGTACGAGGTGCAAGCAGGCCAAGCTCCTCTTTGCTCTCGGCTGTACTTAGGGCTTGAAAAGCGCAAACCTCATATCGTACGTCGGCAAATATTCATAAGTTGAATATCGTCTCCCAGTGTTGCATGGATGAGGAGAAAGGGTGGAAGTGGCATCCTTCGAGAGTGACGAGAGCAGAAAGGCCCATTCAGGAGCTTATTCAAGTTCATATCGAACCGTTCGATAGAGCGGCGCTCCTGAATCCGGGATTCAGGATTCCTCAGACGTGGCTCAGGGCATGCTCGCATAGGTGCGACAGTAAATATATCAGACTGCGATATACGAGATAAACAATTGATCGTCCTTTCTTTCTTAAAAATTCATTTGCTTCGTAAATTTGTGAAATCTGCTGTTCTGCATTCGGGTAGGCCTTTTCACACTTTCTATTGCCATTACTATTCTACTCTATGACTTCGACGTGTGCCCAAAGTAGCAGAAGCCGACAAAGAAGATGCGAACAAGGATCTGGTTGGCTTCGGTAGGAAATAGGCGTGGAAGGGTAGCTCACGGTTCCTCTAGAGGATTCTACAGAATATAATGGCCTGTGGAAATTTTGTTTTGGATTTTGATTGAGGTAGGACGCGCGCGTGTCTCTCTTACGGTATAATTGCGCCACCCGCAATGCCAGCATCCCAAAGGGATTAGGTAGGCACTCTCGCTGTTGTCTCGGTCGGCTGCTGTCCTGATCTTGCGAGAACCGTCACCGCAGTCTCACCTACTAGTTGGATACTGGGTGCCTTTGCAACGTGAGTACAGACACGATGTGCCAGATCTAGCGAGGGTCCTCGTGACGCCCAGCGCCGAGACGTCCAGTTGACAATGGCGAAACGCTGGTCAGGCCGAGCATTGTCCAGGAGCCTCGATCATTCTTGAACAAAGACGTGAATCGAGTGGGACGAGGGAGCTCTTAGGTGCAGAGGACAGTGAGGAAGGCTGAGATCAAGAGGGACGAATAGACCTCAGCAGAATGCAAGGACGCGGAGGATCAAGAAGGATTCAGAGGAACCAGGTAAAGGAGGAGAGAACTTTGAATAAATCCACCGAATCGACTGGGCGTTCCGTCGAAGGACAATCGAATGCTAAATAGTCGAGTTAAAACGGCCATAGCCGTCGCCATCGTCCACATGGACGAGAGCCACTGGATTGCGACGTGCAATTTGATTGGCTAACCGGAATCCACGGATTTCGTTTCACTTCGATCCATCGGATCCTTCGCGATCAAGAGAAAATCCAAATGGACGGATCTACGTCAGACGTGGGACTTAATTATGTATAGGGTGGTACCTAATCGTCCGAATGAAGACGATTAGAAGAAATTCGTAGCTGGCTGCTAGGATAGATGGTTAGGTATGAGGTTAGGCTTAGGCATAAGTGCACCGATGCACGCGTGCACATGGCTGAATGGACGGATGGCTGACCTGGTTTCTCGACGACTCTGGCTACCGATCATCCCTTCGGCGGCAGTTTGTAAACGTAATGTAAGCTTTCAAGAATCTCCTCTCCTCTCCGGCCCTGAACACCTTTTGCCCGCGTTTCAGTCTTTTTTTTTTTGCGTACTCCATTCATTCATTCTCCCCGGCATAAAGGCGCGCAGCCTTCTGCCTCGCGGCTCTCGCGAGGGATCCTTCCCTACAACCGTAGCCATAGCTGAAACCGAACCGCAGCTCCTTCCACCCGGTTGCGGATTCATTAAGGCTAATTAGAAGGCACCATCACCCCGTTATTCGGGATCATTCACCTATACTACGGCGTATCGTGGGACATCTCATCTCCAGTAAAACCCAGTTAGCTTAAGCTTCTTATCTCTCGCTGCTGCACACACTGTCTCTCGTTTCCCTCGTTCGCCTCTTTTATCTCTTTTTATTTATTAGGGTCTACTACCGTAGACACTTCTTCGGGTCTCTCCTCACCATTCGTTCTTACGACACTTGCTCTGGAATGAGTTTCTTTTGAATTTCTTTATCCGTAACAGAGTCGTTTTCTACATTCTGAATCTGAGCTGCTGAACGTGTATTGCGTTTTCCTTAATTCGCGTCACACTCCCTTATCTCTCTTGTCTTTGTACCATTGAAACTTGAGCGATCCCCCCCCCCCCCCCCCGCAGAGCAAAACTTGAACCTTGCAAAATGACGGCTCTGGCAAACTTCAGCAGAAACTTGAAGCTAGTTATTTTAATACGCGGACCCGTAACGACACTGTCGAGTCCCGAGTACAGTCCCAAGCAGAGTTTAAGGAACTAGAAGCGCAAAGAGAGGAGACGTGGTCTCTACTCGCGATGTTCTATGGGAAATTGAATGGAGGAGTGTAAAGGTCGAATATTGGTTTTCAATTTGCATTTTCCCAATAAGTCACCATACATCGTTCCACTGCAAATCAGCTCCGTTCGTGCGTGCCTAAGAGACGCCAGGTGCAGAGGAGAGTCAGAGCAGCGGTAACAAGAGAAAGAGAGAGAGAGAGAGAGAGAGAGAGAAGGGGGAGTGGGGAACGGATGCAGGACAAATAGAAAAATGACAAGAAAAAAAAATTAGAGGCTGAAGAAAAACAGGAAACGTTCGAGAAGAACGAAACGAAGTAAAACCTTCGTATCCTGAATAAAGCCGGAATGCGATCGCGAAATCGGATTTGCAAGCTGACAGGCGGACATCAGGTTAAATATTTAGCTTCGTCTGAAAGCAAGTTGATTTTCCGCAGCGACTGCTCAGTTTCCGAAGAAGAGAAGCTCAGTCGATCGGATTTCGGATGAGGGTTCGCGCGTCTCACGGGCACCTAGCGCAGACGAGTCGCAACAAATTAATATTGTAGTGGAGACACGCCGATGGGAACTGAACGAGTCGCTGAGAATGGACATTGCTGAATCAGGAATTCTAGTTGCCTGGAGTTGAAATTGGCCTTCGAATCCAAGTAATTCGCAACCCGCCGCTCCTGAAGTTAGAGGCAATGTCACATCTAGGTGGAAAGCCTTCAGCTGGTTAAATGAAAACAGTCGATTTGCACGATTCGCGGGACACTGCGGCTTTGTTATTCGAAATTCAGCAACCTGCTCGGTATTCATTTCGGCTTCGATCGCTCGACGGTGCGCAACATGTCCTGTGAAAGGATTAAATCGGATCGAGTCTCACGCAAAATACATCCAGCCACGCGCGCGCGCGCACGCAGTTCGGCCGCTACGTGTGTTGTTATCATTCGAATACCGGAACTATTAACTGGAGAGCCGCCTGTGGGCTCTGAGTAGGATCTCGTGCGTCGCAGGTGCACATGTAAATATATGTATATTATTATATTTCATTCATTTTATTGCCGAAATGTATTTATTTCCAAAATACTCGGAAGTAGGCACGTACGTGTCGCAACGAATTCAGAGCTCTTTTCGAAAACATAGAAACATTAAACTTGATGCTGGGACGAAGCGGCGCGCGGTGCATCCTCGACAGCTAATCGAGCTCATCGTGCGAGCGGCGCAGCCAATAGCATCGCAGGCGCCGCCGGCGTCGGCCCTGCGTCAGCGTCACTACGCCAGATGACAAATTGCCTGCACGCCGGCAGCACCGGACCTAATCACTGCACTGATGCCGCCCCCCTCCTAATGTCCACCAGAGTACCAGAAACTGGGGAAATTTTCATTTCAAGTATAACATTATTTCTCCAATTTCATTCGCGTGGTCATCGGCGGAACTTCTTGGGAGATTAGTGGAAAGCCATATATTCTCATGGCGCGAGAGACAGAAATTGCGCGGGACGTTCCGGGGTGAATTAGCGCGAGATATTGATAAGAGGCGAGAGGGAACACTCGAATATTAATGCAGTATAATGTCAACCAGACACTAACGACAACCTCCACGCCAGGACGTGCCGTGGTGCACTCGGTGCACCCGGGGCAATTGGTCTACCGCGTTGCAGGAGCCAAACGAAAACGGCGAGCGCGTACGACTGCATTGAGAGAGACGTAGCTATAGGCAACCTTGAGCCTTCCCGTTGCCGAGCCCTTACGGCTCAATTTATCACACGACCCACCCAGACCCGCAGGGTCGCGGCGTGCGACACTTCCCTCACGGGGAGCGAGGAATGCCGTAAAGCAAAATCATTGTTGGAGCTCCATCAATTCACAAGAGTTCCTAATTATTCGAGGGTTCTAAGGGGAAGCTCGTCCAAGGTAGAGACTAAGGCAGGTTATTGAATTATTCAATCCCCATTTGTAATCGGATGATTGAAGTTGAACAATTTCTAATGATCATTCAGGAGGAATGATTGTCAGTGATGACTGAACGATCAATGATAATTATTTCTCTGTCGACGTGATGTTCAATTGAAATAGAATGCTCCGAGAAGTATAGCCGCGCCGAGATGAAAGAGATTGTCCTGAGGCCTGGGAGGATTGGGAGGATTGGGAGGATTGGCCGTGGAAGGAAGGAATTCTCTCGATAGCTTGGCCAGGACATGTCCTGGCAGACTAGGAATATGTGTGGCACATTGTAATCTATGGGAAACGCAGCGCCTATGGCGGCCAGCGGCAATGATGATATCAAATGCAGTGATTGACGCGCTAGTTCATACCATAATCCCGTAACGTTCGACCCCCGGCTGTTCTCTCGACTACTCTCGGATATTCTCGGTTACCCTCAACCCTCTGCCATCCTCCTATTAGTCCACCCTGTATGCAACGCCGCTATCCTGATTATCTACAGGGTGTACCCGATTAAGCTCGAACGACCTTTTGCCCCATTTGCACGGGTGATGCTGTGGTAAACACAGCCAGCATCCACGACATCGGAGCCTGCACCGACAACATCGTCATCGTCATCATCGTCACCGTCATCGACACTATAGCTATAGACTGTCGTCGAAATTGGACATCGATTCGCAACAGGACGAGGAAACTGATAAAGTTAATCGTATTTATAATTGACCTATTTTCTAGATCAAATTATTCGTAGAAACGGCTATTTCCAATATGGGACAGCAGTTGCAGGACTGCGGCAATATCGGCCTCTCTTTTCCTTTCGGCAGTAGTCGCGTCTATTTGCGACCATGGCACTAACTAATAATTCAACAAAATATAATATTTCGGAAATATTTATAGCCAAAAGCTCCAGGGTGGCTGTTCGAGAGGAGAAAATAGGTAGAGGAAGGAGAGGGTGTGTGCGCGCGCGCGCGAGATTGTGTTTATTACATGCTGTGGATTCGAATGGAAATGCGAGAGAAGGTGGTCGGGCTGTCGAATTAGAGGTGTCGAATTATCGCATCGTCTAATTGTTACAAACTGCCCATCGTCGGCGCTCGATCATTAATTCGAGCTCGGCTGGCACTAGCGTGCGCTGCCAAATTTTGTGCATATTGCAAGGCTCCATCGACCTCCGATCGATCAAGCGATGCATAATTATTCGGCCGTCGCTGTCCTCCCGACGGGTCTGGACCATTCCCGAGGGACGCTCCGAGAAGTCTAGACAAGAGCCGCAGGAGTGGAGAGTCGATTGGATATATATAGGGAGAGACACAGATACCACGTACAGTCGTACACATGGAGCAGCTAGACAGTGCTCTATATGTATGCTTTTTTATTTATTTATTTATTTATTTTGGCGATTCTACGTCGGAGGCTTCTGAAGCAACTTTACTATTCTATACCGATACTAAGCCTAATTGTATCTGCGGTCGACTTGAAATCTTTATTTATAGATGGATAGCTGATTACGGTATAGAGAAAGAGGGACCAAAGAAGAGAGATAAAGTTGGCAGGGTCCTTGTTGACCGTGAGAGTACGTTCAGGCAAGATCGAGATCGAACGAGCCTTTTCTCAATCTGCCAGAGGATACTGGAATAGACTTGTAGAAGAGAGTAGAGATGAAGTTATTATCGGGAGCAATTTAATGGCCTGGTTCTAGAGATTATGGAGGGTGGAGGATGGAGGGCAGACGGCAAAGCGTAAAGCGTTCGGGTTCGTTTACTATTTATTAAATCGGAAGCGCATCCGAGAAACGAAGCGAAACGCTCTGGGCGGCATTTATATTCATAACCAAACAGGCTCCAGTTTCGTTCCGAGCCGTCAGCAATATTTACTCTCGACAAATATGACGTGAAATCTTTCATTGAACCGCCCATTCTCCAGACCTACCTTCCGCTCGTATACTCACTCGTCGCTCACCGTCCTCTTTCTTGGCTATATCCACATTTTCCACGTATCTAAAAAGAATCAGCGAAACCGTTGATTTACTTGGCAACGACAAAAGAACCGCACGAGCATCCCAAACGATCTTCATTCGAGGGATTTCTTGTTCCGCCGGAGTCCCCTGCCCGCCTTCGCCTTTTAATTTACGCAATTCCCGTTGAAACGCAGCTCGCTCGGTATTCGAGGCGCTTGCGTTTACATTCCCATTTTCAGCGCCGACAACCGCCGTTATTTATGGCATCAGGTCCGAAGGCGGTAATGGCCTTCCGCGCAGCTACCCACCTTCCGAGCTTTTCCAGTATCCTCAATTTTTCTCTAGTTAATCGAAACTCGCGTGCCATAGTTGCGAAGTCGTTTCTCAACAGGGAAACGTCGTCGTCTTCCTTTGCCTTTCCTGCCTTCGCCTGATCTTACGTGCAAGAAAAGCCTTGGCAAAAAAACGACAAGACTACCGGAATCTATAAATACATAATTAACGTGTTTTAAACTAGCGAGCGCGAGGTCGCGATTCGTTCACGGAAACACGAAGACGCGCAGACGTGGGTCCTTCTGACCGGAAAATCCGCATCTTTTCGCTATTGCGTAAAAAACTCGAGGCGAAACAGAAAGCAGGGAGATTAAAATCTTTATTTGAAAGTGCCAAGGGCCTTGCTACTTGCTAAGGCTCTAACTTTTAATTAGTAAATCCGACGTCTTTATCTCCTGCGGTTAGCAGAAGTGACTTAGCAGCAATTTTTACTCATTACGAGACCCAGAGAGATCCCAAGGGTGCGTTATTCCCACGCTCGGGGAAGCCTTCCATTTCCATTTTCACGGATATAGAGATAGCAGAGCTACCGCGCGGAACCTCAACAACTCCTGTCCGTCTGTCGGCGTTCCGGACGTAGCGCTTCGCTCAGCTTCTATTTATTCCTTATAGGGAAGCAGCGAGCCCGTTAATCTTGCTAAAGGTTCGTACGGGAAGAGACTCACCCTTCGACTGTTGCCATCCTTGGGATTGAGGTCCGAGGCCACGGTTCCGAAGATGGTTGGCTGAAACAAAAGTGTCTATTAGAATTTTACTCATTGGCCGAATAATTGCTAAATAATAGATAGAGCCTCCCGATATCCCTTGGACTGCGCGCTGACAATTCGACTGGACCACGTACTCGAGAACAAAGAACCGAGTGTCGTACGAAGCGAAGCTGGTGTCCCGGAGGCAACTAATTTTCAATAGAGCAGCTTTATGACTCCCATGATTCATTGATCCGTCGCCGGATTTATTAGTTAGATCAGCTTCGCTTGGCACTCGCACTTTCTTCTTTGGTGACTAGGGTCATGGGTTCCTGGGTGCCTCTCGAGGCAGCACTCCCGACATCAAAAGCTTCCGAGCACTAAGAACCCCGAGGATACGACGGCGTGTTTACAATCGATATTCATAAGTAGCGAAGGTCTCCTTAGGAAAAGGAGGAGAGGAAAACTGCGCTTTCGTTCTGCAACATAAAGGTTAAGCAGCTGTTGGTTTAGGACATGGACGAGGCGTCACCGGCCTCGAACTTTACGTCGTGCCGATGATCAAGTGGCTCTCTTCCCCCTGTCTCTCGAGTCCTCCGATCGTCTGGCCACTCGCGGTCGGATACGTCGCTGGTTCCGATGCTCGAGTGCTCGGATAGACCGACAGAAAGACGCTCCGCCACCTCACTTAACGTCTTTTAGGTTTTGAAGGATTTTCAAAAGAATTCATCAGCTGCCTCGAAGATTCTGCCGGCGAATCTTGCAGCTGTGGGATCTGCGCCATTTCCCCAGAGCAAACGTCAAAATGTCTCTATAAAATCCGCTTCGCGTCGTAAACGTGCAGTAACAAACATCATCTCGGCCGGAGACTATGCGCGCTGCAACCATTAACTTTTACTTCGCTGAATCGTCTCGATCATCAGGATCCCTGCAGAGAAGACTCTTCCGGGTCTCGAGAAATTCCCACTCAATCATTCCCCCATTGAAATTGCATCAAATTTCGAGACTCGTCCTGCCACTTGAACCCTCTTTCAATTTGCATTTCATTCTTGGCTGTCCTTGAAGTCACATCTTTATGGCCTTTAATTCTTTGACTCGTTGCCTTTCATTGATCCTTTTCGCGGACATGAGTAAAAAAGTAAATCAGCACTTTTGACATGAGTGAATAACTATCGTTAAAGAATGAATCGTCGTTCCGCGTGAAATACGCACGTAACGAGGCCGCGATTCAATTCCCAGGAGCAGAACTGCCATCCCGACTGATCGTCTCTGTCTGTTCCTCCTTTCGAAGCAAGTGCCAAGTGCTCTTCTTCCCTGCTAACGAAAACTCCAGGACAATCCTTTTATCTTTTGCACACACGTAAATACGTTGCACGTACATGCTTGCTACAGGTCAACCGTGACGACATGTCCTGAGCACTTGCTCCATCCCCACGGTTAAATAAGTTGGGTAGTTAAGTCCCCGTTTGCAGGGTAACGTAGCTTCCACCGAGAATTATGTAATTTATGTTTGGCAGAATTAAAAAAGAAAAGCAACCGCAGTAAACCTGGGAATTAACAGAAGCCAAATAAGTGTTGCTGCGAACGCCAATGCGAAAGACTCTAGTTTTATGGCTTTTTTTCTTTTTCACTTCTCTCCTTGCCTCAACCCAGCTGTTGTTTTTCTGTGAAAGCTCGACTTTCTCGCAGCAGCAGGCCAAAGGATTCCTGCGCCCAAGTTATCGGATATAAAAGTAGTGCGATTTAATTCTCGAGGAGTCTTCCGCGAAGGAAAGCTCACGGCAGAGTGGTTGCGACAAAGAGTATTGACTTCGATCCTTGCGGCACTGAAAGTTCAGAGTTCACAGATTCAGAAAGCACTCGGGCCTCCGCAGAATTAACGAATCTTTTCTCGGCAGTGGGAATCTTGCATTTTCTTATAAAGGTACGTATTGTAATATCCATCATGGGTCGGCTTATACATATTACATGTTGTCCTATGGAAACGTCGCAATTTCTTTCGTGTCGGACGTGTTTTGCTGGTGTAGAAGTTCTATCGTGTACATCGTCAACGGGCTCGCTCTTATGTAGATAGCATTATAAGTTCATTCACCGTCTATGAATAGTCCAAAGGAGATTGACGAGATCGTTAAAAAAAAAAAAAAAAAAAAAAAAAAAAGTATTCCGATTTCCCTGATCGCATTTTACAGAGCGGAAACTGGAGAAAAATGAAAATTGACAAGCGAAGGGAACTGTTGCACGCCGTACTGAGTGACAATAACGACGAGCCGTTCTGGAATCAATATATAGTACACGGAGGCAAAGTGGAAAGAGAAGAAGTTAGTGACGTGGAAGCGGAGGAATTGGTGGGCGCTATTAGAAGGCTCAAAGTAGATAGGAGGAGACCGACGCTCCCATAGTAGGAGCATCGCACAAGCGTCGTTTCGCAAATGGGAATTTAGTTCGCCCGTGAAATTTCTAAAGTGAAGCGTCGCAACGTGCTAAGGTTGAAGAAGATCGATCGATCGTCAAAACGATCGAGTGAACGGGTACGCATGTGGCCTAGTTTCCTGTACGTTATGATAACGTGAAGATCCTCGCACCGATTGCCAGTCAATGAACCCGTCTAACCAGAATCTAGCGGAAACGACGACTGCCGATAAATCCATTTTCCTTCTTTCATTCTCTCTCTCTTCGATTAGACGACATCAACGTCAATTCAATAAGAATTCGATGAAAACGTGACGTGCAGTCTCGACAGCCACCGCTTTCCCAGTAGACCTTCTTATTGCCGTCAAAAGCTGCAGCTTTTTCCGATTATTTAAGATCTGCATAGGTAAAGGTGCAAATCCGAAAATTCCTCTGTAGTCCCTGTTATAGTCGCGTTACGTTCGAAGATCTTCTACGAGACTCCGGATTTAAGGCCCCCGACGAAAGCTCTGCGGACCGAGGAATTAGCATTGAGGGAGTCGCGACGAGTTTCGATTGTCGTTCGTGTTGCTTTCGATGTCTCGTCTCAACTCACGTAAACCGGAAGACATATTGACGAGGTCGGCAAAACTGGAGGTGCCAGCTGCCGTTGTCAACGTTCCGGCCGGCCCGAATAGGCTTAGAATAACAGGCAAGTCCAGAAGGCAAATTCATGAATGCGGAAGGATTAGCAAATACGCGAAACACGAGATTCGGGGAACGAAGATGAAGGGGATGCGGCGAGGAGAGGGAGATAGCGATCGACCTGAGCAAATCCTGCCGAAGGATTACCGAGTAGAGGAATGATGCTGACAGCCAGTTGAAATGAAAGCCACCGTGGACTGTGGGCCAATAGATGGGATGGACACAGTGGAACGTGGAACGTGGAACCGGAGGCAGAACAGCCGAATGACAATTGATACCGACGAAGCGCTAGAGCCTTGGAGAGACAATTAAGTGCGAAGGAGGGCGAAGTGATCGATCGATCCCTTCGTTCCAATCATTTTCAACTACTGCGCCAACTACTTGCGACTAGTTGATCCAAACATTGGTAATTTTTCACGAGCCCATGAAAAGAGAGAAAATGCCGGAAAAAGAGATGAATAGCGAAGAGCTGCCCGAGAGAGTCGTAGCATTCTCGACGTGATCTCTCGTAATTACGTGAACTCTCGGAAGTGGATCCCCTTTTAATTAAGCGTTGCTCTTATGCTTTGTCGTCGCTTTAAATCGTACTAAACGTACATGTAGGTATTCAACCCTGTAGACGCAGCTTATTCTTGGTGCACAAGCAAAACTCGTGGGAGGTAATATTTCCATTAATTCGCTTACGCGCGGAATCAAAGAGCTCGAGAATGCTTGAGAAACGTAATGCAACTGGTTCTGGTGGTGAAGATACGAAAGGGGCGAGATTCCGCTAGGCGAGATAAAAGACTGTTGAGTGAACATAATTTGAGATTTTTCCCTCCTCGACCAAGCCAGTCAACCGTGCGTGAAAAGGAAGCGATTTCGAAGCGACACTTTATTCTTCTCCTTAGTGACTCGAGAGTTTGATGAAAAAAATAAAATAAAATAAAACAGGAGGCAGCAGGCAAGAGTAGCGTGAC
Source organism: Cephus spinipes (assembly GCA_963971525.1). Taxonomy (NCBI): domain Eukaryota; kingdom Metazoa; phylum Arthropoda; class Insecta; order Hymenoptera; family Cephidae; genus Cephus; species Cephus spinipes. Next base: position 515,323 of record OZ020575.1, read on the forward strand.
ACACACGCGATCAAATTGCCCCGTAATTTGTGTGCCAAATGATTTAACGGGCTAGCTCTGCGGAAGCGAAATACGAGGGGGAGAGTTCGAAGAGAGCGAAGATCAAAAGTCAGGCAAAGGATAAAACGAATGGAAAGAACCAGTGGCAGCTGTCAAGGATGGAAGTCGGAAGAAGGGAGGATAATGTGGGAGGCAAGGAGGCTTAGGAGTCGAGGGGTTTGGGAAAAGTGAAAACAAGGCAAGGCTTCTGCGATTTCGAAATAAAATTCAATAGCTTCACGAAGAACTCGGAGAGTATTCGACTTCAATAAGGAGAGGAGTCAGGTTCTCGTAGAAGAATATTCGCAACGCAAGAGAAGCGTCGAAGCGTCGCGAGAAAAAAAGCAATGGGACGTGCGGGGCATCTTCGAGAAAAGGTTACTCTAGGAATGCCGAGCCGAGAAGCCGAGAAGCCGCCTGCGCAAAGAAAGAGCGACTTTATAGGAAGGGAGGGGAGCAGCGCCGGTGCTAGGTTATGGCCGGCCCTGGGCGAGACATGGAAATCGGGCCCCTTATCAGAAATTTTGTGACTGTGAAAATTTTAAAATGGGACTCTACGAGATTTTTTGGTGGCAAAAGTAGCAATAATTTCGCTAAAATTCAACTCGTTACAAATTTCATGCTCAATCGACATTGCAGCTAAACCATTAAGTCGATCTTGGCACATAGTGGATCGCAGGTAAGTTTTTATGAGCTTCAGCTTTGAGAAAGTCCTTTCACCCGTTGCGGAGGTCACTGGTAATGTTAGAAAAATTCTCAAAGCCACGGTCAAATTTGGATAAATCTCATTGAGACCTTTATCTATGATGTGTGATAACATCATTAGTGCACCCATGTTGGTTATTCTAGCTGTTACAAAGTGAGCCTTCAAGGATTCCAGTTCTTCGGCGAGTTCGCGACCATCAATATCGCTGTTCTCGTCTTCCCCGGTCAAGAAATTTTCTAAAGCCTTTGATTTAGTCAAAATTTGGGTGCTATCCAATTTCACAAAACTATCCGAGTTGCGGATGATACTGAAAGGTGCACAAACATATTGGGTCTTTTCGAAACGTTCACGTAAGCTAGATATCGCTATATCGCATAATTTATTGAAAAATTCAATTTCTAACCGTTTCATCGGATCGCTAGGTCGGTCGTCGTGCTCAGACTCATATTCAAAGAATCGTCTCGTTCGTGGGGTACGTGATTCGGGTAACGTTTGCGGAATGTCTAACTTTTCAGCCAATTCTTTGGCTGTGGCTACGCAAGTTTTGTAACCAGATTCTCGAAGGGTTTGTAACTGGAGAACAGCACCGTCAATCATGTCGATTGCAGTATGCAAATCAACTTTCGGACTTTGTAAAGCTTTGCTGATTCTGTTGATCACTTGCAGTACATCATACCATACTACCAATCGAATCAGAAAAGACAATGACTCAATTTCAACACATAGGCCTTTCAGCTCCGATCTCAGCTTTGCATCTTTACCTTGCGATATTCCACAAAGTTCCCGAAACGCGTCTCTAATTTCTGCTGTTTGGAACCTTACTGCTTTCACGGCATTTATTTTTCCCTCCCAGCGAGTGTCAGGCAGTGATTTGACACTGATATTAACGTGCTTCTTCAATATTTGCCACCTTTGGGTTGAAGCAGCGAAAACTGCGAATAGCCTTTGAAGAACACCAAAAAATAGTTCTGCAGTGACGGACGAATGGGCGGCATCTGAAACTACTAGGTTGAGGTTGTGACAACTACAAGCAACGAAGAATGCCCGTTTATTATCCTTCAAAATTCTAGCCTGAACACCACTATTTTTACCCTTCATGTTACTGCCATTATCATACCCTTGGCCCCGACAGTTCTTCAACGCAAGATTGTTAGATTTCAAGATTTCCAATAACGTTTCATACAATCCCTGACCAGTTGTATCGTTTACAACAACAAAACCAATGAAATGCTCGGAAATTTCTACGATGTCTTTGGACACGGTGACAAATCGAACAACGGCAGTCATTTGTTCTTGATGACTAATATCGGGAGTGCAGTCTAAAATTATGGAGTAATATTTCGCGGCTACCACTCGTCTACCGATTTCTTTGAAAATGGCTTCACCCAATATGTCAATGAATTCATTTTGCGTTTCCTTACCCAAATAGTGAACGCGTTGGAGGTCCCCACTTTGAACTCGACGTACATGTTCGCTCAAAATGGGATCGAATTTGGCCATCAGCTCAACTTGGCTCAAAAAATTACCGTTATTCGGCTCGTATAATCGATCGACAGTACCCCGAAATGCCATATTCCGCTTAGCTAAGTGCCTGATTATTTCAAGGAGTCTTTCAAGTACTTGTTTCCAATAAGTTTCCTCTCTTTGTATTAAATCTTGATTCTCATCATCGATGGTTTTTCTACAATCTAAACGGATTTTGAGCTCTTTCCAGTTTGTCATGCATTCAATGTGCACTTTAGATTTTTCATGCGAGCTCAAACTGTCTTGTAAGTGCCGCCAGGATCTGAATCCGGTTGATTGCAATTGTGTTGGAACGTTGCGGGAACCAAATAATTTGCAACAAAAACAATAAACAGAATCCGCACTCCCTGAATAAATCAACCATGATCTTTCAATTTTTTCGCCATTTTTAAGGGTTCGATGACAATTTTCCGTAGTGAATCGCCGGCGATCTGTATCGGAAGGAAAAACTGTATTCCGATCTATTTTTGTAGGCCCTAGCTTTACCAATTGTACGCGTGAACTGTCGCTGACGTTATTCGGCCACGTAGCAGGATCTTGCCAGTCAATATCTGATGCTGTGTTATCTTTTTGAATACCTGGTTCTACTAAGTTACTTTCATCCCTAGCTATAGCCGTGTCTTCGATATTCATTGAGTGAGCGTTCGACTTTTCATCAAAATCTACTGGAACTTCGGAAGGAGGACACGCAGGGTCTAGATCATTCGTGGTTTGGCTTCTTTCACCACCCTCATCATCAGACCTGTACCGCTTAACAAAGCCTTGAAAGAAAGCAGCACTTTTTTTGTCCGCCTCACAACGAGCTTTTTTTAATTTCCGCTTTTGGGACCCTGATAAATCTTTGGGCTTGTTCATAATGCCTTCGCCACTATGACTATACCAATCAACCACTTACAGAAATAAATCCGAAAGAATAAAAGCTAATCGTATTTTTGTGCAATGGGAGTAAACTAGAAGAAGGTGAAATAATATTAGGTAACACAAATATATCTAGTAATCCAGCCTATTTTGAAAATGGTGCCCTAAACTTGATCAGTCGTGGCTCAAGCAGGACGTCGCCAGCTCATAAATAAGTGCCTCGTAATTTCCGAGAGTTTCCGGAATTCGATTAATTTATGAATAGAATCTAAACTGTAAAGTAAGGGGAAAAGAATATTGGACGATAAAATATTTCAGAAATGTTTACGTTGCCAAGAGAGTATTGCTTCCTGAGAAAAATGCATAAACAGAATGAGTGAATTCGGATGAGAAACTTCGAAACCGTTTACGCATACACGAATACAAATACAGCGGTTCAGCTAGACAGAGCGTAGCAGTGAGCCCACAGTCCATACATGCATTGTAGTATGATATTGTAGTCTCTGGCACGACATCGACGTAGCTTGGCGCTTGAGCTATAAACTAGCGCATGCGCTGCACCTGAAAAGATTGTGGTGGGGACCGTTGGTCGAGTATAGTAGTATACACCGCGCACCGCGAGGACCTGGGCCCACCCGTAACTTGGTATAGCAGCGTGGGTCGTATAAACTTCGTCGAGGGCCCAGCCGTCGAATCTTATTTTTAAACTATTTTTTCATTATTAAAATTTGAGAAAAAAAATATTTTTTGATCTCAGTATTTTCATACACAAAATCCATTATCGTGGTTCAGTTAATTGAAAAAAATTCTTGTATTGCTTCGGGGTCGGGCCCCCTCGAACACAGGGCCCCGGGCGGCCGCCCGGTCGGCCCATGCCTGACGCCGGCGCTGGAGGGGAGTCATTGGATCCGTCTGGTGGGACTGACAATGATCGCTCGACTAGAATAAAAACGGCATCGATAGTGGAGAATCTGATTGGGGAAAAAGAAGAAGAGAAAGGGAGAGGGGGGGGGGGCGGAGGCCTAGAGGAGACGAAAAGAAGTGTGCATATGGAAAGTACGAAAGAATTTGGAAATAGCCAGCAGGCAATGGAGAAACCAGTGAGGGTTGAGGGAGGTGGAATTTCTTAAGGGTCCTTATCGAGGAATTGAAAATTGATAAAAGAGTATGGCTGGTGAATTCTTGAGATCGGTCGAGCTCCTGCAGGAAATATCCTGACTAAGCCTACATGTATGGGAAGTAATAAATTCGGCACGTCACCGATGCACGGGAGAGAAAAATGGAGTAAATTTGGAAAAGACGCTCCTCTGTTCCGTGAGCTAGGAAAAGTGGAATCGAACGAACGGTAATGGAGTATCTCGACGTAAAATTCGACAACGCAAGGATTGCACCTACAGGGAGATGAAAATATTGAGGGATATTGGAATCGCAGTACTCGTGTTCCAGTTTCTTATCAGAAAACAAAGATACGACAGTCGAGAAGGATACAGATCCTCATTTCGTTCTTAGATGTTGTGGAATTGTCAAAGAAATTGCTGAATCACGAAAAACTGTATACATGTTAAAGAATCTGGTTCACCTTGAAATATTTGCAGGCTAGCTGAGCGAGGTAGCTAGACGCCCCATTGGATCGATGTAACTGTCGTAGCTGCCGTGACTGTCGTGACTGTCGTGTCTGTCGCAGCTGATAATAAATTAGTTGGCCGCAGTCAGAAATTCACATGAAGGCACGTAGCAGTCGATCAAGAGAACTCCTTGAAGAACTTTCATCTCGAACTTCTCCAAGTGGTTCGAGGGTTCAACCTGGACTCTTGAAACTTTCAAGGAAGTGCTATTCATTTAAATGGGGCAGGATACAAGGGAGGTTGACGAATTGATTGGTCTTTTCACTTTTCCTCCAATAAAATTCATTTATTCACTTTCTGCGAGTAAGAACGAATAAACGGAACAAGGTTGCACCTTTAAGAGCTTGGAAATTATAATTATATTATAGACGTACAGGCTGCGTAGCGACGCGATGTCAAGTCGCTTCAACGAGCGATTGCCAACAATATGAAAGAAGCGCAAGATGATCCCTGCTGGTAATTTCCGAGGTAAGATTTACGATTTGCGAATCAAAAAAGCATTCCCATACAGGAGCTCGACCTTCACGGGTGCGTTTCGCATATTTTCCCTACGTCCATTTAAAGTGGCTATTTCTCCATTTGAGAAATTCGCGAATCCAGCAAACTATTTACAGCTTCTTGCTGCCAAAGTGAACTACTCTCGGTACACTTAAACTTATTGGTCTTTCTTTCTCACTTGAGCAGTATGACCGCGCTCTCGAGTATAGCACGACAGCCACGAATTGCCATGTCGTTAAGCAGAATTTACGAACACTTGGTTGGAAATAAAGTTTACGTTGCAGAGTGGCCGGCGTGTGCGCGCTGCTCCGTAAAAAGGTAAATATGTTGTGAAATCGCAGGAAACGGCTCCTCGATCCTTTCGAGGGAAGCCGATTACTCACGATTAGTCGCCATTAGTCGCGAGGACTAGACTGATCGGAAAATTCAATAACGACAGACGCAAGAAAGAACGAGAGAGGAAAAGGCAAGTTTGAAGCCTCCAGGCATTCCGGATAAGTCGAGCGACGTCTTTTCCCCTTTGGAATGTAACTACCCAAGTTCCTTAAAATTCCATTTGGCGAGCGACGTAATCCGCGGTTCAACGCCGGCTTATCTTCCGAAAATAGCACTTCTTGTATTTGCATCCTATACTCGACTTCCTTTCTCCCTTTCACCCTTTCACCCCCTCCTGCCTGTAGCGGTTCAAACCTGTGTATTAGCAACTGCTAAGCCCGGCATCACACGTTTTTTCTCCTTTTATTGGCCAGGATGTTCTGGATCACGCCACTAAAATACAAACACAGTAGTGCACAGTAGTGCACAGCCTTAACACACTTAGCACAATATTCCCAAAGGTTAAATAATTGTTTTTCCTTTTCATTTGAATTTTACCAGCTGGAAACGGGGTAACGATTGCAACGCATCCACGGAAATATGCATTCCCAATGAGTTCCACAAACATACTTCGCTTACTGGAAATAAAATATGACTTTTCATTGAAAAGTATCGACGATTTAGGTCGACGCGAAGCGGAAGTCTTTATTACGAAAGCTCTATACATTTTTGAACGTTCAACTTTTCGCCTCCCTCCCTCCCACCCACCGCCTGTCGTTCAACCTTCTTTCAAATAAATCTACTTTAATCACGGAGACTATTTCCACTGGTACACTTGAAATAAAGAATAGGTGTTAGTCGCTTTTGCACTCTTCGCTCCACAAACTCGACGATCTTACCGACGTCAAATTCCCTGGCTGAAAGTGCTTTTACGAAGAAACGTGAAAAATTAATGTGTCGCTGAGCCGAACGAGTTCGGGAGTCGAAGAATTGACGAGAATCAGGAAACTATGGTGGAGAAAACTGGCACAAATAATGAATAACTTAACGAAACCAATGGGATTTGCATTTCTTGAGATTTATGCAATTTCCTCGGTAACGAATCCATTATTATTATTATTATTATATAAACTGAACTTTCAGATTTGTAATGGTATTTATGCATGCAATTGCTTGTACCGGCAGAAAAGGAAGTAAATTATTTTACGAAATTGACTAAATATCAAAAGAGATTTTATTTTGCAGTGTTTTCATTATATTAGTGATATATTCCACCCGTGATAATCATCGGTGAACGTAACGAACCGACGTCGCCTTTCTAAGATATTACTTGGAGAATTCAAATTTTCGGCAAAGTTACGAGGCGAACTTCGCGATATTTGCGGTTATGGATGAATGATGATAATAGAGATAGATACCTACCATATAGTGACTTTATACTGTGTGATACGGGAGACTATCAACTAGGTGAAACGTAAATCCGGGAAATGAATATCGTTTCAGGTTCAATCAAATTTCCGCATTTGCCTAGACGCAACCGTGTGCTATTTGCGGCCTTTTGCATCAACTGGAATTGGCATTAAGCGATATCTGCGTGTGGTTCGCTTTAAATTTGGTTAAAGCCAGAGAGAAGAGGCCCTCCTCGTCTAGCGACCCAAGCAGCGTGCTTTCGTCGTTATCATTATTTCATCTTTTGATCGTGGAACCGGAAGTAGCTAGAATCAGAAATTTCGGAAGGAAGCGAAAACTGCCGGATAATGCATAACTTGAGGAGAGGATGTCCTTATACTTGGAGCGAGAAAGATGCAGGAAGAAGGGAATAAGCGCGAAACGAGACGAAAGAGATAAGAGATGGAAGATACCTAAAGCAGCAGGCGAGTGATAGATGGGTTCGAGTCCTCATCCTCCTCCTTAGTCTCCTCCACAGCCACGAGAATATCAGGAAGAAGGGAATTTGGCCTGGTCGACACGTACCAACGTAAATCCTATTACCGGAATACTGGAGCAGGTTTGCCGCCCAACTTGGAAAGTCTTCGCGTCGCTCCGCGACAAAGCCCCCCCTGACCAGAGCCCAGTGCTGCAATTCGAGTCCGATTCAATTTGTTTCGTCCAGCAAGCATGCGCCAGCAGCTGACCATTGACGATCAACGCGTCCACGGAAACTTGGTCCAGGCAGCTGCCGAGGAGAGAGGGTGGTGGTGCCCTTCGAAGACTAGAATGACGCAAACTTAAAAAGGGATAACGAAGAAGAAGACAAGTTGAAAACAATGTCCAGCAGACTGTCCTTATTTTCCAGGTGGGGGCTCTGCCTTTATTGGTTCAAGGTCTAATGGGCGATGTGTGCAGACTCCAATTGCAGCGCCACATTTACACTCGCTTGTTCCCTTGGACAAATCCGTCCGGCAAAAATCAATATTTCAAAGAGAGTTCGCCGAGTTCAGGAAATTTTAAAAGACGAGCTGCAGAAAGAACAAGTCGCCAAATCCCAGGACCAAATTGTTATAAAGTTGGAGCTGAACTTGTAGGAGTGAAAGAAGAGAAGAAAGAAAGAAAAGCAAAGTGTATGCGTGTGAATACTTGAGAAAATATAGCATCACAGACGTCAGTAAGAATATGAGGCCTCTCGGAAGAACTATGTGCAAAGAATTTCGGTCCGCTTGGAAGTACCAACTTGGCCGCTTACGGACGGAGCAAATGGCCACTCGATTATGTAAATAATAACCTAACGCTTGGGAAGAGATGGAAACATTTCGCTTAAAAACATTGAGGCTCGAGATGCCAAGGGGGACGATCTTAATATTTAGTTTAACTTCCTTTGTGCCCATATCTAATTTCGTATTGCATTAAGCCTGCGCGCAGCTGGTGCTGCGCAGGATTAACTATAGAAAAGTCATTAGAAAATATTATTGTAATTCTGCAGGCGTGCTTCGGCAGGCCAGAGGAAAATGAACGAGGATTGCGTCAAACGTACAAAGTACATTTGTTCTCCCATTTAATTCAGCGTCAAGGACGAAACACGGTTTATGAGAATTATGCTTTGATCGTATTGGCGCTCCCGGTTTTCCTGTTTCTTTTTCTTTTTTTTTTCCCTGGTTTCCCTGGGGGATCGTCCTTTCCTCTTGACGAGGTTACAAGTCCGGAGGATCTTCGGTTGGACTGAAGTTTGCTACAGGAAACTCTCGCCAAGCGCCAGCGTGACCAGATACTTGAAAAATGACTTCTTCAATGAGAATTCACTCGAACCGTGTGCTACTTTACTTCGGCAACGTCTCCAGAATAAGTCCTTCCAAGCGGGCAGCAGCTTCCTGACCAGTTTCAGCGATTGAATCTTAGTCCTTCCTTTTACATTCGTGAAAAAGTGCACTTACAATTAGTCTGACAGCTGGCCATTTACGAGGCACCCCGGAAGTTATTTGTCCTTCTATTAATTAGCAATTACCCATTGGAGCAACGCAACCGCAAGTAACTTTGACCACTGAGAAAATTCGAGGCGTCAAATTACAAAGCGTGGATTTCCGGTTCATCCTTGAAATTAAAGCGAGCCACGTGCATCGTTCTTGTGCAATTAGTCACGTAACGACTTTCATCAACCAAAATTTTTCGAGCCTTTCAAAGAAGAAGAAGGAGCGTGGGAATCATCTTGGAGGAACAAGGACTGTTGGGCTGCTGCGTTCGACTGTTCATCTTTAGGGATGCTGCGAATTTACATTTGAAGGCAGAGATTGTGTCCGAGTGAGAAAAAAACTGAAAATTCTGAGAAATGTGACTCCGTTTCCCGAACCCTGGCTTCAGTGCCATACCTGAGCCTTGATTTATGAAATTTCCATGCAAACAAAGAATATTTTGCAACGCGGTAACGTCTAGCATTTCCGTTGGACATTTTGGTGAAGGAGAAAAGAGGCTGTTGAGAATTGTGAATATTTAGTCAGAATTTAACACTCGATATACAGGCATATGAAGACTATTCAGTGACGAGAAGTGCCGAGCAGCTCGGAACTCGCGCAAAACAAAAAAGGAAAATGTTTTACAGCACGAGATCCGTAGATTGAGTGGAACCGGAAATCCCTTTCGGAATTTGTAAAATATCTTTTATTCTACAAAGCGGCTTTCAAACGTTATGCCACGCCACCTAGTGACGCGTGCATGGCGCCATACAAGCCGTCATTTGCAAATATCACCGAGTTCCTTTACAAGAGCCGCAAATCAAAATTCAAACATGAGAATGTGTAAATCTGAACTAGAGCAAAAGTGCGAACGCAGAGGCAGTTTTCATTCGTGCTTTCTTTACCATTGCGATGTGGCTGACGAACCATTTAATTAACGAAATCATTGTTTTCGATGCGACTCGCCACGTAAACCGAAATCGCATTTCCAACGGAATAACTCGCTGTCGCGCGCAACTCGCAGATCGATTGGAACGGCGCATTTTGAAAGCCGAAGAAAGTGGAATGCAAGCGCAACAGTCGCCGCTGCCATTAATCCACAAAATATTCGACGCCGTCAATTCGACATGGATCATGTGTCGCCAATCAATAAAAACGTTCGAGTCTTTGGCCGCCGTCCAATCAGCAATACATTTCCGATGGCCAAGCGTCAAGATGCGTCCCTCGTTTCCGGCAGTACTCTGCATCTACTTCGTCGCTTGGCTCGACAGCAGGCGCTTCCTAAGAATTTCCTAAGAGTGAAGGAAAAACGAGAGGAATTTAATCTATTTTGGCTACGCGGCAACAGAGCGACGAGGCGAGAGACGAGAAGAACGTTTGGGAGACTCGCGCGCGAGTTTTTATTTGGAAACATATTTTTTTTACATAGATGATTGTTGCATAAGGGCATTTGGAGAATGAAGGTAGAAAAGCCAAGAATTTGCCCCACGCGCCCCCGACAAGGATTTCCATGATTCTGCAAATGCAAGAATTACAGGAACAAAAGGAGGGGAGAAACGGAAGCATTAACCTCAATTAAAAGACGATTGAAATAACAAATACGAGAAAATCGCATCGACAAGTAAATGTCAAATTAACGTTAATAATAACAAGTGGCATTTTATCAGTCATTTCGTATTATCAGGGAACAGGCGAAATCGTGCATATGTGCGTCTCATATTCCGCCTTGATTTGGATTATGGAAAGTACGGATTATTATGAATATATTTTGAGGAAATCTTATAAGGGTCTACGGTATGTATATGATTCTTTATAAAAGACACTTCCTCGAGATATATTAGAATATTGAGATACACGTGTTCGCCGCTTCTGCACGGTTCCAAGAGCTTCTGCAGTTTCGAGCGAGATAGCAGCCAAGGAAATTCATTCTATGCAATTTCAGATAACTATGCACGCGCGGATATCTTGGATGGACAACTACCGGAGGATTCAGAACTCCGTAAAAGGAATGAAAGAAGAGCTGCAGGATCTCGAGGATCTGCTTTCGCAATTGGCTCTCGACTTCTCGTTCTCCTAGAAGATATGCGATGTGAAACATGCGGGAACACAGGTAACGTCACGCGTGATAGATACGTTGCATAAGAATTATGACGTGGAGATAAGCATTATGAATTTCTCCATAAGAAGAAAAAGAGTTTCTCCTTGATAAATCTGGAATAAAAAACCCGAGGTGCTTGGTCGAAGCTGAAACGTCAGTGCGAATAGCGAAGGCGACTGCGTCGATCTTTAAATCTTGTGGCTGCCACGCGTGTTGCAGCTCGAGACATTAAATGCAACCCGTCCGACTTTTACCCATCCTGTCTCAGGCGCGCAGCGCTCGCCAACACGAAAGCTGCTGAGCACCTACCGATTTAATTTTGAGGACTTTGGTGGAAAATGCCGATAACCGCGCCGGCGCGTCTCGAAATCTCTCGCAATACGCTGGATGAACGCGCAGGGGCCTCTCTTGCCGAGCGATTCCACTGCGCTGCACCGTAACGATGCACTTCGACCTATAGGTGCACCAAGATGCACTGCGTTTCCTCTCTGAAGTGATTGCGCAGCAGTTGCGGGTCTCCCTTACTGCACGCGCCTAATTACACCTTCCGATCGATCGATCCCCGTGAATGTGGACAGGATAATGACACATCGTTACGTCATTAGAATAATGGAGGGACGCGGCGACGCACGGCAGACGTCGCCGGTGATTCTGAGTTGCGCCATTTAAACTAACGACGACTGAGCCAGCCGCACCGTCTGGTCGCCGCTCGGTGCTCAAAAACTCATCAATTCACTGATTCCAGCGACTCTGCGACCTGGTTTCGCTACTGACCTCAGCCGAGCGACCCTACGGTCGATCCGAATGTAGTCGAAAGTGGAATAAGGTCAGTGCTGACCCGTTCACCTCGATTATTTCACTCCGGCACGGTCGCCACATTCTTCATCGAATCCCGAGTCCTCTCGTTCATACTAATCGGTTGACACTTCCCGAGGACGTCATTTCCGCGAAATAGAACGAACGAAGGGATGAACTGCGGATGAGGCGTGGGAAGCGGAGGCGGAAGAGAATTTTAAGAAACTCGCTTTCGAGAGCAGCTGCGCTTATAATAACGTAAAATCTACGGGAAATCGTTGATGGGGACTCGCCTCCTGGAAACTAAGCTAATATTCCAGACTATTATGAGCCAAGTTGAACGCGACTCTCCATTTCCCAAATCAAACAACCAGTTCGCATCTTAATTTCGCCCCCGTAATTTCGAGCCCAGGACGTGCTCTCGATTCTTGAGCAGGAGAACGGAAGAGTTAAGAGAGGATCAGAGGGTCCGTCATCTCTGCGCAAACTGCCCACTGTCAATCTCCTTCCGATATGTACACCCGGTAGACGAAGACGAAGACAAAGATAACGGCGACACGTAACAAGATCGCGCTTTGCGAACCGCCCGAAGGTCTGCGAGCAGCTACGGGAACGCGTCTACGCGACGGAAATAGATCGATTCGTATTGACCTCGATAGCCGGGATAGTCGGAAGTGTGCGGTCGAGATGCCGGGAGTTCGAACGGATTAGCCGAGTGACGGACGGATGGATGCTGGATGGAATCCAGTTGCTGCTCGTCGCTTTCAGTTAATCTACAATACTCCGATCTACGTTTTATCCGATCCGGTCGATCAGTGTCGTGCCTCCGTTCATTATACCAGACATCTCGCTCCTTCCCTCCACATTAGCCAATACGAAAATTCGAATCTTTAGTTATGAAATCAAATTCACCTCTTGAACTTACCCAGAGGACGTAACCGAGAAGTCCGGTAACGAATGCTATCATCAACCCGTAGAGTGTTGGCAACGTTTCATCTTCCTCCTCTCCCCCCGCCATCTTTCCTCCCTTCAATCTCTCTCTCTCTCTCTCTCTCTCTCTCGATCTCTCCTTCTCGCTCGGACGCATCCACGCCCACGTAGCCAAAGATCGCACGACGCGCTCTACACCACTCGAGGATACGACTGAATACGACTAAACGAAATAGACACGAAACGACAAGGAGGCAAGACGCGCGCGATCGACAGATTCACGTGGACGGCGGCTTCTAGACGAATCACGCGACAACTTCGAAAAGGAGGAACCCAGTCGGGTCTAGGCTGACTCCTCCGTGACGTTTGCCGAGTCACGGATTCCGCGAAGGTTCGCGCTAGTAAGTTGGGCTGGTCGCTGCTCTCGTCAACGGAAATAATTTTGATATTATTACAAAAAGCGAAAAAAAAAGTAAAGATGAAGAAAAGGATTCGGAAGAATTAGATGAATCTAAAAAGCGATGCTCTTGCAGGGCAACGTATGTTGGGAGTTTGCACATAAGTTTGATGGATGCGTGAGTGATGCATGCGGTGATAGAGACAGGAAGAATGGGCGTCGACGCTATTTGTCAGGAAACTCTTTTTCAAGAAAATGCGAGAAGATGAAAAGAAAATAAGAGGGAAGGCTGGTAGAGCCATTGGTCGACATGCCCGGTCGAGTTCACGAGAGAAGATTTATGGAAACGTACGTGGCCCTGATACCCCACTTATGTATCTGTACATATGGTATATGAGTACCATATGTGGGGTATATTCACATGCGTATAGCAGTCCTAAGTATACACTGCAGCTATGGCTACGCGTACGTAGATAGATTGAACCTCCATAGAGAAATACGTGTAGGGCACTTCTAGGTACGGAAGGGATGAGGATCGGAGCGAGAGAGAGCGAGAGAGAGAGAGAGCGAGAAGGAAGCGACACACGCGAACGTTTCTCAAAATCCCACTCGTGTATCAGCTGCGTCTCTTCGTTCTCCGTTCTACGTGTCTTACGTCCAGCATCTTTCTGTTCCTCAGGTTGACTCGTTTCTCATTTCCGTGATCTCGCGCGCCGTGTCGCTTCAAATCAACCCTTCTCCAAGGCTTTCCGTGTCCCATCCACCTCCTCGCCGAGAATTCTCCTCGATGAAGAAGCTCTGACGAAATTCTTATAGTATTCAGTAATCACGATGTCGGAAAAATCTGCTCGAAAAGTCAAAGCACACGGAGTAGCGAGATGGCAAGATGGTGCGCTAAATTAAAGTGGATATTGACTCTCGAGGCGGAGGAAATAGTTTCTGTGACTTCGTCTTGGAACGTCTAGCCGGTCACTGCTTCATACTCTTTGGCTTCCGTTTTCTGATTCAGCCGCGACTGCTGGACACGGAAACGCGTATAAATAGTTCAGCCAAGAACTAGAACGCAGAGCGTCTGGCATCTGATATACTGTGGATCGCGGTACGAGAAGGAGAAGCGCGAGAAAGAGCTCGTTATTAGATTCGATCGCATCCCCATGAAAATACGGCAGCACCGCAGCCTGAGAAAATATGGTCGGAGGGTGGCAAAGGAAAACAGATGGAGTGTTACCAAGTCGCAAGATTATAAACACGTTGGCATATCCAATATTCTGAAGGACGCAGAACTGGCAACGTTCATGCATAAAATGCAATTTGGTGGGTATCAGGTAGGGGGGGGGGGGGGGGGGGCTCTTCCTCACCGACCACGTTACGAAATTTAATTGGATTTATCGATCGTCGGTCTTGCGATTCCCATTTTATTCTAACCACCCTGACCCTTCTCTGTTTTACCTTAGGAACGTTCTGCTGCTTTTTGATTACGTCACTGAAGGAACCATCCCCCCCGCCGGTGGAAAAAAATTTAAAAAATTCAGTGAATGTCTCTCCCCGTGCTATCGATTTCATGATGAAGTAAGTTTCTTGTCTCGCTTTTGGACCTGAATGCAGCTAGAGGCAAAGTAGCCTGTAAAAAGAATCATCGGGGTCGAGCGATTGCGACCAGTAAAAGAAAACAAGGCGTCGACGGGACATGCATGGTTAACGTTCAACCTTCATGAAATTCGATCCGCAGTGACGCAAGTGTCAAAAAATAATTGACTCCTTCGAGGGAAAGAATAAGTTCTGATGCGCCGTTGCGCAACAGGAGGCTAGAGAAAAGCACGTAATTCAATGAAAGTAAAGGAAACGTCAAGGTGTCCGCGAACGTAATGTAAAATTTCTGCAGACGAGTGACAGAAGTCCCACAGGGCAAAGGCAGTACGCGCAGGCCGATCACGTTCCCACTGCACAGGCTGCCGTTCAGGATTATTCAGAGGCAGCAGCTCGAAACCTTTATTTTATTTGGCACTGTGCATCAAGTTCCTGGTCCCACAGGATCTCTCATCGTCCTGAACCATAACCTGAACCGCACCTGCGGTTGGCTCTAGAGGCAGGAAGAACTCTTTCTCATAGTCAAAGCTTCACCCGTGTTCCTCTTTAACATAAGGAAGCATCGAGATTGAGGTCGACGGAATGGGATCCGAAAGAAGGTTTCCCGACGGATGAAACGAGGTCAGAGTTAATGGATACGGCCCATCGTAAATGAATTATTCGTCAGATATATAAGACGCAGAAGATAGCGTGCTGTTTTATTCGTCTTGTACCCGACGAAGAACAGTAAATGGAAAATTAGAGTCGATCCAGCAGGAAATTATCCTGCTCTGAACATAGCATGATAAAGTTCCGTTGTCCAATTAAATTGAGAAATAATTAATTAAAGTAAACAACATTGAAGGAGTGCTCTCAGCGAAAAGTTTTTTCAATCATATTTGAAAGTTAGAGCTTTCAACAACATCGCTCAATCCGTAGAGCACAACGCATCTTCATTTTAGCCACTGTTGATTCGCAAAATCATTATTACTGCTTGAGTCACTGACGGAAACCTAAGAAACTCTCTTCGATAATGCAGCTACGAAGAGCAAGCCAGTTATCGGCTGTGGGTAACTGTGCGCGGTCGACAAGTCGTTGGTTCAACATAAGGTAGAAAATTTCATAAAAGATACTTATCCTCGGAGATAGGTTGCCAACATACCGGCTTTATAGGAAGCGCCCGGTTTGTTACCGACTGAGCAAGATTCACTTTCAAATACCAACGGAAGAAACAGGAAGAAGAAAGACACAGACCTTATCAGCTTAGGTAGATAAATTGAGATCGTTTTCTAAAGCAAATAGTACAAATGAAACGTGAGAAATTTGAAAACATTAAAGAATTGAAAATGACAGAACGTACACGTAACCCTAAGGGAAGAGCATAAAGTGTGGAAGACTCTATCAATCAGATTGTGGATTCGAGAAAGAAGTCCTAAGCAACAGCCGTTTCCACGGCTAACTAACCTCTTTAGCAAGATTGCTTAGAAAAAATGATATTTACATGAGAACGAACGCTGTATTTCCGTATTCGGCGTGTGCAGGTTACTCGGTCTGCGAAGCACGAACTCTCCCGATAGTCCAAGTGTTTTTGCAGAAACCAGCTATCCACCTTCCTCGTGCCTGCCTGTATAGTGTGCGCCTGTGCGTCTATGTGCCTGCCCATATCTGACTTCTGCCTTCCTATCTGCAGTTAGCTTTTCTAGCAACTGTAGGCTGGCTGACCATCTACCACCAACCAACCACTATTGATGCACCTTTGCGTTCCAGTAAATCCAGGATAAAATCCCATCTCGCGTCCTATCAGTCGATACAGACGCATGTATCACCACGTATATCTACTGATTTCAAAATCTGCTTGACGCGTAGCACAATTCCGATGTTCTTGGAATGTGACTGTACTGATTATCAAAAGGCAAAAGGGGTGCGAGGGGGAAGAGTAGAGCGAAAGGAAGGGGAGCCAGCCGACAGAGCTACTTATATGGCAACTTGTAGAAGTGCATGGAGCGATCGACGCGGCTCGTTTGCCGCCTGTACTTTTCTTTAAACGTGCGCTTATAATGCATAGTTCCCTATTAGTCCAAGAAGAGGAACACGTGGGTCAGACACGAGAATGGTGGAATGCAACGCGTTCACCGTAAGAGTTTAAATCCTATAGAGTCGATGTAGGAAGATATAGAAAGCTATAAACGTGGAGGAAGAAGAGAGAAAGGTGCAAATGGTTGGAGGGACAAGAAGGAAGCTGTCGAAGGAAGTGGTCTAGGTAGATCGCTTACCGCTGAAGTGGTCGTCTGTACTCCAGGCACCTTCGAGACGCCCAGAAGAGCAGCACCGCCGAGTCCAGCGAGGCCGCCGAGACAACTTTGTCCGCAATCAGGATTTCCATCCTCGCAAATGGGGCAGCCGACCGCAGCGCCACCGCGCTCTCTCAGCACGTGGTTGCTACTCGCGTTCGTTGTGTAGCCCTGGTCCGAACTTGCGTTCGAGTTGGGCCTCGAGTCGTCGGAGCTGTCGAAGGGTTTGAGGTTGCGATGTCGATGCACGATTCCTATCGGCTCCCAAATTTCACTGGTCGACGAGGCATAAAAATTGTTCTCCTTCGTCTCGCGACTCCGCTCGTCCACGACTTTCCCACCACGTGCCACTGTCACTTCCTCCTTCGTCACGACCGACGACTTCACACTCAGCGACGTCTCCAAACGCACGGGGGCCCTTTCAATCATTCATTCTCAAGGTAACACCGCGGACTCTCGGCAAAGGATCGACGCTTCCCATAAGATTCCTCTGGAGCACTTTGCGTCACTCCAGGTGCCATTTAAGTTCGGTGGCTTCATCCACGTGAACGCTATTAACGGTGGCCGATCATTGAATACCTTGTAGAGCGAAGCCATCGAACGCAAAAGCACGAAACCTATAAGGAATCTTAAGAGCGCGATCGTCGGATAGAGAGAGAGCGAGAGAGAGAGAGAGAGAGAGAGAGAGAGAGAGAGAGAGAGAGAAGAAAAGAGTCCGCGTTGCTACCTGAGAATTCCGGCCCTGACCAGGATCTGATTGAGGAGATCGCAAGGAGGCACCTGCCCCGTGATCATCGCTTCCCTTATGGCGACGCCGTCCGGACCTTCGAGGGCGATAGGTACGCCATTTATCAGCAGGACTTCCTCCTCGCGGACGCAGGACTTCTTCTCGCAGTCAACCACCTTCACTCCCGGTCCCAGGATCGACTCCACCGTCGACTGAATCTCGTGGTCGTCCATTTCTAAGAACCACGATTACCTTTCAGCAAACTGTTTTTTCCCATGACACACGTGTCACGTCCTCGTGCGAGATTTTCAATGCGACTAACGCTTCATCACACTTCCGTATTCTCCTTTTGTTTAACCAACGCTCATTTGAACTTTAACGTATATTATCATGGTAATGTTTATATGCGGATCAAGCATTCCGAGTATTCATATTCTACTTACTACTTAAGAATATGTGTATGGCAGCCTTATCGGGTTTGAGTCATCCATGTCGACACGTTCAGCACGTTCTATTGCGTCTTTGAAAACATGAAATTCGAGGCGCTCCAGTCCGGAGGCCACAGGACCTCCTAAGACGAAGCTAAAAGTTCAAGAAAAGTGAGCTAATCCGAACGGAGCAAACGACTCCGAAAACTTTAGTTGCATTCGATAGAGTATAATACGGTAGAAGAAACCGGCTCGAAGCATCGGGAAGTCTAGGTCGAATCTTGCTGATGTCCATCGATAACGAGGAAAAAGTGCTAACTCATCCAGGCAGCTGCCCCTTCGTGTCTTTCGCCTAACCTGCCATAATTTGAAACTGGATCGAGTGCACCTGCAACAGGGAGCCATCGTGAAGCAACGCCCAGACAGCGAACGACTCTCGAAGAGGAGAACTCGCATTTTGCCCACGTCGAGAAAAATTCGCGACTGGTATTTAAGTTGAATAGCATAGTCGATTACGGAACTTTGTGGGTGTAAAACTCGTAAAGACGTTCGTTTGTATTCTCGCCCACAGGAAGGATCGAATACAGAGACGTCTAAGACGTGGGAAGAGAAGCGGACTGGTTCGACATTAAGGAACTTTCCTCGCCTCAAAGCGAGACAGCTGACGGATGGGGAGAAGAAGCGGAACAGTTTGGAGTCGACGAAAGGCCTTGAACTCCGGCGTGGAAATATCAAAATTTGACCGAATCGCGTTTTGCAGCTATTCCCTGATTCGGCCTATGACTTCGTCCCTTCGTGGAGCCTTGCGTGCTGCACTTGTACATTCACGCGAGCACGTAGTCTCAGTCGCTGCTGAACTTTCAGTAATTCCGAAACCTTAATTTCACCGTAAGGAACTGGAGCCAGCTGCTAAACTTCTTAATTAAATCTATATGTACGGTGTGTCCTTCGACGGAGACCTTCGCCTACAGGATAATCAGAGCACTCAGAACAGTCAAGTCAGCCAGATCAGCCAGAGCATCGCAGGCGAGAATGGCGCGGACGACGGTTCCCACGGCGCTTCTCCAACTGGGTAAACCCGACTGATGAACTTGGGAAAATAAATGAGAAGAACCTGCGACCTCGGGCGTGAGTGATTTCCAGGGTGGTGATCCTCGTCGTCGTTTGCGTCCTAAGAAGGAGGAAGGTGGTGACAACTCCTACGATTGGGCGGGCCCAGTGAGAACGTAAATTGGGCCGACGCTGGCTCGATGCCAGAGTAAATATTTGTCCCCTGCATCGGTAGTTGCATTGGTAGATTCGTTACTGGTTGGGTTAACCTGCCACCTCGCCACCAGAGCAATCAGCCAGTAAATTCGTTACTTTATTTGTGGTTGCCTACGTCAGGCGCGCTGCCTGTCCTGCACACGGACTCCCCTGCCTCTACCTAGAGACCCACTCTGAGCTCTCTCTCTCCCTCTCTATCTATCTATCTATCTTCCCCTTCTCTCCACTCCTGCACGAGTGTGTATATATATATCGATTTTATTCACGCAACAATTTTTCTTCGTCGTGTCAGATATTCTGCGTCGAATCTGGGAATCTATTTTTAGCACGAAAGTACAGGAGAAAGAGTAGCGAACTGTGTCTGATGTGACTAAAGTGCCAATTAATTTTCGCGGGTAATTAAGAAGATGAAGAGAGTATCGCTGCGTCATTCCCGGCAGCCACTGCACGGAAGAGTGCAAAGAGTGCAGGAGGCACTTCGGGCCAACAATAAGCGCCGCGCACTTCCCTGGCTCCCAGCGCGTTGCTGGGTGCCCAGGTGGCCTCTTACTGGTCCTCCAGATGCTGGTTGCCTAAAGACGCTCAGCGGAGATTTACAGGCAGTCGA
This sequence comes from Cephus spinipes, assembly GCA_963971525.1. NCBI lineage: Eukaryota > Metazoa > Arthropoda > Insecta > Hymenoptera > Cephidae > Cephus > Cephus spinipes. The sequence goes on from OZ020575.1 coordinate 535,376, forward strand.
TGGTTCGCGTGCGCAGTTTGTCTCGCATCGCGCGATGCACCGAGTTAGCGGCGCCGAGAGCGCCGAGAGGAGGAGGAGACGGTCGATCGCGTGCGCGATTACGCCCAGGCTGAATAATCGGCGGAGCAGCAGAAGGGCGAAGAGGGGAAAGTAGCGACTCGGGAAGCGCCAGGAAGGACAGCGAACTCCTCGAGCGAGGACGGCGGGAAAGTAATTACGAAAGAGTCGGGACGTTAATCGACGCGCAGGTGCAGGTGCAGGTGCAGGTGCAGGATCCCTGGCGGGACTCTTGCCTTATGAATAACTGATAGAATCGGCTACCGTCGATTGCTTGCTTCGACGGAAATGGCTGCTCTTATTGGCGTTCGCCATGTTCTTTTGCTGTCAGCGTGTCAACTTCATCTGGTTTCCCACGAGCGAAGATCTTTTGAAATTTTCGCGACAGCTCGCGAGAGAGCGGACATGGAAAGGCGGCATAAGGCGAAATACGCGATGCGCGCACGAGAAGAGTGAAGTCGCCTCGCCTCGCGCTTGCTTAATATTCCCGAGGGAGCTCCGTCTCCGCCGGTTAAACATCCTTCTGCGCTTCTCTAACGAGTCTCCGCTCTGCCAACCTATTCTACGTTTCCCTGGCACCACCTTATATACACGCAGCCAAGCATAGAGTCCCTCGAGCCGAAGAGACACGCACTCGATGCACTTTTCCCGACTTTGCTCGAATTTCAGCTACTTTATGGGATCTTCGTGTATAGGGGGGAGAGAGAGAGAGAGAGAGAGTCTGTGAATCTCCAAGGGAATATTGCTGGTGTCCCTTCTCATGGCGTCACTCTTTCCGACGCAAACCCTCCGCGTCTTTCTATTATACATGATTACCTTAACTGCCTCAACTGCATCAACTGCATCAACTGCATCACATCCCATAAGATAGTAGCACTCGTTCTTGGCACGCTTAATCTCACTGCCACCTAGTAGCTATCTCCATGATGAAAAAAGCCATTAAATATTCTTCCTTCGTTCGGAGCCAAGTGATAAAAAGAAAAAAGGAAAATCGAAATCGGATGGAGAAAATTCTTTTTTTTTCTTTAACGAAGCAAAAACGGACGGCGGTCATGGCGACACCTGTCGACCTTTGGTTGTTTTTGGAAATTGTACGAATAAAAAATAAAATTCAAGACTTTCCATGACCTTTCGAAGTCTTGACGTCATCGATTCTCGATAAGACTTTTCAAATCCGCATCACTATATGTATATTATACTTATCCCTGCAGGAGGCCACTCGCTACCTTCAAGAACCAAGTCGAACATTCTGGATAATATCGACCTTTCCTTTGTCATACGTCCTGCACCCTCCGATTCACAGTCGGGCTTGTATTTTCTCGTCGTTAAACCGAATGCGGCAGCCAATGAAAAACCAGCACGCCGGATTTAAACTCGGACGAATTAACGTGCAAACGAGCACGAGTTGGCTTTCGCATCGGAAGCCTGGCGATCGCTTCGTTAACATTGCAAATTCACCTGCCGCTTTTTACGAAGCTAATTTCACTCTGCAATGCAAATCCGCCCGTGGGTCTTCATTTCCCGGCGAATTGCAAGAAATGCGCGCAATCCCGGCGATAAGCGACGCACACGCGTTCTGTTAAACATTCTATCACTCTTCAATCATCCGATCGACCGATTCTCTCAACTTCCGCAGACAGCATCTGTATATATCAGTTCATCAAACATCACAGTGCATCTTCTCAATACACGTACAGATATATGCAGCAACGCTGAATTAAATTCAACTCACGAGCATCAGCGAAATGCAATTGCATAAATCATCATTAAAAAGTCAACCGAATATAGAAAGTTATGTCAATCACTTGGAAAATCAGCCTCGGATACTTGGATACAATCAGTTTTATCGAGATAACTTGTCAACGCTTGGAGATAAGTGATTCGCTGAAGCGAATGCGTGAACCACGATTATATATTATAGATAAGAGGCGCCAAACAGTTCTGAGGAGAAGAGATGCAAAGGGATAAAAGAGGAAAATAGGAAATTGAAGAAACGAGCCGCTGAACTAGAAATGGAGGCAAAACAGACTGCTTCCGTGACGTCGCTGCATGAGCCCCATCTCAACGGTACGTTGCGTCAACACGCAGCTTCGCTTATACGTATAGGGGGCTGAGCTACCCCTCCCTTCTGTCACATTCTCTTTGGGGTTTCTTAGATTCTCACAAAAGATCGTACCATACCCGACCCCTGATTTAGTTCGGTCTCCCAGCCGACGCTCACGCTAGGGTCGATACACGTAGAGAAGGAACCACGTGCTCTTGAAGTAACAGTAATACACGGCAATAACGGATCCTCAGGATCCTCTGGACGTACAGTCATCAACGCGTCACTGACGTCATATGGGGCGTCAATGTACTACCGGGGGATGCGGAGGCCTGATGGAGGGTGGATCAGATCGAATTCGGTGGTAGTCACCCTTGTGTGGCACGCGCTCCTACCAACATACCCTTAGCTTTTATTTAGGGTTCGAGGGGTGCGTGCCCTGTAAAAGCATGTGTGCAAGCGACCGTGGGTGTACAGGGGTACCTAACGCACACTAGCGCAACCTGATGCAGCCCCGAGGGCAACGACCCTTCCCGACAAAAGATTCCGCCAACCAAAAAGCTACATTCAGGCTCCCAAAGACGATATCCGGAGGGTGCGAGGGACGTCCTTGTTTTCCGAATGGGGTTCCTGCCAACTCAGCAGCATCCTCGATTACCATGTGGATACTCATCAGAGTCATCGCAGGCATCACAAATGTCGCCAACGAATGTTCCTTCCTCTTCTTCTGAACTTCTCCTGACTAACATTATTAACGTTATTCTGGTTCTATCCATGCTCGACGCAATATGGCAGAGGCGAAAGGCGGATGGCAGCAAGAAGGGAGATGGAAAGGCTCGTACGCTCGAGGCAGAACAATCGCAAAAAATGAAGGAACATTATTTGCAGGGAGAAAGCTGGCGCCGCGCCTGCGTGGTTTGTGCTCGCGAATTGATATATTGGCAAACGCCGATCTAGCCCGATACTCCCACTCGACTTTCTCCTTACTTCGATCTCTCAGGTTGAAAGACACAAAGACGCGCGCAGAGCGAAGCACGCGACGCGTCACTCACGTCTTTGCGTTAAAAACCTTTGGTACCCTCAATGCCTCCAATGGCTCCAATGGCTCCAATGCCTTTAATGTCCGTAATGGGATCGAAATCGCGACTCGAACGGGTCACCGATCCCAGACCGGAAACGGGCCCGGCTTCACGCTTGGCGCTCAGATCGTATCGCTCAAAATTGCATTGGCTCTTGTTTCACGAATGACAATTCCGAATTGCAAATTCCGAATTCCGAATTCCGAAAGGATATTCCAAGTGCATTGTGTGCTGCGAATTAGTTGTGCGCTATAAGTTACTCGAAGCCGGAAACGTTCGACTTTTATTAGAGTCCGAAAAGAAGGGAACGAGCACATTGCACCTCAGCACGTAGTAAGGTGCGACTGGTGAAAGTGTCCCTGAACTGTTTCAATTGTCAAGTAAGGTGAAGGAACATTGAAGGCGGAACGACGTGATGCGACGGGAAAAGACGAAATCCTTTATTCCGTAAAAAGTTTAGCTCTTGCGAGACTTCTGCGTCACGCGGCGTCATTGGAGCACGATAACGTGACGGCGAGAAACTGCAGCTTCCTGCGACACACCTCCCAGCGGCCTTGATCATGGCTGACGGAGCCTGACTCCGCTTCGCGACTTAAAGCCTAGTCCACACTCCGATTCGCACGAACGAGCGGACCTGGCCTATCCCCCTGCAATATGGGAGGCGCTTCGGTCGCGTGCATGTGAACGTGACTGCACACATCGGTGCCTGGCTTCTTTTCCCAGGTTGTCGCTCAGTCGCTCGACCCGGCACGTGTGTCGCCTGTGTCGGCCTTTCCCACGCTACCTTTAGGAATCGGCGAGTCGTGCTTCGCAATACACAGGAGGCACAAACCGTTGCGCGCATTCTTGGTTGCCCGGAGAAGAAAGCTCCAGAGAGGAAACGGGGAATCAACTCCTGAAGGAAGGGCCGTTTCACGTGTTTATCCCAGTGTCTGCGTTCTTCGTCGCGGACGTTCATGTGTCGATAGTATCAATCGACTAACGCTTATTTCCTTGAATTCTTTTACACGCCGCTCCAGCCATCCAGCCAGCCAGCCATTACTATATGTCTCGCATAATTGAGGAAATGAAAGTCGCAAAATGGTTGAGCCAAAGTGGAAAATGCTACGGAAGCTAATTCTGCAGATTGCTGAAGCTTCGGATGATTATCCGATAAATGCCTTTATCACTTCTCTACATAGTCGCTGCTTCCTACGTGACTCAATTGTCTCGCTCGATCGGCATGCAGCCTGCTACGACTATTGCTGTTATAGCGGTAGCTTACTATGATAGTTACCGTTACGCAATCACTGTGGTTATTGGTATTAATATTTAAAGCATAAATTGGGGATAGGAAGGGGTCGAATAAGTGCGAAGTCTGGGGTTGCCCCCCCCCCCCCCCCCCTGAAGCTCCCGAGGCGACGGACATTCGCACTAGATACCAGGGCCAAGCGGAGGCTCTCTCTAATGAAATTCGAATGACGGCTGCACGTCATCGGAACCCAAGCTGGACTGGCGCGCCGAATCGACGAAACGAGCGACGTTTTCCTATCCAGACTTCCTCGCAATCTCGATGCGCCGCGACGCCCCCCTTCCCTCCCACAGCCGCACACGCAACTGACGGACCTGGCACTTATTTCGACGTTGCGGCGACGTTCGCGTCACGTGCGTTAGGGACGCCTCGCGTTCGACTTTCCAACACGTTAGTAACACGTCGATCCGTAAATGGGTTATGCAAAAAGGCCTGAGTCGACCGCAGAGAAGCCTCGGACGACGCTGGGGCCGCGCGTTCACAAAGAGACCGTAATGCTACGAATGCCCGCACGCCCGTATGACCTTCCTGGCACCGTTCTACTTAGCAGACCTCGGAGACCTCGGAGACCTGGGAGACCTCTCACCAAACCAAACCGCTCGGAAACCTCACGTGAGAAATATCCCTCGAGTCCTGGAAATGGACTCTTCGCAATTTCGAAATTAAGCGGAAATTGCGAGTTGACGTCGTTCAATGCTATGAATTGTCTCTAAATGGGGTAAATCAAAAAATACATCTATCGAGCACCTTTCAATTGGCGAATTCTGCGGGTCACGCAGTACGAGGGGAAGGATCAAAGTTCCGAGAAGAGGATTGCGAATTGCAAGTTGCCAATTCGCTAGTTTTTGATTGCAAAAGGTAGCTACAGGTTACATAATACACGAGAAGGCCTATAATATCGTGTATAATAGTGTTAGCCGGTGCCGGCGGCCGTGGCGGCCATGAATTCTGTGATTCGCCTTCAGAGACACAAAGAAGCACCGAGTGGCGGCAGAGCTTTTGTTTCCATCCTTTTGCTATTTGGTAGATTCTTATTGACATTACGAGTACACAAGTTGTGGGAAAGTGAGCCACCACAATTCCGTAGAGAGAGAGAGAGAGAGAGAGAGAGAGAGAGAGAGAATGATAGAAGTACGAGAAGAAGGGAATAAGAGAATCGAGAGAGTGATGCCTTGTGCCAGTTTCTCCAAAGATGGAGATCCATTCGAACGCCGTGAGTCGATTAGGTATATGGTAATCGATACGTCGAGCGTCGAATATCGATCCAGCCCCAGCGAATCGCTCGTGTCGCTAATGTTCCATAACCTCTCCGACCCGTCAAATGAGTAAGTGCTGCGCCCACTTGACATGTTCTCAACGTGCACGCAAGTAAGTAACGTCTTGCTTCGACTCAGCTGACGATAATAATCGAATCCTGCTCCTCTTATATCTCTCCTACCTCTATGTGCATTTTTCGCTTTGAAATATTTGTAAACGTCACACTGGGGAGATAGAGGAAAGGCGATAAACCTGGAAAAGCCGGAAGGGTGGAGGAATCCAGGGATCCATGTTGATTGGAGGCACAGAGATGTAGACGGATTGAGTGACTCGCCAATAAGGAGTCTAGACGAGGCTGCTTCGCTCGAGGGAGGGAATGAGAGAATGAAGAAAGAGCGAAATACTTGAGTAAATAGGGAGGGGGGGGGGGGCCGGAAGCTTTCAAAGCACAAGCGATTCTAATCTGGCAAATAATTTCGGAGAGAAACGAAAGGAAGTCAATAAAACAAGAAGCTACGTGACGAGGGGAGAAACTAATCCCGTAGCCATGGAAGCGAAGAGAGCTTTGGAGTCCTGGGAAATTGTCGCATGTGCGTTCGAGGACTGACCGTTCCGCGAAGAGCGAGAGAAGGGACAAGAGACAAAGAGGAATAGAAGGAGAAAAGAAGCAGGAAGCTTCGTCTATACCTGCCTCGTATACGAGCTTATCGAAGAAGAGCTTATTCCGGGCGCTTGTCTACTCTGCGCGCAAGCTGGTCCAAAATTCAATCCTCGTTACACCATGCTATACGTAGGCTCGGAACTTCCGGGAGCTTCAGCGTCAAGTCGAGCCGCATAGATAGAGCCACCGTCGTAGTTTGATCAAAGTAGCTGAAGTTGGGAGGATGCTCTGGAAGCTCCTCAACTTCTAAAGGATGGATAAGTGAGTCTGCATAGGGGAAGGCGCGCGTTCATGGGCGTCCATGGGCGTCCATGGGCGTCGATAGAGTTTGTTACAATGAGCCGACAGACACGTGTATTTTAGAGTATCGGGATGAAAGTGGAAGGAAAAGGAGCGGCGCCATAGAAGAGCAAAATGGCCAGATGCCAAGCGGCGTCTCTGTCAGGGGCCAGCAGGTCGATAGATGTGGATGAGAAGACGAGAGCGAGGAGAGCAAAACAGATTTCCAGCCAACGGAACTTTCTCCCTCGGAAAGAGACAGGGCGAAAGCTACAGAACGGTACACACAGCGGCATGGGAGGCTGGAGCAAAGAGTCAAGATGACGTATAAGATGGAAACACCTCAAAGATGTCAGAAGCGCGATGCTGGCCAAAAGTCCCAAGCGAGAGCCAGACCCTCGGAGTCACGATAGTGCAATCATCAGTGCGCTTGACCGCCCATGGACCAGAACCCGTATAATTAGAATTCTGGCTTCGGTGCGATGGACTCTTCGCGTACGAATGAGAATTAATCTAGAGATTGAAAACGGTCAGGGGCTCTGGCTCCTGGTGCGGGCCCTTCGTCCAAGAGGAACACGTCAAACTCATTATGTGTTTGCGGCAACCACAAATTACGCACGCTGCCCGTTCACTTTGCGGATTACCGCGGGAGTGAGCACATGCACAGCCTCACATGGAAATTGGCGAAGGACCGCGGAAACGTGAAATTCCACCCAACAATCCAGCGACTCTCTTGCCGACCCGAGCAAGCGCCAAGCGCCGCGCCCAATCGTTTCTGATTTTACAAAAAATACATAAAGCTGACCAAGAACCCGACGTAAAATATTATTAATCTCTTGAATAAGTGGGCAACTGTGAGAAACGATGATCCAGCGTGGGAGGAACGTAGGTTATCGACTGCAGCTCGCGTGCGCATCCAAATGGGAATTCAAGCTTGATTAAGCAGGAGCCGCCGTCACAAAGGGAATTTCATGGCTACACCGAAGAGCTGCCTCTGATATTGCTGCCGAAATTGGCATTGCTCCTACGGTGGCCATTGCTGCCGGTCCTGTTGCTGCGGTGTAGCTACTATTAGGCACTGCTCGCTCGAGTGCATATTAGCAACATTAATTATGCCCTAGGAGCCGGAAACCGAAGCGCAGCAGCGCTCGGCCGGAAGCTCCAAGCGCTTCGCTCGATCAAGGCGAAGCACCTTCGCTACCGAAGATCTCCCTTGACAAGTCTCAGTTTGCCCGGCGAGCCGGCCAAAGGATTCATTCCCGAGAACCAGGATGGAAGTTCTCTAGAAAATTTGCAGGAGCACCAAGAGGAAAGCAGGACGCGAGACTTAATCGCCGTAAAAAGTTGGCGCATCTCGCCAAGAGGAACAACAATGGGAAATTTCCCACGGACAGCTGCTACGTCGCAGTTGCTCCTGTTGCTCCTGTTGCTCCTTCACGTGCTTCTCCTTCCTCCTTCTTTTCAATTTCCAGCCTCTTCGACTCCACACCGGCCGAATATTTCAAACATTCTCCTCTCTCTCAGCAGCGAAGACGTCTCGGGCTGTATCGCCGTGCTTTCCCATCTTGAACCATCCCAACAGAAAGTCAGCAGCAGCAGCGGTTTGAACTTTCTTATCCGAAGAAAAAGGAATTGACAACATTCCCGACATCGGAGCATCGCCGCAGCGTCGGGCTGGCTCAAGGGGCTGAAATCCAGAGTTTGGACCAGAGAAACCGTAGCATAAAATTCCTACATCCGTAAAAGTAAAATCAAAGGGCGAAAGGAGGTTCCTTGGGGATGGTCGCATCACCAGTTTCTTTGCTCCCACAAAGAAAGGACGCAGTTCAATCTCCCGAGTAACTCCCCGGTTATACGAGGCTCTCATCGCGGCCCGACGTCTTCACACATTTCACATCCTCCTCCACCTCCTCCACTTCCTCCACCTCCTCATCCCTCGCAGTGCCCTCCCGAATAGGGTCAGATTCTCGGGACGTCACTCCGAGACGAGGAAGGTTCGTCAGGATCGATTTTCAGCTGCACCTCGCAGGGCTGCATTTCCTTTCCTTTCTCGCTTCCCGTCTGGCCGGCTGGTAACTTCTGCGTCCGATTCTTCGGGAGCTTTCACCTTCTCGAAAGCACACGTCGCCAAATGGACTCGAAGGGCGCAGAAAAATAAAGTGGTATCAAAATAGCGGCAATGGCAGCAAACAGTAGCATCGGCAGCAACACATAGGGCGTCGGAGGCAGATTCTCGAGACTGCCGACCACCTACTTGCGTAGCACCTCCCTCGTCGGTCGCTGGCCTGTTCTGCTCATGGAAACACAGGAGGCTGCTGAAGGTGCACCACGCGTTGCGACGTTTCAAACTGCAGCCGCAAAAATAGGTTTTTGTAAAGGCGCCACGTAAAGAATACAATACACGGGAAACGTTTTATCAAGGCACAATGTTTCGCACTTGCGTCAACGCTACGTGTCCCTAAGCTTTCACGTAGGAACGACCGCGCATTCCCACAGCTCTGAGTTATCTCATTGTTTCTATACACGTGGAACTATACATACACGATAAGAAAATTATCCCGCACGCTGCCCGTCTTCGTCCAATTGTCTGTAGATGTCGGCCGACTGCCGAGCTCACCGTCCTACCGGCACACGTGTCAAGTGAACACGGCGCCTTCTCCGTCTCCATACTTAATAGCTCGCAACCCTAACAGCAGTGCACACTTGCCGCCGCTCGGTTACTCGGTTAATCCTTCCACACTCCTCCTCAGACGTAATCCTTGCCCCTCGGACCAGCAACAGACGCGCTAACGCTCTGTGTGGTCTGAGAGACCAGCGTGACCTTTCCCTCTATTGTCCTGCTATCTCTTATTGTGAAGAGTGACAGGCCGCAGGCCTACCCCGAGCACGTGCCACGCAACCCTGACCTACCTGAAGCCTCGTTTACCTTGAGAAACAGGTGCGTCAAATAGCAACAGCACGACGCGACTGCCTGCGTCAAATGCCTTCGGAGAATGTAAACGCAGTCTTGAGTACAATTGGCTACAATTTATCAAAGACAGTCATACGCGAATGCAGCGTGTGAACGAAGACATAATTCCGAATGCAGCTACGAATTGGAACGTATTTCCTCAACTCGACACCGATAACGTAAATCCGAGAGCTAACCCACGTTACCTTCGGCCGTCCACTCTGCGTCCGTGCATCCGCAAGCCAGGCGGCTGCCAGTCGATTCCTTTTTTCACTGACCTGAGGTGCGGTCGGAAATCTTGTTCAGGGTAATTCGAGCACGTTGTGTCCGGATCCTGTCGATTTTTAGGGACGAAAATGCACGGAAATGCACGAGCGCTCAGGCTGCTGGATCGAGATAGAGAGGGTCGGGTCGAAGAGTAAGGGTCAGGTAAATAGTGCGGAGCACAGAGAGCAAATGATCGAGAACGTACCAGAACGAATCGGAGCTATAAAATCGAAATCCCTCCAGCAACTGGAGAGTGTTCGCCGGAGCTGGTTCAGCTGATCCGTGAAGACCGAGAACTGTATCCAGGGGACGCTCGGGTGGGCAGTGCACTATAGTACGACACTGCATCTCCGAAACACAAGCTGAAAAATGATAGGATTTTCATACCGTGCAGGAAAGACAGATAGACTATCGGCAGACAGTGCCGGGAGCGCGAGACAGCTTTAAAGCAGTCATTGACAATAGTCAAAATCGAGAACTAATCGTTCCGATTGGTCCAGGTCATTATTGCCGATAACTCGTAACCTTTCGCGACCGTAAATCGAAAAATCACGTCACGATATGTACTTAATAAAATTATACTATTTCCCTATAAGTATTTTGACATTCGTGTCCCTTGAGATTCACGATGACCTTTCACGACGTCTTTACGAGACGCGCGACATATTCCGGCTTTATTGGGGATTTTACGGGAGGAAGACAGCATTCGAGATAACGACGGCAGACGCTTCCAATTCGTTGGTGACATAAGTGCAATCACGTCAATTGGAGTAATTTGCGTCGCTGCGCTGTGGCTGCGCTGCTCCAGCTCAACTAAACGCTCGGTCAACCCTGCTGCGCGCTGCGCCGCTTGAGAACAATTGCCGGAAGACTTTCTTCTCTCGTTTTCAGAGCCAATGCCAGTGTCGCGAGAGGAACGAAAGAACTGCGACTGCGACAACGTCGGAAGAAACGGCGGTGCAGGAGACACAATGAGACAAACGAGCAGATCGGGACACTTCCCCGCAAAGATCTATAAATATGTAAACGGTCAGGGAAGCCGGAAGGATCTCGACCACGAGAAACTCGGTGACCCTGGAGCGATGGTAAGCAATTGTCGAAATTACTGGACAAATGCAGGAAGGTCGAGTTCACCATATTGCCATTCAGAGGAAATTGTTTGATTTGCTAAAACGCCAAGAGCAAAGGAGAAGAACGCAGCGCGATTCTCGTACGTTGCCTAGAGACACGGCCAGAGACGCGACTCAATGGGACTCCTGCGGCGCAAAACATCATGAATCATGGGTCGTATACCATACGATCGAACACGTGGGCACTGGCGAGCGCTGAGAACGTTCGCTTGCGATTCGCCCGCAGACGTCGAAGAAAGGCATCACGAAATTAAAGAGGAACTCTTAAGTTTTCCACTCCTCGATGCATCGAACGGTTCTGCTGAGCCACCCAGCCCGGCATCTTCATCCACGCACCTACGTCACTCCTAGCTCGAGGAGGAGAATCTCCAATCTCAGAGGTTTATAAGTTTGTATGTTTGGACACGCAGTGACTCACGAACAGCTGATCCACGTGCTCGCGATTGCCTGAGTGTCCTGCGAGCGCAGAGCAGTCATCTGTGATTCGCCTGCGTCTCGCAGTGGACCCCACACGCCAATCCACGTTGGAGGAGCGCCCGAGGAAACTTCTGAAGGAAGCTCCCTTACGCCTGAAAATCCTGAACTTTATTGAATGTAGACTCGTCCCTACTGAAATTTCCACTTCTAGCTACAATATTTTGCAGGGTCTTAGTTCGACGAGGGAGTCTTGGGCTAAAGGGCATTCAAGAATGGTACAGCGAGGGTGCGTCACCACCCTTCTGCTAGTTCGCAAATAGGGTAGGAGAGAGCCCAGGAGGGGAATTTGGCCAATCGTACTGAAGCTTCCAAGTAGAAAGGATATCGCTCCTCAGAGACGCACCAGCTTCGGTCTTTCGCTCTTCGGATGGAATCTTCGTCAATTCGATTCGAATTATTCGAGAAATCTTCGGTAGAGAAAAGATGGAAATGATCGGAGGAGGAGAGGATGCCGGAGAAGCGTCTACTAAGCGGCCGACTCCACAGCTTCTCTAATTCACTCGCTGCTCCACCAGCTACTCCGTGATTGGATAGACGTATTTTTAGCCGACCTCATATCGCATAAGGCGCACAGAGCGCACTGCCACGAGATAGGCGTCTTTTCATTGGATCCCGAGCACCGCCTATGGCCTATTCCAACAGTACGAACAATAGCAACAATAGCAACAATAGCAACAATAGCAATAATGGATCAGAACTCTCAAGTACTCTGCTTTAATGGAGTCTATTGCTTTGGAGAATATTGCACGTGAAAGGAGTCGCGTTACTTCCGTTACTCCGAAACTATGATAGAATTTTCATCGAAATAACAAAAAAATCGAGGCGAATTAACGAGCTGCGTATCCCGAACTTACCTTTTGCTCGAAAAATAAGAGACTCGATTGTCTCTGGGTAAGAGTTTCATTTACGATTTCAAATTACTCCTAGTCTCTATGACTATAAACAATTTCTATCGAACCGCGTATGATAACACAGTGGAATTTTAAAAAAAGAAATCTGTGACGCCCCTTTTTCTCGAGAATGGCTATCGGTAAGTCCTATCTCTTTCTACTGTCATGTACACGCCACAATTTTGAAAAGCAGTGGAGAGCGCAATAGGCAATTTTAAAGGAGACAAAAGTGTGTTCGAATAAATCTAATACGTGGCGACACAATCAGAGTTTTTGAGCACGTTAGGAAATGTGGGGATGCAGAATCCTAATGGAAAAAAAAAATAAATAAATGAACATATCCTCCGTCGGTCCACTAAGAGAACTCACTGAATCGACTCATTCGAACGCGGTGACCTGAGTGTTTTTATAATTTTCGGCATTGGTGTTGAATTCTCAATCGCAACGGTACGTAGGATGGGCAGGCGCGTGTGCGGTATTTCGCATTCCATAGCTCGGATACCAAGAATACGAATCAGCCGTTGTTACGTTCGGTGGCAGAACTTGTATAGTTGGACGTTATGAGCCGCGTTATGAGTTACGCGTTCAGCGACACGTGATCTCAGCGAACGCATCTTGCCTGCGGGCGTCCAGATGCGTGATGAACGCAGCAATCGAGAAAATATGGTGATGCTGTGCTCAAGTTCAGTGAAGATCAGATGCATCACTGGATCGTAAACACCCTGTAGATGAAGCACATGTACCTGGTGAAACGTCAACATGGCGCCAACACTTCCTGCAGGAAAGGATAGAAATGTTCACCACGTATCCGCGCTATCTAACTTTTTTACAGGCATCGCCAGCTTTTACGCATGCGGTCCTGGCCCGCAGATTTGGGTCTATGGGACTCACCGAGTCCCAGTCTGGCTGCCTAACTATGTGGAAGGCGTGTGCCTGACACGTGACACGCTGCACCACGTCGACCCATTTTTGCCCTCCGTGAGTGACCTTTCACCTCTCTTCCTCTCCCGTTTAACGATCCTTCTGGTAAACGCAGCAACACGGTTAGTCGGTGTGAGGCTGGTGCGTCGTTGCGACAACGTGACATTCCAGTACCACTCTAGCGCGAAGAGCGCAGTTCGCTATGGCGATCAGCTATTACGCAAATCAATAGCCTGAACATATCAATATTCCGTTCTATCGAGCCTATCCGGTTTGAACGATATATGTATTGTAGCACGTTTATCCCAGAGCCATCGCGTTGCTCCACCGATGAAAAATATTTCGACAATTTTGGTCTGTCGACTGTCGCGTGAGAATAACCAGGTCGGAGACTGCAACGAGATATTTTCGGTCGAAAAATATTTATCTCTCGTCGATCAAACCGCGCGCCCAAAATAGAAACATCGTTATAAAAATCACTCTCGTTATCGTTATTATCGTCATTGTTTTTAGCTGGAAAATAGAATTGCTGAATAGAAACCGAACGACGTTCACAGACTCGCGGAAGCTCAGAGTTCGACTAGGTCACTGGTGGTTGGTGGTTGGTATCCGTGAGGGCAAATGGTGTCGTTTCCAGAATTAAACTGCATCCTCTTTCTTTCTAATTAATTTCACGCGAACTTTGACCTCAGTAAGTAGGGAAATGGACGGCTGACAGGCGGACTACAAGGAGCGAAGAAACGACGCAGCGAGGCAAGGTCGATTCGGAAGAACTATATCTAAGATTGTATATCGCGCCTTCTCCATTATGGAGATCGAGGAGCCAATGCGCTTGACGAATCTCCGTGTGCGTCGTTGAAGTGTTTCATGAATTAAGTTGAGGGTAGGAGATACGCAGTCCTAGAGAACGTGCAGGGGTGTTAAAGGGAGATGACGTAGCAAAGGAGTGACAAGGGGGGGGGGGATTGGTGGGCACAGAATGTTTGTTGCTGATGCGCCTGATGGATGAATCCGTGTCGCTTGAATGAGGAGGACACTTTACCCACTCTATCACCGGCCATCGACATCACCGCCGCTATTCGCCATTCGCCATTCGCCATTCGCTATTCCCTATTCACGAGTGGCTGAGAATCGCGCGAATATTTCGTACACGTGGGTTGCTCCAATGAAGGAAAGGCCATTAGCGACTATCGAGAGGGACTCATCGGCCCTTGACAGAGTGCGGCGTCCCGGCGTCCCGGGCGACGAAGAAAGGCTGGAGATAAGGAGCGAGCCAAGTTGATGCGACGGATACGGATGCTCCTCCGATCTTGGGAAACTCTATTCAGCCGCGTCGAGGCTGCTGACCCATAAACGATTAAATGGAAGCAAAGAGAGACATTGAAATGTTCGCGTCCTTCGCCATCCGAGAAGGTGGAAGATTCTCACTGGAATTCGGAGAAGGACGGATGATCGCGCATCCCTAGGGAAACTCTACGATCGGCGGCGCCGTCGTCTTCGTGTCGAGTTTGTCACGTCGAACCGTTGTCGAACGAGTGATTACGACAGCGAAGGCGACGAATCTGAAGATTACGAAGATGGCGCATGCATCACAGTGCAACAGCATCAAGGAGAAATCCAACATCCTGTTTGTTATCCGTTGCGCCGCAGTCGGGCTAACGCGCACCTGTGCCGTGCAAGACTATCGAATAGGGGGTGAATGGGGTGAATGGGGTGAACACGCGACAGACCCAATACGTCCTGTGAATCCCGAAATTTGATAGCTGCTCGCTGTTTAACGGCAACCATTACTTTGCGTTTTCCCCAGCCTGCTGCGTCGTTCGTTGCACTGAGTACACCGGGTGCACCGAACACCGCGAGTGCATCGGATGCATCGGGTGCATGTCAGGCATAAGCGATTGAATGAGCGGAATTTTGCGTTTCGGATTTTTGCCCTTTTTTTCAGAACGCAATTGACCGTGCGGATAATCCTTTTGAAAAATCGAAAAAAAAGGGTGCATGGGCTGTACCCACTGGGGCGAAATTCGGGAGCAGTCAGGCATCCCTTTTGTTCTTCGCCTCGAGTCTCGAGATCAACCGAGGGAGAAAAAACAGCCGATGCAGAAATAAAGAGTGAACGAGAGGAAGGAGGATAAAAAGATTGAAGAATTGCAAGAGCAGGAGGAGGAGAGTGAGTAAGTAAGGGGGGGGGGGGGGCCAACAGTAAGAACGGAAATCATTGATTGGTCCAGATGAGAGCAGAGGAGGTTGTGCGAGTCGTGGTGGTTTGGTTCCGAGTATCTCGAATCGCATCCCCCCCCCCCCCATTCGCGACGTCCCTCCTCTTCTCGTATCGATCTCTCACTTCCGTCCGCGTGTGCTCCCCCTGTCTTGGGCTCTCCTTCCCTTGGGACTCTCGCACGGCGTGTTTCGCCTCGGAACATTTTCCCGCTTTCCACGCTCGAGCTGCCACCATTAGCGTAGTTCAATGGCTGCCTGACTGTGTCGGCGATCACCGCTCTCCTTTCCCCTTCGCTCTCCTTTTCCCTCTTTCCTAGCTTTCCTCAGTCTGCAACGTCACAGTCGCTTGTACTGCCCGAACTACGGAAAATTATTTGAAAGAGAATATTACAAGATGCCTATAAGCAGCCAATCTGATCCTTGAAGAAATTACGACACGCAGGTATGGTTCCGCGGCACTCCGTACCTTATCGGGGAAATTCCTTGGGTCTTGCAGCCTCGAATAAAAAGCCCATAGCAAAAAGAGAGATCTCTTACTACGCTGCAGGGAGATTCTATTAGCCAAAGTATCCCAGCCACGCGTAGTCCAGTGCAATGTAATTTATTAGCAAAACGATGCCTGCGGTTAATAATGGAAAAGGGAGGAAGAACTAATCGCATTTTCGTTCCGAATCCCGAAGAGTCCCGTAAGATCGATAGTGCCGATGAGTCATATGCCTCGTGCGGGAATTCCACTCGAAGGGCTGGACCCTCCTCGTTCAGTTAAGTGGCGAGGGGAGACGCTAGACGTAGACTTTACCGTCTCCACCACTACCAGGTCCACGTCCACGTGCAACCTCAGCTCCTGCTCCTTACAGAGCATCTGTACTAACGCCGACACGCAACAGCTTTCAGCGAGAACACGAGAAGATGGAAGATGCTGGCAGGAGACTGCCTGTCAGGACCCGAGGACGCGCTGTGGTGCAGACAGCAGATTATTTAATGCAAAACGACGAAATATTTAACCCTCGTTATCCTACATTATCCCAGGAGAAATTGCATTGAAGCGACAAATCGGCGGAACGGCTTCACTCGTGCAGTAGCAGAACCAAAGTACGAAGCGACTCTGTTTACGAATTCGCACGGGAATCGAGAACCACCCGAGTTGTGGTCGAGAATTAACGTTTGAGAGAGAAACGAGAGCCAAGAGAGAGAAAGAGGAAACGTACAGGGGTCAATAACTGTAGGAAGAGCGTGGACCCGATTCACCCTTCCTTGTTTTCATATTCGAGCGATTCCCTCGGAAGCTCCTTCCTCTGGCGCTAGGAGGATGTACCACAGATATTCCCTTTTATAGTGAAATTGTTCAGTGAGAAGAACGGAAAGTGCAAACGGCGTCTCTCCGCAATGGATAAGGGGGTTTCTATGCACGTCCATACTATCACAGGCCATTCCGGGCACAGACTCCATGTCGACCCTCGGAGAACCTCCAAAGGGACCACTCCTAGTCCGACATCCAAGCATCCAGCCGAACGACCCAGCATCCCTGTCAGCTAGACGCCAGCAGCCGCACCGACGTATGCATGCATACCTGTGTTCCACCATGATGCTGCGTCCTCCGGCATTGTTGTCCTCTCGCGTGTCTATAGACAGAACGTAATAACTCGAAGGAAGCAGCCCATAACGTCGAAATAACGACAGTAGAGCACAATAGTCTGCTTCAGTCGCTTCAGGGAAGGAGTCGTTTCCGGCAGTGCCAACTCTTGCGCCATTGCTACTCATCTGACACTGGAGTATCGCCTTTATCACGGACGGAGGCACGAAGAAGAAAAACATCCCGATCGCCGACGTGGGCACGGGTCCTATTTCGCCAGTGGACAATTATATCTCGAATAACTGACGACGCCAAATTCTGAAGGCGAGGAGGGTCGAGAAACTCGGCTGGACTCGCGAGGATCGGGAGGGGGCTTGTACCTGGCCCGCGTGTGCTGGTCTGCCGGACTCCGTGGCGAAGCAGTGACACGCCCAGGAAGTGGTTTATCTACCTGGTGAAGAGCGCAGGGACTTTGGGATCTATGAGCGTATCGCGGGTCTTTATTCTTTATCTGTCGGTAAACAGACCATTGACGATGCTCGGCGACCTTACGAAATTCCAAAGTTCCGGGAATCATGGAGGAGTCACGATAGCGAGTAGACGTTTGGGTAGGAAGCAAGCGGAAGTGGAGTAAAATCAAGAAGAATCATTGATAAAAAGTGGAATAAGTCGAGCAGCTGTCGCCCCACATATCGGCAGCTCCAGACGTACGAAGTCCCACGTCCCGCCATCCCGGTCTGAGGTTCAGTCTGCTGGCTTCGATTACACTCCGAGAAAACCGGTCCGCTTCGCTTCGGGATGAGCCACCCCCCACCCCTACTTTGTCTGCGTTCGATTCTCCACGTCATCGTCTCACCTGCGTGCATCGCGCTGCACGGCTGCACGCGTCCACGAGCCGTCGCACACTCTTCCATGCTCCTCCACACCTCTACACCTCTGACGCGCTGACCTGGTGCTGGTGTAATCGCGGACGCAGCGTCACGTTATCGATACTTGGCGGCACTTTAGCCACTTGCGAGAATGAACGGCCTGGCGCGTGACACTCTGATGCGAGAAGAGATCGGGGACTTTGCACTTTTCTTCTCATTTTCCTTCTGCCTCTTGATTCGCTTGCACCACCTCGGAATGACAGGATGTGAGGATGTCAACTAAGAGCAATGACAATCAAGACACGCGGCTGCTCGGATTCGCGGCCAATGACTGCGCATGCGCGGGAATACAGGTCCACCAAGCTACGGCCTCTGCTTCCCACGATGCAAAGTATCCTTGACAATGAACTCGTTTTCGGCATTTCGACGTTTCGCTCTTTCGATCGCGTCTGCCCGTCTAAATATAACTGCGCTTCAAGGTGGTCGGACGCGAGTGTATAATCGGCGACTCCGCGTTGAGGCGACCCTCTAACAATTCTATAAGTCCCCTGTGTTGGAATGGAAGTGGAAATTAACGTGGGCGTCGCGACGCATAACGAATTATATCCAACACGCAAGGCAGCTCGTCCATGTACTTGAGGCTGATTCGGCTGTAAGAAAGAAAGAAATTGGAAGGGAAAGGTCCCCTCCTGGCCAGAAAGAAATTTATGTCGAGTCTCGAGTGGACGTCGTCATCCGGAGGACAAAGCGAGTCCTTCTCCTACATTGACACCCTGCCATCCTCCTCCCTGTTGATTGTGCCTTCGACCACCCTGAATATTTTCCATGCGATCGAGGCGGCAATTTCAAACGGAGCCGCTCGCTCTCACGTGTCACGCGAATTGTATTTTCATGAAATATTTAAGAAATCGATCGATACTCTTGAGTTCGCGAGTGACGAGTCGTTCGCTGACGGATGAATCACCGAAAGAGGAATTCGAGGAAGCGAAGAAAGTCGACTCGAGACTGAAAAGCAGCACGCGAACCCATCGCAGCTAAGGTGGACAGTGAACAACTACACTCTTTTTCACTCTTCTACAGCCGCAAAGACCAAGCAAAATTCGAAGGAACTAATCGCGTAAGGATTTTCTCGTTGGTCAACCAATTACATCGTTCAAAGAGGCACGCAACTCGCGAGCTGCACGAGACTGTGAGACTATGAAACTATATAGGTACGTACAATAGACTCGCTCCACTTTTCCTTTTAGCGTCGTTTCGCAACGTGCTTATTACGCGCGTTAACGCGTCGCACGTGTCCCCTGCGATTTGCAAGCCAGCCAGCCCTCCTCTCCTCTCCTCTCCTTCCTTCCTTACGGCAGCGTTCACACTCGCTCTCGCTCTTGAATCCACCGCCGGTCTCCCCACCGACTCGCGAGAGATCGCGGCAGTCTGGCCGGTGGAGAAGTCGAGCGAGTCGAGCGAGTCTTACGTGCCGAAACTGAACGTCAGTTACACAGAAGGAGAGAGAAAGAACAGAGGAGTGTTTGAAAGTGGGCTGGATTGGGGTAGGGCATGGGGAGGGAAAGGGGAGGCTTACGTAACACTCGGCAGTTGGCACAGTTCTCTTCTCCTGTACTGGCCCGTATGGCTTATTCACGCACTGGACTCACATGTACATACCTCCATACCAGCCAGCCCGGAGAATCGAGTGTCGCCCGAGTGTAAAGCGGCGTCCACAACGACGAGCCAGGCTCCATACGGCTATCGCTATAGTCCCACATCGTCTGAATACACCGCAACGTTTAAACGTCAATGGACAGAGAATAATCTCCTAGCCAAAGACTTGGAGTGGAACATGCCGACGCAAAACCGCGGAGAATCTAAGGAGTTTTTAAAATAGAAGGAAAAGCAAAGATTGAAGGAGATGCGTCTGTGAGAAAGACCTTTTTTCAGAGGGCTCACAGAATGTGGACGGAAGAGACTTTAGAACGTGAAATGACGCTTTCAATGGAGTTCCGGCCGGAAGTCAAACTCCCTCGCGGATGCGCAGAATTCTGCATCTCGAGTTCCAACCGAATCGACGCAACTCCGTTGCGCAACTCTGTGTGCAACTGCAGAAAACCGCAGAGAGACGACCAGACGGACGGATGGATGACACAGGAAAGGATTTTGCTTTTACAATTAGACACGTGGGATACCGACCGTCCACGTGAATTCGTACTCCCAGCCGGCTGCGTCTCCAGTGCGATCCCGTTTGTCTTTCGTTTAAACTTCAAAAAAGGAAATTATTAAAATAATAATAAAAAAAAAAGCGAAGCGTCGGATACAAAGTGGAAGACGCAAATCTAGCTAGGAAGGCCTCGTTCTTTATCACGTCAAATGTCTAATCGCAGCAGGTCGTGTATTCAAGAGCGACAGCGACCCTGATAACATGGAGCAACGTAGATTTCGCGTCGATAATCGAACTGACGTGGATAACAAAGGCAGAAACAGCTTCGTGACGAAATCTAAAGGAAGCGTGATCGCGGCCTGAGGAAGAGGGACAGCCGAAGTAAAGAAAGATTGCCTGGAACCAGAAAGAGCCTCCACTACCTGCGAATGAACTTGATCTTAATGTACACTGTACGCGTATATGAGCAACAGCTCAGACAGTAAATTCAATTGGAAGGTGGCAGCGCCTGACGAGTATCGATACACCGAAGTGCTCCCTATAAATAAGTGAATAGGAAGAAGCCTCGCAATTCTCGGTATTCAGCTTCGCTCCCGTCCGTAAAGCATGTTTGTTTTTAAATCTTCGAAAATAGAGCACAGGAGTACGTTTTCGCTTTATCGAGTCTCAAGAGGATTCGATGCTCCGAATAAAAGAGTCTTGTGGCCAGGGAACCGTTTTACATCGATGCAGGAATCCAATTGAAAGTGGCGCCGAGACGCGGAAGAGCATCCGGGAATCCCAACGGCCCAGCGATTCGTTGACGCCGTTAGGTGGCGTCGCGTTACTTTGCGCCACGTGATCATAGACCGATTGCGAATAACGGTTAACCGCTTGAACCCCTCGACCCTGCCGCCCTTTCCAAAACGCAGCTGCGGGAGGTCCAGCCGCGTATTTGGCAAATTCCCAGGAGTCCGGAGCCTGGAGTCTCCTTGTAGGAGGAAGGAGACGTGATGAAAATAATGAAAAAAGTGACATTGATAACGACGGTGACCATGGGGGAATGACGTCTGCAAGGGCTGGATGGGAAGATCCTGTACGGGCGAGCAGCCGTGTAACCAGATTAGGTTCCGTGTCGGCCGACGGGATGGGAGCTTCGATGGAGCGAAAATATCGCGTGGCCACGATCATCCATTCTGGATTGTAACCAGAGCCAAGATTATTGGCCCTGTGTCTCGTTGTTGCTGGGCAACGAGCTGTGTACCAACAACACGGTTGGGGTAGGAGGCGGTTTCTTCGTTGGCTGCAATAATTAATTAAATTCAAGGATTTCCTGGCTAATCAGCCGCTTGATAAAGCAAACCTTTTTGAGAAAGTAACGAGGACAGAAAGTGACCGTGAATTTTCCATAGAAAGAATCTTGTTAGCGCGCTTGGTCTTCTCGTTGCTCTCGGTCGAAGAATGACCAAGTCATCGGAAACTGTCGCCCCGTCCGAAGGTCGGGAGGAGCTCTGAGAAGAAAGGGGGGAGGAGCTCGTAACTTTTAACGAAGCAACCGCAAAGGGTCAGGTGAGGTGAAGCAGCCAGGTTTCCCAATCCAGAAGGCAATTTCAATGTGAGAAAGGGTTAAGGAGTAGAGAGCTTCGCGTTGGTTCTCGCGAGATGGTGCTGGTGCCATTTCGTTGGGAGAAGAGTGAAAGGGGGAACGATATCGTAAAACAGAAGACCTCCACCCTGACCGGTCGCAGAGTAATTGCCCAATTTTCTCTCCACTTTCCTCCTCCTCTCCCCGCCTCATCGTTCGTCTTTACTTCTTCTCGGCTTTCCTCTCTCCCACGCGCCACAGTTTCCATCCAGCCCACTTCACTTTTTTCCGTTTCATATATCGTCATAGCTTTGGCCCTCTTCTTGGTGCACCTAACGGAATAAATGGTGACCCTGCGAAGATTATAGGAGTGCCTGAGGATAGTTGGACGCCATGATGTCATTTCATGCGGCACATGGCAGCCATATACCTGCTCCTACCGTCGAATTGACCTTCCCGGAGCAGCCATTGGAAACAAAAGTTAAACGCTTTCCTTCAGGCAGGTACCGGGATTTCGACAAAGCCACTTGCCGCTCTCCTGTGGAAAGGATTCCCTGTCGCAGCCGTGCGGCAGCGGCGTCGGGACGCCAGGGCAGCCTGACGCCGCCATTATGCACGGTCAAGGGGTCTCTTTGTGTTTTCGTGCCAACCGATAGCTCTTATGCAGTCCGTACATGCGTACATGCGTGGGACGTGCATGCTGCCTATTACGCAAGTTACGAGTAGCTATTCAGGCACGTAACAACGTACGTGCTGTACGCAGACGCTGATGCGATCAGCGAATTGGCCATCTGCGACCTTCCGGGTCGGGCAGGTGGGTCCACGGTGCCTGAGCTCGCAGATCCTGCCGGTGGCTGATCGCAGCGCCACGATTCTTCGAGAGTCGCTCCAAAGCACGTGACGTACATGAACTCGCCGAATCGACCTTCCTCTGTTCTTCGATCGCCAATGACTCTGAATCCCAGCTCTGGGAGATGAGAAGATGCGTCTCGTTAGGCAGGTGCTGCTGCGCCCCCATGCGCCTGCGTCGACGACACGCACGCAGCCTCCCAGGATCGCATAGCGATCGATCGGATTTCCGAAAGGCTTTCCCTATTCCTTTACGCTCGTGTTCCGTCGATGTTTTTTGAGCGAGCAGTACGTCTCAGCCACCGGTTCTGGTTCTGTGGGTCCCAGCAAACGGGGTGCTCGCTTGCCGATGCTAGCGACGCATTCGAGCCGACGCTCTACGACGCGTTTTACTGATCCACCCTCCGCATTACGAAAGTTTGCTCTCTGGCAATCTCCGACTAGCCCTTCGGATTCCATGGAGCATTAAGCACGTTCTAGATTTTACGCGTCGTTGCGTTGCGTCACGTTGCGTCACGTTGCGTCACGTTACTCGGCAATTCCGATTGGTCCGCGTTTCCGCCACATGTAGGGACTACACGCCAGAGCGTTGTTGCTCCTGAAGACTAAATTGGTATCGCGTGCGCTACGGAGGCTGGGTGAGAGATTTGTACGAGCCAAGAGGAGCGAAAGACGTTCGTGGGAGAGGAAGCTGCCTATTTTCTAGTTAGATTTAGGCTTGACGGGCGTTCACGTGGATCAAAGAGGAAGCATTACGGTGTCGGGGGAAAATTTGATCGTGTTCGGAGTGAGTTCAGTTTCATTGCTGGAACCGGTGGGCTTCGAGCCAGGACCATAAGGGTCGGGACCGGGAGGAGGGAGGATTTAACTAATTTTTAAAGCCCCCCCATGTTCCCTACGAGCACAGCCGTTATCGGTGAGGGAACAGAGCGGACAGAGCGGATCGGGAGTTCCACCTAGTCTCAGGTAGAAAGTGACGCGCCGCCGCCTCCATGTGGTGCGCGTGTAATTTGAAAAAATAGTAAAATAGTAATGAGCACACGTGGACAGGAGTGGCTATCATCCTCCTATAGGGTGCACGCAGCCACCCTACGTTTCCTCTTGGAAATTAAGGTCCGCAGTTTTTCCTCCGTGCCATTTCGTAACTTAGACACCACGAAAGGAAAAAAGCAGAGACCAGCGATGTATTAGCAGTGGATGTAACAGCTGTGAGATCGCTTCGTGTTCAGAAATAGCGATTAAAGCGGACCACTCCAGGTTGAAGATGATCGCGTGCGTGCGCGCCTACCCGAGGAGCTGCGAGCGCCACTTCCTTCTCGCTCAATCGCCTCATTGTCACTAACAAGAAATACTGAGATCTTAGCTCACGGGGACAACGTGTCTCGCTATCGGGCCGAGTTATCGTGGCGACTGATTCGAAGAATCGTACGCGATAAGGCGTCATTGGCCACAACAAACGAATCGGATTTGGAGAGCACAATGGCTGAGCATATTGGATTCTCGGGCCACTAGACTCCATATGGAATCAACGGCGACTTTAACGTTCTGGAATTAGAGGCCGAATCGAAGGAAACGATGCAATCGGGCGGATTTCATTTTCGAAAAATGGAGTAGTCGAGAGCGCGAAGTTTACTTTTTTTAAATATTTTTATTATCTTTATCCAAGCGACGGAAGTCGTTCCTGATGGGTCACGAGAGTTCAGCAGTTTTCGATGACTACGGATGTACTCGATAAGGCTTTGCGCGTAGATTAAGAGTGTTTTAATCGTTCGTCTTATTAATCTCGCACGAGGGCTGAAAGTGCACAAGACGGCTGTCGGCGAATCCGAATTCACAGGGAATTTGTCTGATCTCGAGATAAGCTTCGAGTTTCGCGATCGAACGAGAAAAAAATTGAATAAAAAGGAGGCGTCGTCTGCCAAATATTCCCAGTGAATTACGGTCGATTTGGCCGAGATTTATCAAGAACAATAAAGTACAAAGTACAATTGGTTTCCCTGACGAAGGCACAGGACCACCGCGAAGCTGCCATTCTGCAGCAGATCAGCCATTAGTTTCTTTTCGGTTGGACTCTCCGAAAAAGCACACGAACGACGCGTCGCTGGCATCCAACGTGTCTGATCGAGACGCAGCGTCAAGTGCCGGCCTGTCTTACGCAATGTAAATAAATAATGCACTCACAGAGACCAGTGCACCTACTGGCTGCGTGCATTGCGTGCATTGCGTGTCGCATTGCGATAGGCCTTTGCACGAGTGCAAGAGTAGCTCCGTGACTCACGTGAAACGTGAACAACAGGTGTGTGTACGCGAGACTCGTCCGTTGCTTCTCGACTGGCTCGACTGGCCGAGAAGCGACCGTTGGCTCGGACCAGCCATGGAAAGTCGTCGCGACGCTCGAGTGCCTTCGCCAGTGAAACCGTCAGACGTCGCGGCTCCGACGCACAGCAGGAGAAACACCAAAGACCGTCACGGTCGATCGTCGACTCTTCCGGGTCGGAGCTGCGACTTCTCCATTGTGCATTTTGAAAAATCGAGAGCCGCGCGATGCGCCCCGTTTCCTCGAGATCGAATCGAAGCAAATTCATTGGTGCGACGCACGAGCAACGAGGAGGACCGGAAGCACGTATCACGGCTACTCTGTTCGAGGGAAAATTTCATGTCAGTGACTTGCCTCGAAATCCACCGCTATTATCTGAAATAATCCAGAAGAAAGGGATATCCGGTAAAGGGAAATTGCTGGGACAACTGCACTCCACACTGCACGTTCACGATGCACAATAAGAGAAATTGGCACGAACACTCTTTAGGATTCAAGCACCTTCCGAAGCACCCAAGACACGAACATGCTTTAAATGGACACGGTATTGCACAAACACATCGCCTGCAATGGAAAACAGGAACCAAGTGGACGCGTAAATAGGAAGAGACCAGATTAATCCGAGAGCCTCGACCGGGTGCACTCTTCCTGGGAAGCGACTGCAGCAGCCAGCACGTGGAGTTGCATAGTGTGGATCTGTTGGGATGCAGGGAGGAAGTGAAACGCACAGCCGCGGGGCATGGGCGATCGAATAACAATGGCCACCAGGAGGCAGGCTTGGCTCGACGTAAATCGGAATTAATCGGAATTAATCGGAATTAATCGGAATTACCGCAGGTGCGAGAAGGCGCGTTCGAACGGACGCTCAAGGAACACTCTGCGTCCTAGGACTGGAAGCACCGAACGCTCGCGGCCAACTGACAAGTGACAGCCGCGGCCCGGCGAGCCTACCACCACCACGAGCGCACCGCCCACGCGCTACCCCCCACCTCTCGCCTCTCTCTCTCTCTCTCTCGTTCCTTTCGTCCACCTTTTTCTTTCCCTCGTTCTCTTCATCGCCGGTTCATCCCAAATATCACCTTATTCGCACTCTCACTCTGAACACCTCGGGGATCACAGCATCCTTAGGATAACCCTGACTGCCCTCTGCGCCTTTCTGACTTCTTCGGACTCCGTGCTTCATATAGTTCCTGAGAATGTTTCCCCTGGTGCCCTGAGGATAGTCAAGGTTTTCAAAACGACAACAATAAAGATATCCGAGTAACTCGCGTGCGTGTAACTGGAGATAGTTTATTTCCTGGGATCAGTAGTTACATAAAAAAAACCGCTAAAATATATTTTGCATTCATAATGATGACTCGTTATATTTTTTTATTTACTTTTAAAAATATTTCATTTAGACCATTTTTCCGTGGGAAAAGATTTAGCCGATTCATCTGATTCTCTTAAAGTCGAATCTGTGTTCCACGCAATTGAGCATAAAACTCTGCGAAATAATGATCCCGGCCTTGCAATTGACATTGAATTATCCGATTCCCGATAACTTCTGAGGGTGGAGGTTACTGCGAGCCGGGCGTTATCACAAGTCGCCAAAAGAAAAGTATCGTCCTGTTTATAAAATAAATACGAACCGGAAGTGTCGACGGTATACGGTATACTCTTTGGAGCATCGTCGGGATCAGCGAAATCCCAGCAGGTGGAATAATCTCGAACTATCGTCATTCATCCCCAGGGAAGAACTAATGTTCTCTACCATACCGACATCTCCATGATATTGGTTGTCGGTAACGTGGACACCATAAAACTCCAAATACCACGAATGATTAAATTCGCACTGTAGCCTACTGTGCCACGATAGAAGCGGACAAACTATTGCAGGCGGCGGCTTTGCGCATTCGGCCAGTGATCGCATCGGACTCTTTCCATGAGATTGCTCGATTGTTCCTGGTACAATTTTCCTACCTCCCAAGGCCGAGACCGCTTGCTTAGCTGGAAAACGATAAGGATGTGCTCAATCCGTTTCGAAGTTCAACACTGACCGCGTATTTCGAAGCTATCGTCGAATGGGATACTACACACCAATCCCGCCCCAAATTGTAAAGGGAGGACTTTACGAGGCTGAGCCGCAGCATCAGTTCCAATTTCAGAAAACTCTTTTCATGCTGCGAACCATCAAAGACTGCTCACTGGCAAAGTGGAACTGCTCTCGGTGCCTGATCATTCGTACTTGCATCCTCTTGATCCTGCTTCATTTCGTCCGCTCGATGTTGCCGTCATCGTCCTCGCAGTGAAGCTCGTTTTACTTGAAAATCGGTAGTAACCATATTAAGGATAATTCGCGCAATCAACTAACGAACAAACTTCATCAAGCTGGGCGGTCGCTAATTAAAACGGGGTAGTCGCAGTGCCGTCGTCCGGTGCCGGTTAGAAGCTTCTTTTCCTTCCAGCTTCCCCAAAGAGCGAGATTGATCCTCCCGGGCGTGGAGCCTAACAGGGTTCATCTTCTGCTTCTCAATCTCGGTCTGCTACACAGCGACTCACGAGCGAAGTGCTGCTTGCGCAATGCGCTTGCACCATCGAAATCTCACCAGGTAATCCTCCATATTGGGAGTTTTCTTTTTTTTTTTTTTTTTTTTTTCCGGACAAACGACATCCCATCCTAATACCGATTTCTATCACTCTCCGAGAAAGTAGAGCAGACTTTATCATATTTATCGGTTCGTGTCGTCAAACGACGCTTGCGTCGCGACGCACACTTAACTCAACAGCCTCGTCTGCTTCACGTTCGCACTTTCGCTCGTTTCTTTACATCGCAGTCACATTTTTCCTAGATGGAGCCAGGGAAAATGGATACTGGAGGATGTTCGCAGAGACAGGAAAGCAAAGAGCAGCGTGTTGCGATGAGCGCATCGAGTGTTGCAGGAAAGAGTAAGCTGAGGAGCACGAGGGTGTCGTTACCCGAGTAAACATTTACTCGACTACAAGTGCAATTCTGCAAAAGGAAATAGAGGCTGCGGGTTAAGAGAAGGCGTGGGATGGTAGAGGAGAGGAGAGCAAGCAGGGAGAATCCCTTCGAGTGACGTAGCAAATTAAATGACGAAACGTAGCTGACTTGGTAATTGCAGCAAAATGACAGCCAATGGCCAGATAAGGTTCACGCAAGAAAACCAGAGAACCGCCCAGGGTGTGAGAACCATAGGAAGGGCTGCGGATGGACGCAGAGTGAGCGGCACTCTACGGAAGCTCAGTGGAACGGAGCAAAGACGCGAAGTCGAGCGCGATGACGGCCGTTATCAAGCGCACCTTTGACCTTACTAGGAGACGCGCACCTGTCGATCGTCCACACTGGGACCGCTGGCCCTTTTTCTCTTTGTTTTCATCATCCGTTACTCTCACCTTTTCCTCCAGCATTGCTTCGTTCAGTCGCTCATTCATTTTTCCTTTTGGTCCCCTTCGTCATTATTCCCTGGTTTTTTCAGGTTCTCCGTTCTCCTCCGATTCTTTTACTTCACTTCGCAGCCACACTTTATGCCCAGAGTCATTCTAAGCTTCACAAGGAGAAAAGTGCAGCGAGAGGGAAGTGAGAGAGAGAGAGAGAGAGAAATCTATTTATTTGATCAAGGATCAGGGATCCTGTGGACCATTACAGTAATTAAGCCAAGAATATAGAAAAACAAAGGTTGTCAAGCACTTAGATATTACAGAGTACTTTAACAAGATTGATAAGAGTAACAACAATAACAAAAATAAACAAAGGCAAGTGTACTAAGAATAAGTAAAGTAATGCATATACAGAAACTTATAACCTAGATCACTTCTATAATATTTTAATTTGAGTAATAACTTAGAACATAATAAAATAAAAATAAACATAATCTAAATAGTGCAATAGTAAAACAGTAGAGTAGCCATAATTAATATGAAGAAAGAGAACAGAAGAAAAAGGAGAAGAATCGGCATTCGGTCGCGTATAAAAATCAGAAATAACCCATAGTGCGACGTGTAAGATTATCGTGAATGACAGGAAGCGTCCCGACGTCATCTGGAACTGCCCAGCAGCCAATCGGTACATCAGTTACTGCTATACAGAATCCTGCTCGTCGTGCCTTCCTCTCATTCATCCTCTTATTTCGGCCACCGGATGCTTCCATTGTCCGAAATTCAGCTGGTCGGTTGTCCCATTCGTAATAATTTTGATCAAATTCCTTTGGACCATCGAGTCTCCTAGTGTTCGATCTTGAATTTCTGAATTTTGCCTGGTTAGTTTTGCTCGAATTCAATCCGTTATTGAGGTATTTTCTTCCCCAGACTTACGAGCCCAGATAGTCTAGAGTCATGGTCAACGATTGCAATCATTGTCCGATTCCTTATCTCGAAGTTCCAACAATTCGATATGGAACTTTGAAGAATTGTGGAATCAAAAAGGAAGAAAGAGAAGTAGGAGAGACCGAAAGCTTGGAAGGTGAGAAGGTCAGAAGGTTGAAACTTGAAAGTTCGAAATTGTTGGATGAAAAAAGGTCAGCGAGTGCAAGGAGTAGGTAGATGAAGCTCTTTCAAGTTTCTGGGTCAGGAAAGTCGATTACTCCGCAGCTCAGTGTGTTTTGAGAGCAGAACCTCTCAACGCCCCGGCAACGTGTAAACAGGCTGCAGAAGTGACGTCACGTCGTCACGTCGTTACGTCGCCATACGTGTGTGCATCCGTGCATAGGTGAGCCAGGACTCGGTGCTATTGTGCTTGGTTCGTTCTCGAGGCAATTACGCTGTTATTCGTATGTAGAGTTTAACGACAGTTGACGCCGGCGCCAACACACCCTTATCCATAACACGTGTAAATCAGCAAACAGCTAAGGGCGCAAAATTCGTCAACCTTCGCTCAGGTTCTCTTGCCTAGGATACAAATACACAATTTGGCGAGAGCCGATCTACCTCAGGATCATGCAGTGATCTTGCGACAAGAGAAAATCCCATTACTTTCTATTGCCTTTGACGCGGCACAGGTTGTATCGTTTGGATCTTCAATTTGATTTCCGGGTAGGAGCGCCAGTTAAGGAAATCAGTTTCCGCAGAATTTCTTCGATCCTTTTACACCAGATTATTCGCATTTTCGATCTTAGCTTCCTCTTGATCGAAAGCCCAGGAAAAGTGTGAGCTCCACTGGAGGAAGCATCTAGGAGAATACCCATTTAGCACTGAGGTTAGGCTAGGCGAGGAAGAAGGGAAGTGAATTGAGAGAGGTAAAACGTGTTACTGTTAGCGTCCAGTGAATCGGAGCGTAATCAGTGCTCAACGCGAAAAGTTTTGCTTTTTAGGATGAAGGCAAAGTGCCGCGACGCGTCCTGTAGCGTCGAAGGTGATTTAGCCCAAATCCACGGGAAGGAGGGTTGAGAGTAGCAGAGCATGGACAAGGCAGCCATGGAGCCTCGAACTTGGCAGAAGATGCAAAAGGGACGCAAATTGGGGCCGGCAGGTGCTGCGTTTTCCGGCCGGCATGCCAAGTTAACGCGCGTTGCAGCGGCAGAGTATCGAGCGGGGAAGGTTTGTTTGCTTGGAAACAAAAGCCGAGCAACAGGCCCTCCCTCCACCTCCCTCCACCTCCCTCCACCTCCTCCCTCGCCGAGACCTCACGGCCTGATCGAGGACAGCGAGGACGTCGAGTCGCACGAGGAGGAAATCTCCATAGCCGAGTAAGGCTGGGGGGCGACAGCAAGTCGAAACTACCCTCGTGATTCCTGACACAATATAGCGCCGGCGCCGAATCTTTTGATCCGTCACAGCCGGCAATTTAAACTTTGCTCAATCAAATAGTTTATGATTATAGAGCGAGAGGTGTTCGACATTTCTTGAAAGTTGGCTTCAATTTCGGAATCTCTGGCCCTTCCGCTACACGGATTCCGGAGATATTGCACAATCGCTGGGGAAAACGGGCAACCATAATAACCTCAAATCTGTCAGCGAATTTCCAAGAGCGCACAATTCGATTAGGCCTTCGGTGCTTTGGACTTCGGAATTTTGAAACTGCTTGCACGAGCAGGCTGCTTTCAATTTGCAGGCTATTTCAAAAGAAACTGCCTTCAACCCTCAGTTCTTTGAATGTGTCTGCGGTGAATTGCAACGTTACAAAATTCAAATTATTTGAAGCCGGACCAATAACGAGGTGATCGTCGAGACGCATAACAATTTTGTCTCAATGAAAAATTCCTACAGGCCGGCAACAGAAATTTCAACTGCATGCGTATTGAACCGGCCACTGCGAATAGCTCGACTGCCGAATGGTTGTGACTCCATACGCATGAATGCTTGTTTCAAGTACTGAAGGAATTTACGCCGAACCACATACTGCATCAACCCGATCGACCCGTCGATGCGCTTCCGCATGAAATGAACCAATACATGGTCATCGCATCACTTGATTGTTGTCTACAACAAAGAGGCCAGTATTATAGTTAGGAAGGCGGATAGTTTTCAGTGTTAAGGGTCTAATGGAAAAATACTTGTTTTTGTGCGCGAATGAAAATTTATTCCTTTAGCGAACGAATTGTGGAATAAAAAATATTTATCGTACGAGCACTTTTATTCCTGCAGTAACTAACAATGGTAAGCACGGTGAATTTAGGTACCAAGTGAAATTCATTGTTCCTACCCAGAACACA
Organism: Cephus spinipes; assembly: GCA_963971525.1. NCBI lineage: Eukaryota > Metazoa > Arthropoda > Insecta > Hymenoptera > Cephidae > Cephus > Cephus spinipes. The sequence continues at coordinate 566,870 of OZ020575.1, forward strand.
GCTCTCGTAAAAGTAGATTTTCAAATCTTGTATAACTCTGAGGTAGATTGTGGTGTTCCAGGGAGAATGGAAGTTCGTGTGGAAAATCCATTGAAAGATGCAAAAGCGACGCAATAGCTGCGGCCAGCTGGATGCAACGAAGGAAACCAAAGGTCAATCTTCCAAACGTTTAAGGGCTGCTTCTCAACTTTCGAGTGAATGGAGCGATATTCGGCCAACTCTCAAAGTGCCGAGTAGCGCGCTAGAACCTGTGTCCAAGCTATTAGAAACTTCAAATGTTGACAGGAATCCGCAAACGCATGGGGTGGAAAAAGCGAGAACTCAAGGCTGGCGAGCCTGCCTCAATTTCTCAATTATGTATAGGTACCATGTGAAACCTATATTCTATCAAGGGGCAGCTCGGCGAGAACGGGCGAGCGTGGAAGTAACGAAGTAGAGGCAGTAATGAATTTAAGAGTAAAGTTTACATAGTTACTGGACCACTTGAGTCACAAGAAGAGTCAGGAAAGTCCATTCGGGAGCCAAGCAAAGGAAGTAGCCTCCTGCACTATATTTGATTAGCGAGTTCGAACTCAACTCTGATAAGTCGCTGCGGATTAAGGTAGGTTCGATGAGAGCAGAACAGGGCGAGGATCCGTGGTGCCGTGGTGCGTCGGCGTCGGCGGATGTTAAGGGTGGTGGTGAGTAGCTGTAGATAATTTGAAGCATCGAATAGATTCTCGGGTGGTTCTCCATGGGTGGAAGTTTGGTCTACATGCCCTCACTACTCCCATGTGCCTCTCCGTCAGTGGTAGAATAATAGTAAGGAAGTGAGAGACGTGAGAGAAATATGGAGGAAGGCGTTAGTGGGTAGGACAGGAGGGTAGGTGACTGGCTGCAATTAGCAATTCTAATTAGCACGGCTAATTCATTACCAGCCGAAGAAATTCCGTACTGCCTAATTCAATTGCGATATCTCGGGAGGGAAAATCCTCCTCTCCTCTTCGCTCTACGCTACTATTAGCCTAGTTTCCAAGGTGCAGTTGACCCGCGCGAACACCTCGGGATAATACTCAAATATATATGTACGAGTATGAGACGCAACATTATGGAAAATATCGGAATATTCCGTCGCGACGTAAAATCCCCAGGAACGGAAATAACGCGGCGTTTTCCATGTTCGTCGAGTAGACACGTCGCAATCCCGAAAACACGACTCACGTCCGGATCCTGTTTTCAGAGTCGAGAATTCCAGAAGCTGCCCCGCTGCAGGCTGCCCGCTTACTTGGCTGCTTCACTTCTCGCCTGGCTGGCTGCTTCGCCGCTTCTCTACTTGCTTGGCTGGTTTCGGAATCTTGGAATTTCATCCCAATGGCGCGATAGCTGCCACAGTTGTACGAAACCGTTAAGGAAAAGGACGAAACTACGAGCCAACCTCTGCCCGAGGCGACCGGGTCGGGTTTCGGGATTACGATCAGAATAAATGGACAGACGCGCAATTTTCGAGGCTTAGAGTCGCAATTCCGTAAATCGGTGCTTTCACTGCGGAATCTTAATCTTTCCAACGAACCTGAACGTAACAGCAGTCAGGATCGATAGATCTTCGACAATGACTTGCTCAAAGTAATTACCGCCCCATAGGACAAACAGATTTCCTAAGGGACCCGTAATAAGTGACGTCACATCCGCTTACGAGACTAATCGTTATCCTACTTTTCAAAAATATACTATGAAATCCATACAATTTCTAAGGCGGCTTCCCTGTTTTCGCGTCCAACAATCTTCCTCTGTTCCTCCGCATCTCTCGCTGCTTAAACGGTACAGTTGCAATTTTACTCTAGTGATTTTGCGTAATTGGGAAAAATATGGAGCCTGTCCGAGCGGGAGTCGCGCTGGAATTTCAAAAGGAAGGAAACAACCGGCGCTTCCTCAAAGATCTCGACCGTCTTGCTGCCGCTTAACGTTGACTCCTTGTTCTTCTCACGTTCCTCCCTTCGGAATCCTCTGGAGCAGTATGGGAAAGTAGAGCCAGTGTGGATTACTTGATCTTTCAACCCCGAACGTACGTCACTCTCGTATTATCAGCAGCAGCAGCAGCAGTACCTTATGCACCTGCACTGGTAGTAGTGGCAACGCTGCCTGCTCGTAGCAGCAGCAATAACAGCGACGTACGTGGCAGCAACAGCTAGCAATAGTAGAGCACACGTCGACAGGGCGCGGGTTATATCACTGGACGAGTATGTCATTTAGTGGTTTTGTTTGTCTCGAATACATGTGCACTCGTCCCGAGTTGAAATTCGCCGGCAGATCCACAATGGCTGCGGCTATACAATACGTGTCACGGTCGACTATGGACATGAGCACCTGCACACACGTACGAGAGATATTCCACACGGCCCCATAAATCTCGCCGTTCTCTTCTCCTCTGCTCCTCTTCGCCTCTTCTTCTCGATCCGCCTCAGCCTACTCCTAGTATGTAATTGCAACAGCGACAACAGCAATGGAAGTTACGTATCCGCAACGCGCAGCATGGAAACACAAATTTCCACGCTGTCACGTCAAATCGCTGCACGATGACGTCTGGAGGATTTTCAGACGAAGGAGGGACGACGTTTCAAAAAGCTCAAAATGGATAGAAAAACATTGTAGAGGAGGCAAGGTGATCGGGAGGATCGAGCGGATTAGGAGAAGTTCCGGGACTCTTTCGACTTTGCGGTTGGCCAGTCGCGTAGGAGCGAATCCAGGATTAAATAGTTTAGCTTCTGTAGTTACATGTATCTATTGCCTAGATGGACTCCTGTAGAGAGGGACTGTACAGGGTATAAAATAAACTAGAACGTAGGGTAGCTAACATATAGATATTCAAATGGCAGAACTGCCCTCCGGCAACATTGATCGAGTCTAACGAGACTGGGTAAGCTAGTTAAAAAAAAAAGTGGCTACCTAGTAGTTATTGGGCACATTCGATCTTTCATTCGCTATTGGAAACACAAACAAAAAAACTCACCCGCGCTTTCGGTGTCTGTTTCAGTCCAATGGCCGGCTGGCTCCTGTTGCTCTGTAACATAAAACAGAAAATATAATTTAAATTGACTTTCATGGCTCTGTTCCCTCTACTCGGCAATTTTCTTTTTTATCCGTAGCTAATCTCGCGCATTGCGCATGCGCGACGGACGCTACATTAGCCCGATTAAGAAAATGGGCTGCCACTTTTCATCGGTCAAATCCAAAAGTCAAACCAAGGATAAGGATATGGCTGGGAAAGAAGAAGAAGAAGAAGAAGAAGAGCAGCCATCAGTGGAATCGCGTGCTGCTGAAAAACAGAAGGAAAGGAAGAAAGAGTAATCAAGGAGAATAAGGCAGAGAATTATGAAGGACGGAACTGTCAGTAGAGCCCCAAGTGATAATTGAGCGGTTTATCTCAATTAATTCGAAATAATTGCATCTCGTAATTAGTCCAATTATGGAGGATCATCTACTTCGTCTACACAGTCGACAGCGATGAGGATTCGCCCCGTCGAAGGACAAAGTCCCGACTCCCCTCGCCTCGCTCCTCACACAGGAACCCACTGCTATTCCCTTCCAGCCTCCGTCGACGATCCTTCGACTTGGAGCAATTCGACCAAATACGAGGAGACAGTCGATTTCTTCTATCCGGGAAAAACAATACAGATCTCAGTTTCTGGGTTCATTCTGGAAGACTGAGGACAGGCAATTTATCTGCATAAGAGTTAGCAAGAGATTTGAAAGACAAAACAAATATAACATCTTAGTCGCATTCGAATGACGTCTTAAAGATGTCTTCGTGCTGTACGTGCCAGCAGGAGGTTGGTCGTGTAAAACGCGCTACTTGAAGTCAGCCGGTCCAATTCATTTCTATGGCAGAGCCATCTTCAGGTTGTGGGTTTATTGCGAACAAGCCTTTACATTCAGGGTAGTCAGGAAGGTATAGTATATTTATAGATAGCAGTACGGAAGAAGGTTTAGTGGTGAGAGAGAAGGCGGAGGGAGCTCTAGTAAAAGTCAAGTAAACGGTATCGCAATTCAAATAGTCGTTACTGTAAAACTCAGTTAAGAGCTACTAAAGCCGCCAACCCGATAAAAGTTAACGTTGATGCTAGCATTCGCAGTACGCGGTGCGTTATAGCTCTGAACACGCGCTTTTTCTTACGTTTCGTTGATGAAAGAAAACGCTCGAGAAAGTTCAGAACGACTGACAGCTGCAGTTACACTATTCGTGCACTGATCCCTGTAATCTACCTGCGACCTATGAGTTCTATGACTTTTGAAATGCCCAGTGCTTTACCGAATGTCACGTGACAGAGAGAAACAAGGAGGAACTTTGCTCCTCCACGCGAGCCTCTTCAAGTTAGGAGGTCAACGAACACCAAGGGCATCGGTACCCCGAGAGATCCTAGAATTGATTTATCCAAAAATTACAGCTCGTTTGCCAAATCATCCATCGTTTTTATACAGTCGGAGGAGTCAACTGCAAATCCGAGAGTAGCTGGAGAGCTATTGGACCAAATCACGTATAATCAGGCAGAGATGAGGAAGAGCGAGAGCAGCTGACGACATTAGAAGCAGTTACGTTCAGGACAGTGTGCATCGGCGTCTGCAGGGCAGTCAGGGCACCCAGAATCTGAATCTGAATCTCAATTAAAAATCCACTGAACTCGAAGCTTCGATTCTCACGTTGGCCGCATCGGTTTCCGGAAGAGTTTTCTATGTAACTCAAATCCCAAAGTGAATGGGACGGATGGTGCCATTCGGAGTTCGTGCTGAACGATGCCGATGAACATCGCAAGTGGAGATGGACCCAGCCGGCGAATCGTCCAACCAACAGGAGTTTAATAATTCCCGCACGTAACCGCATTGCCACCGCATTCGTTGAAATTTTAATTTTCCTTGGCCCGTTTCAGTTATTATAGGGGCGAATCCGCGTTGCGGCTGCGGTGGCCTGCATCCCGATTTCCTCTGCGTTCATTCTAATTATCCGTTCGTTACGTTTTCCACCGAGTTGCCTCCTGCTGCTATCTGCTGCTGTCGCTACGACCTGCACCTGCCACGGGATTAGCCACCCAACAATATCGAATTGCGCGTGAGAAGTCATCGATGTCCGATCTGAAGTAACATCGGGCAATAATCGGTATAGGCGCGACAGTGTGTACTCGATGCTCGGCACGGCGACTCAAGGGGGGTGAAGCTTCCACCGAAACCCCATTGTCTCGAGCGATACTTTTCATTGTGAAAACAGCTTTTACAATTACGTCGATGGGTTCAGTTTCGAATCACGTCCGGCCTTGCGGATTCTCGAGCACAGAGCTAGTGGAACGTTTTCTTTTGTAACTTTGGAGTCTGTCCGGACCTAGCTGAGACTTTCGTAATAAAATTCCTACTAGGGAATTTGTCTGGCAGAAATAAAATGCAGAAGCATTCGTGCTGGGCGCACGCGCAGTCTATTAACAACAATAAATGAACGCCAATTGGAATTTGATGGAATTTGGGACGGCGGGACACGCGGAAAGCAGGCAAACCGCAGGTTGCTTTTGACGTTTCGTCCCACAGAAGCGGCGGCCATCGGTACTACAGGGGGTAATTAAAAGTGAAGAAAGTAGAAGCAACAGAGCAGCCGACAGAGGAGGAAGGAAAAATGTGGAGAGTTCGAGTTTCCTGTGTATTGTTCAAGCGAAATAAAAGCTATTGGACGACCAGTGGCAGCTTTATTATTTTCGAAAAAAAAAAAAAGCTTCGCGCTTCGTTCCACTCACGGCAATTCGCTTCCTAAATATTTAACTTTCCAGCAGAATGCCTTCGAATCACCCCGTTTCGTTGCTACCACCATTTTGCCGTTCTTAACACTCAACGTCCCGACGTCCCGACGTCCCGACGTCCTTCGCGCCAAAGTATCAATCGTGCCACCAACTCCACCAGTGGCTTCGCTTGAAAACTAGTCAACTCGCATGGACGTTAATCTGCGATCCAGCTACGAAAATTGCTATCCTGAAGTTGGCAACGCATCAATATGGAACTGGCAACGTGGCACCGGCAACATCAATCTGCAAGTTGATCGCAGGCCTGTATTTAGCGAAACCCAGAAGAGGCTGATCCTCCGCTTGGTTCATGCTTTTATTTAATGACTTCCGGACTACTGCCACTATTAGTTCAGAAATCTTGCTGTTCGTTTTCGAATTTCACCCGTACAAATTCGCTCGACATATTTCTAATGAAGTTCGCTATTTCAAAATGCCCGAGATTATCAAATTGATGCATTTCTCCCTCCACCTGTGTATGTACACGTAATGGGCTCATACTTATTTCTCTAACAATAAGACCAAGTTCTGCGATTGTTTGCCCATGCGTTCTCACGATTACTCGCTACGATAATACTGTCACCGAAATAGCACCATTAAATTCCCTTTATTTCTGTTAACATCTAATAACTGTCCGAGAAGAAGTATCCGCCGTAATAAGGTTAGAGGATCTTGTCAAATCTTATTAACCCAATCGTCCCATCTCTCGCGATGCCCGGGATCCTCATGATCCTCAGAATCCCCACAATTCCCAGCATCCCCATTTGACCCTTTCGCAACACTGCTCTCCCTCCTATCTGATACTCCGACAAAGTAACACTCACTGAGAGAATCTCATATACAGCTTCCATCCGACATTTTGGACCTACGAGTCCCTTTGAAGAAGATCCTTCGAAGAATCCCGAGAAAAAAAGATCAGCACTAAGGTTTTTCCCAGTTAAGGGAAGGTTCTTCGATGAGCCTATTAAGTCGTTCCCATTAGCCAGGCGTTCTTGGCAGGCCACTCGAGTTGGAGAGGTGAGCCGCTTTCATTAGCGGAGGGCACGACGGAGGGCACGAGTGGATTAGACGAGTTTCCTCCAATTGCCAAAAGGACACATGCAGGATATTGCGAGTGGGAGACGGCAAGACGAACGATGTCCTGCCGAGATTTCTCGACTGCGGGACGATGAAATTGCGAAGCTGCGAAATGCCAGCGAGCAGAATGAACTTGGGTTAAATTGTGCCGATCGACCTGCTGCCTTTCCGTCCTACAAGAGTGCGTCTGGCATTGCGTCGCCTAGGCCCACTGCGTCGGGCATTCCCATCAGTCGCATCGCAGCGCCGAGCAACACAACGCATCCCACTGGCTCCTCTGATAGGAGATAAAATTCTCCAGCATCTCCTGCGAACTCATATTTAATTTATGCCTCAGGGTATTCGTATAACATTCTCACAAATTATTTCGAGCCGCTGCTACGCTCCTATAAAAATATGAATAATTTTTATAGTGAAACGCGCGCTTTGCATTCGCTGCATATCTCTTCGGCTTAAAGAATGAGAAAGTGAATGGAATAGAGAAAAGCCATTAAGAGAAAAATAAACAGAAAGAAGGATATTTCAAGAGCGATTCCATCTCTGGTTTTGGTGTATTTTTTCAACATCAGCACAATACCGTATCCCGCCCGACTTCGTGGTGGCGGAAGCGCGATGGCATCCGGAAAATAGATGCCATAGCAAAAAACTAAAATGCATATACACTTGATTCTCCAAAAGTTTGGTAAATTTTTTTTTTAAAGCAGGAGATTGGAACGGAGAGAAAATTATAAGTGATACCGATTGCCAAAGTGAAACGAGAATACATCGATCAAACTCAGGTCCACGCGTCCGCGTGTCACTGATGCCAAACGAAATCTATCGGTTGAAGAATTAAAGACGACGCCCTCCGACGCGACGCTTCAATCGTTCCGGAACCCTCAATTCCCTTCACGTTCACGAAATGCACGTATAGAACCCATGATGCACAGACTGGAACGGAGCGTCGTCATGCTCGCTTATGCATGGCGTCGTTTCAAAATAAAGCAAAAGAAATATACAAACGGGCGCGCGAGTCTTTGATAAGAAAGTTTTCGAAGACAGGACACAGTTGATATGTAAGAGAATTCTTTGAAATTCCTCACGTGCTTTGGCGTCGCCTAGCGGAGTCCGCTCGAAGTAACCTTATCGAGAAACCCCTCGCGACTACCCCCAGCCCAGGGCTACTTCCGTCTATCCCCAGAGCCGTCACTGTCCTGAATACAAACAAGTTTTCTTTTCTTAAAGAACTGCTGCTTTACCTCTGCCTCCGGCGACTGCACGATGAGCGACGTCCTCGGCGGCTTCTCGGGCGGCACCTTCTTCAGGGTTCCCGTCGTGAAGGTGGCACCGGGTGGCAGGACCGACGGCACCGACGGCACCGACGCTAAGTTTACGACACTGGCACTTTCGAGAATCTCACTTGGACACAACCGATAAGGCAGCGAACTGCGAGACGCGTCGCCACGGTCGAAATGTCCCAAATTCGGCAACGGCATTTGAGACATATTGGGGATCTGAATGGGATTAGGATCATGCTGGATGTCATGCTGCGGACGAGGCGAAAGCTTTTCCGCGGTCAGTTGGGCCTGACTCTGAAGAGCAGATGGATGTGACGTCACAGCGTGCAGACTCTGATGCATCTGGTGTATCTTTTCCACAGATTGATCCTGGGTGTTGGTTACCGAGTGAGCATCGCTATCCACGCCGCTCGTGTGATGCTGAGGAAATTCAGTCTGTTGCCTTTGAGCCTGCCCAGCCTTTTCACAATTCTGTCCTGAATTCTGAAGAGCCTGTATTCGCACCTGAAGATCGCTCTGCTGATGCTGAAACTGCGCCACTTTGTCCAGGATTTGATTTTGATTCTGGAGACACTGCAGCTTTGCCTGCAGATCGCTCTGCTGCCTCTCGAATTGCGTCAACTTTTCGGAAATGATGTCGAGACTCTGTTGATTCTGCATCTGCATCTGCACCTGCTGCACCTGCTGCACCTCGGCCTTCTCATTCTTTTCATCCTGTAATTCTAGTTGCCCATGAAGATTGTCAGCCTGACTCTTACTGTGAGTCAGAAGACTCGACGACGCGTTGTGGCTCTTCCGGTGGCTGTGAATTATGTGGTCGACCTGCTCGATCGGCTTGCCGGGACTCTCGCCAAAGTCAGTGACGACAGTGAGAGCAATCTTGGTGTCGAGCTTCGCCTCGCTGAACGCTGCATACTGATGACAGAGATTCGGACTGGCCCTCTGAGAGGAGACAGTTCCCACGGGACCAGGGGCCAAATTAGCGACGGACCCGGTGACAGGCTGGTCGTCGAAATCCTTCCTGGACAGTTCCATGTGTTTAGTTAGATCCGCGCTCACGTGACGTAGATGTCGCCGCTGTTCCATTATCGTACTCTGACTGATATTTGGCATCGGCTGAAACGCGGACTGGGACATTCTGACGTCCTTCCTCTCTTCCGGCTGATGAATTCTCGGATCTCTTCGCTCTTCGGAATGGTTCCTAGACCTTGGACTGGTGGAGAACACTTGACCCTGAAGCATGCCCCTCTCCAGTTCCTGCCTCTGTCTCTGCTCGGCCCAGATGGCCAGTTCCTGGCGAGTTTTCTCAAAGGCCTGATTGACGAACGACGGGCTCTTTTGGGCTGCGCGATCGGCCGACGTCTCCCGAATCGGCACGAAGGGCATCGGCGACCGTCGGATGTCCTCGAGTCTCTTTCCTTCCAATGTCAACGGAGACCTCCGGTGCTCTTCGAAGTAATCGGATCGTCTGTTTTCCTGCGAGATCGACCTCTGATTGGGACTGACGTTGCCCCACTCGGCCTTCCGGTCCATGCTGATGCTCTTCCTGTTCTCCTGTCTGTTTTCGAAAGTCATCGGAGAAACTCGCATCCCGGGATCGATTCTTCGCTGATCGTTCGAGAACATTCCAGGTGTCTCCAGTCTCTTGGTCTCCGCGTTCGACAACTTCCGAGCCGGCACCATCACCTCCTGACTATCCCCCGGGAAGGTAAAGGTTATAGTGTCGTTTCTACGCTGGAAGCTGGACGTCACGTCGACCGACGCTGATTTCCTGTGTTCCGATCTGGATACATAGAGCCCGCAATCAGACGCCATCGAGTCGGTTAATTTTTCTCGCGTGACAGGATCGCCATTGGAGTCAACGTAGAGTCCGTCCTGTCGCGTTCGTGGATTTTGATTAATTGGTGCGAGATATCGGCGCTCCGTTCCTTCGGGAGCCACCTGTCCGGCGATGGTGATTGCTCCCTCGCTGCGATGCATTTCAGCGGCACTCGGGAGGACGCCTGGCTTCTGAATCGAAGAGACGTCCATGCTGCTGGATTTTCTTTGACCTTGTTCGTGAGTGATTTTTGAATTTCCCCTGGGCGGGACCATAGGTTTCGGGCCGCGATTGGGTCGTTCCGCATTAGACAGAGTCATTCCCTGCGTCACGTTTTGAGCGATGGGCTGAATAATCGGTTGATTCTGATACTGACTTAAATCCTGGGAGAATCGCTGGGGATTGGGCGACTGTTGGCCAAATTGCTGAGTATAGATCCCAGCGTGAGGATTGTAGGGCACCGGGTTGATCACTGCCTGCGAATACTGGCTGTACGGGTACTGAGGCTGAGTGGCGTACTGGGCATATCCTTGCTGAGGAACCATGACTCTCGAGTAATAAGGAGGCTGGGGACTGGCTGATTGGGAAGGCTGAGGCTGGACAGTCACGTACTGACTCTGCCCACCGAAGACAGGATTCGAAGTGGGTTGACTGTAGAGTCCCTGCTGGTCCCTGTAGGTAACATCTCTGCTCACGTAACCGGCTCTCTCGTTAAACTGACCTTGAGGATACATCTGCGATCTGACCTCGAACTGCGACCGAATTTGACTGTACTGGGTCTGCTCGCCGGGATAGTCCGAGGCAAATTGAGGTTGAGCCTGTACGGGTAGGGTTTGAGTACTTGTCTGGGACACATACTGAATCCTGTCGACGGGCAAAGGTGCCAACAGTCCCGGAACAGGATGTCTCTCCTCAGGCTGACCACCTGACTGCCTCCGGCCCTGATTCGCCGAATACTGTCCAGCCTGCTGAAGAGCCTGCGATCCATCGGCATTGTACTGCTGTCCCTCGAATCCTATTGGAAGCTGCGACATCTGCGACATCTGCGCCATTTGTCCAATTTGCCCGGATTGCCCAACGACCTGGACCCTCTCCTGAGCACGCTCCTGCGCGTATCGCTCGTACTCCATTGTTCGATTTTCAAATCCGTTCGAGAGATCGGGAACGTTCGATCCCTTCTGACTGAACTCTGCATGACCTTCGGATTCCGCCTGCCCGTTCTGGAAGCTCCTCTGATTCTGAGCCTGATTGCTCAGGCTCTGACCGTTCTGAGAATGAACGGGTTGAACGGCAGCTCTGCCCGATCCGGATTGCGACATGGTGGCCCCCACCGACGGTCTTCCGCCGATGTAGCCGAGGATTCGCCCCAGACCACACACCGTGACAAGTTACCTGGGACCCAGGGGAAATTCGCTAAGGTGCATCACACACAACCTAAGCTTCCTGGAAGTTTTCGTTCGACGCCCAAAATACGCGACGCATGTAATCCAAGACACTGGATGCTGTCGGGTGTCTCTGTATGATCCCCAACCAAGCTCGCTTGCGTGATCGATCCTTCGAAATCTACGTACGAGTATTTCTTTGAATTCTTCCTTTGACACAGCTTAAGCCAAGTTTCGAAGGAACTGCAGCCTTTTGATATCGTCCTTGATCGTTGAGTCTCGATTTCTGTTTCTTGATGAAAATGTCCAGATTAAAGACTCTTCGTATTTCGTAATTCTCCGTGATAACCGTTACCCGCTAAATTAATTCCTAGGGCTTAGAAGTTTTAGTGAAATTCGTTGGAGTTTCTCCTGTTGCACCTTAGATTCGTAACATTTAATTTTTAACCTATTGGGCAGTCGTTTGATTCACCTTACAAGACGCGATGATTATATTGACTAAAGGTTGAGGCTTATCGTAAAATGTGCTCCAAAAAACTTGTAGAACTCGCGTCCCTTTTGTTGGCTAGACGGTGGGTGAGAAAAAAGGCCGTTATAAGTCGTGTAAACAATTGAATTCCATTTGATTTTCAATATCGAAGCGCCCGAATTCACGAGCGGGATTAATTGGAGGCTTCTCTCACTTATCACTTAAATTTACTATAAATATTTCAAAATAGCATCCGCTGCCCGATCACTAATTTGACATCAATTCACCTTTGATTTCATTGCACTGATAGTCCACTAATTATTGAGCACCTCCTATTACACCGTTAGAACCGTTTAGTGTTATTCATTTTCTTAAGTTTTTCATCCTTTTCTTCCTCTCACGTTCTTGCTTCACTTGTATTTTTCTTATCGCGTGAGACAAATTCTCACGCCCAATGATCCACTCGACAGAAGCGCCAGTATCATTTTCGATTAAAGTTTTCCGAAGCGTTTCTCACAAGTTTCGTTGGTCTGATATTAACGAGAATATCCTCGAAAATTCGATAACTCCTTCTCCTCCCTGAAATCCCGAGAAGCAGCTCGCGACCAATGATCTCGATTAACGCGTAACGAGCTCACCCGAGTCAATTTATCAGCTACAAAACAAACGTTTCCCTCGACACACTGCACAATAATTCCAGCTTTGACACTTGACAAGTCACACCGCAACTACGGGGCAATTCGATCATCTGCACAAGTGGAATCGAATTCCAGATGACTGCAGAACCCCGTAGCCCGTGACGTTCAAGCCGCAACGCACGAGAAACGTATGGAAGATAAACGAATTGCGAGCAATTCAGACGAGTCCCCTCTGTTATCGCTTAAAAAAAAAAAAGAAAACCCCATCAAACACATCCCTCGATAAGAATCTTCGGAATGGTCGAGAGTGACTATTGCTAATCAGCACGAGACATGAAAGAGGAGTTATCACCAGCTGCAATGCGAATCAGATGATTCGTCCCTATGACCAATAATTATCTTCCTGATTTGCAAAAGTACGTTTTCCGTCTGAAGGACTTTAGTCGCTCGCAGAAGCAGCAGTTTCCTATATCCTAGATCCGATAGATTGTTCGGTTCCTCGGAAACGTCAGTTGGTCCTTCGGCATATCGAATGATTTCGAGAGAAGTCGGAGGCCGATTCTCGGTCGGCCTGATTGCGAATTCGCTCCGCGGATCTGGCTACTACACAGCTTCTTCCTTCTCCTTTCGAGTGCAAGCCGCATTCCGCCGATAAGGATCTCCAATCTATTCCTACAGTCAGCGACGCTGCATCGAGGAACTCTCCAGTGCCATATTACGACGGTGGACTCTACAAGCATCGCTACGAGCAGGACAATGGCCACGAGTCGGCCGGTTTGTAGTTATATCGGGTAGTTTCGCTTCTACCTGATCCGCTTGAGTTTTTCTTCGGGAAATGCGAGCCAAGTAGAAAATCATTGAAGGAAACGAGAGAAGGAGGAAAAGGAGAAGGTTTCTGTTTCTGGACGAAACAAGTTTTTCGAGGAAATACTTTGAACAGAGGAGGAGGTTGGAACTGCTTCGAAGGGGAAAACCGAATGTAGGAAGACAATGGACCAAGTGGAATTTCATTTTTGGCGAATTTTTTACCTTGAATACCACATTGCCAACGGAATATTTATGACGCGTCGGCACTTGGAAGAGGCTGCAGTGACGCGCTCTCCAGCAAGGGAAATCCGATTCCTGAATTTGGAAATATTTACTGAATCTTCCACTCTATCCTCCTTGTTTCTCACGTTCGCTATTATCGGGTGACGTCGAAAAAGTAGTTCCGGTCAGCAAGATAATAGCAATCTTTAAAGATGGGACGGACTATGGAGTTGGCCGTCGATCTGTTATCGGGCGAGCGGCGAGATTTAAAATCCAATTAAAGTTTCCAGAGCGGCTGGGTAAAGATGGAGTGGAGGAATCGACCGACCGGCTTATGGAAAGATTCGCCAAGATAGTTTATCCAGAATCTCCTATAAAGTTCATCCTTTTTCCAGGTTAAATGGTTATTTTTGAAATTGCCTTTTCACATGCTGCTCTAAAACTTCACGGTGCACCGCGAGAGCGTCGGATCATCTCGCGACGGCTTGTCTTTTTCCACTTGTTAGCGCAACTGCAATTCCTGTAGCAGTCCCAAGCAAAAAGGTCACCCATGAAATTACAAAATTTCAATAATTTAACTGGAATTGAAATTTGGCGATGATTTTCCTATCGTTCGAAAAGAGGATTATTAGATTGAGAAGTACGATTGAATCTCGTAATCGAAACGACCGAGTCTCCGGAAGTCACGAATTCCACGGGCTGACGAAACCTGACGATAACGCGCAAGAATCGGCTTTAACTGAATTTTACCAATTTCCGTTTCGGTCATTGCCGACCGACACCCTTTCTCTCACATTGAATTAGTTTCGCGCTGGCCGATCTGGCTGGGAGATCTGAATTAGAATCTATTAAGATCGATTATGGCGACTGGAAGGGTTATCGACGTCCCCACTAATTAGTTCCTGAACTCATCGCTTAAAGATTTGTAAATGACCAGAGCCTCGGCATTCGAGACGAAATGCAACGGATTCCCCTTTTTGCCACCAGACTAATGAGTGCGACCTGTTTCCCTGTGTCGCTGGTTCCCCGTGTTCACGTATTTCAACTGGCAACATGGCGCCTAATGTGGTGACGTGGAGCCGAATCTGGGGCGAAATAAAAATTCAGAGTTTTATAGAGGGACCGGATTCGCAGGTTACGGCAGACTGCAATTCGCAGCGACTATATTGGTTTCTGCCCGCGATCTCAATAATTCTCTCTCATACGTCATCTTCATCTCTTATTAACACTTTCGTACATTATACTCAGCCGGAATTTAAACTATTTCTTTGACGTCGGCAATACTTGGAACAAGTTCCAAGAGAAAGATATTTTCGTTATTGACGTTGCTGCTTGGAAATACAGGAATTTAAGAAAATTTCCAAAACTAGTAAAAATAATAATTTAAAGGAGAAGTGAGCTCCAGGAGAAGACACGCGATTAGAAATTAGGAAAAGGCAAAGAGGGGGATTTTGTTCCTCCTGCTGCCTCTATCGGGGAGGCACGGAGAAGCCAGAGAAAGAAGAGGAAGAAGAGGAAGAAGCGGTGATGAAACGTGGAAAGTGAAAAGCGCAAATGTTTATATAAGCTGATTCGGTTGTGCCGTTTAAATGAGTAGAAAGAGGCTCTCGGCTGACGTAGCAAGAAACGGGGGAGCGTAATTCCCTGGGACTCTACTTCACCTTACAGCCTCCTCCTTCTTCCGCCATTATGCGCCTCCAAGTACACACTACATAGTTACATGCCTAAACAAATATAGCTACACGAGAACCCGCGCCAGAGGCAGAAGAGACGCGATGATAGTAGATAGAGTATAATAGAAGAAGAAAAAAAGTTAATCATCGAACCAATAGCTCGACTCTTTTGTTTCGCTGCGAATTGACTTTCCTCCATAGGAAGGAGGGCGTAGGATTCAGGCTCCTTGTAAGGAAGCGAAGAGAAAAAGGAGCAAAGACGTAAAATGACGATCTTTGCCGATGGACCAGAGTGAAAAGCGAGAAGAGACGAAGCGGAACAAGCACGAATGCACGAGAGGAAGCCAGAGGTTATTGGGAAAACTCTTTCAATTGCCGAGCCTAAGAATTTCGATAGAGCCCAACCGACGTGGACTGGCTGGTTCTGGGTGCAGGAACGTTCGTTTCGAACCGGCCTCAAGTCGACCGACGAGCATCGAGTACGTGAGTCGACTCGCCAAGACGCAGCAAGTGCGACTCGCTGGTATCGAATGAAATCCGGGCACCTCAGGCAGCACGTGGGGGACGGTCCCGCCATGATGAAGCCTCTCTCATCCCAGGAGCCTCGGAAAATTCCCAGCCGTCTCGCAGATTCGTCTTAGGAGAATTTTGTATCAGGTCCAACGTCGCTGCTCCTTTTTGCGAAGGTCGAGTCACATGGGAATCCGTTCCACTGCGCCAGCCGGTCTCTGCTATATGCGCTTCTACACCGGTACTCGTACATTCTTCATGCTGTATGGCCATAGTGTATGATGCCTGGAATAACCGTCGCGACGGCGAACGTCACCGAGGCTCATTGTCCTCGACAACAATCGCTCGGCGAACTAGCTTCGCCAAGAGCACGAGGACTCGTTTGTTCTCGAGGAGGTTTTTCATACCGGCGAACGACCTATTAGTCTACGTTCGCCCTCGGCATCGAGAGTCGATTCCAGTTCCCAGGGAAAATACTGGCTGGTTGGCTTGGTCTAGGTGGTCTAGTCGGTCCGGTAGACTTGGCGGCCTCTTGACGTTCCTCGGTGCCTTGACAACGGAGAAGCGAAGGGATCAAATGGGGAGTCAAGAAACACCAAATCCAGGGGGGACCAATTCGAATGATTCCGAATGATTCGGAATATCTGAGAGAAAATAGCAAAGACAGGCAGGGAAGGCAAATGTCTCCAGGATGCCGCTGAGGAAGTTGGGATCGACGGCGCCTCTTTGGCAATAAGTTAACCCAGGAAGATGAAGGCAGACACTACGAGAACTCCGTGATTCTCCATCAATAAGAATTATGGGGGTTGTTATGAAGGCACGTGAACGCGGAAGAGAAATGGCTGATGGAAGAGTCGAAGCAAAAAAAGGAAGGACCGCTGAACGAAAAGAGTTCGAACCGAGTGGCGGTGGTGCTCGTAGGGGTGCTCGAGGGTGGCATCTGGATCAATCCGACGCACCAGGAAGAGGAAGTTGAAAACTCCCCGTGATCGTGGAAGCAGCGAGGATGGAGCGACACGAGAAACTATTTTTTGAAGAGTCGCGGAGAAGAGTGACGCACGCAACGAAGAGCCACTCGGCGAGTGAAGATCCTGCCTCCTGCCCTCGGGTCCACTCCCTGAACTCATCCTCGACTTCCAGTACCGCCACAGCCTCCACAGCCTCCACAGCCTCCTCGATCCATGTGCTCCACCCGCCCCGTCAGAATTTCATCACATCAGGAATCCTCGGGGTCAACGATAATAAATTTTGAGGTGAACGCGATACTAAGGGAGTCATAAAGGAGTAAATCGAATGAGAGAGCAGTGGCCTATATAAAAGAATGAGAATAAATAAGGGGGAAACTAAGGTGAACGAGACTCAACTTCCAGACCCATAAGTAGCTAAACTCGCAGGGATCCATAGATGTTGATCACAAACAGTAATTTTAACTAAACGATAATTAGCCAGGCACATAACGGCAATGGAGGCAGGAAAGGCACGTCGCACCCTCTCCTCCTCTCCTCCTCTCCTCCTCTCCGTCTCTTCACCTCCTTCGCCTTCAGTTCTTTGAGAAGCTCATTTACCTTCTGGGTTCCCGGTAGCACGTGGTTCAGTAGCGCGTAAGCTCCCACAATTTCCCAAAGTGCCCCACAAATGCCTTAAGGCTAATTTGATCGTTCGCATGAAACGACGACTGTATTTTCCGTCACGCGGAAACGTACTGAATTACAGGAAAATACATTCCAAATGGAAATGCATTTCGGGCAGGTCACGAGTTTACGTCTTCACATTAGTTCACGGAGAACCCGGCGGAAAACACTTTGAACTTCAAACAGGAAAGCTACGATCAAATTTTTGGCAGAATTATAAAAACAGGAGGGAGAGAGATAGATAGATAGAGAGAGAGAGAGAAAGCGAGTGAGAAAATGTAAAAATAATAAATTGGCTTTCTCAATGGGCGTAGGAGGATTCATTTCGAAATCGCTACATATCGCACGTAGAAATGAAACTGCCAGTTACGTGGCGACATTGCGTGGCATCTGTCGCCTTTGCTACAGCATCTTCCAAAGCTTAACGCGTGACACGCAACAAAGTTACACATATGCAATTGAGGTGAAACAGGTTTCTACAATATGGCCAATTTCGAGCCACAATGCAGTGAAACAAACGTTTGACGAAATGACAAAGAGCCAGTAGGCAGTCGTTAAGTCAGCCAAAAAATTGGGTGCTTCTCTATATATTGGAATATCCACGAAATTCATTATTTTCATTACCATTATAGTCCAACTATATTCCAAAGATCTATTATTGGAAATAACGCGAAAATTAAGAGAAGTTATGAGAAAAGGAAAGATTTTAAACGAAAGTAAAAGAAAATGCATTTTTCGGATGCAACGAAATTTTGATCAACACCCAGCCAATGTTCCATAGTAGTTATTCGTGCGGCGTCTCGCGAAAGCGTGCGCTGGCAACTGGCAACTGGCAACTGGCAAGGACGTTTTCCGACGACCAAAATCGGCATCTCGTGCTCGTGCGGCAACTTTAAGCACACATTCTGGCAAGTCCTGTGTCAGAGTGTTCCACAAGCAACCCTTACAAGTTCCAACCCCTCCCGTTCCGATAATTTCGTGGAAGACCGCGACGACAGACTTTATGTGAAGGTGAATCCTGAGCCAAAATTACCCGAGAGTTTCGCTCTAATTTCGTGCAACAGCGTCGCTGGCGTCGCTGCGAGATAACTCGGTCTAACGTAGAAGCCAAAGTATCCTAATATCCTAGTATCCTGCTGGAGACAAGATTAATCCAGGTTCGAAATGCGAGCAGAGAACATCGCCTACGCTGCAGATACTTGCTGCTCCAGCCTTCCTTCCCGCGTAAGTAAACAATTTTCAATTTTCACTAAAAGATAATGGGATTAAAGCACAAATACTTCAACTTCAAACCCATCTGATGCGCAGATAGAAAATGCGTTGAAATAAAATTGGCTTGCGCAAATGGCAATACAGTTATTCAGGAATCGATAGGGATTCCAATAGCTAGTTATATGTAAATCCGAATTAATGAAAAATTTCATTTAGGACTCTCCGTGGCAGAACTGTTTTTCCCGTAAGACATTCTCCGCGTTTCATTTTTTCGAAAGAAAATGCATTACAACGCATAAAAAAACAACTAATGAAATTCTGCAAGTTCTTTTAGAATCTCACAAAAATTGCTAAAATAAAAGTACAAGAAGGCTTGTGAAAAAGCAGGAGCAGCCCCTGTGCCCCAGGCAATTTCCAACGAACGTGTCGAACAGTCCATTGCGGCCGAGCAGTTCCGGTCGGCCGGCACCCCAACGAGTCTCAAGCACCTCGACTGCTTGATATTCCAGTAGGACAGCCAGCGTTCTCAATGCATTCACAGTGCAACGACGGTCGTCCAGCTTCTGGGTTGGGACGCGCATCTGCGACAGAGCGCCACCCTCGCCCATGACAAAGTTCACAAAATCGACTCCACCCTTCCACCCTCCCACGAACACGTCAGCCCGTCTAATCGCAACCGCCACCGGAAGTGGACGTCCTCCATCCTTTACTTTTGACTTTACACGTTGGCAATAAAAAGCGATGGGTACCTGCCCTCCTTTCTGACCATAAAAAAACCCCACGATGCAAATAGCAATGGCGATCAGGAATACAGCACGAGAAGACACGCGATATAAGATCTTTTAATCGAGCCAGAGAGAGAGCGAGAAAGAAAGTGGAGCAAGGAAGACGCGGAGCAATTTGCAGAAGAAGCACGATCCTCGTAAAACGGATGCATCGCTGCATAAACGGACGAGCGCTTGAGATCTTTATAGGGGGTTGAAAGGTGAGCGCGAGTGAGCATAGAGGCGCTCTGCGGACCGGAAGGACGGAAGATAAGGAGGAGGAAAATAGAGAGAGAGAGAGAGAGAGAGAGAGAGAGAGAGAGCCTACGGAGAGGCCGCTGAAAATGCTGCCAGTATTGAAAGGCGAGTCCCGCAGGATGTAAGGGATCGCGATGTCTTCCTTAAGGGTAGGAGACTCAGAGCGCATTTCGTGCTGGGATGTTGGAAATCGATCGGCCAGGTGGGCGGGACGAGGTACAACCTCACGTAAACCTGGAGCCAAGGCGATGGAGATCACGAGAGGTTGTTTCGTGTCGACTTCCACACACTGCATTCCCTGCTCCGCCACCCCCTGCGTCCAGTCACCCGTTCTCCATCCACTCGTTCAATCGTTCTACATCGCGATAGGAAGTGCATGACACTGATAAAATACATCACCGCTCAGTGCACTACAAATAGAAATGGATGTACACGCGCGTCCCACTAAAACTGCCCACTTGACATTAACTCGCGTGTGTCCGCAATTCCGCACTGGCCACGATTCCCATCGCTGGAATTCCCAAGCACCCTGTAGCCATCCAAGGGCCCGACGCGATAACATCCTGTGTTCTCGACAGATTGTGCGTAATATGACCTTAACCCAAAGATACGAAACTACCGCGAAATATTATTTAACTATATTTTATTCTGAGATATTGATTGTCAATCTGTAAATACGCGTTGAAAGAAGAATCGCGTTATCGATATTGGTAATGACTGAATGAGTAGAAAAGCAGCAGGCGAATGGGGAGATTCCGCATTGCTCCTAAAATCGCTGAGGTCCAGCATCTTCCCCATGAGGTGCATCTTTCCATTCTGAATAATAATCCAACCAAGAGAAATCGATATCTATGCGATACTCAACCTGTCCTATCCTATTTCCTGGCAGCCACGGACGTCGAGATGATGGACCATAAATACACCGAGAAACACGAACTAAGCTCGTCGTAAATTTACAGGGTAAATACGTTGTGGCGTCATCAAAGAACTCGACGGAGAAAAAGAATGCTTCCGTACTGTCGTTTCGTTTCAAGGAAGGAAATTACTGAGGATCTTCCTCTCCTCTTATAACGATACTGTCCCTCGGGCCACGTAGACGTCCCACAGACTCTTTCCGAAAATCACCCGACAGAGACTGCGCTGTCCGCAATTAGGATCACTCGAGTGCACCACGGGAGGACAGAGAGAAAAGAAATCCGCCTCTGGCAGAATTCTCCGATCGCTACTTTGGTCCTGTTGATTGTTGACAGGACGATGCACCGTGAACATTGCAGGCGAACGAACAAAGCGAGAGCAGGCTACAAAGAGGAGAGAGAGAGAGAGGAGAACGACGCTCCGGTGAAATAAGAAGCGAAAGGGCGCAGGTACTCACGAGCACGCATGAGCACGCATCCTGCGTATCTCCGGCAACCACCTGTAATGGCGCCAGCCGGATTGCCAGAGCGAAGAGCCACGGGCAGCGACCGTTGGGACGAGTGCGAGTGACGTTCGCGATCTATCGAGCAGCCTCCGCGCCCTCCGCGCCCTCGAGATGAGGCCGCAGGCTGCACCACGCCGAACCCCAATTACAGCTAATCAATTTCCGTGGCTACATCTTCGCGGATTAATCGGCTTCTCATCTGGCTCGCCCTTCGGCATTCAGGAGGTATCGGCTGCCCGTCGAAAGGGAATGCTTCCATGCCTCCACGCCTCGTTAAGCTCGTCATCGCCTCAGAGAAACAAGAACCTCGGACAGATTTAAACTGAGATCTATTACAAAAGGTATTCCAATAATTTGGGAGGAGAGTTCCCATCTCAAAGGTCCACGGAAGAACTTTTCATCTGCCTCGTGTACGCGGAGCCCTTGTCGCCCTGAGCCCAATCCTCGAAGCGACTGAAATGCCGAAATGAAAGCACGAAAGCTCGGAACGAAAGGCGCTCGTGAGCGAGTACATTGGAAAGGTGGGCAAGAGGGAGAAGAAGAAGAGGAAGAAGAAGGAAGCAGCAGCAGCAGCAAATGCCGGGACCATAGAAACCGAAGAGTCCGAGATACTCGGGAAATGATCATTGCGAAAAGAGACAGATTAGATGGAACGTAGAAACGCTTGAAGAATTTTCCGAAATGTTCGGAGCGACTAGGGACAAATAATTAGGAGAGGACCGAAGGTCGCCATTTCTGCGCGCAGATCTACCTTCTCCAATGAGATTCCGGAATATTGGACTTTTCATGAATATTCCGAGACTCGCACGTATTCGACCGCGCCTACTGCGCGTTTTAATTAATCGATTTTCCTTCTGGACTCTGATTCACGCGCCCTCCTCGCAATTCACTCTCCCTTCTATTTCCATGTTCATTTCTCAGCCGTTTCCCATCCACGCACCTACAGCACCTACAGGCACCGTTCCTTCGAGTACTGTTGTAAAGTATACTGTCGCGACAAACAACCGCGAGAACCGGAAGGATCAAAAGCTCCGTGAACTTTTAAGTCCTCGACCTGGCTAAATGTTTACTTCGTATCGAGCGATACTTGTTCTTTGGTATCTTCATTTATTTTTCTTTTATTTTGACAATTGACTGTACTTCTTCTTGCCGCTTGCCGTTACACAAAGATTGTTGCGTCTTCCTATTGGCCTTATAGACTCCTCGTCTCAGCAAACAATTACGTATCGATTCGAGAGGCTTTTGGCCACCGCGAGAGACTGTCGAGAGTAGTAATGGAAAGGGCGAGAGAGCGAGAGAGAGAGTGAGTGGTATATGAACCTCGTGAGATAGGAAACGTAGATGTAGGGGAGGGGTAGGGGGAGGGGGGCGGCACGAGTTTATTTATTGTCGTCGCATGTTTTTCGATCGACTGTCCGTTAACCAGCTTTATTACCTGCAAATCGCACTACCCGTCACACCTTTACGTGCTCCATGTATTGCCTTTCAGCGTGTGACAGTCAACCACCGCTCTCACCCTTCCTCTCTTTCCCCGCCGTCAGGACGACTATTTATTAAACTACTGGTTCACTTATTTAACGCATGAACGCGACGATCTTGGAATTCCTGGGACACGTTCCTCACGTGAATGTGCCTATCGGTTGATAGTCTGACCGCCATCCTGCCGCCCATCCTCCCCGTGGCCCTCCCTGCATTCGCACGTCTTTTCCACTTTTTACGCCGCGCTTCTTTATGGTCTACCAGTTTTAACATTAATATCTACTTAATGGTCTGCCGTTCATCAATCAGCCTCTCCTCCTCGCGGCACTCAACCCGGATGAGCTCAGAATTGCTCTTTGGGAGCCAAAGCTAAATATCCAAAAGCAAAGGATCTCTGGAGAACCTAGACGCCAGATCCTCTGCCCAACTGCCACTTTTTCCTCCGAACCTCTTTTTCCCCTTATTCAGCCCAGTTTCCGAAAGCCGCTCGGTAAACACGAGAAATCTTGGACGGATCGCACCGATGATTACCCGCACTTTTTGCCCGAGCCGATTTCGCAAAAGGACCCTTCCTCCCACGAGGACGGTTACCGGAGCCGAGTGTGTCACCTTTGCGACTCTTCGACGACAACGCGTACGTACCCAGCTACGCACACGACACGCACTTACACACTGCCAGTTGCACACTCGATATACCGTAATCCTGTGGATCGCTTCAGAGGAGCTTAAGCGCAGATCACTGCCGGCGCTTTAACACTAAGCTTCCAACCTTCACTGCTCCATCCGAGTGTCCCAAGATCCGGACATCGCGAGGATCCTCGGGATCTAATTTTCTCGATAAACAACGAGACACCGAGAGTCGTCGATCAGCTGGAGCCTCGCAATTTGCAGGCAGCTTCCCTCCATGGAGAGTGGGGGCTACCCTGGAAGGTATTTTTGGACGGCGTCCTTGATCTTTGGGCTCCTCTTGCCAACTCGAACCTTCAGCAAACGTCCATTTGGAATCGAAGGCTCGACATTCAGACGGAGAAGATAATCTCTATTTGGATGACTACTGACCCTTCCGAATGAGAATAATTAACTTCAAACCGCAAGCACCAGCGTGATCCTAGGTGTCGAATCTTCCACTTTGCTCCTTGGAATTTATGTTTACGTACGAAATACCAAATAAAATAGTTCTCTAGGTTCGTCGAGCCAAAAGACACAGGAGGCTCCTGCGAACGAGGGTTGCTTGGCGAAAAGGGGGTGCGCGGATGTTAGGCGGCGACCAAAGCCACGTGTGCACGGCACTGTGCTGCTGCTGCTGCTGCTGCGTACCTCTCTCTCTCTCTCTCTCTTTCACTCGCTCCTCTCCGTCTCTTTCTTTTCTCCTTCCGCACTCCCTCCTGCACAGCTACCCGACACTCTCTTTCTCCTTCCTATAGCACATTCGACTGGCCAACGTGCTGCACAAGCAGCGTTCGCCTCCTTCCGTAGGGAAGAAATGGCGCCGTTCTTGCGATTTCAATGGCCAGCCAGGCCGAATTCCCACACGGTATCCCGAGGAGAGGATGACACTCGCGACGGAGAGAGAGTGGCTCCCGAGGAAGAGCCCGGTCAAGAAATTTCGAGAGTATCTTACGGGGCTGAAACGACGCCCTGTCGTCGCGGCGCGGGGTGAACGCACGACTTGGCCGATCCACCCTCTGCCACCTAGGCAGTCCAGTGGTTCTCCGGCGGAAGCTTCGCTCCTAGGGACCTTCGCGCACGCCTGCTGCTCTCGAGCGGAGGCCTTTGCGGGACATGGCGGGGCGGTGGACGCACCCCGTGGCTCTTCTGTGTTTACGGGGCGTCGCGACGCCCGCGACGACTGCGACTCCCAGCTTGAACGGCAACTACCCGAACCTTCCTGCCGATCGAATCTCCGATTGGGCGAGAGTGGGGACTCGGGACTCGGAACGTGGCGAGGGGAGGGCGAAGCGACGAGCGAAGGGGAAGTTCCGTAGCTCCACAGCCTCGGTGGGAAAGGGCAGGCGCACTATCTATCCAATTCATCCGCTGTATCGTCTGTACCGCATCTTCGCTATCTACAAGCATTCAGTAATCTATGGCATCGACTTGATCTACAGCATCTGGACACTTTGACCTCCGAGGCATCACTAAAGTTCTCGTACTCTCGATTCTAGCTCGACGTATACCTGTTTTCACTCTTGATCCGTCACGCACGGTCTCTCAGAGCGACGATTTCATTGCACTTTTGAATAAATGCAGATTTTTGGGTTCGATCCTAGTGAAATCGAAACGCGAGACCCTGGCTAAGAAGAATAAACTATAGTCCAATGGCAAAGATAATTTATTCGAAAGCTATAAAATTTCGTCGAATCTTCTTCAGCTGCTCCTTCCTCCCCTGCCTGTCCTGCACGTTTCCTCTGGCCATCGCTTCGTTACCGCCTCAAAACTCTGCACTCTGTTTCAGAAGAGCTACAGCTTGTGAAGAATCCCTATATAGTGAATCGTTGCCTATCGGAGCGCCGAAACGTCCACTGACGTGCATGCTGCTGAGATCCGAGAGTGACGGCAGAGTGACGACCTGCCCTACAGCCCTAGACCTTCTTGCGTTCTCACACGGCACGTTAGTTACTTTAGATAGGCTGACCCGCTCGCAATTCCTCAGACTCGTTGCGCTGGCAACTCGTCGGACACTTTAGGACATTTCAGAGAGTCCCAGAACGTGCTACGCGGCACTCCAGGCCCCAATGAACGCACCCTTCGACCCCCCCCCCCCCCCCCGCCTTTCCAACCTGATCGCCAACGAAAGTAAACTTTCACTGCGAAACTAAGGAAAAACTCCGAAACTGACTTCGTAGATTACGAAGCAAGGGACCTTTAACATTCTTGGTTCGGCGCTCGATCTTCATCAAGTAGACCAACAGAGTCAGACTGTTCCAGGAGGCCGAATCGGCCGAGAATCCTCAAGCGCCCGATGACTCCGGTGCAAACGAAGTTTCAGCTATGGAAGTTTTAAGAGATGGAAGATCGAAGAGAGAGGAACACGAAGGGCCGAAAGCACTGGGAGAAACTAGGCAGCAAAAAGTTTGAGCTAGGAAAGACTGAGTGGCGAAATTCCGGAGTTCGAGAGTTCGACACGAATAATTGTACGAGAGGGAGAGAGAGGGAGAGAATCTTCCCATAAACTTCATGGGAAAAAAAAGGAACCATGCAAATGAGGTTCCTCTCTCAGGCAGCGTCGAACGAGACGTCGGCGATCTCAGGCTCGTCCACTGCAGCGTCGTA
Organism: Cephus spinipes; assembly: GCA_963971525.1. Classification (NCBI taxonomy): domain Eukaryota; kingdom Metazoa; phylum Arthropoda; class Insecta; order Hymenoptera; family Cephidae; genus Cephus; species Cephus spinipes. The sequence goes on from OZ020575.1 coordinate 592,573, forward strand.
GCTTGGTCGTAAGTTGGTCCAGCCGCGGTAGAAATCGGCGCTGATCACGTGCGAATGTTGGCAGCGCCCGATCGAGCGATTCGTTCGACCAGGCGAAGTGGCGGAGATCGCGGGGAAACCGGTAAAAAAGAGGGACGTCATTTCCAGGCCATCGCTGCTTTCGACGAGACTACTGAAAGATTCAAGCACGAACTGCCCGTGGTTCGAGATTAGGCACGTACAGTAAAATCGTTAATAGATGATGCAGAGCGGACGTCCGGTTCGTAAGCGGTTTTCCTTCGTAATTCCCCATTAAAAATTCACTCACTTGTAGACGCACACTCGCAGGTTGACTACACGGGAGATTGGCTCAATCCGAATCGACGAATAATCAATCAGCTGATTAGTTTCCTTGTCAGTCGAGGAGACGCGTCGATATGGCCGATTTCAACTGGTTTTATGTAGTAGTAGAACAATTGCAAATTCAATCGGGCAGGAATCTCCATTCCAGATGTATCGTGAACGAGCCGAGCCCGCAGTACGCGTTGAATCTTCCGAAAGAAAGATTTCAGGATTTCCTTAGCGAAGACACAGGGAGCGCGGCAGGGTGGGTGGGGAGGAGAGGGGAGGAAGAACTCAAATAGCGGGATAAGTGCAGTCGCGTCGAGGGCACAAAGCCCACGAGCGGGGAAGGGCGCGTCGTACGACTCATTTTCGGAAGTGGTCCATTTTTTATTATTTACCACGTTGGATTTTTCTGAATGCAGTCGTTCGCGGAGAAGTTGAAAAAGGTTTGGGATAGGGGGGGGGGGGAGGCTTTTGACGTGTCGCAGAGAATGTAAGGACTCGAGAGAAAGGAGTAGCGGAGGACTCTTCAAAGAGGACTCTTCCCTGCGATCCTCGGGAAATGGCTGCCCACTCCGGCGCTCCGGTCAAAGAGAGCGAAAACTCTGCCACTCTTCGCTAATGTCTCTCGAACCACTGGAGCCGGAATCTCCGTGACCTCCGCCCCTTCATCGGCATCCTCCAAAGAAAACTCCCTCTCGGAAATCTCGACGCTGGCGCCAGCGGAGCTTCGTCCATCATCGTTCCGAACAAAACGCACCTTCGCTCGTTCACTGGACGATGGACGCTTCCATTGATTCCTATTTTTCGTTTCATCGGACAAACGATTAATTACCGGCGCCATTCAGCTGCAAATATGGGAGCGACGCAGAGGATGTATGGGGAAAGTTCCTTCAATGTTCGGATGTTGCGCGCACCTAGAGAACCGGAACGTCCCGTGCTGCATCTGTGTACTCAACGAGCTGGGAGAGTTCCGAGATTTATTCTGGGAGGCATCCAGGGAAGCTGCGAGTCCTCGATGCAGCAGGATACTCGCGACTGTATAGCCAACCTTTTAGCGACGGAGGCGATACTCGTCATTACGCCGAGTATATGGAAACTCGTTCCGCTCTATAATTCGAAAAGCCAATTAACGCGAACTCCACCTCCCGTGTCCATTGCATCTCGGGCATCTCGTACGTGACCTCCAGAACCAGCGGAATTACCCATCTCCACCTTCTCTATTCAGTATGACAAGATGAACCTCTCCAAGGTAGGTGTGAGACCGTAATAACTACAAACGAAAATGATTTCATAGGAAACACTCCTATACCTTGTAGAATAATTTTGAAACAACAGTCCAAGTGTGTAGATAATGTAGATACACGTATATCCCACGCACTGGAACATTAAATACGTATTAAATGCATCTACCAGTTATTGAGAGCGACGTGAGCCGAAGGAAGACATGCCGAAACAATTAATCGAGCCAGCTCTAACGTTTGATGGACGCTGTAATTAGTATTCGAAGGATGGTCTCCACTCGAGAGCGCCTTCCGGTTCCCTCGCACTCTGCAAAGGGGCGTTTTCCCTCAGCTAGGAAAAAAAAGAACACGGAAGAAGTTCGTTTTAAGTGGGGTCGAGGTGCACGGAAGAACGAAAGGAGAGAAGAAGAATCATGGAGAAAGAAACAGAGGAACGGCCTTTCATATAGCAGGCACGAAGTATCTATTTTTAATTAAATCAAACTTTGCTGGGAAACGTAAATTTCTTTAAATTAACCGCAAGCGCAGAGGAATCGATCCTAGACGCACTGGCAGTTCACTTGATGGAGTATACTATAACAACTATCGATAGGTAACTTCGATAATTATGGAAGAGGTCGCAACCTGGAGAAGTAATAAGGAAATGCCATGCTGGACCGGTGCAGAGTCCTCGGAGTCAGGAGTGAGGGTCCTGCCTCCTGCCGCCTGAGTCAGTCGAGAAACTCAGAAGCTAATTGTCAAACTAAAGTAAGAATCATCGACGAAGCCCTCCAGGCTGAACTAGGTGCAAGTGGCGCGTACGGTGGGTCTCGCTGCGACGCAGAGGCGTCACCCACGTTCAACTACAAAGAAGGACTTGAAGAATTCAAGTACCGCAGGGTACGTTTTGAAGGGTAGAAAGGCTTTGTAGCTCGACACCTGCAGATTTTGTAAAAAAAAAAATACGTGAAAATAAAAGGAAGAATTTTTAATTAAAAGCTAACGATGTTATACTTGCTCAGAGCGATGGCTCCGGTCAACTTGCACGCGTCTCTCGCGTGAACGCGAGATTGGGCGCGCGCGGAGCGTCTGAAGCGCCCTGGCTCAATGTTTTTCAGGTGAAATAAAAAAAAGGCGCGGGCATTCCCGGGATAACGAGGTTACACAATAAATACGCAAGATGACGCAGGGAGCAAGAGAGACGAGGATATCTCTGATCCAGTCGACTATCTGGCGCTAGGGAAACGGACGTCCGAACACGTCACCATTCCGGAGCCTCACGAATCCGCCCGTAATTGGACGCCTTCGCCCCCCCCCCCCCATCTTCATTTTTACCGACCACGACGTGCTCGGAATATCAAGAGCGACGTCAGCAAAGTCCTCGTCGACGTGAACGCGTTATTGAGTTTGATTGGTACCCGATCTATTTTCCTACCCTTAACAGCAAACGTACTTCGCTCCCCATAAAACTGACTAGAATCAGCAACGATAACGGGAAGAACCTCCTACCTTTCCGCAGCCTCTGGAATTGCAAAGTAGAACGCCGGCCGCGTGAATCCTGTACTCCTTGTCAAGTTGCTCATGTTGACCTTGAATCTTCCTGTAACAAAGGAAGAGTAACTGTAGCAAAGATCCCGATTGATTAGAAAAAGTTTATCGAGTGCTCTCGGGGACTTGAGGATTCTGGGTGGACGGGCAGGAGGATCGATGGGAAACTAGAGAGTCGTAAACTCTGGCACGCTTCAATGGCACATATTCCGCTTGTTTCCCGGCCAATGATTTAGGAATTGAAAAAGTTCTGGAAGCTGTGCGGAGGGCAAAGACGCGTGGGGCGCGAGGCGCTGACTCCGAGGAACTTCGGCAATTATGAGAGAGCAAACAACCTTATAAATTCCTCCAGCCAAACGAGCGACCGAACGAAATCGTTCGAGTCTTTGGTTTAAAAATAAAAAAATAAAAAGTCCGAGATACCCCGGTTAGAGAATTTTCGATCTAGGTTGGCTTTGCCTGTCGCCTCCCTGTCACTGCGAACCTGCCGACTGCTTCTCCACTGTCCTGCATGGCCAATGTCGAAATCCTAATCAAAGCACCGGCAAGGAAAACGCCAACTGAACGTGTTTGCCTGCTCGGATTCCCGATTACGCCTTGGCGAAGCAACCAACCAATCTGATCTTTGCTCACGAAATATTAGCCTTTCCTTGAATTGGCCGACCGCGCACTCGAACCGCCATCGAGGCAAAGAGTGAAGAGTCACTAATGCCAGTCGGTGAGGCTGAGCGCGAGAGAAACCGAGGAAACGTCGACCTCGACGATTAGCGAGCTTCAAAGTAACCTAACCCAACCTAACCGTAAACTCACGGAAAACCCTGAATTCCGGGAGAATGAAATATTTGTCTTGCAGGAAAGTGGCGAAGGGTAAAGGAGCTGGGCTGCACCAGCCTCCTTTCGTTCCTCTTGGTATTCTCTCTGGCTGCTCGACTGGCCCGCAGTCTCGGGAGCGCAAAAGTTTCAGAGACACCCTCGCGAACCACGACCATGAATTATTATCGCATCAGGAGCCGACATGGCGGGTACCATTGTATGATTTCACCATCTAACCTAACCTAACCTGACCCGTCCTATCTTAATCTCTATCCCAGAACAGAGAATCGCAAGCAGCAGTTGACTAAAACAGAGCCTTAACTCCCTCCGCATAATACAATAAATCGCTCGCCCTAGATGATCTATTCGTTCGTGAAAACTGCAGCCGGACTGCCAGTCGCCTTCTGATCTCCAATTATCCCAGAAGTTTCACGATCTTTCAACAAATGAGAAAAAAACAAAAATTATTTTGAACTTATATTCTCACTTCTCGTTACTGCTGGTCGTCAACAAATCGTTCAAGATTCGCCAGCTTCCCCAAGTACGTAGTTACAGTTTGTTTAATGCCCCAGACCCTCGTACGAGCAATGCTAGGACAAGACCAGGAGCACACGACTATGGGAACAAAAAATGTTCCGCGTAACGTAAAATCTTAAGGCACGGTTAAGTATGGAGACTGCGGCTCCCATAAGTTCCGTTCTCCAGGAAGACGTTATACCTTCCTACGAGAAGAATACTAAGCAGCGAGGTACACATAGAAACCGTCAGATTCCACACTGGCGTTCAGAGAACATATAAAACACAGCTCGTTAGCAATCTCCTCGGTATATAGGTATTTCGTATCGCCGACCTGCAAGGAACTTTGCCTGTTTACTCTTTGCTATGGAAATATTGCTCCTCGAATGAGATTACAAAACTATGGAAGATACTGCACCCAGAAACTGTCTAGCGTCTTCCTGCCCTCCCTACTGCGTGTGTATTCTACGCTCCCTGCTAGAATTATGAGTATCGTCGTGTCACTGTTTATCTATGTGCGCCTGAGAGAGAGACAGATGAGATAGGATGTATGCATCCTATTTATACCCCATGACTTTCGTCCACTGAGGGCATACAGCCAGTAATGCAGATAGATTTTTACAATATTTTCTGAACGCATTACGTTAAATGCTCTAATCGCTATGAGTTATTACTATATCTAAATCCAACGCTACTTCTAGACTAGTAGCACCCACTTACTTATTACTTAATATGATTTCTAAGGAAAAAGTTGTATATGCGAGTTTTGAGAATCGAATTCGATTCAATCAATCGTACACTGTCAGGCAAGGAGTACTATAAAACAGTGGCCACGCATGCAACGATTTGTTGTGATCCTCATTTCTGCAAGTTGGTCCGAGTAAAACGTCCGGTTGAATTTGAGTTGTTTCACTCACTATATCAAATTCGAATCGGGAGCAAAAATCTTCAAATAAGTAAGAAAGCCTGTGTGCATTTAATACTTGGGCTGTCAGATCGATCAGGAAATATTATCTGCTCGCGTCAACTTTTAAAGGCAGGGAGAGAGTGAGAGGAAGAGAGAGGAAGAGTAAGGGAGACGGAACTACTGCTGGCCGTACTGACAGAGCTTGTTAATATACACCTTAATAACGTTACTCGTGGTCATATCGAATTTCTCGAAGCAGCTAACTGCTAACCGCAATAGATTTTCAAATAAAATAGAGATCTCAAGTATAATGAAACTTACGAAATCGCGTGCAATAGTTCCTGTCGCTGCTTCTCCTTGGCTTTAACGCTGCCGCCTTCCGCAAGCGCGACCTGCAGCTCCCGTTGTAAAACTGCCAATTTACGCCGCTCGCCTTCAAGCAGCAAGGAAGTTACCTGCAACAGAAGCGTTGTCTTGAGTCGGTCTGCTGATCTGACACTTTGAAGTAACCCGTCCAACAATGGAGGTAGCTACGGAAATCCACTGGAGCGACTACATCAGAAGGTAATACCGAAAAACACTCGACTGATTCCCACCCTTCGATTCGAACTGCAGCTCCTCGGCCGCCATCATCCCTCACTAAAACTAGAAGGCAGAGACCTCTGGTAAGCTAAGCTAGTACCTCTGAGAGTTTCTACTTTACCATCGTAAGATTAGCTCCCGACAGTCGAGACCCACAGCAGTCTTTTCTACAAGTTTTTCGAAAGAAATACCCAGTCACGTACATATCAAAGGGTACATGAAGTTCGGGTGATTTCCACGAGATACGCGTGAGTGGTCGAATGCATCGCGTATTTATACACAAAGATAGAAATGAGTCTGTTAACGGTCGTTCTCGTGCAAAAATCACTTTCCTCTTAACACCGATAACGAACCGCTTATTCGAGCAGCTCCGGACGAGACTCGTGTACGTGAAACAACGAGGATGCGTTTACACTCCCTCCTCCCCACGAGATAGATATACAGATACAAGGCCCACTAGGTTCGTGCACTTCAAGCGTCTACCGTAATTGGCTGAAAGCGCTCAACTTCTTACGATTATATGACTTATTATTGCAGGATTATGCAAATTCACTGCAATCGCGCAGGATCGCTACGCGTTCCCTCTTCGCTGGGATATGCGTCATCGTGAAGCCACGTGCAGCGCCAGTGGTAGAGAACCGAAGCTAATTTTACCCAAAATTCAGAATGGGATCAGGAGATTAGGTTTTAATGTATTCGCCTACCAGCTCACGCGAATAGCGTGGACTTGGATAGTAGTAGTAAATTACACAGCACTTCGACATGTTTTAAATCCTAAAATCTGTATTTTATCAAAGTTCCCTCACGCAAAGTTGGGCACCAAACACTTTTGTGTCGCATCCCAGGATTTTTCCAACATTCCAGCATCTTCCGTTGACAGCACCCAGGCATGAATTCCGTTCACGAAACGAAAAAAAGGTTTTGGAACTTTCGCAATAACATAGTTGTTTGAATCTCAAAATGAAATAAAATATAGGAGATAAATTTGGAAACTCGATAAACCCTAATAGGATTCGAATATCGCGGTTACGCCATTGCTCTTGCAATTACGCGTCGCTCCTGCATTCGCATGCACTTGTGCACGCGCTATCCTCAGCGCATCCAGGTGCATCGATGTATCCCAGCTAGACTCTCGGTCTACCTAATCTCAGCAAACAGATCAGCCGCAGTCTGCTGAGCAAGAAACCAAGAAAGAAAATGCTGCAGCAGAGTCGTAATTAAGACGTCCAATTCTTGTGCACGTTCCACGAGACACGACCTGCGGTCCATGAGGACTGGAGGATGGGACGATGTGTGCGTTACGTAATGAATCGCAAGCCAAGAGAGATGATTGGGCTGCTGCTGCTGCTGGCCAGACGTGACGACACTGCCTTTTAAAAATTGCCAAATGCGTGCAAACTGCCAGTCAGCTTGAGCAATTATTGTTTTAGTACTGTTTTCTGACTTTCGAATGAAATTTCGGAAAGAGCAATGACTCCGCAGTCGGATCGTGCGATTGCGAAATGAAATTAACTTCCACTCGACACGAAGTACCAACCTGCGTCTAACATTGTCACGGAACAGGTCGAGTTGGCCCAACTTGGAAACTCTCCTTGACCGATCTAGTATACTTCTTAGTCGATATCAAGAACGTAGATATCTACGTAGAGGCAGAAAATAGATGATTGAACAGACGTGACTAATTTCAAGGGAATCGAAGCAATCGCACGACGCCATTGCGGTCCGTCGACCATTACCACCCCCCCCCCCCCCGCGCCCTCCCTCTCCCGCGCGCCCTTTGTCTTCTTCTTGAACACCATCTGGGATGGCGACGTCCCTTGGTCGCATCCTCGCAGCCGCTGGAGGAGCTGGAAAATGGAAAATGGATCCAGCTCGGAAAGGATCTCATAGAATGCATCAATGAAAAACCTGAACTGGTAGATGCAATCTATCTACTGTTCCAGGCGAACCAGCCGGGCATCCTCTCCGTGGGCGCGAAAAGAGCAGCGTCACCTTTCACTGCACAGTGTTTATAAGTTTCCAGTCGACGACCCGAGCAGCCACTCTGCGATCGGAGCGGATCCGGGCCAGGCACAGGCACCAGGCACCAGGCACCAGGCATCAGGCTGGCCGGCCAGTCGATAGGAATGGGAAGGCGCAATTCATGCACGCCCGACGGTCACGGACGTGCCGAACGAAAGGAAGTCGATTCGTCCGTGGAAAGTAGCGAGAGTCGACCTCGCGCAATCCAGCCTGAGGATCCATAGTCGAGCACCTACTAGACCCAGGACGAAGCCGATCGATCTCTTTGTTGGTAGCTGCCCGCCATTTCGCTTGCTGGACTCATTCCTATTCTGACGTCTTTAAAATGGACATGTGGGCATGCGGACGTACGTACAGGCATATGGCCACACGGAGCTATGTTTATGGGGACGTCAAGTCGTTCGTCGTCCTAACGAGCTCAAGATATCGATCCTCTTCGAGCCCGCAGTGACGAGCAGCAGGAGCAGCAGGAGAGCGTCGTCGTTATTGCGCGTCTTTCGTCTTTCCTCGATCGGCGCTCGTCTTCAGGAATCTTCAGCAGTCTTCAGCAGTCTTCAGGATTCGATCCAATTTTTTCTTCTCGTTCTTTCGTAAGCGACCCGAATCGATTCGCCTTCGAAAGCGACGCGCACCTTGATATTTGCTGGACGCTGCAGTGGATTTAACGGGCAGAGGAAGGTTGCTTTTGGCAAAAGGCTATTGACGACGTGACGCACGTGAGGCGCCGAAAGATCCCGAAAAACGACAAGAAATATCGAAAACTCTCGTCCAAGCGTCTCTGCGTCTCTGCGTGTCTCTCTACGACGTCCCCTGTAGAAATTATATCCTTGTTCGGTTCACGAGGCACCCATTGTTGCCAATTCTAGAATTATAGAATTTTTGATCGTATCAAGTGCCACGTATACATTTCCAGCACACGGACACAAGCAGCGCGTCCAGTCATTCTGCCAGCGGATATTGCGCAAGGATAGATGAGATTGGAGGAAACATAAGAGAGAGAGAAAGAGAGAAAGACAGATGTCCGGCGTCGACTGGCGTCGCGAGTCTTGTGCGTGAGTCCTCAAAAGCGTCGGTTTCTGTTGCGATCATAGTAATTCATTATTATTAGCACGAAAGTGAAACTGCGGGCGCACGAGTCCGTAACGAGATCCCACGATGACCGACAGGCTGCCGCAGCGTCGCGGCGCTTCTTTACGACGCGACCACTTTTGCGCCCGAGAACAGGATTCGAGCGTCGCCGTTCTCACCTGACGTCGTCGAGTAGCCTCTGTTAAAGCTACGTGCTTCATGTTCCTTCATGTTCCTTCACGTTCCAGCTTCCACCTGCTTCACGCTTCACGACGATAATGGCGTCTATAGAATTGAGTCAGCAATTAATGAGTTTTCACTTTCGCCGATAGTACCGAAATGGAATAAGAATTCTACACGTGGTATCACCAAGCGGCATCAAATTACATTAAAGTAACCCCAACCAACCCGGACATGCACACGTTCCCAGTTTCCTCCCTGCGTTCAATTACGAAAACTTATCTTTTCTCTAAGATCGCATCGTGCCCAGATAACGGATCGCATTTGTTTCCAGCCCAATTTATCTCGAATTTATCTACCTGTCTATCCCCTCCCGTAGTACCTAACGTGCCAGAATGAAAAAGAAACGTTTCACCAGATGCTGGATAATTTTTCAGCGTGTTCGTAAGGTGATTACCGATTACTCACTCCTTCTTACGCCCTAATCTGATTCGTATTGCAGCAGGACATTCGCGCTATGCCGCAAGGACGTACCTCTCTCTCTCTCTCTCTCTCTCTCTCTCTCTCTCGACATGCAACATTCAGCCGTCCAGGACATTTGCCAGGCGAAGCGCACTTTCAAATTTGAATTAACCCAGCCTCCCCCCTCGCGTCCCGCGTCCCGGCTCCGGGCGAGTGGCAAAAGTGTCTCAGGTTCCGTCGGTTTATCAGGCAGTCGACTTCTCGGTTGGCCCGTTTGTGGGTCGGACCTCTCACTGCCCTAGACAACTCTCTAGGCGACCGTAGCGACCATTGGTTACAGTGGTCACGGTAGAAGTAGCCGCCCGTGTCCAGTGGACTCCACTCGAGTGATCAGCTTTCAGGCTGGCCAACTTGGTGAACGGAGAAGCGAGAGTCTATATTTACACGTTCGGCCGCCAGTGCAACCGTTACACGCACTATTTTTGCGCGGCCCGTTTCTGCCCACGGGTCTTATTCGCGCTCCTTTTTCAAGGACTTTTCTCTCGCAGGACATAAGAGGATCGTTTGCCGAGGCTTCCCTCGGGCAAAGGATTGAGCGTCGACATGTAAACAGTCGTGAGTCACGGCGAAGCAGCAGCAGCGGCCGATGGGACGCTGCTCCATCCATCCGACGCCACGCGGTGCCCCGATCCGGGCCGGAGCACCGGAGCACCGGAGCAGGACGGGGAAGGAAAAGACAAAAAAAAAATTCCAGCAAACTGACCTCCAGCTGAACCCCAAAGAGATCCCTGGACCTCCCGGGTCTCGGTGTCTGCAGATCCTGCATCTCTGCCTCCCGTTCCACCAGGCCCATCTTCGAACGATCTGAAACCAAACCGTATGGGAGATTAGCGAACGCCTCGCAACGGTACACCTCCGGCGCACTTGGCACTTAACGGGCGCGTCAGCTACGCATAATGGGGGGACTAGACGCCAGAGATGCGTTGGACGCGGAGGAATTAACAAGGTGCAGAGTCTAGAGTAAACGAAGGGAGCTAGGATGCACCTCGATATTCTTACGACACGTATGCCGTAACGAGGAAGGAACTTTAGCACAATGCACGGAGGAGGTAACCTCGACGCGCTATTACGCGCATGCTGAATACGCTTACCGTTACACCCGAGAGAGAAATTACCTCCTAATTATTTATAATTAATCGCAAACTGCTACTCGCGGCCACCTTGGCACCGAGCGCTGAGCAGAACGAGCGGAACGAGCATAGAGCACATACCCTTTGCATAAAGTACAGCGAGTGCACTACGTGCCACGGTGGTGTCACTTGGACTCGCACGTAAATCCTAATGACCTCTCCGACTCCGATGGAAGCTGTTGGCTCTGGGTTGCTGCCCCACGGAAAATGAAAAACCGGTGGCGCGATTTCCTCTTGCCCGTCGACTCTACTCGCTCGTCGGATCTCAGATCCTTTGATAACAAAATGAGAAAACAGAAAGCGGAAGTTTCGAGAAAGAGTCGAGCGAACTTGAAGCTAACGGGATCGCGATACGGATCATTAATGCACTCTAGGATTAAGTGGCCCCAGAGATCGCGTCTCGTTCTCCTTTTCTTCCTGAACCTGATTAAACGGAAGTTGCGTCACCAAGTTGAACTCTCGACTACTCGGCAGTCGCTTTAACATCGAACTGAATGATTTTGCCTTTGGGTTGGCCGAATTCGATCCATCGATACCATTCGTTTTCCTGCTGCGATAAACCGAATCGACAAAATCTTATCTCTTAACCATGTGACATCACGATATCTTTCCGATACGCAAGATGCTACGTCAGGGTGAAGGTCCATTAATGCTGATGATTTTCTCGAACTGCCACGGAGGAGATAAGGCTGCACTCTCATACTAGGCGCTCCTACTTTTAGTTCGACAGAACCTTCTGACTTATCCGAAAATGTACCTCGCAGAGAGCTGGAGAAAATTAAAGCCGCGTAAGGTTTGTGAAAGTGAGCCTGATGACGTGGTACAGAGTGCAGCGAAGGGTCGACAACTAAATCAAGGTTGATCTCGGCTTAGACTTTGCTTCGGTTTTTTTCTTTTTTTTTTTCTTTCGAGTGTCGCATAGGAGTACAGTACGATAGTAGTATAGTAATATAGTAGTACGACAGTATACGTATAAATGCGCTTTAGTCTGTTGGCAGTACAGCGCATGAATACGAGTTCGCTGGCGCGAGAGCCACGAGGACGCTGTACACATCTACATATGTAGATATGTAAATTCCAGGCAGGCATAACTTCGCCACAAGATTCAGCGGTCAGGCGGCCGTACCGGACTAAATAATAAGCAGCAATAATAAGCAGGTAAGTCCAGACCGAACAGTTTTCTGGTTCAGTATCGCACCTGACCATCTAGAACCTGCACGACGTCCTGCGACCAACTGGCGTTTTACTGTCCTGCCAACGGCTTTCCTGCCATCTTTCTTGCGTCCCACTTCTCCACTCCGTTCTATCAGCCGCACCGGCACCCTACGTCGAACCTAGAACTTTCAGCCGACATTACTCGAATCCTCTGCCCCTCCTAAGAGCCAGGACCAACCGAGTCAGAAAGACTGACTATAAAAATAAATTGACTCGAGGGATCCGTGCCTGCGTCATTCGACTTCCTTGTGAAAATTCCGAGCGGCTCCGCCGTCTGCAAATAGAGGAGGACTATTCGCTCCATCCTTCCTAAGCATCTAGATCCAGGAACGAGTTTCTGATCCGGCAGAGCTCAGCCGGAAAGAGCAGAGCGACGAAGGACGATCTGTTGGAGAATCCAAGCGAGGAAAGTGCCGTGATCATCGGGGCAGCTTCGAAGCTGAAGAGAGTCGAGAATCTGCACAGCCATTACCACACGTGCATCCTGAGAATATCGACGATACACGATTTGCATCGGAAGTCGAAAGTACATGTGAATCCACGGGTACAGAGTCGCGAGAGAAGCACGTTTCCCCGAGCGAGCTAAGAGGCTGCGCTTTGTTCAAAGAAAAGGAAGAACTCGCGGTCGACCTGGAAATCGATTGTCTTATCTCGCATCCGACACCTGGCACATGGGGGACATGGCCAAACAGGAGGAAAACTGACAGCGAACGTTAATTGGAAAAGGAGTCGGTTCTCTTTCTGGAAATCCAGGATCGAACGCACGTTCTCACGTGTTGCCCATTCTATTCCGCATTGGGCCGGGTAACGTAACGCAGCGACGCTTGACCTGTTCGTTGAACTGGGCATGGCCATTGGCCAGGGTAATTAGCATTACCGGTAGCGGCAAGTGGGTCATCCAGTCGACGAGCTCTCGAGACACTCGTCACGATTCCTTGACCTAGACGCGTCGACCCAGTCCGCACTCGCGTGTGGATTTGCGCCTCTCGCTGGTCCATCGTCTCTGGCCACCCTACCACCCCACCACCCCACGCCAAGACCAAGAGCACGCATCGAGAGTGTCCCTTGATACGAGAGAGAATGCCGTGACTGATTGTCAGTGGAAGACTCGACCTTCCGAGCCGTCATTTAAATGCCAACGAAGAGCGGAGGGTGGCTGCTTTAGGATCCCCACCTTCTAAGGGTAAGGACGAGGGAAGGATGAGCCATATAATTATGAGCAAAGGCCAATGGCGCACCCTGACTTCCCTCGTTACATTCACGTCCGGAGTCATCAGCCCTTTCTCGGGGAAGGAAATGAGCATCAACGGGAGGCCGGGGCCCAGTGTTCCACTATCGGCATTCCGCTGATTGTCGGAGCAGGAGGGGGGGGGGGGGGGGGGGGGGGGAGTGTCTCTCGCGAATTCAATCGAGCGCAAAAGAGAGTTTACTATAGATAGGAGAACGCAGCGCGTGGGCAGAGTACACGAGGTAGTAACGTACTTTATGTTTACACGAGGACGGTATCAAGACAAGCCGTAAAGCAACAGAGTAGGAGGCGACGCCGCGCGTCTTCGTGTGACGCGTCTGGACGCCGCGGTTCCCGCGTGTTGGTACTTATACACACTATGAGAGAAGGTTGACGCCGCGTGCATTGCGACAGAAGTGTACGCCTGTGCGTCTCATGTTAAATGCGTCGGCGTAGGCGTCGGGACGGCGTGTGCCGACGTCAATGAAGAATGGGGCTGCACGCACATGGTCGCGCACAGGCTTCTAAATTGAAGGAAGCGTGTTTTCAAATGGCACAGCAAACGCAGATTGGCCGGCGCACGGGGGGAAGGGAAATCCTCACCTCGAGGTCCAGTCCATCGAGATCTATTGGATCGTTAACTTTGGCTCTTTGAACTCATCCGGTTCGGCCGAGTTCATAGCGAACGTCAAATGTCGCGAGAAAGTCCGGAGCGCAGGTCGGACGCAGCGCGCGTCTCTTGGACGTCCAGCAGTTAGAGACGGGACGTTAGAGCAGTGGCCACTCGTCCTACGTGGCGCGTAGTACGTAGCTACGTAGCGGCCGGAATTCTAGGTACGCGCCAAACTCAGATGGAGAGATAGAGGGTCCGGAGAGTGAGGGTAGGAAGGAAGTTTTCTATCGATCGACGGAGAGTTTTGAGGTCAGGCCGCTGCGCCACCACTGCGGGACCGGCGACTAACCAATAACCACGAACCGGTAACCGGCAACCGACGCCACCCACCGATCCCACCAACCAGCTAAACCAGGAGAACCAGCTGCTAGTTGGAACAGTTTAAGACTGATCTGAGATCAGGAAGAACCAGCAAGCTTTTTGCTGGCTCTTGGAGGATAAGGAGTTATCAGTAAAGCAGGAAATGACATTCCGACGGCCTCGCCTGTTATTTCCTTCGCATTCTTCTCACCAGAAACCCGCCGCCGCCTTTTCAATCGCTAGCCACCCCTGCACATTTTTCCAAGATAATTCTAGACTTTCTTGCCTAGTGAAGCCAAACTTTTGACTTTCATTGCGTAACCATTAGACGTTCTTGGAAAGTAAAAGGAGTCTTAATGGGACTAAAGGGTAAGGGATAACCACGTTTCGAAGGGCGCTGCGAATTCGACACAAAGGAAAGCGTGGCGACGTCACTCGTGCTTGTTCCTATCAGTTGGTTGGCCAAGGCTGTCGGGGCAGGTAGGCGTCACGCCTGGAAGATTCCAGCCGGAGTTGGCAGCGAATCAGGTAGACAAAAATCCGTCTCGGCGCCTCGTGCATTTTCAGAATTCGCCAAGTCCAAGAAAAATCATGGGCGACCAGCCAAAAGGATCGGACATCGCGTTCCATTATATTCCGAGGCGTTACTGATATCGCTATTGCAAATTTCGAAAAATCGTATCCCAGGTATTACAGTCGATTCTTTCGCATGCAAGGAAGATGTAGATGCGTCGCCGGTGGCGCCCTCAAGCAACTAGCAGTTTCGATCCGCTTTGAACTCGGAAGCGTCCTGAACGGCAGGAGGATCCTGGAATGCCTCAAGGGCCACAATCGTTAGATCGCAGCTGCCGCATTGTTTTCTTATTTCTCTTTGCTGCTTCTTCTTCTTCTTCTTCTTCTTCTTCTTGTTTCTTTCCTGACAGTTCTCCTCTCTAATACGTCTCTGCATTCTTGCGGACTCTCCTCCAGTTCCATACCTGCTGCCGACAGCTGACGCCGTCAGAAACGGTAAACATGACGCGAATAAGATGCACCGAGAGAGCAATGAAATCGCAGTAAAAAATGAAATCTGAGCTCAGCCAGTTGAGATTCGCGAAAGGTCAAGGGACAACAGGTCGAGGAAGAGCAGAAGCTCGATTGGCGTCCCGAAATCCTATCAGCCGTTGACTCCAGGTTTATTGCGCATCGGGTATATAGACTGAATGCACATTGTATGTATGTACACACGTCGTATAAAACATGAGGCTCGTGCATAGGTGGGTTTAGAGCCGAATAACGGCATATGGTGTCTGCCCAGCTCGCGTGGCGCCTTTACTCGCCAGTGGATTCGACGGCCTCCGTCTGCGGTGCTTCGGTCTCGACGGCCGACGCTCGGCGTCGATCTTCTCTCGGGCATTTCGGTGGCGCGTTTCGACGCAGAGCGCAAAAGTCAGCTGCTCCGACTCAACAAAAAAGGCTCAAACTAAGAAGACGACGCGGGGCTACTGTTAAAAAAGTATAATACCGGCTTGTCGCCAAGCAGCGTGCATCTACTTCGAGGAAACCCGACCTTATTCCTGCTTCTTCTTATTCCCTGCTCTGCGACACCATTTCTCATTACGACTTTCCCCTTTTCTTTTTTCATCGTCCTAGTCGCGACGTCCCTTTACGGCTCTGACGAACATAGAAGAGCACTATAGTAATCACGCAGTGAGCATATTGACTTCTCGGATGAAATCGCTGCGCCTGGAGAAGCAACATTTTCCACGTAGCGAGCAACGCAGATTTTTCGGAAAAGCGCGCCTCTTCTCTTGGAAGATGACCAGAAGTTTCTTGGAACTTTCTTATATTGCGCATCGAAGGAGTCTGGGCAAATGTGGGGATAACCAAGGGACGGCTCTCGGCGCCATCAAAAACGAATATTTATGTTTACGAAAATGAGGAAAAAGCTGCATAGTTAATAGTATTCGTGACTTGAGGCTGCTTAGCGTGAACTCCGGAGGAGCGTATCGATCGCACGAACCGAGTCACGCCAGTCCACCCTTCATCCCGCCACACTCTCGCTACCTTCCTCTCTTCCTGATTCTCCTTCCCTCTCGTTCCTCGTATTCCACGCTAAACGAGCCAACACTCATTTATTATTATATCCAACAAACAGAAATCTCACTTCGAGTCTTCCGAGATCTCTCTGCTTTCCGCCGATAATTTCGTGTAAATTATCAAAATGCAATCAACTGAGCCGATCGATTACCAGATTGATTTGGATCGTGCCAATAAGAGCATCCTCGATAGAATAAGAAAACTTGCTGAAATATCAAAAGAATTGCAAAAGTCCAAGGATCCAGGAATACGATCAGGCGCGCAGCCCTTTCTTGGACGCAACTGGAAAGTGGACGGTCGGTTCTGCGAAGGTCTAACATAGAGGTGGATAATGTACATGCACATAAACGTATGAATGTCGGTATAGGGCATCGACGAGTGGGACGTCGTAGGTGGTCGTAGGTGGGTCACGCGAAGAATGGGTGGAGATTCCAAAAATAGGACCATTACCGATAAGGCCTTCCAGGCGCGCCGTCCGAGCTAGGTGCTGATGGCAGGTGATAAAATGAGGGAAATGGGGTGAGTTAGAGAGGGTGGTTGTTGGGTGGCAGGCTAGCGCAGCAAGAGAATGAAATAAAGGTGAGGTTACTCTAGGGGTGGTAAGGGGTGGTAAGGGCTGCCTGTAAGCTTTTGTCCACAGCTCCGTGCGTACCAGCCGCTGTTTGACGAGAAAGACTTAATTGGATCTGGTCCTTTGATGCCGCCTCGCTCTTACGATGTACCGTGTACAGCGTGGAATCCGAAAAATGAAAAGTGGAACGTAAGAAAACGTCTTGAGGTTGACTGGAAGAGCCGCAGGACAGGAAAGTGCAGGACACCTATAGGATAAAGCAATAACGAGGGGGAGAGAGAGAGAGAGAGAGAGAGAGAAAGGGAAGAAAAAGATGGAGGAAAAGGATAAAAAAAAAGGCAGGAAAGGCTTGAGTGGCGTTCTACGAGGGAATCGCGTGACTCCTCGCGGATCAATAGTTTGCTCGTAGAGCCGCGCTTCTCGGGGTAGCTTTACGGGGTGGGGATGAATTGGTTTGTTTCGTTAGTCTACTCGGTGTACGTGGCTTTGCGTGGCTTTGGGTGGCTTAGCCTCTGGTTGCGTCTGGTTGCGTCGCCCCGCGCCTCTCTAGGTGTCTCAGCGCTGCACCCCCTGGCCCCTCTGGCGGCATCACCTGGCCCACAGCCGATATAGACCCTCTGTCTACTAGGATGCATTATGCAGGATCGTTTGTCCGGAAGCAACGCCGATCGCCGACGTTGCTCACCCTCGAGCAATCCATCGCGCCTCGACTCTTCCCACCCTTATTCCTTCCCTCGCGCTACGCCCTCTCACTCTTTATTATCCCTTTCCTCTCCTCCTCTTACCGCAGCGCTACTTGCCCAACGTTATAACAAATTGCCAACTCTATTAAAATCGCATTACTCGTGGTCTTTTGATTTTTCCTTTCCACTTTTCCCTCTTCCACTTGTGTCTTGTTTCCATTACAGGAAAATCAGAACTGGCCGTCAACTATGCTCGATCGAACTGCATGGCCTTAAACTACCAGCTGCCATTTCCAGCTCCCGAGACAATTGGTGCCAGCTCGTGCAAGAAGGAACTGCTGGACACTGAAGGCTTTTCGCAATTTATAGCGACCGAGTTACAGCAAAGCTACATTTTATTAGCGAACGCCTAGGACGGGCCTGTGTGTGGCGAACAATAAAGAGAACCCAGGGGTGTCAAAGGGTGGAGAGGAGAGACGAAGGAGGAGCGAGCTATCTAGCAACGGCGGCAGCGACTGTAATGGCGACAGCAACAACGACCACGTGGATGGGAATTCGTATCGATCCAACCAAATGTTCTTAGAAATATAACGAAACCTAAAGAGTTTTCGTTTTGCGGTACAAATGCGAGATACTTGTCATAAATAACACATACGTTATACGTGAGAAATCTATGCGCTAAAAACTTTCCGAATCTGATGCTACAGATGCAACGCAATATGCGGATTTATATTTTGGTGCCCTTGAAGAACTGCGCAACTTTTGAGGATTGGCCAAGAGCCACGAATAATTGTCACGATAACAATTATATTTGGCAGCGGCTCCAAGATCGGCATGAAACACGTGGAGTTGATGGGCAACTATCGATCATGGCTACGCGATGACTCGCACGGTCGCACCGCACGACACCTTTAGGTCGCATTCTAATGAGAATCAGAGCCACGTCACGAAAAATAAAGCAAAGAGGTAGAATAAAGCTGCAGTGGGGTCGAATGGAAGAGAAATGAGCGATTGCACCTTCTATTTTCTTTGAACCCGGGAAGAAGTTTCCGGTCCCTCCCAGAGGGAGTCGGACATGAAACCGATTCGTATCGATTAGCAATTCCATTGATTTTCATGAAAGTTCGCATAAATAAATTGGCACCGCGCATAAGACAGCGTAGCCATGTGTGCTTTATCTACGTGCGCATTTTCTTTCATTTAACGTGGCGCGAGTATGCGTGAAGACTCGTATATATGCATCAAATGATTGATGGACTTTTCGCGGGGCTCGCTTGAGAAGTCTGCTACGTATCGATTCAAAGACTTGCCGTCTCTTTCTACTTCACTTTCCTTTTTTTTTTTTTTTTTTTTTTTTTAATAGAACCTCCGCATTCCCCATTCTCTTTGCCAACGCAACAAAAAATTTGATATCGAAGAAAAATCCAGCACGCAGAATTGCAGCATTTTGAGAATTCTCGGAGACTTAAAGACTCCTTCGGATGAGAGCAGGAGTATGCACCGAGAGTGTGTGCGCCTGTCAGCGACAGGAGCGAAGCGACTCTCTCGCTCAGGTAACGTAGCTCAGCGTGTCGAACCATTAACCCTGAGCTCAGTTCCACCGATTAGCTGCTTTGTCACCACTTTTTGCGGAGACGCTCGAGGTTCCAGTATCTCCGAGGGAACTGGTACCACATTCAGCAGGACTTTGTGTACATTTTTAAGTAATACCAGCCGCGAGTCATTTAATAATCTCAGTGAATTTCTGATGCCGAGTGAGAAATTTGTGTCTGAAAGTCTTTTCGGCATGAGCACATATAATCCTACCCGAAATGCATTGCACGTGAGAAATACCCAGGACTGTCCAAGCTGCTCTGGCGACAAATGGCAGAAATCGTTACTGGGACTTGTTAGTCACGCCGAAACAATTTCACTGGCAACGTTGTGCACTTCACGGTTCGTCTGTCCCGAGACGGAAGTGAGCATCAGGTGCGAGCGGAGCCACCTGTCCCTGGACGAGCACGGGCCTAAGCCAACATCCTCCCGATGCACCCACCTTCCCTACCTTCATCGTCCGTCCCTGCCGAACAGCGTTCTCGGCGTCACCTTCGATCAAGGCTGCATCTAGAACTCCAACGTGAGGCTGTACCTGAGAATCATGATCGAGACGGAGGGGGGAGATCATCTGGAGAAAGTGAGAAAGGACGTGTCCTTATATTGGCGGAGGAGAAAGAAACGCGATTAAATCATTTTAAAAGGCTGCACAGTTTATGCAGACTTTATAGGGATCGGCCGGTGCTAGCGTTTATTGTGTAGACCCGCACAAAAAGGCAATAACAGGATAAAAGGATAAAAGGCAATTTGACAATAGGGAGTCCTCGACCATTGAGGCAGCCGTGGATGGATCTCTGAATATCTGAATAGAATCGGCACTAGTGTGCTACCTCCCACCCACTACCGAACGTACCTACCGCCACGTTTGTTACCCGCGACTGCCCCCCCCCCCCGCTCCCGGAAACCTCGACTCGCCGGTTCAAATTACTCCGCATGATAGGAAACCAGTCTGCTGACGTCACTTCCCATTTCCGGAAACCACCTAGTCACCATGCGTCAACGGCGGCAGAGCGGCCCAACCTGCTACGAGGAGGCACACTCGTCGAAGAATCGACTGGCCATCTCGGCGCCTTTTTCTCTAATTGCGACAATCATTTCGACTCTTTTTATTTCTTCCTTTTCGCAGCAGGAGGTATAGTGCACGTGGTAAGGAAAATCGATCGTCCCAGGAAGCGAGTCCTGGATACGAGGAAGGATAAAGGGCTGATCGATATTGCCGCAACGCTTGGAGCTTCGAGCTTTTGCAGCAGAAAGGACGAAGGAAAGACAGAAGTAAAACCAGGCGAGTCTCGTGTTGGTAATTACGTGGGTGGACGCGTAGACTCGCGTGTCAATGGAATATAAGGATATACGTGTGTGTACATAGAGGATCAATTGGCAGGGAGTAGTGGTAGCCGGCTGTGTACACGTGGGCTGGCATGGCAACGCGGTCGATAAATACCTCAAGCACTAGGAACTTTGCCAGTTTCATAGTTCCATTATCGTCCACTATGAAACCTCCCGACCTCCCGACCTCGCGACCTCGCGACCCCAAAGCACCCAAGAGCCGGAGCCACAGAGGGCAAAGGTATTCCAAGGGCCCAACCCGAGAGTGTAATTGGCCCTTACATTAGACTCGATGCTAGCACTAACAGGCTCTTCTCATTCTTTGCGAGTTCCGCTTCGAAATCTGATGCATTCGGCATCCTTACTGACCTTATTGACCCTGTAGCTTCTGCTAGTGGTGACGTGCGCTTTATACTTTCGATGAATACGAAATAGCCCGAAATTGGTTCGCGCCTCGAGGCTGAGGTTCCCGCAGTCGTTCTCACGTAGCGGCAAGGTCGTAAAACGACAGGCGACACGAGTCACGATACGTTTCTTGGCCGAAAACCTTAAATCCTAAAGACATACTGGTCCAATAGAAAGCTTCCCCACTCTCGCTGAGATTCCCCGATGACGTCGGGAGGCTTTTGTCTATATGCATACGTCAAGGGGGAGAGGTCATTTGAATGAGTCAATGCTTCCTGCGGCTATTTCGTTATCGGCGACAGGTGCAGCAGTTCATGTGGGCGCCCTTATTGGCAGCTTCTATACATTTCCAAGTGGGACACCCCATATGTACAATAGGAGAAACGGAAAACTTGCGCAAAAAGACGTGGGTACCAGCGGATGTAGGTATAGCCGACAACTCAGTCTTCGCTGTACTTAATCCTACGCATCAGATAAAAATCACTCGGTCAGACGTAACTCCAGCTTCGTCAAATTCATATCGGAAAGTATATTTAGCAATAAAGTTTAAAGGATTTCTCTTATGCAACATAAAGAAAATTAAGCAAAGGCATTATCGTCTCGTTAAGGTCGACCTGAAAACACTGATAACCCGAAGACACGAGGATGGAAAACATCTAGGCAGACAATTTGGCAAGATAATAAAATTGAAAGAGCAATTTATTTGTCATTGGCTACTGAGAGTGAAGATGATTACAGGCGACTAGTCGATTGTAATCGCTACAACGTAAACTACTTTCACTGTGTAGAAGGGGGAGAAGAGAGATGCGTCTGGCAGGCGAGCAAAGAGACAGGCAGACTGACGGACGGTGGTTGGTCGGTTGGTTGGTCGGTCGGTCGGTCAAGCAGGGAGACGACAGACTGTCTGCGGTGAAGAGGCGAACAGGCAGGCAGGCAGCGAACCAGACATATTCGATCGTCACGATCGATGAGAAGCAACAAGAGTTCGCGCACGATCCCGCTGAATCGGCATCCAGCAAGTGATGGCATTGCAAGATCCACGATTGTCTATAAGCACATCTGTGAATTCTTCCAGTGCCAAGACCCGCCAGAACCAGCCACTCTTCCTTCAACTTCTTCCATTGGCCCAGTTTTCCTTCTTTTTCGTCCGTTCCTCTCATTCTCGAGAGAATGAAATCGAAAGTCAACGATACCAGCGGTGCAAATAAATAGGGTTGCCAGTAGTGAGTATGAAACTTCTTATGTGAATGTGGATCTTGAGAAAATGTTTCAAGTTGAGAAGAAAATGCCTCGTACTTCGTCGCAAACTCCTCGCGTATTGCGTCGTTACGATTTTTCACAGCCGTCGTTGTCGTCGTCGTTGCTAAGCTAGCCGGTGGCGTCCGTCACGCTTCCGCGCTGTCGAGAAATCCAGACAAGGGAACGTAACGAGTAGAATAAAAAAAAAGTTCCCGGAACACAGTCCAAACCGAACGGAACGAAACGAAACTCGGTCATCAGCAGTAACAGCGACTGTCCACGTAACCAGTAAAGTCAGCAAGAAAAGATCGTGTTTCCATTCTCGAAATTAATTTTAACAATGACGTTCGTCAAAAAGAAGCAACAGAAGCGAAAGGATCTCTCGCTACGACGATTTAATTCGACATAAAGAAAAGGATCACGAATATAAAAAAAAGTCAAAGAACATACAACAAGTCCGCTGGCACATCGCGTAGGAGAGGCGAGGAACGAGATGGAAAGTGAGAAGTTGTAGATACTCGCGGAACTAACGGGGAATGCGATCTCCTTTTCGAAATCTCGCGCACGGTCGCTCCTGTGGTGCCACGGTCAACCAACTGGAACTGGAACTTGAACTGAAACTGGAACTGACAGTGGAAACGAGAGAACGAGAAGAAGGACAGACGAACAGAAGGACGAGGCAACGCGTTCGGCTGCGCGGAGCGCACTAAACTGACTCGGACGCAGAGTCAGAGGCCGTGTCTGTGTGCGTTGCCTTGGTTCCCGTGCTGGGCCCGAGGCCTCTGGGCCTTACGGCCTTATGGCATCGACAGACCCCACGACGATTCGGTTGCCCTTCTTCCGCCGCGTTCATCCGTTCTCGTCGCTCCGTTTCGGTTCGCTTCGATTCCACTTGGTTTCCGTTGTTCCTGCTGTTCCTACAGTTGTTGCAATTCCTGCAGTTCTTCCTGTGGTTCCATGTTCCACGAGGGTGCCTCCTGACGTCTACCGTCCAACCACCACCGACCGGCCCAGACTGAGGAAAGCCACGATCAACGAACGGAGGGGTTGCTGAAGCGTCGCGCGCGACTGCGCACCACCCTGCCGACCAACCCCCTCTCCCCCTCCTATTCCGGACCAACGTTCTCATAGCCCTCCCCCCTCCTCCACCCCCACTCTCTATCAACAAATTCACAAGCAACGCTAATAACTCTACGACTACGAGCAGCATAACAACGTTACCCCTGCCGTTTGCGTGGTCTAGCAACCCCTGAATTAGACTACTGCGATTAGGGGGCACATATGCGCCGTAAAGTAATGATTCTTTCGCCCGATCGGGCCACTAAAATTAATAGGTCGTTCCATGGAAATAAAGAGAAATCAAAATCACACGGACCGCACAAAACAATCGAAGCAAACAAATCTCGAAGACGGAATGTAGTTCACTGGTAATTTCTTGTATCGAACTCATGAAGTTGATTCGGATTCCGAGAGAAGGAAGAAATATTATGGAAAATCGGGACAAGATCGGCTCGATCGTTCAGCATGAACTGGAGCGTCCTCTGTTCGTGTTCGCTCTTCTACATTGTAGTTCATACTCCTGTCTATGTTCATGTGGCGTCCACCCACACCTATTTGCGATCGATAGTAACGCAGATATATGCGTAGTCCACGCACGTAGTCGCCGATACGGCGATAAAGACGATAACGGCGACACCGTAAGGCCGTAAGGAAAATAATTGTAAGGATGTCCCTGCGTCGTCCATTTACGTTTGAACGCGTTTCTGTTAAATCTACGGCATGTGGAATTAGTTATTCCGACACGTGTCTGCTTCCTGTGCAATCCATTGCCATTGTCACGAGCCCAGCAATGAACAGTGAGCAAAGAGCAACGAACAACTGGCAGGTGAATTGCGCAACTCCAATCAACGAATACACGTTTATCAGCATAGTCTGTTTATCGCTAATTTTTTGCTTTCCATCCACGAAGAGAACTGCAGATGAATCGTTTCAGCGCATCTAATTCCGAAATCGGATCTATCCTTTCTTCTGGCAGAGATAATCGCGCTGCTTGCCGAAATAACTGAAATTCAAAATCTATATCTATCCTGGGACAACAGTGTAGTCCATGTAACTTATCAGCTGTAACGAGCTTCCACGATATTGTCGCAGAGCACACTTCGCGCAAATTACTGTCCACGGTATCCGACAGTGCTGCCAACCTGCGCAATCGCTACAGGAAAAGTAAGAAACTCTTAGAAGAATTTTTCATTAGCAATAGTGTTTTGCCGAAGAAAATCAAAGATAAAAAATATTAAATAAATATAAATCGACTGGTTATCACTGGTTACCATTGGTTACCGCTGGTACAAGGCCAATGCTAAACTTGAATTTTTCGTCGTGGCGCCACCTTCCACCTTCCACGGTAGTTTCTGACCTGAAAGAGGGCGCCGACCAACCAACTTATTACGAAATTCATCCTATCAATTATTCATCACCGGCATCAGCCCGATTTCTCTTATCTATGAAGAACCGAAGGACGATGTTGCCGTTGTCGCTGCTATTCCGACGCCACCTCAAGGTGCTAAACGCACTACGGGACTTTCTTCGCGTTTTACTGTGCGCCTTCCTGGGAAACTTAAAATGGTCGTCTGCAGCTACAAGACTTTCCGAACAATTTCTTAGACTCCAGAGACAATAACAAATGTGGAGCAAAACGATCGAACGAATTTATTGTTGCGCAATAAATTATCCTTGAATATTTATTCGGTGCCATCGAGGCCGAATAAATATCAGTCGACGATACGATGGCATGGGATTATCGGACGGGCATGTTGGGCAAGGAAACTTCGGTGGATAAGAAATTAGAATCCTCGTCAACCTTTGCGTCATAATTGTCACTGTAAATTCTGCCAACCTGTGAATCAAGCCTAACTGCGCTACAGGCAAAATCTTTCGCAGTGAAATTGCCCAATGGCGGCCCAGATTCGGGCAGATGGCGGAATCGCGCAACGATTACGCGAAACGCTGTCGACCGTCTTGTTGCGCTAGCTGCTTATAGCAGCTGCCAATAACATTGCCAGTTAAGCCACGCTACCTAGCCAGTCTCTTCCCGGTTAATGAGAAAGATCGCCAGGTGCTTCACTACGCCAGTCTAGGCTTTTCAAACGGCCGAATTTCAGCCCTAACTTTAGTTTTACAAGCGGACACGTGGACACACACGTGCACGCTCAACGCGTATACTATCTCCTTTGTAAATCGAGTTGTCGCGACGCTGTAAATGCTGAAAGAACACCATCCGCACGCAACATCCTCTATTCCAGTACCACGCGATTCTAGGAATTTTAAGGATCTCGAAAATTCCCTCGAGAATTTCGAGGAGTTCGCGAGAAAGCTCCTCGGTTCGCCAATGGACGCCGGAAGAGAATAAAAAAAGAACCGATCGACAAGCAGAACGAAAGTCACTCCGTATCGGGAGACGAGAATCAACTGCGTTGCTGAACGTAACGCAGGAAATCTGTGTCGACCTGTATGGTATCTCTCGTACGTGGCTGAGTAGATGGAGGACAAACTGCGTAACGCGTACGGCTCTCGATAGCTTTGATACCATAGAGGCAACACCATGACAGGTCAGCTAGAAAACTAATAGCTTTCGCAGAACGATGGCGATGGCCGAGTGTTCTACGAAGTCGTGAAGTTATGTGTGAAATAAGAAAAAAAAGGAAACAGAATTTTTAACCCACAATTATTTTAATCAGCAAGGCTTTCCTGCGCACGTATCGATTATTGTAAATCTAGTCGCGTTTACAGCTCGAAGAAAGTTTCAATAGTCGAAGCCGTTCCAGAATCTCGATTAAAGTGACAAATAAGGTTACGAGTTTATGTATGGGCTTGTACGTTAAGAAATTTCGCCTGATCGACAATCAATATGTCGGCGATCTCCATCATGGACAATTGAGTGTACTCACCTGTATCTAGAACAGCCGAGACGTATCCGTATGCGTGCGATATGTACGAATAGAAGAAGAAAAAATACCACTGAATTAACACTGGCCTCCCATCAAGGAAGGGTCAAAAAAGCACGATGCGATCGGGCCTGTATCGCTTTTAGACTTTGTTTTTACGGAGGGACTGCTTTCGTTCGTTTTTCTTAAACAGCCATTGCCTGCACGAAGCACAAGTCGTAAGATCGTCTCGTGCCGATTGCAGTACGACTGAGAAACACTAAAAACACTAAACACACTTCACTGCAAGTTCAAACGGTACGTAGACATAAGACGAAGCTGCCGAATGGCCGATGAATACGCTCAATGAACGCTTCTTCTTTTTTGAACGTTGAGTTTCTTGGAGTCATCGAAAATGCACTTCTCGAAATCAACAGGAGAAAATAATGGGAGAGTGAGTGACACTTCCTCGTTGATAACTGTCGACGACAGGGAATTCTACGTGTCTCGTTGGATCGGATCGATTAGATTGTCGGTTTACATTCCGTTCCGATCGAACTCTTCCTTTTGAAGGGCAGCTGCGCTCTCCCTGTACCTACTCGATATATTCTCACTGTTTCCTCTGCTCCCTCTTCACCCTCCCTTCTGTACTCCCTAGACCGGTGTAACTAATTGCATGCTGCATTTACAGCACGCAACCCACACGTGTGCATCGATATAACTATATGTGGCAAGCGCACTCGCGTATACTGCAGCCACAAACAATTGTATTTTCAAAACAAACACATAGAAAGACACGACGCGAGAGAAAGATAGAAATCGATAAGAACTCGATAGCGTAGCCCAATCGAGCTTCCCAGTTCAACACCAAATATTAGAATGCCACGTGCACCTCCTGAACCTCTGGACGGAGTGGAGATTCAGGACAGATAACTCAACGCGAACTGAAGGACGGCGGACGTTGATAACTCGACAAAAAAAATGGATAATCGCAAAGGCGCGAAACGTGTGGTAGGAAGTGAGGTTTTCAAAGAACTAGTGGCATCTAGAGGCGAGTGTCTTTCATCGGTGCACCAGGTATCACCGCAGCCATCGGAGAGAGGGAAATGCTGAGGGAGCAGAAGGAGAAGGCGCTGCTAGTGGAGGTCGTGAAGGTGATGAAGTTGACGTAGGTAGAAAGGTTTGGTAGATCCAAGATCCAAGATCCCGTGATTCAGGATCAAGATCAAGATAGGAAATGCAACACCTAGTGATTTCGAATAAATCGTCTATAATACGGCAGACTCTCTCTCTCTCTCTCTCTCTCTCTCGCTCTCACTCTCGAAGGTGTTAAAAGTAATTCCCTGACCTGGGTTAAGCAAGATATACACTCAGTTTAGCACAGACAAAAATAATACTGGTTTCAAATAAAGGAGATTCGCGGTACACCTTGTCGATATTAACCCATGTGGAATCGCGATCACGGCTCTTCCTGGCGCAGCAACAAGTGCCCGCAGCAGACTGCCGCGCCATGGCTTGCTCGCTCGTCCACTCGCTCGCTCGCTCGCTAGCTCGCTCCTCGAGTCGGCTGAGCCGCGAATGCTCGACAGTCATCGCGAGACAGTGAATAGGTACTCCGGCGTCTGAGCGGTACTTTTTCAACGAAGAAACGAAGGAAGTCGGAAAGATTGTGGACAGAGGTAGAAAAAAGCAAGAAAGAAAGGAAAAGCGTACCGACATTTCCATTTCCATTTCCATTTCCACTACCCTGGCCATTCCGATGCTCCCTGTCGTTATCATCACTCCAGTCTCCGCGTGAAAGTGCGCTGCTACATAGTTACTCGACTGCTCTGACCGTGAACTGATAATAAATGGGAGACGAATCTTCTGGCTGGCTGAACTCAGAAGTCAATCCCACGTTAGGGTGACACACATAATAGTGCCGATTTACGCCACTCGCAGCGCATGTGTTCCCATCTTCGCGATTGCTGATTGGCTGCAAGAAGTGAGTGAACGCCGAGTGTTTACCGTGCTCTAGGAGCTACAGCTGACATAAAGGCAATCACCAACATCGCGAGTGAAGGAGGAGATCTGTTGTGTAGGACTCGCAGAGCTATAACGATTTGTGTAAAGTTCCACTCAAGATATGATTTACAAAATAATGTTCGAGACAATCCTTGAGGTTAATTTCGTTAGAATTATCTGATAGCATAACGAGTGCAAAAGCGTAAGAAGTTTCATCGAAGAAATATGAGAAATGACATTTATACGTTCGCATCTTCTCTGTGACACCACAGATTCATTTCTTAATATTCCAATTGCTTTTTTGTTCCTTTCTCCCCACTTGTGCAATCCTTCCGTCTAATTACAAATCCGAATTTTATCCTCTCCCTATATGTAAGTAATATTACATCCCCTTGCCGACTGGGAGAGCGTTAAATGTATTGGTAAAATAGTGAAAAATAAACCTGAACGAAACTTCATGTAGAATTTGCTCTAACGATTGACCTCGTTCTCTATTGATTTTTTTTCCCTCTTGATAAATTTGCTGCATCCAGAAGGGTTCGGGAAAAAGTAAGGGATGTCAGTGAATAAATCAGTGAACTAATCTACCTATGTTAAAGAATAAGAAAACTACTTACCTAGGTCAAAATATCCATCCACGTATATCAGGCCAATGAGGCTCGGTGCATGGCACCTACAATAATTGGAGACATCAGGCCGAGGTGGAAATAAAGTAGAGAATGACATTGATGCTGTTCGTTTAAGTCGATATATTATTCAGGGATTTACATAGGTACATCAATGAGGGTAAACACCTATTGGGGTTGCTAGTGGGCGGGTGGGTGGCGGATATAGGAGATAGTCTCGATGATATAGCTTAATCGACATATGTCTCTCTCTTTCGTATTACGTTTCTTATTATAAAGGAGTGAGTTCAGTATGTCTACAGCGGAGCGTCGCCATCCGTAGCAAGTCGTCGAGGAGTTTAGTATCTAAGTAGACAGATATACAAAACATCATTTATCGTACAAAATAGTCTTGGTCGCGTCTTCCGTTTGTCTCTCTGATCGACAATTCTTCATGGCCGCAGCCAACCAATTATTCGAATGTCGCTGGCCGTCCCAACATTTCGCTTCCCTCGAAGTAGCTTTATTTTTCTCATTTTCTGTTTTCTTCTCTCTTGACTCACGAGCATCTTTTTCATTTCGCTCTTTCCTTTCGAGCTTCATTTCCCTTCCTAGCCGGTGCACACGCACTTGCTCACACTCACGCACACACACACACTGCTTCGTAGCCTTTGTCTCTATACGCATCGAGTCTTTTTTCTCACGGGGAATCAGTTTAAGCGGGGATAGTAACGGCAGGTTTCCTACTCCTTGACGTGGCGAACTTTTATCCGGCAGACTGACCATGCTAATGACGACACGCCCGAGACAACGGCCGGAGAGAGAGAGAGAGAGAGAGTGAGAGGATACTTGCGAACAAAACCAAATTCCCAGTATTGTACTATGATTCCAGTTTTATTAAACAAATTAAATACAAAAGGTTTTCTTCTTGTCGCATCTCTTTAAGTTATAAATAATTAAAATAATGTAGTTTTCCAGGAGATGCTAAGGTGAGGGAGGGATGGAAGGTACAGGGAGAGGAATAGAGGGGGGGGGGGGAGGGGGATAGAAAGCCCATTGAGCGAAGGTTATAAATAAAAATTGTATTAGAAGAATAAACGCTTCCAACTTTTCATCCCGTTTTAACATTGTATCTCGTATCGCTATAACGCTGCTACGAAATTTATTTTTTTGAAAATGC
Organism: Cephus spinipes; assembly: GCA_963971525.1. Lineage (NCBI taxonomy): Eukaryota > Metazoa > Arthropoda > Insecta > Hymenoptera > Cephidae > Cephus > Cephus spinipes. Next base: position 622,432 of record OZ020575.1, read on the forward strand.
TTGACCATTAGATTTCGAAACCGACAATTTTAAAAAGCAACTATTCTGCCCTCCCGTGTGAATATACGTGTCAGAATCCTATAAACATTTTTGTGCAATTCCCTGTCGATGGATCGAGGCGTTTCTGAAAATTCATATTTCTTCGCAGGAACGTCTCGAACACTGAGAATTAACTCTCGCGAGGAATCCAAGTGATTTTAACGCAGTTAAGCGACCTGACCTCCGTCGGCAGTTTCTGATCCAGCCGATTCAACGGGATCGAGAGTAGTAAAAGGAAAATCATTCCCACGCACTACGCAGAGTTTAGCTGTAATTGTACTATGGATACTCTGGAGAGTGGGAGCGGCAGTAAGCAAGAACCGCGCAGAGGTACCTGGTTGCTCCGCATGTAAACTTGGCCTGTTTGCTTCTCTCAGATTGCGAGATTTTTCGAGAACACGGAAAAACGTGACGAGCAGTCGCAGTGCCCGTGTCGATAGTCGGTCGCCTATCCTCAAGAATCCAAGAGGCAGTCCAAGTCGGACGAAGCCGTTTTTAAAATCGAGAGAGAATTTGGCTGGGAGTCACGTGTCTCAAAAGACTCTACGGCCCTGAAGGACAGAAGCGTATCGCACGGGATCCGTAAAATTGAAATGTCGGCGATGGACGTGTAAATGCATTTGGAATGAATCCGTACTCTCCTCGTTAGTGGAGGTGTAAAATGAAAATTAAGAAAACAGAGACGACGATAAAACAAAAAAATAAAAGAATAAGCGCCACTGGTCAACATTGAGTTCGCATAAAACGTAAAGAACCATCTTTTCGTGCCGACGCTTTACGATTTGAATGTCAGTTAACGTGGGTGAGGAGCACGTTTAAGAGCTTCTTCGAGAACATTTGGGTAATATTTAAAAGGTAGGATATGTACAAAGAGAGATATATAAAGTAAAGTCAGTGCCTACGAGGAATCCTTGAAAACGTGTAAAGATCGCTTGCAAAGATTCTTCGGTGACGCCTGGATGTTACCGGCTGCCAAGGAGTCGGACAGTAAGCTACGCTTTGACGACGAGCTTCCTCAAATAGTTTTCCCGCCTCCTTTCGGTATGTTGGAAAAGCCTCATTTTTCGAAAATCAAGAGAAAGTTCCTCGTCGAAACGTGAGAAATTCTATCGGCACTCCGTGTCCGGCATTATCGTACGCTCGGCAGATATTGCAAACGGCACCTCGGAGATTAGGCCCCTTTTTTGCCAGCGCACCATTAGTCAAACACACATGCACACGCTCTCGCACTCTCGCGTAGACGTAGGACATGCACACATACGGCAGACTCGCCAATTTTCATAATCTCGTTTTCGCAGCCGCGCAGACAATTTTTTGCGAAATTGTCAAGACCTGCGTTCTACTTTCTTTCCATTCCGACAAATGAGTGACAATCGGCCTGTCTCTCTTCCACTCATACTTTCCTTCGTCTTCTACTCGTATCGCTTTATTCTCTCTACTTCTTTTTCCTCCTCTCCATCTCCCGAGTGTCCGCGAAGGAAATACAAAGAGAGCGAGAGAATTCTAATGGCTTACACGTCGCAAGCGAAACAGGAAGAAGAGACCCCCCTCCACATACGAGACTCCCAACTCGGGTGGAAAAATCTAGCCAAGGTTCCAAGAGCGCCACTTAATCTTCCTTATCTCTTTGCAAATCCTCTCAGCACTTCGACTCTTCTCTTTCCCTTATTCTCTCTCTCGCTCCCTCTGCTTCCCTCTCGTCTTCCTCTCGACTAAAATCTAAACGCTACGCTATGTACATCAACTTATATGCTACGGAGCTTTCAAGGGCTATCCTAAAAGTATATAATACAGATGCCGCCTCGTACTCAGCGATACACGATATATAACATCTTTGGGCTCGATTTATTACACATTTATAGATTATAACTTCTTAAAACCACGGATCGAATCGTATCTCCGTCGTTCATCAAGCGAAAGCAGAGGAGTCGAAAGAGCAAGGGAGAGGATGCTCCTCCTCGTCCACGTGTCTCTCCACTCTCTTGCTCCTCGGCTCTCGCGCTTCGTGATTCTTCTTTGCACTGAAAGTACTGCGTTAGACCCTCCTTCGAAGCGACTTCGAGAATTAAGAATTTTTTTTTTTCCACAGTCGATCGGACGAATACCCTGGGGCCAGGTGCTTCCGAGAGTGAATCAAACGATTCCGAGAAGACTCCGGACAGTCGCCGAGACGCCTCTGTTATCCTCTGTTATGTAATTTTAATTTTATCATTTTTTTCCCTTAATCTATTTCGTATAGTCTGAAAACTATGAATTATCGTTAAAAATTTACGTAGAAAATATTCAGGTCTGACTTTTGCACGTCGTCGAAGTTACGTACCGACGAGCGTTCTTGCCACAAATCTTCGTCCAGGGCATTCGTCCGGTACATCTAAACGTTTCGCAGGTTCCCTTCGCTCGCTTTCCGGTTCGTAACAGTCTTGTACTGGTGCGCGACTTCACGGTCGATAATTACGATCACTACAGCTAATGCATCGTGACTCTAGAGAGCTTGATGGATGCCGGATTTATTAGGGTGGCGTCGCGACGCCTTCCGAGAGCTTTTCACTCTGACTTAATACGTTTCCTCTTGAAAGAGCACGTGTGGTTATTATCGACCGATCTATTCATCTTTAAATTAATTAAAAAGTAAAAACGGTGGAATTCACTAAGAAAACGGACGACCCGGGATGCGCCTGCGAGAATGCACGATGGGTCGACTTCCTTATCCCGTCGAGTTTACACCGCAGACACTTGAGCATCTTCGTCATCTGAAACATTTCGAAGAAAAACGATTACGAGCGAGCCAATTCATCCAGCGCGATGCCTCGCGATCTAATAAAGCGAATGAAAACCAAACGGATTTCCTTTGGGATTTTAAAGGAATCTTTCGTAATTCACACGGAATCTTACCAGTCTCGGTGAACTCGAACGAAAGACGCAAACTTTGTGAATGCGGATACTTGTGCTTCCGTTTTAAACAAGGATAAAAATAAAAACTTAAAAAACAAGACTCAAAGGCATCTCGTGCAAAATCAAAAAAGAAGCAAGCAAAGGAAGCTCTAACAAACCTGTGGGGTGGCTCTCTCAAGGGCTAATCTAATGCACACTCGCAAGAACGATGCACTAGGAAAGGAAAAATGAGGCAGTTCCTTCTGGCAAAAGATGGCTGCCTTATCAATAGTTACTTATCACAACGACCAAGGCTTGTGTCTGGCAAGCAAGTGGGTAAGTATTGTGTGTATGTGCTGGTGGCAGAGATAAAGGAGCAGAACGCCTGTGTGAGAAAATTTGGAAAACTCGGAGCGACACGCAAGCACAATGTGCATCTCCGGGGACACAGAGAAGAGTGCTGACTTGACACGATATGTGTATTATATGTATACAGGTACGAGGAGACACTTCCAACACGTACAACACCGATTTACTCATTTACATGTTAGATTCGTTATTTACAGAACCGACGAGCCTTTGGGCTCGCTCGATAAACACATTTCGACAATTGATTCGATACTCGACCTGGATCATCCTCAACGCCTTCAGCTCCATGGCAGACCGCACCCAGAAAGGGGCCAACGGTTTCACGAAAATTGAATTTTCTCATGCCTTTCATGGATGCTAGAGATGTTGCAAATGACCAGAGAGAGACAGCTGATCTCGAGTCTACTCGGATGGTCAATAGAGCGTCTTTAAAGTTGACAAGGAAGAGGGTTGAATATGAATATGTGGAATACGGAGGTGATGGTAGAGTACGTAGAGAACGATTGGTAGTACCATCTTCGTGGTCGGCCCGGTAGGTGACGCCTTCGTGACTGTGGGCCCGACCTAGCCTGTGCAACCTGGCCATGTGCGCAGCGACCTTGTAGGCTGGCGGTTGCCGGCACTGGGTACCACCGGCGGCCCGCATCGACGTCATCGTCGTCGTCGTCATCGTAGTCATAATAGTCGTCGTTCCTCCTGGTGGTAATGGCGGTAGCATTCCCATTCCCAATCCGACTCCCATTCCGCCTACGCCAGCTGAACCTGAAAACCCTCGTCTTCCTCGTTCTCGTTTTTTTTTTTTTTTCTTGGTCTCGCGAAAAACAGCGATTCAATTTCATAGGGGGTAAGACTTTTCGGAAAAGGAATGGGTCTTTGAAATCCGAACGAAATTGTCGTACAGTCGTTCAGGATCAACGCGCAGCAGCTGTACCAAGAGGCGACACGATCTTCATTTTGGTAATTTTTCTGCAATTAATTACAATTGTTTCGAATATTCCAAAAAAATTTTGCAAAATTTCAAAACACTTGAAATTCATTGGCTATTAGGTAAATCACCAAAATCAGTCGGTCGTTTAGGTCGAGGATGGAGACACGACAGAAGGGGGTTATTTACTATTAGTCATCTCCAGGATGCATTACCGTGAAAGTGTTAAATGTCAGTATAATGAAAAAATAAGCATTTCTGTTATTCACAGAGAGTGAGAGAGAGAGAGAAAGAGAGAGAGGGTGGATCACGAGCATCCGCTTTCGATAAAACTATCATCATGAATACACAGATCTGCAGAGACCAACACGAGACATACGAAACACACATAGAAGAGACACGCGATTTGCGTTAACGGTTAGTAATCGTGCAAACTGGAATTTTCTCATGGCAAGAAAAGAGCAAAGGAGCAAACCAGCGACACTCTCCTCACTTTCTCTCTCTTTCTTTGAAATGTAGTGTGGTAGCAGCAGCAGTGGGTCACACTGGACGCGACTAGAAAGCGAACAGCAAGCGCGAAGCCAAGGAGTGCAACAGCAGCTGTCAGTAGCGTGATGGTAGTGGCGACTAGTGAAAATGCTGCTGATAATTGAAAACGGATGAGAACGAAAGAAAGAAAGAAAGTAATGAAGCAAGGAGAGAGGCAGCAAAAGTTAAGCAGCAGTGAACGCGGAGCGCGGATCCAGGCACACTCACCTTGAGGAGTTTGGGGTTGGTGGTGATAATGGTGATGGTGATGGTGTTGGTGATGATAGTTGTGGTTCTGGTTGTGATGATTGTGGTGGTTGGCAGGAAGCGGAGGCAACACTGCTACCGCGTGAGGAAATGGGGGAACTCCTCCCCTCATGGCAGAGCCTGCACCACATACGTTCACGTCACAGAAATCCCACCCAAGAAGTGCTTTGCCAATCCATTTATCTATGTAGTATGTAGCACGTAGTATATAAACTAAGCCCTCGGCACTCCCGCTACTTGGGACCACGTGGTGTACCAGAACTCTCCAGAAATGTCATTCGAAAGACGATTGGATAGTAATTGCAAAAATGAAGCTTCCTCGCGATATTTAAGCAAGATAATGGTAAGAAGCCAGGGAGAACTGGAGAGTCACGACTCGCTTATGGGAATCAAAATAGTCGATCGTCAAATTTTAATGAAATAATTCAAAGATATACGCGTAGAAAGTGGTTAAAAAATTTATCAATCACCGTGATTTTTGTTAATTTTAGATATTTATTTATATAGGATGTCTCATCGAAAGTGCACACCTTGATTATTTCCGTTACTAATAATGAAAAGTTTCAGACAAAAGTTGTATGGTTTCAAGGGGTCGATTTTTCATGCAATTATTTTTTTTTTATATTCACTTGATTTCGAGATACAGCACGTTACGTGTTATTTTTTTTGAAATGTAACATCATCTGGATGAAAAATCGACCCTCTTGAATCCATACAACTTTTGTCTGAAACTTTTTCCCGTATCTTCATTTCATTAGTAACGGAAATAATCGAGGTGTGCACATTCGGTGATACACCATCCTTGTATTCTTTTCAAGAAAAGGTAGCAAGTATAAGCCATGGGACATACGCATACCCGTCGGTGGATGAGCCGGTCAATAAGAATTTCGCGGAAAGGGAAAAGTACAAAGAAAAATGATTAAAAAAAGAAAAAGAAAGTGAATGAACGTAATCGGTGGACCGGAAGTAGAATCGGCCGGCTCGAAATCCGACGTCGACGCACTCGTGTCTACCGCAAGGCTTGAAACCGCGTCCTGCCCAAGGGCTGCTCACTCTCTTTCTGTTCTCAGGAGAACGCTACTCTACAGAGTCTACAGGGTTGAAGAACAAAAAGGAAATGGAGGGCTGATTCGGCGAAACCATTTACAGGGGTTACGTACCTGGCATGGCGGAATGCCTTCTCGGTGGCGGTGGTGGGCTCCCACCGGCTTCGACGCTGCTTCCGCTATGGCTGTCCAGCTGTGTGCTGTGACCGCTGTCACTGCTCGTCACCGAACCTACGCACACGTCCCCAAGACACTTCTATCACTACAGATGTTCCAGCCCAACCTAACCCTCAAACTTTCGTCGCGAATTCTTTCTCTTTCCGGGTAGCAGCTTCTCCTCATTCTCCTCGGTAGAAAAGCTTATGTCTCCCAAAAAGTTTCGTACTACTGGTAATGATCTAATGATTGTATTTAACATGTCTTTCATTCAGCAAGTGTCGTTCCAACGCATAAATGCCTAATATAAACATCTAAAAGCAGCTACTCTACTTAACGAAGTATGAGTATCTCGAAAGATGGTATCTGCACGGCACTGTTCCCAGAGTTCAGCTTTCGGGTGAATATGGACGCGGTATTCTCGCTAGACTACCGTATGTCCCATGGTGTGTAAAAGAGTTTTCCCAGTTAATGACAGGCCGAAGAAGCTACACGCCTATTCTGAAATCGAGCGACAAGCGCGCCCTGGGCGTGCAAAATGCGTGTGTGAATAGGAGAAACGTAATGACATGGAACATTTATGAATTGCGAAACGGCTGTGCAGCGTGCAGTACATAGGAATTTATAAACGAACCCCGACCGGTGTAGGAACGAGCAACGTAGGTGCAAGTACGATCCGAAACGAGCACTAGAGTTCGAATACTTCTCGTTCCGGACCGTTTAAAAAGTAGAGAAAGATGAAAACATCCTGCGCTACTTACCACTCGTGAGGGTCTTTCGAAGCGGCTGAAGGTTACTCAGACTCGTGACGCTGCTGCTTTCGGCACTCAGGTCAACGGGTGGCGGAAGACCGGACGGCGTATCACTGTGTGACCTCTCGTGCATTGGAACTCGGCTTCCCGAGCCTACTCTTCTCGGTGCACCAGGACTCGGTTCGAGACCAGTCGAATGCAAGGCCAAACCTGGTACTGGCAGTGGCGGCGGTCGGTAGGGCCGAGTCTTTTGAGGATCCGAAAGTGCCAACATTTTTCTCACGGCTTGTGGGGACGCCGCTCCGAATTTTGTACCTGTCACAAACATTATACATGAAATTTTCAACAACAAAAAAAAAAGTTGCGAATTATCATGCATTGATTCGGAACCAGTATAGAGAGTTCAACAAACCTTGTATGCTCTTTCTACCTTCACTAGTGCTACTGGCGCTACTTGTCGTCGATAAGGTGGGTGAAGGATGCCTTCTTCCTCGACTTCCTCCAAGTGGGACTGCGGCAGCCACGGCCACGGCTCCTGCGTGGGGTTCGCAATCCACGGAAAGAGCGTGCAGACGTTCCTCATCCGTGATGACCTTCATGTTCGCGAGGTACGCCTTTACCCGTCGTACCATTTGAGCTTCCTCGAACATTTTTTTCGGGTTCGGCGCGGCCGTCGACTTCTTGCGTCTCTTCACCGTTGCTGTTTGTCCTCCTGTGGGAATAAAAGTGTACCGTGTAACACTGTATCGCTAAATGTTCATGGGGGTGATGCTTTCGAAACTTCTCGACTGGTACACCGTACCTTGATTTCCTGTTGTCATTTGGTTTAAGGCGACCATAGCTGAACTGGGGGGCTGACCACCTCGTTCGAGCATCGTCAGAAGATCGTATGGAGAGGAACACATGTTGGTAAGTGTTCTAACTTCCTTGGCAATCATTCTGAGCTTCTCAAAATTAACTAGACCCTCCACCCTCGAGTCATTACCCAAATGAATGAAAGTCAGATCCTTCTTAACAACCGGATAGAATGGAATCTGAAACAATTTTCATAATCCTTAGTAGATTCGGTACTATTCCATAAAGGAGAATCATATGTGCACATCATAAATTATACTCACGATTGGCGGTTGGGTTTGTTCAGATGCTACCAACTGGCGATATTTACTCATGTTTCGACTGGGATCCATAAGTTCCTGCAGATCACTGAATAGCCTTTGATATTTACTCGGTAGTTTCTCCCAGGACGCTCTCAATCTAGATACTGCCCCGTGTCCCAATCCGGACACGATAGCGAACATCGAATTGAAGTTTTTGCATTCCTTGCATTGTCCTGAGATAATGTAAAAGAGAGCCATGAGACGTGAGCCGAGCCGTGTACAGCCCGTAATAAGCACTAACGAACGCTGACTGAGACTTACGAGCAACTTTAATGAACTGCTTAATGATTTTGCTTCGCCTTACGAGATTGTGCTCGGAACAGACTTCGGTCACCACCCAGAACATTTCTCTGTTGACTAGCTCCGCGAACTGACTTAGCATGGGTACACCATACCTGCTCTTTAACTCGAATAAATCGTCCACGTATTCGGTAGACTCAATTTGTCTGCAAATACACGTAACGCCATGTGTGAAAACTCGGCACGTTAGAGGAGATTGGAATTGAGCCAAAATTAGTGCAAATGACCTTCCTGTACGAAACTTGAAGCGAGAGGCAACGGGTATCATTACCTGAATATACTAAAGTCCTGCAGGGTAAGCTGAATCGCAACTTCGACGGCATTCAGTTGCAAGAAATGCACCTGGGATTCGCGTACAAGTTCTGGAGCTTGCTCATCCGCTACCAGGGTTTCGGAGACACCATTCGTCTTCAAATAATATCGCGAACTGAGGCCGATTCTCTCAGCGAGATTCTGAAGTTGATCAGGCAATCTACGCTGCTTGATCATTCCTCCTTCTCCGACGCTTACTTCGGCCAGAGAGAAGTTTGAACTACTTTCTGTTATACCGAACTCTTGAAGAGCTAACATGACCACCTGAATCGAATAGCAGAAAAACATCCGTCATAAGATTACAGTCTAGTTCTGGAGCTTAGAACTATGGAAATTATAAGCAGCGCGAGAGCTCACCTCGTGGGCTGTTGTCTCCTTGTGAACGAGCAGGTACTTGCAAGTCTGATCAGCCTTATAGACCTTTAGAACGTGTTCCGGGTAATCGGGTGCACGAAGATCGTCGTAACAGTAGAGAGACGTGAGGTCAGGATTACTTCGCGAGTGATAGAGGTTGGTAGTGGTCTGCGCAAGACCCGTACCCGGTGGCGTGTGAGGTGGCGCCAATGGATCGTCCACGTGCACTCCATCGCTATCGGAAATCAAGAATTATGGTAAAGTTTCAATGATATTGAGCAATTTGTCCTCAAATTTATGTCACTCACTTGATTGTGTTCTTTGGCAATATGTTCATCTTCACGAGAGCCCTCTGAAGTCTCCTCTTGGGACCGAGGGTCATGAACCCTTTGTGTTCCTTCTTAGCATCCTTACACGGAGACACGTTGCTATCTGGCATCAGAAGCGGCACACCACCAACTAGAGGATTTAGAGGATTTACAACAGGAGTGATCGGATCTACATGAGTCGAAAGTCTGGCCCGCGGGTCAGTCTGCAACCTCGGCATTTCCGGCTTGTTCGTTCTGCCTCGAGGTCTTGGCGAGTTATCCGGCATCTGAAGCATTTCCTTGAAGGCTGTCGAATACACAAGAGAAAAAATTCATATACAAGACAGCACAGAGAAGTAGAAGCAAAGTTGCCATAATCGAAAGAACGATAAACACTAACCTAACAAATTAGACTTCACGGTAATGCTGAGATGCGTCGAGCCACGAAGAATTTCCAGAGCTCTCGCGTGACTGACATGTTCAAAGCTCTGTCCATTCACTTCGAGGATTTGATCGCCTCTTTTCAATCCCACATCCTCAGCTTTTGACCTCTTGTCAACCTTGGAAATGAAAATGCCAAAACCTCTTTCGTAACCCCCAAGGATACTGAAATGAAGCACTTCGTCCCTACTTGGTCTCGCTAGGGTAACATTTCGCGTTCTTGCCTTCGCCGCGCACGCTATGTTCAGTAACCTGAAAATAAGGACGAGAAATTCGTTATCCGAGTGGCCAAAAATATGATGTCTGGCAAGCAGGCAAAAGTGGACCCACCTTTGTTGACCCTGCATCTTTTCTTTTTCCAGACCAGCCTCGAAAGCCTCCAAAAACTCCATCATGGCAGGATCAGTTTCAAAATCCGTGAAATGATTATTCACCCAGAGGAGTACAACTCGCGTGACACGATCTCTGACTTGTATCTGATCAAACCATTCTAGAAGTTGATCTGCTACTAAAAGCGGACTGTCTATGAAGGTTCTGTGAGTCAAGAGGAAGTCCTCAACGTATGTAGGATCCGTGATGCTATTCTCTTCGATAAGCTGAAGCATCAACCGCTCCGGAGTACCCCGGATCACTACGTGCCCTCTTCTGGCCGCACCATCCAATGCGCCTCTCAATTCAGTCACCAGAATAACTCTACCATTTTCCTCATGCCTCCTAGTGTTCTCCTCACCCTGATGCTGAATACGGAAGTAGTCTGCTTGCGTGACACAGACAAATTGGCAATCGTCGCACCTACGAATTTTACATTTCCGATTTGTTAGATGGAGTCGCAAGGAATGTGGGAAAGTCGAGGGATCTCATTGTTACACTCACTTTGTTCTCATAATACCGCGATGCAGTAACCTTTCCATAGTAGGCAGGATCCCGAAGCTGTCACCCAGGTGAAGCTGCTCAACCTCGCCATTACTGTGTTCTACCTCGACTGCACCGTTTATCAGTACACTCCAACTATCTAATTCCTCACCATCGTTTAGGACAACCATGCCCGCACGTTCAACGACCGCAAATACCATAACCGCGCACAGCGCTCTTCTCACAGCCAGAGTCATATTTGTGAAGGCCTTTAGATGCTGAGTAAACTCCAGTAGAATCTCTATGTCATCTTCTGTTCGTTCGACTGGATCCTTTTCTAAACACTCTCGTACAGTGTCTCGAACAGTCAGACTCTGAAAGAGAAAATGTATTATGTACTTTAATATACTTGTACGTCTTAATAGGTTCTATTAGATTCCATTTAAGAATCAAAAGAGTACCATGCAGTCATGTTCAATACTTACGTCCATGCTCTCCGCCAGATCTTCTTCCTCATCACTGTCTACTATAGATTCAACGAGGCCAGAAAGATCAACCTCATCTGCATCTGCGTCCAGAGAGCTTTGTACCGATGTCATGGTGTCTGAGCCACTGTATGCAGAACTTGTATCACTCGAGTGGCTACTTCTGTTAGATTTCTGGTAGAGCTCCGGCCTGCCCGTCAGGCCTTGTGAAAACTATGACACAAACAAATGTATTCAATATTATTGAAAAGTAGTCGACAATACTATTTTTATTAATCAATTGGCCCTACTGTTAAAAAACAATGATGAGGTGTGAATTGAGAAGGTAAAAAGAAAAAAACAAATTTGCCAGATTTCAAATTCTGCTGATTATCGAGGCTCATTCATGTGCTGTGTTTGCAAAAAGTGGCAATATACATCAGAGGTAAAATGTGTCCCCCTTGCAATTAAGAAGGACAGACAGTATGGTATGATTAATCACCTAAAGAATATGCAACGATGTTAAATTGTTTACGTATACGTACTGCACAAGGAAAACAAGAGCTAAGGCCATTGTCTAACCTTGCGCGTTCGCAATACGAGTATACATAATATTTCCAATCACATCCATGCTGCTTTAAATATTCGGACAGAACATTGATCGGTAAGTTTAACGTGAAAATCTCCCAGAAGTAAACATAAGTCCCTACGACGACTTAACAAAGGAAAACTATTCAAATGGAAAAAAATTATCGATAACATTCCCGACTATAAGTCCAGAAAGGAAAAAGCCCTGAAAAGGCGTCGCAGTGGATAGAAAAGAATAAATTCCTAGAATGGGCGTGATTGGGCCAAGCTGCGCTCGCACGTTAGGTTAGGACGGCCGACATGACATCACGCACCACACACACAAGCCAAGCCACACGCCCGGCCAAACAAAACAGCATTGGCTGTCATCCCGAATAGAAAGACGTTAGCAGAAGCTGGGTGAGGCTGAACGCGAAATAGATCTCCGAACACGAGGAAGTTACACGAAGCGTGCAAGGGCCAAAGAAAATCCGTCAAGACAATCTTTCAGAGAAAGGTAGGGGCAGACCGTGGGAGCGGACTAACAGGCAGCCAAGCAAACAGGCTGGTTGGTTGGTTGGCCGGGCCCCGAGAAAGGACCACGCGCAAACCAAGGCCATTTTCAGCAGAAAATTAACGACGAACAAGTAGCGACGGACTCACTTGATACATGCCGAAGGCGTCCATCCTTTGCATTGGCACACTCGCGATCTCACCACACACTGATATTAACGAAAAAGCAAAATCATCCGAATAGGCGCGTGCATTCTCCTCCGTTGTTGCAGCGGCTCCCCTTTCTTCTCTACCACTTTCTGCGCGCGCGCTCTGTCGCCTGTGTTTTTCTTGTGTCACACAATCTAACCACGTACTCCGTGAGAGAGTATGGTGGTAGCGTTCGTTGTGCTTCGTCGGCCGTCACTAGCCGTCACTAGCAACACCGTCAAAGACCCGATCCACGATGTTGGCGGACTGACGCACTATATGTATAGTCACTTGTAGTTACTGTACTAGCGGCCTACGGAACGAGATCCCTCATCCCCACCTATTCTGATTATACAGCAAGAGGGGATGGTCACGTGACACAAGAGAGATCTCAGGGCCGACCCTACAGGGGGCCCCCACCTGTAGCTCCTGCCTGTTCCTACCGCTTCGATCCCATCGCAGAGGATGCGCCACAGAACTGTATTCGCCAAAAGCAGGAAGAAATTCCTCGGAGAAAAGCTGCCAATAACCTCGTATATAAATAAGTTTCCAGTTCTCGAAATGAAAAGGTAGCAAGCACTGAATCTGTCGACTGTAGTCCGTCAATCGAGCAAAGCTGAGAGGTGAGAGGAAAATGCAAGAGATGTGCTGCCGCCAGCAGCAATCGCACAGTGCAGAGGAGCAGTAACAACAGCAACGGCAGTACAGAGCTGACAGAGGCCACTGGCCGAACCGGCTCATGATGTATACGACCCGTTATGCCGCACCGTCTCTCACTTTTCCTTTTGTCCGCATACTTTCCGAATTGCTCGGTCTCATTCAGTTCCAACACCTCTCTCGAGGGACTGCGTGTTGCTGCCGGATGATCCCTTAGACATAACACGCTAACTTCTCATGGACTTCCAGAAACTAATAAAGACGAAATCACGGGATATAGTGAGAGACAGTCTATGTTCGGCACAGAAGCATGGATGAATTTGCAGCCATATCTCTGCTCGTAGGGAGAATTGCGTTCGTGAGAGGGCGTGAGAGTGAAATTCACTGAGGGCACGACAGCTATGTTTATCGGTTCTTTACAATGGAACGTGAGAAGAGACGTGGGTGCAACAATTCCAGACCGCGAAGTGAGCGACAATCGCCCAAGAATAAATATAATAAAGTCAGAGTCATTACCGTGTCGTCGAAAACCAGGTTGACCTGGCGATGGTCCGTAATGGGATGAGGATGTGGAGGACGATGCATCCTTCCTCCAGCATGTATTTCCGGGTAGTCAATCTGTAAAATGAAGTGGAAAACGATATTAGCCACTAATACTTATCTCGTATTATATTACGATATATTGGCCTTTTTTAATGAACTGCGAGGAGATTTTCGGCAGTCAGTGGGCCGAAACACGAGGCGCATTTAGTATTCCGTGATACCGCAGCTGTGTAACTTTTCTCTTGTAGCAGCCCGACTGAGCTCTGTGTTCTCTGTTTGTCGGATACAGTGACAGCTCTTGTTGCCAGAAAGACAACAAGATGCGAACGCACGTCGAGCCGGAACTCGTAGGCCGGACTTCCGGCAGATACACAACGCGACTGTTCGCCATTCATAACAGAGGCACAACAGCCCGTCGAGCCTCGCTGTAAGCGTCAAACTCCTGCTTCGGTTTCAGTCTCACTTGCTTTCAATTTCCATAAATGATCTCTACCGTAAGTCAATAAATCAATGGTCCATAAGAGGATCTCGGTCAGTCGTCTCTCGAGAGACGATCAGAGTTCCGACGAAAACAAAGAAGCGACTTACTCAATTTATCATTGTCCGCAATTGACGATCGGAAAAGAAATGTAATCTGCGGCAGACGGTGCCGACGCCATAAGAAAACTAGGAGGAAAGAAGCCGAGGTCGAAGCCGAAGAAAAGTCGCGCTCTTGTTTTAAGCCAATTCGGATTTTCCGGACGGCTTCAAAATATTGTATTCTCTCAGGTATCTTCCCAAACGATTTCTCCCTGCGTTCCTGAGAAATCCTTAAGGACTTTGTTCGGGTGCCCCCTCTACCCAGACACGATGCGTATGAGCAATAGGATCGAACAGAAGCGACTCCGTTTGCCCGAGCCTAATTACACAGTGGAACACGAGGAGAAGGTAAAGCGACGGCGAACTCGCAAAACGAAGCTGAACCAAATGAAACGAGAGGCGCGCGTGACGCAACGCGTAAACAACTACGCAGCAATGTGTATGTACAGTTTTGGTTGCGCAATAAACAAATCACAAAGAATTGATGGTCGACGAGAATCGAGTGTCAAACGAGCAAGACAGGGAAGCAAAGCCAGCGCCGTCTTTAATTCCTTGGTTAGACTCGGAAGGAGCAGCAGAATTAGCCCTGCAATTATTAGCCGCCTCGAATCCACTTGCGTCGCATCCTAAGGATCCTTCGTTCGATGCAGTCATTCGTTCCCAGAAAAGGTTAGACTCGCGTGATGTTTTGCAGGTATCGTCAGGAAGGTAAAAGGTCCGACGTCCTTCGGACACGGAAATTCCTATTGCTGTAGTTTCGCCAAATCGCAGGTGATAAATGGTGTCGATGATTTTCAAAAATCGATCCGAACTCATTGAGGAAGTAAAGGCAGTCCTGAAATACCCCAACTATTTCGAACCATTTTGCCTTCTTCCAATTGCTTCTCTGCGTGGGCCACGTCTCGACCCGCGTGGGTGAACTCGGCCGCACACATGTTAAACGTCTCGGTAGATGAACTCGCATGTACCAGAAAGATACGGACGGACACCCACGCACTGAGACAGCAGGACGCATCTCGTGCAGCTTCCACAGGCAAGAGAGAGAGAGAGAGTGCACACCAGGCGCATAAATGTGACCACGAGGAGACGAGAGGAGTGAATAAAAATACACAGGGAGCCGGGAGAGCCGGGAGAGGCGAGGCACCTATTTCCGAAAGCAATGAATAGCGGAAGGGGCCTTAAGCGTAATTCGAGGATGCATCGGGCTTTTATTTACCTCGGACGAGACGACGGAGAGGGTGTTGGGTGTCCCGGGCCAACTCCTGGACACGGAACGACCCGTTCGCTTCCTCATGACCACCCGTGGTCTCCCGGGTCTTCCCGCATGCTTCAGCATTTTTTCTCAAAATATCTTCCTCGCACGAGAGATTTCACTTGTTCACAATAATCCTGCTAGCACTTTAATGTTTACTGCACTTTCGCGCCTGACACTCGCGCTATCCATCGCGATACCATTTCCAATATTGCGACTGCACAAAGAGAAAGACGCATCGATGACACCCAGACTTTAAGACCCGCTGAACTTCTCCATGGAGATGGCACCCAGACTCCGGCTTCCCGAGAGTATTACGTGATCTTCGAGAAGCGTCCGCCGTGGACTCCGTGGACCTAGTGGACTCTGTGCCCGTCGAAGGCAGATGCCTGATTGCCTGTATCGCGATGCAAAATCTAATCGCCGAGAGAATAATGGTAGCGGGACGGAAGGAGAATGGAGAACGAGTCGAACGAAACGGACGATTCGCTGGATACAAACTCGACGGGAAGCCAAGCAGTACTGGAGCCACTCAGGATCCGTACGTGGAGCCGAGTAAAGAGAACGAGTCGTTCTGTCACGTGACCCTTCGCCACACACGTGTTCACGTGTCCCCCCAACCCCACCTTCTCGTGTTCATTGCTTTCTTACTTTTTTACTTTTTTACTTTTCTCCCTTTCTATCTTCGCTCTTTACCGCGTCCTTTCTCGATCCTTCAGTCTTTGGAAAAAAAAGGCAGACATCTTGATGCTGTCAAAGGCAATTCCATCCGAAATCCGAATGAGATAACGATTTTGAAAAATTGAAAGAAGAAGACGCGATAAGAGAGAGAAGATGGAGGTTCGGAGTGAAAACGAAGGAGAAGAGCAAATCGAAGGGAGGAGCTCAAAAAATGTCTTATGCACGGGGGAGAGTCACACGCCTATATTTACTGATATTCATAGGCACTCGCGAGGTTCACGACGACGTCTATGCTTTATTTTCGGTTCATCCTGCAGCCGCGTCGGGACGGCATTGGCGTCAGATGCCTAAAAAAATGTCTGAAGAAAGTGTCGCGCGTACTGACGTCGTACGTTCATCGAGCTACACTTTTTCCTCCCAATTTACCCTTCCCATCTAGGATATGAAACACTAAAGGAGCTTACGAGAAGTACGGAACTCCTTCCGTCACGTGCACGGAGCTGCGTACATGGGGCCTACCACCTCCTGTAGCTCCCCGCGTTCCCTTCGCTGCGTCTATCGGAGAAGACGACAGTTATCTTTATAATAATAACTGCCCGTTCGTAATATTTGATAAGGCAACGATTCTCGAAAGTAATAAGATAACACTCGGAGCTCAGACTATTGAATCTTGCGACCGGAAGCACTAGGACGGAGGTCGCAGGTAGGTAGGACTTCCGAGCGATCGATCGCTCGCAACGATTAGCAAGGTAGACTTGGAAACGTAGAAGGAAGTTTAACTGCGGGAAAAATAAGTCAGGGATCCGACCCGTTCGAGCGTCGATCGATGACTGGAGTCGCTGCGGCTCTTCGCCAGCGGGTCCAGATAAGAGCGTTATCAGTCTCTCGGATAGGCCTCTGTTTCCTCGAAGGCGGGGGCGGCGGCTGCTGCTTCATGAGTAACGGAAAGCGAGGCGCCGCCTGCGCGTCCAGAATCAGCCGGAGACAAATACAGAGCAGAGTGTAGCGTCAACATGCGAAAACGAAGATAAATACTGTAATGTGGTAGAACGCAGGGGAGAGAGGAGCAGGTCGAGCGAGGAGGGACGCATCAATGGAAAGTGATCGGGCGTCGAATAGGTGTCGCAAACTCGGCAGATTAGGTGCAGAGCGCAGATATCGGCCGAGTAGCCCACGAGGACTGCAGCTCGTTGTCAGTTATGGCAGAGGCGAATGTGTCGTGCGGCGGCCGTTCGAGGAGCGTGGAGGTACCTCCACGTGCGTTCGATCAGACGGTGACAGGTGCACCGATGAAAACGGAACCAGCGTCGCTCGCCTTGATAGAGACGCTGCCTTAGGTTAGGTCATACCGCGCTACGAGAAACTGGAGGAAGAAGGTCCGGGCGATCGAATTAAAGCGATTAAGAGAGACAGAGCTACGGATCTGTAGCGCGAAGGAGTTGACGTAGACTTATGCCGGAAATGATTCCTATTCCGAGAACGGAATAGGAAGCAGATCCGGTCTTGGGTAAGAGTCGAGAGAGCCGTCACTCGAAACCACCCGCACGTTCTTCTTCAAAGCGAAGCCAATGTCTGTGGTTGTGGTAAAAATTCGAAAAATTTGTACTTTCGACAACTCTCGTGGGCGCCCGACATTTTTGTCTGGCTGCTGGCTTATTTTCGGAACGGCGCACCATTCCTGCTGGGCTGTGCACGTGCATGCGTGAGGGAACGAGAAGGAAGGTAAGAGAGCGAGAGAGAGAGAGAGAGAGAGAGCTGCCAAGAAGCAAGGGGAGAAGAAGGAGAGAGTGGGGAGAAGGGCTTTCGCCGGAGGGTTTTTGTCAGAACTGTCTGCCGTTCCGCTTCCGAGAACGACGCTGTTGAGCTGGACAAGTCGAAGAAACGGAAAACCTTCGGTTCACCTAGTTCTAACAGTTTCAACGGGATTTAGGCTTTAGAATTCCCAGCAATCTTTTCCTCCCGCAGCTCCGGCGGCTCCAGTGACTCCTCTGTTTTCTTTTTCATTCATTTCAATTTTTCCGCTTCTCATATTTTTGCGGCGGGAATATTACTTACCTACTTAACACGTACTCTTAGTTCTGTCCGATGAACCATGAGAGAAATTCATTCTCCCGAATACTAATTTTTTTTTTTTTTACAAAGAACACAAAAGTCATGAGCATCGAGACGCGAGCGTCCATGTCACCCGTTTCATTTAATTTCTTGCAGTCGCAGTGACTTCTAGCAAGGACCTCATTCAAGTCAGGACAGTTAGATACGTTTACGCACACCGGATGTGGCGAGCGTCCTCCTTTTCCAGCGGGAACTCTCTCTCTCTCTCTCTCTCTCTCTCTCTCTCTCTCTCTCTCTCTCTCTCTCTCTCGGAGATATACTTGCTAGAATTATTCGGGATTCCGGCATCCTCGACTACGACAACGACGCATTTGGAACTCTCGGAATTCACGATCTTTTAATGTGACGTAATCAGTCGTGAGCTATCGTCTAATTTAGATTGAAAACCACAGGCTGCCATTTTAAGTTAATTGTTTGCAGAAGCGTCAAGGCAATGCCCCGTGCCGTCTGAGCTATTTTGACCATCTTGGGAGATCCGTCTTTGACGAGAGTCTAAACGAAGAATCTTCGAAATCCTCCACTGCCTACCTGAACGCAGTCGCGACCCTCAGTTAAAATTCTTAAATGTTTGTTATTTTTCCACTATCGGTAATTGACTCTATATCGAATGGACGACAATGAAGCTACTCGTGCCTGTCCGTCCCGACGGCTGCCGTCGGCTGGTACCGAACAGGACAGATGATACGCGTGCAGACAGTGACGTCAAACGTAGGCGTCCGTAAGTTTCGCGAGCGATAGGGAATTTCCGACGGGTGTTCCATCCGCGCCGATAGTCACTCCCACTGATGATTCGAGTGCATTTCCCGTAGGACTTCATAGCCGCGTCGTTACGCAATCCACCCTTCCTCGTTCAATCCCAACCTCCATCCTTTCGGTTTATAGGATAAATCTCGGGGAAAATTGATCCCTCGAATATTGTAAAGAGTCGTGAAGCGAGAGAAGCCTCCCTCGAGCATCGACATCGTCGCAGCACGTTCCGCCCCGACTGGAGAGACACGAGTGGCCGTTCTGGAGACTGAGTAGGCGAGGGCGCCACGAGCGAGCAAAGCTAATTATGACACGAGGTTGACTCTAATTCGTGAGGCTACACGTACTGCTATAAGTAATAGGATTACCTTAATTAGCTCAAGGGACAAGAGGTGGAACGATGAACCTCTGCTGGGCTATGAGTTACGGGAATTGAAAAGGGTAAATTGCCCTCCCCTTGGATTAACCGATACAGCGATACCGGAAAGGACCGGAGGATCAAGCGGGAGTAATGTCAAAGGTTGTGCGTCGAAACTGGAACAGGTAAGCCTAATGCTTTGGTGCTAATCCAGAGTAGCACCGGAACGACGGCGGATTCTGGATTAGAAGGATTTGAAGCAAGATGAAAAACAGAATTTTAAAATCCCCCGTTCAACGATGGTCCAGGGGGTGTCGGTCAAAAGGAGTACAGAGGACGAGATTTTAAAAGGATGTAAAAAATACAAATACAATTTCCTGTATCTGACGGATGTGATTCATGTGATGCACTCATCGAAAAAAAAAAAAACTCGGTGCGTGGACCGATAAGGTACGAGTGAGGGAATGATGGTTCGGTACGGCGACAGGAAGTCGCATCTGTGGTTATATATTGCATGGAACGATGCACAAGTGCATTACGCAACTTCGTACCTCGACCCAAACGTTATTAACCTTCTCCGGCAGGCTCTCCGATGGTAACGCGTCCATCTGTAGTTTGAGGCATTCCCGCTAGATGGCGCTGAGAGTCAAGGGCAGCGATACGTCCCGGAAGGTAAAGCGCAAACGAAATTCGAGCTTCCACCGACTCGTTTAAATTCCTTTCGAACGCGTTTCGATTCCTAGTCAGTGTTTTCCTAATGAATTGACTTTATAAAGGAATAAGGAAATTGACAGGAATTGGTCATTTCCAGCGAACGGAGCTTTCACTAGGGTATTCCGGTGGAAGTGATGGGTTTCCAAGGAGCAGAAGGAGCCCCTCGCGCGCGCTGCAGAGGGCAGGCAGTATCGAAAAACATTTCGCCTCCAGAACTCTCAGTATTATAGGCTGCACGTGCGAGCCTCTTTCTAGCCATCCACTAAACGACTCACGCATATCTGCCGAGAGAGAAGTATATCGATTAACTGTCCAGCCTGCACTGTCTGGAGTCTCGTGACTCTCGTCTAGAGGGTATTGTCTTTCGCGATATCGCGAGACACGACTATTATCTGCGCTCCTACGTAACACGTACACTGAAGTGCTTCTCTGATACGTAAAACGAATGGAGCAGGTGCAATTCTCTGTCATTGTCAGACGACAGTCCGTCGGCTTTTCTCACGGACTCGTTAAAAGTTGTGGGCACGGCTAAATGTATACAATTTGTAGAATCTACTTACGACAATCATCTCGGAGGGTTCGAGGACGAAACATTCGTTGGGTCTCCTGGCACTTCCGCCCGTCCGCTTCCCAAAGCTGAAACATCAACAAGAAAAAGAAGCATTTAATTTCCCTCCATCTTCAATCTCCATTCGTCAGCGAATCTCTATTACTCAAATATAAGTTCTCAATAATGAAAATCCCTGAGGATCGACGTCCAATCGGGAGATTTTTGCATTCTCTTTCTCTTTTCGTCTCTCGGCCTCCAATCGACCCTCAGCATCCTTCTTCCTTCTCCGTCATACCGAAGCAAAAGCGTAATCCCTTGCTGGATTATCTTCCTCCCTTCGCCTCCCCACTATCACGACTGTATATATATATATATATATATACTCGAGATATGATTTACGCGGCACGAGCACCATTTTCAGTGGCTTAATTCTTTTGAGACTGTCGCCGAATTCCCTGCATGAAAAAACTAGACTTTATGCGCGACGGCCAGTCGCACCGGCGAATTGCCGCTTTCCTCTCGCGTGCTTTATGGCTTTGCAGGCAGCACGTGTTTTCGCCACACAAAAGGAAGGAAGGAAGTTGCGAGTCGCACTGAGCTCGTTTCCGTTCGATGGATTCGACGCGACTCCCTGCGATTCTACAGCCGATTCGCTCGCATGAATCCTCAGGGAAGAAAAAAAAAGCAAAAAAACAGCCGAGCGAATTCTTCCGTAAATCCTCTTTGGCATCCGTGCGGATTTCAAGAGTTTCATTAAACCCGAGTCCCGATTCCTCCGAACGCTGCGCTACTTCAATCGATAACGCGTATCCATTGGATTTGCCTATGAGATCAAAAGAACACGACGAGTGCAGCCATAAGTCAAAATTCTGGCTGTGCGACCCTTCGAACCCCCGTACCGTTCTACCAAAATCCCCATACAGGGAACGTGCTACATGTCGGTAGAGCTTAAGAGTGCAGAAGTCAGAAGCAAATTGGCGACGTTCGATGACGGATCATCCCGAATTCCGTAATGTTACGCATCCGATCCGATGTCTCGCCGCAGGGCGTAAAACTTGGTGCGGATGGGACCTTGACACACCATTTACTCTCCCCATGGGATTCTCATTGCTTCCGTGACCCTAATGCACTATACCGTATATTAGCCGGGCAAAGGAACCGCACAACCGCACGCGAGTCCATACCCACGTGGAGAAGAACGTCCATAAAATCCATTAGCGTAGAAAGTGAGAAGGGTGGACGACGCGTGTGTCTCTTTTGACGTTGTCCCGGAGAAGAATCAGGGAGAAGAGACGAACGTGTCATTGGGAAGGACGCAGCCTCCGTATCTCCTCTCTCCGACTGGTCGCTGATCCGCAGTGCAAATTCTCATTGGGCTCCATGTTTGCCCAGACCATTTAATCGTTCGCCAGAGACAGATGTTCCGCGATGCTTAACAGGCATGCTGTGAAAATTAGGGGTAGCACCGAGGGAGGGTCCCCCGGTAATCCCCCAGACAGCCCCTTACGAAACGGACTACGTGGTGGTTCTCTCATCGATTTAAAAGCCTGGGGCTGCCCTCGGTGCTTTGTGCGTCGACCCTGGAACGTCCACGTGAAAGAAGATGACCGTTGGGCTGCTGTCCTTGAAGCTATTCTGTGCGAGAGCAGTTCGGATGACTCACTGATAAGCAGCTCGAGCTCTGCGTTTCGCGGGCTAAATTATTTTCCGCGGTTGTTTCAGTCGTGTACGGAGCGTAAACAGTCTGGTCGGAATCAGCGACTGATGCGACAGGTGCGTGGAATCGGTTGGTCGCGTGGAAGTGTTTTCGTGACGCTGCTCCTTCGCGGGGCACGTGCCATCGAGAGACCAGAATAAATTCCCCGGATGAAATAATCTCTGGAGCTTCGGACCTCCCTCTTAACCGATCTCGCTGCTGATATTCGCAATCGAGCCGCCAAATTAAGATGATGCAACCGATATACTGTTCTCCCGTGCGAGATCAGAAGTTGCGCTGTCGATGGAACGGACGTTCCTAGTCTGCTGACGAAGCCCGAGGCAGCTATAGTTGTAACAACAATGCCGGCAAGGAGGATGCCGAAGGTGCAAACACGATTCAAAGCGCCCGCGAGTGTTTCGACGAGAGACGGGATCTCTCGGTTCCTGTTCCAGATTCGGTCGGTTGGATGTCGAGGACTGAAATTCAGCCGCAAAGAGTCGAGCGCCGCCGAGGAGTTCGCCAGTGAGACGGACGAGTGACTCTGCGTTTCCTGAACAGCCGGAGTGGCTGCGTTCGACGGCACGTCGCACGCAGAGCCAATTTCCAATGAGTATCGAGAATCACGAGTTGGCCAAAGGACCGAAGGAGCTTTCGAGCTGCCTTGTGGAAAATAGAGGGAAATGCCAGGAGACGGCTTAGAGACGGCGTAGGCGGATCGAGCAGCCTGACGGCCGCGGAGGAAGTTGCCGGGAGGAGGGGAGGAGGAGGAGAGGAGCCTGAGCGCGAGTGGGAGTCAACTCGTACAGCTCGTACGTGTCGCATTCACTTAGTAAAATTATCTGCACCGTTTTACCAACCAGACACTCGTCCACTCAGTCTAATCAAATATTACCGGGAGACCATTAGTTTATTAGCTCTGGCGTTATGCTTTTTCTCAAAGGCACCGCGCGACGCATTGAGGAAAGAAGGCGCGGCAGGTCCACTGTCACTCCTCCAACGGCCCCTGCTCTCGGGGAGGGTGTTCAGGGCAGTCCCGCTTGGAACATTCCCCCTAGCATTCCAGAGGAAGTGGATTTTCCGTAGAGTCGAGTAAACTCACCATACGGAGAATCTTCTCCTGGGAAACGCTGGTGGCGGAGGTGGCTGCGCCCTGTGACTTCTGTCGACGCTCTCGCTGCGCAGGGCTTGAATGGCCCTGGGTACGGCCCTGTACGGTTCCTGACCGAGTCTAGGACTGCAAAGGCCACCGATACTACCGATGCTTCCATTGCCAAGACCGTTTCCGGATGTGGTGGTAGCTCCGCCACCGTGGAAGCTGTTCCAACGTCTCACGGGTCCTCTACTAGCTCCACCGGAAGCACCTCTCAGTTGGCCGGTAGTGTGCTTGTGCATCTTTCAAACTGTTACTTTACACACACGAGGACGCGCCGCTTCAAATTCTCCTCCATTTCTCTCTGATTGGCACACGCGGCCTGACCACTGGCGCTGCCGACGACAGCGGAAGGAACCTTCGCGAGTAGCACTCCGGAGGACTCGTTTGTCTTGGCACCTTTCACCTTTCACCTCCCAAAGGACTGCGAGCACCGTTCTTATCCATCCGTTCTCTTCCACCGGGGGATCATCATTCCCGGGAGAATCGTGTAGGTCAACACCGAGAGGCTGGACCACATCACTGTTTAATTTTTTAATTTCCTTTCTTGTACCGTGGAACAAGGTTCATCCGGTGAATAACGTATCGAACTCGCGTTTCCGCTGCCAGCACGTCCTCCAAATCGTAATATAATCGGGACAACTGGATTCTTCTTGAATGTTCCTTCCTCAAGTCGACTTCCCCCTGAACAATTGCAACTCGCCTATTAATTCACTGAACTTAAAACGACCGAAGGCAAATCGCGAGAGCGACTTCCTTTCGCTGCGTCTGTAAACCAACCGAGTACCGAAATGATGCTGCTTGCCACAAAAGAATTCTCTATATGGATCTAGACTCTCGCGCTCTACGTACAGCGTATTCCCCTAGTCCCCTTATCAGACTGTTTGCTCGAAGCGTTGATAAAACCGGCACTGGAGAATAAGAGTCTAAGAACGTGGAGAGGGGGAGAGAGAGAGAGAGAGAGAGAGAGAGAGAGAGAGCGAGGGAAAGAGACTAATGGGGAACGGTAGAAGGAGGAGGATGGGGAGAATATGATAAATCTGAGACAACCGACGAAGACTCGGGTGTCGCGTTTATCCTAGACACAACCTTCCTGGCGTCATCGCTTTTCGTTTCGTTGAGCGATAAACTCGATCTCCTCGAGTCCGTCTTACTGCATCCCAGCGAGTCCCAGAAGACGTTCCTAGCGATCCCTGTGGCCCTCGTTATTCCGATCCTACTGGCTAAGCAGATGCATCCCCCCGACCCTCAGGATCCTCCTTTCCACTCGTGCCAACCTCATTCAGCGAAACTAGCAGACGACAGTCTTCATTTTATTTTACTAAAAAAAAAAGACAATTTGATCGAGATGATGCTGCGACTATTCTGTCGGGAGCAGAACAAGCGAAACGACCGAGCAGGATGACGATTGAAAGACACGGAGAAGATGGAAGAAAGTAAAAGAGGAAAGTGCGACGAGCGGAAGCGATTCTTGTTTCAAGTATGTAAAGAGATTCGTGTACTGTCGGTGCAGGGGGGTGGAGCGAGAGAGAGAGAGAGAGAACCTTAGAAGGCGAGTACGTAGCTACTCAAGTATGTATAGAAATACGGTGAGCTTGCGAAAGCTCTTGAGCACGCGCCGGCATCTCGAGGATTCTCGTTGGCGCAGCGAAGAGTCGTCCTTTCCATCTCGTTTATATGTATATGAGATAGTACAGGATTCTCGAGATCCTCAGGACCCTCAGGTATTTCGATGCCAGAATGCCGAGGTTGCCTTAAGGATTTCCTCAGGTATACCTGACATATGGCCGCGCATAGAACTGCAGCCAGGGAGGCCAGGATTACCTGGTAGGGAGAATCATCGAGCAGGTGTATTGTGTTCCCTGGGACTGGTGGCTACTTTGGGGACCTTAAGACCCGCATCCTCCTCGGGGGAGCCGCCTACCTACGTCGACGGAAGCCCAGGGAGCATCGGAGAGAAAGGATAGAAAATCTCGACAAGGAAGATTAAAGAGGGATTGTGGAACAGGGTGGCAGGACTAATAAAGGGAATAAAAAATGAAGCGAAAGGTTTCTTAAGCTCCTTGACAAGTTGACTCGGTGGACGCAGCAAATGGAACACGCTGTTCCCGTGCGTAGAGGGCGATTCAGCCGAGAAGCATCGGTTAAGGATTGATGATCGCCATGAGATCGTCCTAGTCAAAGACTCGTGTGTCGTTATGGACAGTCGATTATACCATTTGATAAACCTGGTTTGGCTCTCAGGCTAAACTGTTGCCAAACGACTAGAAGCCAGAATGATCGCATGACGAGGGTCAGACTAGGCTGGAGCGTTGAACTGGATGGCCCTGTACAATTCGCCGGTTGGCAGCAGTGAATCGTCCGATGACTTAGGATGTTCTGAGTAACGAAATTCGTGCGATACAGAAAAGGGAGGGAAAACTCGATGAATTAATGCGGCGCCAAGTTTCGAGGGTTGCTATAGTAGCGCGAATGGGGTGGGAGACTTGAATCGTGGAACGAAGGGGGGGGGGGTGAAACGGATGTAAAGAAAAACATAAATATAAATGCGAGTCGACCCATACGGCTGTCCCGAGGAAAATCAGTGTTCAGCTTAGGAATAGTTATAGGGATCTTGCGCAATGCGATGGTCTCGCTTAGAGCCGGAAGTTCCGCCCGAAGTTCCTCACGAGATATATTCCCTGGAACGTTGAACAACAGAAAAACGCGCTACTTCCGTTGGCAGCAGGAAAAGGGAAACTTTTGAATTTCAAAGTTCCGACTGCTCGAAGGGAATTATCGGTGAAACGATCGACCACCGAAAGATCCGAAGCGCCGCGCGCCCCCTGTGGCAATATCCTGACAGTGTGCACGTGCCTTCAGGTTCTTTATGTAACGCGATCGTCAAGAAAATCATTCGACTGCAGAGCCGCGAGTGGCGCGAATCCCCGAGTGGAACCGTCGAAAGTTCCTCGTTACGAAATTCCCTGGCGCGCGTTGTCCCTATTCTTCCAGAATCACTCGACTAACCCAGAGACACGCAACTCTGTCCCGTCGCTTCTGCACATTTCCGTAAGCTGAAGTTTGAATAGTCTATTTCAGCAACGAGATGCGCCCGGAAGTCTCAGGGTCAACTTCGATGCTGCGATAGAAGCTTCGAGTGCACTCCCGTGTCGCGAAATGCGTCGGGGCGCAGTGGCAGTCACGCACGAGCTCACACGGAATGCGTCGGAAGCCCAACGGTCGGGACGGAGTGCGCCATTTTTTATTGCAACACCGTAAAGTTGGCATTCGCGTTTGTGGATCCTGGAGCGGGAAATTCAAATTCAGGGCAAACGATGACGATGCGAATCTCAACCCCGGAGTAGTTTACTCGAGAGAAGCTTCAGGTAGCCGCGAGCCCAAGGGTGGAACGGTTCTAACTATATTTCAATTTCCACTGGAATCCGCGAACCGTATCTTCCGGTGCAACGATCTCTACACGCTCCACGCGGCTTACTACAGTTTATTATGTATTCTGTTTCCCGAGAGTGGGATCGGCCACGAGCCCACTGATGCTCGACACTCTCTTACTCTTTTATTCTTTTATTCCCGGACTCTCTACGGGCTCCGGCGTTCCGACCTCTTCCGAGCATTCGAATATACAGGGCCCCCCATTCTACGCGACTCCACGTTCTAAGCGCTTTAGGATCCGAGAGCAGGCTGCTCCGAGGAAATCAGAAATATCGATTCCGAGCGAACTTCCCACCGTGCCCGAGCCTTTTCATCCGATCAGCCGAGCGAACGACCCGCTGGGATTCCCGGTAAATAATAAATAAGTGCCGCAAGAAATTAGCTAGAGCAATAGTCGCCGGCAGCAGTAAAAGGGGAATCGGACGTTGCAAAAACAATACGGGTGGAAGAACAAAGAAGGGAGGAGGAGGTTACGACGTAAGGAACGGGAATTGCGGGATGATCGTGCACGCCTGTGCGTACACGCACGTTCTCCCTGGTGCGCAATTGCGCACCTCGCGATGTGCAAACGCCGTCGGTAGAAACGGTAAACACGCGCGATCGCTGCTCTCTTGCCGGTGCGTTTCCATCGCGCGAATCCTTCGACGGAGAGTAAGGCAGTACAGGTGCGGGGTCACAGGAAGGGATTGAGGAAGCGAGCAGTCAGCGAGAGCCAAGTAAAACGAATGAACGATCCCGGGCAAATCGGCCATTGTGCAATGCACCCTAATCCCACTTGTTCGCGATTCTCTCACAGCTCGTGGCAACCAGCAGTTCAAACCCGCTAACGAGCGCAATTCCCATAAGGTCGCAGCCGCAACTCCGACGCCAGCGCCGATTCTAAACACTGTCAAAGCGACTTCCTGGCTTTCGCTTTGCTCTTCCTTCCATTTTGCACCGTCCTTCGCGCAGCTTTGACCATTTTGATTTAAGGTTTAGAAGATAACAAAAGACGGGAGAACAATTCCTAATCTAATGAGTGGTAACGGCGGAGGAGAGAGTCACGTGACAGGGTCTTACGTGGACCTGGACCATTTCTTAATCGCAGCCAACGTGTAAACCATTGTGAAGCAGTGTAAACATTCACGAAGCTGCCCGAGGAATGTTGCGGGTTCGGCTCAAGACGCGTTTCTGGGTTTAACGGTGACTCTCGTTCACGATGAAGAATGAAGTTCGTGTCGTTAGTCGATTCCGCTCTTTGTCGGCATTTCTTTCTTACTCCTTTCTCAAACTCTTCTGTCTCTCGAACGACCGTCTCTGCCATTTCCATCAGGTCCATTCGCTCCATCTTTTTATATAGCTCATCGATCCTATAGCATCTAGACCCTGGGATAATTACGTTGGAACATTGTGATTCGTAAAGAAGACATTCTAAGGGCTTGTAAGGAACCCGATGGATTAGAAGGAAAAACAAAAACTCGTTTAAGAACGAAGGAGCCTGTCGGACGATCTTTCCGGAGCAGAAGAATGTGGGATGGCACTGGGTACAGGGACGAAAGGGAGCAAGGGTCCAAGTGTGACGGATGGAAGGAGGCAGGGGGATAAGGGGGATGAGGAAGACGAGGAAGAGATGAAATGATTCAAAGGACCCAGAGAGCGGAGGACCCTGGAACTAACCAAACTCTAATAGTGGAGCCAGGACTGGGAAGGTGGTTCTCAACGTTCACTCTGGTCGACCTGGTTCTGGAGGATCCGGAGCAAAGACTTCCATTCGACGCCATCGTCTACCCAATAGCAGTTTGAGTTCCCGTAGTGCACGGTGAAAGTCCTGATGGCTGGTTAACATGCACACCTCGACACACGATCCTTCCTAGACCCCGTCGCTACTACAGGCACCACGATCATCATCATCATCATCAATGTGATCATCGGCATTAGCAGTATCACCGACGAGAGAATATTCACCGGCTCCAATACCGTGAGAGAACGACCCTGGATCGTGCGACGGGAGTTCTTAGCTCGGAGTCTTGCTCCAAGATTCCCAGAGAATTCTCAAGAAATTCTTGGCGAGTCATTCTCTCTCTCGTTCCTACTCGCAGCATCTTCGATCTTTCGCACTTTTGCTTCGTTCCACTTTCTGTTCTTCCGTCGCGACATTTGAAGGCCTATACCGATCGCAGAACCCGGAGGAGCCGATACTACGCGATCCCTAGGAAAGTCTCCTGCCGATATCGAGAGTGTCGATTCCCAAGAGAGGAAGCGAATCGATCGGCGACTCTGCGACTTTGCGACCGCGTAACGGGAAAAGTCGCTCCTCGCCATAACGTTTTATCTTTCCCGTTAAGCTGAACGAACGAATGGACTAGCGAGAAACCAAGCAAACTTGTAACAACCGGAAGCGTAAATCTAGCCGTTCCTCCTGCGACTTGGTGAAGCTTGGCGGCTGCATCGAGCCAACGCGTGGCGGAAGACTCGGCACGTCTGGTTCCCATTGTCAATGTTGTCATAGCCAAAACGTGAGGTGAAGAAGATGCTGGTTCTTTTTTTTCCGCTCTCAGAATGAACCAAGAGAAAAATGTCGTACTCAATGGAAATTTAAGAATCTAACAAACTGATAAGAAGGCTAATATCAGTTTCGATAAGCGTAGCTCATCCACTTGTATTGACCCTGTCTGCGACCTTCGCCAGCATCCGTCCGACTGCGAGTGACGTTTTCCAGAGCCTCCAGAGAGACGGTAGGCAAGGAGACGCTCAGTGATCCTAGACAGACAAACTTTCTAAGGAGGCTGCGATCCAGAGAATAGATATACGCCGTCAAAGGTTTCGAGTAGGAACAACCAAATTCGGAGGTAGAAAGAAAACAGAAAAAAGACATAGAGACTGAGTGGATGAGTGGCCGAGCGGAGAGTGTGCGAGTGGTAAGGAGCGCAGAAGGAAATGTTCCAATTTCATTTGAGCACTCCACCTACACATTTCCGAGTTTCTGGATATCACGCAGCGTCTCTCAGGATCTCCCCGGATGAATCTCTCACAGCAGCATCACAGGTAATGCGATTCCATAATTTCCGGTGAGTATCGAAAAGCCAATTCCGTTCGGCCTGTCTATTTCAGTCGAAGTTCGATATTGAATTCACCGATCTCTGCTTTCCGTATTATATTTTAAATCTTTCTGGCTTAAAAAAATGCTCTACCCTTCCTCGATACGACGTCATGCAAATATCGATCGTCATGAGTGAACGAAATTCAAAGGCATCGGACATGTGGATGAGGAGACTGAAGAATCCTAAAGGGACGCGCTGACTAAGGCCGCATGGATCTCTCCCCGTTTTTATTTTATTTTTTTTTTTTTTTTTAAGAGAGACGCGAGCCACCGCATAACCAGAGGGCGATTCAAATCTTTGAATTGGAAGCTTCAACGGAAACGTTTCTCCCAATTGAAAAGAGAGAGATTGCCAGAAAAAGAGAGAACAATAATCTAAAGGGATAGTTGCGCCCAGAGCGGTTCGGCAAAGGCTAATCGATTCAACGTACCGCCTGCTGATATAAAATGCCTCCATCGTAGAGACGTAATGCGACACTGTACAGCGGTGGCCGTCCACGCATCTACGAGAATCGAGTATCTATGGAGCGTGGCGCGTGCAGCCAGTTAATCAAGGGATGAGACGAAAACCAATCGGTCAAATGGGGAGGGTGCGTCTGGACGAGCGTTCGAGGGATGCTCAGCCGGAGAGGAGGGAGAAAGCTAAGCGAAGGAACGCGCCCTGAAAAAACATCTGCGCTCTACATCCCTTCGTGGCGTCGCGACGTGCCGCAATCCTGCCATACCCTAATATTTATATTAGAAGCAGACCACGTTGCTATACTGCTGCGGCTGCTGCTGCCACCGGTGGTTCTGGTGCTCTCCCTGACGATGGTGCTCTTGGTAAGCTGGCAGCATTGCCTCTGCTGCCGCCGCCTCGTAGTAACTCGGCTAGCAGAACGAAGCGACGCTCACGTCATTCTCGCAACGAGCCAGCAGCAAACTAAATATTTAGCGAGGTGTCGTCGAGCGAGCGATTATCCGTGACTGGACTGGACGATGTTCTCGGCAAGTTCAGTTATCTTCTGTTCCAAGAGTAACGTACACGAGATAGACTATACAAGCCGCACGAGGGGCGTGCCTCGATATATGCTGTCTGTAATGGCCACTAGAGACGTTTCCTTAAGTGGCTTGGATAAACCCTTGCATTTTTTTAGTGGCTTTCCGTCATTAGTTTTACGTAACAGCAGTGGTAGCATTTGGTGGAAGTTAGCGAACGTTACATAGCGTATGATGAATTACTAGTGGATGAGGATATGGATACGGTTACGGTGAAGTGAGCGGATAACGTTGCAATTCAATTTCAACAATTTTTTTGGAAAATTCGTTAGACCGTGCGACGGATGTAGCAAGCGGAAATGAGAGTTCCCTTAATGTAACACGGTGCACCGTGGACTAATTAGCGATTCGAGTGTGCCAATAGAATTCAAAATGTGCGATATATCGGCTCAGGTGATACATCTGGTGACTCTCGGGTTTCAATAGACTTCGCGATGATCAGTAAGAAAAATGCGTTAGGCACAACAGAAAGTTCGCTTGGGGGAACGAAGGTAGAATATCGTAGAGTCACAGAGAGAGAGAGAGAGAGAACGCGCTAAGAGAAGCGAAAATTAACGGTGAAATCGTTCGAACGGCATCCAATTGTGAATTTAGTGCTACCAGGTAGATGAGATGTACTTGAATCCCGATACGAGAAAATCATCGTTAACCGCATGAAATTTTCCGAGTCGTCGTATTCAAATTCCTTCAGGGGTATCAACTGAGCCACCCGCGTCGCGCAGCTCTTCCTTCGGCAATTTTATTCTAGGTCAAGGGTTACGAGCGCGTGCTTTGTTCTTTCCTGGCCCTCTGGCCATCTTGTTACCTAGAGTCCTGCATTTGCTCTCATCATCCTTGGTTACCAGCTCTATTCTGTATATCTCATGGTCGACGTTCGTTCGTCGTTCAAAAACGTGTGCCAGGGTGCGCCAGCGAAGGAACCGAAGACTCTCGTGGGAACCGAAGGGTTCTTCAAGAATGGATCAAGTGGCAAAGTGCAAAGTGTAAATTGCGGAACGCACAGAGACGGTAAGGTCATGGCAGAATCGAGAGCGGGAATACCCTTGAGTCGAGTCGTCTGATATTTCTATCGATAAAGAATGGATATATGTAGAGTTCCAGAGGCAGAATAAGAGAGAGCAACCTGAGGAGGATCTCGATCACCATCGCTTTGCTCTGCTGCATTTCGCTTTAAATTCCTCGAAGCACGGAATAATAATAAAGCATTGGAATAACAAAATAGCAACGAGGGATTGGTCGCGAAACACGCTTCGAATTGTGAAAAGAAAGCGACAGCTCAACAGGGGTAATTCTACACCACTCCACCACTACACCAAGAGACACGGCTACACGGTTACACCTTTCCATTCGCATTTGGCTTTTCTATGCTGTGCATTCATCCGAGTACTAGGCCGATGTCAGAATATCGATATATCAGATTAACGATGAATCGGTTGGTTTACAGAGCTCTTAGTTAACAGAATCGTCGCAGCGAGCAGTCTCCTTCGTAAATTCCATTTCCACGTATTTTCATTCGATAACCTGCCTTGCTCTCTTCAGGGTCGAAGCGCGTAATCCACAGGGAATGATACTGTATCGTGAACATGAAAGATACACCGCAATAACTCAATTCACTTGGACACAGAACACTGATGTCAGCGAGCGATGGTTTCGAGTCCGCATGAAAGAAGCGACTCGAGAGCCGCGCCACCGTTTGCCGTCCGAAACAACACTGGCTGTGCGCGGGCCGTTTGCTGACTGGCACACTGGAAATCTCGCGTCAGGAGTCTGTCGCGACGCCCACAGCGCTCTCTGGTGGCTCATCCCGACACTGATCCCAAAAGCGAAAGTTCTCTCTCCCTGATCACCCCCCCCCCCCCTCTCACTCTCTCTGACTCTCAACACGGCTGCTTTCTAGATGAATAAATATGGTCTTCGAGTCGGCCCCTCATTTTGAAAAGAGGGTCCTCTACGAATTCCTACCCCAAACTACAAACCGAATACTCAACCTCTAATCTCTTTGATCCTTGGCAAAGTAACTTCCATGAATGAACCTTTCGATTCTGTTGGTCCTTCGGAATAAGAAGAGCTCATTGAAAGTAATCTCGAGGAGAAGTCAATTATTGATAAGGAGAATTATTACCCACGACACGCAGCTCTTGGGCAGATGTGCGCGCGAGGCATATGGAGCGCCCTCCGTGTGTGTAGATGCTTGTAACGTGCTCTGGTCAGGGGCGGCTTTAAAGACGGACAGACTTTTATAATCCCCTGAGGAATTCAATCTTTTGAAAGCCTTCGAGGGCACTTTTAATGATTCGATTGAGGTTCCTGCCAGCCAGGAGGGCGTCACGAGGATCCAGAGTTGATCTGTAATCTATAATAAGAATTCGATAAGAGAAGTCATTAGTAGACAGAGGAACTCAAGAAACTGAACATCGGATACCCGCGTGGGTATCAAACTTAATTGAACTGATGTTGAGGGCGTACCTCCCGAGGGATATAGAATACGGAGGCATCGGTTGAACTCAACGCATCTTCCAATGACAAATTAAAGTTCGGTACTCGCGGGGCGGTTAAATTCTCGACGAGATTAAAGCGATTCAGACGGTTCAGAGAGAGAGAGAGAGAGAGAGAGAGAGAGACAGCCAACAGGAATCCCTTGCTGAACGAAGGCGTCACTGTTTCACAGTATAGGTCAAATGTAGGAATGAAATATCAAGCCACGTGGCTCTCCCGGTTTCCTCCTCTGACATCCGCAATGCAACCGCAAACAACAGAAACTATTGAACAACAGATTGGCACTGCTCGAAAACAAAAAGAGACTTCTTATTTAAACAAACGAACCCGCGGCGAGAAGGACAAACGAGAGAGAGAGAGAGAGAGAGAGAGAGGGAACTGGCTCCGCCGATTCGTGACGTAGTTGCTCGTCCGAGTGTTTTGACGCTCCGTTTAACAGCCAGGCAGTCTCGCGTGACTTGACGTCGCGACGCTCGTAACCAACGTCATTGGCCATTAGGCAATTGTCTGAAATATAATCCAAACGAAAGAGCCGGCATCTGCAGACGCACGAGCGAACCCCTTTCGCGTGCCCACGCACATGGCTGCACGGGCTGCACGGGCTACACCCACACCGATGACGTCCGCGTGCACGTGCGTGGCTGCGATTGCGATAGACTCGACGCCATTCGCTATCAGGAATCAGGATGGCGCCTTTCAATCGCAAACGATTCGCGTCAACAAAGCCAATTCTCTCGCTTGAATCGACGTAACTTTTTTTTGCTGCTTATCAACAACCGATCCGCAATGGAGCCCTTGGAACGTTTGGTAAGATATGCACTTTCAGTTTCCATGGCGCGACGTGTCCTCGTTTGGCCTCTGAGTCGAGTTGTCACTGGAGGCTTCGTAAAAGGCGACTTAATTGGTCGCGTCGACCTCTTAACGAGCGTCCCGTCGCGGATATCCCGCGCCTCTGGTTTTTATCCTAGTTCTGCGGCCGAATTCGCGATAGGTTCGCTACTTCCGGTTCCGTTTCCTTATTCCACGTCGCGGTCGCGCGAATCAAATCAGCTACACCGGTCGCGGCTCAGCGTCCCGGTTAATGCGAACTGACTCCTCGCAAGTAGAATGCAAGAATCAGGTAGAGAGTTGAGAAGGAAGACCACGTGTTCACGCGAGGTCATCGTTCCTCTGTCCACTTGGATTCTTGAATGGAGGACTTAACGATTGACTGGCGAGTGCCGAGTTGTCGATCGACTGTGAAACTAACAGAAAGTCATGGAGTCAACGACTGCGCGATCAAGAAATCGATTTCCCCGAGTACCTCTGTCTCTCTCGCGCCCCCGGCCGAGACGGCGTCAGGGTTACGCGAGCCGGAAGCCACACTGGCAGATGTTTCTGGCAGTCGGATGGATCATCTTCTGGTATCCTTCACATTGGACATTTGGAGCCTTCGAGGTTTTATGGATGGACCGGTCTCCACTCCACAGGTTGATCTATGGGCGCAGTTCAAAAGTGTAGCGTCTAGCGAAGGAGCCGGCGCGGGGAGGACCCTGGGTGCTCGATAGATCATAAGCAAGTGTAGAAGCGTCGCGACGACGCCTTTCGGGGGGAGCGTCGGTATTTTCCCTGCTGAAAGTGTTTGCGCGTCCGTGTCTCTCGTGTTTTTGACAATGGCAGTGCTGTGGTAGTGTCAGCGACGCCGTCACTGGCAGCTTCGTTCGTTCCTCCTTGTCGACGTCTTCGCGCGAGGAGCGTCGCAAGTCCAGGGAGGGATATTAGGGATATTAGGGATACCAGGGGTGCCAGGGGTGCCAGATATCGACCTGTCTACGGGCCAGACCAAACCTTAACCAAGATGCCAGGATGTCAGAATGCCAGAATGTCAAACTACCAGACTGCATCCTGGACAGCGTTGTTCTTTTGGCTTGACATATCGATCGAGTCGGGAACGGCCTCTCGCAGTTCAGCGAACGCAGAGTCGCGTTTGACTTCTGGTCACTTTGTCGAGCTTCACCATCCAGTCCTCCAGGGACGATCTCCTTCCGGAGACCATACAAGTGGCTGCCATAATACTGGCTGCTTCTTTTTCGTTCGATATCTCGATTCTAAATGATTTGGCCGTTCGCCGAGTTTAGGGGAAACTTTCCGGAAAGCCTCCAAGGTTTATCTTCTCCCGAGGGAATGACGCAACGTCCGACCTTGAAATCTCGCAGCACAGGAGGATCTGCTTCCTGACGCAGCTCAACGATGTGTCGCTCCGCGATGGAGACGCTCCTTGAGGGAGGATATGGGGGGAGGGAGCGGGGAGGGTGGAGAATATGCGAGCTAAGGATTCCTGCAGGATGCAGATGGGCAGCACGTGCCCCGCCTCGGATATTACGACTTAACGCGTGCTGCAATTGCCGTGTGGTCTGCGGTCCTCGACGCTGGGCGTCGCATCGATCCGACGCCGACGACGTCCTTCGTACCGCGAGAACGTCGCTGACGACGACGTTTTGCACGAGATGCCATAGGATATTCGAGAGCGAGGAAGGCTCACTGAATATTCTCGACGGTGTTCGACGGGAAGGCGCGACGCCGGGGCGTCGGGACGTCGACGGGGCTCGTGTGAGAAGAGACGCCCAGAGAAAAGCGGCTTTGTCAAGGCTCTCTCGGTAGGGGCTCGCGTTTTCTAAGGCACTCCGTCAACACGAATACTTTGCTCTCTCTCTCTCTCTCTCTCTTATTGCTTTATCGTCCTTTTTTTCTTGCGAATAAACTTGCAACAGTGCTGCCAACGTTCCTTCGTTGATTCTTATTTTCTCAAGATTCTCAGCAGCAACTGATGTCCTGACAGGATCGAAGTCTCAAAGAAATTACAGGACCCGATGTAATCTGAGTTCCTGGCTGAAATTCAATATCGACGAAGCACAGTGTTGGAGATTTGGCTGAGCTGCCAACTGATCGCGGCGACCGAAACGGCGATGGAATTGCGCAACTAGTTGCACCACGTTTCACCAAGGATTTTCTTACTTCGCAGTAGGCAACGTAGAGAACCACCTTCTGGCATCGACCGAGGATACTGTGGAATCTACTATATCGATCCCGTCTACCCGACTTTGCTCGTGGAATTTCGTAGGTCGGTAAATTCATAGGTCTGCTCTATCCACTGGAATCGCAAGTTTGCTAAGTTCCGGTGCAATCGCACTACTCGCAGCACCTACTGCCAGGGTTCTCCCGTCTCCTCGTCCATCCGTTTCGAGAAAGAAGGAACTGCGAGCAATCTCCATAAAAACTAGTTTACGGATGGAAAGTGTGCTCCCGCGAGCAACAGCCTAGAGATCACCTTACTTTGTCTAATTGTAAGATCGACTGCAAGGTTTCTCGATCGGAATGAAATTGGAATGGCTCTGATGCTATAACGGCAGCTATTAAAGCGAGAAACTAAAGGCTCGCCGGAAGTCCCGAGGCAATTTTCTGGGTGCACTAGATTAGTAAATTTCGGCCAAATGCCTGCACGCATTAAAACACTCTGTTCGATGGCCGCGACAGGAATACCAAAGGATCGGTTGGTTGCTCGTGCGCGGGCTCGAGCGACGAATCGAGTGGGCACGTCACATCCGGAGGACAGGCACTCCTCTCCACTGCGATAGGCAAAGAGCTGCCGAAGGAAAGATACCAAAAGGCCATGATGACTAGAGTGAAACTCGGAGGAAATTACGGAATGCCTCGATTTCAATGAATTGGACCCTTCTAGTCGCTAACACCCAATTCCAGTTCCTAAGCAACGTTCCACCCACCATTCGGCGACTAGGAGTGAGGAATACAAGATTGTCTAGATTCTTAAAGGAAAACAACTTATTCTTTTCTAGCACTGCAACGACATCGCCTGTATACCTTTTAAATACGTGTCCGTTGACCCTGAAAAATCTGGAAAAACGTCACTGCTCCTAGCTACCCACTGTTGCCGAGTCAAGAGTGGGCAAAAAGATCGCCTGATAATAAATGATCAAAATATCGAATACAATCTGCGGCAGCTGGCTTGGAGCCTGATGACCCTTTACAGAAGCAATTGTCAACTGTTAGGCAGTCAGTAGTTACGATACATCTTTTCTATCTAATACATGTGCACAGCTGTAGGAGGAACGCGGTTGGTTTTCCGAGGTTACTGCAAACATGCTACACAGAAACGCAACAAGTACCGAAGACTACTTTCTAGCCTGCGGCCTCTTAACAATCTATCCCGCCTATCCCGCCTATCCTACTCGCTCGCTGCGACTGAGAAACAGCTTTTCCTCCAGCACCCGTATCGACACTTTCAGCTCTATAGATACTTGATACACGAAAAGATACACATGTATGGACCACAAGATCTCCAAGCAACCATAGAGTACAACCGTTTCAAACGAAATCTTCTCTTGTCTCGGGGATAGAACAACCGATTGGCAAACACGTTAAATAAGGAATCGCCGAAAAAGTTACGCAATCTTGCAGAATTACGCTGGGCGGAAGCATGTCCATGGCCCGTGCTCGGCAGGTACCCATCTAATCGGATAAGCCGATAAGCTCATAAATTAGTGAACTAGCGCGCTCGAGAAGACGTAATCTCGTTACACAGTTACTCCGGGAATTACGATATTCGTGTGTTCCAGGGCCTTGGGGCTGGTTCGCACGGTCCTAGCTTCGCACAAGAGAAAAGCCATCTGTCGCCGCTACAGTTGACAGTCAGAAAAGAGACTCGAGAAAAGAGCGTGATTTCACCAAACTTTTTCCTCGCTTTCTGTTCTGGACGTAATTCTGCGGCTGAGAGGACTCTCGCCGAGTCCACTGGACTCCGTGACACGCGAACCCTCCTCTGTGAGCCGCCGACTATTAAACCTCCAATTGGACATACCTCTCGTGCGTTTCTTACAGCGCAAAAATAGTTATTAATTTGCTGGCAGATTCAGTAATTGAAAGGAGAGTTGAAACAAGAATGTCAAAGTCTCCGTAAGAATTCGAAAGAACCAATAACGGCTGTATAGAAACACGGGAGGTTCCTGGAACACAGATAAATGTCGCATTCACGGGGGTTAATTGGCGCGTCTACCATCGAATTAACATTACGAAGTAGACAGAATGGAGCCATCAGAGAATAGAACAACGAGTGGGATACCTTCGCACGGAGCTACGTATTAGCAGGCGCTGGTTGCCATTCTGGAAGATTCTACGTGGAAGTGCTACGTGTATACACATACGTAAGATAGGTCCAGTTAAAGGGAGACGAGACTATGCAAAGAAGGTCAAAGTTCCTACGGCTGTTAATCTTGTAATTTTTGCCCAAGGAACAAAAGTGATATTACGGTAAAAGAGAATTGACTGACGAAACACAAAAAAAAAGAAGATTTCTGGAAAAGTGTCTAAAAACCCGTGGAGTCACGTGGACTAGAGGGAGTGTCCGGCTGAATTCGTTTATTAAAAAAGTTTCCATCCTCGTGAAGCGTATTCTCGAGAAACTTGGATGCCAGCTCATGAGAATCGGCTTGTCCCCTGATGCTTGTTCAGAGATCGGAAGCACCGGCTGCTTCCCCGTGCATTGGCATGTTCGAGAGGAAAGTCAAAGGTCGCCTGGATCAGGTTTGAATATTGGTATAGTCACCATGGAGATTTCTTAACGGTCAGACGAACCTGTGGAAAGCTACCGAGGGATGGCGGTGCATACCAAAGCCCGACTCACTTATCTTGTTAGAGTCCCTTAATAACGGCAGAACTAGTAGGAGGGTCTGGGTGCTCTGAACTCGAAAGCTAAAGAAAGGGGGAGGACGCGAACGTACAAACGAAATCAGTCCCAACTCCCAAGGGCCTGCTGGACTTTCCTCGGGCGGCTGCGGTTGCGTTTGCGCGGCTGTGAAAGCACAAGGCGAGGGACGAGAGCGACAAACACAAAAGCTTCGGACAAAAGCATATCCATGAACCGTATCCGGCTGAAACAATAGCATGGGCATGGGCATGGACATGGGCATGGGCGTGGGCCAGCAGCGGCAGCTCCCTTTTCCGAGCGAAAGAGTAAACAGAGCAACCAGGGTAGACTAATCGCGCAGATCTCTCGTGCGTGAGCACTCGCCTTTCTATACTATATTCTGGAGCTGTAGTATTCAAGTATTCATAATAGGAACGTGTGCGCCTGCCTTGTGCCTCTCTTTATTATTATTATATATTTATAAATTTATGTATATGGCTTAAGTGGCTCGTGGCAGGAGGATCGTCGAGGCGAATGCGACTAGACCGATGGAAGAATGGAAGAGTGCACTAATGCACCAATGCACGACTCTACGGAGCAGTGGATGGAGTCTGCAGTTACGTCCGCCTGACTTGCACCGGGTCTCATTCGAGTGCTTTCTTAAGTTTCCAAACTTCCCCGTCCAAGGACTCTGGAAAGTCCTTTGTTTAAGATCGTTGCTCTAAAACAGTGAGCTGCTCAAATACTTTTCAGCAATAAGTAGCGAGACTATGGAAAGTCCTGACGGACACGGAATATCGCGAAAATTGTGAAATGCCGAATATCGCGGGACA
This sequence comes from Cephus spinipes, assembly GCA_963971525.1. Taxonomy (NCBI): domain Eukaryota; kingdom Metazoa; phylum Arthropoda; class Insecta; order Hymenoptera; family Cephidae; genus Cephus; species Cephus spinipes. Next base: position 662,442 of record OZ020575.1, read on the forward strand.
GAATACCAAGAATTTACTGGATGATTCTAAGTCTTTTCTGGATCGCGAAGTCAGTGAAACTTTCGAAGCGAATTCGGAATGACTTCCTATTAGTTTGCCGATTTCAGCTTCCGTGTTTCCGACCCCTTGTATATTCGATTAAGTGCTTGTTTTTCTACGAGCGACGGGAAAGTATAATTCGGAGCCAGAAACTCGTTTTGGTTCTCGAGCACTTTTCTTGGCAAGGATTTTCACGCTCCGCATTGCGACGCAGCTAGGAGACACTCGTGGACACCCATCGACGCCCATCGACGCCCATCCACGTTTAGGAGCCGTCAAAACTCCAAGGAAAGTCCTAGAGGATTCGTCGGGGCACGTGGTCACTTGGTCACTGCGTGTCCGAGATAAGAGAGCCAGGTTCGTCAGGGAAGTAGGAATCAGGAGAGAAAAAGAGAAGAATGGAAAGGCGACCAAGTACGAGAAGAAGAAGAAGAAGAAGAAGAAGAAGAAGAAGGAAAAGAGGGAGTCGAGGACAAGTAATCTTTCGTGCAGTCGAGCTGCCAGGGAGCACCTACGGAATGCACTTGATAGCCTTGGCTTATACGACAGGTTTAGGTGTAGCTACACCAGCATCGACGTAGGAAAAGTCTTGACCGAGATGCATCCTCCTCCTCTCCATCGACCACGCTGCGCCCACTTTGTTTCTGGCTTTAATAATCTATACTCACATCCATTTTGCGAGCCTGTGCAGTCGGAGGAATAGTGCGGAACGAGAGACAGCGAAGGGCAAGAGGTTAAACGAGCAGCAGGAAATGGAGGAAGAAACGAAGCCAGATTTCGATTTCCTTTGCGCGCAGCTAACGAGCGACACAGGATGCGTCGTTCGTTCTGCCGGTTCTGCTACCCTCGCTCGCACTTCTACCCCTGTGCCTGTCCGCCCCCTCGAGGTTCGCGCAATGCGTAACAGCGTAAGCAGCTATCTAGTCCGACCGACCCTTCATGCGTCATCGAATCGCCATATCGATGGATAAACCAGAGTCTATTATTAGAGACAGGTGAAAAGGTTCGTGCCTACCTGTTTAGCCTGTCTCTTTGGCTCTTTTCAACGATTACCAGTCGCTCACAAAGGAGCATTGGAGCTCCATGCTTCCTTGCTACGAATGCAGCCTACAACGTTAAATCTCACGGATCGTACTACCGAGTATATTTCTACGATCCCAGTGGTCCTTTATCGTGAGAATATCGCAAACGTAATCAGTAAATGCTGCACGTAGTGCTACGTAAGCACGCTGCAAGCTATGACGTATATTAAATATTCTGCGTATGTGCGTAAACACGAACCTAAAGCCAAGCGAAGGGGTGGCGAGTGGGGTGTGTTGGCGAGCATGAACTGCGCAAGTAAAGTCAGTCCTCGAGTAGAACGTGTCTTGGAGAGGCCATCTTCTTACTGGATACAATGAAGAAGAGTCACCTAAAGCCTACGTTTTATTCGTGGATCGACTGTACGTGCGGCTTTACTAAATCTGTGCAGGTATTGGACCTACACGCACGTGGCTCAGGTGGCAGCATCGACAGAGGCTGCGACCTACCGAGATAAAGTGCGCTCGCTTCGTTTCACTGATAGGAAATCGATAATTCGCTTTGTAGCCAGGACTAGAAAAATAATCGATAGAGACACCAATGACATAGGCCGTAATCCGGAGGGTACGTGGAAAAGGCCGACATGGACGCAGAAGAGCAAAACGGGGCGTGAAGCAAAAAAAAAGTGAAAAAAAATAAATAAAATAAAAAACAGGAATGTGACAAAAGAAAAAAGCGAAATCGAGTAGGGATCCGATTTCAAAAGATTGTTGGGCTTGGCTGAAAAGACGTGCAGACTGTTCCTAAGCAGATACATGTGAATTGGACGCGAAGGGAATTTTCTCTCTTTAATTGACGTCGCACACTGCGCATGCAGTCAGGGCAGTATCGCAGGAATGTTCCGTGGGGGCAGCACCGGGGAAATTGGCTGCTAGACCTGGAGCGTTATGTGGGAAATAAGAAGGGACGGAGGAGGTTAAGGTGGTCATGGAGGATGAGGGGGGAGGCTGAGGACGGAAGTTCCGTTGGGGTGCAGAGTTCGTCCTGTCCACATGGTATCGTAATACGACACCTGTTTACTTCCAGTGTGACATAGGTGGTTACGACGCGGGAGAATAAGGCACGTGGCACGTGCACGCACGCGTGACATTCCGCGCCAGAAATTAATTCTACGATATAAAAGATATCGACAAGTCGTGTGGACAGCAACGAGGGACGTAAGAGGGGAAGCTGCGCGCCCTCGTGCGCGTCGATGCGGCTCCGCGGTTCCTTAGAAACGGACTACAAATAAGATTAGATTATACTAGGGTTAGGTTAGGTTAGGTTAGGTTAGGTTAGGTTAGGCTAGGCTAGGCTAGGTTAGGCTAGGTAGCTCTCGTTCTCTCACCGATCATCCTGAGTGATGGTGATGTCGGGCGGCGGCGGAGGAGGCGGTGCGCCGTCCGTGGCATCCAGCTTGCCGGTTTCTTTCGACGGTTCCTTCGACGCCAATCTCCTGGACGGATGAGCGTTCCCGAGCGTCGTCGGGCGTCGCTCTAACAGTACGAGCCAAGGAGTGCGCGACCGATATATTATCCTTGTCTCTTTCAGGGAAGCGATCTCTTCACTCTGCTTCACTCATCTCGTGGAGAGTGCACGAGAGAATTCAATAGGCTGCAGTTACGGGTAGGGTGCATTTGTTGGATATGCACTCGCGAGAGAGGATAGGCGAGCAAGCAAGAGAGAGAGAGAGAGAGAGGACGACAGCCCCAGGACACGCTAGGTAGGAGGCGCGATCCAAAGACGACGAGAGGATATCGATCCACCCTTTGAAGCTTCCTCGTAGAAACTTTCCGAAATCTTGACTCAGCCTCTCTCGGCTTCTCCACGATGTCCCGTAAGGTTTATCCGTGGCTCCGATTCTTCGGAAAAGTTAGAGGTGAAAGCGAACCGCGCGTGCGAGGAGGCTGCTCATGGACACGAAGGTGCCCAGCAGCAGAGGCACGTTGCGCGCGTGTACCCAGCCAGCACTCCTCTACTATTATCAACCCGGCAATTTACGATAGAGTTTGGCTCGTCGCCTTCTGCACGGGTCACTGATCGCAGAGGCTCTTCGTTATGCACGCTACGTCTCCTCCTTCTACGATTCGATTCCCGTTTGGTTTTATCGGTCAACTCGATCGGGTCGTACAGGCTCGCGACACTCTTTCGGCGACACGCACGACACGAAAGACGAACCCTCGAGGGTCTCTCTCAGACTGTACTTTATGGGCGCTGACAGAAGACACTCCCAAGACTGACACTCTCGATCGATTGCCCGATGACAATGACACTAGCACTTTTCAATTATAGAACGAACCGACGACACGGAAGAGCGCCTTTTCCTGCCTCGAAGCGAAGAAACGCAAATCTCTGGAATGCGACGCGACGCAAGGATAATCGCGAGTCGACTGTCGCCATTCACTACTCCGGACTCGACTCGACTCACAGCTACTCGCCAGTCGCCAGTCGGCACTCGACTCACTCGACTCACTCGACTTGACTCGAGAGACAGAGAGAGAGAGAGAGAGAGAGAGAGAGAGAGAGCGGAGCGCGCGTTCGCCTCGTACAGCTTTCCTCTCTCTCTCTTCCCTTCGCTCCCTGCCCGTCGGAGCGACTTTCTTCTCTCTCTCTCTCTCTCTCTCTCTCCCGCTGCCGAGTCCTCTCACTTGCCAGGAACGACTGCGAATCGGGCAGCTTCGTAAGTCCTCGGATATACAAGAGAGATGCCGACAGACCAATGACAGCCTCGCCAGCATTCAGCCAGCCGGCCGACGAGCAGACACGCTGAAAGCCGCGAGAGCTCCAGAGTCCTTACGCCATAGCGATCGCAGTTACCAGGATCACCACACCCTGTTCGTTCACCCTCCAAATGCTGGTCTGTTTACACTCCGGCCGAACATTCGAAAGGATCGATCGAGTCTGCTGGGACGAACAGCCGTCAATCGGGAATCGAAGTATCCAGTGGTTGCATGGAGTACGTGGATACAACGTGGACAGGTCCCAGGAGTCCAGGAAGGACCCCCCCGTTACCGGATGGGGAGGGGATTCGAGGGGATGCGAATGGCTCTCATTAGCCAGTAGATTAAATTCGAATTAATATGCCCGCTTGATATCGATTCGAGGATTCTCTGAATGTTATCGCATCCCTCGTCCTTTGCCATTATGTATAGAAAACGAACGAAGCCAGCAGGGATTTAATGCCGCGCAATACCCAGTTACAGGATTAATGAGGATTTCCGCAGGGAGTGGCGAGGGACGCGAGGTGAGGTGATGAGGCCATGAGGGTACTAACGAGCATAACCCTCTAGTGTCTAGTCTCTACACAATACGAATCCTCGGTACCTCCCCCACCTCCTCCAGTCTCCCCCCCATCTGCAGTACTACCACCATCACCATTGATTTTACTCCGCTTTGAATTCGCTTTTGTTTACTTCATATTCACTGGATAATGCCAACATAATGGCCCATCAAAAGTTTCATACAAATTCGCTGCTCAGACTTATCTCGGTGGCCTCCGTTCTTTGATCCCTATACGAAAGAACCTTTTATCGCTAAAACGTTTTCAGCCTGCGTCCTGTCCTTTCCGACTTATTGCCGAACTATCTGCTCCATTCAGGATCCGCGACACCGCGGTAACCCTCACCAGGAAGTAGGCAGGGAATCCGCAATAAGGACTGAGCGACCAGAGTGCAAATTCAAAGAAAAGTCCCGGGAAATAAGGGCGTAGCCCTGCCAGACGAAGGTGCAGCAAATTGAACGAACCTAATCGGAAGGGTATTGCGAGTACGTCGAGGGCGAGAGCACACTTGTCAAATGGAAGTGTGCAAGGGCAGATCGCTCGAGCAGAGTGGCTCTGTCAATTTCCATGATTTATAGCAAAGTGCAAAAAATCAAATGTGATACGGTGCTGATAAGGGAATGTGTTCTTACCTTGATCGAGGGAGGAACATGGATCCATCGATGAAGACGGAGCCAGACAGCAAGATGTACCAGCTGGTTGCGAGTTCGCCGGTGCTGAAAGCAAATTTGACGGATTATAACGAGACGGATTATAGTCTCTTATCAGTTATCACTCTCATCCAATTCCATTTATCTTTTAGTCTTTTCCCTTCCATATCTCTCCTGATGGGAGGCGTGCTCTTCTCGCGATTTCTCATGGGACTGAAAATCGTGGCGAATTCCGACGCCGACGCCGGACGTCGTCCAATGGAATTGGAGCAGCGTCTTACCAGATCCCTGAAGTCTACGGCGGCTGTGATGCACGAAATTTCTCATTCACGCGATTCTGTAATGCATTTTAAAGATTCCAAGTATCCTTCGTGAAATTCTCTAGTCGCAGCTAGATAGCGAATGGACCTGCTGCAGGAAGTTCCTCTGGTGAATCTAGAAAGGACTGTGCAGCCATTCTGAACGGTGCACGTACCGGAAGTCTCCGTCACCGTTAGAGAGAAAAGAGCACGTGAACTCCTCCCATGTGCAATTCTAAGTTACGCTGGCAACCTGCGCTACACGCGCACTTGCCTGCTTGTCGACCTAACTGGGATATGATTATACGTATTGCGAATTATTGCCTCGTGGGAAGGGAGAGTCTGGCAATCGTTTCGTAATCGATCTCATGTCGAATACACTCGAGAGAATTATGAAAAAGATAAATGTCAAGGGTAAGCAGCTTCTGGGGCAAATATGCTATAATTTTTTAAAATTTAAGAATTTTATAGGACCACTCATTAGCGCAAACGGTATAAATTCACGAGGTCAACAGGTTTTAGTCGTTCTTATTTTTTTATTTCTATTTTCATATTTCTCTATATTCATAGATTTAGTTAACGATACAAGACGATCAACGAGAGATTGAATTTTCAGGACTGGATCCGTTACGGATGTCTCGCAATTTTGAAACATACGGTAAAAGAACGTTCGCACGGACCACCACACGTACAGAACACGTGTTCGCTCCGACAACCGAGTTTTTCGTAATACTCAAACGATTCCTGCACCTGGATTTCATCTTGAAACCTCCAAAATTCGATAAAAGAAACTAAGAACTGCTAGTTACCGATCGAGTATTCTCTCCTCGGCTAAGCTCTTGCAGAGCAGTCGGTTATGTACCGTCGCCAATGTGCGGTCGATAAAACAGATTTCTAGCAGTCTAGCATAAGAGAGCGCTATTCTACAGTTCCAGTGGCATTTGACGGTTAACGGGGTAACCAGTTAAACAGTCGTTGCGTGAGAAGGTACTGACGTACTTATCAGGACGCATTAGATTACCCGATTAGAAACAAGAGTGAAAAGCTTTATACTTACTAGTACAGCACATGGTTGGCATGATGTCTCTCGTACCGCACGATCTTACAGAGTCCCCGTAATATGGAGTCTCTACAGGGTCGCAGGGCTTCCAGTCCATGCAGTCCGTAGTATATGATCTGCAAATCCTGCAAAGAATCGCACGAGACCGTAGAAAAAGGTCGTTCGCGCCACGCAATGTCGCGTGGGACAAGGCACAATTCCCGAGAGTAGGAGTAACGACTACGCACGATACGCGTTGGGGGCAGCACACGACGTAGGACGCTTCGATAACGGATTGGAGTTTCAACTGTACATGCGTTGAGGTGATTTATTTAAGGAATTACTACAATTTTCTTTTTGTTGGATTCAAGTTAACAGCCGTTCAAGTGTCGTATCCGTAATTCGTATGCCAATATGTATCCATATTGCTTTGTATCTCATTATAAGACACCCGAAGCGCAATTAGATTAACGATGAAAAAGAACAAGTGATTTGAGGCAAAAAGTGTAGTTCAATGTATATATATAGTGATTGTGGGATAAATTCGAATCTTGGGAAAACCGAGTGTGTCGAATAAGTTGATGCGACGCAACGCGCTGGTCGCGCATGATTTACGAAAGGCTCGCTCTCCGGGTATCTACCGTTACAAGAAGGAAGATTGTAGGTGTTAGACTGGTAGTTGGAGTGATTGATAATTATTAACTGGTAGGGAGGAGCCAGGAATTTCGGCAGTATACATGTATGTACTCTTTTTGTATATGGAGAACCTAACTAGAGAGACATGCTTTGGCAGCATTTCCTATCGTGGATTATCCTGAGGATCCAGGACACGTCGCGGACCGGATATCGTATATGTATACGTATCGCAGGTGTCACTTGGGGAAATCGTGCCAACGCTTTCTTTGATTTTCAGCAGCACATCGATGAGGCATATTCGGTCGAAGATCTCGATTATTATTACGAAAGACTTTAGGACTTTCACCTGAAAATTCATAGCCACGTAAGGGCTAAGCAAATAATAAGTGTCTCGAGTAGTTAAATTCCCCGGAAACAGCGACTGCCCCCCAATGTAAAAGAGCACTTTCATTTTCGCTCGGCAAGAAATTTTCTAGCAGTTTCAAACTTTCGATCCTACTTACCCCGTATAAAAGAGCAAAGGCTATAGTATATTCTGGGTATATCTATAGATGTAGGCATGGATGATGCAGTGCGCTTCCGGGGCAAGCCTCGCGTATTCAGAAAACGATTCACGGCGGCCATCACGGTAATTGCTAATTAGTAGGGAGCAATAAACGAAGGGTCGTGGAACAAGGTGAACCTCGGTAAAGTCGTAGCCCGAATAAAAGAAGGAGAGGAGATGAAAGGGGAAAACTGCACAAAGGCAAAAGAAGAGTATAAATGGAGGAATGAGTGGATGTCGTTGTACAGTAGGTTGTTGAGTTGTCTCACCTGCAACGTTCGCCTGTCTGGATCGCGGCAAAGAGCCCGGACGAAATGAGGATCCAAGTATTCCGTCATAATAGCCAGCGACAATCCAATTACGCAGAGTAACTCTAACGTAGAATAAGATCAGCCGATATTCCTAGGAGACGTGGGAACCATTGTCCAAATGATTACTCGGAACTGCCAACTCCTCTATCGGGCCACACTCTTCACTCTTCACCTTTCACTGCACTTCACATTTCACCGAAACACTCGAACTGCCCTCTTGTTCGCTCACTATAGGAATGACGGTCGCCACTGAAATTAGCCCTGATTTATCATGAATCGCACTTTTCTGCTCGACCGTTGCAAAGTGGCACGACACTGTTGTGAGAGTTTCGTTACTCGATGTCCTAGCTGTAGGTCGATACGAAATCCAATAAAACCGGACTGGAGTCTTCGTTAAGAGCATTCGAGAGTGCCGAGAGAAACATCATTTTTGAAGATGAATCTCCGCGATTTCTATCGGCCGACTCTTCCGCTCTCCTGCTTCTTTCCTGCGTCCCATTGGCTGATCGACAACTAATACCACTCTCTGCAACAGAAAATCATCGTGGAGAATCAGTCTCGGGGGAAAAAGTCCAACTGAAAAGTCGACAGGGTAGTCTGACAGTCTGCCGGCTGTCGAGTATAACGGGCAAGCGGCATAACGTTCCGATCGTAAGACGAGAGAAACCAAAGTCGATAAATCGTAAAGAATTTTAAAATCCTCAGAACCTCAAAATCCTGCACCGTGGAGCGAGGCTGAAGAAGGAGAGAGAACCGGAGAGAAGAAGGAAGGAGCTGAGGGATAAAGGACGAATGGAAGAAAACGAGTCTAAGGGCGTCAGGGCGATATCGACCAAACTGAAGTGTATCTTGAGAAAGAAAGATAGGGATTGCGAAGGGCAGGAAGGAAATTCCAGGAAAGGGGAAGAGGGAATATAGAAGCGGAGTAAGACTAAGGGGTTCGGCCGAGGGCCGCCTGATGCGCAGCTTGCTAGTCGAGTTCGTCGAGTTCGTCGGGTTAGGTTCATCACCCGACCTTGGATAAGTGACGTCAGGCGAGGCACATACCTACCTTGGAAGCTGCGAGTGGAGGTCGCGTACCGGAGGACCAGCAGAGAGTGCCGGCTGATTCCGCTCCTTCTTCTTCCTACTCTCCGGCTCGAGTTTCTCGGGCGGACAACGCGCTCCCCATTAACTGTTAAGTACTATCTTACAGTACAGAGAGTTCGATATTAATTGACTGCCGCATTTTCTGCTCCTTTCACGATCCCAGAGGGGTAGGGAGAATAACAGGCAGAAGAGGCCCCCCTCCTACCTGGCATCACTTCGACTCAACGAATATTCCATTCGAAAGACTCCGAAGCGTTTTTCATGGTTCACGATCTTATTTCTATATGATACCGATCTTCCGAGGGGATCCTCCAGTAGTGAACCGAACCACGTAATAGGTTCGTGCAAGCGTATCGTTAGTTCTCGTTACGGTCGTTACTCCACCGGCCATGTCTACCACCACTACGGTTCCCTGCTACATGCCCAGATGATGCCACCCTTACTTCCTTACACTTCCAAGGATCTAAATACTCACGTGGCCATGAGTGCAAATGCACAAGTTAGCGCTGCCGTTACTTGGGCATCCTGTCTATTTCTGCTACGCTCCGCGAATAGGTGTGCTTCTCGCGTATTGAGCGAATTCAAATAGAAATACGAAACTGGCAGCACTGAGTCAAAAAGTGTCGTCGCGTTGGTCCGCCGGGACTAAAAGTTCAGATCGGACTGGACTTGACTGTTCTTCGTTATTCCGCAGTGATCCCGTGTCTTCCCGTGTCTGCCCTCGCGTCTCCTCGTGTTGCGCAGCACGTTACTCCAAGTCACTGGTAAAAATATCTCCGGGATATAGGCCACTCTATTTTACGGGACGGAACGGCGACGCAGAAAGTATCGAATCATGAATTCTTTAGTCATAGAGCAGTTGACTTCCTCCATCGGGCGACTCATTTATTTATAACTGTTTATAATTTGGAATCCATTAACGTCCCGACCCGACCAGTTTGTTCTGATCGATTGCTTGACTTTCGTGGATCATCGCTATAGCTCAGGCTCCACGTAAATAAATCTACGCTCTGGCAGCAACAGTCGCGCTGTTATTAACATACTGTCTAGCATCTAGCAAAGATCGACTATGACTTAGACTCTAATCGTTCGGCCTCTCGCAAAGGAGACATTGGTTCCGATAACATTTGACATTTAACGGAATGCGGGTCGACGATATCGAACTTCCATGTTGTCGTTGACGACTTTCTGGCAATTTTTACTGGAGGCGTCGGAGCGTCTTTCGGCTGACCCAGTTTCGACTTGAACGTAATAAACGTACTCGTTTCGTAAGTTCCCAGAGTTTCCCTGGCAGTGCAGACTGCAGCCCAGATAGCTATGGGGACTACGGAGCAGCATTTTCCTCCACTCGTGGAAACCAACTGAAGAACGCGCGCAATAATCTTTTACCAAGCGAATCCGTGCAGTCGGCTGGGCGTGACATTCGAAACGAGACAAAGGATTCCAAAATTCTGCACGCGGCCTCTGCTCTTCCAAGTGAAGTTTCCTGTACGGTTCCTCACAGTGGGTTCGTGTCACTCTACGCATCATGCGTAAATGCCTGGACGCGAGTAGCGTAACCACTAAATGGCAATGGAACAGGAACGGGAACAGGAACGGGATCAAGTAGCTGGATGACGGGTCGAGGCGTCCTGGTGACTCGGAGTTCCTCTCTATGAAAGCGACAGATGGAAAAGCGTCCCCGATTCCTAATCGAACGACTCGCAAACTTCCTCGGATGACAGGATGCCGGAAGGTCCGGGCGAAGGGCGAATGGAACGAAATGTCATTCTCCGGGAATTTCCGACAACTTTTTCATTTTCACTCTGACAGATAGGAAAGTCGGGTGCTCCGAAGTTGGACGCGTTTCTTTGACTTTCAGTCTTGAGATAGAAGATGGAAGAGCAAGCAAATGTTTGATGTTGCGTGGAAGGACTCAAATTTCAATGACTCATCTATCACGTGTATTGGACAGTCGCTAAGGGCTAGTTTCTAATGGCACTGCAAGTTCGCATTAGCGAAACGGTAATGCCCCAGCCGGTAGGCTCAGGGTAAGTGCAGGGATCGATGTGGAACCTGCGAAGATGAAGTAAAAAGGGAGAGGACAAAGTCCAGTCGATAAACCGGATAAGTCGAAGCCATCGGAAGAACCTTGGCCTAGCTTCGTCAACGAGATTAGAAGCGACATTACGGGAACGCAGAACGGGAACAGCCGCGCCATAATACATCCTCATTAGCCCTCGGATCGGCAACACGTCCCTCTCGGGAGCGTTTAACTACGCACTTTTTACATCCATCTATTAATTCGACTTTGCCCGTTCTCTCCAGGACCGCGTCGATCCCTTCCTGCCGGCCGCCTGCCTACATGCCCGTCATCCTGTCATCCTCCCACATGCATGCACGCTCGCCTATATGCTTAGAGCTTTGGAACAGTAGGGGGAGAGAGAGAGAGAGAGAGAGAGAGGTGCGCCCCGTCCCCAGCCGGCTATTATTTCGCCGCAGAGAATTTGATCCAGAAAGCAAGGGTGCACTCTGGCATCCCTTAACCCCAGGAGTGTGCACTTCTGGAGTCACCCTCGGGAAGCAGCGACAGCACTTCGTTCTCGCGGTTGCCACTTTCAACTGGTCTACTGCGCCGCACCGTGAGGAGCCACTCTGGGACAACGAAGCACGCGGCTGCTGCACAGGTGTAAAGATCCACGTGGAGACGTGGACGGTGCATGTGTCAAATTCAGCTAAGAATCTTTCTTCCATTTGTTCGGGCGACCCCACGGCGCAGAGACCTTATGCACTTTGAAGAGACTGCATCCGATTCCCTTTCAAGATGAAAAGTCGCCGAGGACTTCTAATCTTCTGCTGGAAGTTGCCGGCGTGGAGGAGATTGAAGAGCGGAGAACGAATATGAATAAAAAGAAGGTGAAGGGTACCTGAGAAGTGTGGGTCCTGTAGGCCGGCACTGTCACTACACCGGTACAGGCGTCGAGTGGAAGAGTGGAAGAGTGGAATAATGGAGGAGTGCGTGGGATAGTTCTCATCGCACTTATTATCGCTGTTTCACTGGCGTACGCATTCCACGGAACGTAATAACCACTCGTGGCACGCACTGCGTGCGTTTCTACGCACCGACTGATCCACTCACTGCGAAGCAAGTTCAGCACAGTCCTTGCTCTCCATCCTTGCGTCGCACGCCGATGTGTTTACCGTACCGATTTCTGCCTTACAAATCGCAATCGGTTTTCACGAACAATACGGAACTCAGGCCAACGAAATAATAGAGAGAGCATGGGAATATTATTAACCTCTAAAAAAAGCAATTCCAGAATGCTCTAATGCGAAACCCGATCGATAAGTCCAATAGCGCGATGGCCTCGAAGCCGTCAATTATAATTTGGCGACAAGTATTTTGGGAAAACGCCGAAGATGAGAACGAACGGAGGATCGATCTACCAACCTAACAGCGTCCGGATAATCGAAAGAGGAGGCACCGGTAAAGCTTCGTGCGCGTCTCGCGTTTCAAGGTGGAACGTATGTCAGCCTCGGGCACGGGACTCTCCATATGGTGCCTATAGTCCACGGTACATGCTGTATATGGCTTCTGTTCGGAAATGGCTCGAGAGCATTCTCCAGTTTTGCTGCAGGTATCTTGCATCCGCAGTGTCTCTTAGATGCCTTCTTCATCCTGCGCTACCATTCGTTTCCGCTTTTACTCGCCTAACTAAGGCGACTAAGATAGGCGCACTGTAGGTTAATTCTCTTTGAAATTCTAGATCGATAACCAGAGCTTAGTACATCTATACATCTATACCTTTATACCTTTAGACACGAACGCTGTAGACTTCTGTTGGGTAGATATATGGCTGGTAGACATGTAGCGTCTACCTGCCCTCGATCGAATCACCTGCAGGCAACGTGGCGTAATTACCCTAAGTGTATATCCATTGTGCGTGTAGGTTGGTGCGTAGAACTTGTCCACATTTCAAATTTTTTCTTTTTCCTTTTTTTTTTTTAATTCCAATAAACCGAACGCCTGGAATCCTAAAATCAATATACCGTATCGAATATATGTATATATAGGTATTTTGCCTTCTCCTACGATGAAATTAATAGGATTTCTGAGTACCGTATTTCGATTATGTCATTTCTGAAAAGCAATTTAGTATCGGTTTTTTTAAAAGCATATTTTGCATTGAGTAAACGAGATACAGATATAACTGGCTATTTGAGGTACCGTATTCTCGTTAAATCGAGGAATTAAAAAATTTTTTTTTATATCAAACGACGGAAAAACGTGCGTGTTTTCAATTCATTTGTCCATAATGCGTCTGCGTTATGCGTAATGTAAATAATGAGACAAGACTTCATTCTCGTGATTATTCGTCATCGAGCAGTCAGGCTGGCGATAGATAAAAAGGAAATGTACGTGCGGAAACAGTCCTCGCGGTCTCGATCGATCACTCGGGTATAGAAATAATTATTCCATCCGACGTGTCTTCATTGACGTCGAGCGTCGAGCGTCGCGCGACAACCAACGGAACGTATACGTGGCCGTGCATATTTAGCCAATGCCACTTCCGCCTGCTTCCGCCTCTCCCGAGAGGCCGAAGGCTCGCGGCGAGAAAGCACGCGAGCCTATAGAAAAAGAGAACTAGGGGGTTCGTCATCTGCGCTATCAGTGACAGCCACGACAGCATCAAAAGCAACGTCACGATCAGCATTTCCCACCCGCGTACCGAGTAATTAAAGGAGGAATATATGCGTCCTCGCGCCTCGGAAATTGCCACCTAAGCGAGAAAGTCATCGGCCTCTCCTCTCTCTCTCTCTCTCTCTCTATTCTTGTCTCTCTCTCTCTCACCTCGTTTTTTTCACTCTCCGAGATTTTATCGATTCTTCAGCCCTTAATTGCCAGACGAAAATCCTCCGAAGCTTCGTTCGACACTTTTTATTTTTTTTCATCATCCCCTGAGCTGCCACCCACGTACCCACCTAATTGCACAACGTAGTGTAATAGTCTCGGTGTAAGTGAAGGAGGATTCCAAGAGCGAAGCGCGAGAGGAGATCCTTCCCTCGGGGCTAATCCTCTCCCTTCACTGATTCGTCTCGAAATCAGGAAATTGCCGTGAAATTGCACGAAAAGTGACGATGGGTTCGTCCTGGAAACAGCACACACGTGTTCCGTACCCGCGGTAGGTAGTACACGATATCCCATCCTGATGGATCCTCTCGAGGAAGTTGCATGGTCAGGCTAGGAAGTTTGGTATGCGTGAGACCGGAAGAAGTCAGTCACGTGTTTACCGGAAATTTCTGGCCCGAGAGACCAACGTAGATTTTATACCTGCTTGGATCTTTCGATCGTTGTTTCTCTCGTGGTGATATCATCGTTTGGGAATCGCAAAGGCGTCGAATCGATCAGCTGGCCGGAAATCATCCGAATCGATCCTCGTCGGCGAACTTACGTCAGGCGTACCTTGTTTTTCACCCTTCGATTTTTTCACTTCGCGTTCTCACGCTATTCCACGCAGATGTTCACTTATTCGACTATTCCGAACGTATGTTCCCAATATTCCCACGTAAACCATAGTGGTATTATTAAATAAATAGTACGAGAAGTAAGCACGTATAGAGTTATAATAATTATCAAAAATTACGTAATCGCGTAACACGTGGGATGACTGTATGTATATTGACTCTCTTCGCTTTGGTCCCACCAACGACTATATCTGATATACATAAATTTGGCGGTAGACTATGGTACGATGGATGTGTGTATATATAGATAAATTCGCGCGAGGCCGAGCGCACGTGTCATGCGTGGGATCGGTTTTTAGGTGTTACTGGCTCTCCAAGTCTACAGTCAAATAAAAGTTGTATGCTAAGCAGTAGATAGTAGGCAGGTCGACTACAAGGTCGACTCCTTAAAAATTCTCTCGCTTCAGTGATACTCCTTGTGCGAATAAGACAGCGAGCCAGTGTTTTTCTAGCGTGGCGATTTAAATCGTCAGGAGAATGGCGATCGAGCGAGTTCGAAGTAAAATGGAACGGCAAGCCGCGAAAGACTTGCAGCTCGCGTGAGTTTACGTAAATCGTGAACTGGCACGTGCTGAGAATAGTTCAAGATAGCGAATGGTATTAATGGCGCTGCTGGTGCTACCGGTCGTTCTGTTGGCACTACTGGCATAATAGTGCAACTGCTGCCAGGAACCTTCAGCAAAGGATGGAAACCTGGTCAACGTCCACGCTGGATGGACAGGTGGTGCCATGTAGACGGTGTGGGTTGGTCGTTTTATAACGGAAAAATGCAAGCTGCGGGTTCCCATTTGGGTTCAGAAGGAGGAAGGGAGGGGGGGCCGAGGTTTCCATATGTGCAGAAGGTAGTAGAAATTTTGTTAGAAAATATTTAAAAACATCCCTCGGCGGCCGATGGATTTGACATTTTACAGGGACACGGATGAACGTTGCGCAGTGATCCGAGTAATTGTATAATAATGAAGTTTGACGTGGGAAGGGTGAGGAGGGTGAAGAGGGGGGAAGGGAGTAGCAAAGCACAAGGACGAAGGATAAGAGCGACAAGGTGGCGAAGGCGAATTCGAAGTCGAAGGCGAAGGCGAAGGCGAAGGTAGCCGTTAAGGTGAAGTGGAGAAGAGAATATTCGCTGGAGGGCCTTGTTACGCGGTGCACCGTCGGCAGGAAATTACTGAAACGCAACTAAAAAAATGTACTTCCGTTAGGCTGTCCTTGTAGCAGCTATTCTCCCCCCACGGATTTACCTGTGTACCTTGCCACCCATTACACTCCTCTAGGTAAAACGTGCATACTTGACATACGTAGATATATATCTATATATAGCGTGTAACCTGTATCTATATATGCCCAGTATATGGATGTACATATGTATGCGCATAAAAAGGAATCGCGCCGGATTCTCGAGTTCCTTCGAGTTCTCCCCAGCGTGACGAACTCTATAATCGATTCGATCGCGTTTCCTTAATGTCGTCATCGGCCAACCCACCCATTAGCATTCGACATGGAAGAGAGACCGATCGGTAAACTCAGCTGTTTCCTTTGATATCGGAAAAAGATTTGAAAAAATGAAAGAAGGACGAGCGAAAAGCAAACAGATATTTTCCGCTTATTGATTCGTCCTAACCAAAGTTTTTGAAAGCGAATGGAAGGAGAAAGGAGAGGGACAAAAGATATCGAGTAATCGGAACTTGCCGAAGGGACTTACCGGAAATGAAGGTCGAAGAAAAGATGGGGGAGAGGTAATGGAGAAATGCCAAAGCACAAGAGAAGTCCGTTTCGAAAGCAGGCGGGCTAGAAGCGTAATTTCGTATTTCTCGGGCGACGAAGCGCGAACGCCAGACGGCATTGTCTACGTGCATTACGTAAATGAGGGTAGCCCTGGCCATTGTATTCGATCCGCGTGAGGCGGTGTCCTTCCGCTTCTAATCACCGCCTAAAGAGAAAAGTGTTTCTTTGCTGTTACACCGCGTTACCTTCGCCTCCGCGCACAACCTCCGAGCCACCTCCCATATCACACTTCTCCCTTCTTCTTCCTTGCACTTTTTCATTTCAAGCTAATTTGCATACTGCGAATTAAAGGATCCGCCATCTTACAGGTCGAAAGGTCTATGACGCGCCCTTGCGGTCGCTCCTGTCCGACAATAAATAGCCTGGGAGGCTCCCATTCATTTCCCCGAATTGACTTCGATACGAAGGCATGCTCTTCATTCATGGCTCCGAGATATTTCTATAGGAAAGTGGCGTTACCACCTGCCAGAGGAGTCACTTCACTGAGGTTGAAGATGAGAATGAGAGGAGCGGGAGGAGAATCGTGCCCGTCGTAGCATCCTGCCCCGTTGGCCCGTTCTCTATCCCATTATTTCCATGGCGGTTCAGGAGAGAGGCCACTTAGCCCCACCATAGCCTACCCCACGCGGTTGCACGCTGCCATAGATGACTTTCCCCGTGGATTCGTTTAGCCAATACATTTGATTCAATGCGATATAACCTGAACCGGCCGACTTCCGTGACCCGAGTTACCTTTACGTTTACGGTTGCAGGGACCGCAATGAAAATAGCAAGCGAATCGATCGATCCTTCGATTGCTCCTCTAACTATTGTACTGCTGCTGCTCTCCTATTTCTCCACCAGTTATCGCATTAAGCTGACTATGGGATTCAAATAGCGATTCTACGATTTTCTCGTCTTTTTTTAGAAACTTCAGAAGAGTCATTTTGCTGCCAATACGATGTGTGTTTACCTACGCTCTCCGGCGGGCCACAGGAGCGAACAGTTTTTTCGGTCCTCGGGTGAAACAGGTATTCGGGATGAAGGGATGGCGACGGCTCGCGGGGTTCAGAGGCTCACGGAGACTTCACTGGGAATTCAAAGCGCTAAGAGGAATTATTGCCGTAACGCCAACGGCTAACCACGACACGAGTCTTCAACGGAATCAAAGGAACTTCGAAAGACACCGGTTACGAGGGACGCATTCCTCAAACACTACGTATAGTAACTCCAAAACACGAAGACCAATGTCTCCCATGGAAGATCGCCGAGGTAGTCAGGTGTTGTGCTGGATGAAACCGTTACCGCCAGCAGGCAGTCTTGCTCTTATAAGTTTCCAGAGAGCAAGAGAGACACACGATGTCCTGTCGAGAGGCTGGTTGGCGCGCGCCTTGCCATCCGCGCAGTTTAAAACTTCTTTGATTGTGAGTCTACTTACTTTACTTTCGCCGAGAATTCCTTCTTCGATCTCTCGATATAATCCACGTATTGGCACTGCACACTCATTCGGCACACATGTTCTACGCCATTGTCACTGCAGGCTACTTGATACCTTCCGATGAGATAACAACGTGCATGTCAAGACACAAAAACGCGAAGAGCGCGATTCAAGAGCGGCGAGAATCGCTTCGCGTGGCCGGCAGCCGACTCGAGGAGACTCGAGGAGACTCGTCGCGACGCTCTATTCTCCCACCACCCGACGCTGCTATGCGTACCCACCACGCCGCTCTGCTCTATTATATCTCCAGCTCACTCTATTCTACTATACTCCAGTTGACTCCGGTATTCCGTCGCGCAACCTATAGTCACTGTATGGCGTTTATATGCGCCAGTACCGACGTCGACGCCACCCATACTCTTGGCCTCCTCGAACGGACTATAGTGCAATCTTTTCCAACAGTCTACCCGTTTCAACAGCCTTAGTATAGTCGCAGCTATAGTAGTACTACGGCAGCAGTAGCAAGCAGTACTTTGGACGTTACCGACAGGCCCAAGGCAATAACATCAAACATCATCCACTGCTGCATCTACCTGTTCGTGTCCAGTTCCAATCTGCAGGGAACAGTTCTGTAATCATTCTGCTAGTCAACTCGAGATGAGGATCTCTATGATATCTTGGTCTCACCAATTATGCATTTTTTTTTTCAAGATTCTGCAGAATTGACATAGGATTGACACTTCTAAATTTGGGTAGAGGCGTGGGCGGGTTATATTTTTTGCGAATTTGGATACGTGGGGTGCTGAGAAACGTCACAGGATGAATTTCGGATGTATTTGGGTTAATCGTGCTGGGTTAACGTCATAGATTATGGATACACATTTTGTAAAAGATCCATTCGTTTATTTATTTAATAAATATACGCTGCGAAAAACGTCACGTGGATCGCTTCACTTGAATGTCTCCATTCTCTACATTTTCTTCTCGTCTCAATTCGTAAATCTGAAACAAAGTTAAACTGCTAAATAATGTTCTGTTCTCTGTTAACGATTCTTGGAAGTGACAGCCACATCTATGCTTACCTGAATGTATGCTTCCGTTAAAGTGATCATTTGAGGTAGAATCTGTGTCACGTGTAAATCTTGCATTTCGTACCACTGACCAGTTGCTCTATGCAGTATGTGGACTCTGTACGTACCTTGACCAGGTTCACCATCGTGTACGATATTAGCCACCAAGTCGTAAGTTGTATACGGATGTTTTGCTTTTACTTCGGATGTCAAAATGTCACCAAAATCTACGTTTCTGATAAAAATATACCGAATTATTAACACTAAACCTACCAACGTTTTAGAAACCCCATTTTGGTTTTAACTATCAAATGACTCGTCGATAATACGTTTAGTGTTAAGAATAATACTCAAATATTCACACAAGAAACTTACTTAACCGGGAAGTTTACTATGGTAGGATTCTTCTCAACAAAAAATGTATTTTTTGTGAATCTCTGGAAACAAAAATGTGTTAAGGGTTGCCTGATCTATAGGCAATCTATATATATATCTATAACGAAGCACTACACAAAATTATACCTTTATATAAAGTATGAGATATGGCGGTAATTCGGTGATTTCAAAACGTTTCATGAAATTCTCCTTGTAAGTTTTATATTCCTTTTCGGCCACAGCGTTGAACTTGTTTAGTAATGTATACAAGTTGACCTAAATTTGGGTAAAGTATAAATTATTACTCTCCGCGTCAAGAAAAAGCCTAATATTCACCTGTGGAATGATATTTTCGGTAAACTGGTCTTTAAACAATGGTGGTGGTGGAAGGTCGCACGTTAAATACAAAAATGGACTCTCAGTGACCGTTTCGCCATATTCCACTGTATTGAGTAATTCACTTCTCTGACTCTCTTCTAACTCAAGAGGAGGAATCTTACGAGTGTATATCCGCATGTGACCCAAGAACGTTTTGTAGATTATACTAGAATCTCGTTTTTTAGTGCCATTGAGTGCCAAATGCAAAGCGTTTAAGAACCAAGAGAGGAAATCGACAGGATCACCTAAATAATAACAGATGGATATTCATTTCTGTTTAATTTTCCTTGAAATTAAAATAATGAAGTAACCTTGCTCTGTAAATTGAAATCGCTTTTTGCTCCACAAAACGACTGCCTGGAGCATCTCGTGTGGACTAACGTGAGCCTTAAAATTTCTTGGATTCCACAATTTTCGCATAAGCTCTCCAAATCTTTGAACTAATAAATAGGATGAATCTCCCGGTGGCCTCTTCACATGAGAGTAATTTGATTCACGTAAAAAAAAGTCTCTTAATGGTGTAACGTGTGACAAAGCCTGTGAATTTAAAAAGGAACAAATTTTTTCCCTTGTTTCTCTTATTTATCGTATTCGTGAATATTACCTGTAAAATAACGTTGCAGTAATCGTTGGCTTTGATGTTATTTAAACCTACAATACCTGGAGAATACATGGAGCCATCAATGGCTCTAGAGAGTTTGTCACTCTTATCAAGTTGAGTAATTTGAAATCTATCAAACGTTGGATTTAGAACATATTTAATATCATCCAGTGATGAATCTATAAATTGATTGATTATTATCGAAAGCTGGTGGAATGTTGAAAATTATAGATGTACAGTTTATGCTTTTCACATACCAACAATTTCATAATTATCTGGTAGACAGTAGAATTTCAATGTATGAAGATTCAGAAAAACATGATGGCTTTCAGCCACACTGTGAGTATAGGCATACGTGTTGGTTCCTCTACCCTGAAAATATTTACCGCATACAAGACATGCATACACATTGATTCTAGAGAGAGAAACGGAACACAATTTTTCAAAATCAAAATCCAGAAATTGACGATTGATGGTATCCAGGTAAGGACATAAGCGTGGAGCATCCATCCTGTATTTCACTGTTTTACCATTCTCTGAAATAAACACAATTACTAAATCAATGTTCTTTACATATTTTATAAAACAATTAACTTTATGAATGAGAAAATAGTTATTTGAAAACCAAAATAGAAAGAAGCCGGTTAAAACCAAGAAAGTAACCTCAATGGGAACTATATTATGCATTTGTTATGCAAGTTCTTTTGCCTAATGCATATTATCTTATATCACTGCTTCATAAATTTCTTTCAAGGATATTTGTAATACTTACTATCATTTTCTTCATCCGACTCACTTCCATGTTCCACCAGCTTCCTTTTTAAATTATTCTCTTGTGTATTAACCGCCATGTTCTAAAGCAACTGAAGGAATCGAAGCAAACCGAAGAAGACAATGAGAAGTAATGGTATTATGACACGTGGACTACGCCACTGAGCATAGAGAGTAGAGAGACGTAAATACACACTGGCGTAAAATCCTGTAGAACGAAGAAAAAAATCATTTGGAGATAATCGTCACTGATCGTCACGAGTCGTCATAAATTCAAGGGAAGATGAGTAAAAGGAAAGCTCCGAGCAGTTCAAATAATCCAAATTATGATCTCTGCGAGTTTCTTACAGGTAATTTTGAATTAACCAAGTATTGCGCATTAAAAATGGTTTTTATTTCAGCGTACGTATAAATGTTTGTTACATTATATTATGTTATATGTCAATTTTTTATAATATTAATATATTATTACCAGCTAATTTTTCAAATCATTCTATTTTAACTTTTTTCCAGAACTTGCTAACTATGAACGTAATGTAAGCAAAAATGTTTACAAATATAATGCATATCGAAAAGCGGCTAGTAGCTTGAGCGCACTTCCTCAAAGAGTTAAAAGCGGTGAAGAAGCTAAAAAATTACCTGGCATTGGAGAAAAAATTGCCAAAAAGATAGATGAGTTTCTAGAAACTGGAAAGCTGCGCAAACTGGAAGAAGTAATAAATATATATCCCATTTTTTTTTTATAATAAGGCAAAATTAATTTGTATATCTTGTATAATTTCAGATTAACAAGGATGAAAATAACATTGCTATTAATTTGTTGACAAGAGTCTCTGGTATTGGACCATCGAAAGCAAAGGAATTAGTTAATAGTGGTGTCAAAACTATAGAAGATCTTAAGCAAGTTCAAGATAAGCTAACACATCATCAAAGGATTGGTTTAAAGTATTATATTATAATATTGTCTCTGGTCTTTTTTTTTCTATAATGTCATACTATTTCAGATACTTTGATGATTTTGAAAAAAGGATCCCTAGACATGAGATTCAAAGTATAGAAAAACTTATATCTGAGACCATTGCTGATAAAGGATACATCGTTACAATCTGTGGAAGTTATAGACGGGGAAAAGAAACAAGTGGAGATATTGATGTATTAATTACTCATGCCAGTTACACAAGTACTGAAAAAAACTCTAAAAAAAAGTGTACACTGCTCAAAGATGTTGTTGAAATGCTTGAAGAAAAGAATTTGATAACAGACAGAATTTCTCTCGGAGAAACAAAATTTATGGTTTGTCTTTACTGTGCTATGATTCAAATGCAATACTTGCTTAATTTCAATATAAATTTTATATATATATATATATATATATATATATATACACAGGGTGTTTGTCAACTTTCATCAAACAAAGAATTACCGCATCGACGATTGGATATAAGATTGGTACCTCATGATCAGTACTATTGTGCAATACTTTACTTCACTGGAAGTGATATGTTTAACAAAAATATGCGAGCACATGCACTGGAACGTAAATATACATTGAACGAGTATACCTTGAGACGACTTAATGCTCAAGGCAATCCTGGAGAAGTTATAAATGTTTCAAGCGAAGAAGATATTTTTAAGACATTGGGTTTGCCATATAAAGATCCCAAAGATCGAGATTCCTAAATATTTGTCAATCATTACTTTTTACCAATAATAAGATTCACTTAATATGAAACAATAACTGCGACGTTTCAAATTACCAAAGTTATATATTTCCTTGCTTACATTTAAGCAAATTATCAGATATATTTAAAAAAACCTATGTACTTAGTAATGTGTTAGTATAATCATACCGTGCGTACACTTTTACACAAAAGCGTAACAATATACTTATGTTTATGCTTTAACCAAGAATATATATCTATTTATAACTATGTAATTATAATTTTGTAACTTAATAGGTTAATATATCAACTATGTTTACAGCCATCAGTTTCTTTTTATCTCAAGTTATATAAAATATCCTATTGTAAATTACGCAATTGAAAATATTTTCTTCTTCTTCTTGTTCCTTATGGCTTTATGCCCCCGTAGAGGGCCAAGTGCCAGGAAAATATTTTAGATAAGTTATATTTTTAATTGAACTAGATAACTAGAACATGTTCCGAAAAATGCAGGTTTTAAGAAGTCATTGAAAAGTGGCTAATGGTGTTAAAACTTGGATATTGTATATCATTACGTATACCCAACTAACACTGACGTGATTTATATCAGATCAAAGAACTGAGAAACAAATGAAGTTACAAAGTAGATACGTTAAAATACTGCAGTCAATATATCTTAGTCTTGAAAACACTAGTGCGCTTTATTTTTATGGAATACGCGCATCTCATTCTAAATGAATCTATTTTTGCATATTTCGCAGTTCTTGTTGTTCATTCTTTTTAGCATCACATTTGTCTTCCGTGCTTTATATAGTTATGATAATGTCTTTCTTGTAAAGGCCATAAGCGATTAATGCCCAAAGTACCGTGGTCCAAAAATTCATAAGTAAATATGAAGTGTGACTGGGCACTCCACTTATTGTCCATGACCACGGAAAGAGGTCCATAGTAAGATAATGGCCAACATAGAGAAATATAGGATTTACGCCTGCAAAATTAAAACATCACATAAACTGCAAATAGTATAGATGCTAAGTCTGTTACTACGAGTGGGTTAATTACCTGCATAAATGAAAGGTACGCCTGACCAGAATCGTCGATAGTCAATCAAGTAATAAAGTATAGAAAACAGAATCAAGGCAAAGCTAGACATTGTTAAAACGTAAGAAAGCGACATCATATTCTTATTTATGGGTATCACACCATTTTCTTTACTGAAGTTGCACAAAGCTCCAGCGACAATACCCTGTACGAAAACAAAATATGAATGACCACGTTTTAATACAATTAACAATGGATGTTCCAGGAGTAATTACTTACCGTTATAGCAGCCCAAACTAACCATCGAATTACTTTTGAATTCAAGTTATAATAGAACAGAGCTATTCGGCCGGCTTGCACTCCCATATAGACTAAAAGTACCGCCGATAAGATGTTCATGAAACCTAGAAGTAAATACAATGCGTTGTTACATACCGAAAAATTACTAACGACACAAGCATTTTGAATTCCAACCTTCAGGGTCGTGTGGGGCAACGTGTCCATAAACTGGATTTTCTGTCTTATTATAAACGTGGTTACCAAAAACTAATCTGTCAATGTAACCTATGGCACCCCCTGTGCAATTTGGATATTTCCCATGAAAATGGTAACCTCCTGGACCCAAGTAGCCGGTTGGGCATCCCGGAACAGGTAGTAGAAATGTTATCAATGTATGTATCGTTACGATACCCATAACGATTAACCACTGAGCCCAATTCTCCCAGATATCTTGCAAGAACATAAATCGGCCTGGCTGTAAAGTTAAGATTAAAAAAACATAATGCAAAGTTTTCTCTCTTCACAGAATATTTGTCGCAACTTAAATCACTAACGTGGTAACTTCGTTGGGCTTTCATGAAAATAGTCTCGATCGTCGCGCAGATGAAATACGATACACCCAATAATTGCAGAACACCGGGAAATCGAAGATTCTCTATCGAATGGTTGTGTTTTGAGTTAATTATCAGTCCAAGAAGTATGAGAATCAATGATCGACGTAGACAGTGCAAAATGATTCTTCCACGTGATACTGATATTCGGAGTTGGGTACGCAACGATATGACTATCGTAAAGCCCATTATCCACGCGAACCTAAAATAAAGTTTGTAATTTTCCTTGATTCATTTGAAGTTTTTCATGTTCCAAAGTTTAAAGGTTCAATATGATATATTACCAAGGCAGCACAAGATCGGCGATTGTTAATCCGTTCCACAAGCTGTGATTAAAAATAAAATATTTTCCACCGCCATTGTTTACAAAAATCATTAGCAGTATGCATATTCTAGAATGAAAGAAAAATCAATGAGTAACTAATACAGTATAAATTAACAAAATACTAGAACATACCCTCGAAATGCATCCACAGAGTGGAGTCTCGTGCTTAACTTTGATGGTATCCTTGGAGGTGGTTGTGATGCTGGTTCATTTTCTTGTAATCTTCCCAAATCCTAGAATGATACACAATTATAAATACATTCTTTAAAACTAAGAGTTAGTACAAATTTGTATTTGTTTTAGGTATAGACTTACATCTTGAATGTCACTGTGTTCTCGTAAACTAATTCTTCTTAAGGAGCGTAGTAAAGTAAATGAAACAGCATACAGTAATGCTGCAAGCACGACTATTGTGAAGACTAACAAGAATGCTAAAAATGAAATACACAATTATAATCAAGTCAACATATCCAAAAATAAATAAACATTAACTTACGACGATATTGGTTTGGTGGATCATACAATGTATATAAACCAGAGTGACCATCATCCGTTATGGTCCATCCATAATGGCCATGCTCTTTAAAAACGAATTTTTCACTGTAAAAATGATTTGCAAAAAAATAATGTTAATAGAACCAATTATGTATCAGCTTTGTTGTGAATAATTACCTTACTGAATTAATACTGTCTGTATATGATACCAGTAAGGGGTACTTAGTACCTACTACCAGAGAGATATTATTATTTGATGATAAATTAGTCCATGGTAATGGATCACACTATACAGAAAAAAGGACAAATTAGTTTTATAATAAATTTATATGTATACATTATATATATAACTTCTATAAATTTATTCATACATACCATGTAACATTCTTCAACAATGGAAGATAATATGATAGGCTGTGAATTTTGATTGATGATACTCAAACATGCTTCGTCTATTTCCAGAGTCTGATTAGTATCTTTGCCACAATGACGTACATCACCTCCTATCCATGTGCTGAACATTGTTTATCTATCTGTCCCTAATAGAAGGATGTTCTATTAAATATACAAATGAAACCAAGTTAGTAATTTATGCTACTTAATAATGAAACGCTTTTGTGAATAACATGAAGATGAATTAGGTCAGGGAACCCCAGAATTTCTTCATTTGTTGTCACAGATGTGTAACTATTATACTACACATTCTGCAATTCACTGCCTATACTACTCTACAAGTATCTTCAGGTCTCTGTTTACGTGCATTCAACTATGTTAAACACACAACTATGCAAGAAGTACGGGCAATGACTTTCGGTCGAGAAGGAAGAGTGTCCATGCAATTACGAAATACAGTATTTATAGAATGAATCGCGTAGTGCAAAAAAATCGTTGCATGTCCTTCCATCATATAACAAAGTCATTTCATTATAGAATAAAAAACATTAAAAATTTCACGCTCTATTCAAAGAAAATATTATATTGCCACATAATCATGAATCCGCTCAATCAATTAGGTTTAAAATAAAAGAATGTTGAAAACTGAAGAATTTTTTAATTTTGCGTATTATGAGCCATTTGATATAATGGTTAAATTAAACTAGAAAAAGAGATACATAAAAGACCATTAAGAAACCGGTACAAAAGGAGATACTTACTATTCCTTGTATCATTCGATGTCTTTTCACAATATTATTGTAATTTGACAGATTATGAATGAGCGAATTATTCATTAACAGTCAACATCGGATGGATGCAATGGATGCTTTGTCACAAGTCCCTTCTCGAAACTATTGCGGTGCTAATACAGCGCCACTGCATTGTTACGAGAAAATAGAGAAGCTTCGAGGATCTCTATGGCTTAGTCGTTTTGCACCTTTTTATTTGATAAACGAAATGACATTTCCAATGTTCTGTGGAGATTTACGTAATTTAGAAAGTATTGTTTTCGCAATCTTATATTATGATCATAAACTTTGAGTAGAATAACTGGACACATCACTTGAGTGACAACTGCTTGTCTTTAATAAGATTTTTAACTTACAAAGAAAAAGACAACTTAAATATGAAGATTGGAAAACCGTCGCCTAATTGGTCAATGAACGCAAAATTAAATTGCATTAATCTTCTTCGGGCCACGGTTTCCCGATACCCTGCGTGGCGCCCATTCTCGATGGATCCTGACTTGGATAATGGATAGGTGTGGTTCCTGGAGGAAATATTGGAGCAGCCGCTGTCATCTGGGGAGGAAACATAAATTGCGGTGCTACTGGTGGTGGAGGGATTATCATTGGTGGCATCATTCCTGGAGTGGCTTGCAAGTTGAAAAAATTATTTCCCATGGTCTCAGGAGGTGGTGGTAATGCTCCAGGTAAACCAGGGACTGGCTCGAGCATTTCCCTTGTTGCCTCAGCAGCAGATACTGTTTGTCGACCCTGAGAGCGACCCCACTTGATGGTCAAACGTCTTCCACCAAGTATCAATTTGTTGAATGTTCTTTCAGCAGCTGCTTCTGCAGCACTTCTTTGCGTATACTGAATAAATGCACATTGCTGACGTGGAACCATGGTCACTGATCGAATCTCTCCATATTGATAAAAATGGTCACGTAATTGTTTCTCAGTAAGAATGTCTCCAAGATTCCCAATATACAAGGTCGTGATAGATTTATCCTCTGGTGGATCAAGCTTTGGCATTGCAGCTGCCCTTCGCATTAACTTGTCAGCTACAGGATCATTAACACCATAATAACGATCCTTGATATTTTGATCAGCCAGCGGATCGTCAGGATCCGTCGGTTTCTCGTGACGGTAGGGACACTCTTCCCCTCTTTTACACTCGCCCTTTACCCAAAATGAACAAATGTGTGGTCTGTTTCTTTTGTAATACGGACTAGTTCTTGCCAATTTCATTAAGAGGTCACTGGCTGCTGCTGACTTTCCAACTGCTCCAGCAGGTGTTGTGGCATCGATCTTGCCTATTTCATTATCAATATTCTGTACATAATATTCTTTGTTCACATCTGACCGTGGCAGATCATCCTTGATCTTCAGTGCTGCATCACGGACTTGAATAGGTAATCCATATTCCAAGTCTAGCAGACAGGTTTGACAGACATTTTTCAAACGACTGCACGTTTGACAGACTTCAGTCTTCTTGAAACGCATTCTAGCACCTGGACACCATCTAAAGACTGTAAATGGCCGCATGCAGATTTTACACTCTTTTCCATATCGTTCTTTTGTCTGCAAAAAAATTAATGAAAATTTTTAAAATCATAACAGTTAAATCTTGAAACTTTTCAAGTATTAATAAAAATATATGATTTTTAAGCTGCATACCATACGAATATATGGATTGTCTCCTAAACAAGTTTGACACAATATTGGGAATTCCTGTAACAAATAATATGAAAATTAGATTGTTTGATTGTGCATAGTTTAAAAATATGACACTAAAAATATTCGGGTAATTCACTTACGGCATCCTCCCAATTTTGCCTGTTGTAAGTGTTTGTAGTTTTGGAGGTAGCCATTACATGCTCTTATATACAGGTCTGTACACTCAGCGAAAATGGACGTACTGTTTGGGATTTCTGATTTTAGTTCGATATATGAAGCGCTAGTATCGGAGGAGCCTATTTGTACGCATGCGCAATCACTCGTTTTTTCATTTACGCAGTGTAACCCAGTGTAACCAATGACCACTGATGGTCACCAAACTTGTTAACTAAGCTATTCGTAACCACCAAAAGATTTCGCGTCGATTTACTCCCTTATCAAACAATTTGTTTTTAATATTCCAGAAAAACTGTTACCAACCAAATTTTTAGTTATGCTACCAATTATTAACAAACGATTAGTAAAACAAAAAAATTAAAAGTGCCCGGTTA
The DNA here is from genome assembly GCA_963971525.1 of Cephus spinipes. Classification (NCBI taxonomy): domain Eukaryota; kingdom Metazoa; phylum Arthropoda; class Insecta; order Hymenoptera; family Cephidae; genus Cephus; species Cephus spinipes. Next base: position 691,087 of record OZ020575.1, read on the forward strand.
ACTTATTACAGGTCTCGTTTACACTTTTAAGTGCTTTTAAGGGGGGGGGGGGGGATATCACGGACATATATTGTAGGTGGCGCCACTATACTAATGGTCGTTCAAGACGAACTTTTTTAAATATCTGATGTACAGGAATCTTTTTGTGCTGACACAAAACCCAAAGGAGTTAAGTTGATCTTAAAAGTATCAGTAATTGTTTTCTTACAAAGTAATTAAAGAAAATGTCAAGATCAGTCAGAATGCTTTCCATTTGAGAAAATCCAGTGTTATGGAGGTCATGTTTCTCATTTTGATCACTGCGGTGCTGTAATCGGGCGACACTAGCGCCCTTGCTGGATCTTGCAGATGATATAGGGATAACAGTTAGCAGTCCGAGCGGGTCGCGACGCAGAAGGCCACAGAAGGCTACGGACTCTCGCAAAATGGCCACGTCCGACTCGAAAGCCCCTATACGAACAGTGAAAAGAGTGCAGTTTGGGATCCTTTCTCCAGATGAAATAGTGAGTCAATAGTGAATAAAGTAGTTAGAATGATTGCAATGTTATTTTCATACCCACTACCTTCAATAGTGCTGTAAACTAGATTACTGCATTTCATCCCGTATCGCGACCCCTTCACCTTTTTCATTCAATGGATGATTATCATTAACCGAGGCATTTGGTTTTTCATCTATTTTGATTGTTCTCGTGCTACAATTCTATTTGCAGAATATTAAAAGTATGTAAATTGAATCAAAACTATCGCTTTCTCTACACTTTATTGTGCTTGAGATAAAAAAGTCCGGATGGTTCCTTTTCGAGAGGGAAAAGATGTCTGGTTAGAAATTTCAACATTAAAGTAATCGCCCGCAAATATAATACTTATATAGCAATGACAACGAAAGAAAGTTTGGAGTGATTTTATAGTGAATACACTGGAACAGTTTTTCAGATCATATGTTTGGAGTAGTATTAACGTAATGATACGTTGTATTTTCAGCGTCGCATGTCAGTTACCGATGGCGGCATACGTTTCCCAGAGACCATGGAAGGTGGTCGTCCTAAGCTTGGAGGACTTATGGATCCAAGGCAAGGTGTCATTGATAGAAATTCACGATGTCAGACATGTGCTGGCAACATGACCGAGTGCCCAGGACACTTTGGCCATATAGATCTAGCCAAACCTGTGTTTCATGTGGGATTTATCACAAAGAGCATAAAAATTCTTAGATGCGTTTGCTTTTATTGCTCCAAACTGCTTGTCAGTCCCGTAAGTATAATTGTGTTTAAAAATTACTTATTAGCGGCAACTCTATAGACTACTCTTGTGGTCATCTGAAGTTCAACATAAATATAAAAACATGTTCTGTTATTCCATAGCACAATGCAAAAATTAAGGAAATTGTAATGAAGACAAAGGGACAACCACGCAAACGACTCACATTTGTATATGACTTGTGCAAAAGTAAAAATATTTGTGAGGGTGGCGATGAAATGGACATAAACAAAGAAGGACAGGAGATACAGTCAGCTGACAGAAAACCTGGTCATGGTGGATGTGGTCGATATCAACCAAACTTGAGAAGGTCAGGCTTAGATGTTTCAGCTGAATGGAAACATGTGAATGAAGACTCTCAGGAAAAAAAGATAGTTCTTACTGCTGAAAGGGCATGGGAGATCCTGAAGCACATTACCGATGAGGAGTCATTCATCCTTGGTATGGATCCAAAATTTGCTCGTCCAGACTGGATGGTTGTAACTGTATTGCCAGTGCCACCACTTTCGGTACGACCTGCTGTTATCATGTATGGCTCAGCAAAGAATCAGGACGACTTGACTCACAAATTGTCGGATATCATCAAGTCGAACAATGAACTCCTGAGGAACGAGCAGGCCGGTGCAGCTGCTCACGTAATTTCCGAAAACATTAAAATGCTGCAGTTTCACGTCGCAACATTAGTGGACAATGATATGCCAGGAATGCCAAGAGCTATGCAAAAATCTGGGAAACCATTAAAGGCCATAAAATCTAGATTGAAGGGTAAGGAAGGTCGGATACGAGGAAACCTCATGGGGAAACGTGTCGATTTCTCCGCACGTACAGTTATCACACCGGATCCCAATCTGCGAATCGATCAAGTTGGTGTACCACGCAGCATCGCACAAAATCTAACCTTTCCAGAAATCGTGACACCTTTTAATATTGATAAAATGCAAGAACTCGTTCGCAGAGGAAACTCACAATATCCTGGAGCGAAATATATTGTGAGAGACAACGGAGAGAGAATAGATTTAAGATTTCATCCGAAACCATCCGATTTGCACTTGCAGTGCGGCTATAGAGTAGAAAGACATATAAGGGATGGCGATCTGGTGATATTCAATCGTCAGCCGACTCTTCACAAGATGAGTATGATGGGTCACAGAGTGAAAGTCCTTCCTTGGAGTACATTCCGAATGAATCTCAGTTGTACGTCACCGTATAACGCTGACTTCGACGGAGACGAAATGAACCTGCACGTTCCACAATCGATGGAGACGCGTGCGGAAGTCGAGAACATTCATGTGACACCGCGTCAGATTATCACTCCACAGGCAAACAAACCCGTAATGGGTATCGTGCAGGATACGCTGACAGCTGTTAGGAAAATGACAAAACGTGACGTCTTCATAGAGAAGGAACAGATGATGAATATTCTGATGTTCTTGCCGAGTTGGGATGGAAAAATGCCGCAGCCTTGCATTCTAAAGCCAAAACCTCTGTGGACGGGAAAACAGATATTCTCATTGATTATTCCCGGAAACGTGAACATGATCCGGACTCACAGTACACATCCTGACGAGGAAGACGAAGGTCCTTACAAGTGGATTTCACCGGGAGATACAAAAGTAATGGTAGAGCACGGTGAATTGGTTATGGGCATTCTGTGTAAGAAGACTTTGGGAACTTCCGCCGGATCTTTGCTTCACATTTGTATGCTCGAGCTTGGACATGATGTTTGTGGCCGATTTTACGGAAATATTCAGACTGTAATTAACAACTGGCTTTTATTGGAGGGACATTCTATCGGTATCGGTGACACCATTGCTGACCCTCAGACCTATTTGGAGATTCAGAAAGCCATTAAGAAAGCCAAAGAAGACGTGATAGAAGTTATTCAAAAGGCACACAATATGGAGCTGGAACCGACACCGGGTAACACACTGAGGCAGACCTTCGAAAATCAGGTAAACAGGATCCTGAACGACGCTCGTGATAAGACCGGAGGCTCGGCCAAGAAGTCACTCACGGAATACAACAATTTGAAAGCCATGGTGGTCTCAGGTTCCAAGGGATCGAACATTAATATCTCTCAGGTTATCGCTTGTGTCGGCCAACAGAACGTAGAAGGTAAACGAATTCCTTTCGGTTTTCGAAAACGCACTCTGCCACATTTCATCAAGGACGATTACGGTCCCGAGTCCAGAGGATTCGTTGAAAATTCGTATCTGGCCGGCCTCACGCCGTCCGAATTTTATTTTCACGCAATGGGAGGTCGCGAAGGTCTTATCGATACTGCCGTAAAGACTGCCGAGACTGGATACATTCAACGTCGTCTGATAAAGGCTATGGAGTCAGTGATGGTACACTACGATGGAACCGTAAGGAACTCTGTCGGCCAACTCATTCAATTGCGTTATGGCGAGGACGGTCTGTGCGGCGAGACCGTTGAATTCCAAAATTTACCAACTATTAAGTTGAGCAACAAAGCATTTGAGAAGAAATTCAAATTTGATCCAACCAACGAGCGTTACCTTCGACGCATCTTCAGCGAGGACATCGTTCGCGAGATGATGGGATCCGGAGAAGTCATCTCGGAATTGGAACGAGAGTGGGAACAGTTGAACAAGGATCGTGCAGTTCTTCGTGAAATTTTCCCAAGTGGGGAATCGAAGGTCGTACTTCCCTGCAACTTGCAGAGAATGATTTGGAACGTGCAAAAGATTTTCCACATCAACAAGAGGGCTCCCACGGACTTGAGTCCAATGCGTGTCATACAGGGTGTCAAGGATCTGCTGGAAAAGTGCATCATCGTGGCTGGTGAGGACAGACTGAGTAAGCAGGCCAATGAGAACGCTACTCTTCTATTCCAGTGTCTAGTGAGATCCACTCTCTGCACCAAGTGCGTCTCTGAGGAATTCCGATTATCCAGTGAAGCATTCGAGTGGCTCATCGGAGAGATTGAAACAAGATTCCAGCAAGCGCAGGTGTCGCCAGGAGAAATGGTGGGTGCCTTGGCAGCTCAATCTCTTGGTGAGCCTGCCACCCAGATGACACTCAACACTTTCCACTTTGCTGGTGTCTCGTCGAAGAACGTAACATTGGGTGTGCCCAGGCTCAAGGAAATCATAAATATTAGTAAGAAACCTAAGGCCCCATCACTTACTGTCTTCCTAACTGGCGCCGCTGCCAGGGACGCTGAAAAAGCGAAGAACGTTCTTTGTCGTCTAGAACACACGACCCTGAGGAAAGTGACAGCCAATACGGCCATCTATTATGATCCGGATCCGCAGAATACTGTCATTGCGGAGGATCAGGAATTCGTAAATGTTTACTACGAGATGCCCGACTTTGATCCTACGAAGATATCGCCTTGGCTTCTGCGTATAGAATTGGATCGTAAGAGGATGACTGATAAGAAATTGACTATGGAGCAAATTGCAGAAAAAATCAATGCCGGTTTCGGTGATGACTTGAACTGTATATTTAACGACGATAACGCTGAGAAGTTGGTATTGCGTATCAGAATAATGAACAGCGATGACAACAAATTCCAAGATACAGAAGAAGAAACGGTTGACAAGATGGAGGATGACATGTTTCTGAGATGTATCGAAGCTAATATGTTGAGTGACATGACGCTTCAAGTAAGTATCATTGATTTTGATATCTACTACTCCTTTCTTTTTTCTGATACAAGAATGATAGTAATGAAAATTGTGAATTTTAGGGTATCGAGGCTATCGGCAAAGTCTACATGCATTTGCCACAGACAGATGCAAAGAAGCGAATTGTCATTACCGACACTGGAGAGTTTAAAGCTATTGCCGAATGGCTATTAGAAACTGATGGAACCAGCTTGATGAAAGTTTTGAGCGAACGTGACGTTGATCCGGTGAGAACCTTCAGCAACGACATTTGCGAGATATTCCAAGTACTGGGAATCGAGGCTGTACGAAAATCTGTGGAGAAGGAAATGAATGCTGTCTTACAGTTCTACGGTCTTTACGTAAATTATCGACATCTTGCTTTGCTTTGTGACGTTATGACTGCTAAAGGTCATCTTATGGCTATCACACGTCACGGAATCAACAGGCAGGATACAGGAGCGCTTATGAGGTGAGTGGACAGGAGCTTACGAGACTCGGTTGCTAAAAGCCGATTTGTAATTATTATCAACGTTGCTTTATCGAAACTTCCTGAAAGATACTATAGCTTGTACTAATTATCGTTTAGATGTTCTTTCGAGGAAACTGTCGACGTTTTATTAGACGCTGCGTCTCACGCAGAAGTTGATCCAATGAGAGGCGTTTCCGAGAACATCATTATGGGACAATTACCACGAATTGGAACAGGTATGTCAATCGTTAATGTTTATCATGGTTAAGCATTGGTATCAAATGACTCATTTGCTTACAGGGTGCTTTGATTTGTTACTGGACGCTGAGAAATGTAAGGCGGGTATTGAAATACCAATGGCCGTCGGTGCTGGAGTTATGGGTGGTGCTGGAATGTTCTTCGGTAATGCCCAGACGCCAAGCATGAGTCCACAAATGACACCATGGAATCAGATGGGTGCCACGCCTGGTTACGGTGCATCTAGTATGTCTCCGGGTAAGTCATGAATATTTCATAATACGATATTATTTTTTTTTACATGGTATTTATTTGTGCTATTTACGTGCTACAGCTTTGGGCAGCGGTATGACACCTGGCGGTGCCTGCTTTTCGCCTTCCGGGGCATCGGATGCCTCTGGATTGTCTCCAGCATATTCAGCCTATTCGCCGCAGCCGGGAAGTCCTGGAAGTCCAGGACCAAGTATGAGTCCATATCCAATGTCGCCAGCGGGTGGTGCATCTCCGAGCTATTCGCCGACCTCGCCGGCTTTTCTGCCCACATCGCCAAGTATGACACCATCGAGTCCGAACTATTCACCTACCAGTCCCACCTATTCACCTACAAGTCCAAACTACTCACCTACGAGTCCTAGCTACTCGCCAACGAGCCCTAGCTACTCTCCCACGAGTCCCAGTTATTCTCCTACGAGCCCCAGCTATTCTCCCACGAGTCCAAGTTATTCACCGACGAGTCCAAGTTACTCGCCAACCAGTCCAAGCTATTCTCCAACGAGTCCAAGTTATTCACCGACAAGTCCTAGTTACTCGCCGACGAGTCCAAGCTACTCACCCACGAGTCCAAGCTACTCGCCTACGAGTCCTAGCTATTCGCCTACGAGTCCTAGCTATTCTCCGACGAGTCCTAGTTACTCGCCTACAAGTCCGAGCTATTCACCAACGAGTCCGAGCTATTCGCCAAGTTCACCAAATTACACTCCGGCCTCGCCATCTTACTCGCCTACCAGTCCGTCGTATTCGCCAAGTTCTCCACAGTACTCGCCTGCAAGTCCAAGCTACTCGCCAAGTAGTCCGAAATATTCACCGACGAGTCCGAGCTACTCGCCCACATCTCCTTCATTCGCTAGTACTTCACCACAGTACACACCGGCCAGTCCAACGTACTCTCCAACGAGTCCAACATATTCTCCGACAAGTCCATCGTACTCGCCTAGCTCACCGCAACACACGGCAGCAGGAAGTACGAGGTACTCGCCAAGTAGTCCGAACTACTCACCAACAAGTCCCACGTATTCACCATCCAGTCCTCAGTACTCACCATCAAGTACAAAGTACTCGCCAACCAGTCCCACATATACACCAACAAGTCCAAGCTACTCTCCGACAAGTCCGACTTATTCACCACCTGTCCCAGGCTACTCGCCGACTAGTCCTACCTATTCACCAGCCTCACCAGCCTACGAAACAGATGATTAAGCTTCGCCCGAGGAGAAGCGTCTTATTGTTTCCCGGGAGTATTACCATCCACTTATCAACTTTACTATTTTAAGTTCACGTTTTCTATTGTTAAGATTAGAAAAGTGTAAAATTGCTCTATTGTTAAGTCACGATACATTTCCAATATAAAATTTTGTAAACCAAGATAACGAATGTACTAAATATAATAGCATGTAAGATATTTAATCCAGTGTCTGAGTCGTCGCCACCGATAATCCTATCAATGATAATTATATCGTAAGAATATCTGTGTAACCTCCATCTCCCCAATCGAGATCTATGATTTGTATACGATATGCATCATATACGTATTTAGATTCTCAATTACACGCAGTACAGGTCTCTCCATCCTGAGGCACCCATGTAGTCGTGTAGTACGTCGTTGTAAGTCTTCGTCTGTACTCCCACCATCTTTTTCTATCCTCACTGTTCAATAGTATCGTGTTACATGAGCAACGGGGGAACCGGTTGCACGTTACTTTTTTTTACCAATGTTCACCAGTACGAATAGATGCGTTGTAGTGAGCGAGGGATCATGAACAGAGAGAATATTTCTCTTCTATATAAGAAAGCGCATTCGGGTCTTTCCGTTTGTTTCGCGACACTCTGCATCGTTGACATCTTTGGCGTCTTCCCGATCATCGCTTTGCCGCGGGCTATCATTCAGTGCGGTAAGTCTCTCAAATTATTTCCCTTGTGCTTTACTTATGATTTTCTTTCCGAGAAGCCTTCGATTAAGTAACGAATCAGCTAATTAGTCACTATTATCATTTCATAGGCATATTCTTAGCTATTTCAAATTCTTTAGGATGGCTCGGAATACCTTTGGTCCTTGTTGTCCTTGGACTTCAAATATATACAGCTGCGCTACTCGGCAAGTCTTGGACTATCGCCACAGCATTGGATCCAAACATTTCAAGAAAAAATCGGTTCGACACTTTCATTAGTCATGCCTTCTCCTTCTCGGAGCTTTTTACATTTTCAACCCCTTCAGCTATCCTCTTGCGGCCGTGACGGAGTTCACCCTGGGTCCATTAGCGCGAACGTGCGTCACTGTGCTTTTGGATCTCACTGTGTTTGGAGGTGGTATACCAAACTTGCTTGTAGGTGCGTTGAGAACATCTCCGATTTCAAAAAATTTCCTAAGATACTTGTTCCATTAATGGGTTATTGCAGCGTCGCAGAATTTACAGCTTTTTGGCCTTCAAGTGTCCCAACGCGAATTTGACCTTTCTTACTGTTACTGGTTGCTGATAGTAGGTGTATTGCTATGTCCCATAATGTGGCTCGGGAGTCCTCGAGACATGAAGTAAGACACTTTACATAAGTTCCCTAGTCTTTGGTCAGCAGTAATAAACCACAAATTTCTTTCCTCACGAGATGGCTGGCGTCTTGTTCCTGCTTAGTAGTGACTCTCACGGCTTTACTCATCTGGTGGTGCATAATATCGGATGTGAACCCTTCGAAGGTCCAGGCCATACCAAGTACACCTTCATGGGACAAATTCGTTTCAGCGTAATTTTTATCTTCACTTACGCAATTTTTATAGAAAAAAATTAGAGGAAGGTTCACGTAACTCAATATATTACAGGTATGGTATGTTGGCTTTTCAATTTGACGTCCACCCAACCCTGATGACTATTCAAGTGGACATGAGAAGACCCAAAGAAATCCAGAAGGCCGTTCTTCTTGCCTTCCTAGGTAAACTACGATTGATCATTACTTGGCACTCTTGCTAAATCAACATCACTTCAGTCAGCGGATCCTTGTTCGGTATCACTGCTGGTTTGGCAGTATGGAAATACGGCGGGAGTACCACAGCAAATATTCTTCAGTCAGTCCCAACCGGAATTGCTCTCAGTGCAGCAATTTTGTTGGCTGCCCTTCAGCTGTGCTTGTCCAGCGCAGTGGGACACTCGGCCCTATTTCTTCATCTGGAAGACCAACTACACGTCCAGAGATGTAAGTATATCATCTAGGGCATTAACAAAAAATGTATTCAATACAAAAACATACTGTGTTGTCTTTTTCTATATCCGGTTTGCAGCTTTTGGCTGGAAGCGATGCGCCATTCGATCAGCTGTCGTGTTCCTGGGAGTTGCTGTAGGTGAATCAGTTCCACGATTTGACATTGTGATGGCCCTTATCGGCGGGACTCTTACCGGACCTCTTGTTTTTCTTCTGCCGCCACTGATATATGCTCGTGCCAAAGCACTTTCCGCTTCCGGTACGCATTCAGCGACGCCTGAGATTTACTCAGCTTCGGAGAGGCGACCTGGTCAAGGCTTGGACCTCGTGACGGATCCAAGAGTTCACTCTCAGTCGGTTTACTATGGATTTCTGGACACGAAAATCAGTCGTAATCGTTACTCGTATGTTTACTATGATAATGATCAATCCAGTGAATGTACGGATTACGATGAAGTAACTGGGGACTCGGATAGTCTCAATGATCTCCTTCTTACTCAACAAAGACCTCGTGACGACACTGGCGCCAACGATGACGCCGATGCGGCCAGACCTTTAAGAGCTCGACGTTCGAGGAACGTTAACGACGCTCCTAGATCAAGACCCGATTGCGATCTTTACTCCGCAGTGGATTGGTTTGGATATTGCATCGTGATTCTTGGTGTTGTCATTACTATTTCCTCGACTTATATTAATGTCATCAATACCATAAGATTCGTTCGATTTACACCACCCTGTATCATAAACGCTACTGCTGCCGCGCACGCATTGAACTTTAAATAAGTTTACATTATCTTTTTTTTTATAAAGTTGATATAAAATTCATAATAAATTAATATCTAAAAATAATTGTAATGTTTAAGAAAATCTTCCACGATGAGAAGTTGGAATTTAATAGGAAGTCAAAGTGAGACAATTTCTCCTCCTCGCGTGCAGTCGCCTCGATTTTCTATTTATTAGTGACTTCTTTTTTGGTTTTACGTATATAGACGTAACACAATCTGGGTTGGATACATTTTCTAAATTGCGGAATTCGTAAAGAGTCGACAATTTACAGGGACAGTTGCACCGACACGGACGTTCCTCGTCTTTCAGTATGTCCCATTCCTTGGACCAGGATGCTGGGAGAAAGGAGTACAAGTAATCGCGGATCGTTTCCTCTTGAGTTGGTTCTTCGTTTTCATTATCTTCTGTTGTTCTATTTGAAAAATCCACAGATTTATTTTTAAACGGGACGTCATTCTTAAAGCTGATTTCTCCTAGACTCGTTGGCGCCTTTCGGAGATGTTTATCGATGAGGTTCTCGTTTCCATACAAGAAAGTAGTTAATATTTCTTGACAGTCGTCACGCGAGGATCCAGGAGGAAGGAAACGAACGAAATGATTAAAATGCCCGGAACACCGTGGTTTCCTGTTACCATTTCCCATCCTTACCGAATTCGGTCATTCCATATATCTCATTATATGGAATTTATACTATTTATTTAACCTTACCAAAATTAGCTGTCATTTACTGCAAGAACAATTTTGTGTATAATAAATTCATACTTTCAATATACACAGAGATTTTTTGATATTTTTTCTAAGATTTTGATTTTCTACACCGAGTAGATGCTTTGCACAGGCCGAGCTTAGCTCTAGATACAATTACAGTTGACCGAGAGGAACCTTTTTGAAGTCTTGACCATATCGATTAGTTTCGTGTAGGACAATCTGCAAGATTTTATAGATTGTCAGATTACATATTATGAGATTGTGAATTAATCATAATCGATCTCGTTAAGTGGTGGCTGTCCTCGACCTACATGGCTCAGCCACGTGGCAAGGCTTCTCCAATAGCAATGTTTAGTTCGTTTTGTATATCTGTGAAATAGATTTAAATTTTAGTAGCTACCAAATCGTATTCGTATAATTTTGTCACGATAATGTTGGATACCTGTAACTAGAACAGTAAAGAATCCTGTCTAGACATCAGATGATTGGTTATGTTCTTATTGATATTTACCCTTGGGATTACAACATTTAAAAGTCTTCGAAAGTCTTTCAGACATTTGAAGTTTGCACGTCTGGAAAGTGTTTCGCGGTGGTACAACTCCCTTGAAGATGTATTGATAAGCATGTCCGTAATCTCTTTGGTGTTGGCGAATTTCTGTCAGCTGAAAATAATCTAAATAAATTTCATCAAAATCAGAATGATTTCCAGAGTCCCTACCTCTTTTATAGCCACGCCTAAATTGTGGTTAATGCTTGTACACATGTTTCTACAAATCTCCCATTCCAAATTAAGATTCGTCACAGCATCCAACCTCTTTTGGATTCTGCCTTGAATAGATTTGAATTCGGGTCTAGAAATTCGGGTCCCGGTATCAATTCCAAACGGTAGCAGTTTCGATGCCCTCTGATCATCTTGATCTTCTGCTCCAGGTAAAATTTTACGAGTTTTCCATTTTCCTCTTCTGGACGATTTTTTACCATTTTCAAATTTCTCTTCAGATTTTTTCACTATTGTGACTGGGTGTCTATCGTCCTCCATCTTCACGGAAACTTCATTTTTCATAGTTCTGCGTCTGTCGTTTTTAAATTTATGCTTTGCCGTTACGTCTCCAAATTTATTGTCTTTACGCACTATTTCAGAATCGTTAAACAAAAAAAGTCATGTTAATATTTCGAGAAGTGGACTACTATTGTTTTTATGTGTGTGTGTTTACTGAAATATTATTTCGAAAATTTCGAAGGACAAGACAGGCAACGATAATTCTTATCTATTGCTAATTTTTCTTCCAAACTCCTCCGCGGTTTTGGCCTGGATGATTTGAACGCGTCTGGATGTAACGCGGCTATCGAAAAATATAAATTAATCATTAACTTTGTCCGTTCACTGAAAGATGGGATTATATAAATTCTTACGTTCTTCCCGAGTTGGCAACATGGTTACGTAACCGTCAGGAATTCTATTTTGCAGCAATAAAATCTGTGATTTTTCCTTCTTCCTATGATCTTCTATAAAATTTGATAAACTTTCCGTAATACTCCCGGAATTCAAAAATGTTTGAAATATTGGACATGGCATTAGTACCTGAACTCAATACATGTATCAGTAACTAGTACTAGAAAAGAAGAGTAATTAAAAAAATGGTATAATGACCTCTGGATATGGATTGGCATTGACATCACGATGTCTAAGTGGACGACGTTCGAAGAGATTTAAATAATTAATTTGATAAAACTCCTGCTGTAGCTTCACTTTCCTCACCTGCCGAATTCCGATGTAGCAGGATCAAATATTTATCAAATTCCCCATTTTACCTCTCGAATAAGTTCGTTGACTTTCTCATTGATTCTTTTACATTTCTCTTTGCATCCCTTGAGTACGTCGTTCAGGTTCTCTACGAGCGTGTCTTGTTCTTGCAATTCACGTTCAATCAAATCCAAATCCTGCCTCTGGACTTTCCTCGAAAAATTCTTGCGCAGGCAGGTTTGTCTGCGCTATAAAAAAGGATCCCTTGACTATTCATAATATTGAAATACAAATATCTTCGGTACGATACAAATTTCATGCAACCTACTTTCAAGCAACTTCTTCGACGTTTCTGCAATTCATTAATTTTCATTCCTCCTTTCCGCGAATCACCTAAGTCCAAGGTCATTATGATTCTTTTAAATTAAACACGGAGACTTTGTATCGCATGTAACACACGCATTAGTTGCGATGTGTGCGTTACGCGCAATATTGTGTTTGCCGAGTATAAAGGATTGAAAAATTATTTCATATATTTAATTTATAAAGTCTGACAAATCGACTGCATGCTGCAGACTCGCACGCGTCGAGTGACGACAGCGACGACCAATCGGCATCGCGAATAAGACGCGACAGAATTTCGAGATATTTTCACTTGTCAGAAATAGATCGATACGTACAGATTCAAAAGTTTTCGTATAATGTCGCATGATTCGCAACTCAAAATGCTTACGAGTAATTCTGTCCTGGACCATTCGCGAGATCAATTGCAGGAACATACTCCTGATAAATACACAGACTATGAGGAGTACAGCCAAGTTCTGAAAAAGCTTCTATGCCTGCGAAAAACTTCGAAGAAACAACTTTCAGAAGTATTGACCTACCATAAAGAGTGTATGGAGATGTGTCGACAAATGTCGGAACGCTTGGAAATGGCCAGCAGCGAGGTAAACATAATTTCTGATAAATTATCAAAAATTTCATTTGTCATCTTTACTCTTTGTGTTCTTACTAATGATTCAATTAATTAATTCAAAGTATGCGTTTTCATCGTAGGTGCTAAAGTGTGCAGCCGATACGAACAAATTAATAAACATTGGACAAGAACCGATTCCGGCCACGATAAAAAATCAATTGCAAAGACGTTCGGGCCACGTGGTACAGGGAGAGGATATGGAGACAAAGACGTCTTGTAAGAAGAAAAAATTGCAAGACTGGTCCGAAAGATTGGAAGGATGCTGCATATCGCCGAATTGCTTGAAACGGCCTTGTGTCTCTGAGGAATGCGCTTGTCGTGACGTGGGAGAAGTTTATGCGATGGTCAATTGCGGACTGTAGTCAATATTTACTGTGATTTTTAGTTTTTCCTAATAATGTATGATGATCGAAACACAAAGCAATAACCAAATCGATACTAAGTGTACTTCGTGTCATAAAAAATTACTGGAAAAGAAGGATTTCGTAATCCTGTCCAATATTTGCCGAATCCGTTACGGATTTTCACAAGCGTTATTAATAAAAGTTTAATGGCCGATTATCAAAAATGGATAATGCCAAAGTAAATATTACAAATAAAACGGAACGTTTGGATTGTCCAAATTGTACTGTGATAAAAATGCTTCTGGAATCTACCGAACGTGTTCGAAAGCTTCAGCAGAGAATAATATTCTTACAATCGTATGGCCAAGGTATCCTCTAGACAAAACTATCGTGAGGTTTTAATTCAATAGTTAAGTTCAATGTATCACAAGTAAAGAACCATACATATATGTATGTTATAAGTCTGTTAACGATTCAGAGCCAGTGGAATTTGCGAAACGTATTCTTGAAGAATTGAAAATGCAAAGAAAAGAAATGTATGCTGTTATGTCCGCCGTCCATGGAATTTTCCTTGAGCGTTTTATGGTGAAGAATTTTGTTAATTTTTTTTGGCTGCGTATAATATCTAACGTGGTTTGGTTCTATATCTATAGAATGAAGCCTCCGATTCTGAGACTCATAAGAAGAAAGGAAATTCTAAAAATAAAATATTGCAGGATAATGCTTGTAATCGTCGTCCTTTTTTCATTAAACGCTCCGCTAATAAAAATAAGGAAAAGTATACGGTGTAAATTCATACGAGTGAAAAGTCTAGTTGCCATGCATTAAATTGCAAATATTTTGAATAAATCCAATTTCCATGAACCTAGGCTGATAAGAATAATTATGTGTAATAAATCGTATAGTATTTTTCGTTAGTCACGTGGTCTGCTGGTAATTATCGCAAATAAATAGAAAACCGCTAACCACTAAAGTCAATCGAATTTCCTAACCTTCAAAAAATTGAAATCATGAACAATCAGAAAATGGTAAATGTTCGATAATACTTTATGTATTTACTTACAAAAAATATACTATAAAACGGGTCCGCAGGTAATTCCTAATCACTTGGTAGGACAGATTCAAAAAGAATTTAAAAATCAAATTGTAGAATTGAAAAATATAGAAGAATTTATATCAATGATCGATGAAATGCAAATACAGTTTCTGGATTTGTCGAATGATCATCAAAAATATAATTGTGGAGCTAAGAACATTTTCGGGCAGAAGAAAGTTCCATTTATTTGTGTAAATAGTCCAACAGGTCCATTGAGAGACGTTAAAATGGCAAACAAGTTTGAAGGATGTCAAAGAGGACAGTATGAAAACCAGCAGTATTTTTTAGAAAAAAAAAATCGGTATGACATCAAAAGAAGAATCGATTGTATTAATGCAGAAATTCGTACAGCTAAATTGGTAAGATTCTACCGGGTTATTCAGCCCAAACGTATCACCTGAACGTGCATGTTCAGGGCGGCATTCAGCATATGGTGTGTTTGGGCTGAATAACAGGGTGTGGATTTATAAGGTTGGTCGATCGAAGATTTAACCTGTTTCATATTCTGGTAGCTTCTAGAAAATCCTCCACCTTCGTCAATTCTCGATAAAATGATAAAAGATATAAGAGAAGAGAAAGAAAGTACTGAATCAAGTCCTCCCCGAAAGTGGATTTCCATATGGGGTGATGAGTGCGGAAGATCGTGTCGCGGAATCAAAAAGAAGCATGGCCTTTTTTCAAAAATGGCTAAATGGAAAAAAGCCGCAAATTTGAAATAACATTTCGGCAGCACCCAGTACAATGTATAACGCGAAGTTTCTTCTTTGACTCAGGAATAATATAATATTCCGATCTTACGTTTTTTATAAATTTAAATATACGTGCAAACTAATCAATCAATGCCAAATTGTCGGTACTTTAGAACTATGGAAATTTATGAAAAAACAGATTCCTGCCATTTATGTAGAAAATTTAATGTGGAAGAATTAATCTCAGAACTTAAGAAAACTCAAGATCAATTGATTGAATCGATAGAATCATTGAAAGTAAAATATATCCTGGCTGTAAGTATTTACAAAATTAATGTTATTAAAATCATGTACTCACTTTATATATTTTATATAGCCAGTACCAACAAAAATTGAATACAGTACCAAAAACAGTCTAGATAAGAAAACCTCCATGGAATCCATTAACTTTCCTGATCTTGTAAATGACAGCAAGGATAAGTGAGATTAAAAATACTTTTTGAATAACAAAATGAATAATGATAACATTGCACAGCTTTCACAGTACCTTCTACAAGCTGGACGATAATCGGGAGTCAGAATCTTCACCTGAAAGTAACTTATTTATTTCTCATAGTTTTCTATATTGTAATTGGATAATATTAGAGACAGGATCAGACAATAAAAGAAATAAATAAACAGAGAGGGAATTCCACGTGGAATGATTCTCTAAATTATTCTTATCATCCTGAATATCCAGCATCGCCTTATCAAGTGATTCGTTTGTATCCTTCGAAAATTGGACCAAATTGTACAAAGAGTAGAAGGACTCGAATTAGGCGAAACACGAATTACGCTAGAAGACAAGAACAACGTCAGGGCAGGAGATTTTGTGGTTGTTTTTTTGGGCCAGTGAAAAAGGACAGCAAAGAATATTTCTATTCCTAAAGAAATAATTTGGTCAGTCCAGTACATTGATGTAAGAGAAGTATACGAATGAATTTTATAAACGTGAAGGTAGAAGATAATCGAATTCGAATGAATGTATGACGTTAGCGTAGGATTATGAATATGAAAACTGAAAATTTATTATTTTTAAATATGTCACGGATTGATTTAATTAAAATCTCACGTAAGTCGTACCAGGTTAATTGGTCCAGCACAATTAGGCACGATGTCGCATCAAGAAGTATCGACAATGATTGAAAAGAAAAGTAAAGGATGCTGCTATCCCCCACGGATATTAGAAGCTGTCAAAGATGTGGTGTGTCGTACGAATTTTTTGGAAGAACAGGTAATGAGGAATTTACTTTGCGAGAGATGAAAAAGTTCTTAAAGCTTTGTGAATGTGCAACAGGTACAGCAACTCGAAGAAAATTTAATGGTCGATCCGTACTCGTCGGAAGATTTGGACGGAGCTCGAAATTCGCTGGATTTTCAAAGTGAACGGACCGATGGCTGCGATTCAATAATTCAACAGATCTGTCAGCATAAATCCGAAATACAAAGACTCCTAAAAATGCTCTGTAAAGACAATGAACATTGTGTGGGAGATAGTTGTCAATTCAGAGTAAGTTAAAAAAAAAGTATCATGCGCTTGACTTACTCGATATGCTCCATATTTCTTAGGAATTTTCTGTAAACCTCAGGTCCCAAAGAGGGAGCTGGTTAGATGATACTCCGGAGCAGAAAAATTCAAAACTTGTAAATGGAAAGTGTCCCAGCTGTTCTCAAAAATCTTTGAAGGACGATAAAATAAGAAAAAATGAAACAGGAAGACAGCAAAGCAGACTTGGCAAACTCTTTAAAGCTTTTTGTCGACAGAGATAAAGGACTATAAAATATTTGACAAGCTTCTGATTTTGCAATAATTACGTGAATGAGTTGTTTTGTCCAAAAAATTATAAGAAGATATGTATATAAGATTTTAATTTAGTTATGATCGATTTGGACATCGTTTCAAGCATCGCGTGTTTTCCGGCCAAATATGAAAGCATGGTCGCTTCCTAGTTGTCGATTTGGTCTCTTTTGGTTGTTTGCCCTTTTTATCTATCTTTTGAGTGCACTTCTTGATTACTGTCAAAGGCTTAGCACCACAAGGGGGCTCGGGATATGATCCGCACGTGCAATAAGGCTGTCTGTTACCACTGCAACAGCATCCACCGTAACTCTCTTGATAGTTAAAGATCTTTTTATTTTCAGCCGATTTTTCCACAGCTTCATTCATGAAGGAATTGTTGACGGTCGAAAATATATTGGTTCTTTCAGCAACATTTTTAGTTTCGCCCGAATCTAGAATGATATTCATAGGCATTTAAGAAAGTTCGCATAAGAACGTACCACAGCGAAATACTTACCGTCTTCGACTTTTTTCAAATGATCCTTTTGCGTCTGGAATTCTTTCTCACTTATTGTGTTCTTACAATGATCTGCCGCTTCCTGAACCGTATTTTCATTCGCGCTTTTGTCTTCACGAAATTGGACGAGAGGAACAGGTATACTTGGAAGATTAAGATTAGCTCCTTGCTTCAAGTACGGGCAGTTTTCGGCCTAAAGGAATGTCAATTAAAAAAATGTTCGCGACATAAAAATCAGCAGGAAAGATAATACAACAAGATTACACGTTGATAAGAGGAGGAGGGTGAATTCTCGACATTCTGCTTGAAAGACTTGACATAATTCTGTCTGATATCCGAAGAACAGTCACATGCTCTTTTTATAATAATTTTATTTTCCAGCCGATCGATCAATTCTTCGACCACCGATGTGCATTCCGATCGACCCTTGATAGTCTTTAGGCAATCGACCAGTGTTGCCAAAACTTCCGGTCTCGCAAGCTAAATAACGATTTATCTAATTGCAAGTTACTTTAGCATTAATGATTCTATATTGGCATGAACCTTCTTATCCTCTGTTGCATGTGGATCGATCTTATCGTCTTTCGTTAATTTTTCATCCTTCTTTATTTTCCCCCATTTCTTCTTTTCTCTACACTTTGACATTTTGCTCAAACTTCTTTTCCGTTCGATCTCTCGCGAATGTTCTGCTTTGCCAGTGACCACCCTTTCGTCGCACTTGCTGGAGGATGTACCGACGTTATCAATATTCGAACGATCTTTTAAACATTTATTCACAATAGTCGTCAAGTCTGTCCTCGCCTCGCGCAATTCGTTTATCAGTGCGGTACAAAGCTGCATCATTTCTTTACACTCCGTTGATGTTTTCGTTGCATTATCATTCGATGAATTCTGATCCAAGAGTGTCCCGCAAGTGACAGTCTTCACTTGAACGTCTTTTTCCTTTATTTGGCTTTTCAAATTTTCCAGCGATCTGTCCCTCGAGCACGCTGTACTCCCTTCGGAACCGTCCAGCGCATCTTTTACGGTTAGATTTTTCATTTATTAGGATTAGTGACTCACCTGATTTAGTAATTGCATCTTTGTCATCAAGATCGAATATTTCAGGAGCAATCGAATAGGAGGCAGCTCCAGAGTGAATGCACTGGGAGAAATGACATCCTGGCACAGTGACTGGGTAAACCTGGTAGTTGGAAGGAGGTACCGTTTTCAGCGGGCTTTTTAAATTGTAAGAGGATTCGCCCGTCGCAATCGTGAAAAAGGGTCCGCAGTCGTCAGCATCATTTATTATGTCACTCTCCAACAGTTTTACCTTTGGCAATGCATACGAGGAATTACATTTTTTTTGTTTTATTTTCCTGATTATTACCTTTTTACGGAGATCAGCAGTGCGTTTTCGCACTATTTCGACTTCGTTCCCGAGACAAGCTGATTGGCACAAATCGCAAAAATTGTACACGTCGTAAGGCGCATACATTTTCTCTTTTCTTGTTACATTTAAAAATAAGTTGGAGTCTAATAATTTATTCTAATGCTTCACTAACTAATCTAGAAGTTTTGTCAAATAATCCATACGAAATGCAGAGCACTGTGTAATTACATTAATTTCAAATTGTTAAGAATCATTGAAATTTGGTTAGCGTCAAAAATGTATATTTCGAAAACAGGGTTGTCAAATATTGATATTTTTTATCTTTCGGTTATCAGCTTGTTTTACAAGTGATGTTCATTCGCGACAATTTCGCGCTGTGTAGCGCAACCAACCATCAAATTTATATTTCGGTACCATACTAGTATTTACTAAAAAATTTGTTAAACAAGATTTGAAATCTCCAAAAAAAAAGTATTCCAAATTCAATCATGTCCTGTGGTGATTGTCAAGATTGTCGATCCCAATTAAAAGCGCAACAAAATTTACACGATTCGATAACAAGCCTGTCCAGCAATGAAGATAACGATACTAAAAATTGTAACCTAGAGCCTTGTCGCGGTGAACATCAGTTTTGTGAGAAAGTACCAGAAAAGAAATTCTTCGATTTCTGCCGGCGCCTGCTTCTCTGTCAGAAGGAAAGAAAATATATACCGAGGAGTAATTTCGAGTGCTGGCACTGTTACCAAAACCAGCAAGAAAATCTCGTAGATGACTGCAGAAACTTTGACGTGGATTGTGAGGAAGCGACGAGGAATGATATTTACGACTGCTGTTGTCCAACGTTGAAACCCAAACGTCTCTTTCGTCTCTATCCGATTCCAGAATTGTCCTGGAATAAATTCGGCCGCTTTTCCAGGCGCGGCCTTGCGTCGTCCTTATGCCCGAATCGACGACTCTACGGTCGCGCCTATAGAAACCGGCGCAGGCGACGCTGTGCCGGTAGACAATTATTCAATTGGACTGGAATCTGAATGTCGTCTTTCTCGCTGAAAAAATCTTCGACTGACAATGAGGGACTGGCAGGCTGATCTTGGATCATTTATTAATTTCTCGCAAAGTAACAAAAGGCTCGCAATACTCTGGCGTATCGATTAATATTGCTTACAGGTTACAGAATCGATTGGCCCAATATTTTAACGAAATGCAATCGCGGCGATCGTAGCACGTGTGCACGCATATACAAAAACCAGCATCATACGAAAATATTCCGCGTGCCAGAATCCTAAACAAACAATACGTCATCCGTATACATCCATATAGCTAATTACGACGATCGATCGATCGCGTTTCTCGTAATTACATCAAGTATTCCTTTATTTGAGAAAAATACTATTTACATTGCACAGTTATATCACTAGAATTGCTAGAGAGTTAAGAAAACCAGATTTGCCAAAAGGAGAGAGAGAGACAACTGTCTTGGATCCTGATTCTCGCTCATCGGTCGCATCCACAAATTGAAAATCAGACCTCAAGAGGCACCAGTGAAAAAGTATTATATCTTTTAGAATCACGACAGAACTACCTATTTCGAATTACATTGATCCAAGGCCGTGTCGAATATTTTCAATTTGGTCCTGTCGAATCGTATTAAAACAAGAGATCCTGTACTCGGCCGACTAAAAGGATCAAAGTCAAAATTCGAATACAGAGAATCTCGAATAAAATTGTCATGACTTTTGAAACTTAAGTCTAAAATAAAAAAATTGTCAATCGTTCGACAGAGACACGTCGGCTGGCATCGTGTGCTCAGTCCAACGCATTGAGCAATTCTCCTCTTTACTCTCAACAGCTCCATTCGCACGAAGGACAAATATTTATGTAATACGAACACGCAGCCACATAATCCTTCGGCCATGTTTATATGCATACGTTGCTAAAACGTATCGAGAGCAGTAGCGTGAATTGTATAAGTATGTATTTAACATCGCACAAGAACGAGATAAAAATAAAATGCCATAGATTTTTTTTTCATTTCGTGCAATTAGAGCCGTGAGAGAATTAATTAAAAATCTATTAAAAATTCGATGACGGCTATTAATTAATTTTTACAAACGGATGCAACTGATCGTAAGTGTGAGGTGCATTTACACAGGCGCTAATATATAAGTGATTTCTTGCTGGCGATTGTGTTTACTCTAGTGAGCCTTGCGAAAAGGATCCGCGGGCATGACTGAGCTCGCAGCGACCAGGTGACTGTGTGGATATTTTTATTATTTACTTTTTTATCTAACGGAAGATAAAACGCAAAACGTTCTATCCGGTAGCGACGAACGACCGATCCTTCTTAAGTACTGAATACACTATAGTAATCGGTATGTGCAGTTACATTAGCATTACGTTTACATCTATTGCGCGGGTTAATATGTCTTCTGCCATTTTTCGTTTTCATTGTCATTCACCTGTTGTCGATGACCACGCCCAAGAGCTCCATTTTATTATTTATATCGCGAGGTACTAATTCACTATAGCCTTAATGTATAATTCACGGGAAAAAACTGCTTGATGCTTGATCCTGGCCGATGAGAAGTGAAAAAGAAAAGAGAGAGCATGCCTGTGAAAGGTGTCTGCTGTAAAATCAAAGAACGATATAAAAATCGCAGAAATCGCCTGCGTCGTCTACGTATTGCGTATCCATGCGTATTGACGCGTATGAACGTTATTTTTTTTTCTTCATCCACCATTCAAATATCCTTTTTCTTTTCCTGTAAATACTTAATATAAAATATATGTATGTATCCTTATGCTCGCTAAATGTCAAATATATATATTCGAACCTGTGGCGCGCACCATAGAGAAGCTCCCGCGTCTTGTCAGGCACACGCGATTAAATCCATAAATCGCGTAGATATCTCGCTTCTCATACTGTTTCCCCCTTTCACTCGTTCTCTTTTTCTCTTTCTTCTCCACGACACGTTGCACTTAGTTCGTTCCCTCTTTCGTTATTTCGAAGATTCAACGCCAAACAGTTCACCCTGATATACGCACTTACGGACAGTCATTACAAAAAAAAAATCATTGCATATATACAGAAATTGTTACAGTATACAGTGACAACCGTAGCGACGATATACATGAAAACATCCTATTAAGTTCATCTCATTAATTTTTTAACGTACAACACGAGTCACAATCTATGTGTCTTCGCGCTAACACTTTCACGCGTTTCCTTGGTACTCGCGACTGGCCACCTTCCCCTCTACTTCCTCTTTTTCTGTTTTTTTTTTTTTTATCTCTTTCTTGTGCATTACGCGCCAATCTACGTAGCACGTGCCGCGTAGCTTTCCGTGCCGTTAGCACAATTATCATTCGGCAGCACTGATTTTATCGTGCTTCGTCGAGTAAACCAAATGGAGCACACGCACCGGCAGACTGCACGTATTAACGTAACGAACCGAGGGCGGCTGGTTCCAGGAGAAGTTCTCTGTGTTGGATTTTATAATTTACTCAAAATTCGAGTGAACAAGCGGAATTATAATTCTAATAAGCGCTTAATACGATGATATTATAATAATGGTAAAATAGCTGAGTAGTAAAATAACGTTAGACTAATACCCTTACATACCAGGTGCAGTGCGAAATCTCAGAATTGACAGTTTATGTGTCATCATTGTTAATCATTGACAGTGCATCGTTCCGTCAGTTAATCACTCTCTCCCTCGCCTGCATCTAATGACGTAAGATACTTAATATCGCGTCATTATACGACTACTTGTATTTCCCCCTTTTTTCTTTTAAGTTTCCAGTTACTTTCCATTATTTTGTGTGACTCTCAGATACAAACTAAGTGTAGAAAACGACCCGCGATTCTATTATTGAAAGCATAAATATTGGTTGCTATGGTAGAGAGGAGGTAATTTTTATGGTTTTCACGACAGTGGAAACTCCTACGAAGCTTC
Organism: Cephus spinipes; assembly: GCA_963971525.1. NCBI lineage: Eukaryota > Metazoa > Arthropoda > Insecta > Hymenoptera > Cephidae > Cephus > Cephus spinipes. The sequence continues at coordinate 714,157 of OZ020575.1, forward strand.
CTTGGATTCTTTATAATTATTCTGTCTTTATCGGAAGCAAAGCATACGAGATAGGGGTTACTTTGAACAGCGCGTCTAATCGGTCATGATATGGCGATATATCGAATGTGAAACTGCCACAGGGATCACGGAATAATTTTTCTTCGTATACACGTGCTGAGCATCAAGCAGTTACGAGTGAATCACCGAAAAGAAAAGTCAACTCGACTTCAAGAGATATGGAACTTCCTAATGTAAAATAAATAACGAATTTCGGCAACGCGGTAAAACTGTTTCTCCTTTCATCTCAGAGTGAAAACTGTGGGTAAATTATCGAGAATCGAGTCGATCTTGCAAACAATAATTCTAACAAAAATTTACATCATGACGTTCTGTCCGTTTGTTAGTTCCATTTCCTTTCGGCGGCCATTACTGTTTTCTTGCAAGATTAAACGGACAGAACGAAGTATTTCGGGACATTCACGAAATTCGTGATCGCGCTTCGATACGGCACGGCTACATCAGCAAGAGAATACGAATAACAAGGATCTATGGCTCGCAACGAAGCTCAATTAGCGATGGTACGGTTAGTTAAATAATACACGTAATTATATAGTAATTAGCGGAAATAGCGCGGATGAGATTCTTTGGAGGAGTTTCACAGATTGGAGTAGGAGAAGAGAGTGTTCATCGCGCGTCCTTTGCAGTCAACTTTTCTATTAACTCCTGTAAAGGAGCTAATTCTCGTCTATCTATCAGATTGAACTCCTGTGAAAAACAACTTTCCGTTAGAATTCCGGTGAAACTATGTTTCTTCGCATTGGTGTTTATCTCTTTTTTGTCTTTCACGACGTTCGACGTAGTTGTCTACTGCGGGATCAAACAAAATAATAGAAAAATATTGCGTTACCTGAACGAAGAAAATGAAGTGCTTGAACGACGTGTTTAGGTGAGCCTCCTCACCAAGTTGAACCACCTGGCTGAAGTGCTGATGATAAATATGGGCGTATACCCTGAATAATCGCTTCAATATTGTTTTGGCGATTGAAAGAAAATTTTTAGGGAATGGTACTCCTGTATGGAAAAATAAAAATATTTATAATGTGTCTTGTAGAAGATGATACATTAATTGATATATTTGATGCTTACCAATTTTGGAAGGAAACAATGTTTCATCATCCAGCTGATCTTGTACCCATGTCATAAGGTAATCAATGTACTTGGGTGCAGAACACTTGATTGGTTTCTTAACGGTATGACCATCAGCCCAGTGATATTCATACTTTGGTCCTGCTGACATTATTGGACAACTTTCTTCTGTGCAGAACTCCGTAATAGTACCGTATAACATGTTAATCTGATTGAAGAAATCGACAGCTAGGGAAACAAAAGAATGTATAATAGACTATTATACTTGCAACATAATAAAATAATATTATATTCCTGTTAATTAAAATATTTGACTTTTTATATCATAATCCACTTACTATTAACAGCGACCCATTCATTGAGATCCTCTCCTTCGGGCAACATAACAGCGAGCCGCAGATTACCAGAGCCAAGAGTGGCAGCAGCATGTTTCATGAGATCATACTGATGTGTCCCCTCAGGGATATTTTTCTTTGGCTTAAATGTTTTTGAAGATCTGCTTCCACTGAAAAACCATTGCACTGTTAAACAAGACTGTCCAATTTACATTCAAGAAAAGTTTAGTGCCTAAGAATAAAGCTTGAATATATCTAGCTTTAAGGATAATACCCATATCAAGATAGTAGTCTTATTTAGATCTAGAACTTGTAAAGAAAAATGAAAAAGGAGCGATGTATTTTTAGAAAAGTATCGACGCATCATACATATGAATTCATGTGTAGGTCAAGAACCCGAATTGGTTATCCGTGGGGGCCTGTCAATCTTTGAATACGAACGAATCCTTTGAAGGAGTGATTTATTTTTCCATAATGCAAATTGTCGATGACACATCGATTTTCCGAGAAAAACCTAGTGAACAATGCCGTTTTTAATGTCCAAATTTCATTAATATTCCTTTGCGACAACGAATCTAGCGAGGAGTCACAGACGTTCTTTTTGCAGGCTTCAAAGGGAAAGTCGATTTCGAGCGCAGAACTTACAATAGGAAGCTCATCGTGCCGTCGTGTTTGATCCTTCGAAAGGATGATCACCGGTGCGAATTGTCGCCTTCTTCGCTGAACGGTAAAACCGCATAAAATTTCAACAGACGACGTTACGACAATCACTATTGGCTCGCTTATTCACCGATCGGTATTGAGCAATGCTCAGACAGGCACGAACCAGACAGACTCAGATACAGGACGTTTTGTCAACTGTCCGTGATCCGTTCAGATTCGTCGACTGCACTCCGTTGTCCGTTCCCTTCACACGGGATTCATTTCCCGATGATCTGCGTCACGTCCGCTCTTACGACGTGAAGACTAATCAGGACGTGACTGTAGCCACTTATAAGAGAAAATATTGCTCTTAGTACCCCTTCATTTGAAAAAATTGGTTAATTTTAAGAAGGAAGGGAACAAACATTTTGTGGATACCTACTGGACCGGAAATATTTGTTCTTTAAAGTGTGTAAAGTTTTATTTGTCACTAGTATTTGACATGCCATGAACGAATTTTTCAAACGAACTCGAGGGTCTGTTTTGAAATTTGTTAGATCATAATTTTTACAAATATCTCGATATATAAAATTTGGTAGCTTTGTATTTTGCAAAATATAATATTTACTTATCTATTCCAAGTGCTTTTCTTAGTTACTAGTATGTGCTAACATATAAAATTCAATAATAATTTATGCTGACCAATGAGATTCTTTAATGCTCTTAAGTTAACGGAAATATCCGATTCCTAACGTTCGGGTGATTCCGTCATATCCGGGTGCGTAGCGCCATTTTGCCGATCGGTACTTGATGCGTAGTGTCGGTGGATGAGTAGGCGCTGTCAGCTTTTCGTTTGCGGTTAAAATACACGTTTTCGAAGCTCAGCAGCATCGAATATTACTACATAAACTCTACGTGAGTAAGCATACGTGAGTATTATTGTATATTTTACTTACTGGTAGAGAAAAGTCCAATATTTTGTTAAGTCGTTTTAACATTTTGGAATCTCAAAAGGTAGCTTTATCGTTGAGCAGAGAGCGAGCATGTTTGGAGCGTCCCTTTCAAAAACGCCATTTTTTTCTTCGTTGTAAAATAATATTGATTACATTTTTCGCATTTATTTATTGATAACTTGGTAAAAAGGAATTCTTCGATGTTTCTTCAAGTTTTTTGCACATAACAGTAATTTATGTTGCCGGTGACCTCAGGTATGACACGGTGTCACCCATATCTCACGCAGTTACGTTAAACGGCTCAAACGTCTCGTAACTTTCGGTGGTTAAATTTTTATAGTTCGATAAATAATACATATTCTATCAAAGAATTCCCTTTTTCCAAATTTTGCTTCAGTTCAAGAAGCGATTTTACTTTACTTTAACGTTTACAATGAGTTTAACAATCGTTTTGAAAGGAATCGTTAGTATTCTTGGTAATTTTTGTATCTATAACATTGTATATGGACAGGGCAAGTAAATGTCGAACGGCAGTGAAGATCAGAACGAAAAGAATTACAATACTCAAAAGGAAAACTACAGCATGTCGAATGATGGTGGAGATCATGATGATGAAGGATATGTTGTTAAGTTACGAGGACTACCCTGGTCTACCACTGTGGATGAGATTATGAAGTTCTTCAGCGATTGCAGTATTTCTCATGGAAAGGCTGGTATTCATATGACAATGTCACGTGAAGGGAGACCAAGCGGTGAAGCTTATATAGAAATGGAGACGGAAGATGACATTGAGAAGGCTTGCAAGAGGGACCGAGATCACATGGGTCATCGATACATTGAAGGTCAATACCTTAAACATATGTCATATTGTATATAAAGTTAAATGAAGGAAAGAGATGTTTTAATCAACACTACATTATACTTCCAGTTTTCAAGGCAAAACGGGGTGAAATGGAATGGGTTGTCAAGAGGAGTGGGTTAAATTTGGAAAATGCAATGGATGATGGCTGTGTCAGATTACGCGGGTTACCATTTGGGTGCTCCAAAGAGGAGATCGCACAGTTTTTCTCAGGTATGAGAGTTAATATCCACTGAATTACTCACCTACTTTAATTATTGTATTGACCGTTTTAATTATTATTGGCAAATATCGTTATTTTGAATATATTCATTAGTCAGTGTACTAATGAAATATTTTGTCTTGTATTCAGTTTAGTTCTTGAGAGAAAGTGTTAGTAAGATCATATTTTTCTTATAATCTTATAAAATAACATGTCAAATCACAGGGATTAAAACTTTTTAATGATTATATTCTTCAATGACTGAGAATCGAGAATTTCTACGGTACCATACGTAAACTTGCACATTACATTTGAATATCTCTTGAGTGTTTATTTTTTTAAAAAGAAGGAAGAGTATAAGATCCATGCAAACCAGTTATAATAACTATGACTTATTCGCAACTATATTGTGCCCTAGAGGCTCAAACCAGTACTCCAGTTAAGATTTAACACGCATTTAGAATTGCAACGAATAAACGAAGAAAATGATCTCATTATGTAGTTGAATGGTGCCATCTACGAGATGATTTGTGATAATGGCTTTCCAAGAAGCAATTCTAAGAAGCGGTTAAAGCTTGACTGACATTTTGATTGCGACGATAGGGTTAATGAAATGTTGCTCTGTAAGGGTTGTTGATAAGTTGACGATACTTTAATATGTAATGGGTGTTACGCTACAATGTGGTTGTTTGATTATGTGTGGGTCAGGGTTGGAGATATTGCCGAACGGGATTTCGCTACCGACAGACTACACGGGCCGCAGTACTGGGGAGGCTTACGTTCAATTTGTTAACAAAGATGTTGCGGAGCGCGCTCTGCAGAAACACAAGGAAAAGATAGGACACAGGTGGGGCACTGACGCTAGCTGGGTTTGGGTATACATTATGATTTTTCAATATCATTTTACGATTGTAGTACATGTAGGCCTATCCATTTGTTAGTCGATAGTGGGAAACAGTTTTTACGTAGAGGCAGTTCCTTTACAATCTGTCTACTCATACTCGATAAGATACAATCTCCACGTCCTTGCCAGCTGATCACGTACCGATTGTGTCTTGGACTGAATGATTTAATTATTTCGCATCGTCCGAACTCAAATGAATTTTCAATCATTTGAGATTCAACATTGCCTGTACTCTAAATATCCCAATAAGAATTGACTATCGTTCCGGTCATTCCAGCATCTCACGATGACTGTTTTTGTCTTGTGATTAAGAGGCTAAATTTAAGTAATGGTCAGATTAACTGGTAATTGGTAAGTACTTCGTCTGGACTTATTCCGCCTTACTGGCGTACAAACGGGAAGTAATGGAAGAGTTTCCAAGCCCGTTTCCCACTTTCGGCCGGCATCGCAAAATAGAGAAGCAACCGCGTTCGAAATTCTAAAGAGAATTCGAAACAAAAAAAAAGAGAGAAAGGTAAACAAGAGAAAAAAAGAAAATCTAGTCGCATGTAAGCAAAGTACTGTTGGCCCGACCGAAACCTGTGGGTGGGCGCCGGGCGGGAGGTACCCCCTTACACCAAACGCCATCAAAATCCCATGGGAAGTGGGTAGGGCTACCCCAAGGCATTTCGCCGTGGGAGGGTGGGCACTCCGGAGGTAGTAGCCATCACCTTAATTTCACACATTTATTTAATAATTACAATTGCACTTTTCATCCTGGTTTCATCATATTCGTTACAATCGCGTCCAAATCTTATTTCACGCACTTATATATTCCTTCATTTCAAAGAAATAATGCTGTCCAGGACGGTGGAGTCCAATTGTAATTGTACCTTACTACAAAGGTTTATCAGGGTCACATTGATTTGTCGCTGCACGACGTTAGTAAAGGAGGGTGAATTCATGGGACATGAGTATGCATACTTATATTATATTTTGCTACTGTCTTTTTGAGTGACAACAGGCCACCTGGTTACTATAGAGCCAGAACGATACATCCATTTACCACAACTTAATCCAGCTCAATGCAGATATTCTTTCTCACCATGCTACTTAATGTACCTCTAATGAAACTGATTAAACTATGAAGTATAATAATCTGTTGACAGATTATATTTGAAAAAGAATCCAGGGCAAAGCTGAAGAATAAAAATAATGTGCTTGCTCTTGTCCATTATGCATTAGACTGCAGTTTGAGTAGTATTATTAATTTTTGAAAAGGGACGATTAACATTTATATCTCTACTATGGCTGTTGCTCTATTAGAAGATTGAGTATTATAATCTGTGTCAAGAAGATGTAGTACTATTTACAAGAGCCAGTCAATAAGATCAATTTGATTGATAAAGTCGCTTAGAATTAAGAGGTAGAAATGTCAAGGGTTCATTAAAATTCTTTTGAAAAATGCTTTGATACGTCCAGTTCGCGTATATACGATCGACAATAATCATCGCGTGGAAGGGAATCTCGAATTTTGATAAATGTACCTCGGTCGCCAACAGATACATCGAAATCTTCCGAAGCAGCTTGTCGGAAGTGCGCGCAAGTATTGGACCGAAGATGCGCGGAGGTCCGATGGGCGGATTTAATCAGAGACCAGCTCCTTACGATCGTGGTGATCGATTCGGCGGGATGAATCGTTTTAGTAACAATGGCAGAGGATCCAGAAACAGAGGTAAACATTGTTACTTATGCCTGTTGTGACAGAACTTTTGAAACGGCAAAAGAATTTAGAAGAAGTGTTGGAAATTACTTGGATTATGCGCTTGTAGATTTTGACGGCGGCCTGTGGGGCAGTGGGAATAACTTTGGATCGCGTGGTGGAAATATGGGTATGCGTGGGAGCATGGACATGAAGGGCGGTAATTTCAGAGGAAGTGGTGACAATTGGAGTGGTAATTCCGGTATGCACTGCATACACATGCGAGGATTGCCATTCAGGGCTACAGAACAAGACATAGCCGATGTAAGTTAATTTAGCTATTACGCCATTACTTGAGGTCTTATATTTTCTTGGGAAAAGTTAATCTTGTTATTCTACGTTTAATGTCTTTTTTGTTTAAAGTTTTTTAGACCCGTTGTGCCGGTAAACATTCGAATTATTTTGGAAAATAGTGGTCGTGCTTCTGGAGAAGCTGATGTCGAGTTCGCTACGCACGAGGAAGCTGTTAAAGCTATGTCCAAGGTTTGTTGGGAGAACAATGCTGTTGTGCCTTTTTTAAATATAAGATATATATTCTTTTTGCGGTTTGATTTTAATAGATGTATTTTTTACAGGACAAGAGTCACATGTCTCATAGATACATCGAACTGTTCTTAAATTCCTCCAGTGGTTCCAGCGGAATGTCCCTAGGTGGAATTGGAAACTTCTGTGGCGGTAGGTGGCTGTAATTTTTAAATATTTATACTTGAGTGTTTTTTTTTTGTTTTTTTTTTTTTTAATTAGAATATTAGAGTTTTCACGGTAGGTCTGAAGTTTCTGTGGTGGTATTCAAGAACCTAATATTTAAATTCCAGGTTTAGGTAATAACTTCAGGCCAGGTTACTCTCCAAGCAACCGAGGATATAGCAGTCAGTTGGGAGGCAATAATTATAACAGCTTTTGAAAGAGGACCTGAAAATTCATAATCGGTTGGCACTAACGTATTGGAAGGATTTTCGATGACAGATATACGGACGGATCATTTCCATTAAGATCCATTTTTAAGCCGTGATGGATTTTCCGTTATAAGCCATTAATCTTTTCCACTTTTTGATTCTTGCAAAAAAAGCGTATAATATAAACTATATAATAATTCGTTAGCGGATAAGACTTATTTTCCATGTAATTTCACGTAAGAATATCATGAATCATTGCAGCCTTGATACACGTGTTAAATATCAGGGATGTTACGACACGTCCAAAAACGACTTGAAAATCTTACATTAGTTCGAGAGCTAATTTTTATCAGTGAATTGCGTTCCGATAAATCCAGCTAATCTGATGTTAAGATAGGTATACCGTCAAACAAAAAACCTGGTAATGTCAAACGAAATTTTCAATGTCAATGAAAGCGATGAAACTTTCTTTTTCGTTTATGAATAAGGAATAAATTCTCAGGAATCGCTCTCGTGAACATGAATCCTTCGATATCTATAAGCCTCAGGAGTATGAATTTTTTTTCATAGACTACATTTTCTTTGTAGTATAAATGTTCATACAAAAAACTCACGGAATTACTTCCAAATCCTGGCAAGTAGTTAGTTTAAGAATCGTAAGGTAATTGAACGCATATGTACTTCGGCTGAGCTATTGAAATATTTGAGAAACGTTGTTATATGTGAAATAGGATTTAATTTTCAATGCGCAAGTATAATCGAAAGTCAATTTTTGGAACTCTCCAAATACAAATTTCAACATGAAGGCTTAAGTTCTGCGTATTCGTTGCCTTTCGTTTTGTAAGTTTCACGTTTTTTTTTTTTTTTCTATGTTGAACTTGAATCGATGATATCAAAAGGAGCACAGTTTGGTATCCATGTATTAATGAAAAACTATGATTCCAATCCTTGGGTTGGAAGTAAATTCCTCAGGTACCCTATGAAGTCCTACTTTTGATAATGTCAATTTGACTGATACAGATTTGCCATAGAAAACTTGTCTCGGATTGAAGTGAGGGTTTATATTTATTTGCAATTATATTTGTAAGTCGAAGAAGATGAAGAATACTACAGTTCTTTCCACGATGCGAATGGTCTCGTGCGTTTTGCGTGTCTCGTGCTCGTCAGATACTTCTATTTTGTACTTCAGAAAATTTAGGAGACGAATCAATGTACTGAAACGCGAAGAAAATGTAAACTCAAGTAATAACGATAGAGGAAAAAAACACAGGGAATGAGTGACAAAGAGGCGAGCGAAATACGAATTGACGTTTACGAAACGGTGTATGTGTGAGCTGTACAACGCAGCAAATAAGAATAAAAGTTAATATTCTAAATCCAACGTGCTTAATTATCTTTATTGACGGATTACGTTCAATATAATATATATATAGTCCAATTTCGTTATAAGCCCGTAGCTGGAGCTGTAGGGGAATCAATTCTAAAAATTATGGCTCCCCTACAACTGCCTTTAATAAATTGGGTCAAGACTATTCGTCATAAGTCGTTAGTTTTACTCCTGTATGTACATGTAACTGACATTTCGCTAAAGGTTTATAACGAGATATACGTCTCAAAACTCGAATAAGATTTAGAGTGGGACAAGCTTTCGACCTCGAAAAAACGAAGAACGGTGAGGAAGGCGTTTAGAATGGCTGGACTTATTTGAGATTGGACTGTGCTTACAATTAGTAGTTTAGTGTAATTGTTTTGTGTTGCTTTGAATCCAGTTTAGAGCAACACGATAACGTTACAATAAACTCATTTACCATATATCCTGCTTTCCGAAAAAAAATGTTTGCTATTATTAGATTTCTTTGTTTGCATTCGGTCCATTGTATTGTAGAGCCGTACGTTTTGTTTCGCTTATGCTAATATGCGGTGCAAACTGACATAAACGGAGTAATTCAGAATCTTAAAAATTGGTGTGTAAATGACCTAATACGTGACGAAGTGGATCGCTGATGATGACTGAAGAAGATGTTTGGACTTTCTTAATGGTGATGTTTTTTATCGTAATAGATACTTCTTTGAGCTGAATAAAATCTAACCTCACTGATAATCGTTTATTTAAATAGCATTATAGATAAGGAAGTTCTATTTCTCATTACACACGATATAATATTTCTATCAAGTGACGGATTCTGTTAAATTAAATTCTAAGCAGGATTTATTAAAATTTTAAGTTCGATATACCTGCTTGGATAACTTCTATGTGAAAAGGTAGGATCTGTAAACATTAATCTCTTCGGGCATTACCGAGCTATACACCTGAAAGCCCTGTAATGCAATTTTCATACATAAATATTAATGAAAGATTCTGCCATTGATTTTAATAGTTAATATCTTTTGCATTTAAAGGTACATTTTAAGTATTATAAGGATGGATAAAGAAGAGAAGAGCAGTGAAATACAGAATCAAGATGAAAGTATTGAAAATGAGACTGGAAGATGTATTTCTCTTGAACAGAGGTATTTCATGAATTTGATATATTCTTTGTTAGGACAGGAATAAAACTTGCTTACTTTTGTATCTATAGAATGGGTGATGTCATGGATGGAGAGTTGTGTTCTCCGTTAAGAAATACAGAATATTATGATAGTCCCAAACAAACAATGCAATATATTCCTGGGCGTGGATTTTCTAAATATGATAATGCACTCAGGAACCTTATACCATTACGTCCTAAATTGAAGTATGTATAGTGGTAGCATTTACTAGATATAAGGTATAATGTACGAGGCTAATTGGATTAAAGGAATATTTTACAGAAAACAAGAAACAATGCCCATAGATAACGTAGGTTTATTTTCATTCATTACATTTTCCTGGCTCTCAAAATACATGTGGAAGGCTTTTCGGCAAGGAATTACATTGAAGGATTTGCCTGCTGTTTCACCTTATGATGCCTGTGAATATAATGGGAAGAGGTTGTTCACAATAAAGCAATTGAACTATTTGAACTCTTAAACTTTGGTTTCTGAGCATAGTGTATCTATATGTTCATCGCTCTTCATTTATACTTATCACTGAATTGTTTTCAATATTTAGGCTGGAATTATTATGGAACGAGGAGTTGAGCAAATTTGGACATGAAAAAGCATCTTTGACTTCAGCAGCATGGAAATTCATTCGTACAAGGATTTACATTTCTTGCAGCTTGTACACTGCATCTCTTATTTTGGGATTTATAGCTCCTGTATGTTTATTTTATCTTGATTTACTCTAAATATGATCTTACAGACTAACATTACATTTTGATGCAGACACTACTAATGCGAAGATTGCTAATCTTCGTACAGACTTCCGACGGAAATATCCAGGAAGGAATAAAATGGGTTCTACTCTTAACGTTATCTGAATTTATTCGCATACTCATATTTTCCTCGATGTGGGCTATGAATTACAGAACAGCACTAAGATTGCGCTCTGCATGCTTAATCGTGTGTTATAGAAAAATCATTCGGCTGAACAACTTGGGCAATAAAAGCATTGGGGAGGTGATGACAAAAATTGAAATTAGTATCATGTAAATGACACAGTTTATCAGCAATCAAGAATTTTTATTTATGTAAAATGATTGCAGTTACTTAACGTGTTTTCGAACGACTCGCAAAGAGTATTTGATATGGTTATTCTGGGTCCTATGGTAATCGGTGGTCCCATAGTTACCATATGCGGCGTATTTTACATTTTATGGATCCTAAGTCCAATGGCTTTGCTGGGGATGATCGCATTTCTGATATTTTATCCTTGTCAGGTGAGAGTACAGAGGTCACTGAAAGTTATATTTATATGACTCCATATACCGATCTGATTTGCAGTACATAATTTCGCGGACAACTAGCTATTACCGAGGGAAAGCCGTGAAGGTCGGCGACTCGAGAATCAGACTGATGAATGAGATACTTCAGTGCATAAAGTTGATAAAGATGTATGCATGGGAGAGACGCTTCAGTGGAGATCTTATTGGTCAGTGCTTGATCATATCTAACGAGTAATAATTATAGCCAGCAATTTGCTGCTACATAGTAACGAACTGCTTCTTCCTGTAGGTATTAGAAAACAAGAGCAAAACTTACTTTTGAAAACTGCCTATTTCCAGAGCCTTAGTGTATCACTGGCACCCACAGTGCCTGTCATATCGGCCATTGTGACCTTCCTGGCGCACATTGCCGCCGGAAATAACTTAACGGCCGCAGAAGTAAGTGAGAAGTGGAAGGCACCTGTAGTTCTTCAATTTTAATTCATTTCGGCGTACAAGACATTTCACGTGATCATTATTCGCGTAGTAGGACGAAATTCATGCTGCCATTCATTCAATAACGGAATATCTTTCCAGGCTTTTCCAATTTGCACATTTTTTGGAAATCAGATGAAGCAGGCCCTCTCGAGAATTAAGGATTGGACACAAAATGTTGTCGATGTTCTCATAGCCTTTAGCAGATTTAAGGTCTTGCATAAATTTATGTTTTACTTAATTTACTTTGCTTCACAAATCTAGTATGTTGCCTGGGTCTTATCAATACTTAATGTAAATATTTGCTAGTAGATTTCCACTTAAATATTCTTGTTTTTGTAGTAATATTACATTGGATATACAGATAAAATGCCGGCTTTGTTCGAAAAAATAGTCTAGTTTAAAGAGTAGAAGGACAGAAGTGGTAGTATTTTCTCAAACTATTTATCAGATGCCCGTAGTTAGATCCTAGATTTTCATTTCCTGTATCAATCATCAGTCACGCATACGCACAACACACATATTCATTGAAGTAACAGGAAGTGGACATGAATGAGAATTGGTACAATTCGTAAATTGTTTCAGGTATTTCCACTTTTGACCTTCCTCAATTCGCAGCTTCGAAATACATTCAACATATTGCAGATGGGTGTCGCTAATATATTTGATGCGATGATATCATTTCGCCGATTCAAGGTCTCAGCTATTCGTATACTGTGCGACGTAGCTAATAATTACCGATGAGTTTTCCTCAATGCAACTATGCGTAGCTTCTTTTTTACCTCTATTCATACACTTTTTCTATAAAAGCTCGTGCTATCGTCTATTTATAAATAATCTCGTCAATTAAATTTAAATAACAATCATTGAAAAAAATAGAATCATCATTTATAAATGGACAGCCTTCTGTACTTCATTATGCAGCTTATTCCAATTATTCCGTTCGTGAAAATTATAAGCTTATACAACGTTTACTGTGTATTTTTCAGGGAGCGAAGTCAATGGAAGAAATTCGTTAATGCATTTGGCACTGTGTCAATTCGTCAACAAATTCTAAGACTATGTACATTTCTATTCTTCGTTTTCTGCTTTAATGGCTTCAATTTTGTTTGTAATGCTGTTCTTTGCCTATTTGACCTTGCTTGCTTCTTCTTGTGCTTGTAATCGAGTGTGGAGGTAAATTTCTCATTTCTTTAAATTGGCTAATTAATAAGTTAAATCTTTAATTTGAAATTCCTTGAGTTTGCAATCCTCCACTCTCGATAATGTACTTATTAAGTAGAAAATTAACGTAATAATGTATGTATAGAGTGTGCTGCTACTTGAAGAGGGTAACTGCTTGATTTTAAAGCCAACTATTGAAGCACAAGCTGTCGGTATTGTTCACGGAACATTCGTTTGTACATTCTTTGAGAATGAAGAAGATAAATTAGCTAGCTCAAAGCGAAAGAAGAAGTAAGTCTAGTTTAGTCAAGTTAGTATTCCACTTATGAAGTCATAAAATATACTCCGTGTTCTTGCAGAAAGAAGGTCCAGGCGAATCAGAAGAGCGAGAATGAAGAAACTGAGAGATTGAAAAATTCAGTAAATGTGAAGCGAATAGAAGTTCTTCAAGATATTTCTTTTGAAGCATCCAAGGGACAATTGATTGGAATCTGCGGCCACGTCGGCAGTGGAAAATCGAGTTTGTTGCTTGCAGCGTTGGGACAATTGAGAATACACTCCGGTCAAGTGATGAGAGATGGTTCTTGTGCTTTTGTTAGTCAAGAAGCGTGGATCATAAATGCGACTCTGCGCGAAAATATCTTGTTTGGCGAGCCCTTTGAATCTACGCGTTACTATAAAGCACTTTTAGCCTGCAGCTTGGGCCAGGATCTGAATATGTTGCCAGGTGGAGATCAGACTGAGATCGGCGAAAGAGGCATTAATCTCTCTGGAGGACAGAAACAGAGAGTAGCTCTTGCCAGAGCTTTCTATGCAGATAGGTATATTAAGAATATGTATGTATATGTAGAAACAAAAGTTAGGTTTTTTAACACTTTTCTACCGCTTCCACAGGGACATTTATCTCTTGGATGATCCTTTGAGTGCTGTAGATGCTCACGTAGGTATCCATATTTTTGACAATTTGATAATGGATGCTCTTAAGGATAAAACCGTCCTGTTCGTCACGCATCAAGTTCAAGTATGTGATAATTTTAATTGATATCTTAATGTCTTAAGTTGACATAACAATTGGATAATAATTTTTATAGTATTTAAACCGATGTGATGATATTTATATGCTGCGGGAAGGCAGGATAGTCGAACATGGAATTCACGGGGACCTCATGAAACTTGATAAGGAGTATGCGATGATGATCAAGACCATTCAGGCGGAATCTGAGAGTAATCTTGCAGAGTAGGTTTATTGGATAGTTTTTTAGGATATTTTCTTAACTATTTTTTTGCGTGTAGACAGGAGAATAGCGAATCGGAACAGACGGAGACAGATGGAGATAAAGCAGAAAATTTGAAAAGTATAGACCGAACTTTGAGTTCAAATTCTCAAGCAAATGTGAAGGCTCCAGAAAAAGTGGAGAATGCTGGTTGGTCAATTTTGAAATACATTCTCTAGAAGATTGTTAATACTCGTCTCTCTAATGTTCTGAACTTTTGGAAGGAATTGTTTTAATGGTACCTGACAAAGTGGAACGTGGTAGCGTCAAGGCTCATACTTATCACATGTACATCATATCAGCAGGCGGGTATTTCGCCTGTTTTCTAGTAGTCCTGGCATTTTTCTTTAACATTGGCAGCACGGCTTTTAGTAATTGGTGGCTAGCAAATTGGTTGAAGAATGGTGGTGGTGTAAGTAATTGATCTGAAACGTGTCTTCTGAAAATTGTATATTAAGTTGAATTAATTGCATAATTTAATCAACAGAACGAGACTGTGATTATCGGCAATGAAACAATACCTTCGAACAATATAAACGACAATCCAGATTTTAATTATTATCAGACTGTCTACGCTTCATGTATTGTCGTTATATTGGTAACGAGTTTACTACGTGGTTTGGCCATCACGCAATTCACTATAAAGGCATCTACGACATTGCATAATGCAGTGTTTAAAAAAATTATCCAAGCTCCAATGAAATTCTTTGAGACTACTCCAAGTGGTAGAATACAAAACATGTTCAGTAGAGACATGGACGAAGGTGAGCTTCCATGTCGAATGATGTAGGTCGTCGAATATATTTCGAACATTAATAAAATATGATTTATAGTGGATACCAGGTTACCCATAACGCTGGAGGGTATTATACAAAATACCTTTATTGTCCTTTTTGCTGTTCTATTTATATGCATGGTCTTCCCGTGGTTCACAATACCGCTGATATTTTTGGCTGCGCTTTACTACTTCATCAATGCAGTTTTCAGGTGAAATCATGTAATTTAATCAGGAGAGAAAACAATTTTATATTTTGGTATGTTATGAATTTTAGGGTAGCAATTCGCGATCTCAGGCGGATTGAAAACTCATCGCGATCACCGATCTTCAGTTTTCTCATGACTACCACACAGGGACTGAGCACCATCCGTGCTTTTGACAAACAAAATGAGTGCTTGGCAAAGTAGGCAAACGAGAAATATCTATAACATCTTCAAGATATAACTGAAGTGCTCGTCATTATATTCATTTTGTTTTTTTTTAGGTTTCAAGAATTGTTTGATTTAAACAATTCCTCGTCATTTCTCTGTAATATAGCTATGCGCTGGCTCGCAGTGAGATTCGATGGCTTAGCTGTGTTGTCCATTAGTATCACAGGCTTTTTCGTGATCGGCATGAAAGATCAAGTTTCGCCAGCCCTCGCGGGTTTGGCTTTGACTTACTGTGCCCACATTTCAGGCGTTTTTCAATACTATGTCCGATTGATATCAGAAGCCGATGTTCGATTCATAAGCGTTGAAAATATCGAGCATTATATTAAGGTAAATTTCATGTTGACGATCGATACTTTAATTAGACTAATTATTAATGAATTAATTTTACGTTTAGACCTTAGAGAGCGAAGAAGAAAAATATACAAAAACAAATAAAAAGTTACCTGTCGATTGGCCAACTAGGGGTGAAATTAAATTTCGAAATGTTCAAATGAGATACAGGATGGGTTTGCCTTTGGTATTAAACGGAATTACTTGCACGATCACAGCGGGGGAAAAAATCGGTATGAGTTAATGAATCAACAGCTTGGATTATTATAATAGTATTTTAATTCAACATATGATAAATATTTTTAGGTATCGTCGGTAGAACTGGTTCTGGCAAAAGCTCGGTAACAGTTGCACTATTCAGATTGGTTGAGTTGGCTGGTGGAAAAATAAAAATTGACGACGTGGACATAACAACAACAAGCTTGGATTTGTTGAGAAGCAAATTGTCGATCGTGCCGCAAGATCCAATACTCTTTAGCGGAAGTATAAGGTACGTAAAAAGTTGTATTATAGCAATAACGATGTCTTGCAACAAGTATTTAAGTATTTTTAACTTCATGTATTCACTCTAATTTCTAGATCCAATTTGGACCCATTTAAAATACACGAAGACACCGAGATCTGGGAGGCCCTTGAAAAGACGAAATTAAAAAGCAGGATACAGTCCGTTTCCGCTCAACTGAATGCCCCCGTTGGATTTGGGGGAGATAACTTGAGTATGGGAGAGAAGCAGCTTCTGTGCTTAACCAGAGCTTTATTACGACGCAGCAAAGTAATATTTCGTTGATGACGCTATTGACGCTAATTTATTTGCTCTAGATTTGCTTTTTCAATGTTTCAACTTTTCACAGATTCTTGTACTGGACGAAGCAACGGCTGCGGTGGATCCCGAAACGGAAATAGCTGTTCAAAATACGATACAACAAGAATTTTCAGGCTGTACTGTGCTTACGATTGCGCATAGATTACAAACAGTTCAATATTGCGATCGTATTTTGCTAATGAATAATGGTATGATTCTCGAATTTGACACGCCAACTAACTTGTTGAGTAATCCATACTCTGAGTTCAGTATGATGATGGCTGCTGCTGAGAAAGCTGTACGAGGATGTTAAAGAAGGTGAACAAGCAATGCTGCAAAGAAAGATTATACAATTTACAAAAACATAACAAAAAGAATTATACTTAGTTCAAAAACGCCGGACTATGTAAGGTATTTTAATGAATTCAAGGTCCACAAGACGCAGAGTTACATATTGTATTATTGTCATTCAGTAGATATAGGTTATTATATAAAGAACATTTTTTTAGTGAAATTATGTAATTAATATGACAATAAATACGTCAAGCGCCTTACATATCAATTCGTTACTACAACCGGAAATGACTTGGTAAGATTAAGGAACTTCCCCTACGTTAAAAAGGAAATTGTACTGTCTTTTTGACCGATAGAACAATGATAGGATCTTCCTGGTGCTGCGGATTCCGCGCGCTGTTAACCTCCGTGCACCATGGCCGAGTTTTGAAATATTGATCTTCAGGGATGAGAAGGGACTGTCACTGCTCATGCTCAGCATCTCAGCTGGCTGTACGTTCTAGCCCCACCAAAATCTTCGCCACCATGCCGCCAGCTTGTTGTTACTAAGATGTTTATCAATCGTTGATCTTTAACGTTATTTTATGTGAAATGTAGTTTATTCGATTTGCCTTAACGGCAGAGTTTTTCGTCGGCTGAACAGTTGAAAAAAAGGTGAGCATCTAGCAGTCTATAAGCATTCCTATTCTTTCCCACTTTTCGGACGGCCTGTCGAATGGGCTCGGCGAAAGTGTCCCATTTTTTTTTTACATGAGAGAGTGTCAGCCAATAATGAGCACATGGATGATCAAAAAAATTGAGAGCTCCACTCGAAGGTGCGACGCGTGTGAATATCTTTCAATATTTATTATCTTCTATTTATAAAAATCCTTTTACCGCATTCTGCGCGAATTACAAAGGCACCAAATTTTGCCTCTTATAACAAGTATTTATAGCTGTATTAAATGACACGTTCCGATAGAGACAGTCCCCGTTTTATTATCGAATAAATAAATCTAATACCGTAAAGATAATAAAAATGACATCTTGAAAACAATGACGTAGATGTAGATGGCTTATATTTTTAAATAATTTTTCAGCTAATGTTTTGACAATAATAAAGGTGAAATTAAAGTTGCGGCGGCGTGAGTATATACATGCTTCAAGTGTTCTATATACGCTTAACGTGTATGTGTATGTGGTCAATGTGTTTTATGTGCGTTGAACTATTGGTAAAAAAAAAATAAGAAAAATTACTAGAAGAATTCATCTCGAAAGACAAAGAAAGGAGGAGAACGTCGATTCCTTGAATTTTCGAATAGAGTAACGTTACATCTAAATAGAAGTTGGGCCCTTAAAAGAGTTCCACCTCGTTGATCGTTCTAGATTTCTAGATGACAGTGTACGTTCCTCCCCCATCGTTACAAGTATCTTTAGTGACCTCGTTTGGTGTATTCCTCGTTATATAAATCCCTGTTTTACCTACTTTTTTAAAAAATAAATTAATATACAGATTCTCCAAAATAATGTATTACATTAGATGTTAGATAGAAGTTGCGTTCTTGAGGAACATCCGGTTCATTGAGCGCGTTAAGAATATAGAGGATGTAAAGGAAGATGGAAATTGCAAATCTTTTCCAAGTATATTGCTAAATAGCTGGTTGTCAGTGTCTTTATGATGAAAAAAAAAGAAAAAAATTGTATAACGTGCAGGATGAGTTCCTCGAGTCGTGTGCCTATGTTACTATTTGATAATCTTAAATCCTCTGATAACTCGTAAGGATCCTTAAGGAACTGATAACTCCCTATTTTCTAGGCCTCACCATTGCGAACATAATCCCTATTATGATGTTGGGGCGCAAGCAGAGCCTCAAAGGGGAGCCCGTCCTGGCCGATTACGGTCCAGAGGAATCCCTCAACGAAAGCGCTGACATCGAATGGGTAAATAAGGTTGGTCATGGAGGAAAAATGAAAGTGAAACTCAGACAACACTAATTCTCTATTATTTCCTCATCCTTCCACTTGGCTGATGCTTTCAGCTCTGGGTCAGAAGATTAATGAGGTTCTGCGCCCTGGTTTCCTTGGCATCAGTTTGCCTCAACACTCCGAAGACCTTCGAGAAGGTGCCGCCGCTTCAGTATGTCACCTTTATTTGCGACCTCATAGTTACCTTCCTATTTACTGCCGAAATGATAGCCAAAATGCACATCCGTGGTATCCTGAAGGTAACTTCAATCCTGCGTTCGATATCTACCTTTAGGCTATTTAACAATTTAGATCTAGAGTTCGATGATTCTGTTGCAGGGAGAGGTGCCTTACCTGAAGGATCATTGGTGTCAATTCGACGCGAGCATGGTGTTCTTTCTATGGTTGTCCGTTATCCTACAAATGTTCGAGATGCTTGGCTTTGTTCTCAAGTTTAGTTACGCTTCCATTATGCGAGCTCCACGTCCTCTGATCATGATACGATTTCTTCGCGTCTTCCTCAAATTCTCCATGCCAAAATCTAGGATCAATCAGATCTTCAAGTAAGAGCCATTTGAATTACATTGGTCTTAATTTGGATATTTACTGAAGCTAATCCGTTCCACTTTCAGACGGTCGAGCCAACAGATCTACAACGTGACCCTGTTCTTCCTATTCTTCATGTCTCTTTACGGCCTACTCGGAGTCCAGTTCTTTGGCGAGCTGAAGAATCACTGTGTCCTAAACAATACCGATCCTAATCGCATAACCATAAACAGCATGGCCATACCTGACACTTTCTGTTCTACCGACCCCGAGTCCGGATATCAGTGTCCCGAAGGAATGATGTGTATGAAATTAGAACTCTCTCGGTACATTATGGGATTTAATGGATTCGATGAATTCGGTAAGAAATAAATTAACCGATCCTCCCATGTGATAGGTATCTGATACAGAAGAACTGTAAGAAAGTATTACAATGATTTCAGCAACAAGTATCTTCACAGTCTACCAAGCTGCTTCTCAGGAAGGATGGGTCTTCATCATGTACAGAGCAATCGACAGTTTACCAGCGTGGCGGGCAGTTTTGTATTTCAGTACGATGATCTTCTTTCTTGCGTGGCTCGTGAAAAATGTTTTCATCGCTGTGATAACAGAAACTTTTAACGAGATAAGAGTGCAGTTTCAACAAATGTGGGGCGTGCGTGGACACATAAGTAACAGTTCGGCTTCTCAGGTAAATATTTGAGACGTTTTATTGAATTGAAAGAAGCGCCGGAGAAAATGGCGAGAAAACTTTGAATCGATTTGTTCCTAAGAGTGACGCAATCTTTTAGATCTTGACTGGAGACGACAATGGCTGGAAGTTGATAACGCTCGATGAGAATAAACATGGTGGACTCGCGTCTCCGTTATGCCATGCGATTCTTCGCTCGCCGCATTTTCGTATGGTCGTCATGTGCGCCATTTTGGCGAACGGCATCACCACGGCCACAATGAATTTTAAGCACGACGAGAGACCACGTCATACCTATTACGATAATTATTACTATGCCGAAATCGCTTTCACGATATTCTTGGATCTCGAGACGCTCTTCAAAATTTGGTGCTTGGGCTTCCGCGGCTACTACAAACATTCCATACACAAGTTCGAGCTGCTACTTGCGATTGGCACGACAATACATATAATTCCGTTCTTTTATCTCTCGGGATTTACCTACTTTCAGGTAACTTTGAATTTCCCATGAAAAAGCAATGACGCTCGATATTAAACGGATTTCTTTCTTCTTTTGAACAGGTTCTGAGAGTGGTCAGACTCATAAAAGCTTCACCCATGCTGGAGGATTTTGTCTACAAGATCTTTGGACCTGGCAAAAAATTGGGCAGTCTCATTATATTCACTATGTGCTTGCTGGTCATATCTTCCAGCATTTCCATGCAGCTCTTTTGCTTCCTCTGTGACTTCACGAAATTCGAAACGTTTCCCGAGGTGATTGTAGGAAATATTGAAGCACCGCCGGATAAAAGGATTATCAGAATACTTCTCTGACCTTCTCATCTTTCCGACAGGCTTTCATGTCCATGTTTCAAATCCTGACGCAAGAAGCATGGGTGGATGTCATGGACGAAACGATGCTCAGGACACACGAAACAATGGCGCCATTCGTAGCCGTGTACTTTATTCTTTATCATCTGTTTGTCACGTTGGTGAGAATAATAAATTGTACAGGAACCAAGAGCAACGGAAACTTTCGTCCTTTTGCATTTGAACAAAACTTTCTTTGTCGACACCTCCGCAGATTGTGCTGAGTCTTTTCGTTGCTGTGATCTTGGATAATTTGGAGCTCGACGAGGACATCAAGAAGTTGAAGCAGCTGAAGTTTCGTGAGCAAAGTGCCGAGATCAAGGAGACTCTACCGTTTAGATTACGAATTTTCGAAAAATTTCCCGACAGTCCGCAAATGACGTGTCTCCACAAAGTCCCGTCTGATTTTAATTTGCCAAAGGTGCGCGAGAGTTTCATGAGACAATTCGTCTTCGAGGTGGAAGACGACGAGAACGAAGGCGCCAAGAAGATCAACGAAACCTTCGACTCGAAAATGGTGTATCGCAAGCAGCGGCCAGTTAAGATTTTAAATAACCCGCCAAAAGTGAGAAACGTCGTGACCAGTCTTAAGAAAGCAGCAGTAACGTACATCATAAAGTAAGTGCACTGTACCTATGCTGTGATCGAATGACTGACGCAAAAGTCTCTTGATTATTCCAGCGATTCGAATAATCAAAGGTTGATGCTGGGAGATTCAGCAATGATACCAGTGCCAGGCAAAGGCCTTCTGAAGCCCCAAGGAACCGTGAGCAGTGCCAAGCAACTGCGGATAGATCAGAAAAAGTATATGGAAAAGAAAAATAATAGATCCAAACGTACCGAATAGACGCTAACGATTTTTCTTGAGCTTGAGTCTTGTTCGCAGGTCAATTAGACGAAGTGTCCGTAGTGGCTCCATAAAGCTGAAGCAGACCTACGAGCATCTGATGGAGAACGGAGACATCGGTGCGATAAACAGAGTAAGCTCATCTCGCAGCAGACCTCACGATCTCGACATAAAGCTGCTGCAGGCCAAGAGGCAGCAAGCTGAAATGAGAAGGTATATCAGAGAAGCGTAGGACGCCGATGCCGACGTCGGCGTCGGGTCTGTCGTTGAGTATGATCAAATTTGACGCGTTCGACGGTGAACTCTGGTCTCAGGAACCAACGCGAGGACGATTTGAGGGAGAACCATCCGTTCTTCGACACGCCCCTGTTCGCGGTACCTCGCGAGAGCAAGTTTCGAAAGATCTGCCAGCTGCTCGTCTATGCCCGGTACGACGCAAGATTGAAAGATCCGTTGACCGGGAAGGAGAGAAAAGTGCAGTATAAGAGTTTACAGTGAGTACGTCGTGTGGCACGCATACCGAGAACAAAGAAAAATAAAAAAAATATTAAAAAAGAGAAAGGAAAAAAAAAGTATCAGAATGAAAATTTTGCCGCGCCAGTCCTCTAACTGTCGCACACTCTTGAAGTGGAATTCGCATTTTAAGAATCTGTCATGCCTACTTTACGGTCTCAATCACGGGAATCGCCCTTTCTTAGCAATTTTCTCGGATTGGTCACGTACTTGGACTGGGTTATGATATGCGCCACCACATTCTCCTGCATATCCATGATGTTCGAAACTCCGAGGTACCGCGTTATGGAAGTGCCGGCCCTACAGATCGCCGAGTACGGCTTCGTGATCTTCATGAGCATCGAGCTAGCTCTGAAGATCCTGGCCGACGGGCTTTTCTTCACACCTAAGGCTTACATCAAGGACGTAGCTTCCGTTTTAGACGTGTTCATTTACGTGGTAAGGATCCCGTCCGTATCTCGATCACACGAGCTTTCCGTGATATATATGTATTTATATCGAGTTTTTCGAATCTCGATCCTCGCGAGACCAACGGGTTTCGTCCTTGTATTCTCTCCTCTAACATTTTTTCAGGTAAGCCTCGTTTTTCTCTGCTGGATGCCAAAGAGCGTCCCGCCAAATTCCGGGGCGCAGCTGCTTATGATTCTGCGCTGCGTAAGGCCGCTCCGAATATTCACCCTGGTCCCTCACATGAGAAAAGTCGTCTACGAACTCTGTAGAGGATTCAAAGAGATCCTGCTGGTAGATATTCCTGCATCCTCCTCCTCGTAAACTCTTGTCAAACGCAAGATCAACTGCTCTCTAGGTATCCACCCTGCTGATACTGCTGATGTTCGTCTTTGCGAGTTACGGGGTCCAGCTCTATGGTGGAAGACTGGCACGTTGCAACGATCCGACCATCCTGAGGAGGGAAGATTGCGTCGGGGTTTTCATGCGAAGAGTCTTTGTTACCAAGATGAAACTTCAACCTGGACAAAACGAAAGTTATCCATCCATCCTGGTTCCACGAGTTTGGTAAATTTTTTTTAATTTCTCTTACAGTTGTTTCCTTCAAAATATCAGGACCAATTCTTTCAGGGCGAATCCACGAAGATTCAATTTTGACAATATTGGGGATGCGATGCTCGCACTTTTTGAAGTTTTGTCGTTCAAAGGATGGCTCGACGTCAGGGACGTCCTCATCAAGGCTCTTGGTCCTGTAAGTTTCCCACACTTTATCTAGGTTGTCTATGTCAAGTTCTGACCTATTCCTTCTTTTTATTTTAGGTCCATGCCATTTATATCCACATTTATATCTTCCTCGGATGTATGATCGGTCTGACCTTGTTCGTCGGCGTGGTTATTGCTAATTATTCAGAGAATAAAGGCACAGCTTTGCTCACAGTTGATCAAAGACGCTGGTGAGTCATTAGAATCAGTTGTAAAACATTACTGATTATAACGATAATAAACATTTACTGTGTAAATTACAGGTGTGATCTTAAGAAGAGGTTGAAAATCGCTCAGCCACTACATTTGCCTCCCAGACCAGATGGCAAGAAATTTCGAGCCTTCATTTATGACATCACACAGAATATTTATTTCAAAAGATTCATCGCCGTCATGGTCCTAATTAACAGTGGTCTTTTATGCGTTTCGGTAAGAATCCCCTAGTCCGAGGTTGTCATGTCGTTATGTTACTTCACTGGAATCACTTAATCTATTAATATTTTAACATTCAAGTGGAGAATCGAAGAGGAACACACGGAAGCTCTAGCAACCGTCTCCACCATATTGACGCTGGTCTTTCTGGTTGAAGTCATCATGAAGAATATAGCGTTTACACCACGAGGCTATTGGCAGTCCCGCAGAAACAGATATGACCTCCTAGTCACTGTCGTTGGAGTCATTTGGATAGTCATTCATTGTACCATGAAAGTAGGTAGTCCAAGTGTTCCTGAATTTGAATGGCGAAACCTTCAATATTTATTTCCCTTGTCCATAGAACGACCTGTCATACGTCATTGGATTTATGGTGGTGATTCTGCGATTCTTCACTATTACTGGAAAACATACCACACTAAAAATGTTAATGCTCACCGTGGGAGTATCCGTTTGTAAAAGTTTCTTTATCATTTTTGGTATGTTTCTCTTGGTATTTTTTTACGCCCTGGCGGGAACGATTATCTTTGGAACTGTCAAGTACGGCGAAGGAATTGGCAGGTAAAAGTATTGATTTTATAGTTTTATTTCGTATTTGCACTTTTTCTTGAATTAAAAATACTTTATTACAGACGAGCGAACTTTGAGTCACCTGTCACTGGAGTGGCTATGCTCTTTCGTATAGTCACTGGCGAGGATTGGAATAAAATTATGCACGACTGCATGGTGCAACCGCCATATTGTACACCCGCTGCTAATTACTGGGAAACGGATTGCGGAAACTTTCATGCGTCTCTCGTATACTTTTGTACATTTTACGTTATCATTACGTATATCGTTCTCAATTTACTAGTGGGTAAGTTGTTTGGCAATAATCGATACGATTTGTTTCTCACTGTCTTCATCGTTGCAGCTATTATCATGGAGAATTTTTCTTTATTCTATTCTAACGAAGAAGACGCGTTACTATCTTACGCTGATATAAGAAATTTTCAAAATACCTGGAACGTCGTTGATATTTATCAACGGGGCGTGATACCAGTCAGACGGGTAACTTTTGCAATTGATATATTTACTGATTGAACGATTTCATTTGCATTGTTAAGGAGATATCATAAATTTCGTAATTTTTTATTTAGGTCAAATTTATACTACGTTTATTGAAAGGACGACTAGAAACAGATCCACAAAAAGATAGATTGCTTTTTAAATACATGTGTTACGAATTGGAACGACTACACAATGGCGAGGATGTAACATTTCATGATGTCATCAAGTGAGTAACGTTTCATGGTGTCATCATGTTAGTAACACCGTTCTCCTTTTTCATGAAAAAATTTCACAGTTATATTATCTTTGTTTCAGCATGTTGTCCTACAGATCGGTTGACATTAGAAAAGCTCTTCAGTTGGAGGAGCTTTTGGCGCGTGAAGAATTTGAATATATAATAGAAGAGGAAGTAGCCAAACAGACGATTAGAACATGGCTGGAGGGATGTCTTAAGAAGATACGAGCAGTTGGTGTAAATAATTTCAGTATAACTTTTTTGCCAAAAAGTATATTACAACAATGTTCATTACAGAAAACGCAAAATAATTTAATTGCGGGCTTACGAGCGACAAACGACGCTGTGACTCCGGCTCAAGATCACGCAGAGGAGAAGGGTAAAGAAACCAGTGTCGATCGCGAGGAAGAGACTGACGTAAAGGTAAAGGTAAAATATCGCGAATTTGATTCATAGAAAATTTTTGGAAATTATATACTCTCTTGTTTTCAGGACGCCGAGGGTCTCAGACATAGAAGCAAAAAGCCTGTAGTGCTACCAAGATCGGACAGTATAGGAAGTGGATCAGGCCGGAAGTATCTTGCTCCAACATTATCCGATCCAGCATCGGTGCGAACGGAAAAGGAGAAAATAGCCGTCTCGAAGAAAAGAAATAGCCGACCCTCCCGTTAGTATACTCGCCTCAAATATCTCCTTATCAAACTTTTGTTCACATACAATATAATTCTACATTTTCATTGTTTCTTAGCGGTCGTGAAAAACAATTTACCACACTTGACAGAAGGTACAGAGCAAAACAAACAGCGGGAGACGCTCAGTGCGAAGACGACAACACCAAAAGTCTCCAGCGTGATGCTCGAGGTGAGAGAATGGTGGCGCGAACAACTCGCCTACAGTACAGAATCCAGCGAGGAAGAGAATTGATGATCTGTGAGCGATTCTGCATAAAGTAGAAAATTAAAAATTAATAATGTTCTAACTATCGAGAAGTACATGAGCGTGCGTAGGCAGGATATTGAAGTTAAGAGAAACGTACTGTGTTATGCGTAAATTTTGCACAATGCACAGACGTACTGATGGTTGCAGGAAGTGAGGTCTCCTATGGATCGAGCTTTAAATTATAGATATACGACGGGCAGAAGATCTAGAGAATTGTTAGTATAAAAATAGAAGAGAACCTGTGAGGTTTTTTCTTTCGAATTTTTGCTGGACGGGTATGTATTTGTTTGAAGAATCATGGTGACTCGATTGGATTAACATATTTATGAAATACTCAGGTTTTGCAGAGCTAGGTGATAACGTGTATTATCCGACGAATCTTTATTAGGCGGACGTATTAGTGAAACGCACTTTTCTTTCGTTAAACCAAGAAAAATGATAAGACGTGAGAGAGTGCGATTCGCGTGTTTGCAGACATAATAAGAATTGAGTGTATTATATGATTATTAAACGATAAAGTTTTGTAAATCGTCCACCATGGAGTGGCTGGGTAACCAAGGAGTAAAAAAAGACAGGAGGAAGGAACGTTCAGATAGCGATTAGGAAGAGTAATTTATAAGAGTATGTAGATTTTATACGAATTGCGGCGAAGCACTAGATAGTAATTTAAGGTTGAGGTGGTTGAGGTTGAAAAGGGCAACTGTTAGTACAATGAGCACTGGATACGATTCGACAAAGTCTCTTAGCGATGGAAACGGTCCGGCTCCTTTTAAGAGTTTAAGGAACTTTATGAGTTAAGTCGATTAGGTGTTATTAAACGTTGCAGACTGAGTGATTAGATTTTGTATGGTACTAATTACTAATGTTGGGTCTGAACTTCCTTTGTCACTGAAGACACATTTGCCAATGAGATCTGTCAAATTGATTAATGAAACCCAATGAAGAAGGATGCTATGTCTTCATTGAATGAGGTTAAAACTACAATGGCCGTTTGAATCTAAGTGTCAGAACTATTGTAGTCAGTCGAGTATTAGATAATTGTAGTACATCGTAGATGTAGGGAATTGTTCGTCTTGTTTGTAGGTGAAAGAAAAAAAATAATGTAATTGGATCTCGAACGGTCTTATGTGATTCTTGTGACAAGAAAGGAGGGTAATTTTTATTACGTCGTCAATTCCCAATATTTTCCTAGTTTTGCATGAAAAACCGCGAGAGAATCCTAGGTCTACTAGCTTTCATTGAATTTATTTCTTATATCGTAATGACAATTTTTTACGTGAAAAATGACCGTCCCAGACCTTGCGTTTTGACACTGTGAAATATTTAATCGAGCAGATTGTTAATTGTCAAAACATAGGAGAAGGGTAACAAGGTTGAAGAGCCGAAGGGTTAGTGGATGAGGCGATTGAAAAGCAAAAGAAAGAGCATGAAAGTTAATCAAAGTTGTGCGAAGAAAAAGAAAGAAAGAATCTCTCGTGGAAGAGAAACCAATTGGAGGAAATACATCGATCGTATTTCAGACCCAGCCTAAATGTTAGCTAGTGATAATAATATGAGTATTATATATATATAAATATATATATACTATGAGTTGATTTTATATATATTTACATGAAAGCAGGAAGGAAAGCAGTAGGGATGTAAACTATATTACGTTTACGTTATCGTGATAAATGTTGATCATTGTTGCCTAGTTTATGTGCCAATGTGTTGTATTATAATGTATAGAGCTAATACATGTTATTATATATAAAATGACTAGAACGAGTATGATTCACCTTTGACATGAAGATAGGAAGAAATTTTTGAAGAGGTTTTCAAGAGAGCTTTTCTGGAAAAAAATGAAAAAATATATTTTATACATAGTCGACGACAATATCATATGTTGACAATTATTGTTAACGACTGGCACTGGGTAAATTTAAGAATAACAGTATGGCGGTTCTTCGGTAAAAATAATTCTTATTCTTAATTGGCGTCAGTGTCGCTCTCATGTGTATCGTTAAATGAGGAAGACATTGTCATCTGCGAGCATCAGCTGATTCGCGTCTGACATCTTGTTGACAGCAGCTGTCACCTCACCGAGTGTAAATTCTGGTGTGTGCTGATTGCTCATGTATTCATGAACTCTCGACATGGGTAGTGTCTGGGTTCGCTGTTGTTGGAACAACTTGTGCAAACTTGTCCGGAATAATTTAAATCTGCGAAAAAAAATTTACATAAAGGAAAAAGGCAATTCAACAACATAATCTAGATACTGAATTAATTATCTACGTACCTTTCATCGGTAATAGTGGCTGATTCGGTTTCTTCGACAACCATGGTCTCGGAACTGGGACCGGAAGCCGTATCGTTCAATGGTGTTGATGCTTGAGTTCCAGTTTGCGATCTCGTGATTCTCCTGACGGCGTCGTCGACGTGAGAATCATCGTCACTCTCGAAATTGTATGGATCTTGAGTACCGTCAGTGCTTCTGCCTTTCCTGGTACGTTTCTTTTTTCTTTTATCATCGTCATCATCGTCTTCGTCGTCCGAAACGGCACTGTCACGACGACGACGTTTCTTCTTCTCTTTTTCTAGGACGCGCTTGAAGTATGCAAATTGCACTAGTTCAATGGCTGCAAGTGCGTCATCGATAGTTACATTTTTTGATAGTCTGGCCTTCGCATGAGCCGTTGACAAACGAATGAGCGTTTCCAACGTACGTGCAGTGACTGGTTGAGTCTAAAATAAAACCCATTAGGACGTTTTGCTGACAATAATAGTGTACGCGAGGAAGTTTTGCTGATGAACAGTGATTTAACGAACCCTGGCCAAATCGGACTCTACGGTTTCTTCTGAACGCAGTTTAGAATATTCGTCTGCAATGGTAACACTAGCTTCTTCTGTTAGTTTTGGTTTCATGCAACGAGCAATATGAATATATTTCCGCATGAATTTAATACTGAGAATTTGATCCCTTGAAAAAATAATGTCTTCGTATTAAATCTATGATACAACTGCACGTTTAACATTGACTAAGAATGATAATAATTATGCAATACTTCTTAGCACGCGATTTCCCATGTAACAGTGGATCGTATTTTTCGAAGACTGTGGTCTCCGATTCCTCAGACTCGACGCTATCCGGATTTTTTGTGGTCAACATATCCACATTGCTATAGATGGGCAAAGCTTGACCGTCTTGTTCTGTAGGATTTCGGTATCTATGCATCCGCACTACGTGATCGCTGATTATGTGGTCCTGATCAGAATCCACCATATCCAGCATAACAAATAGTAAATCAAATCGGGAAAGTAAGGAATCTTGAAGTCCAATATTTTCCATAGGAGTTTTGTACTGGTCATACTGAAATATCAAGAAAAATTCGCCAATATTTTTTCGATTGCCGACTCAGTGTTTTTTTTTTCTTAGATGTATAAAATTCTAGTAGCCAAAATTGATACCCTTCCGTAGACAGGATTAGCTGCGGCCAATACAGAGCATCGTGCGTTAAGACTTGCATGAATCCCAGCTTTGGCAATAGTCACTCGCCCTTGTTCCATCACCTCGTGAATAGCTGTTCTGTCTATATCTGACATTTTGTCAAACTCGTCGATGCATATAACGCCACGATCCGCTAGAACCATGGCGCCGGCTTCCAATCGTCTCTCGCCTGTTTCCTGGTCGACTGTTACAGCCGCGGTTAAACCAACTCCTGAGGATCCTCTGCCAGTAGTGGGTATAGCACGTGGTGCAGTGCACAGAACGTAACGCAACAATTGCGATTTGGCCACTGAAGGATCTCCAATGAGTAGCACGTTTATATCTCTGTTTATTATAATGCAACTTTTGAATCGGGTCTTAGAATTTTGACTTTGAGAATATTTATGTGTCTATTGTTACCCTCGAAGTCTAGTTCCATTTGGTAGGATTTTTTCGACACCCCCAAGCAGCAAACAAAGGATGGCTTTTTTTATATACTCGTGTCCGTAAATCGATGGTGCTAATGATTTACTCAGAAGTTCAAAAATATTCTGACACGGATTGATTTTCGCCAATTTTTTACACATTGCTACATCATCATGAGAAATTGCCAAATTTGCCTCTTTATTCAATTGGGTTATATTGTTCGCTATCAGTATTGTTCTGCAAAGTGAAGAAAGCTTTTTTTTAACGAAATCTTAGGCAAGAATACAAATTTATTGAGTTAATTCATCCTCATAAGAACCTGAATGTTCCATTGGTGTAGCCGCCTTGCTTCCCTGGTAAACATCGGTAATTGCCAACAACCTGAACCCTGTCTCCAGGCTTGCATAAATCTACCAAGTCGTTATCACAAATAATATCTACACTACGTGGTAATTGACCTGTTGGTGCTTTTTCAGGCATTTCTTGAATGGTTAATGTTTGGTGGTCTTTGTATGTGGAAAGGCCAAATTCTGTTTCCAATGGATTTCCATCATCATCCTGTAGGTAATAAAAGTTTTAATGAAAATTCATATAGCCCAATTCACATAGTCACAATAATCATAACAATACAAAGTATTACCGTAGTGGGGTATACAGCAGAACTTGGAAATGCATCAAAGGATGTTAAATCTGTATAAGCCCTCTCCATTATAGTTTTTGTTGCACTGCAATAATGAATGCTTCTGACAACTTTTGGTCTTACCAAAGAACCTGAAGTGAATGCATATTTTTTAATAATAATAGTTTATTGTAAAAGCTAAAAGTGGTAATAACAATAAATTAGCATACATCTTGTAACAATGCCTTCAACGCAAACCAAACTGCCTAAAAATCTTGAAGTCAACGTTCTTGGTGTAACATGCTTATTGCCGAAACTTCCTTCAAAGCCAACAAAGAATTCAGTATTGCCTTTGGCATAATCCGTATCAATGCTCATAACAAACTGTTTCAGAGCACCATGAAACGCTACTTGTTCTTCGAAGGCATTATTCAACAAGCTAAATCACATAAGAGATATGTTATTTTACATATATTAAAGTATAAAATTAATTTGTTACATTGAACAACATTGTGCCTTTACTACGTAGTAAAGATTACCTTGCAGCACGTTCCGTATTTTTTCTCCTAAGATCATTGATATTTACAAAAAGACGATATTTCTTTTCCTCGATCATATTTTTTACTAAAGTCGCATAAATCCCTTGATCCTCCTGTATAATGAAAAAGTTTTAGAAACTATTCTAAACAGCATGAATAACTACGGCACGCTGTAAATGCTGGTCATTCGAAAACCTCAAATCATTTACCTCATCGTCCAAGAAGTCTACATATTCCCTTTCGAGATCCTTTATTCTTTGATCTACCTCAACCACCTCCATTTTTATTAAATTTCACGTTCTCTTCGTTGTACAAGGCACTGATTCACACAAAAACTTCAAAATACTTAAACGGATGACACAAAGTAATGCAAAACAACCAGACTTCTGTAACTGTCTGTTGATGCGTTATTTAGCGCGGGAAATCATCTCTAAACATAATTATAATCATAAACTATCCTGAACATAGTCGGTAAACCGAATAACTTTTTCCAGAGATGAGTAGGGAGATGCACAACGCTACGGTTTTAGGCGATACCAAAAACATGGCGCTAAATCGGAGCAGCAATTCCGGGAGTAGGATTTTGTGATCATCACCTCCGTCGATAATGCATATCCCGTCGTAGCCGAGCTGAACATGATCACGAACGAATATGTTATACCGAGTTGCCCGGCAGAGGAGAGTACCCGACGGAGACGTCTCCACGGACCGGCAGAAGCCCGGGTGTGATCACGTGTTAGTTGCTAATTAGTGTAATACAGGTTAGATTTTTGTAAGACGGATTCTGATATAAGTAAACAGAAAAAATGGTATGTTTTTTTCCTTAGCAATATTAAAAGTGTTCATCTTTATTAATCGGTATGTTGTAATATAAAAAATTTACAGTCAACAGCTATGAAAAAGGAACTGGCCAAGGCAAAGAAGGTTTTACATCCAAATAGCAGAAAGTCAATTGCTATCATAAAAAAAACTCACAAGTATGTTATTAAGTCATAATTTTAGTTTATGTGCAGTTATAAATAATTAAAGTAAACCGTAACAGTAATAGGCTTATTTGTTCAAATTTGAAAAATCTGATTTCGATATTTGCTATTAAAAACGTGTTATGTCCTTAGGATATCCAATAGGGAAAAGGCAAAACTAGGTTGTGCAATTAAACAAAATGTGATTGGAGAGAAGATGCTATGGATGCAAGAACATATGGTACCAGATGTCTGTCCCTATACACCGCAACTTACAGCAGATTTACTCGAATTGTAAGTGACACATGAACTTAGAATGTTTGCTATGTTACTTATTCCAATGCTTATCAAATTATTAGATATATGGCTCGCCATGATAAAGAATTGGAACAAATTTCAATAAAACATTCAGTTGGTGGTAGAAGACACCGACAACATGCCAGTAGAGAAGATATTATAAGAATGACAAAGGAACGTGAGAGGGAAGAATACAACACATGTGGAATAGGTTGAGAAATAGCCTCTTTATCTACAATAGAAAGCAGAACTTTTCGTCAATATTTATTCTTCACACTTTTTTGTAGAAATCCCAGATATTCTGAATGCAACGCAATGTACCATGCTTCGGAAATGGGACGGTGAGCTGAGATACCTTCCAAATTTCGAATTTAGAAGATTTGGAAAGAAACACCTAAATGAGCTAGCACAGAAGAAAAATAAACCACCTAAGCAGCCTTTGCTGAAAGTATCAAATTCAATACCCTCAGTTGATGAGTTAACTGAAAATGTACAAAGTCACGCCAAGGAGAAGTCAGTGCGGCAAGCTGATGATTCCTCAGGAGTGAATACAATGGAACTAGAATAAATGATTTTCTATAAATAACCCATAACATTCTTACTCCTCGTTTAAATCGTGAAAGTATAACTTGTGCAACTCAAATTTCTGGATGCGAAGTCGCAAAGTGAATCTAACTTGTGAAACAAGTTATTAGCCCATAGTAGCTCTGAAACCACCATTACTAATTACACAGCAGACACAGACGCCGAACGAAAGAAGGAGCGACGAGTCCAAAGTGGGTTGATCTTTGGTAATTTGTAATTTATTATCGGTATCTCCTGGTTCCGGACACCCGGAGGGCAACCTCGGCCTGCTGACCTCCTTCCTGGTTTTCCTCTTCGCCCCCCCCCCCCCCCCCCCGCCCGATTCTGCATCGCTGTCCTCACGCAAGCGACAATATGCATTTTGTAAAAATCAAAAAAGGAAGCCCCTCGTTATCCTTCGTGCACGCCGTGTGAAATATGTATTGCATAATGGCCGACGTAGCTTCACGTACGTTGTGTATTCTGTCTAGAAGAATTTCCATATAGCATTTAATAATATTTTTACATTGGATCATCCCGGAAAAATTGCTCAAACATTATCCTAGCAATGCGAAACAGTAAAATGGCGGATCGCGAAAGCTCAATGTAAAAAAAATGATTTCCTGTATATTACGAGGAAAAGGACGGCCGCCAAGAATTTCTCTGGGTGTTGGATGCTGGATGCTGAATCGGGCTGGAAGTGGGGATCACGTGGTTAATAGTGAAAGTTAGTGAGACTACATTTACTTTACTAAATCATTCTGGTCTTGACGGCCATCGTCACTCTATATGCTGATCGCAGTCAACCGTTTCTTTGGAGCATTATCGATTTTCAATTTAGCTATACAATACCATATTTTTTATTAGTTTTTGTCCGGAATCCAACAGTAATCTCTTTTTGCGGAAAATTGTCAATAGCTTGCTGGAACACTTTCATTTCTTCTAGATCCCATTAAGAGATTGTGTTCTGTCTGAGCGAAATTGAACAATTATACTGCCGGTACCATAACAACAAATGCTAGCCAATCGCAATTGGGTCTAACACTTTTTAATGCTGGAGCAAGATCGAACATCGTGCGAGTTTGGACGTCTCAGTCCCAGTAAGAGGCCATCAGACTAACAGGCTTCGCCGTACGAGACTCGTAGCCTCAGGCAGTGGCCCACATTTTCAACTGAATCATTCTTTTTAGGTTTTACCAACAGTTCGAGTAGGCATTCCTTATTTTGCTGCTTCGCCCGAATGACCACCTAGGCTTTACTGTAATTCTCATGTACACACTGCCGCCATCTGTATACAGCGTTTTGCACTCGTAAATAGTTAAGATGTGAGACGCTTTCCGACGTTCCTTATTAATTCCATGCGAACTTTCACAATCAACAAGAATTCGAAGACCATGTTCCAAATGTCCAGCAGAATATTCATCTTCTACCGCACAAAGTTCTATACGATGTTAAAAACGTTTACTCCGTAGCGTCAAGCTGATCTGTGTGTTAATAATATATCGCGTATAAAAAATGGCGATTGGTATGGTCTGTACATATTTATGTAAAAAAAATACAGTGGGTTAACCGTCGGATAATTGGATCATTACATGAACGAGCCCTTGGAGCTCTGTATCGGTACTCAAGTTCTCTTTTTGCAATAACGTCATCGCGAATACTCGACCATCCGATGATCAGGTCTTATGTTACTGATATTTTAAACCCAAACAAAAAGACGAATAATCGCCCGATTATTCGATCTTATTAAACTAACAGTCAAAGAGAAGAAAGAACATCCGGTTAGAATCTGGTGTCGCACTGTTGTAAAATCTCATTAACATTAAAGTTAGCCGAGCACGGCTGTGGGCACCAACGTGAATATAGTCATTGAAATTCTAGGTTAACTCACATCGACCAGTGAGCAACTTCAATTGGTATTGCTGTAGCTCATTGCCATAGCTTGCGTCCTGGCGTACATAATCTCGATCTAACCTTATCCTAGTGGCTAATAGCTCACCGCATACTAGTAAAATTACTCACGGAAGGAATACTCAAGTAGTCAAGCAATCGTGTCAGAGTTCAAGGAATCAAATCGGCCGGATAATTTTCGAAGCCATGTTATTTAGCTCTTGGATGTTCTCGGTCAATTGATCTCTCAGGGTGTATAACGATTGATCCAGATATTCGAACCTCAAAGTGTCATTCGCATTTTACGCTGAATCCTCTAACGTCTATTACTTTGACTATAGTTGCCACAAGTACTCTATGGATACAGTACTCAAAGTGAGATAATACTGATAATGCAAAATACATATCCAACGGATCCTTGCAACATCTGCAGGAACAAATAACAGTATTGGTAACCGTATTGAGATTACGCAAGGTCGATGCTACTCCTGGTAATGGCAGATGCTTTATATTTTGTAAATATAAAATATTAACGGTGCTCAACTGACGGTGCGTAGTAACGTTACAAACTGTGTATAACGGTGGAGTTACTACGAGTTACTATAGTCAATGACGGGACACGGTATATTGTAGAAATGTTTAACTATACTATTATATGCACTATTCCAGCGTTACACTGTAGCATTGACTATTTCAGGACTCTGCTATTGGTCCAGTAGTAGCAACAGTACTGGCTTCAATTCCGACTGGATTCTCTTTGGAATTCATGACTGGGACTTCTTCTTCTTCGTCTACTATGGCTGCGTAAGTGCTTCGAGTTTATTCGCTTGCGCGAATCCACTTGCAAAAACATCCCGCAGCCAAGCGGTACTACTAGTAGACGTTGCTTCGATCGCGGATTACGGAAAATCGAGGAACGAGAATTTGAACCAGTATGTGGACAACTTACGGTTCAGGTTCCGTGACACCTTCCTGTCCGCTCTGGTTGGATAAACGTTACGGTGAGATTTTTCAAAGATTTTTATTTTATCATTTTATTACCTACAACGTAAGGAATCTCGTACGTTCGTTTCGCATATGTATTATATTCTGTTATAGTTTTTTTGGTTGTCACTCTCTGCCATCGATTAAATTGGGTTATTAGATAATCGTTGGAATCAAATCGAAGCGGATTTAGCCGTGGGCGATAAATATGTATAATATCTATTGTTACATATGTCAGAGTTTATCTAGAAGTCATTTCACGTTTTGGAAAGGGTACACACGAAGCGTAATAATGTATTTCTTTTGGCGGTATTATTCGATGAGTTGTTTATGGAATTTTTAAGGAGAATTTTTATTTACAGAGAGGCACAATATAAAAGAAAGATGTCAGAAATCATCGTTCCTACATTGTTACTGGGTTTTGTACCTTGGAATTTGAATGCCGTGGGTCTCGGCGATCTTCTCGGAATTGTCGGTATGGAAAAATCGAGATAAAAGTCACGAAATCCAAAGGATTAGGCTGCTGTTTTTTGCATTGTCATTTTTATGTCGAACAAAACGAAAAGCAGGAACAGCCACTGAAATGGATGGTAGGGAATCTACATTGTCTCTCTGGGCATGATTTCCTTGGAATTCATGGCTGTGTATCACCACACGAAAAATTCACGATGCTAATTTACGTTTCTAGATATAAAACAGTTGGTACGCCTGCGTAGGAAAAGTATGATGCATACTACAGTAATAAACTTCTCCTCTAACCGGAAAGAGGAAACAGGAAGAAAAAGCGCTCGTAAAACGTCTACCCTATAATTTCATAATTTACTATAATTCATAAGTTTATATTATAGACACAGCATTAAAATACTATTTATACGTGTGTTCAGAAATTGATAAATTAACGAGTAGCTGTCACCCGGGATTCTGTGTGGGTATTAGATTGGTAAATTTTTAATGCTAAGCTTTTGTATTCTTTCAGGAAATATTTGACGAGAGAGTACAATCCAATGCTTAGGAACGACAGTTTCTCTCCTAAGAAACTTTAGTACGTATTTAATCTCAAGGATCCGTGGTCCCACTTGCTGGCTTCTTCTTCGAGAGATGTCTTGCCGATTGAAGTGGTGCCGCCTATACGGGGGACTAAGTGAGTGTCTTCTCGAATGAACTCTCGTTACGCCTGTTGCGGTGTTAGCGAATGTAGGTCCTCGGGTCGCCACCTATAATACCTTCTACCTTGCGCGTTGCGCATCCTCAGCACAAACTGTAGACAGCTTTGACGTATATGGGAAACGGCTGATTAACGGGCTGACTGTGAGCAGTCCTGAACTACTGATGAGATACCAAAATTGTAGTGATGGCTCAAAGTAAATAATTAAATATTATGGACCATAGGTATTAAGCCAGATTGATGAATAATAATATTAATAAAAGTATGGGATGACTTGACGATGATTCTGAACTAGGTGTTAAGTTAAAAATTAGTAAAAATAAAAAGATATGAAAATAGTTATTTTATAGAAAATCTTTTCTTCTACCTGTGCATCGTGCATGTGCGGAATAGTTAAAAATAAATTGATCTCTTGTAAAATCTCTCGCGAGATCCATGATGTGGATAACGGGTGAGTAAATAGTATTTGTATAGTATAGCCGAAGAAAAAAGAATCTGCACCAAGTAGTCTCATACCTTAATACATACCCACGTCGTTTACCTTATGGTGAGACAAGTAAGCTAACCCAGCCAGCAGCCAGTGAAACAGCAAGAGAGAGGGGTTCCTCGCTCTACACCTTTCTCCGGTTCCCAACACTCGGAGTTCTTGGTTCCTCAGTCCTCACCGGGACACAGACAAAGTTACACTCAGGCAAAGGTCAATCTGTCTCTCGGTACCTTCAACCTCCTTAGGCTGAGATCAGCCACCAAGTAGGCGCACGTTGTCGAACTGTGCGTTTCCTCGAAACCGTCCTAAAAACGCAAAACCAAAATTAACAAAATATACAAGAGGGTGATTCCTTATCCGTACGCGTTTATCAACCATTTTTTACGTGTTTATTTTTTTTATTTGCAATTTTAATAAAAGCATACCTCCATCGGATCGATCACTGTGCATGGTGCCAGGCTTTACGGTGGATTTTCAAAAGTGTCCGTGCAAGGGAGCGAGGGTGACAGGGGGATTGGTTGTTTTTGATGACAGTGCTCCTAATGGAAGTGCTCTCTTGAAGAGGAAGACAAAATTAGGGTTGGGACAGACGTGTGGCGAATCATGTGGCGACTCAGGTTTACCAAACTCCTCGTCGTGTTCCTCGTGACTGGGACACTAGCGGCACTTGCACAAGGCGAGGGTGAGTTTTTTAAATTTTAATTAAAAAAATGTAATCGTAACATTCACTGAAAATGATCGTTCGAGTAAAAAAAAAATTTGTTTAATAATTAACTTTCCCAAACATTTGTCGGTAACCGCAATTCGATTTGGAGTTTCCATTTAAGAAAAAAAATTGTCAGACCAAAGAGAGACGCACGTAATAGCCTTACTCGCTTTCCTGCACTCCTCGGCAATGCAATTGCTAATGCTTATTGTGAGGTTTTCCTGAAATAAAAGTATCGCCAAAAAAGCCAAGAACTAAGGGGAACAAGAAGAAGCCATATTATTCGCTGATTCTTAACTAATCGACCTCTTCCTCGGTTTCTCCTCGTTGCTTTTCCCGAAGGCACGTATATACGTCCTGCTTCTTGTTACCTGTCGGATAGTTTACCGCATGGCTTACCGCGAATTCTTACCAGTTACGATACGATTTGGTACGCGTTCGCGACTACTTTTTCAATGTGGCTTAATTACGCAATAACTGCCCCGGGGAGAGGTTGCAAATTTTGTTTCACGAAAATTTTGTAAAAATTTCTTTTCCAAATTTCCTCTTTCTCTCTAGGATACGTACAGAGTTTATTATCGATGACCTTTATGCAACAGTCTTATACGGATGTAAGTTCATTTTGAGAGAATGCGGTTAATAATGAATTTTAGAAATCGTGGGATTTTTTTCCTCCTTCAATTTTCTTCTGTGGTTTCACTTTTTTCATTACGAATTGTCAACTGGCCCAAGTGACTATGCCTGTTATGTCGTGTATGAATTTTTGTCTCCAGGACATAGACGACTCGAGGTCGGGTCCTTGAATTTTGACGTGACCGTCAGAACCGTCCGGAGTGTCCAACGACCGGATTGATTCGTGTCCATTAGATCTTTAGGCGAAATCTAATTTTGCAAATATTTGCACCGCGCAAACTAGGAAGCGCGCACACGTGTTTTGAATAGAGGAAAAAGTGCTGAAAAGAAATTTGTGGACTTATGGATTATGAGCTCAATGTAAATGATAGGTATTCATAAGGAAAGGATTTTTAGTGTAGCCGGTTGGCCTTGATGCTATTGGTTCTTCGACTGTGTCACTTACGTTCACTTACAGCGTTAGCGAAATGGCCGAGATCGAGAATGCGCTCTTGGACAAAATAATAATAACCAGCGAAATTATAGTGTTTGCTTCTAAAATTCCATTTTCCACGGATGCCAATGTACGGAGAGAAAAAAAAGCAGTGGAAGCGACTAGGGAATTTCTGGGCTTGGTTCTTCCCAGGAAATTTCCATACACCCTGCTAGAGATTTTGTCCTTTTATTTTGATCCTTCCTTCGCACATGGGGACTCGCCCAAAGGGATTCAAGATTTTCTGTATTCCTTCAGTTTGCAGATTCGACTGTGAGATGCATACCGACAGGACGTTCACTTTTATGTTAAGTAGTTTGCCATCCTGATGATATTCCACATTCCGTACAAAAGCCTCTACCTTACATTCCAA
This sequence comes from Cephus spinipes, assembly GCA_963971525.1. Taxonomy (NCBI): domain Eukaryota; kingdom Metazoa; phylum Arthropoda; class Insecta; order Hymenoptera; family Cephidae; genus Cephus; species Cephus spinipes. Next base: position 754,011 of record OZ020575.1, read on the forward strand.
CCTATAAGGATGCACTCGATGACCAATGACAAATTACCTTGTTATCGTAAATATATTTTTGAGAAAAAAATGGATAAATCTCATTTTTGAAATTTTGCCTGTCAAGGATTGTTGTTCTCGGCAGGTTTTGCCGAGGGGAATAGAAATCATGAAATATGTCATCGATCGATGATTTATTTAGTCAGGCTGGTATCAACGACTCGTGACCGTAAAACACCGTAAACCTCAAATGCAGTTTACGGTATCCGCAAGGAACGACCGTCTCGGGTCTTAAACTTCTGTAGCACCAACCGTCAAACGCCGAACCGCTAGAGCAACATTTCAACATGTTGACGAACTGCGCCGTGATGTCGTTTCGTGCATTTAAAGGATATTAAGAAAACCGGCCCCTTTCGGTTGGCCGGACTGATTGCGAAATGAGGAGCCTTGCACGCGCACGTGCGTATGTGCCTGCAAGCACAGTTGATAGCTCAGGAAAAAGATGGCGCCCGTTACTGTTACTCGGTTGAGCAATCGTCACTGGCGACATTCATTACGTTCGCGGTGAAAATAATATTTTATATTCAAAAGTCTGAAAATTCCTTACAAATTTTCCTACGGATTTCAACATATCCTTTACTCACGTATAGATAATATATGAGCAATCGTGCTGAAAGTATTAAACAAAATTGTACTCCACCTTGTTTCGTTAATCATATATCATTTTTTTAACTTGTGTATCAAACACCCGGTATTATCTAGCTACGTGTGTCTTAAAATGGCAAACACTTTCTCCGCCGGCAAGAAACATTGTGTACGGGCTTAATCTTGGTTCTCAATGGAGTCATCGATGTTTTCTGACGCACGACAATTTCTATGAACAACCGGATGTGCCCAAAGTCGGAAAATCGATTTAGACAAATAAATTGACGTGCGTGCAGATGCAGTGCGAGGAAGGCAGCGCCCGGACAAGTACCAGAGTCAAACTTCACTCGAAAGGGAACTTGGATCTAGATGCCTTTGGATGCCACCCAGATGCCAGTTCAGATGGGAGCGACATTTCCCTGGCATTTGCCAACGGAAAGTCCTTCGGCAGCATCCACATCATTCTCATTGTTAGCGTAGCAGTCTCCAACTCGTGAAATACCATTAGACGAACCCCCCACGGATGATACAGGCATTTCAACCGTTTCCACAGTCCAGTCCAAGCGAAATACCTGAAACTGTGCAATCGCGGTTGACCCCCTGACAACGGTCAGCCCAGAGTTCATAGTTCAGGATAAAGTGTCAGAAGTGAAACTGCAACGAAATACCAAATACGTTTTCTCTACGCAGAGGCAATAAATTAAATCAGCAATAGTCTAGCAGAGTGTAGTGAGGAAACGCAGAAAAAAATTGAGATCCGATTGAGTTTCACTATACTTGTGACACGCGTGGTTACTGAAATTACTCGGACAAAAAAATTAAAAAAAAAAAAAGAAAATCATCGTCGCAAGTACCAAGGTCGATTTCCAAAAGTCCGATATTCAAATTGACACTGGCATTTCCTTTTTCGAGTTCTCAAAATGGGGTCCAGTCGAGTTACCGACAGAGCCAATCATCAGGATCGGGAGAGTCGATGGTGGTAATTAATTAACATGGGCTCAGAGGAGTGTCAGGAATTGACTGTAGCCAACTGGAACCAAGGCCAATTTGTATGCGGCTCCCAGAATGACAAAATGGCCAACAATATCTTGTTTCAAGCAACTCGACGTCGAAAGCCTCGGGTGATGAAAGTCCCTGAGGTTCCGCGAGTATACACATATATTGGCACATCCGGTCCGTTGCTGGCTCGCGGGGAGACCCAGTTTTAATAAGAATTTTCACAAAGAGTCAGTGACCAATTGATGACACCCATGATCAAGCGTGAGCTCATCTAATGGGACGTATTGCGTGTCTCGTGAATGTGGAACCCAAAAGAATCTACTGGGTCAGGAATGAACTATGGAAATGGGTAACGGAATTGGAGGACGTGTTGGGAGTCTTAACTGACTAATGGGAAGTTCAACGTATGACCCGGTATATGATGCAGCCGAATGCGAAGTATTGGTTTTCTTTGGCGATACTAGACCTAACCTAACCTAGATTGGATAATGTCATGTAACCGTGCCGAAGTGTAATCGCGGATCTCGTCCACTCGTTACGGTTACGTGAGGTCACTGACAAGGCTTATCCTCCAGCGTTATTCGGATTTTCGATTACATCCTTTGATTGCGGTTTTTTAAATAGGGAACCTGGAAAGCAAGGGGAATTGTGAAATTTGGAATTTCATTCCATTTGCATATCTTTTGATATCGAATTCTTATGGCTGATACGACTGTCTGGCTGTTCTCGTGTTTACGTATTGTTTCGTGTTGAAATTTTATCTGACTCGGAATCCCAAAAACCTCTTTACGCGAATCGCATGAGAATTGGGCGCGACCTCGAGAATTCGAAGGAGTACGTGGTGCAAAATTTAATTTTGAATCGAATCGGCACTGGCCGAATGTCTCGTCGTCGAAATCTTCTCACGAGTCAAACCACTTTCGTGGCCTTCGTTTGTTCTTTTATTGAACAAGCGATACAGCCTAACGAGAATCCCTAGAGAATTTACGTTTACGATATTAGAGGGAATGTCGTTAAATTCGTCGTAGGAGAAGCGAATAAAAAAGAGGTTTATTTCAGGAATCGGGTAAAAGAAAATTATATAAAATAGAAATTTTTTTTTCAATAATAAATAAACGACTTGTCTACCACAAAACCTGCTTCGAGTCCTTTCAACGTTTCAAACCTAAATTGCACGTCGATTAAAGTTCGTTAATTGAAAAAATCTGAAAATAATTCTACCACCTTAAATTTCTCAATAATTTTCAATCTTTGAGCCAAGATGTAAAATTTGCGATTATAACGGGTCCTCCTCTCCAGGTTCGTTCACCGTGACTCCCTGGGTGTTGACGTAATCGTTTACGGCAGATGAACGGTTTCGCGTCTAGGATCTTTCGAGTGGAAATGATCGTTTCTATTCTAAGATCAATCACTGGATCTTTGCTCCACGGTGGATTTGTACTCTGCAGCTGTTATATGGACTCTTTTGAAATTTCTTGTTTTCAGTTCTCTCCCTATATCCAGTAGTGGATAGTAGATAAGTACTTGTATAGCCAGACATGGAATTTCCCCACGGACTTACCATCCAGTAGAAAGAGAGTCGAGAGAGAGAGACTGTCAGTCTCTCTTCATTCTCTTTGTGCTTTATTGGCAAGAATCGATATTTATCGAAAGTTCTCTCGACTCTCGAAGTCTCGATGTGAGTCAAGACGAGACTCGAAAAAGGAGCTGGAGTCGATTCGACGATTCCGATCTCTCTGACTTTTCCTCGCCAACTTCACTCGGCTAACTAGGCTATTGGCTGATCTTGGCTACCTCATCTACACCTTTTTAAGAAACTTCGTTATCTTGGGCATTACCACATCTGATTCATCTACAGAGTCTTGAATGTTTATCGGTTCAAAGTTAATACCAAAAATAGGTTTCGATTTTTCAGTTTTTTTTAATCGTGACATATGGACGCCTATTGGTAGTTATTAGAAGGGTGACGATAAGGAAAGCCGACTCTAATCGTCGTTCAGTTTCTTAAAGGCTATATCGCAACGCTGTCCCGTTAGAAAACATCGTAAACCCTCGATTCTTGTCTATAGACGTTGAAATCGCGCCTGAGCAGCGAAAGTTCCAGACCGACTATAAAAATTGATTGTTCACGATCAATTTCGCGGCGTTCGAGTTTCGCACTGTCTTTTTTTTTAACTTAAACAGAGACACCAGACGTTAAGATAATTTTGGAAATCTTACTCACGACTCTCGATGCAAGTACAAAAGAATTTATGTAAATCCAAAAGGCATTGTACCCCAGCTCGCAGTTTTTATAAATTTTTCTTGAATTTCAGATGAAACATTGTTTTTCCTCTTGTTTGAACAAACTGAACTTTTTTTCTATCCATTATGGCGCGTCATCGACTGAAGAGCCCCGGCAGAGAGGAATATCCTTAAAACTGGAATTGCTAATAGCCCAAGGTAACAAATGACGGCGACCAATAACTTCGTTCGCGACTCAGCAGCTTCGCTTTGGCAGATGAACGCGATCGTAAAAGATCCTGTAACGTCCAACGATCTAACTCGATCCTTTCTCGTTTTATTAACGAGTTCAGGGAACTTTAATACGTATAAGGTAATCTTGACAAATAAAACTCATTATAGGAACAACGGCAGCCGTAGCGATTGTGTGACAGTTGCCATATCTGATTAGCGCGTTCTAAAGCCGGATAGCCCATATATCTATACATATACGTAAAGTCACGTGTACTTGACAGTAGGTATATAGATCGACCTATAAGATTGTTCATTATTGATAAAAATTGACGTCACGATTTATTTAATGAAAACTCACTGAACGGCAACGAGCGACAAGCCAAGGCAGCCTCAAGGTCTTCGAGTCTCCCAAGTCTTTCTTGTCTCTTTAAGAATTCCGTTCTCCGTTCTCTGCGAATTCCACGCTATTCTAATTTCGTAGGGGCCTCATGCGCGACCCGTCGGTCCGTTCCCATGTGTCCCCACGTGTCCCCATGCCCGCCTGACCCACGAGGCCCCACTACTGGCCCACAAGCCGATTTCTGGAATCCGATCGACTTTCCTACTTCTCTCATTCAAGAACGCGACTCCGAATGGGATCTCGTAGATTCTCGAATACCATTTTTTTTTTCGTTGGTAATCAAAAACGAGTTTGACGTTTTTTTCAGTTCTTCCGCACAAAGCGAATAAATTCAAAAGATACCCAAGCCTGATAAAAGTTAAAACGGAGTTACGTTCAATTATGAAACGACCCCCGTTTCGCCCCTCCATCAAAGACACATTCTCCTCGGCAATCATCATCCAGTCAGGATTCCGGTATTCAACTAAAGGTCAAAATCTCCTTGACTGTCAATTTGCATGATGAGATCTGCACACGTCGCAGCATCCGCGTATACGTAATCCCGTTGCAAGGAGAGTCGAGATCGGAGCTGGGATCATCATCTGTACGTTTCATTATTTTCCACTACGAATTAACAGCTAAGCGTCCTTCGATGAGTCCATTACTGTGCTGTACCGTTTTATATCCCACTGGCACTGACGTACGTCCTTTTACATCCCGCTACCGATCAGAGTACAGACTCTGAACAGACTTCCTGTAAGGACTGAAGAATTTTTATCATCACCTACCGCCCCTGTAAATATAAATATTTTCGCATCTGCAATCTGTCCCTTTTCACGTATCAGACTTCCCGAGGTCCATGCCTGATGAACGAGCAGACCTAACCTCCTCTACTTCCAGCACTTACCCATGCCAATTATTCTAGAATGAATTTACTCCGCAATGATCGCTCGAGCGAGCACGCGTTCGTAAAGTCGCAAAACTCTGCAATCTATGGAGAATGCGGAATTAAGCGACTCGGTCGGAGCCCGGACTCAACCTGCTCGTCCGTAAGTGTAAGTGGGGACCGGTGGACTGTTCGAGTGTGTCGACCGAAGCCGAACACAAGCCGAAGGCGGACGTGTGTGGATCCTATGGTAAGAGCGCGTAGCCAGTAATCACACGAGTCTCAAGTACGTCTTGGCGCGTGCTGCCGTCTGACTAACTGTACTCTTGCTGTACACTGTGATCGCCACTCCGGTACACATAGCTAATTAAGATCGGATGCATCGGGACATTAAATATTTGCGACACAAGCTCTCATCAGGTTTCTGGGAACGACCTCGTCGGTCTGATGTTTAATTAATGAAAAGTTTTAAAAAAAAATAGGCGTAGCCATAACTTTTGGGCAGATCCCAATCACGTTGAAATTTGGTTTAATAAAATTTCCTACTTCTTCGAATTTATTCTAGAAGCACCGTACGATTTGCGGTGTCTGCTACAAGTGTGTCTATGGAGGGGCAAGGGTATCCTTGGATTCACGGCCACACTGTATATTAAATCCTTACGTAGTCGATGTGTCCCTAGGGATAGGAAAGTCAAGCCGGAGGAGTGTCCCGGTATGGCGATGGCATCCAGCCACCAACCTACGCATCTCTACCTACCTTCACTCGCGTCATACGTTGTATAATGGAAACGCGGCATAACGCATCAATGTAATTGTCAACAATGGGCATTATGCGTTTGAGGAGGTTTACCACGTGGGCGACGGTAACTTTACTATTATCATACAGAGTTAATAACCCCGATGCATACTGGTTGCCACCTGTATAATCCACAGTTGTAGTATTCCCAAACGTTGCTATGTTTACTATTATTTTCTGCGTTCATAAAATCGATGAGTATTTCGCGTACGGAAAAAAAAATAAATAGAGAAACAAGTACCTTACAATTTCAATTAACGGTCCATAACCGAATCTTTCGTTCGTCCCATTTCTTATGCATATATGATTTGGCAACGTTGTCCTTAGACATACGTCACGCTATCCTAGATCCTTTCTTATATTCGACACACAAAAATTATTCGAAATGCGGCTTAATGGTCTTTCATATGAAAATACGCAGTGCTACGGCACTTAAGAACCCATCAGACTTCCAAAGTCTCATCCGTGTCTACGTACGTAAGTACAGGTACGTCCATTAGTATGCTCGTATGCTCCACATGACCTGTGGAGTTGAGGTACGCAGGCGATTAGACAGACGGAGGAGCACGTTCCGGTTAAGTTTAAGTAAAGTGACAGGAACGGGTCAGTTTACTCGTATAGTCGGATACTCGTGTAACTGTAACTCAGGGAATCGTGCTTTGCCAGTAGGACTGCCGCTTTTGCTCCACATTCTATAACTCAATTCCTCTATGTACTTGTGGATATTCAGTGTTGTTCTCGTGCAGTACGGCGGTACGCTTGCAGCATGCTGTAGAATGCTGCTGGTACGCCGGTAGCACGTTGTAGCGGGTTATTGCATATCCGAAAGAACTTTTGGACTTTACTGTACAAAACTTAAAGATCCACCGTGCTGTAACGTATGTTCACGTCTGTCACAGTAACACAGTGAACTGATCCAGAATCTCGTGCGGTCGTACGAGGACCGTCTCGTTTCGTACTAATTCATGCATTAAATATCGAGCTGGTCGTAGACTTTCAAACCGGTGTCTTATCTATTTTTTTGTATCAATTCTTAACTACTCATACGTGCTCGTGTCACTTGTATGTTTTACGGTGTCCAGTATGTGGCGCGTTCGTGCCGCAGAGCACTTCCTGCTTGAGTGAACTTTTATTGAATTTCTTATATATGTCACTTTTGACACACGCATTCACTGATACGTGTATTTTTTATCTCTTATCACGGCTCCTCTTAATCATTGGAAACCTCATCGGGGTTATTCAATGTGTAAGATTTGACGTGTCGGGTGCCGTAAAATGTACGCATCAGGAGAGTAATCGTATGACGATTAATATTGCGCCTCGTTTGCTGTTACGTAAAGTTTCTAGCGTCAAAATCTCTCTTTTGCAGTCTCGCACGTTTTGCGTAATAGTCTGGCTTAGTGGACACGTGTCCTACTCAGTACATTACAGTTACATATCTATATCTACAATTTGAGTTAAAAGAGTGAATGAACCGCTGATATTTGACACAAGTCAAAATGTTAACCACGTATCCCTGATGGCTGCGTGATTTAATGGGATCCAAGAACGAATTGGTGGATATGAAAAATTTTTGAAAAAAATCTCAAAAAATATATTACTTAAAATTTAATTTAATTCGTACGGTCGCAACTTTTTCATTTGAATTTTCACTGCTAAAACAAATTGTACAATCTCAAAGAGAACTGTACTCGCGCGTCAAGATACTTGTTCAGCAAATCGAGTAATTGTCCATCGTTGTAAATTAGCCGTAAGTAACGTTCGTACGATAATGGAAACGCACCATAGCGTAAAGCGTGAGTATAGTGATTCTCATTCTCCATTTGATCAACGTAGTCCAAGTTTGTCAACAGTGTGGACTGAGAATTCAGACTGGACGATACTGCAGTTAGGTTAGGTTGGTAGAGTGCAATAAAGTAATTCAATAGCGTAGCAGTAATACCAACGGAGAAACTCGGCCGCCGACTCGATTAGCTGGGACATGGTTCAGTGAGGAAGACGGGAATTTTATTTTAGCGGATAATCGACAAAACTAAAAAAATGTTATAACTTTACAGGTTACGTTTTGAAAAATGGACGTGACGATTGCGGTTTAAAAATTGAGGTCGGCTTTCGTGAAAATCTTAAAAATTTTCTTAAGAATCGGATTCGGTTCTAATAAAATTCTTGGAAATTGTGCGTAGTGTATATCTATATATATCGGATACCTACCAGGCTACTAGAAGATACGCGGTGAAAGCATTGCAGAACTACGCGCTAATTTTTTCTCCTTATTTGTCTTCCCCCTCTCTCTGTCTTCAAGAAGAATTTAATAGGTAATGACGCACTCGTAAAACCTGTCAGAGTGAGCGTAGGTGTTTAGAAGAAAAAAAAATGAAGATACTTTTGGATTACGGTATTAACCCACGTTCGCTAATCTAGGACTTGGGAAAATAATATTGCAATTGTATGTACGCGTTTTGGATTCATATGAGATCATGTCATATACAGAGTTACTATGTAGAATCTATGGAAGTTACAATACGAGCCCTCGGACCATTTTTGGCAACAGGTAGGCAATTCGCCTTATATTTATGTGTAACGGCCTGCGAAATGTGCGGTGTAAATATTAAGGCTTATTCTCATGAACGGGAATCGTCCGTTTCGCAAATTGCACGTATAGGTATACTTATTGCGACGTGAATGGCAATAGTGGGGATTGTGGTAACGTATGTTAGATGGAAGATAGAATCTGACATCGTTGCATAAGGATGAAAGTACGTCGTAGCGACCGGGTGACTAAATAATAACAGTTACGTGGCGCGGAGGAAGATGCTCCCGAGTATCGTAGAGGATAATGAGGGCGATGAGCGCAATGAGCGCAATGAGCAGAAGCACCTGGAATGGAGTTAATGGCTCGTTGTCAGGGAGCGACCGTGGGATATTTTGCTTAGACGCCATTGATAATTATACGGTTTCTTATCTTTAGTTGAAATTTTAGGAGGCAAAGTTTACACTGTTGGTCATGCCGGAAGGACTCGGTTTAGACTCCTTCCGGAACACGCGAGGAACGTAAGACTAACGCTCGACGCTTCTGAACGGGTATACTAATGATTCTGGGTAGGATTTGAAAAAATGTTTTTCTTACGAAATTTTGTATTTTTTTAGGGGGATTTTATTTTATGCAAGTCTTAGGAAATTCAGTGTGGAATTATCTACTGTTCATTGTGCTATAATGTTGGTACCGTTAGCATTGCGGTCTTATCCGGAGCTGATCGATTTACATGGATGGAGGTCACGGAAATGCAACGTTTTGCAGAGAATTCTTAGTAAGGCATCGATGCCTGGTTTTTTAAATTTCATTTTCATATCTTTTTATATACGATTATTTACGTAGGCCGTTGTACGTATTTGTGTATTACCAATAGTCGTTGCTTTCGGGTATAATTATCGTTGGATCGAAAATTATTGCTTGAGTCGTTCAAAAGTCACTTTGCTGGATTTTATACAGTCACTGTCCATCGAGTTCGAGGAAGAAGGTCGTCTGTTGATTTTACATAAAAGCCAGGAAATCAAAGTTATTCTTGGAGTCGTTAACTGGGATGGTCCAATTGGCAGATCTAAACTATTACGAGACACGAAGTAAGTTACTGTAACAGCCGGAAGTAATGCATACGTCATCGATTAGGTCATCAGGATAGCTTATCTCGAAGCAAGATATTTAGGTGCTATAAAATCATGGTCGAGAAAAACCAAAATAAATTTATAAAAAAAATCTAGAAATCGTAGAAATCCGGTTCGATTTGAAGATCAATCAAAAACGTTCACTGCTTTCTCCATGAAATTTTTCGAAATTTCTGCAAAAAAATTTTTTTCGCGCAGTGGTTACGAACTTCAAAAAAATTGCGAAATGTCAAGTGCCTCGAAGCGAGGAGCTCCCACGCGATCGAAAAGAATAAAACAGACAAATAATAATCTAACTTCTGACATGGATTTCATAAAGAATTCATTTCACGGCGTCCGAGTGAGCTCTGATTTCTGTGAGAAAGAAATTCATTATATTTCAAGATAACGTTTCCTTCGCAACGTTTCCGCAGAAACGATGCCACTTTTGTTTCCGTGCGACGCCTTCGCTGTAGGATCAGCCGTGATCCCAGAGCATTCGAAAAGAGAGAAGAACGAAGAGCAGACGTTGGCGCCGTTTCGTTCGCTTGGAATTGAAGTTATTGGGCTGCGCCTCCTATAAACATATTTGCAGGCACTGAATAACATAACCTATGCGGAATCCGATAGGAACGATCGCTCGACGATCTTCGGGCCTTTAATAGCACGATTCGTGAGCACGAGATGCGAGTGATTCGATAAGATCTGCAAGACTCTTCCGCGCGGGCTCTTCGAACCGTGTAAACGCGGCTTTACACGCGAGCAAGATCGCACGCGATCCGCCCACGAGTTTCCCTTAGGATCCTCCTCGTTCAAGATCATCCTGATCGGCATTTATAATCGGCAGCTGCGTCGAGTTCGACTGGGATTATTTTCATGCCGAATCGGTTGACGATCGATTCAAATATTATAGCTATATTCACATGTAAGCTCTGCAGTAAGTCAGGTCTGAGTATTTATATACTTTCTGAAAATAATGATAATATTTGTTTTCTTTTCCAGGTGAGTACATTGGGCTTCCTAGTGGAAACGTATTTGGTAAGTTTTTACTGTAGAGTCAAATCGAATCGGAAATTAGTGTGACCTTATTTATTTTATGCTGAAATCGATCAGGCACGGTGGGCCGATGAGCATGATGAATAAATAGTCGATGGGTGCGAGTATAGGGATGGGTCTCTCTGGTGATCAGGTTAATTTAGCATTGTACGATTTTTATGAATGACAAGTTTTCTAGTCAAACGATTTTTCGTGATAGTGTTTTTTTTTCAAATGATTTTCATTAAAAGTTTCATAATCGGTTTATCGTTTATTGAAATTATTCTTGATGAAAATAATAAACGCGCGTCAACGTATATCAGGGATAGTGTAGAAAGTGCTGGGAAACTGCGAGATTCCTTGTGAATTGCGTAAGCTCGTGCTTTCCCTCGAGTCATCATCATCATCATCATCATGATAATTGTTCTCGGTCGTCATCACTCTTTCGTGCGCCGTGCGATGACATTTCGAATCGTGAGGGAAAAAAAGAAGCCAAACTTACCGTCATCCTTGTTTCTTTTATTCAAACTAGATGAAGTCATTAGTCGAGGTGACGTAAGGATTGAGATCGATTTTTATATAATAATTTTATTTTAACGAATAAATAGCACTGGATTAAATTGACGAGGAATCGATCGCGAGGTATCGTTCGATAATGATCGATCGTGATGTCTGTACTCGAAAGCGTTTCTAACTCTAATTTTACGTGGATTCGATATCAATCCAATCCGATCCCAAGATGGAGGTCACTGGTTCGCGTAACGAGGCGTGTAGAATTTTTCGATTTTTGGTAAACTGATCTATCGTATGAAAAAAAAGAACAAAAAATAAAACGGTTCTCTTTTCGATGCATTCCTGATCTTTTTTTTTTTTTAACAAAGAAATCGAGAACTCTGACACGTGTCAATCTTCACGCTGGTCAAAGTCAATCGTGCTCGACGCTCGCCAAAGTCGATACTCAACGATCGAAAGCGGACAGATTTTTTGTCGAAAATTTTTTCCAAAAATCTTTGCGAGATTCGAATTTAAGAAAAAATAATAATAGCGATGAGTTTGGATTCGTCATAAGTCCTTAGTCCAGGTTCCTCGTTCGTCATCGACAAGTAGTAAACAAAATACTTCCTAGCGATCAGGTTACGTGATACAGTAGAAAAAAAAATACCTGGACTCGTCCTCCAGGGAAGAAAAAACTGATCATGATCATTAAAAATCGTTACCGGTAAACCATCCATCCCAAGGACAATGGTCAATGTACAAGTACGGCTGGAATTGAAATCGACTAATGATTTATGACTAAACTTTTTAGCTGATTAAAAATATTCGTCACTCTATTCAAATAAGTTTGCGATGACGACGTTTCTACGAGTACGCTTCCGTAATGTCATCGGTCACTGTCATCGGTCAACTAGAAAGATCATCGTCGTTAGAGAAAATTGACTTATGATTGCTTACCGTTATAACAGTGGGAGTATTGCTTCCGTTACTAGATGCACGCTGGGTACTTGACTGTATAACTTTATATACGTCACAAGGTATGCATTTGGAAAGTGCAAGTGTGCAACGTTCAAGGATGCATCGGTGCGCTATCTTGTAATTTTCCAATGCAGCATTGAACGTCATCGTCATTGACATTTGAAAAATTGATAAAAATTATTCTTTTTTTTTCCATTGAACTCTAATCACGTTAGTCTTATATTATTATTATAAAAGTCACATATTTGGTGACTTTAATATTTCGTAATGATTATTTTAATGATGCATCATCATTGCGTGTCATTGAGTTTAAAAAGAAAACATCGATTTCGAGAAAATATTTAAGACGGTAAGTTCGATCGGCTATGAACTTTAATCGATCGGAAGTCATCGATGCCGATCTGAAATCAGTAGAGAAATTCCCTAGATCATCGTAAATGACGAGGACAAAAGTGTGGCCAATCGCGGCACGCGGCCTCCTATGGAACTGTCCCGGCTTTCTCCGCTCCTCCAAGAAACGGAAAGCGCAGCATCCGCAACATGCCGTTTTCTCGAACAGGGATCAGAGATCATCGATCATCGAAAGAGATCTTGCACTTGGTTGACTTCGCGGATTTCAATGATTTGCTAGATCTAGGGACTTTTTTGTTCCATGATCATCGTAATGACTTAATGAATTTTCAGATTTTCTCTGTAGTCGTTGAAATGACCGCGTTCGAAAAATGGTCCATATAGGGTACGCACATGGTATACCGTACACGTATACAGGGTGTACAGTGTACTGAGGAATGAGCAAACAAATTTCTCCTTTGATGACTCTTGCTGAATATCAATGATGGTACATTCTTGTTGTTTTATCATCCACCCTAGGTCATCCTCGGCATCTCCGTCATCTTCACGATCATTTTCGATTCTCACAGACGAGGTCATGTGATTTGCATGATCCTCCTATCGGATAATGATTATTCCTCGACGACTAATCTCGAGCCTTACGCACACGAGCATCCCGGAAGTCCCAATATGCGCTGAAAAATGTATGGGCCTCAGAGTCCCATACATGCTTCAAGAACCGAGGAATAAATATTATTCATGAATTCTACCAAGCGTGTATTAGATTAGTCTCGGAAGACCTTTTAATCGGTGACTTATCATTTCTTTATCTCGACTCTTCCCCCATTATCATAAATCATAATCAGTTACACTCCGTCGAGTTTCACTCATTGTCGCGAACATGCTATACCGGGGTATCACTTTCTATCCTAAGAAATGCTTTCCCACTATCGATTACTCGCACACTCGATAGACAATAATAATTAATACGAAAATATTCCATTGGCAATACACGATCGATACCACGTGACTGTCGAATGACGTTTTTCGAATCTCTACAATTTACGTATAAAATCTCCATTGCCCCAAATCAGGTCTCAAAATCAGCCCAATCATTCTCGTATGTTACACCTGTCAATGCATGACAAATATATACGGTACATAAAAGTCCCTATAGTTCGGTCGTAAAGATTTAATATGGACTTCTTTCTCTCTCTCTCTCTCTCCAACATCTTTTCTTCCACTTTCTTTTCTCTCTCCGATTTTACGTCCCAGCGTGTCTCGGGAGTCCCGATGACAATGACAATTTGCCAGAACGCTCACTTTTAATCTGCAAGACGTTGCCCTCGCTTTGGCGCTCGGTACGTTTTACAACGGTGTTCGTCGCGACCATTGCGTGCACTGAAAAACTGACAATGAGTGCTGGGACGCGGCGGTGAAACTTATGCCTGTTGCGTAACGAGACTCGGCCTGAACATGCGAGGATTAAACGCAACGATTTTTATTTTTTTCATCGACAACCGATTTACGTATGATCGTCAAGTGTCTGTAGTGTGGAGTCACTTAGTTTTATATTTATAAATTTCTGTTTTACCGACCGATCCGAAGCCGAGTTCTGCACTCGGACTTGATCTCAAATCGACTGTAACGCATGGGGTGGTCATAAAGTAAGTTCTCTATTAAAAAATTCTCCAACTTCGAAACGCCTGGGTTTAGGCAAATTACTTTATGACCACTCTGTACATATCGGTAATATTCTTAAGAAGCAAAGACTTTCGTATGAATTCCTTCAAACGTCAATGGAATATCGAATCGGGGCCAATCGATCCGAATCATCGAAGTTTCACTCGATCGCACGTGTTCGCCGGCAGTTGTTTCTTACGTGCGAGACTACGCCTCGCGAACGCCTGGATCTTCGTCGGATTGTTAAAGCAGAAGAGAGTCGCGAATGGCTGATCACGCGAGTACATACTTCATACATGTTAATTTCAAATGCACGGGATACAATGGCAGTGCCGCCATCTTTAAAGGAGAAACCGATTCGATCTAATCGGCTATTCTTATAAACACGACGCGAGCCTCTTGGTATAAATGTACATTACTCGTAACACCCGTTGCGTTACAGTACCTGACCTTTACACGTATTGATTATGAATTCCGTCATCCTCGATATCCGGTATTTATGCGTCATTCGATTGCAAACGAGAAAACGATAATATTTGCACTTTTTATTTTTTCCTTAGACCATCTTATAATTATCCGAGACAGAGATTCAGTGTCATGCAGTTTCTATTGACAAGAGAAAAAATGTAAATACATTCCCAATAGAAAGTACCTACCTTCGGCTAGTAGGAAGGTATGCGGATACGTATGGATCCCTCGATCCTACCATCCGTCAGCTGTAAGCTGATCTGTATTATGATAATTAAGTGAACACGTGGATCAGTAGAAATAGAAACCCATCGTCCGCCAATGGAAACATGGGCTATCGATCAAACCTAACCTAAAGTCCAGGAGACGCTAAGTAAAGTGCCTTCAATGAAAGAAATCACAAGTGAAATCCTTGCTGACCCGAATACACCTCCTACGTGTAAGTCAGACACTGTTTCTGCTCTCAGGTGGCCAGAGACTAAATGGATACGTACCAGCATCCGGCGGGGAGAGCCGTCGAGATTTCTTCTCAAACATTCCAGGCGCCTAATGAACGAGAAGCCGAGGCGATGGGACGAACAGAGGAAAATAAAGAGGAAGAAAAAATGTTAAAGAAATGGAAAGGCTGTCATTAATTTTCATTTTTTGCAATGAATAACAAACCAACAATGGATATACTATTTTTTGAAAATTTTTAAACAAAGTCGATTTTAACTGCGAAATATTTGTTTGCCTCCCCCCCTTCCCGAAAATGTTCACGACAAATAGACTGGAAGGAACGTTAGTTTCTTAAAATATTTTTTGTTCTCTCAGTAGCATCCATGAAACGTGGATCCTACTGAGGTTTGTTCAGCTCTGTGATCAGACGTCCATGGGCTTGGTCCATGGACGACCTACTAGCACGAATTCCTTGCCTTTCTACCTTACGTCTATTGCCCTACCTGTTCGTAGGTGCGCTTTAGCATATCTCTCAATGGCATACGTAGGTATCTAGTTATTTACTGTGTATACATAATTCGATGCTTTTTGATTTCTCACTCGTCCGACTTGCCTGACTCACCTGACTCACCTGAAACCACCTGACTCACTCGGACTCCCTTTACTCGCAATCAGTTAACCAACTATATATATATATATATATTCATCTCGCTTATATTAAGAATGCTCTTATACATATGTAGAATGATGTGCACATGCAGATAACGTACTCACAGTATTATAAACCTGCAGCCCATCTCAGCAGGATCGTAGGCATTCCTTGTACACAGCCCATGGGAGTTTCTTCTTGGGAACGAAAGTCACGTGGAAATCATCCTTTCCCACGAAGACACGGTACCCGATCAGCTTGTTGTTTGCGAGGAGACCGAAGTCTCTCCTCTCATTTTCTCTCTCCATCTCCTCATCGTAACAGATGAAAGTTTTACCGAGAAGTATCCGCGAGGAGTAATCTTCATTTTCATCAGCTTCCAGTTTCCGCCGCTAGATTCCCTTTGGGCGCTGCGAAGCGTCATTTTCTGTGCATCGTACGCGACATCTACATTGTCTCGCACCACAAGTCATTCTCGCCCACACGAAAATTCCTCGCGAAACTTCAAAACGTAAATTGTAATTCAATTGTCCGGTGTGAGGAAGCCGTAAGAGACGTAAGACGCAGTGAACTTTTGCGTAAGGCCCACCGCGTCGAGAGGGAATTGTTGGCGAGTGAAGTTAGTGTGTCGATCCGTTATGGGCCCGAGGCTACGTAAAATTCGATGGGCATTCGACACCAGATCAGCTGTCTTCCTTTAGATCCACGGATCCTTTCTCGCGCTCATGCCGAGTCCGCAGGTGATCGTTCATGATGCTAATGGGTCCAGGAATTAGGTCAGTAAATTACCAGATACGAAAGTTTTCAAAAGTCGATCGAGGAATCGTAATCTTCAAACTCCTCGTTATTCCCTTGACACTTCGTGCTCCTTGCGTTTATGTTATTTTTTTTCGCCATTCTCATATTTTCAACGGTTAAAATTCGTCTCGCTATATTATTATGTATACACGGTACAGTCACTCTAGAAAACTTTGAAGTCTCTTACGTTCTCTAAAGTACTAACTGCTATCGTAACGCTTATTATCGTTACCTCTTGCAGGGAATTGACCCATATAATGTCTCGAACCGGATAAAAAGTCGAACGGCTTGCCGGGAACAATGGGACCGTATGCACGCGTTCTTCGCACGATAAATTAACGTTTGCAGGACCGTTAGTTAGCTGACGTATTCGCCAAGAGTAGATTACCAAGTCCAACAGTAATAATTACGGAGCTATGTTTATATAACTGTTCGCGCAGATAAATACAATAGACTTTTCTAAAAGTTACTAAACCAAGTCGCCTAGTGATTTTATAAAAGCACATGTGTCACTTCCGTTCTTCGTTTGGTAACTTCCGTTCGTTGATTCACCTCACTCTCATGTATCATTACTCAGTATCTCGATTCGCAAATGAAAGCTAATTCGTTAGCTGTAACTTATCTCCTGAAATTTTCGTCTGATTATTATACTAGGGAATTTTGTTATCGCGTCAGCATCAAATTCGATTAAACAGACTCGCAGTTGACTAACTTTCACGCAACCAATTGCTCATGGGGATTATGTGTGGAACAGAGTTGAGGAGCTAATTGGACTAATTGGAATAAAAGATAAACAACGAATCGATCGTTATCCTATGGATAGCTGAGGGTGATCTCGATACGCGAAACTTTCAAGATAAACTGGTTCCCCATGCAGATCGGAATTTGTCCTCGTTACATCTCATTAACTTTATGTCCTATCCTTACCATATACAACCTACGTATATCAAGGGTCTTACATTCCTCATTGACGTACGAAGTATCTACGAGAGAATTGCAGCTGAGTACATATGCAGCGGTACCAAAACATCTAATGGCGTCTTTCTAAAACCAACAGGAAGAGTCGTTTTGTGATTTTAGGTTACGTAAATACGCGACACGTCGTAGAATGAAAATTCGCACGGTACGAGAACACGAAATATAGATATACATGTGCGTGAGTCTTGCCATCTCGTGAAATCGAATACGTCCGATCGGCTTTGAAACACCCAATACC
The DNA here is from genome assembly GCA_963971525.1 of Cephus spinipes. Lineage (NCBI taxonomy): Eukaryota > Metazoa > Arthropoda > Insecta > Hymenoptera > Cephidae > Cephus > Cephus spinipes. The sequence continues at coordinate 771,884 of OZ020575.1, forward strand.
GGACGTGTCCTCGGATCTCGACTGGGCGTCGCGACGCTCGTAGTAGCGAAGGAAAAGTAGGCGGAAGAAATTGCTGCTTCGGTATTATTGTGCCGTCTATGGTAATTGGAGGTTAAGTAAATGTAATATTTTATTTACCTAGTTTGCCAAGCTTTTAACGCTACGCGTGACGACGTCCCGTCATACTAATTGAAGAAAGTTTAACGCCTGTTGACCTTAAGGCATGACGATTCAAAATTGAGATAGATAAAAATGTCGGTGCTTGGTCTTTTTTCATTTGGTTCGTAGAAACTATGTATATAAGTGTACGGGTGTATTGGGAAGCCGGATAAGAAAAATTTCTTTTCTCATTCTTCAATGTATTCACGCAATGTGGATGCTGGCGAATATTAATGGCGCAATCTTCTTGAGCTGTAATTAGACTTTTTTTCTTTATTTAAATTCTTACTTTTATTTTTTGCACGTATTATCTTTCCATTGCGTGACAAGCATTGGATAATGTTAGATGTAGAAACATATGTGTGGTTAGTATGTGTAGGGTTAATCAGACCATAATATTCAAGGAAAAGTATTCTGAATTGATCGAGTGATAGAATAACTTAATTTAGTAGCCGTTAGATACACGTGATTATAAATTTCCTTCTCATCGCAGATGATATGATACATCTAATGGGACATCTGCATTTTTATAGTCGAATTAATTAATGACGAATTACTTATTAGTCTGATAGCTCAAAGTTGTCTAGCAGTGCGACAAGGAGTGACCCATGCTATGTTAATATTACCTCCATTCACCTGAATCACATAAATTGTTCGTAACGCCATGTTATTTTAAAAATATTAATTTATTAAATTTTCCAATTTTTAATTACAGTGACATTGTACAATGAAATTTTTATAAAATTTTGCATACCCTATACCTATAAGGATACCGTTGATACGTAAGATCGCCGCCATTATGACTTTCGTAATCGTTTCGTTATTTCACCGAGTCAATGATCTATAAATGTTTCCGATTTCCCAGCGACAGATCTGAAACGATCTCTATAATTATTAACGAGTAAAATCACTGGCCGTAGGGCTATAGTTGTAGTTGCGGATATTATTATTATTGACTATCAGTGCCACCTGGATAAACCAACTGGCAGTTAAACCGGACAACGAACTGTTTTGATTGCGATATAAATCCTGCGCTTGATCGTTGTTGGATCAATAAAAAAGAAATCAGCAAAAATTCTAAGGATTCAACTGCCACCCTGTCAGGGGTCTCATAGAGAACCTAACCAGTCGAAAGTGGCTCCCTCGCTCCACGAGGGACCTCAGGGCCGTACTTATTCTTCGCCGTTCATGAAAGGGGCGTTATCAACGGCCATTAAAACCATATAATTTTTTCCATCATGTTACCGAAACATTCGGTATTTCTGATGCGTTCGCGCGTGAAACAATGGCGTCCTATCTGACAAACAGATCTTCTTGAACGAGCGGTCAGAGTCAAAGTAGCCAAGAGATCCGTTCTTAAAAAAAATTCCAATTCCTCATCCGTCTTCTCCCACCTCTTCGCGATTCTTATTACGACTCTGCCGAGTCGCCTTAGAAAGTGAGTTTCCGATATTTGGGTCGACACGGATTCCATTCGAGGCTAATAAATAATCACGAGCGCTGTATCACCATCGTTCAAAATATACGATACGAAAAGAATGTTAATTGAAGAAAAATTTGGTTTGTCGTATACCCTATACTAAATAACTGATTTTATACAGATAATGAACATCCCAGGCTCAGAAAGCGAAAAAATTTTTGGAAAAGAAAAAAAGAAAGTCTGAATACGAGGGAAAGTGATTTTCAAAATTATCACTTACCTACACCATTACGCCGGAGGTTTTCATTTTTCTTCACGCACTTTCACCCTCCGTCCTCATGGCAGGACACTTTTACTCCTAGCCCGGGGCCACTGGCGTCTATGCTACAGCACCACACGTGATGTCTAAGCATAGCGTGTGCGCATGCGCGTGTGCGTACTAACCCACCGAGGTATTCTCGTGATCCGAGTAACAGCTCGCGTTCTATGAGAATCTGGTCGAGCGTCCGGATTAGCCATTGATTATCGTAGCGTGCTTCGAGAATGGATAGAGTACGTGGCTGCTTTTAATTGTAATTTACGATAAGTACAACTTTACGTTATAGTACTATTGGCTCTGTGCTTGGTTGCGTTCAACTTGGAAAACATTGCTAAATATAGTGAATGTAAATTGTACGTGGAAAGGTACTGTTAGAGGACCTTGCTATTACAAGAAACCACGTATCGATGCTTATAAATTATTATATAGATATATAATCTCCATATTGACTTGTTGTGTACATGAGATACACGTGCGTCCTGCAGCTCACGTGCACGATTCTCCGGATAGTAGGGTCGAAACGTGAGGCAGAGATTTTGTCATTTTTTTTTTCTTTTATGAAAACGGACAAATTTTTATCACGAAGTGTGTCGTAGCATCTCGACGAGGGGTTATGGCTCCCGTGGCAGAACGACCGTAATTGAAATTTCTCTAGACATCTGGAGTACCCAAGGTGCACCGGGACATTAGCCGACTCTCTAGACACTACAGTAGATATTGAGCCGGAGTCTCTCAGTGTTTTGCAGTCTAGGAACGACCTTCTCCACGGTTTCCCTTGGAGTGAGCGTGAAATGATTCGTGGGTGTGGCAGGGAAACCGTCCGGGAAATGCAAATAGTCGAGTCTCTCTAGTCTCCATGCTTTATAACCTACAAATTTTGCAGCGTACTTGACCCATAATTAATAACATTGACTTAGCAATATTATAAGCAAGTGAAAAATTATTAAGGAAAATTCCTACTATCGGACTATGGATACCGAGGGTCTTAAGTATTCGAATGAAAGACGAGTGTCAGTCGCAGTCGAAGTAAACCGAACATAGGAGAAATACCGTTAAGAGACTGAATCCTATCTGAAGTTGCAGCTGAAGGCGAGATTGTCTGATTGCGCAATCGCGCAGTCATAGATGTTCTCTTCGGTTAAGGAATCGTAGAACCAGGCATTCTAACCCTGCAATGCATCACGGGAAATGTGTCAAGCGTTGGCGCCGCCTCCAGTGCGGAATTGGAATTCCTGGTCCTCGTAATACTTCTATATCTTATATCTATCTTCGGTGGACCTCACTGGCGCCATCTGTCGAGCTACACTTTTTATTGGATCAGCAGATGATAGGAGGATAATCAAAGGCGTCCAATGACTCGGCCAATTCGACACCCAATCGTGATCGAAGAGTGGGAGCGAGTGCTCCCAAAAGCATAATTGGTTACAGATGGCCGATTAAACCGGCTGTGCTATCATTGTTCTCGGACTGGTTCGGAACGTGCTGGGTGGATCCCGAGCCAGCGGATAATCAAACAGTGAAGGGATCCGATTAGATTAAGATTTACCGTCATTTATTTCTCAGCCGGAACGAAACCGGCGATTCTGGGAATCGTACAGCAAAGACTCGCAGAGGCGTCTGTCGCGAAATAAGCGTTCCGTGTGATCGAACGTGCCGCTATTCTTTTATTTATTTTTTATTATCTTTATTCAGCTTCCCTCCGTTTTTCTTGATCTTGAGTTCACTCTGGTCACTTGGGTTGATTTTCGTATCCGAGCTACAGCCGCACTGGTCTATCACGCCCATGTCTAATCAAGACCAATATTTATTGGCGTCTGTCTGACACTCAATTAATAACGGACTTGCTAGCGGGGACTTTCGGGCGAATGTTGTTCCGTTGGTAACCCTGTTGCTGTTACCGGTTCCCACGATCAGCCACTTTCTCTATCGTCGAACACCCGTCGAATCTCTTGCAGGATATTAAATCTTGCGACGTCGCCGATGCGCGACAGGAGGATGCTACTCGTATTGGATGCATCTCTATTATCAAGTTGGGTCCATAGCAGAGCTTAGACTGTGGAGAAATCGATGGTACATTTTTTTTATTAAAAAAAAAAAAAAACTTTTATTTGAAACTCACCTTTATTCAATGTTTCTCTATGAAGCTACTTGGCGACACTTTTACTGGATTTCTGGGTAATCACGTAACGCTACTGGATTGCAGGGTGAAGAATGTTATTTAGGATTCCAAAAATGGAAAAGTCCCGCATTTCCCTTTCTATCGTAATGCATCGACGTCTTTTGCGATAATCGCCAAATACGGTCACGTTTTGCGGACGTAAGACAGCGAGTGGCCGGCTTGCAAAAAGTCATTGAGTAAGTGAGAGTAATCATCATTATTCTCGATTTACCACGCACGTAGGTATTTAAGGTGGATTCACATTGGCAACGAGTATCGACACTGTAGAACAAACCATAAACAGGTCATCATTCATTGTCTACGTGAGTCCAGCTTACCCCAGTAGTCAAAAATATTTTTAAAAATGTACTCGTAACATCGAATATCCGTAAATAAATATCGTCATAATTACTTCATTCACAAAAAAATTTGTACAAAAAAATATTTCCAAAAAGAAATTCCTACCGCATCATCGTTCCTTAGACTTCTTGGGCCACCTGAGGCGATCATAAAGATGTCGCAAATCCCCATATACATCTTGCGCCACTGACACGGATACCAACCGAACCTAGCAACTGTAGAATCGACAACTCGACCGGATTCTTAACCTCACTTTCCGTCCTGGTACTAACGTCCTAAAGGAACTGGCCCTCGTTGCCATAGCTGCTAATGACCATGTAATCATTAGTGCGACGAGTGCACGATGAATGGGGCAGAGTTACGTCCCAAGTGAAACTACCAGTCAAAGTTGAGCTGCTGTGCAGTGAGATGCTCAGGATTAAAGTGCAGCCACAATGCGCGACAGCGACAGAAACGCGCGTACAGTAGTAGAAGAGTAATTGAACGATACGTATGCGCGCGCATGCGCATTGCGCGTCAAGGCTAAAGAAAATGTCTGAGGGATCATCGAACTGCGTTCCTACGAATTCGCACTGCAATGTTAAACCTTCAACCAAATTGGCATCACTGCAGATTCCGATTTTCCTCATGCGAATATATCTCAAGTTCATTTGCGATCTTTATTGAAGCTACAAGTGCAAAAAGTCCAATCGCGTGCGTGATCAACCTGGCGACCCTTACCGACCCAATTTCCGTATTCGATTCTATTGAAATATACTTGTTCCTCATTTTACTTGCGATTCGACCTTCGACTAAAACAATTTTCTTTTCACGTTTAAATTTTAGCTGCATTTTTATCATACTCGCAGCGTATATTCGGGGTTACGAGGGGGAGGCTGGGACTTTTGTTTTCTGTAGACGCGAAGCCTCGTGGAATTTCAATGAGAACTTCCTCATCGATTCGCTTCATTTATTACTTGGAATTGATTTTAGATGCTAATTGACTCGCGCGATTCCCTCAATGGAGAATCGCACCAGAGCTGGGTCTTATACGTGTGAAGTTTCTTTGCCAAGAGAAGCCGCACTTGGGCTCGTGGAGAAAGGTGTTGAAAGATACAGGATTTTTCTTTTGCCTTTCTTTTTTCTTTTTTACACAGAGAGTTAAAGCTACGCGGAACTATCTAACAGATATATATATGTATATATTAGACTTGTTGAATTTCGAATATTTACGTAAGACACGGGTCGACGATAAAAATGAATTATTTTACTTATATTACGACTTATGTCACTCACATGAGGTAACCTCGCGGTGAAATTAAATGCCATCAAGTTACGAATAATTATGCGTAACGAGATAAAATCTTCTTGACGTTCTTTTCATATCATTTTTTTTCCAAGATTCATAAAGTATTTCATAGCTGATTACTCGTAAAGGTATTTTTTACCCATTTTTTATTCATGGCACGAGTCTCAGTCATTGCGTACGGTGAATAGAGGACCTTAAGGCTGTTTTCATGGCGTTAACAAAATTCGTCATTGATCGACAAATTCGTCGCGCGAAATGAAATTTTCCACTTGGGCGACTTGGTCGCTGTTTGAGAATTTCGAATACTCTGGTATCTGCCATATTAATCTATTAAACAGCTTTTTATACGTAATTATTTCGTAATACCATATATTATAACTACATAAAATGCTTAAATCAAAAACGTGTAAGAAATGGAGCTATAAAATATTAATATCAAAATTTCTATAATTTCGAGCAATTATTCATATAAATATTTATAATGTACAATCAATTTACATATAATATATCGCTGGTCCAACAGATGATCCACCGAGTGGACTCACGTGACGCTTATAGACGTAACTCCTTCTCTTTCACTGAGAATTTATCTTTTTATTCTTTTTCCTCGAGCCTCCCGAAGCCGCGATGCGTAACACGAGATCGCGCGGTCGATCGACTGCAGCGCATGCAGGCGTCGGGATGCAGCTGCACGCGAAATTATTTAGTAAAGGTAACTAGACTGTCGTACATTTACACGATGCAAAAACAAAAAACAGCATTAATTTTAGCAAACGGCAATTCGCCAAAATATTAGCCATTTACGTTTAACTGTAACCGACCAAAAGAAACGACAATTGAAAATGCAGCTGCAGTCTCGGCTTTACTACGTCTAATGAAAAATTTCGCAATGTCCACTGGAGTTGATTGGTAATCGCAAAGCGTATCACGGTTAATTTCTCCAGGCAGAAATCAATAATCTGAGCATTCGTGTTGCACGTTGAGTAAGAGCACGAGATCGCGACGCGTTTGCCCACAAGGTGGCCTTATTGGCAACAGTCCAGGAGCTACGGCGGCACGAAGTGGAAAACGTAAAAGAAAATACAGAAAAAGAGGCAGAAGAAGAAAGGTGGAAGACCAACGACGAGCGCGATGACCAGCTGACCCAATGTACCACACCTAGTAGAAAAAATGGCATTACGTGCCAGACAACAATGACCCAAGACTACCTTATGGCCCGTAGGGGCCCAGTTGGCGTTTTGCCATCAAAGAATCGACATTGCACAACCGGATGTATCGCTCATTGTGCATTTCTTTTATGCCCCATGTTTTTGCCCAGTTCTTCCACGCAGGGAGAATTCAATTAACAAGAAAGTTAATAACGTAGTTTCGGCAATTTCAAAATTAAAGGCTCCCGGTCGAAGTAAGAAATACGAAGTCCGGTTGCGACAGACTGATGATCTGCATCTGGAATCCTGAAGTCGTCATGAGTTTCCGCAAAGCCTTCCGACAATGGTTGGGTCAGGTTAGGGGGTATCGAACGGTCAATAAATCCTGAACCACGCAGAGACTCAAGGCAGGTTGGTAGGTAGGTCACGCGACGGGAACAGGTGCTTGCGCAGTAGGTCAACCAGGGTCAGGAGGATCATTCAGGAGGGACGAAGTTCTGCGAAGCGCCCGGAGCCCGAGTTCGGATTAATCGAAGGGGGCCAATGAATGAACTCAGGTTGGGTTAGGTTAGGTTTAGTGGGGATCGCAGGGCTCTTGGAATCCTCAAGACCCGTTCCCATCCGATGGCTGCCCTCTTCTCCCGGTATAGTCTGCACGTGGTAGGCAGCCAGATACGTGCTGAACCATCCACGCGACCCACACTCACCTGGACTGAGTCTCAATTCTCGATTCTCCCGAGGAAAGGAGTCGGTCAAATAACTGTACGTCGCGGCCCCTGGACGACATCTTCGCCATTGCCAGCCTGGGACCCTTCTTCTCCCATTCTCATTCCCATACTGCTTCCCATAGCCATTCTCATTCCCATTCTTCATTCACATTCCTATTCTCGTTGCCAGATGATACGCGCGAATCTATAATCGACTTTCAATCCGTAGTCCACGTGGAAGTCTGCGTCGATAATCTGATCCGGCTTTGGAGATCGATCGTTTGATATTACGCGATCTTCCTCGGTCCTATGGAAGAATGGATACAGATATAGGATTTTTTGGTAACGGTCCAGGTATCTGAGCGAAGATGTTTTCTGCTTGCAGATGCATTGGCGAGTAATGACGAGGTCAGAGGGTCGAGGATACAAAGGGATCTGGACGGTAGGTGCTGGATTTTATTATTATTATTATTATTACACCGTACACTTATAGTACGATTATACGACACCGGAACTACTCACTCTACACTTTCACACCAAGGATGCGCTCCAACGGATATTCCGTCGCTCTTTTAGTATTTTTTTTGTTTAGTAATCGACACGATTTTGGAAATCTTTTCGAGCGTCTCTTTAGCACTTGTTCTATCGGCTATTCTATCATTTTTCTTATTTTTCTTGTCTGTCTCTGTTCTTGTCTATCTTAACGTCACGCTGATATCAACTTTACAAATTTTGGTACGGTTTTCAATTTTTTTTAAATTACGATGCGCGTGTTGACGCGAGGTGCGGCCGTGTATATATATTTGGAAAATATGTTTTTTTTTATTACACCCACTCTCTTCTTACTATATTTCTTATTCTGTCTTGCTGTTCGAGGTGACTTTTCGAATTTTCTCAAAAATATCGTCACGGAGTATCTGGAATTAAAAAAAAAAAAATATTTTTTTATTTTCGAAACTGATCATATTAAAAATTTTCCGAAAAAAAAAATTTGATTCCGGCTAGTCCGAACTGTACATAAAGGTCCTAACACATTCTTCGCTCTGGAATCTGTTTATTAATACGGAGCAGCGATGTATTATTGAGGTAGCGTAATGAATAATAATAATAATAATGCAGGGTAACGCAGGGCACGTGTCTCTTGATATTTCTCTTTAAGTAAGAAGATGGCTCGTCTACTAAGATTGTCTATTGTCTATTTTCTGTTTCTGTTACTGCTCCCGTCTGCTCCCCGCCTTCAACTTCTTCTCAACAACTGGATGCCGTCTGCCTCCAACGTCCGCCCGTCACTCCGTCTCTCCGACGACTTTCTACACCAAAAAAAAAACACCGATTAACAACACCACCACTGCCATCACCAAAAAACACTTCGATTATCATTGGACTGGACAAACATGAAATGCGACACTTGACCGAACTGAACTCATCCATTGACATTGATAACCGTCGATCGATTATTAATATCGACCCCATTAAATCTCATTGACAAATACTGATCGGATGGACGCTCGTTTAATTTTCCAATCTTTGACTGCATTTCGCAAAACTCTTCATCACCGCGACGACTGACGTCTGGATCGTGAACATTATTTCGTTTTTTAACACTATTTTGGGCATCTGTTTTTTTTATCGTGGGTATTGCATGACCTGTTAAATGTTGCGTGTACTGTGTTTTTTGGTGTTATTTACCTCTCTTTTACCAAATTTAATGTCTTGATATTATTATCATGATGATTTTTTTTTTATTGATCCAACTGTTTTCGGCATAATTTTTTTGTCCGATGATGTACGATGCGTTATCGTTCTTCTGGATTTTGAATTACAAATAATAATAATATTTAAAAAAAGCAGGAGTCACTACGGTACTTCTAGTCTCTGCTCGGCCGGGAAAGTCGATACCGCCTGTTGGTCTTCTGACCAAAACTGCCAGGACTTTTGTCCAAGATGGCGCCAGTACAGAGTATGCTACTCAAGTGTTAGGTACCACATTGGACAATGGTAGATTGTACGCAAGAATTCTTGCTACCTCGAGTAGAGTTTTCTATGACAAAGAACCAAGTCCCGATACAGCAAGTCCATACGTGGTTTATCCATCGAGGACGCCGCAGAATGACTGGAAATTCGAGCTCGATAATACCAGGATCAAAGCAATCAAGGAAATCGAGGGAATTAACGTTCGCACGGAATCGGAGGACGTTCAAAATTCAAATGAGAAAAAAAACGAAAGAAAAGCCACTTCCGGTTTGGATGATCTGCTTGCACGCGAGAACGACATCTTCAGTAAGCGCGAACTTAACGACGAGGTCAACAAATTCAAACCTGCTAAGGTCAAACCTGCCGATAACTTACCGACCTACACGGTAAAACAGGAATATCTGAGTGGAGGATCGGAGACCTTCGAAGACGAGCAACCGAAAAACTTTAGACCAAGAGTACCGAAAATCTTTAAGCCTCAACCCAAAGTGGTTTCCAAGAAACCGGATACGAAGCCTCTGGAGACTGTGACCTATCATGGTTTTGCAGACTTCACTACTACAGTAGGAGAGAAGGTTATAGTGTTCAGTCCGAGCACAGCGCCAGCACCTTCTGGCAGACCAGCCACGACCATTAAAGGCGACGCCACACTTAGACCGGACGACGGCGTCGCTGTTATGGACATTAAGCCGACCGACGTCGTGATTGGTCATAAGAAAACGAAGCTACCAACTTCCCAAGGACCGCTCGAAGTCGAGCAGCCAGAGGATCCTCTTTTGGATGCTATCAACGGCGGACATTTTGGAAATCTTCAACCGAGTCACGTAAGCGAACCGGAAGTCGAGGTCACGAAGGAATCTACTACCCCGTTACTACTGATACCGGATATCGAAACAGAAGCACCAAAGCCCACTGGGCTTCTGAAGACTATCGACTCGACTACCGCTTTCGATGGGACTACTACTCATTACAAGAGTCTCATCTATGGAACTTATCTTGGCACGAATTACGCTCAGATCATCCACACGTCCTCGAATGTTTATTTCTTCCCTGACGAGGCTACTGTCACTTACAGCCCTGACGATGCAAGCTCAGACGGTCATGAGGAATCAGAGAATGATGCGCAGGAACAGGAAGTCACTGTGGAGATGTCGGGTGGTACCACTTCCAAGATGAGAACGACGACCGAAGAGATAACACCCGAGATGAACGAACTGACTACTCCATTTAAAGATACCACGGATAAGGTACTGACGACTCTCAAAGATATTTTGGAAAATTCGAGGAAAGCTACTGGCAATACAGAACCGACCGAACCAACCGTACCAGTGGTGCGAACAACCGAGAACGAATTAGCCAACGATATATTACCGGGAGATCCTCAAGGTCGTAGCATCAAGGGATCATCCGGAAAGAATGATCTGGGCTTTAATGAAAAAGATAAAGAGATCCATCTTAATTCAGCTGATTCGGAGGAGAAGCCAGTCCAACCGTCCCTGCCAACAAGAGTGCTACCTTCAACCGTGTATAAAACCTTCACTTACTTCACCACCTTCTTCATTCCTGGTGACAATGATCAGACAACAACTTCGATAAGGTCCCGTGAAGTGGTCTCTGCCGAAGTGTCTTACTTTACAGAATTGATTCTGCCCAGTGCCACAGTCGAATCCAGCCTTCACTCGACACTTCAACGGACGACGTTCAAGGACGAGTTCTGGAGCACTCCGAAGGTCGACGTTATCTCGAATGATTCGGAAGAGGAACAAACGACCAAACAAGATGAGGAAATTGAATTGATATTCAAAACTCTCTACACCACCTATACTTACCTCACGACGTTCTTCCAGGAGAGCACATCGAGTATCTCCAGTCGCGAAGTCGTCGAGACCAACGTGATCACGCAAACCGTCGGACCAAACGGCGTCTCGGCTGACGTCGCTGGTCTCTTTGATCGAGAAGAATCGGTGCTCATTTCGCCGACCAAGATATCAGAGAATATTTCGCCTAGTTCGGTGCCCTACGACGGACCTGAGGAAGTCGAAGGGAACAGAGTTACCGTTCAGGAAAGTACGGAAGGAACCGTGACTACGGCTGAAGACCAAGAACCAACTCTTGTCGAACATCCCACTACGGAAGCTATGGTCACTGAAAAGGATGACAATGACGACTCGAAGGAACCTTTTACGGAATTGGAACCTAGTCCTACTCCAGTAATGGCCACGGAGTCTCCGAAAGAAGTTATCAAAACGTACTATACTACTTACACCTACTTCACAACGATATTCGTTGACGACGACACAGAAATCGAAACAAGAACGGAAGTCGTCACTAACGTAGTAACAAAAAGTATCGAACCAACGGCAGTGGTGCCAATTCCGGAATATACGGAAACGCCAACGACACCAAAAACGGAAGTTACCGACAAGCCACCGGTGCCACCTGAAATTTTGGCCTATCTAGAAGCCATCCAGAAACAAAAATCTCAGGAGGAGGCTCTTCAGTTGGCGAAGAAGGTCCAGGAGGAATCCAGTGAAGAGACCACGGAAAAATTGGAGGAAACAACAATGACTGAGGGTACCACTGAAGTCATAACCGAAGTGCCAACGACTTTGGATGATCATACAACCGAAAAGATACTTGACGAAGAGAAGGTCTATTCTCAGGTCACGCCAAATCCGCCGTTGGATGGTGAAGTTCTGGGATCAATGATAACTGACGTAATATCGTCATCGAGTTCCGGTGGCGGTGTAGTTCTCGATCTTATGGATAAGGGAAACGCGGTTCCTGACGATCAGGAACTGTCCGAAACCAATAATCATGAAGTGGAACCAGCTCCGACTCTCCTGCTTCAAACCAGCTACACTACTTTCACCTACTTCACGACTATGTACAAGGGTGACGATTCGAACGTCGTCAGCAGATTGGAAACCGTGACGAACGTCGTCACCGAGACGATTCGACCATCGGCTGTGTTACCGGCTGAGACCAGTACACTTCCGGTCACCTACTTCACGACCTTCACCTATTGGACGACCTACTACAAGGACGGAGATACCTTGACGACCAGTCGGGAAAAAACTGTGAGTAATGTCGTCACACCAGGCATCTTGCCCACTCCGGTATTCGAACCTGAGACGGTGATGACGTACGCCGCTACGGTGACGCCGTCGCCCGTTGAGGAAGACGTCGTTACTAAGGAGAATAAGGTCACTGCTGATAACGAAGTGACCTTATCTGGTTCGGCTGACTCGGAGAAAACTACCACCGAGGAAACTGGCAGTACCGTTCAGGATGAAACTACTCCGCAGGAAGACAGCAATATCATTCCTACTGCCGTTTCACCAGAACCTACGACCTTCTATACTACTTTCACATATTTCACGACATCCTACGTTGGAAACGAGACTGTTCTAAATAGTCGATTAGAAACTATCACTAGTGTCGCTAAACCTGAAGACATTGGCGTACAGGCGACTGGCAGAGCCATTGGTGGTCCTGTACCAGGAGTTCAGCTTTTAAATACAGAAGACAAGCCAGCTACCAATGTGGTCGCACCTACCAAGGTCGATGATGGTCCTAAGACTGGTCTTCTTTCTACAGTTAGATCAAGTCAGGTCAATGATGGCACCACTACGCACTTCTTTACTGACATTTATGGTACCTACATAGACGGTCTTTATGCTAAGGTTGTGGAAAGTTCAACCAAACTGGAAACCCCGGCTTTGTCGTCCTTGGCTACGCCAGTCCTGCCAACCGGAGTGCTGTCCTTGAACAAGGGTAGCATCGTAGATGCTGATGAAGTGGTAACCGTGTACTTTACTACTCAGCAAATTGGAACCGTCATTGATGGGCTTTATGCTAAAATCATTGAGAGCACGTCTAGTACTAAAATTGACGAAGAGAAGAGAGCCACCATTACTCCGGTCAAGGGTCACAGAGTAGGATTGGTAAGATTGATTCAGGGATTTATGGACGATAACAAGACAACTACTTTCTATCAGTCAAAGGTCATCGGTACGAATATCGATGGTCGATATGCTCAGATCATTGAGAGCACATCCAGCTTTTTGGCTGCTACACCAACTGCCTCACGTGGCATTGCACCAACTTCCACGCTTCCACCTAATCCAGCAACTGGTATTCCAGAAATTTCACCATCACCTGCGGTTATCCAATCCAGCTTATCAGAGGATCCAACGACGGAAGTGCCGGAACATGAGGAGGAATCTGATCAGAATGAGGAGGAGGATGAGGATGGCGAGGAGGACGAGGATGGACAGAAATCGAAAAAGAAATCAAGATTGACCTTCTCCACAAGAAAGAGGACATTTACCCCTGTAATTAGACCTTTTGCCTCCAGAAATAGACCGACCTTTAATCCAAAACGTAAAGGTGCTCAAGGTGCCACCACAATAACGCGAAGTGACATAACTCCTACTATAACCGCCACTTTAGCTGGCAAGGGTAATAGATTTGCTTCCTCCAGAGGAAGAATCAGTTCTCCAATTGGTCCATACTCTTCGACTTTGGCATCAGCTGGATCCAGACGCTTTTCGGGCAGAAGAGGGTCATCCTCTGCCCCACCTACCCTCAATTCAGGATTTCCAGCTGGTAGCACACGAGGTAGGGGATCATCACGAATCTCCCCATCTTCTGTATTCCAAGGAAATAGACGGGGACCTAGTTCGATCAGAGGATCATCTGCGAGAGCTGGCACAAGAGGATCCAGTTCACTATATCCTGGTGCTTCCTCCAGGTATAGGCCCGGAATACGACCATCTTCGACTTTGCTGAGGGGTCAATCGACTGCCAGGCATGAAGATCAGGATGATGTTGCTAATGATTTTACTACTACTACTCTGATCACCGAGGAGACCCCGTACCTTGATGACGAGGATGGAGAAACTGTTACTGCTCCACTGCAAACTACCACTGAATCTTCAAGGAGGTCTACCAATCCTCTTTTGAGATTCAGAAGACCACTCAATCTGGGAGGAAGTACTCAATCTAGACCAACCACTACTCCAAGAACAACCACTACTACTCCTAGAAGATTGGGCAATCTCTCCAAACAGAGTTCACCGACCGTACCTAGTAGGTCCTTTGCGAGACCAGGAAATAGGCCTAGTGTACCTATCGCAACGAGACCACGACAGGGTTCAAATGGATTATTCCCACCTAGAGGATTATTCAACAGAAAGCCTGAGCCTACTGAAGAGCCCGTAGAGAATGATGAAGATTTCGATGGAGAGGATGAAGAGAATTTCGAGGATGAATCCGTTGACGAGATTGTCGATAATGATTATGAAGGATCAGAGCACGAGGACACAGAGTCCAGTAATGTTGATACTAATCGTAGATCTGGCAAGTCTCTTAGTCCGGTGGTCCAAATCAGACCATTTGCAGGGTTTGGAAGAGCAAAAAGAGTACGTCGTCAAGCGACTCAGCTAAGGTCATATGCTAATAGATTTCGTAGACCAGGTCCGACGGCACCTAAGGCTGAAGAAAAGGCAGATAAAGATGTCGCTACTAGCAAGGAAGACACGAGCAATGGGCCAGTTACCAGGCCCACGTCTAGGTATAGTATCAGAGGAAGGTCTTTGAGCTCATCCAGATCGAATGCCAATTCGCCCAAGTCCTCGAGTAATAACAGGTCCAACAGTCAGGACAAGGCTGCAGAAGAGAGTGAAATTAATGTCAGTAGTCAGCAACCGAAGACCAGAATCAGGTCGAAGTCCTCAGGACTTAGAAGCTCTTCTCCAAGGGTTAAGCCATCCCCGACTTCCAGTTCTGGTAGACAATTTACTCTCAGGGAGAAGGACAGTTCCAGCTCCGTGAGATCAGGCTACAAAAGACCAAGTTCCTCAGGAACGCGAAGCAGATCATCCAGTAAAACAGAAAGTTCCGGTAGACCAAGACCACCTAGACTAAGAAGTAGTTCCACAAGATCTCAGACGGAGAACACTTCAAACTCCAGGAGACCTCCGTCATCGCGATCCTCATCAAGAACTTCATCGAGTAGAAACAGCAACAGAAGAGTGCCATCTCAACGAGGAAGAGGATCCATTGAGGATATCAGAGAGTCTCCATATCTGGAACCGGATTTTGATGGCACCATCACCGTGACGCATTATGTACCTACCGAAGTGACGATACCGGTAGTGAACAACGGCATAACCGAGCAAAAGAACATAATCACGGCCCAGCCTAGTATCGAAGTACTTGGTCCAGATCAGTATAGCACAGTAGTCGGTGGAGACGGTCGTCCACTCGTAGTGATAGTCAGTGAGCTCACTGGTATCAATCCTCAAGGTCAGACAGAGGTGACACGCTTCCTCCTTCACGACACACCAACCACCCGCGTCTCACACACATTAACGACTCTAGGTGGTCGCAGAGCGTCCCAATCCGTCATAGTGCCGTCGACTATTTACTCAGTGGAGAACGTAGTGTCCACCTTGGCGCCGTCATTACCAAATGGACAGTCGCCATTGGCGAACATCTTGCTGTCCCAATTGTTGTTGGGCCAGCTGGGTCAGCAGAATCCATTGTTGGGTGGTTTGCAGCCCCAGGGCACACCGACAACGCAGTTTAACACGCGTACGACAACATACGTAACCACCATCACAAAGCATCAGAGCACAGTGATCCCTTTGACGTTCAGGGGCAAAGAGATCCTGACGACGCTGGTCGACTCGCTGACGGACGTCGTGACGGCAACTGAATTCATCACGGACACAGTCGTGGTCACGCCCACGGCTGCTCTACCAGGCGCGGCCGATCTGAACTCTCTGTTGCTCCTGCTGCAGCAACCGCAACAGCAGCAACCGAATCCCCTCGATCCGTTGTTCGCGGCGGCCCCGTTGCTCACGCAGAGCAACACGCTACCCGGTGAGATCGAGCGGCGACATCAGCCAGTGGACGCTGATTACAAGACAGACAATTACGAGGACTCCGAGGAGGAGCAAGAGAAACAATCGAGGTCGAAGTCACGCAAGAGCAACAGGAATCATAATAAAAAGAACGACGCGCCGACCGAACCGAGCGTCGTGACGCTCTACGTTTCCGGTCGCAGACCGGGAGAGTTCAGCACCGTATTGAGTACGGTGCAGGTTGGGGAGAACGCGACGCCCTCGAGGAGAAGAAGGGAGGCCTATGTGGAGTTGATGGCATCGAAGCCGCCATCCTTACACGCTGCGCCGGAAGCCATCGGCATTCTGGCAGGAAGCGAGGATCCGATAAACGCGCATGCGCCGACTCAAAGTCTCGAGAGCGTAGTGGGCGACGTCGGACGGCACATCTTCACCGCTATCTATACCTAATCTTATATGCAGATCCTTGCAGCCCTAAGTCCTTAATTATACAGTCTCTAATAATTAGTCGATCGGCTCATTTCTTCCTCATCCATATCCATGAAGCCGATGGCGATACGTCCGTCCCAGAATTCCTTGTTCCAGGATCCTCTGGATGGACAGAAGAACGGGTCACGAGAAATCACGAGGATGCACGATTCTTCACGAACTCTGCGTTTCTATTATCGGTCGAGCTTTCCAGACTCCGAATGTAATATAGTCAGAGATACCTTAGTCTCGGGAATTTTTACCGGATAATCGAAAATTCGTGAACTTTTTTTGCTTTCGTAATTTCTTACGAAATTCTTTGATCACGTGACTCTTATATTCTCGTATTTGATCCGTCGACCCGTCAGGCTCCATTTGCATCATCGAACCGTCTTTTCCTCGCTCCACTTCTCTCCATTCACTCTCCCTCTCTCTTTCTTTCTTTTCCTTTTCTCTATACCTATGCCTATCGATATATACATGTACGTTTACTTTTTCAATTTTTCTCTCTATCGCCTTTTCTCTATTTGCTCTCTTTCGAACTTTCCCCTTTCACGCATAGTCCCACATGTCCTCGTACTAACTCAAAGCCGCCGCACGCGCGCCCACACGACAAACGGCGAATCGCTCTGACACAGAATTCTGACAACACAACAAACAAACAGCAACAGCAACAACAACAGCAAGTGAATGGCCTTAATTATAAAGATAGACGGAAAATAACTCTACTAAAACCCGCCAGCAGAAGATTGGCTCAAGAGC
The DNA here is from genome assembly GCA_963971525.1 of Cephus spinipes. Classification (NCBI taxonomy): domain Eukaryota; kingdom Metazoa; phylum Arthropoda; class Insecta; order Hymenoptera; family Cephidae; genus Cephus; species Cephus spinipes. The sequence continues at coordinate 789,519 of OZ020575.1, forward strand.
AATAAATGCCTTAACAACCGTTTTAACCAGGAAGTGGTCGGATTTTCGAATAAGGAATAATCTAAGGAATAAGACTCAAAATATATAGTGCGAAAAAAATTAAAATTAAACAAAAATGCTTACTATCACATCGCACATGCTTGGTCGTGGAGATTTTTTTTTTCAAAAATGCCTGCACGATTTTCACCCATCGCGTGCCCACACGTATCCACACGAGGATCACCTTTTCAGGTGAATCTCAAGACGTCCAATCGGGCAGCGAGATAGACACGACTTCCGAACGGACACTGAATTCGGAGGATCCTCCAGGAAGTGATTACGAAAAAGGTCAAGGTCAACCCGAGGAAAATTCGCGAAAACGTATTCGCATTCGGGTCCCCGTGGTTCGCAGTCGCAACGGAAAGCAACATAAGCTCACTGTAGTGAGACGTAGACCCTTGGTGCCATATACGAAAAATTTGCCAGGAAAATTGCAAGAGATTGCGCAACACACACCGAGAAGACTCGTGGTGACGCGAGTCAAATCTCGTGGTCCAGTTGGTCCAGGTGGCAGTGGCGAATTTTCAGGTTTGGTAAATGCGCATGCTGCTCTCGGCGCACGTCACAAAGTGACTGTCACTCGTAGACGAAAGATACGTCCTACGTCAGTTCAGGAATTTCCGAACAAGGCGAGAGTAACTAGAAAGAAGTTGGTCAACGTCAGACCAATTGTGCAGTCGACACCAACTGTGCAAATTATTACCACTGGTTTCTTCAGTGCGCCGTCATTGGACACTGATAACAATGATTCGGACGAGTACGAATCGGAGGATGATGCCGACGGAGAGAAAAATCACGGTGACTCCCTTTTTACTCCCAATCTCGAAGATACGCCTAATAGCATTGATAACAAACCGGAAGATGCTCTTGAGGATTCGGAAGAACCTTCCAAATTTGAATTGGCTTTGCCGGAAGTAACTAGTTCGAACAATGACCCGGTTATCATTACTGATAACTTTTTCTTCCCGCCGTCTAACGACGACGAGGAGGTGTACGATGATGATTATCTTGACCACGAGGAAAATCCTGTGGAAACTACGGAATATCAAAAGGAAATGAATATTTCTATTGATTTGACAAAATCATCAGGAGACTCTGTTAAGGATAACGAGGACAAGACGGCGTCTGATGAAAATCTGAAATTCGATACCGATCTTATCAGTACGACCGAAAATCTTTTAAACGTCGCATTGACGACCGAACAAGTCATCAAGGATCTTGATGACTTTTCGACGACCGTTTCGAATCCTGTGACAACAAATGTCACTGATGATTCAAATTCGACGACTATTCGAACTGACGAAATGTCCTTGGAAAAAGAAACTATTCCGACGACCGTGACTACAGACATTTTTTCGAAAAATGATTCCGACGTGGAAGAAATTAAGGATTCGGATAGTTCTATGGAATCTGTTGAAACTATTACTACTAATGCCCCTACTGATAATACTACCACTGAGTCCAATGTGGTTACTGATAACACAATGATTACGACTACTGAAAATCTGGAGGAAGAATTGACAGTAAAACCGTTAGAATCCGAATTGCCTATAGAAATTTCCGAAAAGTCGGAAAAACCAGCACTTAGCAAAGTTTTTATTGAAAATTCAAATTCATCCAAAATTTCACTTGAAAATCGAACAGTCAATTTAAGCAATGCTTCTGTTTTGAATTCCGAGGATACAATAGCTCCGACGGTCGTTCCCTTATATTTAGCCGAGACAACAACCCCGATTCAGGAATCGATTGAAATACCGACAGTTATACCTCTCGAATCGTCATTTGATAAAAAATCTGAAAAACCGGAAATACTGGCATCAAAAACGATACAACCAATCGCCCAATTGACAACCACATTTACATCACCGACACCGGAAGACATAGAAGCCGGTTTAGCCGACGATTTTTATCTCTCCCTCTCCCGTCCCGATTTTCCAAAAATTCTCCCGTCAAAACCAATCGAGGAAACTAGATTCTTTAAAAATTCCCAAAATCCACCTGACGTCACTCCCGAGCTCAGTACGCGCGTATACTACAGCGAGACAGTCGTGACGTCAACGAGATTGCGAACTTACACGTACGTCGTGACGAAATTGAACGGACTGATGACAGAGGTGACGTCATCGACGACAGTGAAACCAAGAGTGACGACATTAACGTTGACGGTGCCAGTGACGATAACAGTAACACCCAAAATGGAACCATCACCAAATACCGTATCACCTGTGTATAATCCAGAACCCGCTATTGGTGAGTATCCAAAAAAATCCCATCACACGTAAACACTATTACTATATATAGATCAATGAGCAAATAGATATACATATCTATAATGATAAGAGATTGCTAATCAAAGACATTAGATAATTATACACTACAAGATACGTACAGACACATGAGACATTCACATCAAAAAATCCCGTGGGATCCTGGTTGATTGGCTGACACCTAAATTCTTATGGTTTCAAAGACTGGTTGTAACCTGTACTGGTTTTTTTTTATAACGTTCTGAATTTCCAATAAGCTTCAGTGCCCATCTATTATATCCCATGGTGATATTTAACATCTCCCTGGAAAAAACAAAAATTGGTTCAACGGACAACACTGTATAATAAAATTCTTCCAAATTCTTTTCCAATTGGCTTCTGACGTCGATCTTTCACACAATATATTCTATTATTATATTATAAATATGTATCTATACTCTATGTACGATTCTCTACATGTATATAATGTAAAGAGTAAATTTCTGTGTATATAAAACTAGTCAGACGGTACATGCATCTGCGTACAAAGGTAAACGTTACGCAGGCGTCGTACGGCGTCTGACTACTCGACACCATTTCCACTGTGACTATCGAATATATACTCGACCGTATCTTGATACACGTCCAGTTCTAGAATTCACGAAAAGAATTCGAGTAGCATTTGTTTAACTGCGTAAAATATTATCGAATGGAATTATCAAGTGCAATTGACAATATCAGAGGTACACACTGCGGACGAAGAGGACGAAGGTCGAAGGTTCAATCTAGCGACACGGATTATGTCCAATGGAGTAGAGGTGATAGTGGCTGGACCAACGCCGGCATTGAGGTGGGAAAATTCAAATCCGCAACCAACCCTTACGTTATCGGATGCTGTGATGATGCTCCTCCCACAAGATAAGCCACACGAATTCGTCACCAAGACGTGCACCACGGTCTTTACGTATCTGAACACGATCACCAAGGACGGCAAGACTATCATATCCACAGATCAACAGGTGACGATTTTGGATCTAGTGCACTGAATGATCTTCTCAGTGGATCAGTGGTTTGACAGTGGATTTTTTTTTTAGGTGGTTGCCAACACTGCTACCGAGGAACGTCACAGGAAACCTGTGTCCGAGACGGCTGGCGTCACGCTGGAAGGATCACCCACGTTGAGGACTGAAGTATTTAAAACGACCTATACTTACTTGACCTTGAACACTGATTATCCAGACGTGGATAACGCTTTGGAGAGCAGCGTCAGAGTAATAGCCAATACCATGACAGCACCGCAACACTATTTGGATATGATTCTGGAACCTTCGGAAGCACCCAGACCGGAAACTAATACTTACCTAAGTACGAGAATATTGGAAAAGACTTTCATGGAGGATGGTAGGACCAAGATTAAACCCATTAATGACGTTATTACTCAGGTACAAGAAAAAGAAAATTAGTAAATTTTGTATTTGTATGTTAGAATATAATTTTTAGAATTTTTAGAATTTTTTTTACTAATTTTAGTTGATAATTACCGAGTCTGTTCCACCGCCAAAACCCACTAGAGTCGCGATGACACTGACAGCTTTGGACAACATCGAAGGTATTGCTAGTCACGTGGTGGAGATTTCATTACATAGATCTGCTATAGCATCGTTTTGGATAACTAAACCATACTAAAGTTCTCATGTCTTCTGACATTGTCACAGAAAAGTTGCCATCGAAGAAGAGTACCACGAAGATCGTCCCGGTGCTTCCGACTCCTGAACCGATTCAGATTTTTGCGACGAAGACTTACCTAACGACCTTCACCTACTTCACGACCTTACTTCAGGTAAGGATCCAGTAGATCTTTGTTTGAGTATTGGAAATATGACTTTCTCAATTTGCAGGCTGGTCCTGATGGTGATACCTTGACGACGGTGTCGTCCAGGTCACATATAGTAGAAAATGTGGTAACTGAGTCCATAGCTCCAAATTTATTGGATCCTGGATATATGAATGCACTGTTGACAACTGCTCATCATTCCGACACTGTGAAAAATGTTGTCACTGGATCAACTATAATTTTCTTTGATGAGGAGGATCAGATTGACCCGACGCTCTCGACGAAAGGTCACGAGGCCACTCTTAGTATAGAACCGGAAAAAGTCGACAAGAAACCAGAAGCTACTATAGTTAGTTCCACGGATAAGACACCACTTGTTATAAATGGCGCCACTGTACAGAATGCACAGACTAATTTAATCAATCAGGTAGGACGAGCGAGGACCAGAATTTTATGTTGGTGCTAGTACATTTTTTAAGAAATGTTGAGGTCAATTTTTTATTTATTACTCAGGGTGGTAATAACACTAAAGAAACGGAAGATTCGAATCCAGTAAAGAAGCCTTCGAATTCACAAAGTAGTAGTGACCTTCAAGTGAGCAATCTGTTGAGCCTTGGATCATTGGGGATCAATGGTTTATCAGCTCTTGGACCAGTGATCACGGCAATGGCCGGTTTGTTGCAAGGAAAGACTTCAGCTACACGCAGAAACGACAGCATTACGCCCAATGAGCCACAGGAAGTCACTACACAGAGATCGCCAATTTATATTCCGGTTGCTGAATTTGCTGATGGAGATATTGACACGGCTGAAAGTCAAAATATTGGTAAATATATATAATTATATTTTAAGGAATTAATGAAACCGTGTTTCTTGATTTGATTAATTTTCCATTTAGGTACCCATTTAGCAAATCTAAATCACAACTATCTCCCGGAAACACGACATAAGGTGGCGGCTAGTCTGGCTGATGGAATTCCAATTTCTCCAGGTGAGGTGATAACGGCGAATAGTGACGTCATAATTGGGAAACCAGGAAAAATGGCGCCCAGGCCTCCACATACATTCTTGAAGGGTGAAGAGAATATTGGTATGAAACCACCTCCGATGCCAGTTCCAAATATTCCTGTACACCCTGTACATGAGGTTATACAAGATCATGAAGATTCTCAGGCTCAGCAGACAACTCAGGGATCTAATGGGCATCAAATTCAAATTCTGCCGGCGCATCAGATTTACGAGGAACATTTAAAAGTTCCAGCTTCTCTACCATTGTCGTCGAACTCTAATATACAGTTGGTACCTAAACATCCACAAAAACTACATCTGATCCAATCCCATCATCCAAAACGAGCAGGATCAAAGCATGATATCATGCAGAATGATCCTTTATTGAAGCCGCCTAGTAGACCAAACGTGGAGCAATATGCGAATCCCAATGTAAACACTCATGAGCCCAATTGGAGTCCTGAAAAATATCGTCGTCCTTGGAGCGCCAAGGATCCTTTAAACTTGCCGCAGGATTGGCGAGAGAATGAGGCAAACGATCCTTCGAGATTCGATGACGTGCAATCCGATCATTTGGCAAAGATCAATCGTTGGCCAAATCCAGGAGTATCGCAAGATCAGAAGCGTCCTCCATGGGCTCAGAAAGATCCATTACTTCCGGATACAACCGTTGTCATCGAGAATTCAGAATCGAAACCTAAACTGCCAGAACCAATAATTCATCAAGTACCTCACGTTATCGATAGACCAACTGGTCAGCCATTATTAGTGAATATTCAACCAAGTCAGGTTGCCAATGTGGTTATTCCGCAAGGTGGTACTCAAGCTCTGATCTTTGGTGACACCAGCGAACCTCATATTACAGGGCAGTACTTTGATGATCCGTCACCTTATCCTGAACCTGAAGTGGGTCCAGGATTCGTTGGTATCGAGAAGGTAGGATTTCTATAAAATACTAATTATACGTATAAAAATTATGCTTACAGCAAGTATACATGAATATTTTTTATTCAGGTTGAAGATCTACCGCAATTTTCTACTGAGAATGATCCAGCTGATTATATGGTGCCGCCATCACCGCCTTCGAACTTCAAACAATTACCTCCAAAAAGTTCAGCCAACCAGCCACATACTATCCCACTGTCATATTCTCAAAGTCACTTTGTGAGACCTCAAACAAAACCGGAAGTACCGTTGTTAAGACCTGAAAGGCCTGAAGTTCATTTAATTCAGAGACCTGAAGGTCCTGGCATGTCCAGTGGACAAGGACACGTGCATACGGAAATCCTGGTTCATCACAGACCGGAAACTGTGAATATCAGACCTCAGGTAGCCCTGCATGCACCTATACAATCTCACGTAAACCCAGCTCATCAATTACCTCCACGACGAGATTATCCTAAGCCCCAAAGGCCATCGGAACCATCACCACCTAGAAGAACTGATGTCCCAATTGCAACGGAAATTCCACACCAATATATATTCCTAGGAAAGCCACCCGATTCCGGAAATGAAGTACCTCTAAATTCAAATTGGAAATCTGACAAGAAACCACCGAGGTTAAATCCGGGATCACGTCCAAGACCTGCAACGAGGCCTAGACCACCAATAAGAGCCAATACGAATTTCCACAGTCACGTTCTTTATCCCGATAGACCCGCGGGTCATTCAGGAAGGAAACCGCAATATCCAGCTATTCACAGACAACCAATAAAACCACAATTCAATTTTACTCCACCAAATTGGTCACAACCAAATCCTCAGAAACAGGAATCATCGATACAAGTACCAAACTCATCTTATGATACGAACGTCAATATTCACGAATCATCTTCCCAGTACAGTCAGCATTCCCAGATTGACCTTCAAAACAGGCCTCTTCATTTTTATAACAATAGACCTAATATGGATAGTTCAGGAACTACAGTATCTCAGGAGGAACCGCCTGCGGAGTACGTGCCAACCGGAGCCGTTGAGTATCACAACCCTTCATCTGATCCTAAAGTGAAACCTGAAGACACTCAATACTATCCTCAAGTATCAACAATAAAACCGGAAGTTCAGAGCTTTGGAGAGATTATACAGCATCCTGAAAAAGACCCTGCTGTATGGCAGATCAACACGCAGACTGAGAAGGTCTTAGAGGACTCTGAAAGTAGTGGTTCTGAGAATGTAAAGGTTCATGATCATCCACAGGATCAAGATAGTAAAAACAAGGATGAGATACACAAATATGACAACGATGACATAATTACTGTTGACGAATTCAATCAGTCTGATAATAATGTCACTGTACAAATGATGAATCCTTATGATACAGTTGGTTCAGTCAATACAGTAGTTGGTAAGCCTTTGGACATAGAGCAAGGTATTACATATGGTCAGAAAGATCAAGCACCAGTTGACGTGAACCAAGGCGTACAGTTTGGACACCAGAATGGGGAAGGATCAGTGATACAGGGAGTTCCATTTATGCATGATTATTATACTATCAGACCATATGAGACTCCCATTGTTCAGGGTAAACCATTTGGAGTTTACAATGGTTATAGCAATATAGCCAGACCTTATGGACAAAACCAGAAAGTCTCGAGACCTGATTACGAGATAGTACAGGGCGTTCCATTTGGATATCAAGCAGGACAGAAACCAACAGTGATTCATCAGAATAATCAGATGGGTCATGTTTCTACACAAAAACCATACGAGAGGGACGACACCATAGATCTTAAACCTCCTGCGATAATTTCACAATATAGTCCTGAATCTGAGAGACCAAGCAGACCTTATTCGAGACCTCAGAATAGACCTGATTCGAGACCGACTGTTTACTGGAGACCTGAAATAATCACAAAACCTCCGAATAAGTTTGATATAAGACCAGATCACGTTCCTGGACGTCTTGATCTATCTGTGAACCGACCTGGACACGGAGAGGTCAGACCTAGACCTGATTTCAGCTCGGAACACACAAATGAATCTTATGATAGTAAGAATCAAGATCATTCGAGAAATCAAACTATATTGCATGCCAATCACGGATCGATATCACAGTCTGATACGGCTTCGAAACCAGAAGAGGAAAGTCGATTCCCCACTCGTATCGACCAGGGAACTCAAATCCATCCAGAGTATCCTCACATTCTAACAAAGCCAAGACCTCAAATTCCAGTTCCAATAACCATCTCTTCTGGTCCTACCAAGACGGATAATAATGGCCGACCTAAAATTCAATTCTCTCTACCAGTTGAAGCAACTGGGGATGAGGAGGATAGTAAAACACAGACTGAGAGACCACCTAGTATGTTGGTAACTAAAAATATACAGAACAATAAACAAAATGATGAAACGTTAGAAACTGCTTATCAGACCAATTTCGCAACATCTGACGCCGAGGATGATCTTACTGACGACGAGGAGGAGGCGCCTCAACCACATTCTGGTAAGGATCGTGAAAAAGAATCTGGCATGAAGATCCATCAGGCCAAATTACCTTCACAGGATATGATGCCTCCGCCATTGAGGACCATGGTCAATGTGAACAGTCAACACAAAAATGAAGCAACGGAAGAAGGCCTAAAACCACCTCCCCTACCTTCCGACGTCTTGGGACTCTCTCCTCCACCAGTAACAATAACCACAACCAACAGACCCATCGACAATGAATTCCCGTTCGTCGAAGAAAACCAATCCGGGTTGAGACCACCTCCAAAGTATGATCCTTCGAAGGATTCAAACGGAATCGGCACTCCTCCATCTCCAGATGTAAGCATGGTGCCACCAAGTCCACGACCAACAATGGCCAGACCATTCTTGGTTGAGCTTCTATCGGAGGATATGGTACCACCTCCTCCTATTTTGGAGACTTCACGTCCGTTGGAGGTTGCCACTGTCAGACCAGCAGTTGCTGTTTCCGGTTCGATTCAAATAGCAACCGCTGTCGCAACATCACATATTCCCGTTATACAAGACATGGAATCCAAGATTCCTATAATTCACGGAACCGTCGACCTTCCGGTAGTTGTTGATGTACCAGCAATTTTACGACCTGTTGAAACTAAGATGACAGAACACGTTAGCATCTACACGGTAAAACCATTCGAGAGCAGACCAGTTTCCAGAGTGTCAGTTCAGCCTACGGCAATTCTAACCACCAATCTGATAATGCCGACGAAATTACGACCACCCCTAATTGATCAGATCGAACCAAGTAGATCCTTGACTACTCCGGCAATGATTCAACCGACAAGATCAGTCACTGCCGAGACTTTGAATAAACCAAGCAAGCGACCTGATCGTCCAGTATTTTTGGAAGCTAGCAAGGAAAATATTGCACCGAGTCGTATAGAGGAGCCTACCGAGTCATTAACTTATATCGTGGGTACTGATCAGAGTAAGAAGCATCAGTCGACCAAGATGGATAAAGAGGAAGTGACGAATATCCAAAAATTACAGATGACAAATTCTTTGAGAAACATCACCAAAAATAATGACCGTGATATTCCTAACGTCGTGACCCGAATTGATAGCTCCGTAAGAAAAGTAACGAACACTTTAGTACCGAAGCAGGATCATCCACATGTCAACGATACCATGGTTAAGGTTACCAAGGACATCGTGGGAACTGTCATTCATGAAGTTGTCAAGGATGGCTCGACAGCCACTATGGAAATGAAGCCTAAAGAGGTATATATATAGTAATGACATTATTCAAACAGTTATTGTAAATGTATTATGCAATGTTGTTCAGGTAACGAGGTACAAGACTTTGACAGTAACAAGAACAGAAACATCAGTCTTGGGATCACCGCCGACAACCAGAACCTTGCTGCTGACTCATACAATAACATCCACCATAGTGGAAACAGTGACGGAGACTCTGCTAAGACCTACCAGCGTTGTGGCTACAGTGACGTCAACGGTTCTGCATTCGGTGACCAGGATTCCTTCCTCCTACGAGAACGTAGTTGATAACGATTCCATTTTTGTGGTAATGAGCGATCAGAACCCACCCGAACCAGGTGCTGAGGAGGTATAAATCTTTTCCTTTTCTTTTTTATTGAATAGGATTTGCGAAAACAAATATTAAATAACGATTCCTCCAGGTGGAAGCTGAATACGGAGAAGAAGAAGTGTCCAGAGATGAACAAGATCCAGCAGGAAACGAGATCCATCGTGTCCTGGCAGGAGGAATCCTCGGAGCTCCTGTCATTCCTTTGCAACCTGCGTCCAATCAATGCGTCCCAGAGTGTCGAGCATCCAAAGCGGAAATTTGCGCTGAGGTCGGAGCAGAAATGAGGTGCGTCTGTCGTCCAGGATTCGCTAGGATGTTCCCGGATCGTCCTTGCAAACGTAAGTTAATTTGAATCTCCTACTTCTTTGAATCTGATCCTGATTGAAGTACTGATTTGCTATTTCTTCTTCCAGCAACCTATACATACACCGTTCGAGTTGGTCTGGATCGCATAGGTCGCGATCCTGTGATCTATGAACCTGCGCTGAATCATTCGAGTTCAGAAGTGTACAGACGCTTGGCTGGACCCACTAAAGAAGCTCTAGATAGGACTTTAATGCAGAGCGACCTCAGAGACATATACAGAGGTCTGAATATTGCTGGATTTAATGCTGATCCAACTGCCGTCGAGTTCCATGTTCAATTGAGCGACAATGCAAATGAGACCAGGCTGAAGGATGTTCTCCGGAAGTATTTGGTAGGCAGCAATTACAGTCTAGGTGGAACTGAAGTCTACGCGGCGAGAGATCTGGACCTGGTAAGCTGCAAAACCGCAAGAAGTAATATTAGACAGCTTTCACGAATGATGAGCTTATTTTTATTCTATCTAGATCGACGCTAGGGACTTTGATGAATGTTCGACCAAAGAAGGTGGACCGCACCATGACTGTTCACAAAATGCAGCATGTTTCAATCTGCGAGGATCTTATCAGTGTTCCTGTCGCGAAGGATGGGCTGATCTCTCAGAAAATCCTGCTTATCCTGGAAGAGTCTGCTCTCAGGCTCCCCTGGGGTGTGCTGCTTGCAACTACAAGGGTCACTGCGTGACGAACACAAACGGTCAGCAAGTTTGCGAATGCTTCCCATGGCATAATGGACAACGTTGTCAAGTCAATTTGAAAGGTATCAAAAAAAAAAAAACATTGTCCACTCAACAACGTTTAAGAATATTTTAATTAAAAGTAATAATTCGTTCTTTGTTAGTTTTACTGATAGCTCTGGCGACTACTGGAGCAATTCTTCTGGGTCTTCTGGCCGTTTGCGTGGGTCTTGCTTGTTTCCGTAAACCTGGAGGAAAGACCAAGTCTAGTGACAGACGTGCGATGATCCCAGGACCTGGTGGCGATACGAGCAGTGAGGGTAGCGTAACGGATCTAGCGATTCCACATCACGTGCCGCATGTGTTACCTCCTCCACCTCAGATGGTAGCACCAGCACCACCTATAAAGAAACCAGTTAGAAAGATCAGCGCGAAACCACGACATCCTCCCAGAAAACCTGCAGCTCCCGTTCCAGGTATATTCATCTCGTTGAAAGTATATGACAAATTCTAGAAAACGCGTGAATTATTTTATTTCTATTTTATATTCGGACAGTTTCTGCGAATGATGATCAACGCGACCGTTCCCTAACTGTGATGATCCCACGCGCAAAGTATCGCTCGGCGCCGCAGTCACCACAAAATTATAAACCAGTAATGAGTACCTTCGCAGCTGATGAACACAAATTAATCAGCTACCTGGAAGGTGGATCGCATCCAGGAAATCGAAAAGTCAGTATAACCAGCAACAAGGATTACAAGGAAGCAGAGCTTCAAATTGTGCGTGCTCCAGTGGCGCCTGGTGGTGCCCTAGTGAGTGCGGGTTTCCAGGTAACGATAAGATTAATTCAGAATATTTTATTTTTCAGGGAAATGATAATGCAAATGTTGACTGATTCCATATTGATTACAGGTGTCGGCAACGGTAACTAGAACTCTTGACGTAGAATCAACCCTGGCTAGATCTTGTGGTGAGACAACAGTAGAACCAGCCACCAAGATCCTACGGACTTCTGATCTACCTTTAGATCATGGATCAACGTTGGCTAGATCATGTGGGGAAACGACCATTCAAGCACCGACGAAACTACTTCGTCTGGATCTTGGAGAAGCAGGGTCGACTTTGGCCAGATCCTGCGGCGAAACAACGATCCAGCCTCCTACGAAGGTGGCGGCCAATCGCAGGAGTAGTATGAAGGATGTAAGGGATGCTAGGGATACTCGAGACAGTAGGGATACCAGGGATACTGCCAGTGACGGACATACAATGGCTGAAAGGGATCTTGGTAGTACTTTGAGACTTCCGGCCCAGCATCCGCCTTTATACAATCCAGACAGAGTAAGTTAAAATTAGGATTATCTTTGAAAATTGAAAATACAATTTTTTTTTCTCGCTAGGCCAGCGATAGAGAATCGAATTTCGATTCTCTTTAGGAGTATGTCGATCAGATGCTAAAATGGGAACGGTGACCGGAACCGGAACCAGGGCGCTGGAAGCCGCTGGAAGGTGCTGGCAGTGCGAACGCAGTTTCCCAACACTACGCAAATTCGTTGTTGCCAAATAATAATTAAATGAAGAAAATCATAATAGATTTATAGACGTATCGACATTTATATCAAATTAATTCATCGAATACGACGGTTCGTGAAAGATCCAAAGATTTTTTTTAACGAACCGTCGTACTGGTATTAAAATACCAGGAACGGATGAGTCAATCTAACCGGATTAATATTATTTATTTATAATCATATACACGTATACACATATACACATGTTTCTCTTCCTTTTACTCCATTCGACGAAACTGAACATCTTGAGTATCCAAAGTCCGTCCAATGAAAGAATCCGTAATTTTCTAAAATTGTCGGATTCTTTTTTTAACATCGTTTTTTTACCCCATAATTAACTTCGTGCCAAAATGTAACCAATGAGAAAGTTTTCCGAGGTGCCAGGCTACCTCCTTCCTCCCTACCCTCTATACCTCTATGCTATATAAATATATTTTTCATTTGCCTCCCAAAATGTCTTCGAAATGGGAAAAAGGAAGACTTTTTAAAGTGCGAAGAGGCGAGCGTTAAAGAAAACTTCGGAAAAGTAAAATCGACGGAAACTACTATCTTATGTAACTAATAAGAAACGCATTACGATAACGCCAGAAGTCGTCATGCAATACGGTTACAAAAAAAATGTGGCTTCCATTATTATTGTTGTTGTTGTTTGTTTGTTTAGTCTATTTCTTACGGGTCCATGTCTACGTTGCCCGGCTTCGTCGCAATATCAAATTTCTCACAGAATTGAAAAAAGGCCTCTCTTTCTCTCTCTACACCTTTTTTCTTGCGTTTCTATATATATGTCTTTTGGGAATTTCCTCTACATCCATATTGTACAATTTACTTCTATCATTTTTTTATATTTTGGGACGGAGCCGTCCAACGTCGCGAGAACAGACTCGAGAGGCGAGCGAGCAAAGATTCGTTACGTAGATGTAATCTTAATTAATTATAACGTAATTAACTGTTACGCAATGTATAACGCAGAAGGACAGAAATCTCTTATATTTTAACGAGGATTATTGTTTTCTTTGTTTATTTTTGCATTATTAAGAGTATATCTTGACTAAAACAAAAAAATTCTCGCGATGCTCTGCCAACAGAGGAGTCATCGAGAACGAGAAGAAGTGGACGAAGAAAAAAAAAACATTAGTATCAATCTGTACTAAATTGTTCTTTATGTCCAAATGAAATTGGTACCTACCTTATAGTATATATATACACGAAAATATATATATCTATCATTCTGTTGTACATACTGCCTCCATAAACTCTCTACGTTAATACTATTGTATTTTTGTATACTTTTAGCATCTGTATACTTATGTATGTACTTTTAATAAAAATAAATAATACAAAAAAAAGGAGTTACAACCCGATCGACTCTTCATCAAAAAGACGATCAAACTGAAGAAAGAATAATGCACTTGTTAAAAAAATGGCGTACCGCCATTATGTCTTTGAGTTGTTCGGTCCGAGCGGAAATTAACGTCTCGAGGATTTGTGAGAGAATGCGTCCCGACGCCGAATATGTAAATGGCGACAGTGGGCGCCGTGCACGGCGACGAGAAGACCTAATAGATATCTCAAACATGCGCCAAGCGCGCTCAAAATAAATAAAAGAAATCGTAATGAAAGGTCTTTACGTGTCGCCGATTCCGTGTGTCCTCACTGGTGAATCTATACATACTGGCGACTATATAGAATTAGTAATGGCTTTAGGTAACACCTACGTCCGATCAAGAACACCCGATTACGTTAGTCGAAATGTATGAAAATTAGAATAATGAATTTTCCAAAAATCACGAAACGATCTAAACTCGAAACAGAGCCTTCGCTTTAATTCGCATTTATTACTGGAGCAGCATGACGAGATTACTCGGCTGTAGGAAAAGTGTACGTTTCTATCCGTCGGTACTGGCGGTCCTTTTGAGTTGACGAAACGCAGCGGAGAGAGGCGGCCGGTAGTGGAGGAATTGTCGAAGAAGAAAAAAAATAAAATTGAATTTGCCGGGCAAGAGGATTATTCGGAGGTGGCGATGGCGATTGAGATTGGGACCAGAGGACCAAGCAGAAACAGAAGCAAGGGAGGAGAAGGTTGAGAGGGGCGGGGGGTCACTCCCGAGAGAGGGTTGTTAAGGTGAACCTAGTGAGGACAACTTGATCCTTGCGCGCACAAAAAGCGGAGACGTGCGGCGGTCCGAGGGTCCCGATTCGACGCGGCTGCGTTTCCACGAGCAAAAAGACCCTAATCGACAAAACAAACCAGTCCGCGAGTCGCTCGACTCTCTCGTCATCTCGAACTCGGCTGGGCGACTCATCCTTTACGTTCTCCCCCGTTCGGACCTTCGATTTGCGTTTAATTCCTCATTACTTTCCACTCATGTTCCGATGTCGTCAGAAGCCTCGTTTCCTCTGGACCTAGAAGCATTTTTATTAAATTTTCATATAATTCGTACACAAGATAAATCCATCCCCCTGAGCAATCCTCGAAGGTCCAGGCACTCCTGCACTGGTGCAAGTGAGGGTGGGTTTTCGAAAGACCAAAGAAATAGCCGAAAGGAGCGCGTAGCGTGTTTTGACTGGGTGCTTTGGGTGCGTTGGGTATAGTGCGTGCTGTGGCTACAGGGAGTATAGCGAAAGAGCAAGGCTAGGGAAGGAGTCACGAAGTGAGTCGTCAAGTATGCTGCGTGGTGAACAGTGCTGAGTCGGCCGCGAGGTAAGAAATCAGAAATTTCCTCCGGCAGGATTGCCGAGGCTATATCTCTCTCTCCCAACAGGTTACAGCGCAGCCCCCACCACGCCCGCAATTCCTCAGGAGATTCTCTCCTGGCTGCCCCTGCGTGCCTCTGCGTGCCTCTCAGTCTCGCATATACACACATTCGTCGGGCGTCGCGTCGCTGCACGCTCCTATCTCGAGAGGCGCTCGAGGCGCATGGCCACGTTACTCGCCCCCACCGCCGCGTCTATCCGAACGCAGCATCCCACTCCGGAGCAAGACTGGAGCCTGGAAGGGACTGTGTATCAGGTGGATGTGGTTGCTCGGATGACCCTACCGCGAGGAGCTGGTAGGAGTGGAGGGGAGGATGATGGCCACGCCCACGGTCATCGGGCCAGGGTGGTGGGGGGTGGTTCGCTCCTCGAGAAGGGCAGGAGGGGAAGGGCGCTGCTCCTCTTGGGAGTGGGGCCGATGACGGGGTGGGGTAATAGAGTATGGGACTTCGGAGAGCGAGTAGGGGCGGCCGTGAAATTAAAACACGATGAGGGCCTAGATTGAGACGCGAGAGAGCGCTCGCTCTCAGGGACGCAGCTATATTATTTATCTCCTTCTCTCCTTTTTCCTCTCCCGACTTGCATCTTTTCGGATTTGCCTCGTTAGGATGCTGCTTTCTTCTCTCTCTCTTCGTTACACTGGGAGTCGATACATCCTGATTCGGATGCTGAGGGAAATAAGAGTTGCCAACTTCAGCGATAAACAGAAAGTTGCGACGCATTCGGAGGAACGGTCCGAGGAGCAGGGACCAGAGAGACAGGGAGGCTGGATGGGATCTGGATAGGTCAACCTTTTCCGGGAACCTGAGTTGGCACGTTTTTACGCTAAACGCGCCGTGGGGGTCGTCGGGTCCTCCGACGCTTTTTGCGCGGAGTTACATAGAAATTCATAGTCCGTCCTGTGCGATGACGAATTTTTCTAAACGGCCCCCCGCGGCTTAGGGACACTCGGCCTCCTCTTCTTCTTCCTTTGGAGTCTGCGACTCTCACTCGTGACGTATCTCCCGGTATGTTCTGGTACACTGGCTGACGTCACGCAAGACTCCGTCAGGGTAGCACTGATCCCTGCAAGGATTAAATTTCTCCAATGGACCCAGCATCCGACAGTCTTCTAGGAAAAAGGAGGAATGCACGGCACACGTGAGCCACTCGACAGGCAGCACGTTTTTGTAGGTTCTTGTTATCACGTTGATTAGATATACTTAATATTTCGTCAGGATGGATATCAAATTTACAGAAAAGATAAACTGGGCCACAGCAATCTTCCAAGGGGTTGCTCGTGTATTTGGTGCAGAGGGGCAGAATGGGTAGAGGAGGCACCCCACGTAAAGGATCGAAAACTCCCTAGAATTCTGATGACGGGGGCAAAAAAAAAGGCAAAAAGGTAAAGGGGGCCCAGTTGGGGCAAATGGCGGCGCAGGGGTGAAAGGGGGCGAAAGGGGCCACCGTCGCTCCGGTATCCCTTCGCGTTCGCCACAATGTGAACGCACCGACCAGCTCCTAGCAGCCTCGACTGTGAATAAGTCCACCTTTACGGATCGCATAGCACGGGATAAATTGCCCAGAAATCTCAAAGGTCGGCGCGCTTTGTGGGATTAGCCGCCACGACCGGCTACCACTTACAAATCACTAGATATATACCAGTTACCATTTTACAAGTATACCAGTCGCTGTGTGATGGTCTACAAGTTCCGTGTAACCGAGCGCTTACCAGTTGCCACCTATAGCTGTGTTATAGTATAGCTCCATGCATCTGTGCATCTCTATGGTCCATGATGCTGGGATCAGGCTCCTGATATATTCTCGTAGTGCACTGTACCGAGCACTACCTACCATTGAGATGCTCGTGGGTGAGATTGGGACTCGAAGGAAGATTTTTTGAATTACGGGGCCTTGTTTGGGTCTGGTCCTAAGAAGCAGGTATGGTTGCGACGTCGATCGATACCGAGTCTGTTACGCAAGAAAATCATGAATCTGCCTTTTTTTACGGTAATAACGGAAACGTACAACAGAGACGTTGAGAAGTCAATTCCACGGCTCGTGTAACGGATGGTAAGGCTCGTGAAAAGTTGGGACCGACGAATGCATGTATATATATATACAGGTAGGCTAAACGGCTGAAAACCATAAATGCCAACATCCTTCGTCTTCGAATTTTCTGTGAAATCCTTTTCACGCGTTTCGGTTACGCGAATTCCAAGAGGACTCAATGCGGTAAGGAGTCAGGCGAGATGAGACGTTGGGCCCACGCAAGGTCCCCGCTTTACGGGGGTGCTGGGCCCAATGCGCATGAAGCTACACAAGCCGCATACAAGACCGTAGATCACGAGCCATTTCCCTTTTTCTCTTCTTCTTCTTCTCGTCCTTCTCTGGTACCTTCATCCGTCTACCCTCTTTCTCTCCTCTTTTGAGGAAGCACAAAGCTGCCCCCTTTATGCGGCGATCCGGTCGCGCCGCGACTTGACAATGGCCGAGGCCCGAAGTCGGCCATTGTGAATGCAGGTGATTTCGAAGGCAGGAGACCTTCCTTCCCGGGCCTGAAGGAGATGTCTTCATTAGGGCCTGGAACCAGGCGCGGGCATCCGCCAACCAGCTCCCAACTGCCATAGAAAACTGAGCTATAACGAGCTCACTGAGGTTTGCCCTCTGACCTTTACTCCCTCA
This sequence comes from Cephus spinipes, assembly GCA_963971525.1. Classification (NCBI taxonomy): domain Eukaryota; kingdom Metazoa; phylum Arthropoda; class Insecta; order Hymenoptera; family Cephidae; genus Cephus; species Cephus spinipes. Next base: position 807,686 of record OZ020575.1, read on the forward strand.
CACTCCTGATCTTGCACCTCGACCTCTAGGTACGTCCTCCCTGTCACATAAACTTATAAAATATGGCTGAATATATATTGCGCTTGTCCACTACCATCAAATTAGCCAGCTAACGAGGCAAAATAACTCTGATGATCCGACAACCCTAATTGATAAAATTGCCATCCCTTCCGCCGGATGTAGACCCAGTCGGTCCTCGAAAAAAATTTTCATTGTTCACAGAAAATTCGAAAATCATACAATTTTCCAGTCAAATTACATGGCCTCTATACGTTTGGACCGTTTATGTCTACGGGACGTTAGCAGCCTCTGTGGTGTCTCTTGGGTAGATGGGAAGTGGTTCAGTTTTGAGAAAAGCAAAGGTTCTCCCTGGCGAATCGTGGAATAAAAGGTGAAAGGCGGAGAGTGACACAAAGGGAGGACATTAGTCGATCCGATCCCGTAATTTGCCAGGATTTACCTGGGTACCGTTGTTTACACTTGTCCTATAGTGACAGCCAGCCAAGTGACAGCTTCCTTGACGCACTTTCGGACACGAATCGTATCCATTGGGTGACCATAGAAAATCGAACAGTCCCATTCTGAATTTGATACCAGAACCAGAATAACAAGGCCCGTACACCTAAGATCGACCGTTACGAGTTCAATATTTAATCGACATCCAAGTGACTTTTGTACACCCTGTACGTGGCGACTGCGAAAGGGTCTCGGCTGACAGTGAAATACTAAGGGCTGTTTGGAGCTAGAAAAAGAGAAATCTAAATAATGGCCCAGGAAGGGTGCAGCGTGCAGGGGAATTTGGTAATCGGGACGTTCGAAGGTTGGAGACGCTTTGGTCCTGTGGATGCTGTTAACTTTCAACACTCGGGCAGGTAACGATTATTACCGGACATTCATCCTGCGGGCAATTAGACGACGCCGTGTGCCGCCGGCATTTATTTCGAGATTGAATAATTATCGTGGTCGTAACGCAAAGCGTGGACGGAGCGTCGCGGCGCGATAACTAATTCTTCGAATTATGCCTCTCTCGAGGACTTCTCTGTTCGTTCTCTCCCTCTCTCACTCTCTCGCCATAGATCTACACGTGCGTGCATCTTCGTCTCTCCCGCATGCTCTCACGCACAGCTTCTTCATCTCCCCTTCACGCCGATGACGGAGATTCGTTTAAATTAAAATTCCAACCCGAGGACGATTCGGTTACGCGTCGCTGCTGCTCTCGGTAGTCTACGATTGGTGGGTGCGCGTGGAATGGAAGTTTCATGGAAATGCTGCGACGTCCTGCGACGTCGAATCCCTTCTGAAGCCTCGAGAGATGCTCGATCTCAGGGTGTCGATAATGAACTCTTTTTTTTTTAAGCTCACGAGACTCCACCTTCATGGGATAAGCTCATTAGGTCTACGCTGAGCTAGGATTCAGGGTGAACTTGCAGGGGTCCCACTGAATCTTCACGGGGGTGTGCACTGGGCTTAAGGCAGGTTACGGGGAACCGTAAAACGCTCTTGAGGATTCGCCACAGTGGCTTTTCGGGGGTGGCTACGTAATTAGCGTCAGTTTGATCTTTTGTGTTATGCTTCAGCGCCGGGAACAAGATGATTACCGCGTTAAGGTCCCCGATTCATCCCCGAAAGTTCCCGGGCCAGTCGAGAGGACTTGCGTTCGAAAATGAAAAATTGAAGATCCTTTTGTCCCGGATGGCTGGCTGGGCCCGACCCTCAAAGGCCCTCGGAGCCTCCTCAAAGGGCCTCCTTTCCTTTAAACCTACTGAGCTCTCCTGGCTCATTCCTCATCTACTCCAGGAGCCTTCGGGACGTCTCGTTTCCGAATTCCAATCTTCCTGGACCTCGTTACCGGCCGATCTATCCTTTGGGACTTGACGATTTTCTATGAAAGATTGTACACGGGTCTGTTTTAGTAATAAAACAAATAACCTCAGGTGTCTTCGTCCCAAATTCATTGGCACCGTTTCGGGCATAAAAGGGGGCCCCACTCGACACAGGGGACCGTTAAAATTCTTTCTTTCGAATTTACAAAACTCTCACGTTTCCTAATTACTATATATATGTAGCCTGTCTACTTAATCCCTTTTCCGAGAACAATCACCTAATTTTTTCATAGAATCTACTATCCAGAAGTGGTCCCACTCCGGGGGCAGCATTGAAGGACCGATGGATGAAGGACCCCAGAGCCCGGCGGAGCCACTCGAGCTGACATCATAATCCAGAACGATCAGAAGTACCCCGTCCAACTTTCCGCTAGATTAGCCTCAAGTTCAGCGTTACCCCTGATAATTATGTCGAAATAAGGTAGTTGGGGTTGAGGGGGGGCGGTGACGGGTCGGGAGGATTAAACGAATTGAGGTGAATCGAGGTAGATCAAGTAGGACGCAGGAGGGTAGCACGAGGTGAGCGTTCGAGTTGGGAGCAAAGAAGAATCAATTTTGGTTTTTCTCCTAGGCGGCTGCAGCCTGCGGCCAGAGCAAACATGGAACAAAGGCGAGTGACTTGCAAACCCGAACGGTTTAGTTGGTTCTTACGTCGGAGTCGAAAGTCCCCGGGACTTAACACTTAGGGCCCCGTAGGAGCGCAAGGAAAAACAATGAGCTGGACTCGATCGACCGACTCGCTTCGAAGCTACTGTGATTCGCCATGAAGTTAACAAGAAATCGAGAAGACGTGATTGCTGCTTGCTCCGTATCTTCATCAGGAGTCTACGGGGCCGTAGAGACCCAATCTTCGATCGGGCATCACGGTTTGGCAGGAAATCTCCGGAACTGTAAGAAAAATGAGCCCTACTTCCGCTTACCGCTTCGAGCAACATCATCACACCGAATTCGATCCGGATTACTGCTATTGGACTCCTACTAATTTTTTGGAAAGGCACCCTCGAGATCCGATCTCGATAAGCAATTTGAAAAAAAAATGGGACCTGGTGACTCTCGACACCTTCGCCAGGTTAGGGGATGGTTTCGCGAGCGCCAAATTGGTCCCAGGGAAGATCGCACCGAGATAAAGGAACAGCATCCCCTTGTAACAGGGTGGAAAGTCGAAAGTCAAAAATGCCTGTAAGCAGGTAGACTTGTAATTCATCCTGGTCTCTGACTGTGAATTTCCGAGATTTTTTTTGTGTTCCAGGTTGGCACCCCATGCAGCTCCCACTGCCCCTCGTTCAGTTACCCTCGCGCTTGCGTCCTCTCTACGAGCCTTGGAATGTCTCGAAGGAACCAGAGTGGTAAAAGTCTCGGTAAAATGGGACCGTAAATCCCGTGGGCAGTTCCATTATAAGTTTATTACTCTTCACTGTCTCTTCTCTCTCGCTGACCTCACGAGACACGCGACACTTTCCTTACATTAGCATTCCATTACTCTGTACTGTATCTACGGAGGTTAGGTACAGTCCGATACGAGAATAATCCTGTCGAGAGATACGGGACATTATGCATTCATCTGAGCGCAAAAATTCACGGGAAATAATCAAACTTTTTTTTTTAATAAATAATACCATATCATCACGTATAATTAGCAAGGGAACAGCTGACCAATCCGGTGTCAGAGGAAACGAGCCGAGCTGCGAGCTGAGCCATATAAAGTCGTGTTCGGTGGTTTTGTCAAATAAAATCCCTCGTAAACGAATTTGTTCCGTGGTGCGCGCGGCACCATTAGAACGAAAGAATGAAGGATGGAATGAGGGAATGAGGGAGTGGGAGATTGAGGGAAGGTGGAGGAAACGAAGGAAGGCAAATTACCACGGCGAGTCGCAGCATCGAAACGAAACGAGTTTCGCTTTTACGAGGCGTTCGCGTCGCTGCGTAACAGACCAGTCTTTGCCGATATGAGGCTGCGCCTCTCATTTTCCGTCGTTTTCAGCGCCACTTACGTTATGGACTGCCGTAAAAGTCACCAGAGTCCTCGTTTCCGGTTTATTGCTCGGAGATTTCCATAAATAATAAACCGATTACTTATTGGACCTATACAGCTATACGAACGATAACAGGAAAAGAATTTTTTTCCATTGAATAATTATTATGCTGACTCGATATAAATTTTCGAATTTGCTATGCTATAATGCGCATGCGCGGTCTTTGCTATATGAAAAATATTATTTTATGGCAAATTATATGTCGAGTTCGGTTTTCCTATGGGGTTGTTCGCCATAAGGCGCAGATCGGAGCGGTGGGTATGGTGTACCAGGACGTAGTTTAATAACACCATGGTTCCTGGCATAACTGGCCGAAACTCTCGCTCTTGGCATATATAGCAATTAGGATCTAGAACGTCTCTATCCGGGGCTACGAGGAGCGGCGGCCTTCCTGGCCATGATTAGAGGACGTATATATATATACATATGTATATACCGACACATGGGACCCGAGAGACCCATTGGGCCTTAAAGCCTCACTCACAAGGAATTCCTTACTGGTTAATCATCGCGAAGCTATAGGCAAATTTTTATGTATCGCGGAACCAGCAGTTCTGTTTTGCTCACATTAATTAGAGTGACAAGGATTAGCATAATTTAATGCTGAATAAAATTAGTAATAATTATACATTAAGGAAATATTTAGAATTAAAAAAAAATATGTCGAAACTGTGTGAATAGATTGTGAAATATGATGGGAAAATTCACATGAAAATCTCTCGTGTCCTGAATTATAATTCGAGCTTATCCACGGAGCAATAAAAGGTTTTTCAGGATGAGGCAGAGAATCCTCCGTGTACGGTGTCCATTGTGAATTCGGCTTAACCGTCGAGGCAATAGGGGAGCAGATAAATGGCTGTAGGTAGAACCAAGAGCGTGGTATCTCGAGATCCAAGAAGCAGGAATAAGAGGCAAAGTCAGAGGATGGACTTAAAGAGATAGAAATGGATAGGAGACAGGGAGGGGGCTGAGGGAAGAACCAGAAAAAGAAAGAGAAATAAGGAGAAAGGGAGAGAAAGAAAAATGGAGAAAAAGAACGGCATGGGGGGGACTGGAAGAAGGATACATAAATATAGGACAGGTGAAGCTCTTCGTTCCTGAGGAAGATAACACGGAGTATCGTTCTCGGGCAAGTAAACCCATGAATTCCTAACCGGCGATCGTATTTCTATATCGAAACAGTTTGAAATGATAAACGGCCTTGTTTTTCTCTCACGGGAGTATAGAGGTGCAGGGCTGCACCTAGTGGTCCAGGTACACGTACTTGCGCCATAGTGCACGGACGGTTCCCGGAGCGTTGAAAAAGTTGAGAACTGCCTGAAAAGCCGACGAGGAAGAGCTGGAAGACGGAAAAGTCGGTAGGATCGAAGATACGTGGAGGTCTTCGCGTGGGGCGAGGCCACCATGTTTCTTGAGGAATTGAGTATCTCGTTCTCACCCGGAGGTTCAGCTTCGTGTCCTCCCAGTCTGGTTCTCGGCGTGCGAGCCGATCGGCCACCTTGGGTCTCCTGCGGGTGGCGAACGGACCAGCCTGTCTGCTTCCTTCGCACCGGTACACTCGCGCTCTTTCGTTTGTCTCACTCCTGATGCACCCCCACCGTGACTCCTGGTCCTCTTCATCCGCCTCGTCCTCCGGAGGTACCCCGACCTTCCACCTCCTCGTCTACCTAGGCTCCTCCGCCTCTGGTGGATCTGCTCCAGAACATCTCTATCTTCCAGGTTCGCACGAGCGCAGTGTATAGTGCGTGGACGTTCATAAATCTCCAGGAGTTCCCTCCGACGAGGAATCAAGGAATTCGTGGGTCCTTGTTCCTGGTATCCGTCTCAGGGCAGGACCAGAGCTAGGTGAGGAAGTCGCAAAAGTCGCCGAAGGATCCTTTCCCACGCCCAAATATCGGAGGGCCTGTAATAAGGAGGGAGCCGCGGTATCGACTCCTATCTTGAAATTTTGGACACCCGGAGCACGCCGGGTTATTGGTAGGTATATCGTCGGGCCGAAGTCCGAAAATCCCAGGAAACGAGGAACAAATTATCTCGTCAGACAGACACTGGGGTCCTGGGCCCGCCGGAGAGAGAAGAAGAGGATAGTCGGGCGCTCGAGTTGAGTACCAAAGAGAGCGTGATAGAGGCAGAGGGGTAGAGCCGTGGGGGGGTTTGAGAGAGAGAGAGAGAGTCTCGAAGGTGGGTCCCGACTTGTTCTCTCCTCCCTGTTACTCTCTATAACTAACTAACCCAGCGCCTAGCGCCCCGCGTGTCGGCACAGGCGGCTCCTTTCTTACCTGATGAACGCTCCGAGAGGAACGCACACACAATGAGTCCTGGAGTGGGCGCCTGGTCGGACGCTGACGCCGACGCGTACGTAGACGCACACGCGAGCATCTCACACTAATGGTGACGAGGGATGGGGATGAGGGAGGCAGGGGGGAGGGAGAAGGGGAGACGGTGGTTAATGAGCACGAACCGCGGGGGGCCCGGACTACCCGGGACCAAGACCCGAGAATTGAGAACTGGCAACTAGCAACTGCCAACTTGGGGACTCAAGACTGCCAAAAGCTTAAGGCCCTTTTTGTTTTCTGAGAAGTCAGGATACGTGGGGTATGTGTGTTGGGATTATGAATTTCATAAGTAATCCGTTACCATGTTCGGTCGGGTGTTTTTTTTTTATTTATATGGAATTTTTGTTTTTGACGAAATCAAAGAATTCGCCAACTTCTTCACTTTTTGGATAATTATATCGAGGAACGCCCACGTGAATAATCATGTGGGACGCCGAAGGTACTGAGTACTCTCACGTGCCATTGGGTGTAATTACGGCACGCGGATAATTGGAAGCTTTGGCCATGCGAAAAAGGCGATTCCAAAAATGGCGAATTCCACGAGGAGTGTACGAAGGAGGTTAAGAGGAGAGAAAAAAGGAAGCGAGAGAAAATAGTGGCGAAAGATCAAAGCGGCCCTCGAGAATAATCCTTACGTGCGACCACGAGGCCTCGCGAGAGAGAAACGGTGAAACTCGAAAGAGGGAGGATGGAGACGGAAAGATTGAGAGAAGGAGAGAGATCGGCAGTGCAAGGCGCAGAGCGAGAGTCGGAGTAGTGGGGTCCACCTGACCAACAGGTACCAGGTAAGGCCCCCCATGAGGCTCCGTCATTGGCTCTGCCCACTCTCCCCTCTTACGCTGGGTGCGCGATCCCAGGAAGAGCCAAAGGGTTTCCTTCCTTTCATCCCTTTGCGTAATCAATCCTGTATGGGCATTTCCTGCTTAAATCGTTATCTTTATTTGTTGTAGGATATTACCAAAAAAAAGTCAAGAAAAATATTTCATCTTTGTACCGAATAAAAATTTTAAAGTATATTTTACTAGAAATTTCCAAAATAAAAATGAAAATGGATTGACGGTAGCTTTTTGCCCGTAATCAGTCTTCGTCAGTCATCGTTGGTTACTCGGTGCTTCATCGGTTATAGAAATGTCCGATCGGTCGAGTTAAGTATAGAATTTGCCGGACCCAGCTGGTACAATTGGCACAGTGCCCATGTCTAGGAAGGCCCAGTTTGTGACAGGAAGATAAAGAGGAAGAAGGATGAATAAGGATAAGTCGAAGAAGCAAGTTGAGGAATAAAAGAGAATCGAAGGTGACGGAGGAGCGGCCTGGTTACCAAAAAGGAAGTCGATGAAGAAACGGAAGGGACTTACGTAGGTAGGTACCGACATCGGGCCCCGATGTTGTAACGAGCGCCGATGTTGCCGCTCCGCTCGAACCACGGTGGTGTACATACGTACATCGTTTTTGTTTACACTGGATTACACGGCTACCATGAAGCGCGGCAACCGCTTTTTGCGGGCCCCGCCGAGTGGGGCCTTGGTCGGGTACGACGGATTGATTGGTTGCATTAGTGCAGCGCCCTCGACGCGGCACTTCCATTGCAGGAGAACCTGCAATGGACACGCGGTCTTTTACGCTTGCTCGCCATTTTATTTCCACGACCACTATGCACTCTCTCTCTTTCCGGCAAAAAAGGGATGACTTTTCGAAGGGGGAAAATTATGTGAAAAATGAAGAAATTGCCAAAGGGCGTTAAAGTATCGGTAGAGTCATCCAATTGCGAGCTAGGGACAAATAGGGCCCGCGGACCCATTTACCGAGGAACATCCGGTGCGCTAAATGGCACAGTCGAGTGAAGATCGTTGTGAAGTTGCACCGGGGTCTTCGAGAAAAGCAAGAGCTGTTGTTTCGCACGCTGATTGGTTCCGACGGGCCCGCGTGCGTCTGTCGGTTCTATGCTGGTAATTAAGGCCCAACTAAGGGGACCATTCGCTCGGCAAAAATCAAGAAAATAATAAGAACCCTTGGGGATAGACGATTGTCGGCCATCTTGCCAAGGGGAGTAAAGTGTTCTAAAAACTAACCTAGGATCAGTGGATGAAGAGGTTGAGGTTTGAAAGAAGCAAAAGATAGAGGCGAAGTGGTTCAGTGAAAAAGGTAAATTATTAAACGCGAAGACAAACAAAAATATGGTCGACAAACCGCAACGAGCCACCAGACGGTTAATGACTTTATGCAGTCGATCCCTTTTGTCCCAAGACCAATAACCATCAGTCATAAACCCCTGGGAATTCACAATTCAATCCCAGCCCGAGGTAGGAATAAGTTGAGCAATATTTTGAAATTGAAAGGAAGTCCAGGAAAACGCGAAAGGCAGAATGGACGTCGGAACAGGATGGACACACGTGCTCGGTAGGTGGTGAGAATCGGCCAGGTCAGAATACGTTGACAGTGGGCGTAGCCGACATGACCGAAGGACTCGTCAAAAGAAATATATCCTACGGGAGTCCAGAGGCAAGAAGCTGGTCGGGTCATCGCGCGAGTAACCTGACCTCCTGCGTTAAAGGAGGCAGACCGAGAAAGCGTGAGAGTGCGAACTTACGGACGCTGCAGGCCCAAGTAAAAAAAAAAAACACAGCGTGTGGACATCTGCAACGGGAAGTTATTACAGATAACTTGAGCGAAATAACAATCCCAACAAGATTACGTTTCCTCCTCATCCGGTAAAAGACTCCCTCGCTGGACCTATAGAACCCATGCCCCAGCCTCCTAGCGACGATTCCCGCCCTCATTGTTAGTCCTAGATGCATCCGAGCCCCCCTTTGAATTTGTACCCCTTCGACCGCCACGCCGGAATCCTATCTCGATCGGGACAACGTGCGCTGCCTGCTCTTGGCCCGAATCAACTACCGCACAAGAGAAGGAGTGGCTGGACGCTAGACCCTGGTAGATCATCACGGTACAGAGCATAGTAGGCCACAGTGGACCGTAGCAGAGCATAGCAGACGTGGTAGACGCGGTAGACCCGATGGACTGGGTAGAGCATACGGGAAGCCGGGTTCTGGGCGGTGGCGACCAGGACGAGCAGGGACCACTGGTGCTAGTTGAGTTGTCGAGCTGACACGCGTTCTCTCTCCCCCCTCTCTCTCTCTCTCTCTCTCTCTCTCTCTCGCACCCCCTCCGACCCCTACTCTCCCGCGCACTCTCTCTCTCTCTCTCTCTCGCCCCGTCTTCCTTCAGCTCCTCCTTCTCCAGAGCAGCAACGTCGACCTCACTCTTCCCGGCTCCGCTCCTCTTCATCACGGAGCGTCTTCTTCTCCCTCTCCGACGAGCATCCCGTCTCACTCTCTCTCTCTCGCGCGCAGTCAGACTCGAAGGAGGGATCCGCTTCGAACTCGCTCGCTCGGTCCTTTGCTTACTAGTTCTCTCTCGGTCGCTCGTATTTTGAGTTTTCTGAGTTGGCCTCTGTCGCGCAGCCAGTGAGAATCCCAGGAGGACTTGGTCGGCATGGAATACCCCTCTTGCCGAGCTGGACTCAGTACCGCCATACCCGCCAAAGCATAAGCACCGTGACAGCCTCGCGTTTACTCGCGTCAAAGTGAACCTGCGTGCCTGAGTGACCCGACTGCATCGCTCTTTGACTTTTCGACTGGCTTTATTGTCAGCGGAGGATTGTGTCTCTTCGGCCTATCTCGCCGGGGTGGATTATCGCTGTTTCACTGCGATCCACGGACCCACGTTGACGCGCTTCCAGATCCGAAGCCTGTCGTCGATAACCGGACTAGTGTCAAACAGCGTGGAAAGTCAGTCGTACGCGTTTCCGTTGAGACGCGAATCGTTCGTCGGTCGCGGACCGTGCGCGTACGTTCGGAGAGTTCTCTCGGTGAGGATCGTAGTAATTTTTTTTTTTTTTTTTCGAAATTTGAGGAGGAATTTAAGAGAAGCGAAGGAATAACGAGAAATCGTTCGACCTCGAGGGCTGCGATTCAACCTGAATGCGGGATATAGAACCGGTCCGCCGGATCGGTGTGAACATTTAAAGTGAGTGAACCTTTTCTCAGCGAAAAGCTAGTGGGTGTGCATTTATTGGAAGACTGGATTACGAGTAGTCTGCTCCTCGAAAGTGCCTTCTGCCTTCTGGCCCCAGCGTCCTCGCATTGCTCCCTGACATCGAACGATCAATTACCGCGTCGCCGCACTTGATGCAATTGACTAAATCGATCAACAGCCACCGGTCCGTCTCGCAGCCTGGTGCGATCGTCCGCTGCAGCGAGAGAGCAATGCTCCCCGGGTCCAGAAATATCGACTAACGACGGATCAAGGGGACCTTCAGAATTACTTCATCTGGCAGTACCGACGGGCCCAAACATGGAGAGGATGGACCCCACGGGCCGCTCTTAGAGACTCGGGACGAGGATGATCATGTAGACGTCGAGTCTATCGATTGCGAGTTGATCATCAGCGAGAGCAGATTGACGAATCCCGACGGGGACCGTCCTGGCGACTATCCTCCCCCAATCGTAAGGGATGCACTCACGGGAGATGCCGATCGGCCTGATCGAGACCGGATAGAGGACTATGTTAAGTACCAACGATCTGCGCGCCTGGCCAATCCCGAAGGGAGGATCGAGGATTCCGCGGCCGATCGCCGGCATCGCGGCGCTCCGCTCCTGATTGCTCGAGGGCCGATTCTCGAGGGTAGCACCTGGTGCGACAGGAGGAAGATGCCGGAAAAGGAGGTGGCCTATCACCAGGAGGCCTTCTCCCTGCTGCCGCCGCCGCCGCATCACCCGCACTCCGCTTTTCACGCGGCCTTTCATCCGCACCCTCATCCTCCGCCGCCGCCGCCCTTTCATCCCCATCATGGACCACCGCCGCCGACGCATCACGCCGCCGCGGCCGCTGCGGCCTGGGAACATCACGCTGCCGCCGCGGCGGCGGCCGCCGCCGTAGCTTTTCACGCGCCGCCTCCGCACCCGTAAGTTCTTCCTTTCGTTCAACGTACTCGGCGTCGACGACACCATTTGAATTAGACGCGTCAGGCCGAATCGCCCGATAGCGGCGCTGCTCTTGATTTATCAGAGAATCAGGCGTCGGCAGCGTCGGCATCTCTGTGGACGCCGTAGAATCGTAATCGGTCTTACTCGTGTAAACGGCACTTTGAGCCTCGTGTAAACACGCTCGCGTGCCGGCCTTATATCGGCGGTGGAAGCTGAGAGAGATTTGGCCCCTAAGTGGCTGCTGGATCGAATTGACAGATCGCGTAGAATGAGCAGCTATAAACTGTGGGATTGAAGGGACCGTCTAATTTAAGTAATTAAGCAATTAAACGCTGAAGGAATTCACTCCAGTCACGCGAGCACTCGCACCTACCTATGCGCAACCAGCGCCAGCTTACGTGCTAACGGTAGATCAATGGGAGCTGGGTAACGAGACCTACCGGAAGGTCTTGAGCAACTATTTACTATCCGAGTGTCTCTTTGACTTCGGCCAGCGAGAATTGCGGAGATAAAAGACGTAATGGTTACGTGGAAGCAGGCAGGGCCGTAACGGCCGTGGCGTAATGCCCGCCGATAAAAGTCCAAAGGGAAAAGCCTAAACGTAGCGCGGAGGATGACTCCCATGAAAATGTAGAATGACAAGGCAATTAAATGGCGTAGGAGGAGGGACCGGAGTCACCGGAGCAATCTGTCGTAAAGCATCCTCGAGTTGTAGGCTTATACGAGAGAAGAGAGAAGAGACAAGTGGCGCACGTGCGTCTGTCTATCTTGGTTATCGGATGTCCCAGTCACGTGAAAATACACGAGTCACCTGTGCATTTACATGGCCATTGACACGGCTGTCTCAGGCGCGGGAAATTTAAATTTCACCAAACCGCAACGACCGTCTCGTTTAATAGTCAAAATGTCCGTTGCACCCTTCGATTCCAGTTGCTCCTACCATTGACTACGTATCGCTAGCTCGTATACGAGCTTACCGTCCCGTACGACTTTAGGTCTCTCGAACCGGATATTTCGGTCTCTTTGCGAGGACCCGAGATCGAGTGTATTTTTGCTTTGAAGCTTTTCGCCACTAGCTCCTTTTTCCACGGTTGGACGGCGGCAGACATTCCCTCGACCGAGCTTGCGGACGTCTGAGGAATTGCGAACCGCCATTAAGTAGCTGGAAGTGATTTTAACCATTTTTCCATGTCCTTTAACGAAATTCCATTTATTTCTTCTTGCCCGGCTGCCGCCCAGAATGCGTCGCGAGAATTCTACATGAAAACGCCAACTGGCTAGCGTCGCCGATCGCTCAACGACACGGGCTCGAACGTTAAAACCTTTAAGCGACAAGGGCATCCTCCGTGGTCCAGACTCTGCTAGTACTTTTTCTCGACACTCACCAGCCGTACACTCTACGTCACTCGTGGGAGTTTTCTTGCATCGAGACGGTATTTGATTACGGCTCGTAAACGAAAGCGTCCGTACGACAAACGAGAGAGTCTATTTCGTTTATGAATCTTTATTACGTCTCAACTGCTCCGAGGGTTTTCGAAGGGCTAACGAGCAGATATCTAATATCTGTATATATATATATATATATATATACACGCTGTAGGATTAAAGAAAAAGGGCTGAGAAGAAAAAAGATGCGGGTTCTTACTTTGCTCGAGCATAGAAAAGTCATGGGAAATATTCAATAACCATAGATATCCTGGTACTCTGAGTTTTGTAAATTTTGATTCAATGTATACATATATATTTATTATATGAATATTTACCACTTACAAACAATTCCTTTCCGTAGCAAGTCCAGAGTAAAATCCATTGTACGTAACCGGGCAATGGCAGCAGGTTCAATGGATGATGAGATAAGGGAGTAAACTGATGCATCGGAGTCAAGATTCAATAGGAGAACGCGATACGATCCACGCATGCGATTTATCATTGGAGCGTTGTCCATTGATAAATTCCAGGCATTCGTAATGCTACGTGCCTCCTCACTCGCTACGCAGCGAAGGCCTAGAGAATTCGTCCCTCCTGCACGGGGCCGGGGGGACGCGTGATATCGTATATGCGATACTCGCGATACCTCATGATACCCCAGGATATGATAGCACGCGATAATAGCTATTTGTACATATACCAACACGTGGGTATGTATGTCCCGAAGATACTACGGCCGTTAGTGGTCGTGCGAGTAACACGAGAATCTCTTGCGCGCTTCTTTAGTCCGGACAACAACCCAGGCCTCCTGTGTTTATTCGATTGTGGAACGGTGTCGTTGCCCGTCATTTTTATACCGGCTACTAATATTTATCCTCTTAATCGTCCCTGCAATTTTTCACTGCGTCCGTATTCCGATTGCTCTAGGAATTCTTTAGCGTCCAAAGACCGTTTTTGGTATTTGGGCTTGGGTGTGCTTGTCGAAGGTTGGGAATATTTTATTAATTATTTATAGGGAATTTTTAGAGAGAATTTTTGTGTACCTGAAAGTACGTATTTTTCATACTCATCAAGGAATTCTTCATTTGGATATTTTAGGTAAAGTCGTACCTGTGAATGTCGTTAGGACAATGTTGAATATTTATTTTGACGAAATATTACATAATAAAGATTTCTGAATATATTTAGTATGTCTATGCTGTATGAAAACAGTATATTATAGATATATAGTAGTTAATTAAATGATAATATAATTGATACAAGGACTCGCTCTCACAGTGATAATCTCTCGTGTAACAATTAGACTATGGTAAACCACGAGGGCTGTCAGATAAGATTTGTTTTGTCTGGTGGAGCCTCGTTATATCTTCGGTACATGTTACACGGGCAACCTTATATGTAGGCAATATTGAATAATTCGCTTCGACGAAATCGTCTCACAAAGAGATACGTTGAACATGATAAATTCCCACGGGACGATTAGGAACGAACGATCAATAGAAACGCATTGATTCGACTTACCTGACGTTCGAGCCGAAGAAAAGTGGATGCGACGGGCTGTCCGATTCTCGTATAGAAATGAAAAGGAGTCGGGACGAAAATAGTCGAAGTTATCGGGGTTGTAAGATTCAGGGACACCGTGTATAAATACACAAACGTCCCTGGGACTCGGGACGTTCGTTCATATGTCCGCCATGTGGCGAACGGTTTCCTTCTTCTCTCCTTCAGGACTCTCTCGCACGTTTCTCCTGTCTCGTCTTTCTTCGCCCTTTTTCACTTTCCGTGTCCTGCCGAATTTTCGATCTCAGGAGCAGCTAGGTCCGCTCGTATTTCCAAGGATCGGACTGCCAGCTCTCGCGATCACCGTTAGACTGGCTCGTTGGTTATTCGGAATTTATCCCAGATTTTTATCTCCTCGACTCCTCAACTCTTTCCTCGTGAACGATCCTTCCAGCATCTTCATCGGGTCCAGCAAGTTCTCAAGATGCCGTTAGGGGTCGCAGGGCTTCGTTACGACGTATCCGACTTTGATTTTTGATCTTCGTCACTGATCAATTTCGGTCCAATCGGAATATCGGTAGCTGACTCGCACGGCTGGTGTCTGACGTTTAGAAAGTGGTCCAGGACGTGATCTTGGTCCTTCTGGGAAAAAAGGTCTCATTTGAAAGGGAAAGGACCCACTGGAAAAGAATGGCCAGGCTGAATTTCAATAAATTGTTTCCTGTGTACGTCTAAAGGATGAAAATCCTGTGGGAAATTACATCCTGATAACGTCAATAGATAACGGTCGTTGGTCCATTGGCTGGGTGGCTGGAGCACGCTACAGCGGTACAGCAGCAAGTAAGGGAGTGCCAAGGAATATAAACGCGAGAAAACAGCACGCGTTACTCACATAAAATCTCATAATGCTCTTGTCCAAACAAACGCACGGTGGCAGTGTTATGGCGTTCGGGAATTTACCACTTGGAAATATCCCGTGGAAAGGGATCCTCGTAAAATTCACGGCGACTCCATCCTCCTCGAAGCTCCGGGACACAGGTGCGACATTCCCGAGATAAAGAAGGAATCCTGAGGTCTCTGGCTGCAACAGTCCCTCCTTACCTCTCGATTACTTTTTCACTGCTCTTTCTCTAGTATTTTTCAGAGTCGAGGGAGAAAGGATAATACATACATTTTTTGTATCCAATCGCAAATAACCACTGTGGCACCGGGAGCCGTGGAGTTCAAGGAAGACGTAAAGATAAGGACTCTATTGAGAAAAGTCTCTAGTGCTTTCCGGGGACGTAGCAAATGTCCCTAGGAGAGAGGTCTCTGTACAGACCGGAGATGAAGGCGCCACTAGATCCCGCGTTTAGCTTCTGTCCACTGTCACTTTAATGACTCCTAATGATAGCTACTAGACTGCTAAGATCCTAGCGCTCACTTGGCTCTGCTTTTTTTTTGCTAAATTTCCTTCCCGTCAGCCAGCAGCTACCCTGTCGGCCATTACGATTCTCTGGCTAGTCAAGGAACCTCGTAAAATAGCACGGGCATTAACCGGCTGTGAGAAAATCACGAGAAATACATTTGCTGGCTGCGTAAGGTCACTGGAAGATTGCGAAAAAGGTTTATTGGACTTATTTTTTATTTCCTTTTCGAAATCCTGGAAAAATATAAGGGGGAAGGTGGAAGAATGATTTCAGAACAAGATTACATTTTCCATTCTTTCGATCGTAAAAGAAATGTGCGCGTGACTGTGAATAATTTTTGGCGTGATCCGCAGTCACGTCTTTGGAAAATTTAAGTGGTGACTCTCGTTTCCTATGCTTCTTTTCAAATTTGATTACTTTTGAAAATCGAGCCAGTCCTGCCAGAGGCCACTTGTTCCTACTTTCTCATCCAGGCCTTCGGTCTGGCGAATGGTAGCGCCCTGGTAGCCATTACTCTCCTTGTGTCTTTCTCTTTCTCTGTCTAGCTGCACTAATTGAGTTATTACTCCGCCCCTTAATGACTTGGTCCGTTCACAGTTCCACCTTCCTGTTGCTCCTGCACGTATTTCGCTGGATCGGAGTGTATGGAGTCTGGTCCAGGACTTCATCATCCCTGACCATATCGGCTGGATCCTCGGATGGTCCCTTGATGATCCCGCACGAAAATTTAGTTAAATGAGAATCGTCTTTTGCTTTTCCAAAGGAACCTCTATAGCCGAGACTAAACCGAGAAATCTATGAGTCCTAAACTAACATCTTTATGGAGTCGCTATCGGGCCGGCTCGACTTATTACGTTGATTTATCGCTTTTGTATTCCGCGTTCCTTAGGGTCGGTTCCGTCGTTTCATCGTTTCACCTGCCACACCCTCCATCCAGCTATTCTACTCTACCTGGAATGGGTAAAAGAGCGGAACGCTGGTGCATCGGATCGCCTCTACCTGAACTCGGAGCGAATTTCGGATCCAATGAGCCGAGGATGATGGTGTGAAAGCAGGAAAATAAATGAGTGAGGGTCGCGCCAAACCCGGCACCCTTTTTCTCATTTTCTCTCTTTTTATCATTTCTGAACTTGCACGTCAAGGTCCCACCGTGTCCTCCAACTAGGAGCTGCAATCTGCCTCGTATCGCCATTGGCCGTGTATCTCCGAGTTGTACGGTGTGGAGTACACCTTAAAGGATATCTCGGATGCGAGGCTGCGCGCGGATGGGCGTGCATCCGATTATCTTGGTAACTCAATCTCTTCTCTCGAAGCTGTAGACCTAGGTTCTAGGCTATTGTTGTCTGTGATCCCCCATGCCTGCCAACGCACCAAACTACCAAAGCACCCAGCGAGCCACCATAGCACCAAAGTGCCTGACTGCTGGTGCGTTGCCATAAGCGCACTCTACCGGCACAGCCTTTAAACCTAAACGATAAGCGTAATTCCGAGCGAGTCACTTTGTCAGATCTGCCCACGCCCGTGGTTGAGCTTCCAGCACCAGCGGATCCCCGGAATCTCTTTTTACCCGTAGTCACTTTCTTACCCTGACCAGAAACCAAGGACTTGGTCCACCTAGGCGATCGGAGCCGAGCATTGGAATAATCGGCGTATAGGGATATTGGTACGAGAGAGAGGTACAGAGAGGGCCAGATCGAGAAAGACAGGGAAAGACGTAGAACGATCCCGTTGGGGGATTTTAGTGAGTATCCGGTAATGTTGGCCAAAGAAACACAGGGCCACGTGGGCACGTGCCACTTCTACAATCCTAACACACAGAGCAAATGTTTCCCTCGCGCAAACAAGTATAAGTCCCCCTTCCCCACGAGCCTACGAGTCCCCCTTCGCTCCTCCCGTCTCTCAGCCACCAGTCGCCGTTCCCAGGAATCGTGCAGCGACCATCCTTCAGTCTCCTCGTTACCTGGGGAGCCACCCGAATTTTCAATGCAAAGTCCACAGTCGGAAATTGTCTCCCTTTGCGGACGGGACCAAAAGTCGGCGTCCAATGCGCAAGAAGCCAGGCTCAATTTTCTTGAGCAATCATAAGGTGGAGGTCCCTGATTGGCTTCTCCAGATCTTTTTCTGCGATCCGGAGATGAGTATAGGCTACGTGATCGCTTTACCGACCAATCGGCTGATCTCCTCCTTCGATTCGTTCGGTTAGAACTGGCCTTTAGCTTCGCGCCGTCCCACCGGCTAACTCGAACTCCTTGGGTATACTGGCTTCCTACCATTTTGGTACCTCCCAGTCTCGTGATCTTGCTCTCCTTCTGGGTTGGACATCCTGGGGACAGGACGTTGTCCTTCGCAGCGCGTGGCCGGCAGAAGTTCCTGGCTAATTACACCGATCACCAGTTAACGAGCAGTTTAATTGGTGCGTCAGGAAGAGGCACGTATCGCTAGGCTAATGGCCAAGGAAGTGCGTGTCCCACGTATCTATTATGCGCCCGAAGAAGACTTTGGGTTCTGCGCATTAGAGTTACGTCTTGCGTGCATTACGTCAGGTGTCACGTGCATCGTACATTCGATTAGCATCGAGCCTGTAACTCCGAAGAAATCCTAGTGAAATAATTTCGATCGGCAAGGCTCGTGTATTTCCGTTCGGGCCAATCGGGATTCAAGGCCTGGAATGTGGCTCGTAAAAATTCATGGGGCCTGATTGGTCGACAGTATTTACGACGGGAAAGCCAATCGATCGTAACGGTATCGATAGTTGCTTCATACAATACTGTATATGGTCGATCGTGAAAATGATGATTTTCATTTTATTTCTTATCTTCAAGCATGAAAGTCGATGCGAAATGTCGGAAATGTTTTGGTCGATGAGCGCGTAAGGTGAAGTGGGTGATGCAGTCAATCTTGGCCGAGGAAGAAAATGATGAGGTACCTGGAGTAACGGGGTCTAATACGTCTCGCAGCAGGAGTCGAGACGTCCGATCGGAATATCTTCATCGTCCTTTCCCCGTCGAGGATGTGCGGAGGTGCTGGAACCAGCACGCCGGAAGTCCACTCTCTCCTTCTCTCTCTCGCTCTCTCGTTCACTCTGATTACACGGAGCAGCGAGGAACCTGGATTGATTTCGCAAGTGGAGAACCGCAGCGCCTCACGTGGCACTGACGATAATTATCCTGTCGAGGTACCGAGTCACGCTGGAAATAATTAAACGAGTCGGTTGGGCCTTTCGACGGCGCACTGATTTCCAAATGGGCCTTATACTTGCCTGTTATTTTCCTGATGTTCTCTCTCTCTCTCTCACGCTCGTACTACGCCATTGCAACTCTCTGTCATCTACCTGCGATGTATTCCATATATATTCCGATCTGGTGGCGCGGGGTTACTCGGCTCTCCGGATACCCTGTTCCCAGGTCACGTGTTCCCCATGCCGAAAGGTCCCCCGAGTTCGCCGGTCTCGAGGATGAAGTTTGCAAGGAGTAGCACGACCGTAGCGACTCCCTCGGTCCCATGCATCATCCACGTGGACAGCCGGTCTCTGCCTTTTCCTTATCCTCCTCTTTTTACTCCTGTCTTTTGTTTCTCTGCCGATTCTCTGGCTCTCCTTCTCTCTCGCTCTCTCGAGACTTCGCTCTTCGTACTCTTCGCCTTTTACATTCGGATATCGTCGTATACCTTATGCCACGGCGTGGCTCAACTGGGACCAAATAAAAAGTCAAAGGCGTTCAATTTATGGACGATATCACGCGGTCGCATCTTTGAAAATAATCGACTTCCGGTATACCGAAAATTTTGGACTATTCTTTGATTTGAGAATCATCCCTGTTTTATCGTTGTAATACTTCCCGTAGGAATCTTCTTTATCGGCCGCGTATTGGGCCCTGGGGCCAACCTAGACAAACCCTCTCGGATAAGATCAGAGTTCGGTCTCGAGTGGATGGCGGAGTTAAAGGATAATTTAGTAATTACGGCCAGATGCTTGGCCCCAGGCTGTATCCTCCATTCCAGCGTCACTACCATCAACCGAACAGCAGACAGATACAGACTCCTTCGCAACGGTAATCACACACGTTCCCCCTCCTCCACCTCCTCCACCCATGCACTCTCCGTGCCTCTCCGTGCCTCCGTTCTACCTAACTCCCATGGAACACACCGTACGGAGCCCACGAGCACGAGCGTGCCATAACCTTTGTCCGCTCTCGTCTCCGCACCATGGCCGCGCATCTTGCACATAAATACCCATATACACACAGGCTGCCTGCACGTAATACGTACACGCGTGGAAGCTCCAAACCATCGAGAAAATACGACCAAGGCAGTTTACGCCGAGATCGTGCGAGTTTACTGCAGCGGATACTTCTTTGTCCCCTCGTGGCATGTGTGCACACGCGGAATACCTGCTGAAACTGTACCCCCACCACGTGGTCTTCGTGTCTTCTTGGTCCTTAATCCCCACCCCTGCCGGAGCCAATCCCTTCCACGTTTCACCCCGTGCACGTAGGCGATCGCCCCACCAGGAGTTTTGCTCTCCCACTGCAGCAGCCACTACTACCGCAGTGATACCAACTGCAGGACTGTAAGCGGCAGCACTCCTTCTTCCACTCTGGTGCCACCCTGTAGCCCTTACTCTGTCCGATTCATTGCGCTCCGGAGATGATGCATCGCTCGTCGTCCCGATCGGGACCCTCGTAGCCTAACAAACCCCGGATACAACTCAATCGCCAGTCACGGCTGCCTTAAGGCTGCCTTCACACCGTGCATTGGCTCCGATTCCTTATCGCACCTTGCACCTCGGACATTTCTACCGGTAAACCCGATTTATCCTCCAGCGTCTCTCGCGACCAAATCTCGAGACCTTGGTCTGCTTGGCTCCCTCCTGAGGTCATCCGCGTAGACCAGGTCGAAGATGGCAGGCGCGTATAGTTAGCGCGGATGTTCACGTGGCGGAGGTGGCGTTGGCCATTAGCATTAGTCTGGGACTCCGAGGAGCATTAATCAGGATTAAAACGGCAGGGTCACCGGCACTGAACGACGCGATGCACCGCGGCGCTCTGGCTGCGACGTTTTCTCGAGCGTCGTAAACTTTATTTATCTGCTTTTTATTTCACCTACCCCCCCTTGCTCCTCCGCTCGGCCCACCGGCCGCTCAAAGGAACACGTTCATTTGTCAAAATCTCCGAGATCTCTTCGCTCTCCTTTGTTTCCGGCTCCTCCTTCGCTTCGCCACGTCCATTCTTCTCGGGTCTTCACGCGCCTCCGACTCCGCGCAGCGGCGGGAAATTCAAAAGGCTCGAAACTACGAAATAATCATAATCCAATCTTTCAAAGCTTCGCAGCCTCCAAACGATCTCTCGAGAAGATGTTCTCGCTGGTATCCTACGGCGGAGCGAGATGCAATTATTTATGCGTAAAGGTACGTTCTTCCTTGGTTCGAGATTTCCCTTTTTTTTTTTTTTTTTTTTCATTTACGAGACTCGAACTTGGGCCTGACTCACAATGAAGAGACGGATGTATGGAAATCTTTGAAAAGGCGACGCACTGACGCAATAGAGAGTGACGAGGGGCTTTAACTTTGCAACGAGCGATTAGTAGGAGGGGAACTTGTCTCTTATCACGAGGTTATCGCACGCCCTCGACTTTCGCCATTAACAATCGGACCTATAACGAATAGCTGTAATCGCCACCGTTCGGTTCCGTTTGTTCCTCGAAACTGCGCGAACGGCTATCGAGAGTCCAGAGTTACTTTGAAAATCGGTTTCCCTTATCTGACGCGTCACGATCGTCCTTACAATTTGGCAGAAGGGGAGTTACTGCGAAGAGGGTTTACTTCGAGTGAATTCAATGAGAGCTCTGTTGGCTTGCGAGTTCATTGATATCGCTCAATTAATAAATTAAAATAAGCCGTCGTAATTCTCGGCTGTCTGCCAGAAGCCATTAGTCTCTCTCCCTCTCTCTCTCACTCTATTACTATGTCTCACTATCTCTCTCGGTCTCTCGCTGCGATTCGCATTTGCAAGTCGCCTCGGTCCGGGCGTCGAGGAGCGTCTCGACGCTCGGGTCCATTCGCGATAGCGAAGTCGTATCTTTTGATGGGTTAAGGCTGCGTGCGTAATTTCACTTTTATTACCATTTTAATGAGATAGTAAGCACAGTAGTCTATAACTCTGTACGAGGGGCATGACTATAACGAGTCTCTTCTTTAATACCGCGTAATTTTTTTATTTATTTTCTTTATTATTCCTGTCAGCCGACTGAAGGATATAAAATAAAGGAATTCGGTGAGAAGGCTTCGCCGGGATCGCCGTTGAGAAAGTTAATAATTGTAATGACGTGTTGACAGAACGTGGCGAGTCCAGTTTTCCCATCCGCCTACTTCGTTGCATAAAACATTATGGCCGCCATGACTTAAACCGAACTGTGATAAAGTCCCAGCTACTCTCTCACCCTTCCCATCCAGGTACCTCTGGCTCGTTACGTCAGTCTACGGGGTGTACCGAATGCATGCGCAACTTCATGGGACTCAATTTTGGAAAATACCCTATGAGAAATTCAACGTAGTTGGATAGTCAACATGCGCGTATGCACGCACACGTTACCTTGCATTTTAATTGGACAGGACTGAAAAGCTTTGATAAGACTTTTCCTAGAGGCTCGACCGATCGATTAAAACTGATTTTAATTAGCTGGCATCGGCTCTAATTAAAATCATCCTCCGGGCAGGTGCTTCGCGTATCTTCACTGCATACAGCTATCGTAATGTACCCGGTGCACCGAAGAATGCGTAGAAATGACATAAACGGTATGAAAAAGAAAGAAAAGTGTCTCGGCAATTACTATAATTTTACCGAGACTGAACGAGTTCGTGTTTACCAGGATTGTAGGGAAAAGGAAAAAGATAAAAATAGTCTAGGAGCGTCCAGCGTACGAAAGTAAACTTAGCAAAGAAAACTCGACGGCCTCGCTAATTCTTGGCGGATTTGACTCGGGCCGCAGTCTGGTCGTGTCGGATAATTGAATGCGTACAGGAGAAATAAGAGGAAGAAGTGGGAGAGAAGACGGAGGATGAAAAAGGAGCGACGGAGGCCAGGGGAGTCGAGCAAAGGCGAGCGAAGGCGGCAGCGAGGCGATATTTCAGTGGCGCCATCAAAACTATCTGGATTAACGGCGAACTATGCGTGACGGCAGCTAATCAAGCGAGTGTCCCGCTAACGAGCGACACGTTCGCGAGCCGCCGTTGGCGCATAAAGAAAACAGTCGATGAAAATGGAGAACGGCAGTTCCGGTGGTGAGTGCGAAGTGGCGCCAAATTCAAACGACTCGGACGTTCCAAGGGAATTCGTGAAAAGTAGCTGCGAAGCGATGGGGTGGGGGAGTGTTCGGCAGGAGGTTGAACGTTCTAATTATACCTGAGAAATCATCCGAAACAGGTTCTCAGGCTGGAATGCACGCATAATTTCCCACCCTAAGACCCAATAAAGGAGTAAGCGCGATTTTATAAGAGCTGCCATATTTTTCTGGACGTTCCGCCACGCGGGCGATCGCCAACCTGGAAGCTTTGATGTTTTCTTTTTTGTCTTTTTTATTCGCTCGGACGCCATAATAAGGAATCTCATGATTTTATGAAAGCTTATCGCGCCTTTATTGGGTCCCATGATGGCGGGGTCGGCATCTGGTCTTGGTGCCAATGCTCCAGCAAGTTCTTCGTTTCAGCACAGTGTGGTTCCGCGCCTTTAAGATCTGCTCGATCTGTCTCTTCGTTGCGATGGAAGAGCCAGTAGCTGCTCTTGGCGGATTATGAGTATCCAGCGCGTTTTTACTTTCCTTGATATTCCTTACGTTTAGTATTATGTAATATACGGTACGAGTCCACTTGCTTTATGACTCAGCCAAGACGCTCCTTGCTGGAGGAGCAGCAGCAGACTGCGTCTTTCGCATCCATCTAGAGATATATGGGAAACGTACTAGTAGAGGAGTCGCATGGCTGGCCAGTTGGAGCAGCTCGGCCATCCAGTCGGCCAGAGTAAGAAGGCAGGCAGGAAAGGAGGCGAGTGAGTCGTGAGTACAACATCATCAGAGGCAGGTTGGCTGGCCAGTAGGTTCCTCTGATCGTTCGTGTAATAAAGACGCCGTTCTCTTGCTACCCTGGGACCGAGCCAGCCCTCAGTCTCTCTCAGTCTCTCTAGGACCCTCGCGCAAACCATTCTTCCTCCTCTCAAACTCCCTGGCTTGTTTTGCCTTGGCTGGGCTTGCCTCCCTTTCTTACTCTCTTCTCTTCTCTCTCTCTCTCTCTCTGGCCATCCTCCTCGCTCTTCCTGACTTTCCCCCGTCTTCCTCTCTCCCCGCAGCGCGGGCATCCGAGGTATTTTTGAACCGGTCCACGACGGGAGGCTGCAGGGCCGCACTCCTTCGTCGGATCCTCATCCTCGAAAATCACTTATTTTCCGATCACCCTGTATCCCATACACTTTTAAACCTTAAGCCCGGTCCTTCCTGGGAAACCACCCTTGATTTATCCGCCACACCCCTTCACGCTTTCGTGTGACTTTTTTAACTCCCTTCTTCAAAAAAAAAAATAAATAAATAATCCCTCTGAGCATCCTCACCTATTTCACATCTATATATTAGTTTCTCGAAAAAGTATCCTAATTACCCCCCACCTCCTCTCTCTTCCACATGCTTCCTCCACGTGGACAAAAGAACTGTTGCACACGTGTACCACTGATTTCTGTAACCACTCGGCACTTAGCGAGCTACCACCAATCAATTGGACAACAGTTTACCAATTTCGTCCCAGCAACTTTTTCCTCCAGTTTTTTCCTTAAGCTCTCTCTCTCTCATTTTCGTATACACGCTCCGTGCTTCCTTAAGCACATTTCACAGTTGCATTCTTTACGTAGTTGTCGTGTAGGTAAATACGCATAATGGCACACGAACCACGCATGTAGCTGTGCACGCCCGTCCGAGTACTGGATCCACGTTTTATATACCGGGGGGACCTTCTCGATAAGGCAAAGCCGAGGTACCAGTACGAGTTGACTCTCCGGTATAAAGGCGTGCACCAACAATCAACTCACAGATGAATTATTGAACACGACTCTTGATCAAAAGCCGCCGACGAACGCGACAAGCAGGTTGAAGGTGCGTGCACACCTAATGCACTTCTCGCAAATGGATCTCTAGGTTGCTCTATCGTTCACGTGTATCATATATACGTACGCTTCGCTCGTCAAACAAGACACAATTTTTCTTCGTTACCATTCGCCTTCGTTTTTCTTCACGTACAGGGGAGACTAGCTCAGGGGTGATTTATATACAACGTGTCAAGGAACTTCGAACGGAGAACCACTTTCGACCTGACCATCCCTTGTCCCTCGCAACAGGTGTCATTATACTCTTACATATTACGTATCACGTTGTATACTGTGTGTATACAGGGGAGTCAGCTATATAATTTAACCCCGCAAGAGAAAGCACCCTCGTTATGCCCAGTTGACGAGGTGGAAATAAAAATTCGGAATGACGTCCCGGTCGTCACGAGTGACGGGGTCAAGGGTCCAGGCTGGCTTTTCAATTGAATCCCCCTGTTGATCCGAACCTCCCTTGCGCTTCCAACCCTTGTTTACTCTTTCTGGCCTATCCCTCGTGCGCGATGGGGTGTGACATTTCTCCGACGTGTAAAGTACACAAGGAGATACGGTGGGACGGGTCAGGGATTCCGTGTCTGGGTGCATCTGCATAGGAAGATGCTTAGGAGGCGCGTGTGGTGACGCGTCCGTGTGCCTTAAGCACCAGATGAGACCGAAGTAAATTGAGTAACAGGTGGTACCAAGTGCTACCAACATCTACGTGTCTCGAGACCTAAGTAATGCTTGGGGTCTGAATGGTGCGCTCGTCATAATTTTCCCCGTTGACATTTTCAATGGGCATTCCCCCCCTTGGTCCATCGTGGTTACGCGCGGCTTTCCAAAGAGAGATGAGAGGAGGGAGAACATTTCTCTAATTAGAGAGCAAACAAAACCTGACCGAATCAACGAGTGAGTACACTTCATCCTCATCGTCTTCATCATCTTCATCATCCTCGTCATCGTCGTTCTTTTATTGTCGACACCCCCTGCGCCCTCCACTGGTGTAACCTCTTGTTGGCTCTTTCCTTTTATTCTCTGCTCCTCGTTCTTTATTTCCATGGCAACGGCATACCGGATCTTTTGGTAGCGACATCCGTGGGCCGTGGACCAATTGGCACTTTGTGACGGGAATGATTGAGATCGCTGCTGGGTAGCCCTGAACTGAGGATCACTGGGTATAATTATGACATCTAATTAGGTTTTTAGCGGTTGGCGGCTGGTAAGGCCCCCGGCTGCCATCCAGACCTCGGCACAGTCAAGGTCTTTTTTCTCAGCGGCGACTCTCGTTCTGGGACTCACTCAGACTCGCTCGGACTCACTCCGCGCTGATAGAGATTCCGAGCGAGTCCCTTTGTTTTGTCCCGGTGTCCTTTTTACCGGGCTCGTGAAAATCGGCTGCTTCTCCGCTCTTCATTTCGCTCCCTTTCGTTACGTTCGACGGGAGGGCATGGATTTTCACGGAATCTTCACTTTGGGACGCTATCGGCTCGAGAAGGGGACAATCGGTTATAGAGATAAGTGGGGCTTGTTGACCGAGGGAATAAAGTTTTCTTGGCGCAAGAAAAGTGTCGAGGGTCGCCATTGGGATTGGGACCTCAAGAAAAAGTCCCTTATTAGATGCGCAGTGGTAACCCTTCGCTTGGAGAGACGTCATTAGGGCCCGCCACGTGAAGCCCAGATCGAGACGCGATAAAGGGGCCCGCTGGAACGCGCTTCACTTCCACTGTAAGGCTGCGTTCGAGGGTACCAAGAAGGGTACCGAAGAGGGTACCAAAAAGGGCACCATGCTGGATCGGTGGCTCGG
Organism: Cephus spinipes; assembly: GCA_963971525.1. Taxonomy (NCBI): domain Eukaryota; kingdom Metazoa; phylum Arthropoda; class Insecta; order Hymenoptera; family Cephidae; genus Cephus; species Cephus spinipes. Next base: position 834,180 of record OZ020575.1, read on the forward strand.
TCACTCGATAGAGTCCTGTGCGTGAAAGGACGAGGACGAGGGCACGTACGGGAGTCCGGAGGGGGGCAGGGCCCCCTTCGAGATACCAGGGACTCGAGGGAAGGAGGGAGCAGGACGCCAAGAGAGCGCGATGCCAAGAGAACAAGAGACGAGGAGTGATTGAGCTGTAGTCGATCTTGCTGGCTTGTCGAAGTCTCGAACGTCTTGATGCCCCGCTGATCGAGACTCCGCGTGCCGAGAGGCCTTCCTCTCTCGATCTTCTTGATCTTTTTGAGTATTCCTCGAGTTCGTAGTGTCAAACCAAAAGGAGGGACAAGTCGCCCGCTCGCAAGGACGGTAAGACGTACGGGAAGCTGGAAATTGAATTTCTTTTTTTTAATTTTACGTAAATCGAAGAATCGCCATATATGATAATAATGAAGGTACGTGTATCACATGGACGGATATAAAATTTTCGAGGCTTTCCAAAAATTTTGGAAAATGCCAATTTATGTGAGGTAGCGAAAATTTAGGGTTGCAGCCCTGCTGAGATTCGAATCTTGACTCCTCCTCTGTAATGTCTCTCTCCTCGTGTACCTACTAAGTGCTCACTCACGTACTGGAAATTATTAAAGATGCACATACACGGAGTGGCCAAGATATTCCGTGCAGACACACGTGGGTCCCCGGGCGAATCTCTCGCACACACGGGCCCAGTGGGGACTCGAGTCTTCGAAACTCGGGGCCCGGGGCCCGCCTCCGCTATCGCACGTAATTACAGGGTAGCCCATTCAAATTTATAATGTCTCTGTTAACTACCAGCCACTCGTTGCTTTTTTCGATTTTTCGTCGATTTACAAAAATTGAGGAAAAAAAATATCAGACAGCTTAAGGCCCTATAAAATTAGATATTTCGCCTCGTTTCAGCCTTAATTGTCCGCGTTATTATTTTTCCCGTCCGTTTTACCTAATAAGAATGCCCGCACCGGTTCTCTCTTTTTCTTCGGTTAATGAGGTTAAGGTGGTAGTAATGACGAAGGACACCCGGTATACGATCATTACGTTGGGCACCTGCTAAGAAAGAAAGCTCACGAAGGAATACAATAAAGGGATGATTGTGATCTGAGAGTCCGAATGCGATAGAGCCATAGATCATCGCGCACTCCGGGGCCTGACTGCGCTCCTCCTCGACTCGCTCCATCTCCCTCTCTCTCGCTGTGCCTACCTTCCTTCCTCCTCGAGGCCCCGAACAACATCACGAGTCGTTCGTTACTTTCAGGGCCGCACCGACCTTTCTTCCACCGGTCATCAGGCACTTTGGCACTTGTTGATAAATAAAAATGGTGCACGAGTGCTGGAAAATCTAAATGAAATATCTGCACGAGGGACTCGCAGGCCCGACTCGGAAATTCTCAAGGAACTCGGGTACATCCGAGATCGCGTGGACCGATCGAAGGGTACCACTTGCGGTTATAATGACGTAATTTCCAGTTGGTCGGGGTCCAAATCGATTGTCCGTATCCCACGGAAGTGGCGGAGGGCTCTTGGTCATTAACGATTTCACGAGTTTGAATCGGGGCCCGAAGTTCTATATCGATTGGGTCCACTCCCATATCGTAATAAGTAAATCGCGTAGCGTGAGTTAACTCGGCCGCCGATTCGCTGGACAAAGGCCTCCGTCTCTTTCTTTTCTCTTGGGCCTCTTTCGCTCGCACACTTGCCCAGTCACTCTTTTCTCTCGTGAGGCCTCTTCTCTCTCCAGTGCACGCAACGCATCCAGGGTTGCCAAGTCCTCCTGGCGGGAGGGAGGGAGAGGAGAAAAAGTAACAGAAGAATGAGCAAAAGTAGACGAAGGAGAGAAGTAAGAGGAGCAAAAATAGGAAGGTAGTTATCATTAAGCGACTCGCGTGTATAGAGGGGACGTATGGAATACGCGCATAGTCTGACACCGATCAGTGACAAGGATGACCTCACAGCCCGTTACGGGGACCTTCGGTAGGGCCCATTATCGATTGCAGATGGACAAGGAACGTGGATTTGAAAATATTAAAAATAACGTAGATCGCACTCTTTGGGTCTGGCCGTAGTCGGACAGCTATGGACCTCATCTCGTGGCTTCGTTAGCCATGGGCTACCGAATACATTAACGTTACCTCGAGACAAAACAAGGCCCCATCATCCTCTAGCGTCCATTTTATTTCTTTCTCCTCGAACGCAGAATACTTTTAGCCCGGAATATAGAATGACATTTGGGTTTGCTTAAGTGAGAGTGGGCCCCGTGGGACTGACGGTGGTGGGGCCCGTGTATCGGGTATCGCGCCCCGATTTGAGGAGACGTGGAAGTATAAAGAAGGGCCCCTCGATACAGTCTGGGGCCCGAATGTTGACTCGTACGTCGAAAGCAGCCATGTTCCGTTTCATGTTCCGCACGTCCGTCTGCCAGTCGACTCGCGTGTTCCTCTGATCTTATTGGGTTGTACCGCTTGGTAAGGGGCCCGTGTCCACCCCGTGGCACCGCGCGGTCCCACTAAATCTCGGGAGAGGCTTCGACATCGAAATAATAAACATGTCCAGCCGCGTGTCTCCCCGATGGTCCCTCGCGAGTTGTAAGGCGACGGGCATATACGCATCGGGCCCAGCAGCCCAGCAGCCCAGGACCCCTCTCCAGCCGCGTGATGCGTCTACGTGTGCCCGTTCGGTCCCAACACGCATACAAATCCCGGGACCCACGGACCCCACCGGATAGAGCGATCGCTGCTCCCTCCGAGGCCCCAATCCTGTGCTTGGAATACCATTCTCTCTTGGAGCGTTGACATTTCCAACAGTGGCTACCAGGCCGCCACTATAGTCTGCAGCTAAATTCGTAATTAGGCCTATTGGCTAGTCACCTGGTTCATCGGTAATCGTAATGCAGATCACGCGCGACAGCTTGAGAAGCATCGAAACGTCTGATCTTGCTCGATGAAGCAGAGTCAACATATTTTGGAAAAACTTTTTATCGGTTTTAAACGGGGATGGTTATCTATTCGAATGTGGAAAAGATTTAGAAATCCGAATGAGAGTCTGACTCGTGATTAAGAAACTGTAGATCGGGCACGAGTGCACATACCGTGCAGGGCCCGAGGAAGCTCCGAAGTCTTTGGGCACAAAAACAGGCCCGGCGGACCGTTGTAAAGCCGTCAGAGATGCAGGGATGCATCCACTGTTCTACGGATCCTAGAAGATGCCTTCGAACAAGGGACTTCTCTCAGGCCCAAAATGCGAGACGGAGCTACGGGGAGCGAGATCATCGCCGGATCGTGCTCCGAAGGAGCGAAAAGTAAAAGGATGCTGGTGAGAGGAAATTCCGGTGGTGTGTCAGTGGTAGGTCCCATTCTTCCACACTGGCCCACTCTTTCGCTTGGTCTTGTAAGTGCGCGCGTGAGAGTGCAGGAGCAAACGAACTCCGGTCACGCGCGGCGGCTGTAATCACGTCAGCACCGGGCCCTGCGCTCTTGATTGGGCCCCGATCCTCGACTTCTTACTCCATCCCCTCCAACCCCTCCTCGCCCCCCGCTCGCCCCTTCCTCGTCATATGTATTTTGCTGGGAATTTCTTTGATCCGCACTCCCATTATTTCTGCGATACCTCGCTTCCTGTTTTCTGCAACCTCATTCACCTGATTTTCCCCATTATCTTTCATTGTCCCTCACGTGCGACTCCCGATACGCAAATGAGGTTGTCCGCGTCCAGCACGTGCGTCGAGCTCCCCATCACGTATTTATTCACGTAGCGAGTCGTTCACCGACGGACCTTCTTGTTCTTTCAATTTTTATTTTTATTTACATTTTTTCTCTTTCTCTTGGAAGAGCCGTCCATTTTTTCGTCCGCGAGGCTTTCTGGGCCTCATTGTTCTCCGATTCGACGATTTTGCCATGAAGACGTGGATAATCGCAATAAGGGATATCGAGGGAGGAACAAGTAAACGTCGAGCGTCCCGACGTCCCCCCTCTCCACCCTCCCTGAAGTATTATCGTGGCCTCGCTAGATTCTAATCCCAAGGCCCATAAATTCTTTGAAGGCTCGTAAAACGTCCAGGCACGTCGAGGCGCGATATTCACACATACCGTGGAGGGCGTTATGCCATAGGGGTATAAGGGCATTGGCGAGGGGGGCAGTGGAGCAACAAAGCAACGTGGCGATAGAGCAATAGAAGCAGGGGGGGGGGAGGTACGTTAGAAATTTATTACGGAACGATAGAGTCTCGATAAATGGAATTCGTTCGGCTGACGTGGAAGCAGACGCGAGAGATAATGGTGGACAACTTTATTTTTGGGGAGCGGCCCTGGGATGCTGCGCGGCGCGGCGTCTTACCGCGCAAGAAGACCAATGGGCTTTCTGCCCTTCTGGATGGTCTGTGCGGGAGAGGAGAGGAGAGCCACGGACGCGCGTACACCTTTATGGGGCCCTAAACTCGTTCGGCTTTTAGCTGGGCCCCAGACGACAATCGGCATTGGCGATATCTTTGTTTTCTCCCTTGAGAGAATCCCTGGACCGCGCCCACAGCATTTCTCAATATGCCCGTATACTTGCGTCTTTTGGGCCCTTTCGACGCTTTTACTTGTTTCATGAAATTTTCACTTGAAACTGATAAACACGCCAGTCGATTGCGCGGGTCATGGTTTGCGGGTTGGTGTCACTAGGTGAATCAAGGCCGATTATTTTTTTTTACAGGGACCCGTGTAGACGGCCCTGCGACTCTCCAGTACTCGTGTACTTGGGGATTATTACATGCGCACCGTACCCACGGGACTCGGTGCTCTAACAGGATGAAGCGGTTATCCTCGCGTGGTTTGCTAATAGGACGAAAACCGAGTTCAGGTTGGATCGGTAGCGGTAACGGGGTCCAGAGGGCCCAGAGGGGCCTTGCGAAGACCGAAGGGACCGGGAGGGGGCGACGGGGCCTTGCTATCCTTTACCTTGAGTATTATGCATAAACGTGAGATTAGCCCTCATTACCGGCACGCAGCTGCTCTCGGCCTAATAAGCCGTCACAGCTTCTGTGCAAAGCATGCACCGATGCAAATCTTCCACGCGAGCGGAAAAGGGATAAAAAGTTTTAAAAATGTGAAGAAAATAGAAATAAGAAAGGCTCTTCCTCCCGTTCCTCTCGTCGTAACGTAACTGCAGGCTCGCCCTCGGCCCAGTACGTCTCCGGTGTAAGGCCCAACGTTACTGCGGCAGCGTAGGGCTTCTCTCTTTTCAGCATTCGTGTCGTGACTGCCTCTCTACGGCTGGTACTGCGCTTGGGTCCTAAGGCCCAAAAGAGTGCGTCCGAGCGCCTACGAAGCTTATCCGAAAGTTTAGTGGCTGCCATGAGCCGAGAAACCGGTAGTAAAGTTATTCAGAGCCGGCTATTCGAGTATCCGAGTATCCGAGTACCCGGTCGATCCTTACAGATAAGAGCACGAGGTGTAACTTACTAGGCCCCCGAGAATCTTCCTACAGCCGAGCCCCGCAGTGCCCTTCCTTTTGTACGACCCCGAACTCAGGGGACTTATTCGCTTTTAAGGGGGGCCTTGCACCACGCCTTCCCCACACTTGCTCCCAGTAAATAATACGTGCTTTACGTCACGTCGCGTAACCAGACTAGCAGCGCCAACTTAGCAAGCGGCTTTTGAAAGATTCCAAAAAATCCTACGGCATACCCTCTCATTCCGGGAAGGCGAAATAAGGGCAAGAAGTAGCCATTGGCGAGGGTTAGGTCGCGCTCGGGACTCTTTCACGTTTCACTCCTCGTCATTAGGCCCAGGGAGCTCAAGACCTCATTAACCTCAACCGGTGCCACTGGCGCAGTCAATCGGTTCCAGTGGCGTGAGCGCGAGCGAGAAGTCCCCTAGGTGTAAAAAAGGCCCCTCGCAGATAAGATCGCGCAGAATGGTGGAAAGTTAGGAATGGCCGATTCGCTCCTCGAGCGCGTTAGATTGTTTTCGTGGAATACAGGACGTCGACTGCCGGCTGCCCGGCTGCATCCACACTCCGAAGGCTCGGCCTGGAACGTGACATGCCTTATCCAGACTTCATCCAGTTGATCCAGTTGATCCAGTTGGACCTTCCGGTAATTAGTACGACCGAGCAGGTGGACTTGAACGTTCCGAAGGAGTGCGAGAGAAAAGAGCACCTGAGTCCAAGTCAGAGGGTGAGATCGGTAGGATCGAAGGAATCGGCGAGACAGGTCTTCAGGACCCGCGAGAACACGCGTGGGTCCTAAAATTTGACCATCTGTCGAAATAACAACTTAATTCAGCCTGAAGAGTCTCGGCCTGGAGGGACTCAGTGGACCAGTCAGCCATTCCTGGAAGCTGTGGCCTCTCGACATAGAAATAGAGGAGTTCACGGGATCTCTTGGTCTCATCATTCTCTTGGAACAAGATCGCACCAATGACTGCTGTCGGATCCTGGGGAAAGTCTCAAAGTTCATAAATTTCTGGGACCACGAATGGAATGTGTTTATTTTTTGTTTCTCTAAATCTTCTCCCCCCCCCCCCGCCCCGGGCCATTTGCAAAATTACCGCACGGACCCACAAAAGTCCACCAGCCAACCGGGCTCCGGTCGGATGCTTTGACACGGAGGAAAAATTCAAGGCAAAATAAAAAAAAAAGTGAATACCAAAGTGTGAGGATTGTTAAAGTTATGGCTGCTCGGGAGCGTCGAGATTGAGACATCGCGACGCGTCTTCTTAGGGCAGCGCCCCCGGACTCCCCCCTGCCCCCGCATGACCCCCGTTCCACCTCATCCGCCTCCTGGAGAATTTCGGTATAATCGCCGACCGATTACCGCCACTACTAAATTCGCCGGACAATAGAGGCCCATTAGGTGGGTCCCGTACGGCCCACAGTATTACGTTATGGTAACCAGTTTCGTGGGAGTACCGCGAGCTTTGGCCAGTGTTCTCTTCTCTCACTCGAGTCAGGGACTTTTCTTTTCTTTTCTTTCTTCATCTTCCTCTCCATTTTCTCTTTTATCTCTTATATCCCCTTTATTCCTTTTTCTTGGTTTATTAGTTTTTGCCGCTTGTCGGAGCAACTTGTAATGTAAAGAGACAGGTGGTCCGGCCAGCAGCGAGATTAAGATGTTTTCCGAATGCGACTAAATTTCTTTTTTAGAGATTTCCTCTATGATTTCGTTCGTACGTATATTTAACACTGTAATCTTTTGGTCATCAACGTTGACGCATCTAAATGTTATTTTTTATCTGTTTCAGGTGAGTACCTTTCACATGGTTTATACGTACTAGCCATATTGGACAAGAGTTAAAATCCATAGCGGTAAGTTGGCAAGATTTAGCGTGGAGGAAAATGTGGGGGGAAAAAAGTGAAAAATGAACGCAAGTCAAGATTCGCGAGATTCTTTATTGCTAAAGAGACCAGAATCGTGGTTGGATACCGATGCGATTTTCAGAACCTGTTATGGTCGTTCCGGAGCCTCCAAGGTGGTCTACAATTGCAGTAATAACTCAATTATCCTCTCTGGGTCGGTACCCACCCGCCTATCTGCCTCCTTTACTCTCCAATCTTTCTCCCTCCCTCTCTCTCTCTCTCTCTCCCCCAGCGATATCCCCCCCGCACGGCGCAGCATAATAACCCCTTCAATCCCATCACGATTTTCCCATCCACATATTATTAGGGGGTCCCCATACGCCAAGAGTGCGTTCGTGTTAACTCTCGAGGCGAAAGTATCGACGATTCGAACGACCGATTTCTTAATAAGGCCTCGTACATCATCGCACAGTGTGGCCTGGGCCTTATTTCTCGCGGCAGCGGCCTCGTGGCGTCCAGAGGACCAGCAAGGGAAGACCTGGACAGGAAGAGAGAGTCCACGTGTTCACGTGTTCACGTAGACACGCACGCAAACTCACAGACAATTCTCTTTCTCTCTTCTTCTTTTTCATTCCACTCTCTCTCTCTCTCTCTCTCTGCTTCGGTCAACTCAGCAGGGTTAAGCCAAAGCCCCATCGATCATAAGATCCAGCATCCCGATCCCATAAGTTCGCCCGTAAAGCTCATAAGGCCCATAAGGCCCGCACAAGAGCCATAACCGTGCTGTGAACTCGCATCGCGTAGTCACCACGGATCGTGGACCGAGAACCAGAGACCATGGAGTATGGAGCATGGAATTACCTCTCAGCTGGTACACGCTCCTTTCCACCATGAGTGGACCATAAACCCACCCGTCCACCATCTACCACCTACCACCTACCAAGTGCGTACACGCAGGGTCGACCCTCGCCTCTCCTACCCCAACGGAGCTCCTCTCCTTTTCCCATCTCTCTCCGTCTCTCTCTCCTCTCTACTCTAATCTACTCTGGACTTCCCTTCGGGCTCTGCGCCACTCGGTTATATAGCGCATATATACATGCAGCCCTGTCCTACAACGAGCTGTTTATAACTCGACATTTTCAAACACACTTCCACACTCCATATACATTCACCCATTTGCCCATCACCTTCGTTCCTACATGCGAGTCCTCGCACTAAATCTCTCTTTCTCTTATTTTTCCAATAGTTTGGTCCGTTTAACGATCAGTCTAATCAGCAGCATGAATTATTGGAGGCCTTATAAAGCATAATAAATCTTCGGACTATATAAGGAAGGATCACTGAAGTCTATATCTATTATTTAGAACGATTTTTATTTATTTTCTTTAATTTCGCTTCTTCCGTCGCATCTCTCTTTCTATCCTTCTCTCTCTCTCTCTCTCTCTCTCATTCTCTATGCCGCTCCCCTACTTACCTACCTACCTGCCTACCTACTTAGCTACTCCTTTTTTCTTCCTTCCTTCCTTCCTTCCTTCCTTCCTTCCTTCCATGTTGAAGTCGCTCGCTTGCCAAAGCAATCTTCCATCCCCGGAGTAAGACATTGAGGCACCTGCTAGAGTCCCTGAGAATGCACTCTATGCCGTTGGAGAGGCTACTGCCCAGAAGTAGTGGGAGTCCTCGCACGGCATAGTCGTGGAACTGTATCCACTGGGGCAGGGGCCCTCGCCCGACTGGGTGGTCCTACCGCTTCAGTTGTGTTCCGACGCGCTTCAAGCCAACACTACGAGAACACTATTTCGATCTTCCGAGTTCCCACTCGGGATTAAGCACCGTCGCGCCATTCAGTGTTTCCCAGATTCACGCGAAACGTAAGGAATAGTCAACTCTTGTGATATCGACCCCCCCAATCGTCCTGCAACACCCGACTTTGTCGACTTCAACCGCTGCCAAGTGCAGAAAGTAGTGTCCGAGACAGTTGACGGAAGCGTGACAGTGTTGTTACGAAGCGGACCGAGACTCGCCTGACGTGTCCGATCGTGTGTCCGACTGTCCAATCGTCGGCCATGGCTGCCAGCTTCTAACTAAAATTGGATACAGAAATGACGACGTGGATCGTGACACGTGAGATCAGTGAAAATAGAATCGAAACGAATGCTGCTGTTTTATAGAAAATCAGAGTCCGTCTTTACCGGCTGGATTGTTATTGTAAATGCAACGGATTGACCTAAGGCCGTTGGGACTTACGGTGCACTGCAATCAAATGCGGTTTTCTTTATAACGTATGATAAAGTGGTTAGTGCGAAAGCGTGGATCGGGCCCAATCATAGCCTGATTGGTCGTACGTGAGTAGTGAGATCGGAGAGTGGCTGGTATAGGCCGTTCTTCCTTCTGGGCTACCGCAAACGCCATTGGATGAAGACATTCCCTGGATCTTCAGCGCCACGTGACTTTGGTACTTTGGGGACTTTGCGATTGGACATTTAAATTTTTATGATAATTATTGCAAAAGTGGGCGGAAGTGTGGATAGGGATAAATAATTTGAAAAAAAAAACACAGGCAAAACGTCTTGACGAATTTTCATATAATTTTGTCATCACGAGGGGACGCGCGAGTCTGTTGAGAATTTTCGAAAAATTCAAAGAGCAACGATCAAATTTCCGTGTAAAATGTAACTGTTCTCGGAAGAAGCCAGTGCCTCGTGATCAAGGTGAGTTTTTACAAATTCCAAAATTCAGGTTTAAAGTGCTCCTCTTGGTCCACGGAAGTTTTCAGGATCCCTCAGGTATATACCGGGGGTCACCATTCACTGGAGTTTCTCTTCCTTTTTTCCCCCTTTTCTCTCTCTACCTCAACCCTCAACCCTCGGACCTTTCCTCCTCTCCCTGTCTCTCTCTTCCCTTCAGCATCTTTTCACGAGCATCTTCACAACTGAGTCTCGCAGCCTCGAGTTCCTCCTCGAACCCTAAAATTCCTAATTTCTAATTCCTATTCTCGCCCTCCGGCACTGGACGGCAGAATCTCGGGCCTAGAATTCGTTTCTACGTCCACGGACGGACGTCTTTTAAATGTCCACAGTAACGAACCACGGTGTAAAGTATCTCTATAAATGAAAATTCCTGCCTCCATCTGTACCTTCGAGATAAATAAATAATCGAAAAGTGAGAAAGTGCCCTTGCCTCCTCCCCAGCCCCCACGTACATAAGGCCCACCGGTGTCCCCATAGCGTGCAGGGGCCCATGCGCGTGCGCACGTCGATTCTCTCGGCTCGTCCGCTTTTTATTTCTCCACGCGATCCCGAACTCGATTCGCAAGAGACCTCGCACGAGACACACGTTCCCCATGGTGCCCCATGGTTCACCATGGTACTTGATGGTCCCCCTGAGAAAACCTGGGCGTCCTTGTCCCACCCTTCCCCATATCGTTCCCTGATTTCGTACGTTCGATTTAAACGGCAAATTCTCCCTCAGCCGTTTACACGTTTCCACGAAGCAGCCGCTATACTCACGGGAAGCGTCGCCACTCGCGCTCACAAATCGGATCACCGTAGAAACGCGCTGACTTATAGGCAGAGGCCTATAGAGACGGAAGGACAAGCAGCCAGACATGCGTACGGACAGACAGTCAGACTGAGTTATGTACGTAACGGCGGAGAACCAGTTCTCTCATCTCATTGCGTTCGTTGTCCGATAATGACGCATAGTGCATCCACAGCATCCATTCGTAGGATCCATTTGCTCCCCATGGACGAGCCGGGGTCCTGCATCTTTTATTTATTCTAAGAAAGTCACTCGGAGTGTATGCACTCCCGATGACACCGGAAAATGGGACTTGGGATTAATTGGAGTCGCTATCATTTTATTCTTCTAATCGATTCTAACGAGTCGTTAACGGTCACGTGGTTTCACGAGAATGACCACTGCCATAGGTAAAATAATTAATTGACGTCAGCTTCATGGAACTCCTTGATTACACTCGGTCGCCGATCTTGGGATCCTGAGGACACGTTTACGGTCACGGAAAGTGATCGGTAATGACGTAGACGGGGATCGGCGCGTTAATCGATCGTGGCAAAGTAATTAAGCACGCAACTGCTAGCGCGTGTAAACATCGGAATAAGTTTTCTCTGCGGTGAGACGCGCGAGAGAGAGAGAGAGAGAGAGAGAGAGAGGTATAGGCGCGGACGAGCGAGGATAATTGCGCGGAGAGTAAAGCAATTAGCGAATGCGCTTCGTGTAGCTAATGCGTGTCTCGGTCAGTAGGATACTTTAACCTAACCTAACGTCACAGCCTAACGTAATTAAAGACGACAGAAGCTGCGAAGATCCACCCAATGGAATAACTGGTTGGTTCGCACCTGATCGTTAAATCTAGGAACTTTTTCTTTTTCCTTATTTCGGTTGATCTTCCCTAGCCTACACAAGGGACTCTATTAGTCCACGTCGCTGGGATTCTTTTGGGTTGGCTATTCATAAATTCCAAGGGATCAACCACAATGAAATGGTCCTAAGATCCGGCAGGATGCTGCACTCCGTCTTGTTTGCTCTTGCTTGGATTTTACGGCTCCTACGGTCAGCTCGCACAATTACTGGTTGTTAAACTCTGACTACCCGGCGAAGTTGGTTGCACCGGTTGGCAAACGGCAGCGATCAGAGACCAGCCACTTGGCTTCTTCTGGGGAACTGGTCTACGGGGAACCTACTCTTTTACGGCCATCATATTCAGACTCTGTTCCGTTCCCTAACCTGGACTCCTATACCCGTGAGCACCGTTTGAATAAGTAATGTCCCATGTTGCTAGCAAACGATCGGAGCCTGGTCTCCAAGTGGAATTCTGAAGTTAGAAGCAAGTATCGTTCGAAGACACTCCTTTGGCGTGAAGTTGGCTGCGAGTCGGGCTGGGAAAATAGGATGAAGAAATTACGAGGTTGGATCTCTTAATTTTAACGAAACAAGTTTGATCCTCCCTTCTACTCCGATGTACGGTGCTGGTCGAGTCGGGCCACGTTGGGCCAGGATGGGGCCAGGATGGGGCCTCGTCGGGCTACCCCGTTCCTATGGTAACTCCTGGACAACCCACAATTATCTTTACTAAACTAGAATCCTCATGATTATATGGTTCTTGCTTGTAGTTTCCCAGGTGCGCACCCCTCCTCGCCCCCCACGTCCTTTTTTTTAAATCTTCTATATTCTTCATTGCATCTTCCGTAAGGTGCAAGGCCCGCTGCATTGTCCTTTGGACTTACCCGTCGCCTCCATAGGGGCTATCCAGCTCGTGAGAAGATGGGCTCCGATTCATGGTTACTTTTGGAACGAGGTATAGGGAGATGCGTATGGTCGTCTTGGCGAGTTTGCTTTTAGTATAAATAGATCAGTCAGTGAATCAGAGTGGGGGTTACCGATCCGCCTTGGCGATCGGCCAGATTGCCCTCGGAAAACCTCAGGAAACTCCAGAAAGACACAGCCTCCTCCTTCACCTGCTCCACCTTTAACGGGAGTCAATCGAGCCGGGTCCCGGGTGATAACGATCCGCGACACCGATGAGCTCTCACATCCGGTTCACGAAGACATTAAGGAAATACTTGGCTGTCGTCGCCGTCCACCTTTCAGATCGTCCGCGGATAGTCGTAACTGTGTCACCAATGACACTTCACGCCGAACGTCTTTACGTAGGATATTTCTGGACTGCCGAGACTCCACCTTCGTTAATTATTATTTTTCGGTAAAATCGCTAAATCCAGATCATACGATATGTCGAATAATAGGCACCGCTCGTTACACTTTATTGGCGTTGTTTCTGAGTCGAGGAGGAAGGATAGGAAATTTGGATTACGGATTTTGGAACTGATCGGTTAGGAAGTCCGATGCCATCGATAAGACCCAAGATTCCAGAAATCTTGGAGGTCCGGCCACCTTAAGATCGGCCGTCCGGCTCCTCTCCCCTCCTTTTGAAATATCCGCTGGTCCATTGTCGCGGATTGTATGCAAATAGAAGGAAAGCTCGTTGTTCTCAGTTTATTTATACGTTCACACTCCGGCGAGCGACAAATGCGAGACTCCTGCGCGACATTATTCCGAATTCGAGCGTATCGATCCCATTGAGGCCCATTCGCCCGAGAAACAGCAACTACCGACAGTTTTCCCCTCTTGTATTCCTCCGTTCTCGTTTGCCCTTTGTTCCACGCTGAACTCGCGAACCTCCTTCACGGTAGCAGGATCTACGGCGCCGTTGACACGGTTAAAGGACCCAGTGGCTCGTGCGCAAACGATCCCTGACACTCGCCACGATCAACATAATCGAAATCCATCGGGTTGAACTTTTAATTTTCCAGAGAGCAATTGTTTCCTTTGTCTGCGGACGCAAAGACAATGCCCAAAGGGTTAGCAGGGATAAAACTGGGCGTGTGCCCGGGTCAGGGAGAATTCCAGGAGTCAGTGAATGGGACCTACCCCGATAGGAATAATCAGGTAGAGTGTGAAAAGGACTCGCGAGGGGCCTTACGTAGGTCTCTATGTCAGCGAGCAAAGACTCAAGTGAAGTGGGACTAACGTGGTTGGACAATTGATCCCGGGGCTGCGGACCAAGAGTACGCAGGATGGACGTGGCAGCAGGGGATCAGTGGATGCAGGATCGATGGATCACGCCTCCGGGTCTCGAGTGATCCTTGGATGTTCTCTGGGACAGAATAATAAATAAAAGTCGAAATAAAAGGGAAGAGGGGAGTTCGAGGGAAATATTTAAAAGGATTCGACGACGCGGAACGAAATCCTTCGTGACTTCCCGTGGAGTTTATTGCGTGACAATATAATTATTTGTTATTTCCGCGGGACCGATTCCTAAAACAAACGACGTGACCCTTTTGGGCATAATCCTGGGCGTGTGCCGGGGCACTAGCCCGACTGCACTCCCAGCGACCGACCCGAGCGCCGCTCATTTGTTTCCCAAACAATCGGGCCCCTCGCTCTGCCAAACGATCGGCCGCCGTAAACAATCGACTATTGTTTACCAACGGCGACGCCGCCGCGACGCTACCGCCAATCCATTCACTCCCCACCAGCCAGCATATTTTCTTCATTCGTGTCTACATTTACGCTACGATGACTTCATCTATTTTGACAGGCAAACTCGGCCGACTGGCATTCCCATTGACAATGGCGTAGCGCATAGCCGCCTAACTGCCACTGGAATTTCACTACAGATTCTCCAAGTTCCAAGAGTGCCTCGTTGTAGAAAACAATGAATTCTGACCGATCGGAAGGTCTCTTTCGATCAAGTTCCTCGGCTGATCCAGGATGCAGGAGACAGGCGTCTGCGGAGAGGTACGATAGACTCTATAAATAGTGTGACGTGCCGAGTGCGCTGTATGTTCTCGAAGAGTGAAATGGGCGGGTGGGGAGGCAGGAGGGAGGAGACGCAAGAGAAGCCAAGAGAAGAACGTATGCGCGGACACGTCGCGATGTGGGCGACTCGCACGTCTCGTGTCTCACTAGTCGACTCTTCCTCTGCTCTGCGGATTGCGCCCTGCAGACTCTGGACAACTTCGCTGCGCGGCCTCAACTGTCCGACTGTCGCCACGTGTGTGCCAGCTTGCGAATTGCGAACGAATGCACGGATGCATGCGTCACTCTTCACTCTTACGCGTCTCCTTCGATAGGCAAGACCAGCCGTGACGCTTCGGATATCGACCTGTTCCTATGTATTTCACTACGGCGCTGGTCCCTCTGCTTCCACGTGGCATCATCCTGGCACAGAGGATGGACCCTTCTCTTCCGTTTCCCACGAATCGGCTGGTCGGGAGAGTCTGGACGGAAGTGAAGAAAAAGTAAAGAGTGACTTTGGTAATTCTCCTAGAAAATTACTCGAGGGAGAAGAAACGAGTGAAGGTGGCTAGATCGGAGGAAGGGGAGAGATTGGGCTATCGTAGGACTCCTCGATTAAGGTGTTCAATCCGGGACCCGCTGAGCTCTTCTTGGAATAAGGTGAACATAAGGTCCCCTTGTGAAATAGTAGGAGGTTATTACCTAGCGAGGTGGCTTGGAATTGAGTTGATTATAATTGACTGAACATGACTGGTAATTACTGGTTTGGATCTTCGGTGGGCCCCACCAACCCCATCAATGGTGATCACTGTACTC
Source organism: Cephus spinipes (assembly GCA_963971525.1). Taxonomy (NCBI): domain Eukaryota; kingdom Metazoa; phylum Arthropoda; class Insecta; order Hymenoptera; family Cephidae; genus Cephus; species Cephus spinipes. Next base: position 849,591 of record OZ020575.1, read on the forward strand.
CGAGACCTTCTGGAACTCTTCTTGCTCTCCGAGGATCGACTACTTGTGAATTTTGGATACGCTGCTATCCTGATATCTTAATACCATCTTACCCAGGATGTCTGGATAATGAACTGGTAACTCCGATCGGAATCGACCAACCCTCAAATAGGCACATGACTTTTTGCTCTCCCTGGACCCGAGCGCATAATAGATCACGTAGGAAGGCTATCCAGTCCCCGAACGTCAGGCCCTTCCAGGAAGGCTACCAGTGGAAAAAGGGGTCCGGGGCATGAATTAAGCAGGACTTCCGAGTAGAGGACTAGTCCGCGTTGCTGAGGTCTACCGGGACTGAAACAAGAGTACGTTTCCAGTAGCTTTGCAGAGCCCAGAAAATACCTTAAGGAGGGAACGGATAGGCAACCATTATCCTCGAGGGAAAGATCAAGAAGACGTGGAGGAGGAGGAGGAAGAAAAGACGGCGGATGAAGATGAAGATGGCAGAGTGTAGAAAAGCACGAGAGGAACGCTCTCAGTCCCACGGGAGAGTAAGTCGACTCGGCGGACATCTCAATCCCTCGAAAGGGCCCCGTCCGAGTTCCGACTCGGAGTCGGTGGATGCGATGGGCCTATAAGGCCGCAATAAGGTTGCCAAGTGCCGAACGGGCCCAGTCCGTCTTCGACTCTTGCAAACACATCACACACGCGTTCCCTTCACCTACCTGTACGCTATATCTTACTGCCGTGGGCCCCTTCGCTCTCCTCCCTCGGGACAAATACAAACACCATGGACCAGCATCATTCTCATCCCTCCCACAATCCCCCTCTCCCTCCCCTCCATCGCACTAACTAAACGAATATCCTTCACGCAGACTCACACGCACACCCGTGTACATCCTCGTCCTGGAGCGAGGAGCAGACATCTCTTTGTTAGCGGGGCCAGTTCTCCCGATGCCGAAGGACTCGAAGGACTCTCGAGCACGAAACAGGAGTTGGGACTTATCCGGAGTCGGTAGGTCCTTTTGCGAGTGAACAAAGCCCATCGGGAGCCAGCCTCCTGGCTCGTTAACGTATCTCCTCGGCGTCCTAATAATTCCGAACGTCAATCAGCTGGGCTGCCTCGTCCTTTACTCGAGATCTCGACGGGACGCTTGGCAGGACTCGAAAGGACTGAGCTTGTCTCGCGGCTCTCGCTAGTCCAGAGGAGTCTCGTGTGGGCTGAATATAAGGGAACTTGTACGCTAGTTAGTTAGACCTGTTGGCTGAGTTGGGAAGCAGCGTGTACGTGGTCGCTGGGTATTGGTAGGCATGCGTATGGGCACAGGTACGGCTCTACAGGCTATAACCTATAAGCTATAGGACATACGGAATAAGGTATTAAGGTACCAAGGCACCAAGGTATCCGAGCCGGGCAGAAGGGTCCGAGGGAGATACATATTTGTTAGGAGACGATGTCTCCTACGAACGTGATTCGCTTTCGCAATCGAATAAAGATCTCCGTTTTCTTGACTTCTGCCTCGTTTCTCATGATTCTTCTTCTTATTCCGCGACTACGGACAGAGAGAGGTAGACTCGCCGATAGGAACTCCCGCGGGTACTTGTCTACTAATAGGGTAGGATGTCTATTGGCAATGGGAATGGGTGCTGCTCCTCCTTAGGAATTTCTTGATGTTGCACTCAGGTGGGAAGGAACTAGGGAATTGTTAGGGACTGAAATGTTACTATCTGTCGGGACGCGTACATTTAGTCCAGATTTTGAGGTAGTTTTGGGAGAGCGTCGGTTTTCTCTTTTTGGGACTCGGAGGAAGTGGGCATTAACGAGCCCTGAGTGAGGCAGTCGGAAGGGGTGAGGCGTCTTCATAATTAGTGGGACTAACGAGCGTGGCGTTTCTTGCTCGTTGGTCTTAGGAATTGCGAGCGAAATAGGGAGATAGAGAGAGAGAAGAGGAAGGGAGAGAGAGCGACATTTATTATGCGCAAGAGGACCAGAGAGAGAGAGAGAGAAGGAGAGTTAATCGCAAAGGCCGAAACGAATTGCGGGCCCACTCGTTGCTTCCGATCGCAAAAAGCTTTTCCATTAATCTTCGTATTATTTCACGTCGCTTGCTTCTCATTACGAGGCCCCAATTCCGACTGGAGGATATCAGTGCGCTGGACCTCCGATGCGAATCCTGATGCAACCCGGTCCTCGCGAATTAACTCGCGGACTTTTCAAGTTTTTCAGTCGCGGCCGCGCGAAAATTACGGGCCCGACGCAGCCACCTTAATTGAGGCCCCTGGAATGAAGACCTTTCGTTTCGGCTCCGAACGTCGAGTATTTGTTACCCGCCAGGACCATCCACGATCCTTTCTCGCTCCTACCCTGCGACCCAATCCCAATGCAGCTAGGCCCATTTCCAGGGCCTCTCCCTCCGTCCTTCCTTCTCTCCGAGCCCTCTTTTTTTCTCCGTCTCTATCTTTTTTAAAGGGCCTATGCTCCTAGCCCAACCGGTCCTCCGCTCCACGCTATACTACGACTCCGCGTACCTCGGGGCCTCACCGAAAACATCATAGCAAGGCCCACGAGGGACACTCTAGCTCAGAATTATTTATGGTGCCTGATAGAGACGCGGTTCTGACCACGTTGTCTAAGAAGGCAAGACCCACGCACGGCATTCCTACAGCATCCTCATCCTCCATCTCGTCTCTCTCCCCTGTCGCCCCTGGGGCGTCGCGACGCATCCCGTTATCTTCTGCTACCAAAAATCCCCCATTTTTCTTCTTTTCCCTCGACGCTTCAGCCACTTTCAATCTTCCACTCCGCCATTAATGCTCCTTCGCTTCTGACTTTCTACCCCATTCGAATTCCCCTCTGAGCCTAGAACACTCGGGAGCCACGTGCACCGGTGCAAGGACGCGATCCTCTTCTCGAGATCGCTGCGTTCCTCGTAGCCAGCAACATCAATGACTTTTGCAGTAACGAGTGTCCGCCGTTCGCCGCCATAGGAATCTTACGGACGGAAACGCGTTTGTTTTTGCGCCTGCTAATTGCGAGACACCTCGAGCTTTCCCGACTTTAATGACCGGCTGAATCGTCCCCAGGTAGAAAGACGAGCGGGTCTCCTCGGAAGTGGAGAGGAGGAGAGACGTCTGCTCCCTTCGGCGTCTTTAAGGCCCGTACACACGCACACGCGGAAGCGAAGGGAAGAAACACGCATTGGCGCACCCGAGTGTGCCGAGTGTGCACAGCGCGTTATGTCTTCGTAGCTGGAGCAGGTTCCACTGCTTCAGGTGCCGCTCCTGGCTCTCACCTGCCCTCTCCCTTTTGAAATGCCCACTCGAAAAACTCTCAATGAAATACCGAACTGCTAATTGCCACGAAAATTACGAGAGAAGCTTGTTCGGTTCTTTGACCAGTAAAAAAAAAAGTAAAAAAAAAAGAAGTTTCTCGTATGCGCCAGTAACTAATACCCAGCCTAAGCGGCTAATGGATTCGTATAGGTATTTTACACGTATGCGTCAACGAATGTGATAAAAGCGAATTCACGTACGAAGCGTCGACTCTTTAATAACTTAATTAGCCGATTAACGAATCGCAGCTCGGGGTAATAATGATTCGGGGGTGTTGAAGTTAGGGGCAGGTGAGGTTAAAGCGAGGGGGTGGGCACGTGGGGTTCGGGTCACCCTCCCTCCCCCCTTCAACAGCGTGGGCGTCTCTTGGTCTTTGGTCTTTGGCCCGCAGGGGGGTTTTTGTGGGGCGGACAGAGCCGCATTCTCTTATTTATTACCCGGAATATTAAGTTACCCACGTTACCACGGAGCACGGTGAGGAGCCCGTGTGGGCCCCATGAGGCCCCATGAGGCCCCCATGGATCGTTCCCTCTTCGCCTCTCGCTAGTCTTCCCATGCGGATGGGGCTATACGATATCCTACGGAGAACAACAGCCGTAGAGTCCTTTTGGTTCTTCGGGACGGCGGAACGTGTGTGCCAGTAGGGCAACTGGAGCCGAGCGTGGAGAAATTCTGACGAGAAGAGAGAAAGAGATAAGGACAGAGAGATTGAAATGGGAATACACGTACATAGGGTGTATGGAGATGGTAAGTAAGAGGGGGGCCCTATCGGCTTTGAGGAATCTAAATTGATTTTAGATGCCAGAAGTTGATTACCCGATTGAGCAAACAAACGGAGGCTAATTAAGAGAGTTCCTGGTGTCGACTTAATAATAAGGCGGACCTCCATTAACAATGATACGTTCCTAGATAGAGTACAGGGGTAACGATGGGAAAGTGTCGCCAATATAAAGTGATCAATAATCAGTTAATCGTATTAAGATCCAGACAGCGATAACGGACCAACGAAACATCGGAGTCGACAGTTTCGCAGCCACATTCAGACCTTTCATAAATCCTCCGAGGGATTTCGCCTCCTGCCCTATCTCTCTCTATCTCTTTCACTTTCTCTTTTTCCCTTCTTTACTTCACTTCGCCTCTCCTACTTCGCTCTTGGATTCCCGTACGCTTTCTCGACTCTTTTACACAGGATAGATAGCCAAGCAGAGAGCGAGCGGGAACTTTAGATTTTCGGTATTTTCTATGCTGGCCGTGAGTGCGAGAGAGACGGCGCTATGGGGCCTGGCGTGCACAAGACAAAGACAGAGACAACGAACGCTGGCAAAACTTTACTAATGACGGCTAGCAAAATTGAAGTCGTCCTGAGAAATACAAACTTCTCGTGACTGTATCCAGACTGCTACCACTATAAAATAATGTAGTTTAATATCAAGTATAATAATACGACTCAGCGGGGTTGCTTGTTTTGCGCATTCCGAATACTTTACAGTCCCGACCACATATCGCACACGTCGATGTTCTCCGTGCGCAATAATAACACCCACACGCGACACTGAAAATATTAAGGATACCAATAATCGCGAGAATCCTCGCAGTCCTTTTTTTTCTCGTCCGTCCTCCACCTCTCATTCGAATCTCCCGCTACCGTGCATCCCTACGTCCGGTTCGCGCGCACGCAGTGTTGATGTATGCTAATGCAGATGAGTTAGAAGGTACAGGCTGACGCAAGACGCTGCCACAGAATCGCGTCGCCTCTCAAAGTTCTTAAGGACACGACGGATATTTTTGTAGAAGTACCACTCGAGGGAACTGATTGTTCGTTATATTTCGGTGAGGGCGCCACTGTGCTGCACTGTCTCTCGGGATATAATCGAAGCACCACGTGATCTCGAAGCGTATCACGAGGCTGGGAAAGACGAGGATGGGCCCGAAGTATGTGCAGTCCGCATATGCGATGAGAGAGAGAGAGAGAGAGAGAGAGAGAGAGAGAGGAATGGATGCAGGGGAATCTGAAGTCCGTGAAGTGGCGCGTTCGAAGTGGTGGTGAAGTGGTAGTAGAGGTGTGTCGACAATCAAGATTACGTGGGCGGATACACGCGCAGCCCAGCGCCGCCGCGGACGCCGACGCCACCGACGCCGCCAGGATGCCAGGTCCTCTCCCCGTTTATCCTCCCATCCCGATATGGGTACTCTCCTGTACACAGACGCGGACGTCGTGGACCTCCCCTTTCGTCCTCAGCATCCCTTGGACCTGGAGGTCAGTGAGGTCCCCCCTCCCCCTCTATCCTTGATCTTATAAATATTCCTCATTATTTCGTGGACCTCTTCGAATCGTTTGACCCTTGATTTCCACTAGAGTCCAAGTGGCTGGTACCTTCCTTCCGTTCCTCAGCGTCTGGCGGCGTCTCTTTCCTTGGCCGGATAAGAAGCTGGGATCATTAGGTCTGCTCTTCTAGTTATCTCCGGGCGAAGCTGAAGAGAACGCGGCGACTGTGGAAAAATAAGGAGTGGGACTATCCGAGAGTGGTGATGCTGAGTACGGAGACAGGTTGGCTTCGTTCGGCAAATCTCAGAGAGAATTCTTGGCTCTCTCGAAGAACTGGTCCAATGATACCGACATCATCCGAGCTCCCCTCCTTCCACTTGCTGGCAAAAAAGGAACATCCCGAGGTGGAACTTAAGATAAATTCATGAGCACGATGTCCTCACCAACACGGGTGCCTCCTTTGCCTCCTTTGCCCACGCACACTGGTCCATCCGTGCGAATCTGCGAATGTGCGTGCTACGCGCACTTTGCTGCGTGGCCTTGTTTGTGTGTTTAGTGTAAGAGCAGAGAGACAGAGATGGAGAAGGAATGAAAGCGCAAGGGAGGCATCTGCGAATGCGTATTCATGCGCACCTACACCTACGTCGGGGGAGCGAGAGAGAGGGAGGCAGCGTGTGACGTGAGCATGTAAATGTAAAGAGGGCCGCGCGCACGCTGACTCGCATTTTATTAGCAGCAAAAGGGTTCAGCGAGAGTTCGCCGGCATCGCACCAGGAGAGAGGACGTAGGAACCAGGCCCAGAAGAAGAAGAAGAGGACAGGGTGGAGGAGGAGATAAAGAAGAGAAGGAAGAAGGTGGACAAGGGGTCCTTCTGGGGCTGGGTGGCAGGGTGTGAGGTAGAATGAGAGGGGGGGGGGTGCTTGTAAGTTCACACTCGCTGATCTTCTTATGCGCAGCTCAGACTCCCAGGATACATAGGGGGCCGAGACTCACAGCCTCTCTTCGGGTCTCTCGGAGTCTCTGCGGTTCTACACGCGTCTCTATACGATTATGGTAGTAACAGGGAGATCTGGACTCTTTTTCTCCTTTTCCTTCTCCCCTGTGTCTACCAGCTCCCTTTTTCTCTCTTTGCTTCGATATCCGTCCGGCTCTTCTCTCTTGCTCTTTGCCTTTATTTTATCTATTCGGATTCCGTCTGACGTCTATTTTTTTTCCTGGTGGGTCTACTTTATTGATTAAAAGAAAAATCATAATTTTTCATTTATTACGAATCATCTTCACCGGAGGACGTCGCTTTCTCACGCTCGTCCTGGTCCACGCTCTTTGGTTTTAATGGATCGGCTGTGATGCACTGATTTGTATGGAAAAAAAAAGAAAGCCGAAAAAAAAATAACGAAAGGCCTAAGCCGAGGGTGATGAAGTTATACGAGGAGTCTTACTAAAAAGCGTGACAAAATAGTCGAAGATCACGAAGTCTCACGGGCATAACTAAAATCTTCATCGTTTCTCAAAATAGTCGGGAGTAAGAAAAAGAAAAAGGTAAGGACCGCGTCCCGCTTCGTCACACCGGGCGGATATTCTTGCTTTCTTTACGGAGAATCAGGCTCATGCCGCATCGAAGATTTCCTTCAATCGCAGCTAAACGGCAGAAGGACTGACGTCACGTTTCTCCATCCAGCCGAGTTTATGACGGAATTGAATTTTTTCACGTGAAAATTGGTGGCTCCCCTTTTTTTTTAAGTCAGTAAAAAGAATCCAAGACAGGTGAACATCCGGGATGATCCTTTTAGCATCTCTTGCTCCGTCTCGTAGGAAGTTTACTCGGAGCTTCAATAGAGTTATTAGTCACGCTCCTCCCGTAAAGATATTCGCTCTTATTTTACCTTTAGACCCCCCCCCCCCTTCCATTACTCAACACTCCCTCCCTCTTCATCACCTCCTATACCTCTTTCCACCTTCCACCTTCTATCCTTTCCCCAAGAGTTTATTAGACCTTCCGTGACTATCCGATCCCCCGGTGATCCCTATCCTCCTCTTCACGCATTCTTCGTGCTTCACGCTTTTTCATCAGGTCCGATACACGTATGGGTGCACCGGTGCACCGGTGCCCAGGCATCGCCCGGTACAAAGCGGCCATGTTAGTTTTGCCCGTAGGACCTTTACTAACGTAACTTCTCTCACCTCGGCAGATCTCTGCCTGACTTGTTTTATTTTATTTTTGTCATCTCTTTTTAGCCCATCTGCCTCTATACTCTTGTTTCTCTTCTTTATTTCCTGATCCCGTTTCTTCGTCCACTTCTCCCATCAGATGCTTTTGACTTTCCATTCCTACCTCCTCTTCTTCTTCCTCCTGGAGCCGTGTACAATAATATCGTAATATCCTCAGCAGCAGCGAGCCGCTGGGAACTCGGTGGGCCGAGGAAGCCGGTGAATGGGAGAAGCGAGTGTAGAGATGAAAATAAAGTAAACACCCTGAGGAATCTGAATAGAGATTCCAGAAGAGGTGCGTATTACTTCTTACTAAACTCCAACCTAAGTAAACACTTGGCAACGACCCTACTTATTATTCATGCCCTCTTTTCGACCGGATCGACTTACCACGGCCTTTCGAAAATCCTAACACGTCCCATAATACCACGCGAGAATGAAAAGTACGCGAAGCAGAAGAGAGACGCAGGAATTCCACGTATTAATCTGTCGGACGGGACCGGAACGTGAACTCTTAATTCACCAGGTCCCCGAGAGTCCCGCGAGCCACGGCCAAGATTCAATTTCCCTGGCGCCGATTACAATTGCAGCGGATTCGAGTCACAGGCGCAAGGCCGACGCGTCTTGAAATCTAATAGTCCTAAGCCTTTTATCCGCGCCGTCTTCCGTCCCGTTCCCGCAGGACTCCGCAGCGATTGGCCCGCCGATAGGAGGTCCGTTCGGGATAGGATCGTGTCCCAAGTACTTTCGGAGTTGGACTCCTTAGAGGAAGGAGAGAGGACTGCATTCAATTAAGTATTATCCGAGGGGATGAATTATTCAGTAGCCTCCCGGTACATTTTTGCGCACGAATTACTTCATTAACGTGCCGTGTCCGCATCCTGTCGAGAGACCCGAGAGGTCCTGCCTGGCATATCGATCCTTTCCCAGTCGAAAGGCCCTCGGATCTACGAAGGTCCTCCCTGGCTGCGGCCGACTGCTCGACGCCCTGCGTCGAGACGCCTCCGGACGATAATTCACGGGAAACGAGGACCGCAGCCTCCGACTCAAGATGTTTCGTGAATGTCAGCCCAGTGTTTTCGTAGAATCCTTCGGGGGGGGATCCTGGATCCCCAAACCGTTTACAGGCTTAAGGACGCGATTATGGTTGTGGTAACGAAGTAGCGCGTGTCCTTCGATTCACTCGATAATACGACTATTCGTATTCCGCGTGTCTTTGCTTTTTAATTCAGCCACGTCGAAGGCGTCGCGACGCATGCAAAGCGTCTTACTCGGAGAAACTGGTTATCCAGAGACTCGATAATTATTCCGACAGAAATTCATTTTTTTTTTGTACCCGAAGTCGCCATTTTCCTGCCTCGACGTCGACAGACACTTCGACGCTTGGCGTCCCCGTCCTCCTCTCCTCTTCGTCTTCGATCCTCCCCAGCCAGGAAAGAAACTCCCGGGACCGGTTTCGTCCGGCGCGAAGGATAACTCTTCTCGGCTGTCCTTTGGGCAACAACACAACAACAACGGGAATGAGAACGAGCAATCAGGCGACCGCGAGCGTCTTTTGCGGTTCGAACTGTTTGGACTTTTCACTCGGGAGCCAAACAGACGGCGACCACCGTTCGACTGCGATTCAATTGGCTACTCGTCGCTCTCGGGTCTTACGAGGCGCAAATTCGAAAAACCGCGAACACCCACGGCGACCGGTAAACCTGCCTTGGCTCTACCTTCTTGCGTGCTGGCTACTTGGATATAGTACAGACGGCTCACTTCTGCGACACGTCGCTCCATAGAAACCCGGTCAAAGAATTCATTGCGTGCAGGTCCCGATATACACCTGGGAACCCGAGAGTCAAGTTGAACGATACCAACTGCTTTCCTTGCTTATAAAAGGTTCTTACCTAAAATTCAACTTGGAGGCTGACCTGCTGCTGATTGGATGAAAGTCGTTCAAGTCGACTGAAAAAAGAAAATAAAAAGAGAAAGGTCCTCTTCGGTCCTCCCAGGGCTTTCTTCGTTATCTGCAAAAGTGCCCTAATGCCGTCCCTAAGGTTGACTCTGACTAGTCGATGCTCCCACAGTTCAAATCGGTCAAATCGATGATAAAACTTACAAGGGTTGGCAGCCTGATAAATCTGTTCGGTGGTTGCGCGCAGCGATAACTTGCATCGGTAGAAAACACAAAAAGCGCATTAATGTCCCATGCGAGTCCTTTCCCTGCCGTCCCGCGAAGGATATCATTAGGCACCCTTAGCTCGAAGGACCCTAAGGATCGTTTGAAGTAAATAACAATAATCATAATCAAAAATAAAGAAACTCTACGGGCACCACGATCAGCTCCAATACCGAAGGGGGACCGGTCCACGTCCTGCCTCCTTTCTCTATTTTCCATAATTGCCCCCCACCCCCTCCCACAGGCCATAATTAACAAAGAAAAACAATGATCCGCCTCTAACTTACTCTCGTGCCCACACTCGCACCGCGCAGCACGCCACACGCGTCCTCGCGCACGCGTGTTAATTCATTGCACGCGTGGAATAAATTCCCGTTTGGGGTTAAATAAATAAGCGGACTCCACGTATCCTTGTTGGTTCATTGATACTGCGCATACACGCGCGCATGCGCAGTAACACTAAGTAGCGTGATAATGCCATTAAAAACTGGTTACGCGTTATAACGTCACGGCGCAGCAACGTCGGCCGGAAGCCCCTTCGGCTTCTTAATCATCATCATAATCATTATTATCCTACACTCTATACCCCTCTTGCCCATTTTTAAGCCAGTCATCTCTCTTACCTGTTATACTCGACCTCCCCGCCGTAAACAAACTCGTACGAGCATACACCTACTACATGTGTTCAATTGTTAGCCATAACGAGAAGGAAGTTTACACGGCGAGCGTGGAAGTGGTATTCGAGGACAGTCATTGGCTGCCTGACTAATTAACTTGGACTAGTCATTAATGGTAGTCGGGGCCAAGGGTGCCAAAGTCTATAAATAAAATTAACCCGTCGGATCTTCCATCCTTTCGCTCTGGCACTGGTCTAGAGATTTCCCTTGTCGTTCCTGTCTACGTTGAGAATTCGCCTGCACGAGGACGCGCCTTGAATCTGCATCAACGGCACGCATGTTAATGGGCCTTCGTGACTCGATGATCGGACCTGTAAATATCTTCATTAAGGCGACTCCCTTCCAACGACCGGGCACGTCTTCGTTGTGCCAGGAGATTCGACGTTTCTATGGCGGCGACTTCCCGAGCTAACGGTATCTCGAAATTGAACGGTTTTAGGATGCCTGGCGCTTCTCTTGTCTAATTTATTAACGTCTCGAATAACGAGGCAATTCGCCACGTTCAAAGTGGAAGGTTCTAGAAGGTTCGGCTGTGAAGTCTTAAAGGGGCTCTTTAATCCGACTTGCACGTGTCGCGTCCAGACGTTACTTGACTTTCGAGTATATCGACCTGCCTTCCAGAACGGACTCGACTCGTTTGTGCGTCGTGCTCGAGGAAAAGGAAAAACCGAAGGGCGTCGCTCGACAGGAAACCGGAGATGTTCTGGCGGAAACGCGTGGCGCGTAAAACGGTAACGGGAGCTGCGCGACTGTATACGAACGAGTGTCCATGGAGTCTGGGCTAGATAGTCAGAGGTACCAACCTATGTGTTCTCTGGTTGTATCGCTGCAGGAACTATATGCGTATACACGTGAGAGCAGAGGGAAGATGCTGGGCGCCATTGGGGTGCATGCTAAATATAAAATTATACGAGTGAACTTGTGACCCTCGGCTGAGGGGCAGCAGGATCTCTCGGAGGTTATAAGATTATCCGGGATGGGAGAGAGAGACAGAAGTATAATGGGTCCGGAGGATATAAGCACGAAGAGGGAAATAACGAAGAGAGGAGAAACTAACGATTATCCGCTGCGAAGTAAATAACGAGAAATATCCCGTGAAGATTCTTCTTCGGATGAACCAAACGACATCCTACGGTCCCATGGTAAGAGGAGGATGGACCAAAATCTCTCGATATCGTTACACCACTCTGATCTCTCCAGCCGTAATCTCGAGCTCGTTCTCTGCTAGACTTCCTCTCTATTCAATCTTCCTTTTTTTCTTTCCTTCCTCTCTTTTTTCTCTTTCTCTTTTTTCTTGCGGCTGCGTTTGAAGCGCGTGCCCGCACGCTGCCGTCCGCCATATGGCTTCCTACTGCGCTTTTCCTACTGGCTCCTCGGCCTATCCGAATCGAGCAATCCCTTTTATAGGTTGTCACGGCGGCTCCTTCGAAACCCGCTCGAGATCCCGCTCAGCCTAATAAATATGACAACCCGAGACCTCGTGGAAGTGTTAGTCCCCGGGTCCCCCGTTAAGTCGCCAAGTGTGCCCAACCAGCAGTACGTCTGCTCCCTCCTTGGGACCTTCGGACGCAGCCAGACCAATACGAGACTTCGACAGATGGGGCCAGTTTCGTCTTTCGCAGACCTTTCCTCCCATGGAGGCCCCCCTCGCCGCAGATGTCACTTTACCTACCGTTTACTGGCATCACTAATTATCGAAGGGACCGTTAATTGGCTCGCGAACCAAACTATCCAGACGGCTCGGTCCAGGGACGCCTTGGGGAGAATTCTCACTTCATTCGAGTGCACCAGGAGCGAGAGAGGGAGAGTGTCGGATGAAGATATAGGCTAGTCCCCAGAACCGGGCTATTCTCTCTCTCTCTCTTCCTCTCTTTCATCGTGGATCGTCAAGTATTCGTTAGGGGGATGGATGAACCATGGACGCTATACGCACATAAAGATAGATGCGTCGGTTTCCGGCGTGTCGAGTTAACGACTCGGGTTTTATCTGTTTGCTCGAGTCCCTTTCGTGACCTCAAGACACGCGGACTCGGCTGCCAATGCCGTGTAGACTTATACACGTTTAAGGTGCGTCAGACCAATTCGGAGTTAATGCACCGACGTGGATACCCGAGTAGCGCACGGAGCGCAGGGATGGAAGCGAAGTGAGAAGGGAAGCTGCGGTACAGATCGAGTCATCTGGCACTCAGCAGGATTGAAAATAGAATCGGCGCGGGGCCCGGGGGGGCGGCCCGCAAAAAGAGCCAGTCAAACTGAGCCTGACGATGTTTTCATTGTAATTATGTCTTCTGTCCTCCTTAATTCGTGCCGCTTGCTTTTTCAACGGCTCCTCTCCTCTCCTCTCCACACCTCATCTGCCGAGGAGGAGGTGCCGGGAGGCCTAATTCCTCAGTCAGTCAGTCAGTCAGGTTACATCATTCCTGCTGAATGCCTAGAAGAGTAATCTGAATGGCGACTACAACAGCATCACCAGCCTGCTGGACCGAATTGTTCCTTAGTGGAATCAGGGTGGAGAGGACAGATTAAGTGTGCAGGGCAAAAGTCGATGACTAGAAGTCCATGAGGGACGATGAGAGAGAAGGAGGGAAAAACGGTGGAGGAAATGAGAGAAAATTAAATAGGTTCTCTCTAGAGAGACGAAAGGGGGAGGCGAGGGGGAAAAGAACGCAATGCGACAACAACGTGCTCGGCCGAGCAGAAGAAACGCGTCGCTAACGAGCCGAATTCCGCGATGCTTTCCACGAAAGGCCGCCGACGATTTGAAGGAGCAGTCGAGCAGTCGAGCAGTAGTCGATTGGAGATCGCTAATTCGTCAACTGGCTACGCTGCCTGTTCGGTAGCTATTAGCGCTTCCTCTGCGGCGCCTACTTGCCGCGGTAACCGAGATTTGTGGACTCTGAGCAAAGTCAAACACGAAGCAGCCTCTCCCGTCTCTCTTATCTTTGCTCGGCAAACTCACGGAGCACGACTAATATTTATACAGAGATGTACGCGGCAAACAAGCTTGCACCCGTACTCAAACGGGATAATCCTCAGCATCCTCATCAGCATCTGGTGGCACCTTAAGTGTCCTAAGCGGAAATGGTGCCCAGACCCGATTCAAGACCAATTGGTATCTGCGGTTGGGATTCTTCATGTTTACGTAAGCAGCCCGTAGATGAGATCAGAGGACTTTGAGGAAATGGAAGAGTTCAGCTAAATCGAGGACCCGGGTCCAGCTGAGATCTAAGGGCCGGGTCGAACCACCTGACGACGCTCTTTGTGGATAAACGGAGAGTGGCTCGGACAGAGGAAGAGCGAGACTGCGAGAGTGAGACATGCGGAGACAAGAGGATCTTTGAGGAGTCCCGAGAGACGGGAGATCTCGAGACACGCGCCATTTCATTGCGTCTCGAGCGTCGCCTGTTGCCATCGCTCAAACGAGACGCAAAAAAGAAATGAAAAAAAGAAAAAGAAAAAATATTCAAGCTGCCAGGGAGTCATGACTTATTCGCCTGGTTCTTCTGAACGTCTCCTTTGTCTGGACAAACTTACTCTGCTCGGACTGCTTGGCACCTTTTTTTAAGGCTTGATCCATTAAAAAGTGCTGCCGACACGTACGGCCCGTTTTAGGTGGATTTGCCAAAATGGTTGCACCTACAGAAATCTGCGGGCCCCTTTTTCTGACAATGCCCCTAGCGCTAGGCTCTTGCCCGAGAGTCCTGTTCGGCCCAATATTACCACGGCTTTCGCTGAATGGCTCCGGGACTTCGGGCAGAACTGAAAAGTCTCCTGGGGTCTTCGGACCAGAATGCATTTCGGGCGAGAGAAGCTGGGGATCTGCTCGACCCATCCCGCTCCCTTAATAAGGTCTGCGTACGCGTTGCGGTGTCTTGGAGATAAGTTTGGAGGTTAGAGGGCTCGGCCTAATCCGAGACAGCACGTAATAAATGTTCCCCGGGACCCTCGTAAAGGGTGACATGTTTTCACCCCGAATGTCCCCCATGTCGTGCGTGTTTTCTATAGACTATATCCTCGTTACCCCAACTACAAGAGGGTGGCTCCGGACATTTATCACGAAGACTTTTCGGCCCGTTGAAGAATTCTTCCATTTTCAGTGTAAAAGCTCCAAATTACCATGAAACAAAAAAAAACCTAAAATAAATCACCGACAGAACTGGCAATTCCGGAGTAGATGGAATGATCGTTTGACGTTTCAACATTTTTTTTTCTCGCTCTTACAGATTATCCGGCAGCACGACGGCGATCGGCAGCGCCGCTGGAAACGGCGGAGCCGGCAGTGGTAGCGGGGGCGCCGGAAGTGGCGGAGGCGGTGGAAACGCGACTTCCGGTGGCGATTTCTTACGCAGAAGTCACCCCCTCTCGGAGCACACGCCACTTCACCCCGCCTATCGGCTCAACTACATGGACCACATTTATCATCAGCTCCAGGCCTCCACGCACAGTCCCAACGCCTCGTTACACGGTAATGATCAACAATTATTTTGGCTCGATTAGAAATTCGCCGATTCGTAACTGGCAGCATCTGCCAAATGTCCGGGATGCGAGTCAAAATGGCGTCGCTCCTTTTGCTTCCCTTCTGCTTTATGTTCCCGAGAAATCTCCAGGAGTGCTCTCGAGAATCCTATCGAATTACGCGAACGTCCCGCTTCTGGGATCCAATAGCGAACCTTCGTAAAAGAGAAGAGGCCTCTTCTCTTGGCTCTCCGTGAGGTTGCAGCTATCCCTGTGTGCGTTGATGCGCATGGCCAGCGTCAAGCCCTGTCAAAAAGCAGCCCGCATTTCCGCCGGAAGTCTCTCTTCGAGCTCCAGAACCCTGTCCGCACCCATGGGCCATACTTCAATTCTCTGCAGTCGGCTCGACGACAGGAGACCCTTTCTTCTCTTCTCACGATTCGCTCTACTCTCTTCACCCCCTTACGTCATCGTCCCCCTAGCTCGGACGTACCGGGACCCACCTAGAGTTCAGCAGTTTTCCTCCCGTTTAGACATTCTCATCGCTTAACCCGTACCTGCGGTACATTTGCCTACTGGGATGCTGGCGAAACGATTATGGACCACTAATGATATTTTTTCTTCTCTCGTTTCAGGGCTGGCTGGTTTGGGCCCAGAGTACCTATTGCACGCGGCAGGCCCCGCGAGCACCCTCGCATCCTCGGAGTTCCCGTTTTCCATCGATGGTGAGTACCTTCCTAGTGAAATACTGACGACTGGTACCCAGTACCTGCGTTCGCTTCCAGTACTGCGAAGATGCTCCAGACAATCAGGATCCTATCGACCCGATCGATAAAAGTCCCAGAAGCGAAACCCGACACCTTGGCTTCGGCTCCCGAGGACCAAGGAACGGTCGAATTCGTAGCTGCCTCGGATCGACAATGCGGTCGCAACTAAATTCCCAGACACTTCCGTAAACCGATACTGGACACCCTGATGAACCGGGGCAACTCGGCTCCGCATCGTCTTAGTGAATTTTTCAAGAGGCTACAGGAACTAATCGTCAGGCCGATATTGGCCCTTAGAAGCGTATAAAATCTTCGTGATATATTTGGTCGATTTTTCTCGATAACCTTGGAAAGATAGGATAATGCGAAATCCTGCTGTTGGCCCTGTAAGCCTGGCAAGTTGTTGGTTGCTGCCGTACAAAGCTAAACGGAGGAGCGAGAAAGAGAGAGAGATCGGAGGGACAGGGTGGGCGGAGGGGAGGAAAGGTTGGTTGGCTAAAAGAGGACTGAAAGGGTAAACGGGGCCTCGTTAGCCGCCACCGGCGCATAATTGAATCGACTCGGAGCGACACGACCTCATTAACACCTTAGCGCCTACCCTACAGGTTGTCTCACGTTTCTTCCACCTTATACTTCTGCACTTACTACACCACCTTCCATTTCACTTAAGCTTCGAATTATCACGACGCGTTTATTCATGAAATTCAGTTAAACTTGATCCAGCGGAAACCAGTTGGTTCTCTCAATTAAATCGGCTTCAGCCAATCAGAAGGATACGTCGAAATTTATCGTGCAGAAGGGCGCGAAACTTGAAACCCCATATTTTTTGCCAGTGTATAAAGTTCCGAGGAATTTCTGTTTTTTTTTTTTTTTTTTTTTTTTCTTGTACAATATTATCAACTACAACGCAATCAAGGTTCCCCGATCAGGTCTTATCAATATTCATTTTCTCATTGATAAACGTGCTTGCCCCGTATCCCAGCCTAACGGACGGCTGTTTTTGAATGGTTCTGTAGCCCAGTGGCATGCACGCAGAGTAGCACCAGCAAACCGCGCCGATGGTAGCGGCCGATTGCACCAATTTACATGTCTCAATCCCATGTTCGCCCCGAGAGGAACTCCTTACCGAACGTGTAGGGCCAGAGGGTCAGAAGTGCTGAGAAGCCCGTCGTTCGCATATTCATTAAAGACTGCGACAACCAAGCCGAGCCAACCTAACTCCTACGATAAGATATCTAGAGGGGAAAGAAATGAGCACAGAAACCAAGTCCCGACAAGGGACGAATCGAATCGACCAAAACTGGAGTCCAGGAGTGCCAACGTGGCGGAATAGGAGGAACGCTTGAGGAAAGAGGAGAACGATTTGATAAGTCCTCGAATTAATAAGGGACGATCGGGATGGAGGAGTAAATGAAAATAAAAGTAAGCGTTGGCGATAAAGAGAAGGAAAAGAGAATGAAAGAAAAAAAGGGAGAAAAAAAGCAAAAGAGAAGAAAAGACAAAGTTGGCCCGCCGCGAGTAACCTTATACCTGTTATACGCGAGGCAGAGCAGCCAACCGAGCGTAAAGAAGAGCGAACGAACGAGTGAAGTTCCTCCGGGGGCTGCTCCTTGTGTATCGCGTTCCATGGCTTAAGTATTCAAACCACCTTAACCACCGGTGCAGCTCGCTTTAGCGTTCGCCTTTAACCAAGTGCCTCGTGCATTACGTTCTTGGGCTGCGGTCGCAGGAGGCAAACGCTGCGAAAACGTTCAGGCCGCAAGATTCATTTTCACACATTTTATTTTATCTTCTTGTCTTTGCTTCTTCCATACGTTGCCATGGCAACGTCCGAGCGAATTTTCGTACTTGTAATGGATTCTGCAAATTGGACATTTTTATTCTACACACGATCATCCAATAGACACGTGGTGCAACCCTAACCTGAAATTTTCTTTGTTTCAGCATCGTCGAGGCTAGGGAGTCCCAGAGCGTCGGCTTCAGCCATCAGGGCAAGTCGAAAAAGGGCCCTGAGCAGTTCCCCGTACTCGGACCGATTCGATATCGACAGTATGATCCGATTCAGTCCCAACAGTCTCGCCTCGATCGTTAATGGATCGCGAAGTAGCAGCGCCAGTGGCAGTTACGGCCATTTATCAGCCGGTACGTATTTAATCCGCTGCACGAAGTTTCAAAAGATGCGGAACTTTCGAAGAAATAATGCAATCGATCTAATGCGCATGGAGCGACCAGGCAAAAGCATCTTCGATGCTCCGAACACGAAGACAGGAGACCCAAGAAGCGGTGGCCGGTACGTCGAAGTGCCGAGGCTCCGTTTCGGGGCCTTGTACGGGGTCCCCATTCCGTCCCCACCTTCGACCACGGGACTCGAGCCTGCGTTAATTTCCTATTGAATGAAGTAATAAACGCTTTGAAATTCAAGTCGCGTCGTTTGTCACCGAAAGATCCCGGGGTCGTTTGGTCGCTCGCTTAACGCTCTTTACAGCGCCTTTAGTTTCCAGCGGACCAAAGCTCAGTTTATTCTGAAGCGCCTGGCTGACTGTGAATTTCTAATAAACTTATCCCCGGCCTCCGATAAATATACCCGATGCTTGCCTGAATCGTGAGATAAGTGGAAAGTACCTAACCAGTAATGAGGAAGCTGCATCTCGAAATGGCGACTAGAGACCTAACGTTCTCAATAAGATATTAAAACGAAGCCGATAGCAAGTAGCCCCAGGCGCATTCCAGGTTGTCTTCTTATCCAAGTGTAAACAGGCCGCGGGAAGTAAGTGGGACAAATAAATGAAATAAATCGAAAGAAGAAAATCGGGTAGTCAGGTAAACGCGTAATCCCGAGGAAATAATCAGGAGCACGGTGCGTCTAGATTTGCGCGGGAATTTTAAATTGAACGACTCGATACGAGCCTCGACCCCGCTTATTTGCCTGATCCAGATAAACGGCAATCACGCGCCTACTCCCGTATGCACTCCCTAGGTCTGTAATAAATCCCGTGGGTGGATGCCCCTTTGCACGGATAGCAGGGATGCCAACCAGGAAGACACGTAGGCACCTATCGAGATTGGCAACTCCGGGAGATTTGAATGCCGTCGGCCGTGCTGCACGCCCTCTCCCAGATTGCGCGTTGCGTGATGCACTCGCCTCCCGGGGACTGAACTCACCTGCAGTTGCACCAACGTTCATTCGCCAAATGACCGGCTGACGCTCCGCTGCTAATCGCTAAACGTCTCTAGACACGCAATGACGCAATTGCACCTGGGCTGCGTCCTATCGTACGCGCACGCACGTGCGCACGTGTATTCCAGTCGCAGCTTCCAAATATCTCAATCGCCCCGCGCGAATGCAAATGGACCAAGAGAGGAGGGACGCATCGGAGATCTAAGGAAGATGAGAATCGAAAAGGCAGGCGGCCGTAAAAGATACTACAGGCTGGGCATCGTTAACGCGTCTTGGCTACCGTTGACTGCGTGATCGTAAAACGCAGCTGACGATGCGCTCTGAATTTAAAGCCGACTCCTAGCGCTCCAATGATAATACAGTCGAAGGAAGGTGCCTTGCCCGTCCTCGTACTTATCATTCCGATATTAGTTCTAGGATCTATCGATGGAATATCAATGCCTTAGGTGTCGAATGTCAAACGCATCCAGGCGCTTGGCAGCGCCGCCCCTGTGGAGGCGGCAGCGTCAGGAAGCTGTCACCGGTTGGGGATATTCCTTAAGGACGCGACCACGTCGGTTGATTGACAGGGCATCGGCGTTTCGATTAGGATTACAAGGTGGGGGGGGGGGGGCCGACCCGCTCGCAGAGTCACGTCACGTTACCTACGCACAAGATAACCATATTAGTCCCGGTTGATCTAGTCATAACAATTAATGTCGCTGTACGACGCTCGTGTACTCTGGCGGATGTCTTGGGTAACAGATAAGGGCTTCTGAAAAGTTATCGCTCGCTGCTTTTATTTTGCTACTCCCCGTGCAGAAATTGTGCTCGGGATCCGGCTGGATTCCGACTAGGATCCACAACTTCAGACCGGGATCGAATCAGGTATCTTGACGGATTCCAATATGGAATGTAATGATGGCAAGTTGGATTCTAATCAGGTTACCTTAAAGGATCTTACAGGGACTCCAGAGCGATTCCATTTAGTATTTCATAGGAACTCCAGATCAGATTTTATAGGGACTCTAGAGCGATTCCAAATCAGATTTTAATTCAGATTTTTCTTCTGGGTTAACTTTTTTCATTTATTACTTATTGGTTGCTATAATCAAAACAAAACCACAGAGTCCTCAACGGACGGTATGGTCTAAAAAGAATGCTTCTCTCACGAAAGAAAGATGCAGGATACAAGATAACATCGAAATCGCATTAAAGTAATAGCAACATCGAAGGGCTAATTATTCTCAGGGTCTTCGGATTCTACTTGCGAGTTGCAGTGGCCACCTGGTGGCACGGCAGCGAACTAGTTCTCGCTCGTGCTTCTCATATATTTCTGTGTTGTTTATGGACTCTGGTCATATATATATGTAATTTTACTCTTACTAAAAAATATGAATGTGTTTTAATGACCTCGACTACCTCGTCTCAAAAACGTTAGATTCGATAAAGTAACTTTATAAATATTAAAGTAATAAATATGCAAGTTCTAAACATGAACGCTTATGTGCATCGAATCGGGACCCAACGGGTACAGTCTGAAAGCAGGTGGCGCCATTATTTCGATAGCTGCTCACCGCTATTAGCTGGGATGGCTGGGATGCAAAGTGGGATCCATGTGGAATCGTATGAGGAATCCCATTCCGGGGATTCCCTGATAAATCCCGATCGGGATTTGATAGGAAATAGGGACTCCCCAAATAATTTCTGCACGGGTCGTTACGATACCGTGTTGCGTATGGTATATGGCATGACTGAGACACGTGGAAACGATCGGGGTATTGCATGAAGCGTGCAGAAGGGGGTCGGGAGGGGGGGCAGGTGGAAAACGGCTGCGCTAATAGGACAGCGGGTATAGAGGCTACATTCAATTTCATAAGAGTAACCTGTCGCACTGATCAATTGAAATGCAAGCTCGGCCTACGTGCCGGAAGCTCGTTAGGCCATGCGAGGACTAGCAAACGCTAGACTGCCGAGTCTCGTTTCGATTTGATTGTCTCTGCTACGTTTAACAAGCTTAGAGCCGCACGCACGGATTTTTTTAACGCTCGAGCAGTGTTCGTATTAAGTATTCTGGAATTTCTGATGACCTCTAATTAGCTTCGCAAATTGATTCGATTGAGGACACGGCCCAGAACCGGCTTATCGGTGACGTCATAGGGTCTTGGGTATCGAGGAAATCGGCTGTTGCACTTTTAATCGTTATTTATCGAGGATCGTCATGACGCGTCGAGCGATCGTTAGTCTTGATCGGCAGTGAGGTCGCTGCCAAGAAATCTAAGAGAAACCACGTGGCGAGAAGGGAGCTTTGACTAAGAGTGTGTTTCTTGTTCGTTGCAGCCATGAGTCCTGCGCTGGGAATGCATCCAGGTATGCCGCATCTCCAACAACTGCAAGCTCATCTCTTGCGCAACGTGGCCGCCGCTGCTCTCTTACCTCACACCCATCCCCTTCAGCCCCCACCTCAGCCCCATCCTCATTCCCATCCTCATTCGCACGGTCTCGGAGCACATTCGCAACTCTTTCCGGTCCCACCTCATTCGGCAGCATCCGTCAGCCTGGGACCTCACGGTGGGCTACCACCAAAGAGCGAGGTAAGTGCCACCTTCGATCGACTCCGTCCTGAACTGGTCCTGGTTAGGGAGGACTAGGGTAACGGTTCAACGTGAAGTCCTAGAGTCCTCTGTTACCTGCTCGCGGTCCTCCAAGGTCACTAAATCCCAACAACCGATACTCGATCGTTATTGGCCGACGTGAAACAATATTTACCTGGTGGCCCGTCATCGATTCAGTTGAAATAAATAAGCGTTGCGACTCATTCGCCTCTCGCCTCTCGCACACAGAAGGCAAGTAAAGCAAAACTCGGCTGGCGATTCTCCATCGTTGTTCAACCTGCGCCAACCGAAGGATTGGGTTACCGCAAGGTCCTCGGGTTACAACCAATCTCGCGCACATTATTTCGCCTCGTTCTTTTACGAGGTTGCCTGCCCTCTTCATCCTCTTTCGCTTCTTACTGATTGTGAGCGAGCGAGCTCACCGCTCGGTCCTCTTTCATCCTCGGCTGGACCAACCCGCTAACCGCTTCCTCTACTCTCCACCTCGGCCGAACTGCAACTGCCGTTGCTCTCTTGCACTCTGATTTATTTACATCCCCGACAGCATTTTCATTTTCTTCCTTGGTCCAGCAGCGCAGCCTCCTTGCCCCCCAGCACAGCGCCTGTGACGTCTGCATGCTGTTAACTCTCGGCCGACTCCGATTGCACCGCATTGCATTTCTGCTACCACCTTTAACTCTTCTGATGTTGACCATCCATTACCTGGGCCTTGTGCTCTCTTACTCTTCTGGGCCCCACTGCTGCTGCGACCCATCCCTCGCGCGGTTACGGGTACCTTGTACAGGCAGTTTGCAATCACGTCGATAGATCCTGCAAGATCAAGTGCGCCAATCGAAGGGTGACTGGCTCCTTCGCAACTGGTACCCACGTGTCGATTCGATACGGGTGTGCAGGTGCATGTGCATTTGCGGGTATTCGTAGTTATGTCTATATCAGGGAATGCCTGAGTTGCGCGAGACGCGCTGAATGCTTTACGAGCTCGATCGGAACGAGCGAATTAATCGTTTCTACCTTCTTGAGCGATCGGCGATAAATGAGGAATCGATCGAACGCTCATTGATTGATTTACATGGGTATATTCCCTCGTGAAACTTCTTCACCTTGGTACACGACTTTACGAGTTCATTCCACTTCAGCAGGGGCCGGAATCCTGTAGAAAAGCTTCGGAAGCTTCCAACAGGTCCATTGCTGCTGAAGCCGATACTTCCTCGAGGAGGCCGTCGGCGAAGGTCAAGAGGGAACCTGCGACGACGACGACCACGACGGCTCCGCCGACCCATCCGCAGGGTCTTAGTCCTAGTGAAGACCTTAGAGATGAACCTGGCGACTTCATCGAAACGAATTGTCACTGGAGAGACTGCGGCCTCGAATTTCCAACTCAGGTTAATAATACGAATTTTCATTGGATTTGGATTTAAATTAATGAAAAACTCAAAATCTCATATTCTATAATCTGGACATTTTCTTTTTGTCTATTAGGATGATCTTGTGAAGCACATAAACAATGATCACATTCATGCGAACAAGAAGAGCTTTGTGTGCGGGTGGGAGGACTGTTCGAGGGAGGAAAAGCCATTTAAAGCTCAATACATGCTGGTTGTTCACATGAGACGACACACGGGTGAAAAACCACATAAATGCACGGTAAGCTCAATTTTCGCATAATCCTCTCTAAGGCGACGCTTCCGTTACCGACGCTCATCTGGTTTAATCTTTGCTTCCTATTGGCAGTTCGAAGGCTGCTTCAAGGCCTACTCCAGACTGGAGAACCTGAAGACTCACCTGAGGTCGCACACAGGCGAGAAGCCTTATACCTGCGAGTATCCAGGATGCAGCAAGGCTTTCAGTAACGCTAGCGACAGAGCCAAACATCAGAACAGGACTCACTCCAACGAGGTATTTTTCAAAATCATTCCACTATCTGAAAGCTTGTCTTCTTCGGTTCCGAGAATCCTAGTAATTTTGGGGGATTTTTCAGAAACCGTATGTCTGCAAGGCGCCCGGATGCACCAAGAGGTACACTGATCCGTCGTCACTGAGAAAACACGTTAAGACTGTTCACGGGGCGGAATTCTACGCCAACAAAAAGCACAAAGGTGGCGGCGGCGATGGCGGAGGAAGCGACGAAGCTGGTGCAGGTGGACACAGCCCAAGTAGGAGCGAAGATCTTCATCCGAAGACTCCGAGCTTGTCGAGTCCAAGTGTCAAATCAGAGAGCGAGGCCAACAGTCCGCCAAGTATGATGCAGCAGCAGGGTAGTCCTCTTGTTGGCGGATGCACTGATGAAGTCAGTGGAGTCGGCGGAATTGGAGGCGACGGAGTTGCCCTCGCTGAGGAACCTTGGAACGAGGAGCCGGATGACCTGGACATTGCTGATCTGCCTGTTGCACTTCGCGCTATGGTCGGTCTTGTAATATATAATTGCGTTTTTACTTGTATTGCGGGAAAAATGTTTCTACGACCTCTTCTTTCAGGTTGGGGGTATGGAATCTCAACAAGCACCACCACCATCGAGAAATCGTTTGAAGGGAAGACTGAATGCCAAGGTCATGCCGCCACTTCCGGTTGGTGTCACAGGCTTGAGAGCTGGTCGTGGCATTGGTCCTCAGGGCAACATCGGTGACCTCAACAGGAGGATCACGGATTTGAAGATGGAGGGCGGTACCAGGCAGACCAGCTTGTCCGATCTCCAGTTGAGGCTGCAGCCCTTGAGCGAACCTCGAAGAGACAGCAACAGTACTGTCAGTACCTACTACGGTAGCATGAGGTCGGCGGACTTTGGAAGTAGAAGAAGCAGTCAGGCTAGCGGAGTCAGCGCTATCAGAATGGGTCCTGCTGGACCTGGAAGCTTCTACGATCCTATTAGTCCTGGAACTTCTAGAAGAAGTAGCCAACTGAGTACGACTTCCGGCAGAGTTAATCCTCCTGGTCATCTTCAGGGACCTTATTCCACGAGCAACCTCGTAGTTCAAACCCAAAATATGTCGCTTCAGGTGAGTTTTTTTTTTATTTCGTCATAACAAATGGACTCAGGGACCTATATTTAATAATGCATTTACAATTATTTCAGGGCGTTCAGGGCATGCCTAGTGACTGGACTCCTAGTGGACATTGTCTGCAGCCCTCTGGTGATCGCAGAATGTCGGAACCCGCCCGAGGTCATCAAGGACAGAGAACGTCACCTCCTATGCCACCAAGGCCAAGATCGGCCCAGCTTCCAGAGCTTCATCCAAACCAGGAAGTCATCCTGGACGAAGTCGGTGAAGGGGAAATGGTCGAGAATAAATTAGTAATTCCGGATGAGATGATGCAGTACCTGAGTCAGGTTAGTACATTATTTCATCTTCCTACTGGTCTTTCTAATTTCCGAAAACCGATAGAAAAATAAAACTATTGTCCCCCATCCGATTACAGGTTCAGGCAGGAGGAAATCAAGTCAGCTACCGGGGTAGTCCTCTTCCAATCTGTCAATCGCCAATCTGCACGAATCCTCTTCATTACCAACGACAACAGCCGCCATGCAACTACAACCAGTCGCACCAGCAGAGCTGCTACCCACAACAAAACTCACAGCAGAATTGTTCAAATTACCAGAACATGTCTCCATCTTACTCGCAGTGTCCCAGCTCTCGCATGAGCCAAGCATCAGGTTACTGCCCACCTCAGACCTACGGGCCTCAATCCTGTGCTTCGCAAATGGCCAGTCCAGCTGGTCAGGTAATGTCTCCAGGTCAAGTGATGTCCCCTGGCCAAGTAATGTCACCGGGATCTCACTACGCGCCCAGCCACGTGAGCGATCAGCCAATGACGTCACCAGCAGCAGGAGCACTAGCGCCACAACATGGACCTCACAACATTCAGCCAAATTCTGCCCAGATGACGAGGAACTGTACCCAGAATCATCCACCACACGCGTATTACCCGGGATACGGATGTCAGGGTCAGGCTAACGTCAACTGTGGCCAATCCAATCATTCTAATCAATCCTGCATGCCAAATCATCCTTTGGGACAACAATGCGTTCAGATGCGTGCTGGACCAAACTGTCCGCAATTGTCACCACACTGTGCTCAGCCACCAGCGACCAATCAAGCATCGATTAATCACGCAAACAACCAATGCGGCCAATCAGGTAATTCCTGTAATCAACCGGTGCACCCGCATCATGGAAACAACGGGAATCCTTCTAATCATCGGACGATGCCTATGCAAAATGGGCCAAGTATCCCAGGCATGACGAGTCATGGTCCAGCCCAGAATCAGTGTCCCCAGATGTCGCCACACTGCTCCCAGCAGCCATCACTGCAAAATCCCAAGCCAGGAACAAATCTGACCAATCTTCAGAACCCAGGTGGAGGGCAGTGTTCGCAAATGGCTCAAAACTGTACTCATCCAGGGAGTCAACAAGTGGCCGGTCAAGGTGTTCCCAAAGGAATGACCCAACTGTGCCAACAAACCAATTGCAGGGTACAATCCTGCACCCACAACTGTCAACCTCAAGCCAACTCCAATCAGTACAGCTGCAACTGTCCATGGGGCTACAACTCGGAGCAGTGTTACCATACTCACGGGAGCAACATGCCCGAAATTCAATGCAGAGACATCAGCCAGTCGCAGCAGGGGTCGCCGGTGAAGCTTCCTCAGGGAATGAGACAGGACTCCTACAGGAGGACCCTGGAGTACGTGCAGCAGTGCAGGAACTGGTCTGGAAATACGCAGCTGCACGAAACTAACGTTTCCAGCTCGACCCATCCGATGTCACTGCCGCAGCCATTACCCTCAAGTGCCAATATGGTGGTCAACGACATGACAACCTCCTTGAGCTCGTTGCACGAGGAAAATAGATACTTACAGATGATTCAATGAAGACTGGAAAAGGTAGAGACTGTATCTTACGACGACCTTCCGATAAGTGCCTGATAACAGAATCGGTGCCACCCAGCATTTAACTTCGTGAATACCTTAGTATTTTTTTAACCGAATGAATTAAGGCATCATTACTTTTGAACCTATGGAAATAGTAAAAAAGTGATTCGGTCTCGTGGGTTGGCAATAATGTGCCTACTCTACTTTTAGACGTAGAGAGCAAACGCGTCGTGCCTTGACAACTTAATTTATTGTAACTTAGAATTAACACGAAGTGCCTTTGTAAGTAAATCGCGTACGTCGCTCAGTCGTTCGCGATAACAAAGAAAAGCTCAACTTTTGATAGCCTATCGAGAAACTTCATCATTCGCATCATCCATTCATTTTTGCGGTTCCTTCGTTCATCCTTTTTTGTCAATGATAAGCGATTCGATAAGCCCCAACCTTACCCGGTAATTCATTGATAAGAGAATCGAACCTTCAATTATTTATCATTCACTCGTCGCGATTCGCGACGATCTTCTGCGTTTTCATTCTTTCATCGATCTAATTAATGTATGAGGTAGAGCATAGGGAAAACCCTCCTAGCAACCGTATACAATTTTTGTAATTGATCATATATGCATTTTATTCATTTTTCTTATTTCTCGAGTCTCATTCTCACCAATGAGCGTACGACGTACGCTGTGATAAGATAAGAAGAGCCTCGGGTACTGACGATGTGTTATATTTTTATTTTTCATTTGTTTTGTTTTTTTGTGTTTTTCTTTTGTCAGCCCTTTGTTTTTACTTGTTTTTTTTTATTCCTTACGATACCCACGAATGACGGCGATGACAATGACAATAATGGTGAACGTTATGCTCACGTTGACAATAGTAATACTAATGACTCTAAATGATAGATATGTGACTCACATAGGCATATAAGTAATACACAAAAACACAGAGATGGCCAATACTAGTTTGTAACGTATGTAGATAGAAAATCGAACGTGTATGTAGAGTAAGTATTTTCCATGAAAATTATTTTGTAAAAAAAAAATTAAGGACTCAACGTACGTCCGTATGTTGCTGACGCTCTTTTTTTTTTTAACCCATCAATCTATTTTGAGAAAAAGGGGAAATAGAGAGTAAGAGTTACGTGAGATGGAAAATACTTATGTACCTAGGATACTTAGAGTAATTAGCTGTTTTTGTTATACAAATTATTTTGTACGAATTTTATTATCGACCTAAAATGCTAAAAAAAATGGAAACCTTGTGAATACTATACATATCTTATATAATCTATGCGACGGAGAAATAAAGTGAAGGAATCAGAGTGAGAGTAAGGAGGAGTTAAGAAAAATTTTATGAAGGATCTTAAAGAATTGAAAAATTTACTGCCTGAAATTGTTAATTATTTGAAAAATAAATGGTAACGATTGAATATCTTATAACGGATATTTTTCAAAAATCATTATTATCCCTAAAAACAGCTGCACGTCAATAACTCACTGACAAAAGTTTATTTCAATTGAATACACAGCCAAAGGTAAAAAACAGGACGAGATAAACATTAATTAAAGTGACGTTCGCCATGAACAATAAGGCGAGGCACTTACAATCAATCGGATTATGACAACATCAGGAACAACATTTAAATTACAAGTAACAATAGATCAGTAATCGATTGAGAATTCCTATAGAGGCATTTCCGGTTTCATCGGTACAAAGATATACCTCGTCACTTCCTATTTCTTTTTCGATTATAAAAATCGAAATATGTAACAAATTAGAAAAATACTAAAAAGTCGTTTCATTTTAACAAATAAATTAAACTTTCGTTCGTCTCGAATTCGCGCGCGATTCGTCGGTCATTTCAATTCTATTTATACATAATACATTTCGCTTTTTTAAGGTTTGATGTTAACCTCCCTTTGTGCTATCATACAAAAGTTATTATTATAACGTCGATAAGACAATTTTGTCGAACCCGTTATTTTGTTTGAAAAAACGGGCCTGAGACTCCAAAAATGTTTCTGCCCACAGACAGAATTGATCTGAAACTTTTGAGCTCTTAAGCTTTTTCACTCAGCTCGGCAAGATAAGCTCAAATGAGAATGCAGGACCTTTTCTCATCCCTCATAGGTATACTCAATAATTGCCTGATCGATCGAAAATTTCAGGGCGCATTGTCGGGTGGGGATTCGCTGTCATTGACGTAATCGGTCGTTGATAATCTTCGAGTAGGAAGTACAGACGGCATCGGGGGTGGTGACGGTGGATCCTAAATGGAAATTAATCAGTAGGACATTTTTGAAATTACTAAAAAAGTATTAGGTTATATTTACCTTGGGAGCTTCCAAATCTGTCTGAATTCGAAGACTCGGTAACGAATTTGGCAACGGTGGCGGCGCCGGTGGTTCACCATAGACTTCATGAAGTTCCTCGAGTCTGGTACTCAGAGCGGAACTTCTTTGGCTGGTAGCATTCATTTTTTTCATCAGCCAATCAGCTTGCTCTTCGAGCCGCTTCAATCTGGCTGCACGAGAAGCTAAAACTTCCTCGGGAGTGCGATTGGGTCTCGTAGCAGAAGAGGAGGCAGCTATTTCCGGTGATGAGGTCGATGGGTTTTCCATTTTTTCTACTTTAACGTTCTCGACTACTGTTACCTTAGCAGAATTGTCAGAAGGGTCTTTAGTCGTTGTTTCTTCGTATTTTGGTGTTAACACTGGAAATTCTTTGACAGTTTCCAAACTCGAGGTTGATTCGATAGATATATTGTCACCCTCTGTCACTTCCGGTTTGAATGTACGCTCCTCTTCCAATGACACAATCCCTTGGTCGGTCGCGTTCGAACCGAAAACTGTAGCAAAAAGGTTATTAGACGGGCCCATCACCAGAGGTTCACTGAACTGAACACTTTTCACGGGTTGAGATAACTTGGGGCTTGGAAAGGGTCCAATCGAGAAGACAGACAGCGTGGGTGTGGTATTGGAAGGCCTTGGATCATCTTCGAGGTTGACAGAATCTTTCTCACCCTCGAGATTGGCTGTGGTCACCGGGGCGAACCTCTCGATCACCGAGGACGATCTGGCAACCTCGATGAGGTTGCTGGTCGAAGGAGCCGCCGACTGTCCAATGATCTCTAGGCTGCTCCCTACTGGTTCGGTTATGGCATTGAAAACTTCAAGGTCCAGAGTCGATGTGCTTTCTGAAGGCGGCTGGGAGGATGACCTTTCTAGGTTAGACTCTTTTTGTTTAGATGACTTTTTTGATCCTAGCGTACTCAAGTCGAACTCTCCCATCCAGGATGTCCAGGGCTCGCTGTGAGGACTCCATTCGCGGGCACTTCTTTTCGAATTCCTTCTTTTTGGACTTACGTTCTTTGACTTATTGGAGGAACCTGATTCCCGGAAACTACAAGAACCTGATGGCATCGCGATGCTCTCCCTGGACGTGGATGAGGTACTACCGCCGGAAGTGCTGTCTATCTTTATCAGATTCTGGATGACGTTCGTCAGGGCACGATCCAGGGGATTCAGGGGTTCGCTGTCAGGGGTGCACTGGAATATTTTCAATCGGGTCAAGTTCAAGCTACTGAATTATTCCAGGATTTGTAGATATTTAATATTACTCTTACATCTGGTTCAGGGGTCGCGGGTCTTGGATCACTCGCATCGACTTCTATGATCTCAGACTCAACTTCAGCTTCTGTTTCTGGTGTCGGAGTTCGCTGTTCCAAAGTTATCGACGATCCAGTTTTGGATTCGGATAATTCAGTGTCCGTTGGTTGTTCGGATTCCGTGTCGGGGGTAGGAACCCTTGGACTTTCCTGAAGCAACGAAGGACTGGGATGAAGCAGATTTTTATAAATCATTTTTTACAATTTACTAACCTTCCTGGCTCTTCGTCGAGGACTGATTCTGACTCTTTCCTCGACAGCCTCGTCCTCCTCATCCGAGTCATCACCCCGTTCGTCGCTGAATCCACTTTCTCCACTATAAATAAAAAATACTTAAAATAGATGTCTAATAAAAGACGTGAAATGTGGAATTTCATTGAAATTCTAAAATAACCTGTTATTAAAAGAATCCTGTGCAGCCAGTGCCTTTCTGGCTGCAAATTCTCTTCTTAGGCTTCTCCATTCTATTTCAGTATTCGTATTCTTCTGCCTGGCAGATTCCCACTTTTCTCTACAATATTCCAATTCCTGCTTCAATTCCTGAAGCATCTTTCGCTTCTGCTGAAGCTCGTACCTCAGAATTTTCTCATGAGTATGAAGCTGCTGATGCTGCGCCTGCATTCGACCCACTATGTTCCACGTTTTACTCAATTCGTCCGAAACCATCGACAGTCTTTTCTCCTGTGAATAATAAAAAAAAAATTTAATAAGCAAACAATCACGAATCTCACAAAATTATTATCGATAAAATTCCTTCATCCACCTGTTCTCCTAATTTGCTTTCCAGATGAGTATTCAGCTGTTTCATCCTATTCATCTCCTTCTCCAAATGTTTCTTCTCGAGGATCAGCTCCTTCAAACGTATGTAAGTCTTACTAACTGAAATAACCAGTCTGGGTCCCGTGGGAGTATCCACAGATTTGTAACAGCTATCGGGGGCAGACGAGGACGAGGCTGAAACTGCAGGTGCGCCTACGGCATGGCAACTCAACAATTCCAGCAAAACACGCCACACCTATAAAGTGTTATCGGATTAGTCAAAATTTTGAATTTTAGTGAAATCGATGCTGATATCTTTTTTTTGGGACCCTGACTTTTGGTAAATTATGGGCGATATTCTCTTCCTGGGGATCCTCTTCTTTTTTCTCTATTTCGGATCCAGATGTCTGAGCTCTGCTTCGACCTTCGACCTGTTCCACTATGTCTAGAAGAAGTTTTGGCAGTGCTGCTGCTTCGGTACCTTCCTCTCGTGCCATATCGCTTATCAAATCGTGATTCTCCTAGTGTTTTGATATCGATTGATTAGAATTTCATTCTGAATACGCTAACTGTTGGAAACTAAAATGGATCCATTTACCTGCAGTAATCGAGTCAACCTGTCCAAATCCATATCGGCGGAGGACGCACTGAGCAGCATTTGTGTAAAAAGACTATTGATAACGGACATTTGATTCTGAAGGTCTCTGCAGTCCGCTTTGGTCAGACCAAGCTGGGATTCCAAATTTGAGATTTCTGTGTCTTGGATATCAATCTGAAATATATATATAAAATTCATAAGTAATGGTGATTCCATTTTATGGATATCAATTTTTTATTACTATTTTATATACCTTCTCTTCAGCCTTTTTCAAATCTTCTTCCAAGCCTTCGCTCTTCTTTCGAGCAATTTCAAATTTCTCTTTAACGTCAACCAATTCTTTAATGGCTGAATCTTTCAAAACGTTCAAAACTTTTAAACGCTCCTCGTACAGACTTTTCAAATTTCGAATATTATCTAATTGCTGGTCGTACTCGTACCTGACGTCATCCGAAATTTCTAAAAAGCTCCTATCCCCGAGTCTAGCCAAAATTTGAGCCAGAAGATCCTTCAGCTTGTTTATCTGTCTCTCCCTTTGCTTAAGAATTTCACGACTTTTACTATTAACTTCCTTTAACCTTGAAATCTGATGTTCGTGACCTTCGTGATTACATTCCAGCTGATACTGAAGGTCATCAATTTTTTCAGTTTGTAAACGAATGTTGTTTTTGAGCTCATCAGAAATCTAAAAAAAGAGTTTTATTAGTTTCAAAAATTACGTCACTCATGTGCAACCGTACAGAGTCTTCGTACTCTTACCTTCAAAGTATCTGCCAGTCTTTGAGCTTCCATTCTCCTCAAAGTCTCCTCGTGAGCTTCTTTCTCCATTTTCACTTCTTCCTTTAACCTTCGAACTTCCTCCGTACCCAGGTCTTCGACCTTCTCAGAGTCTTCGCTCCTTGACGTTGGTCCACCTTGAGCAGACTTCAGCAACTCCAAGACCTTGGAAGTCTCAGAATGTGCTTCCTTCTCAGCATCCAACTCGCGTTTGAGTCGCTCCATCTCGGATGAAACGGCCGCTATTGCTCGCTGTCTGGCTTCTCTCTTGAGCGTCAATTCCTTCTTGAACTCCTCCATGTTGCTGGCGCGATTGCTGGTCGCCTCTTCAGGTACCTCAGGTACCTCAGGCACTTCTTCGCTGGTCTCAACCGCTTCTACCACTGGCTCAAGGACCTGAACGTTCCCGTCAGGACTCAAGTCCTTTTTCTCAGCCTTAACTGCTTCCTTCAGTCTTTGGATTTCCTCGAGGGCATCCTCGAGGGCCTTTATTTGCTTCTTCTTATCGGAAACTTCCTCGGACAGCTGAGCTCGCAGCTTCGAACACTTCTGGCTCTCAATGCTTTTGATCTGCTCCTTCTCCAAGAGAGACTTTTGCAGATCCTGCTCTAAACTCGAGATCCTTGCTTTGGCAGTGTCCTTCTCCAGATGGAATGCATCAAGCTCCTTGAGTAAGCGCACTGTCTCTTCTTTTGCAAACTCGAAATCCTCCTGTAGTTTCTTGAATTCTTCCGTGCGCTCATTCAAGTTCAATTCGACCTTTTCGTATTGCGTTTTCGAAATCTAAATAAAAATATTCGTTAAAAAATAGTTTTTCAAAAAAAAAAAACAATCCTAATGAACTATTCGATACGTTACCTTATAATCTTCTCTGAGGTTCTCTATAGTCTCCTTCTGCAGCTCCAAGTCGTTCCTGAGTTTCTTATTGATTTCCTGAGTTTCGACCCGATCAGTCTTCAGCTTCTCAATCTCATTCAATAATCTAACTATTTCGTCTTTTTGCGACTTCTCCAGGATCTCTTCCAGGGATTTCCTCGACTCTTCAGCGTCCTCTTCCTCTCTCAACTTCGTATCCAGTCTGACCATTCGGTCCACAGCCATGTCATACTTCCGCTCCAGATCCTCATTCATAGTTTGAGATTCGTTTCTTCCCTTCACGTTATCCAGTTCTTCTTCCAAAATATGAATTCTATGTACGGCCTTTCGATACTCGTGATTCAAATCATCGCCAAAGTTATCGCTCGTATGTTTTGACCTTTCCGTTTGTAGCTGCTTCTCCAAATCATCGATCCTGGCCATTGCTTTTTCATAATCTGAGCTTGCAGCTTGTCTCTTCACCAAAAATTGAACCTCGACCGGTCCCGATGCCTCGACGCCATTTTCTCTACTGGAAGAATTTTTCAAACTTTCTAAATTTCTTACAAGATTTTCCAAATATTCAATTTTTTTTCGCATTTTTCTTTTTTCCTCGTCCTCCACTACTTCGTTCTTGGATACCAGCAAATCTTCCGCCACTTCGAGTCTGCGTCTCAATTCCATTTTCTCCTCGTCATCCTTATCCGATTCCTGAGCGCATTCCTTTATTTTCAAAATTTCCTCGTTTCTGGCGATCAGCAAGTTTTCCAATTTTTCCACCTGATCCCGCAAATTCCTTTCTTCCTCCCTCTGCAAGATTTCCTGATCTTTAAAGAAGCTTGATCTCTCCGCTATCAGAGCTTCCAATCTACCTATGTGAACTCTCATTTCTCGTCTATCCTTATCCTCGTCCTCTTCGAGTCTCATTTTCGAATCTTTCTCCACTAGATCGAAGCTTGCACCTTCCTTCCCGGACTCCCTCAGCCTTCTGAGCTCAACGTAAAGAGCTTCCAGGTG
Organism: Cephus spinipes; assembly: GCA_963971525.1. NCBI lineage: Eukaryota > Metazoa > Arthropoda > Insecta > Hymenoptera > Cephidae > Cephus > Cephus spinipes. Next base: position 883,748 of record OZ020575.1, read on the forward strand.
GGCCAAGGCCATGTTGTGAGCCGTGGACAGTTGCTGATTGGCCAGCGCCAGGTGTGAAATTGTTCTTGTAAGTTCCGTCACATCCTGATTAGTGGTCGTCGAAGGACCAGGTCCTCCGGCAGCCTGCCAACCTGTCATCTGAGCCGCGTAAGTTAACTTGAAGAAAAATAATGAAAAAAAGAATAATTTTTACTTTCCCCTATAAGCCTTTGTTTAAAATTATTTTCCAACAAGTCACCAACCAGCAAGAACGCTTCTTCGCAATAATTAAAACGTTCCTGCGAATCGCCAAAGTTTTATATTCAGGCGTCGTACGCGCACCTCTAACCTCAATGAGAATTAACAAAGAATAATTAACGGAACGTTAAACTCTTACGAAGATCTCTTTGTTCTCTTTGTTCCGCACTCCGCGATCTTCAACTGGGTACTGACGGCAAACGACGAAAGGCGAAGCTTTCTGAAGCGCCGCCAAACAACAGTTGGCAACACGTGATCGTGATCGAAGCATTTTCTTTCGAGCGTAGATGATTCTTTGCGAACATGTGACTCAGCGGATTCTCCGTAAAGTCCCAAAAGCAATTTTGGATAATTGCCAAAATGTCATCGCACCAAAATTCACTATACGTCTTTGAATTTTACGAAAAGACACGATGTACGTTCTCATCGCACTCAACGTACATAACTTTTCAACGTAATTTTCGAAGAAAATACAGATTTTCAACAAAATTAAATTCTGTTTTCAAAAATCAAAAAAAAATATAAATTTCAATGCACTAACCAAGGTTTCTTGTTGGGGCTGAAGGTTGGGTAAACTTGGCGCGGATGGTCTGTGGTGCCACCACTCTTCCCTCCTGAGAGTTGCGTAAGGACTGGGACCCTGATGGACATCGGAAGATTGACACGAGGTCAAACGGTGCTCGTAGATCTTTTTTGTAAGATTAATTGAAATTATAAAATTAATTATAAGGATACCTGCGACTGTGGTCCACCAAGATCAACGGTGCTGCTTCTGCTCGTTGACCTGTCCTGCGACTCGTCTACCGATGCTCCTGATATTCTTGTCGTTTGCTGACCGTTAGTAATAAATGGCGGCGGCAGTGGCGGCGGCTCTATACTTCTGACGTTAGTCGGTACCGTGGGTAGACTGCCTCCTGCGCCCATTCTAACGTCGTCGCGATGTCTTTGCCAGCCGATTTCCCCTTATCTCGGTCCGCACCGATTCCAGAGCCGACGGGGTGCAGTTTGCTAGTCTTGGTTGTGGCGCAGGAGTTCGAGGTCGCTAAATATTCGTAAAATCTGCGAAAAGATATCGAAGGGTCAACGTATCATTCCTTTATCGCCCAAAAGTAAACGCATTGCTCGAGTGTGTTATCGTCGGCACACGGAGTCAAGATACAGTCCGGTCGAAATCGACTCCAAGATGCGAAAGTCTAATGGACGAAAAGGAAGAATGAAAAATCAAAAATGGTTTCGGATTCCCTTTGAATTTTAAGTGATGATCCAAACATTGAAAATAGACACGTTCGTAAGGGGCCAACGGCTTTTATTTTTAGGGATCGAAAGACTCGGCTGCACGACACGTGCTCCATTTGCCTAGTTCATCGCGCTTTTAATTTCGTCGCACGTTGCAACTTCTTATTGTCCGTAAGACGTTTGTTAATCTTCTATTTATAGATCGTGACCAATGCTTAATGTCGTATTCGAAAATTTAATAAACACATTTTTGTATACTTCATTTTGAGTGTCGGTATAAGCTTATTTGAGGTATTTGGGAAATTTTCAAAATTTTTTCCACAAAAGATACAAACGTCGTGTCGCAGAGGCTTCTAGAATTTCTATAAATATCATTTGAATCGATTCAAAAACAACTGGTTAAAATTAACGCCGCAAATGAAAACAAAGATTTTCTACATCCCTGTGAAAATGATCGCGTGGTCCTCACGTGCTTTGCGCATCATTCGGGAAAAATGATGTTTGCCACAATGCACGGCATTAGCGTAAACATACCTCGGTACTACGGTTCAAATCAAAATAGTAATTTTTCAAAATTCTTTGATTCTATCGAACAAGTAATCAAAATTAAAAAACTCATTTTCATTCTTTCGTTAAAAAACATTATGCATGATTTTTGAAAATGAAAATCAGTGGTGCCACCTTTGACCCTTCCCCACCCCTACCCCTCCTTTTTTCACTTTCCTACAATAAAAACGACCTATAGCAACACTTGAAACTATCACAATTATCACACAATCTTCGTACCGATCTCAACGTCTTCACTGACTCGACACCGATGATCGATTCTATTTAAAAGTGCGCCGATCTATTGATTTAATCATTAAAATCGAATTGAAACTCACGCTGTTGTCGAAGTGCTGAGATCCACTCGTGTTCTGCAGCTAGAAACTCTACGGAGACACTTGCTGGCTGGAGGCCAACTTTCTGTTATAAGCCACCACTAAAAATATCACTTTGCTACCCAGAAGTCGAGGGGTTGAACCTCGTTAAAGGAGCAAAACACTTTCGATTCTTTAGTCCAGTCTTACGTGACAACTCAAAGAATTTTTGAGCCCCTCGTAATACTCTAAGTGTACGCTACTTTTTTTTTATCATTATTTTATAGACTCCCGATCACTTTTCGATATTTCATTGGAAGCAAGAACCGAGGAGTTCGTTTCTATCCATCGCTATTTTAAGCTCGCTTCACAATTCCAACGTCGTCTCGTGACTCCCCTGCGAAATTAAGCCTAAGATTTGTTGCTGGAGGAAGTGAGAATTGGTATCTCTTAAAAACTTCGTAAATTATCGTCACAACGAACATAATATTTTTAACTGGCATTAGTAGCTAAAAGTCATTTAGAGTCTTTGACATCATGAGAAATCTTCTATTACCTGAGAGTTCATCGACCTCCACGTTTATATCTAACAAAATTATTGGAATCGCCGATGATCAGGGATTTTAGCCAAAATCAATTGGCAAATATCCCATCGTCAAATTGCCAAATTTCCTGCTTGGTTCTTTAATTATATTTTCAGATCGATGAATTCTTGTGTCTCGTGTACCTGCCGAGTTTCAATTTCTATTTGACCTCTTGTCTCGAAAACGGCGCTCGGAACACAAAGGTAAAGTAGCAGAGAGTAAAGTCGAAGAATCGGGCGCAATGAACGCACCTAAAGTAACGTAACCCGTACACAGACGTAGAGCCTAAGCATAGCGCCGCTTGAAATGTATTTTTAGTCCGTTTCTTCAAGAGTTTCGAGGAAAGCACTGCGTTCCAATCGACTTTGAGTCTCAGTTTAGATTTCGAATTACATTGTCGAAGAATTCATCAAGTTTTTTTTATTGTGAATTCCTGCCTTAGCTTTGGCTATCGTTAATTTTTCATATTATAATCAAAAATGATTCGTCTTTTAAATATCTTATATCAAATGGAATTTCCAAAAATATCTTTGCAGACAAGATGACAAAGAAAATTTCTTGTCACGAATTATTATTACTCGCAATCTCGTGTATTCGTGGAATTGTTTTGTCGCGTAGGAGTTGCATGAAATTTTCAAAATTGGCTTACATTCAGACATTTGCTCGATTTGTCTGCTTTAACGTATTCCGTAGTTAGTGAGAAATTCCACGTGTCAAAGTACACGTGTACTCTTTGACAAATATTTTGAAACGGAAGGCAGGATGTTATTGCGAAATTGTTTATTGGTCTTTGCGAAAAAGCAGAAACGTTGCGATGATAATGCAGCACCCTTAGATTAAGCTGATTCTTTTCGCTATCACTAAATCGACTCATCGTGTTATCTCAAATTCTCAGTATCTGAAAATGGATGAAATTTGTGATAAAAAATATAAAATTCGTTATTTTATTATTCACAAACCGATTACCTTATAATGGCAAATTTCATATTACCATCCCGAAGCACAATAGCTGATGGTTTTACCAAAGTATCAACTCTGGGCAAAATTTCTAACGAGTCTTCATTCTCTCTCTGATTTTCAGTCAGACTTTGAACAGCACGAATTAAAAATTGCTCTTCTCTCACTACGTCCCTTTGATCGTGCTCAATGCAAGCAGCGGATGCTGGAAAAAAAACTAAATTTTTTCTTAAGTTCACAAATCTTCACCCGATCACTCGTACGTCTGATATCTTCCTGATGACAATGTTCTGGATTATGAGACAAATTTGACCTTGATTCCTTTGATTCCCTCTCTTTCGAATTCTCGTCATTTTTTTCCAAGGAAATTTTATCTTCGATTGGCTGAATATCGTCTTCTTCATTATTTTTGTCTTCTGATATTCTTTCAGGTAATTCAAGTCCCTTGTTCATCTCCGTATACTTGTCACAGGTCATTCTACAAATATCGCGAGCATTAAATCAAGAAAAAAACCAAATCCAATGTGAAGTATACTTTGCAGTCTGCGTCCTGATGTCGGCAGTGGTCTGGGATTTTTCATCAACACATTCCCCATGTTGAACAAACTTTTCAATTCCAGAATTTAAAATCTGCGGAGACTGTTCCTCGATATGCAAAGAATCAATAATTAAATCCTTGCGATTCTCATCGGTAATAGTATTCCCGTTACTTTGCTCCTGTCCTTCAACGACTCCCGATTCATTTCTTAAATTAATGTCCGCTTCTGGATTTTCACTGAGATTCCGAGTATTCACTCGCTTCAGTATAATCTGATGAAACGTAAAATTCAGTGAAGCTGCATGAGTATTACAAATGAATATTTGTTATAATTTTTCAAAATCCAAAAAAAGCGAACCTCCTTTCCCTGAGCATCCATAATCTTCACGATTCCCTTGAGTGCCAAAGATTTCAACATTTCCGTGACGAAGGACTCGTATGCTCTCAATCGATTGGTAAGATTGGCACGTGCCATTCGCGCATGTTTCACAGAACCTTCAGCCAATTCCAAATCTCTTTCTAACCTGGCCACACGAGCAACCAGCGAGTTGTGAGACACCAAAGACCGAGCCTACAAATTAATAGAGACAATTTCAAAAAATCAAGAATAATTATAGGTCAATAATAATTGTCAAAGAGGAAACGTACCCGACCCAGGGCCAATTTGGAATGATCCATTGGTTTCTCACAATTTTGACAAATCCTACGAGGCCCAATACGACTGTCCATTCCCATCTTGATCCCATTGGTCCTTGATCGAAGACAAGACACGGCTCCAGTACTGTGCGACGACAAAGTCCCGTTCAAATTCACTGACGATTCCTGCTGATACGACTTGGTCATGGAATCATCAGACATTATCTGAGCAGGAGGATATCCGGCGAGTCTCATATATTTCTAAATAAATAAATGGAAATTAAAAATAACCAGGAGCGTCGTTATATTGATAAGACCCAAGTAGCCATACCTCCCACTTTTGATTAGAGTGATTGTTTCCAAATTGATGACTATCCGGTGACAGTGTGAATCTGAAATAAGAACTTGTTCCCAGAATTTGAATTTGTTTGCTCACGTAAACGAACTGGTAATCCACGTTCGGGGATGCCTGTAATATTTATTTATTATAATGATAATCCTTATATACTTTTGAATATATTAACCTCTTGATGAAACGTGTGAAGAAATAAAATACTCCGATTTGGCAGCGAAGCTTCTCTCGGTGCTACCAAAGCATATTCGAAGGTTAGATACTGCTGAAGGTTCGTCCAGCCTCTTGGAAAAATTCCAATCCAATCCTTAGTCGAAGTTTGAGCCTAAAAGAAGCCATTCATGGTTTACGTATTGATTTATCCAAATTTTGCCGTTCTAACAGAATTACATTCTCATGCAGAACATAGTTCAGTACGATGTCATCGTTGATAGTGTATTTCTTGAGGACGTTCATAAAGGTTAAATCGTTCTTGTGACGATGATAACATCCTGTCACTGACGTGCAACAATGCATCCTCGTCCCTCACCAATTGTCAAGGAAATTTAAAATGTAATTTTACTTTATGCTTTCATAAACGTACCCGACGTACCCTCAATCGCGATGCGTGCAGACACGGCCATTCCGCCATTTCGAAAAACAGACGAGCAGTAAGTGCAAGTTCATTATTATTCTGTGAGATCAGCGGATTGGCAGATGCATTCAGACGGCACTAGGAATTGTGTGACTGAGTGCGACGACGATTTTTATTCTTAATTTTACTTGCTTACTAGAGCGACACGCGCGCGATTGGAGGTCCGTTTGCGCTGCAGCGGTTTCAATACTTTATTATCCCACTGTACAATTATACTACAAAATTACATAATCATGATCTAGTCGACAACTAATTTATCCATCAAACTTCAAATGTACTATATTCCAAATTTCATACGCTAACTTTGACACTTCGCGATCAATACTCTAAAATTATCAAAATAAAGTTCCAAAAGGTTATCCTTTCGTCGTCAAGCACAAATAACATATACCGATATTATTCAAAGGATCATTTAATTACTTTATAAAATCGAAAATTACCTAGAAATCCAGGGAAAGTCCGAGCAGAAATTCCATCAAAAGTGCCCAATGCACTACCGTGGCCTTATTTTGCATTAATGTCTATCCTTATCAAGAGAGCTAAGTATTAAAAAATCCGTATGTTTCAATTATTTTTGTTTTCAATTTCTATTCTATAACACGCTGAACTGGTAATACCTTTTTACGACTCGTCCAATGCTGCATAAGCGAGTCCTCGAAGCTTACAGTGTCTTGCATTTGACAGCATACCGCTGGCGCAACAGACCAAGCACAGTTGATCCGGGTTAACGAAGTAGTAGCTAGTTCAACTTACAGATGGCAGTGTTCTCGATGATACGTCAGTATTTCAAATTACCAATCGAAAACGGTATTAGACTTACGCGGCATCCAATACAGGGGAATGTCTAGTTAACTTCAGTCAAAAACAAAGGTGTACTGAAATGTAACGTTAGTAGGTAAAAGCGGAATTTTATCCCATCGAAAATACCTGTAGGTAAATGCTTTTAAAATAAGATGAGTAAAATAGTGGCAATAAAAAAAATTGAATAAAAAAGGCGAAAAGGTATTTCCAATTAAAACACAACTATCATTAATCGGGAAAAAATATTTTGTATATTTCGTTAGATCGGACAGGCAATCTTGAGTGTCTTCGGTGAAACTGTCGAAAGCGTGGGTAAACCGGTTGTTCGCAAAACGCAAAAGAGAATTTTAAAAAATCCATTTTTGTTGTCGATAAAACTCGTCACTAAGTCCTGAAGAAAGGAATTCCGATCTGCCTTTATTCCACGAAACGGACGAGATAAGGTTCTTGACCGTACTCAAATAATTACAGAGAATTCGAGCGTAAAAGTACCAACTCACAATACAACACCGCATGGTACACAGTGCATGAAGATTCGAACGAAATTATTTATAAAATTCTCCATCTCGTGAGTAATTTCCTATTACCCCTTGCAACTGCCACCGTATCAAATGATTCGTATGCAACGAAATCGAACGACATACAATTCGATTAATTATGTTGGTCATAAAAACACGAAGAAAATATGAAGGAAGGAATTCTTTATTAGTGTTCGATAAAGAGCGGTAGAAGTAACAGAGGCTAGTAGAACTCAAGACGACTGATATTGGCGCATGTTCCTCGCTGGCGACTGGTGGCGACCGCAAGAACTATCGACACAGGCAGTGACGGCACACCGAACGAGGGACCAGTCCAGTGTAGACCAGTCAGTTTCTTGTCATGAGCGTAACGGAGTGTGATATCGTGTGAGGAGCGTTGAGAGAGAGAGAGAGAGAGAGAGAGAGAGAGAGAGAGAGAGAGAGAGAGTGTGAGAGAGAGGGGGAGGAAGCGTGTGTGAGAGTGAAATAGAGAGGGAGAAAGGAAGAGAGAAAGAGAAAGAGAGACCGTGTTTCCATTTGACGTTAGACACATTGTCAGTCAAAGAAGTGTGTGGTGCGCCATTGGTGAAGAATCCTCGCCGTCATCACAACGGAAGACAGAGAATAAACGAGACTGCACCGTCCTGATCCGTGACGAAGTTAAAATCGAGGTGAGAGCAGCAAATCCAAAAGCATCTAGTGCGGTACTTGTTCAACTTCGTATGTAGCTAGAATGTCATTGGTGCTATGGAGAAAGAAGAAAAAAGAAGATAGTCGAGAATTGCACCGATTCGAAGGACATTAGACGATTTAACCATAGTGACGTCTCTATTGAGGGTCAGACAAGATCAGGAGGTCCTCGTGCGCGACCTTGATCGTTGAGCCGTGTTGCCTCGTTGCTCCGTTGCTCCGTTGCCTCCTCTCTCTTCGCGCGTCAATAACTTGCCTCCGAATTTCTCCATCGCAGCTCTTTTCTTAGCTTCTTAGACGTTTTTCTTTTCTCCTGGCTCGATCTTCTATCTTTCTTAAAGATCTCTATTGTTTGCTCGATCGAGCCATTCTTATCTACCTCGTCTCTCTTCGTTGCACTTTGTTCTACTAATTACGAAATACGTATAGAGGCATACGAGCCTATTGGATGAAATGTCTATACGCGACTTGTTTCCTTTGTCTATCGAAGTCTAGACTTTTGTCGTTGCATCTTGGCGGCCTGAGGTCATCGTAACCTAGTTCTATTTATCACGGATTCTCTAGCGTTTCTATAGATGCAGAAAAATGTCTCTACTCGCGCAGTCGTACGGCTTTAAATGGGACAGTCAGTCTCCACTCGGTTAAAGAGAACAACACTCTCAATTGATAGCTACAAACTCGCAGGAGGAAAACGCTGCGAATTATTTCTGTTTATCCAAGTCGTCCAAATGACACCAAATGGCAATTTGCATAAGCCGTTGCGAAGGTGCATTCGCATTTGTAAACTCCGATTTAGATAACGGAATAGCCACAGCAAGTAGACTGTTTGAATATCCTGATAAAGACTTTTAGATTTAGGATCGGCTGACTAATATTATTTTTTTTAAGCGAGCTGCAAAACTCAAACGCCATTTATCCTTTGTTGGCACTTTTATAGATAAAACCGCGAAATCGGTATCCTTAAGCCGAACACTTGGCTTGTTGAGTTGTCACAGTACTCGCGGAATCAAGAGAGTACCGAAGAGAGATCTAAGAGGCTTAAAATTGTCTCGATTGCACGCTCCAGCTTTTTTTTCGTGTTTGCCTATCAAATACAGATTTTTTTTCTTATTTGCCAAAGACTACACACAAAAGTCTGCTGATAATCAGCCGCTGTAAAATATTGAAACTTTCTTGAATTAACAGCAACCTTCTTGCAGTTTTATTCTCTGGACTTTTTCCCTGCTTCTACTTGACCGATTTTCTCCTTGCTCGATATGATGCTCCTGCTCGAAAGGTTCCGATATCGATTTCACCTACTCTGTTTGGACTTTGATAATCCCTCTCCTCTCGTTTCCTAGACTCTCCTAATAAAGCCAATATAGTAGCTACGTGACGATTCGCCCAGAGTCGAAACGACCCTTTGCGTTATCGTGCACGCGAATGTACATTTTACCTGGGAGAAGAAACAAGAATAGCAAAAGAAAAGACGTCTCGTCCAGGCCTGGCCAGGCGCAATTTTCTCTTAACGAAGTAGTTAATCTAAGAAGCAAAGGACCCTATACACGTACCGGGTGTCTTTTAAGCGCACGAGAATGTTTCGATAGCGTCGATCTTCGTCCACGTGTCCCAGTCCCTTTACACGCCTATCCCATGATCTGCCAAAATACATACAACGAATAATTTCGTTCGATTTCATCGCACGATTAAAGAATCTGTATATCCCCAGATTTGCCGCCTCGTCTTTTCCATCGTCTCACGGCGGATGCTACGTACATACGTACTTCACCTACACGCTCCGCTATGACGCGCAGTCAACAAATGTACGACGTCATTTTCCTCGAAGACTCCGACTCGAGCGTTGCTTCCAAAACAAGGAGTAGCCGGTCGACCGTGTTGAATGCCGAAGCATTGACTGTCGCTCGGCTCAAGGATTATCCTGAAACCGGAAGCGATTTCGAGGCTACTGGATCGCAAAAAATCTTCAAGATTTTACACCAGACCAACTTGCTACATTTACTGCTCCTAAAATTTGTCCTCGTGTTATAACGTTACTCGGCGCTTTATCGAGTGATCTATCCAAACATTTAGGCCACATGTGCTTCAGTTTGCTGAAGCCTTAATTATGTCGTATATCTCTTATGATTATTTCCTTTCGTGGTTTCTCCTATTGGCTCGTGTCGTATTTCTACAGATTACACCTTTTCCTGCGCCGCTTTCTGTCTCTGGTTTGCCTGAACAGTCCCTTGTTTATCACTAGCTTCTTCCTACCTTCCAGGTGTGCGTAGTCGGTGGACCGATCGCCGTTGACCCCAAAAACGGCGCGAGGAAGATTTAATATCAGCCTCGGTGATCCTTCGGGGAAATGTCAGTATCGGAGCCTGACGGGAGTAACACGCAAGACAGAAACGTCGGAAAAGCGGAAAGCGGTGTCGAGTTGACTCGAGCAGCATACATGGCTGGGCAAACGCGGCTTCTCGAATAATTTATAAGCATCGATCGGCCAACCCCCTCGATACCGGAGCGATCTTGACATTAGAACAATTCTTGGCACGATTTCACGCGTGACCCACCAATACGAGTTCGTCCCGTTACGTTTGTCACGTGCAATAAAAACAGCCTGTCAGTTCAAATATACATATGTACATTGTACATCTGCAGTTAATCTAATGGAGCGTTAAATAAAATATATCGGTCTGCCCGAGTAAACCCAAGTATCTCCACGTGTGAAATTAGCTCTTTGACTTTCGTCTTACCCAATTGCACGGTGCGCTAGGGTCAGACGCCAAAGGCTTTTCCTGACACTTTTTCTGCTTCTTTCTCCTATTTCCTGTAGCTTAACAGTCTCGTTCGACGCTTAGCTCGGGAAACGCTTAGACGCGGCCACGAGACTAGAATCTTCGCAATAGCAGCTTTGCGAAAAGTCGTTATCAGGCTCTAACCGAAGTGCGATTAGAAAGATCGTTGTCGCTAACCGGATCCCCGCGTATCTACAAGATAAGCGACTCGCCCATACGCGACGTCCGTGTGGCGCATTGGGTACAGTGCGTTGGGAAAATATGCGCCGCAAGCAAACGCAGCTAATCGGGAGGTCAGCTCGAGTCGTTCGAACGAATCGCACCGTTTCCACATTCCACCGAGAAATTAAATGCATAACCTCCGTTAATGAGGGTTCGTCGCTTCGCGCTAATTACCCTTTCGTCAACACTGCCAATTATGCACTCTCTGGGCGACCTCACGTAATCAGGTCAGTTCTGCGTTTTTCCAGCGCTATACCGTTTTATGGTATAATACGTGGTGTGACGTAACGCGTATGACGACATTTCCTTCACCCCTCGTGCACGTCGCAGAGAGGGCGTCGCGACGTCTCGACGTCCCCAGACGCAGGATTCACGCGTCGCTGCGTCCTCCGTCGGTCACGAGGACGTCGTCGCTCCTTTCCTTGTGGCTGACGACCTCCTCCCTCTGATATCGAGCAATTACGCTGACCTCTCGACAAGGTCGACATTCTTATCAGGTCGATGGATTTTCGAACGCTGGAAAAAAATTCCTTCCGAAGACCCACTGCGTCCCTCGCAAGGAGTTACGCAAGCGTCGCGTGCGATGGCTTCTCTAAATGCATTTGTTTAGTAGGTTAGACCGATGCACCGAATGGGATTCGGTTCGGCACCTGGATGGGAGTTCACGTGGTGCATTTCGTGGGTTCTACGTGCACCATCGTTGCCTCGTCTTTAACCTGCTGGTTATTTTCTTTTCTTGTCTCTCTCTTTCTCCTCTCTCGTAATTCGTCACTCGAGCCTTGACGCATCTCGCGCTGTACTCGGACCGTATAGCCTGTTGACGAGAGGTACTTCAAAAGTCTTAATTAAAATTAAAACGAAGCTCCGTTTTCATGAGGCGACTGGGATCTTTTATTTTCTTCCGTTTCGTTCTGTTGTTGCTTATCGATTCGCAACTTCCTTGGATTTCATTGACTTTCGGTAGTCACTTTTCTCCATACTCTAGCCGAGTTATCTTGAGGCGCTGTGCTATTTGTGTCAATTTAAAAAATTTGAAGTTCGCAACTATTTCATACGTTCAGTTGCAAAAATTAAATTTTTCTCGCGGATATATGAGTTCTTTGAGCAGGGATTTATTTTTTACTGTTTTTAGAAAATTTAATTTTTTTTACAAGTCCTGGACGTGCTTCGTTAAGGCAGCAATGGCCAATTTATTACTTAAGATTGTAGGAGAGTCAGTCGATCGCAGCGCCCTCGCAAAATTAGCCAGGATAATCGTGCGTTAGTTAGTGAAAGCAGCGGTTGGCCTGGTTGGTACGGAGTCTGGCGGGGCTGGGGTGGAGGGCGGTGCACTTAAATTTAGCAAAGTCTACGGGAAATTGATTAAACAATCACCGCTCCAGGTCGACATCGCGTATCTCGCTCGTATCGAAGCATAAATAGGATGTAGCAGAGGGAACTGCATGATACCAATATCTATCACGCTACAAATATATATATATATAAACAACCAGAAAGTAGTTTAAAGTTATCGTCAGATTGAAAAAACTCTACAGAATCAAATCATTTTACGTCGTTTATGCTCTTTATGTTCCAGCGACCCCATTCGCTGTAGCAGGCGCACCCTCGAAATTCGTCATTTCCTCTCTTGAGGTCGGTCCCATGTGTAGAAAAGAAAAAGGCAGAAGAAAGAAAGTTCTCCGTCTCTCGTTTTCCCTCAGCATCTATTAGCGAAACTATTTTTCAAAGGATATTCCGTCTTTAGCGAATTCGAAATTTATTCCAGTCCGACCCAACTGGACCTGACCTCCTGATACTCAGGCTGATCCATCACGTGTACCGGAAGCCGCTCCTCCAGGAAGAAGCGTCAACCGGTAAGCCCGTGGGATTGATTAGAGCCGAGCATCCTAGAGAAAAGGACTTGGTCTTCTGAATCCTGATGTACCGATTGCGTGACGTCTCCCTCGACGTACCGACGTCCCGGCGTCGCGATGCCGCATGGCCCCTCCCACCGCCCTGACGTCAGAATAAAGACTAATCGAACTCAATTGGAATATTGAAGATTCTCCAACTTCTAGGTTTACGTGTATCCTATGAAAGTAAATCCAACGGCTTGGCCAACTTTTAAGAGCGCAGTCACTTTCGTCCGGCGTCCCGGTGCTGCTGTCAGGTCACGTAGAGTTCTCCACCCTCGTCAGTCTGCCTAACTTGGGACGTGATCACTGGGTGGGTTTGATCACTGACCTAAAGACGCCACAACTGGGCAACGGAAATCACGAGGCGGGCAAAACTCGATGCCGATTTTCTACCAGTCACAACCATCAGCCTCGCTGCTCCTTGGTGGATCGTAGATTTGGAATTGACGATTAGAGTCTTTTTCTCAGGCTTTCAACATTTTCTCTACGTATCCACGTTCTGCACTTTATACGAAAGATTTATGAATTTTCATAATGCCCCGGTATAGGAACTGCGATTAGATTGATCGTCGAATATTTCAACGATATCTAAGCAGATTGAATTGACGTAAAGGAAGATCAGGAAGATCAGGAAGCTGCTCCTATTGCCTTCGAGTTGCGTGGAAATCAATGATCTCGCGATTAGCCTTGAAACTCTCTTAGAGTGTTTCCGCCATCGAGCGTCTGTCGATACTTCTTCGAACGTCTCCTCTCCTCTTCTTTCTTTCTATTTGGCCTTTCTGCGGCACAAGAGCGAGAGAGAGAGAACGAAAGGCATGGAGCAGGACGGAGGCGGAAAAAGGTCGCGAGAAAGTTCAAGCCTCATCGATTTTAAAAGTCGAACAGAAATAGTACGAATAAGAAATTACGTGGAGAAGCGGAGGAGCGTCGGTAGCGTCGCTGTAGCGTTGGCGTCGACGCTCAAAGAAGAAAAGCGAAGAAAAAGCGTCGTTCCTATCTAACGAATCCAGCACTTTGCCTAAAAAGGATGAATTTCACTTGGATATTCTGAGCTCTCAGGAAACATCAATTCCTTCTCAGTCCTTGGAAGCGTCGCGACGCGCCATCCAGTCTCGGGTTGCGATTTCAGTAGCGTCCGACAGCTGGCCTCTTATACGGTATCCGCAGATCCGCATTGTCTAGTACATTTTAATTTCCCTCGTACTAAAGTACCGCTCAATTGTAGGAAAACCTAGTAGCGGCCAAAATTTTCAAAAATTCAGATCTCACATTTTCCCCTATTACTACCGATCGAAGACGCACTCGAACTATTAATTTGCCGACGCCAGGCGACGTTTACGGAATTTGATAAATTTGTCTCGAGTCGAATCAATACTTGATCAGCTGCGACCTCGATGGAAGTACTAAAATTCCAATATCCGATCGTGTCCCTCCATTTCTTCTTTCTTGCATTTTCAGTTCACCCTTCACCTCGTGTCGTCGGGTTCTCTTGATGCATACAGTGGATATTTTTCTGTGGCAGTCCCATTGCCAATCTATAACATGCGAAGCTATGGACTAATAACAGTGTATTTGTACAATTGCAGTATCGCATGTTGCACCGTGCACTGGATAAATAAAATCACGGAACACGTACGAGTAAACTGTATCTTAGAATATTGGGACACAACTGGCAGTGGTCGCATCGGACTCTGATGATTAATTCAAATGAATACTTTTAAATGTTTTTTTATTTAGTTTTTTTAACAATTAGCACACTCTACGTGCGTACAGCAATAACACTTGGTCGGCTACTTTTTTCTGTAACTTTACATTTTATTTTCGCGTACAATTAGATCAGGAATAGAAATACTGTTAGGACCCTTAACACGCGGGCAGGTCAGCCACGACTGGCTGACCCAGTTCTATATTCTGATGCACCTGTTATGCATTCTCCGACGGATTCCAGAAACGTGCGCTAGGTCAGGGTCGTTTAACTGTGTAAGGTTGGAGACGACTTATACTTCGACATTCCTTTATTATCTATTAATCGTGCTACAAATAATTCAAAACCAACTTGAGGACATCGTAGATATTTTGGTTCAAGCTGTTGTTACGTGCCTGATTATCTCAGGAAATAATTTCTTATACTTGTTATATTCGGAATTATCTCTAATGATGGAATTACACAATCCCGTATCAATAATTGACGTAATTACATATTCCTTGATAACTCATTTTATAATTGTATTGAGGAGACAAGACTTTAAGTACTATGTGTTATCTCTTTCTAGTCGACACAGCCATTTTTCTTTACACACTTTAATACGGTAGTCTGCTAAACATGGCGTCAGCACATTTTTCTCCAGCGGAGCATTGATTTCGCGAATTTCTGGCTTGTTGAGTGGACTCTTCGAAGAAGGTGAGAATCTCAGGATCCTTGAGAACTCTTTATATATTCCTAGAGCCTCCAGAATCTTCGACATGGCTCTTGGACACCGACCCACTAATAATTTGAGGTCATTGATCCCACTTTACCTCCGGCTGGAAGGAGGTTCAACCTCTTGTAGTGGTTGGCTTCCTGAAGGGGTTGCGAGGAACGGGTGATTCAAGCTAGCCCAGACGGCGCCAAATTCCGTCTCCATGAACGCGACCAGCTAACCTACATAGTGGCACAGATATGCAGCTTATACTTGAGGAAGGTTGTTGCAATTTAGCTCAACTTTGTTGTACTTTCCGATCGCTTTGATTGGTGACGCCCTTTACTTGTTATCTCACCTCGGTGCCTTTGTTCTTATAGATGTTTATCTTTGTTAACAATGGAACACAGAAAAGGTCTCCAGAATATTAATGTTCGCATCATCTATATCTTTCGACAGATTTTCAAGCCATACGATAAATGTATAAGATAGTCCCTTGTCAACACGACAGCACGCCTGTCGTGCTGCCGTTGGTATCGGATATGCAAAAATTGAACAATCCGCTATGGCTATAGGAGGTGGTCATTCGTGACATTTCTAAAAAGTGTTAAAAAGATTGATGTACCTGTAAGAGAAACACTATCGCATAGCAGAAATCTTATGATACGTATAGAGTGAACTTGAACTTGGCTTGGCAGGTTCTGAAAGACGAATTTCGTGATGGCGATTTAAAAATCGCTTTCGAGCTTTATTGATTTTTTTACCCCCTACCCTTAAGAGCTTTGGCGGGGAATGGACTGTCGCGCCGCCTCTGCGGATCAACAGCTGTTCCTGCTGTGCTGCGTGACAGGACTGTGTGAGGTTAGGATTCACTTGCAAGGGTGCCGAAGACTTGACGTTTTACAATGTCAAGGAACAACTATTTTAAGTCTACTTCTATACTTTAGTGATCATTATAGATTGAGGTATGTCAACCTAAAAGGTACCATGTCTTTGTCGCTCATTCAAGACTTTATCACAGAGAAATTTCTTTGTATGGTAACAAAGGAGTATCATTTTCATGTATATTCTTGTTTTTATTTCTAGAGCTGAATGAGGCTCATGGAACCACTGGGTGTGGCCCCAGAGGTCGTTGAGCTGGGAGCTTTAAGACGATGGGCAGATCTTCACATTCAGCATCGATTTACAGACTACTCGAATGTCCTTGGAGAACCAGCTCATCATGCGACAAGTCCTTTTCCTTGTCAACCATCCCTGAACGTCAAAATTGCACTATGGTATACTTTATATTATAACTATCAAATCAGAATCAATTAACAGTATATTGAAAATAATCTTTCTTTTTCAGGACAGGAAACATTTCTGTTCTTCAAGTGGACGCGATAGTAAATTCCACCAATGAAACAATGGATGATAATAGTCCCACGTGCCAAAGAATATTTGCACAAGCTGGTTCAGCTCTGAAGATGGAAATTTACAATGAAATTAAAGGTGTGTAGGACCGTCATTTAAAATTACATCCAAAAGTATTTTCTAATCGGTTCTATAATATTCTTCTATCATTTTATGTAGCTTGTCTCGTCCATTTAAAACTACTCAACACCGATATCTTTCTAGAAGTATGACATTTCTTATCCATCAATTAATACAGAAAAGTTTACGTAATGCACTGTGCACAGCACTCACATCCATTTTGCATCCCATACCTGAAAGCATAATAGTGAGCATCAAGGAAACCAAGCCTTCCAATATTGAATAGGCATTTCGACATACGTAAATAGCATTGTACAGTCAGTCACGTATATTTTTTTGCATCGTTTCTCTTCAGTTCAAAAAAATTTGTCACTATATAGTGTAAATCATACTCAGCCTGAGAAAAGTACAGGGAAAATACGGGTAAAAACCAGAGAGAACAACAAGCATCTGTCCAGTTCTAAGTATTGAAATTATCCGACTCAGGTGAATTCCCAGTCGTTCACATTACACGTAAACCCACAAAGCCCAAGAGAAAATCTGACCAATACACATTCATCACGCACGTAATTCAATAGGCCTCGGGGCATACTAAACGACCTGTGACATCCTCACTGCCGTATGACGCACCTAATTCGTCAGTCTTCCTTCTGTCGTTGAGCGAAGAAGCCGAAACTTAAAGAAGAGCAAGAGGAACATCTCAGTGTGTGCTAGCATTGTTTCTAGATCAATGATATTCAGTAATAAGTTATAATATTGTGGTAAATAATAATAGGATCCTAGTGACGTAATACTACTGTGACGTAGTCCACATAGTTGGACCTATACGCGTTATCCATACAAGGAAAACCTGTTTTTCCACAATGATGTTATATTGGGTATATTTGTTTTCAGAGTGCAAAACTGGTGAAGTCAGGGTGACGCAGGGGCACGATTTACCAGCACGATACATCATCCATACTGTTGGGCCAATTTACAATACCAAGTATCAGACTGCTGCTCAAAATACGTTACACTGTTGTTACAGGTAGGTTTGACTTATCGACCGAGAAACCAAGGGAAACTCTTGTCTTTCGGGTATTTTTTTCTTGGAAAAATGATTATCAATTAAATGTTCAAGTAGAGACATATTCAATAAAGATTTCTCAAATGGTTTATATACTAAGAATATTATAATTATTATATTACGACATTGATAGTCTATGTCGTAAACTTTATTTTATTTTCGACAAAATCACTTGGTTGTATACATGTATATCTGATCCGACAGTAAATTAAGATTATTTTTCATCGAATAAAATGATACCTAACTTTTTTTTTCTTCCAGAAACGTATTACACAAGGCTAGGGAGCTTGGGTTACGTAGTATCGCCTTGCCAGTGATCAATTCCATTCGAAGAAATTATCCACCGGATGCAGGGGCGCACATAGCTCTGAGTATGTATAATAATAAGTTGTTGTTATGTACCTTCTGTCGTACATGACTAAGTTTTGAATTGCTCGTTGAACAGGAACGGTGAGAAGATTTTTGGAACAATATAGTGATTCAGTATCTTGCGTCGTCTTCGTCCTTGAGTCCTGTGATCTGGGAATCTACGAAGTTCTTCTACCGCTATACTTTCCTAGGACTTTGGCGGAACAGGACAACGCCTGTTGGCAGCTGCCAAGTGATATTGGAGGAATGGACGGCGAACCATTACTTCCGGATAGACAAATCAGAATCATTGACAATCCTCAACACGCCTTACATGGTAATCAAAATATTCACATGCAATCGGAAAAGATGCTATGATCTCAAAAAAAACATATTAGTCAGCCTTCTTAATTAAAGCAAGTGGCTGAATTGCTTGTGAATCACTATCTTTATCGCCAGTAATCTCTTATACCGATGAACTGATAACATATCAATTTTATATAACAAATGTCGAACACTGGCATTAGTCAGTCTTCTTATAACAGTGAATATTCGCGTTACACGAATTCTCACACAAAAGTGATATATTGTACAATATTCGAAATGTCTTGTGATACTGCGGCAAGTTCTAGTTCTGTTCTTCCAAGCGAACGTCCTCATCTGACAGTCGAAATGTCGAAAAATACTATTTCAAAAGGTATCAGAGACAAAGGTTCCTTTTCACTGGCGTAACAAATTCAAAGAATCGTTATTAGCGTAGTTAGCATAACTCGTATAACAAAGAGCAGAAAAAGACGTAATTTTGTTTTCAGGCGATGAAACTGTCGAGCTTTCCTCGCAACTGGAGACTTCAGTGAGTCTTGGTGAACATGCGTTTACGCAAATGCAAGGGGATTTGGATCGGCAACGTCTTCTTGGCGAAAGACCACTGACCGATCCTTTGGCGGACATAATGTTAAAACAGATGCAGCAAAAGGAGAGGTGAGTCTCGTTACCGAGAACCAATTTCTAAGGTCGGGAACTAATGCGTAAATACCACGCACTACTAAAAGTGACCCAGCGATTCATTGGTCATTATTTACAAATAGCTGCATAACTGTGCCGCAAATTCCTGAGTCGCTCAATCACATGGAATATTTTGGGCGTGCTTTCGTGTACTCGATGCTATTTTCATCGCAGTCAGCCCCTACGTATTTGAACGTATCGAGCAGTTGACTCGCTTGACAAGATCCGTTCATAGAAATGCCCAAATTTCAGAAATGAATAACGGCTTTATTTTTGGGAACGACCTTCCGGAACGCCACTCTTGATAGGTTGACTGATGATCTTGAAAGAGTGGAAGCATATGGAATGCGGAAACCATTTAAAAACTTCCATAGCAAACGGCTTCGCTGCACGTGGAAAAAATGCCATTAAAAATATTTTGTAAACGAACAAAAAATGAAAGAAAATTTGTTGCACGATCTTCTTCCTGATCTTCCGTCGGTATATACGAGGCCGTTACAATGGAACATTATTCTAAAAGATAAACGCATCAGGATCGACGCTATTGGATCCATCCGCATTGAGAGCACATCAATAAACATTCCATTTATAACGGAACACGATCTGTCAAAATCGTTGGACACGTGCCAAAATAATAAGCAGCAATTGGATGAAGTTACAGAGGCCTAGTGTCCAGGCAGAACTCGTCGACCTCGACAGGATGTCAAACTGTCTAGCAGACAGGCACGGCGGGTCATCAACTGTCAGGCGCCAGTGGGGGGCCTGTTGCCTTTATTCGCCATTCCATGGCGCCACAAACAACAAGAGAACCTTGTTAATTTTTTTTCTACGCTTCTCGATCCGTTAATTATAGAAATGTTGTCGATGGTTTCCCAATGCTTGTGGAAGTCTATGCGGTTTGGCCCCAATATACGATTGGCAATCGATAGCTAGGACGAGGTCATGATAAAAATTCTCTCTGACTTCGGATATACCCTGTAAAAATAGACCAATCGCGTCTTTAAATAGAAAACCGATATCTATGACGTGACTATGTGTACTTTTGGGGATATAAACGTTATGACGTAGGGGGCGTGGGTAAAAGGCACAAGCCGTTAATAATTAATTTACTTCGTTAATCGTCTGTGGCACGAAACGACAAAGAAAGCTTTCTCAAGCCTGCTCAATATCAAATAAAAAGAGCCAACGAGCTTCAGAAGTATTTTGCATTATTTTGAGAACAACTTCTGGTACAATAATATTATTGCGAATTGCGAATTTTCTTTTGATAAACAAAGAAGCTCAAGACTGCGGAATTACGTTCTACGCTATTAGACACACGTCACGTTTTATGTACAGTCCTATAGGTCGCTTTATATTATTATTGCGCAATCTATAGATCTATCTTTATAATATCGTTCGCCCATAGACTAATGGAACGCACTTCGAATGAGAATCTAGATCACGTAGTCGTCGCCCGGATTGCGTAATGGCCTTAAATGTTTACACGTCTTTGAATATATATATATATATATATATATATATATATATATATCAGTATACGCAGTAGGAAATATTGATCTTGCGAAGATTGTGGAGCAGCCGGCAATTTTGAGAATTACGTGCATTACCAAGATCATTGCTGGATGATCTGGAATTTTATGATCGATCAATTCCAAAAACGGGTCTTCGTCCATGAATCGTTTGACGAATTCTTGGAACGGAGTTTCCTTCGTGCTGGGAATCTTGCCAAGTAAGAAAAAGTGTAAGGATGCCTATTATTTTTTTTTTATTTTGAACTGTTACAGAATATTGTCAACTTTCATACTCTCCTCTGTCGGTCCTCTCGTCTTAGAGCAAACGACACTTGCGTCATTGAAATAAATCACGCGGCATATTGCGATAGCTATGCCGTCTGATACGGCGTACTAATCTTCTTGACGCAAATTGAAAGATTAGGTTTGCTTCCAGGCATTTCATCCAAAGAGTCTCGAGATCTTGTGACAATTTTCTATCACGAATATTTTTTTTCCTACATTTTCTTTTATTCTTTTCTATTTTTCTTGTTGGCAGCACGCGTATCCTCGCGCCCGTCTTCTATTGGGACTGAAGTAAACAAGCCAGATTGCTCCATAATAAATTCCTGACAATGACATTCAAAGATGGCGGAGACACGTCCAATCTGCAGTTGCGTCTTGCTTGACGCTCGTGAAGCCATTAAATGATTCAGCCTCGAATCGAATCACCCGGTCCCCGTTTCCATGTCAACGAATTTTCTTCTTTTCTTATTACGGCAAGATCAGTATTTTATTTCGCGTCCGCAATGTCTTCTACCAAAGATTCAAAGGCCGAAAGTAATGGGGTTTGTTGAAAAATGAGAGAATTTTAAAAGGTGCTCTAGTTTGCATTTTCTTAACATTTTTACTCTGCGCCTCGTAGTATACTCCTTGCCGAATGGCAATTTAAGGATTTCTTTATTTCACCAGAAGCCATCAAACTGGATCGCGAATCTCACAACGAGGACAAGGTGGACGACGCTGTAACGAAATCTCTCTCTCTCTCTCTCTCTCTCTCTCTCTCACACACAAATGTAATTGGCCTGTATTTTATTACGCAGAGACTTTCTACCACTTCCCGTAAGAGTACTCTTTCTTACATGTATTTGGTTACGTTCTCATAGCTGTTTGGATTCTCGCGTAACATGAAAGTCGCGACTATTTCATAAATTTTTCTCAAGTTAGTCACCTTGTCAGATAGAGTTTTTAAATATTTATTAGCCAAGGACCTAGAGCTTTTGGAGAGGCAGAAGAATATAAATGTAGAAAAATGATGAAACTCTCGTTCGCTATCTGAACTGTCTGAAAGTCCCTACACTCGTAATGAATAATAGGGAACGAGACGTTAGTCGAACGAGGCCGATGATAGGACTTACCGAGTCGTGCTACTAGGTGATAGAAAACACTATATAAAAAGTCGAGGGAACCGCGAAACAAGACAGTGACGAAAGGAGCCTTGAATCTTGAAATAATCGCACGTCGTAAATTATCCATAAGATATTTACGTGCGAATGCGAAATTTCGGTGGGACTTCCTGGAAGTTCCTGGAAGTGAGGAGCCCGCGCAAGAGGACCCCTAATTCAGCGTTAGGAATTCGCTTGATTTTACTCCTCTCGACGTAACGACCAAACTAACCTCCAAAGTTTGTTTATCTTCGATTCCAGTGATACCAGCGAGCCCACGTATCGTTCATTCGGCTCTTCCTCCGGTCCGCCTCTCAGTTTCATTCTGGCTTTTTGACTTCCAAGTAAAAGCCGAGAATTCTCGTTCCTCGTCTTTATTTTTTTTTTTCTTTTTACTGATCTTCATCGTACTCTGTTTACGGCATGGCGGCGCATAAATTGGCGAACTCTATCGTTGCCATAATTAAACTTAAGATACCCCGCGCTCTCTGCTTCTCTGGCGCGCCTGTAACTTGTAGGTGAAAGAGAGACAGAGTCGGAAACAGATTAAAAGAGGAAAAAGCGTCTTGCGATTTTTTTCAAATTTTTATTTCTCACGTGGTATTAATGCTTTCGGTTCCTATGACGTATGACGGGTCAACGGTTTACTCTGAAGCTCCTCAAGCACTCGAGGCGTCTCCGATAAAAGCTTCGCGTTTGACCGAGCGGGTTGTGGAATGCGGAATGGCTGGGTATATTAAAAATCAAACATGATTAACGAAGACTAATTCGTCTTGTGATTGAAAATAATTTTTTGGATCCGGTATGAATTCCTGTGGGCGTAGCCCGGAGTAATCAGAATTCTTAGGGAGGAAGCGTGGGGAGGTGGGAGGGAGGGAGGGGGTGGAGGAGATGTAAAAAGGGGGAGGGAGTGCCTGGCCGATGCTTATTTTCACAATACTCTAAATTTACATAGCAAGCCTTTAAGGTGGCCGGCTGAATTTATGTGGAAAGTAAGTTTATAATTAGAGGCGGATTTTCAATGACCTCAACTCGCACTGAATCGAAATGGCGCGAAATTCAAATTTACTACCGACACAGCTCACGCCATACGGCCGAGAAGTTCGTGTCAATCGTCAGATACACTCCGCGTAACAATTCGCTGATTACCAAGCTTACGCAGCATCCGCGCTAAGAGCTTTCGACGGCATCTTCGAAAAATCTTCCAAGAAATCCTCGGAGATCCTGGAGCGCCAAATATGTTTGCGACGTAAACAGCGAGGCCGTTAACTGTGTCCCAGATTCCTCAAGAGTTTCCAATCTCTTTCTCTCTTGCTCTCTTCTTCTGGCTTCCCCTCTTCATTCATGCTTCTCTTAACGGTCTTCGAGTGGCTGCCAAAAATTAGATGATCTACATGCCCGAGGCAACGGCTGCCTGTGGGAGTGTGTCATTTTACGGAAATTCACTCGACTTCCGGGATTCTACGAAAGAGAAGGAATGGCAAGGATAACGAAATTCCAAAAATGGTCAGTCGAGTGACGTAATACTTGAAATATGTGCAAAAAATGTCCCCCTTTATCTTTCCAAAGCAGCTGCATTTTTCACGTTCGACCTCTTCGCCGGACCGAAGATAGAAGTCGGGCAGAGGAGGAGATCGCAAGAGTAAAACCAGATCCAAAAAGAATGACGATAACAAACATCCTTCCTGAAATGGCCAGACAGAAATAAGTCGATCGAATTAAAGCACCGCGCAAACATCCTGCCTTCGTATCCGCGAATTCTCTAGAATTAAAAAAAACCTGGAAAATCTTTTCGACCTTTGACCGACCCTTCGATGGGTTACCTTTTTGAAATTTACCAGGTTTTTTGGCACCTAACGTAAAAGGTACATTGAACTCTGTCAAAGCACTTGTTTACGGATACGTCGAGTCAACACCCAACCACACTTATACCCGTTGATATGGTTAGTTGCGAAAAGACCCAAGGGGAATCGTTCGGAGCCATCGCGATGCCAGAACGGAAACTCTCGTTTGTTTTCCCTGCAAGTTTCTCTTCGGCTATGAGAACAAGCTCAGGACTCGGTGCTCGTTTGACGGATCCAGCCGTTAAAAACTTCCGATAATATTATCACCAATCTGTTTTCCCTTCTGGCGGATCTTGTTTTTCTCAAAACAAATTATTGATCCATCCCCCTTCTGGATCCACCGTGGCAGCTGGCCGAGTCAACTGGTTCGTCGTTAGCTCACGATTTTTCTTTTTCCTTATTCCGAAAGCTGCCGAATATAGCAACGGGTTCTTACTTTTTTTCGAAAACGTATTGATACTTCTGTGAATTGGTCTTCCGAGACACCCACCCACCCACGCCCACCTGACTTCATTGTTTCTACTATTTCCACGTATTGTCCAGCGGCAGTGTTCATTGTGATAAAAGACTCTGTGACGTCACCACTGGTGACGTTTGCGCGAAACGGGACCTTACGTCACGGAATAACGATAGAAATGGAAAAAGAGTTATCGATCGCCGTCGAGCTTGCAAGCACGTTTAATACCAAAGCGCGGATGGGTAGGGTGAACTCTGTTGAATTTTCTATAGGTAGGTAGGTATAGGAGAAAGAGGAGCGTGACGTCACGATGAAATTAGAATTTATATGTAAACACACAACGTTCGTAGGTACGACCCCGTTATTCCTCGGCGCGCAAAAGGGGGTTGGATAGGAAATGGAAAGTTTGGAGTTATTTATCCGAGAGGTGGATCGATAAATTACATTTCCAGGGCGTATCGGAGTTTCACGTTGTTCGCGAGTGTATTTGAGAATATCGAGAGACGGAAATTTTCAATTTGAACGTAAACTCAATCGGGTCCTGCGGTTAGCCATTATCGGTCCACGGTTGCCAATATTATGAATTGATGTCGTCGCGTCGACTTTGGCTATGGATTCTCATGATTTCTTATCGGTAGGATCTGGGTCCTTGCTTCAGTCTGAATGACGCACGTGTCCTGTGCACGTGCAGTTAATTATTTGTTATTGTTCGTTATTGCGTCTTTCGACGTTGAAACATTTTCGGAAGTCACGTGGCTTCTTCACCGAAATAGAAGATTCGCCGCGATAGGGGTGGGATTTTGAGGTCTATAGAATTTCCCGTATCGAAGCTAAGACCCGCGAGGGCGCTTTCGCTGCGATTGGCACGATTTCCGGAACACTATTGGTCGATTTCTTCGCCCACGCTCGGACTGCCGTCCGTTTTCATGTGCGCGGCAGAAGTACGCCTCGCGCGAATAACGTAAACAATATTTGATGCTGGCCATGTATACGGACGGCGGTCATTCAGCAAGCTCAGTTCCCTGCGAGCGTTCGAGAGATCGACTACGATTATCGGAATTTGAAGTTTCAAGATTTTCATTGCTGCTGGTCAATCGAATTGAGTCTGACGAAGTAAAACTTCGAAAATCGGGAAAGACTTTATTCGACGAGAAAAATATTTTGGGTTGGGTTTTTTTAGTTAAATCATTGAAAAGTGACAAATCGTTACGGAAAATTTATCTTTGTGTGTGATTTAGTGAAAGCGATATTTTAAGAGAGCCGAGAACACTTTTTTTTAAATTCCGTGATATTCACGGAGGATACTTTCATATTTAATTCGTTTTTTTTTTTTCGAAAATGCGAATGATGAGTAAAGAACCAAAATTAGCGATTATCGCGAAACAGCTGATGTCCAAGGAAGAGAGATCGGTGCAAAGGTATTTCAGAATTTTTGTACATTATTCAATTCGTCGTTACCTTATCGTCGTTTCCCGTGTCGACGCATGACAGTTTTTTTATTTTTTCAAACTCAACTTCAAATACGAATTAAAAATAACTCTAAGCTTATTCGTCCCAGCGATAGGATCGAGCGAATCCCATTAGCGCAGTCAGGCGGAAGCGCAAAGTCTATTAAGTCGCGAGAGCAAAAACGCAGAACCTGTTCTTTTTTTTTTTTGGAAACTACGCAGTAACAAGCGTGCAAAATCATACAGCGCGAACGCGATAAAGAAATGCAGGAGAATAATCTATGCAAATATTCATTTGTCTTAACATTCTCAAGCCTAGTAACAATACTGATAGCGATTATTAATATTTTATGTCAGAGGCGACATTGTATGTACGCCTTCGGAGACGACGCACAGTCGAAAAAAAAAAAGTCCAATTCGAAAAGTTTCTTGCGTCCGAAACGCGCAAAGAGTCCGCCAGTCTTCTTTTTGCCCAACGTAAAAAATCCGTGGGTGAAATCTTGAAGCAAACACGTCGTCAAGTCGAAGTGTCGCTAAGTACATATGTGATCCACGCATACCCGCACGCATAAATCCATCTTCTAGCAGCGTGACATAGGCAACTATTCCTACGTGTGCAGCCAAAGAGACTCGAGCACACCTCTGTACGTCGCGACGTCCCTTGTCAGTCGAATGGAGCAAGCGCCGTGGTCTGACACAGCGCGCACTTTTACTACTACGAAGTACGAAGTAGTCTAACAAGTAGGGAAGGTTCGGCACTCGCAGGTTCAGTACGCCGTCGGCCAGCCAGCATTGCGGACGGGTCTGGTTGCTCCTGCGGAAATACGATCTGGCATCTTCGTTAATTCCTCCACTCTCGTGTCACGCGAGATCGATCGAAAGTGCCGTTCGCAGGGCGTTGCATCGAAAACGTGGGAAAATTTGCGAGTCCTTCGGTTGCCAAGTTGTCTTTGTGAAAAATTATAATATCTACAAACCAAAAGCATGGTGATGATCGACATGGTGGACATAATCGAGGACGAGGATCGGTGTGTATTCGTCGTGTATGGATTGATATCGTTATTAGAAAAGTATAATCAGCTAAAGACATACGCAACGAGACGTGTAGGAAGTTCCTATGGAAAAGTGGATCAGCTTATAGATCCTACTCGCTAATCGTGTTCTGAGCAAAGTACGAAACGTGTCAATGAGTCTCTGTATGCCGACGACGCGTACAGAACGTAAGCCTGAGTCACGTGGCGTCGTGATCTGGTCGAGATCTTGTCACAGGATCTGGCACGTCGTTCGATTCTTCAAAAATTTCTATCGCGATTGTACCTGCGTCTCTTTTCGTTCCGACTGCAGTAGGCGCAGTTTTTGTTTACGTACAATTCGGCAAGGAAATTGTCGTGGCGTTTGTTCTTTATTTTTACACGCGAATCGCTACCGGTGACTCTGTCGCTTATTGATCGTTTTTTATTCACAATTTGACAGCCTGTTAGACACGTGTCGCACAAGTTGCGCAATTATTCAAACATTCCTTCGATACGTCAACGACTGCCTTGGCGTTTCGCCTCTCGCGTCTGACTCGATTCTTTGTCGTGACAACTGTTTTATGTTAATTGTTCAGTTGTCTTTTTTTTGGGACCGGGAGGTGGGCCGGGGAACTAATTCTTATTTCGAAAATCGTATTATTTGTTGCTGACTAATTGGGAGACATTGATTATTTCCCTCGATACTGCGGTATCGCAGTGTGGCGAACCGTTGCGAATTCAATAAACTTGAGTGAAAATATTGAGGTCGACGGATAAAATAATTGAACGAGGAGGACGGGAATTTTTTTTAGCATTGAGGTAAACACGCGAACGGTGGCGTTAATGGAAATTTGAAGTTTCAGGCTTTTTGGATATTGTGGGCAACAGGAGTGAACGAAAGTTACGAGGGCACCCTAACCTAACCTAACCTAACCTAACCTAACCCAATCGAACGTTGTAGTCTGTGCTTTTTTACAATTACTCGATGCACGTTCCTTAAGTTCTTAGACATAACGATAACGAGCGAAGGCACGGGAGCGTGAAAATAAATGTGTTCGAAATGTTTGCGTGTCTCTTGACTTTTGCCACACCGATAGTCGCCCTTTGTAACACGTTCATCTCCAATGAAAAAAACAAGTCTGACTTTCTGCTCTTAAACTACGAGGTGCCACGTAGAGGAAAAATTTCCCGTTGGCAGGCTATCGCGTTACATTCGACACGTTCAATATTTTTACGACCGTTTGAATCGTGTCGAGATGAAAAAAATTTCCGAACGAAATGAAATTCGACCACGTCGCAACGATAGAACGCAATTTTTGGAATATCACGACGAGGCCGAAGAGCATCGTAAACACCCGGTGCATCGGTCGCATTTGGCATTTTCCCACGAGCATTGAATCCACGCAGAGACCAAAATTATAGAAGCGAACCGCGAGGTCGTTTCTCATGGAGAAATTCTATTGAATTATTTTTTGCTCTTGGCACGAGAGTTCGAATGGAGACTCGGCTTAAAGGTCACTTGGCAACTAAATATCACAGGGTATAATAAATCCCTGTAACATTCGTCCCTTACGTCGGGGGTCATCAATGGCTGAACCCCATTCGCGTCATCCAACGCTCTTTATTATTTTTCGTGTGCACGCGACATAACGCTATCGAGCATAGTCTATTTTTTTTTTCATATAAAATAAAAAAAGGAATGACTAGGGAGAGAAAAGAAATCCAACGAGCGTAAAATTAAATTGGTTTTCTTCGTTTCTGTTCGCAGGTACGAGAGACTGCTGAGAAGAGCCAAGACCGAGGATCTTTCTGAGGTTTCCGGTATCGGATGTCTCTATCAGAGTGGAGTCGATCGGCAAGGTCGACCGGTCGTCGTCTTCGTCGGCAAATGGTTTCCAGCCACTAAGATCAATCTCGACAAGGTAAAGCGATACTTTTTTTTTAATTCTGAACCGTGAGCCAGTCCACTCAGCCGAATGACGCATGATTGGTCCTATCGCTTCCACGTCTAGCAGCGATAGTAGCTTACTGGCATTTGCCCGTGGTAGCCCTTAGACAAGGGATTGCGAAATCGAAGGAGCCCTAAGCAGCGGCGAGGGGTTAACGGCTAATGGCTCTTGGAGCCATTGCGGCAGATCGATATTTACGTCCAGAAATAGACTGGACAAGCCTCTCTCTTATTCACCACTCACTTACTCAACTTTTCTCTCTCACTCTCCCCTCAGACCGCTGATACCGACCATACCACAATTTATCACTCTTACCCAGCTGCTCCTTTTCACCAATGGCCATTCCAGCGAGGCTGCCACGTGCGGCCAAAAATACGAGAAATTTTTCGTTTTATTAAAAAAATTCCTTTTTACGAAAGAAAAGGACAATAAATGATTTTTTGTAGAAATAAAGTCTGAGTCTGTATTTCGGATTGATAAGAAATTGAAAAGAAAAAGTGAAAAATTTTTGAGGTTGGACGCAGAATCTTACAGATATACAGGACGTGCTGTTCTATCTTGGAAGGGTTGTAAAGTGACAAACTTCCTCCCCTGATACCGTCCCCATTAAAAGAAACCAAATTAAACCTAACCCGATACTCGACTCGAGTCCAAGCACGATGCAGCCCCTGGCTGTTTTTCCCCCTGGCTTTTTATAAATATAAAATCCAACCACGTACGCACGCAGCTACCGCGCACATTCCCAGAATAGCCCATAAGGCCACTAGAAAACGTAACGTCCAAAACATCCTTGAGAGCCTGAGCAGTCTGCTCTCGAATTTTTGGACTTTTAACACAGCTGAGAGAGACTGTAAGTTTTTGGCTTGAAACGAAAATTCTCCAAGGACTTTGGCGGAATAAGAATTAATTGGGTCGCGTCAAACGAGAATAGCAGAGCTCATCGGGAAATTAGCGCTACTCGCGGCAAATAATTAACAGCCCTTGTGTTCGGCCTTGTTCAGGTTTTTCGTTTAGATTTTTTTTTTACAGTCGTCTCGAAATTTTTGAAAAATGTTTTTTCTCGTTTCCACCGAACTCAGCATCGAGGATCTTTCGACGCGGCAGCCTCCAGTAAGTCCCGTTAGTTTTCATTTGCAAAATCGAATCTCCGTTCACCTTTCGGATGCTGGACTGCTCTTGGCGCTAACGACTGCGCTAATTAGCACAGTCCACACGTGCCTGGCTTCTGCGATGTCCTCTCAAGAGCGTAGCCAGTAGCCCCGATACGCGTCCTGCAGAAGTTTTGCATTCGAAAAGAGTCTCGAAAGTAGCCCAAAGAGAAACCGATCTCGTACGATGTCTCGCGAAAGAACCAAGTTCAGCGAGACCGGCGGCTTCCTAGACATCCGGTATAGCTATATGGCAAATGGGTGCGTCCCTCGTGTAAAAATACATTAAAGATCCTTTATCCGCTTTCACGTAATATTTACATAGCCGCGGAAATTGCACAGAATGAAACGGACGTCACGGCATTCCTGCCTTCCCCAGGGACGTAAACGTCATCGCCCGAGTGACGATTGAGATTCCGGCCGATGGGAAGGGATGCTTTTTGGTGGTAAAAATTGGTCAGACAGAACCCTTCGATCGACCAAGGAGGTCGAAGGGGGTGAATCGCGTGTCGGTCGGGAATTGATTCGGGGGTGTCGGATCGAATGCGAAGTAAAATCCGACGACCCCAATTGCAAATTGAAGAAATCTAGGTTAGGGGTTCCTCAGGAGCGGATCTATCAGTGGGGCTCCAGCCGAGGGGTACTTGCCTCGAGGCTTCTGCCAATCCCCTTTATCCCTCCCCTCAAGCTCCTCAGTTGCCGAGAGCATCGATTCGCCCCACGGCGATACAAAGCGTCTCTTACCCCCCCCCCCCACCCACCCACCCACGTCGCGCCCTCCAGTCACGTTTTCTCACCCTTTCAACTTTCCGTCATTTAGCCTATTCATCGGCATCGTCTGAACTTGGTTTATCCTTTTCCCTGCTTTTTCACGTCTTTCCTTCCTGCAAAAGCTCTGCCAGCTCACTACGTGGCCACGCCGGTTCGTAACTATCGACCCGAGCTTCACTTCGCACCCCACTTGTCTCCGTGTCAGAGTTCAAACCTCTCCTTGATAACGTGTAAGCTCCACCCGAGTCCATCGTCGCCGTCGTTCGATTGTACGTTAATCTTAAAGGCAAAAACGTCTCTTCTTCTTCTTGCAGGCCTTACTGTACCTGATCCAGTTGCTGGACCCAATTGTCAAGGGTGACTACGTCATCGCGTATTTCCACACACTAACCGTCAGCAACAACTATCCCAGCCTTCACTGGCTCAGGGAAGTTTACAACGTGCTTCCCTATAAGTGAGTATTCGTTTTATTATTCGCCGACTAGGAAACACGCCTTGATCTTCTCAGATTGTTTTCAAGATGGAAAACGAGGTCGTTGGACCTTGCGACAGGAGGGGTTTCTAATTGTTGGCAATTCTTTGTTTTAGGTATAAGAAGAACCTCAAGCACTTTTACATAATCCATCCCACATTCTGGACGAAGGTTCGTACTTTATCCGAGCAGTCTTTGTGAACCGCTTTGCCATTTCGAGGAGTCGTTCTTGAAATTCATCGATCAGCTTAATCGCTTGGGATTTACAAAGAACAAGAAATTTCTGGCGGCAAACGGACCTTTTTTTAAACCGAACACGAATCATTAAAAATCATCCGTAACTACTTGAATTTGAATAGCGCACGGTTGGCCGAGTTTGAATAACGATGCTATTGCGTAACGATTCCCACGTGAAATTAAATTCCTACCTACTAATTACTAATTAGTTAATGAACAATCGCGAGGACTGATGTTTTCACGCTGTAGCGTTTTACCATTTATCACGTCATCGTCAGCTTCAGCGTCGCTTAATTGTAAAAATATTTTCACACGAGTCTCTCTGCGCCTTGCGTCATCCTTCGGTCGGATTGGACGCGCATTTAGTAAAAGTAGCGACTGCCGTGTGAATTCGTAACTCGCCTGGTCTTATCGCACCACTCGCACGATTCAGATATATCGCCAGTGGCGGCTGGGTGGTGGTTTACGAGTCTCGCGAAAGGCCACGACCTTGAACTTGTGCCTACGCAAGGGCAACCATAGGCGAATACGCATGTAACAGTGTCGCGTGACCTGCTTCAGCTTTGCATCGTGTAAAAAGAAATAAGATAGAAACTGTCGAGACAGTGGCTATGTAGAAACCGGAGTAGCAAATTGACTATAAATTGATATGATGGAAAATTAAAATCATTTTATGATTATCAGCAAGACCGCGTAGACGAGATATGTAATCATAGCTCTTAGGAGAATTGCATCCAAGAGAGAGAGAGAGAACAGCTGATTTATATTACTACTTGTTGCAGATGATGACGTGGTGGTTCACGACCTTCATGGCACCAGCGATCAAGCAGAAGGTTCACAATTTGCCTGGAGTCGAGTATCTTTACGAGGTCATGTCGCCAGACCAGCTTGAAATTCCAGCGTACATCACGGAATACGACATGACGGTGAGTGTGGATCGACCTTTACTGCCTTGGATCGTAGATCATTTCGAAGAACAATTTCCAAACTGATCTCGATCTCTCGTCTGTGAAGCGAATCGCAAATAACGTTATGTCCATTTTTATGCAGATAAACGGCCTGAGGTATTATCAACCAGAACAATCGGCGCAATCCTCGACGTAACTGAGAGAGTACGAGGTTAAAGGGTCATTCACAATGTTGCACTTCTCATCATTCAATTTATCGTATGAACCATATGTATGTACCAAAGAGTCATACTTTTGCATAAGGACACACGTAAACATATATACGTATATACACGGTACGCTTACACAATTAATATAAATATATCTATACATATGTGTAAGCGTATATATGCCGTTTCGACGAGTGGACTGGTGTTTGATATATAACGAAGAAACGAAAGAGAAAAATATAGAAGAAGAAGAAGAAGATGAAGAAGGAGAGGAAGAGTTGAGGATGACGAAAGTGTGTACAGTAGCAAAGAGGAGAACGTGCGATAGGAGCACGATTGTCCTGATGCATCCTTATCCTCGTTGGACATACCTAGAAAGGATGAAATCCCACATGCAGACCCAACCTGCAACTAGGAGCCAGTGTCTATGTCGTCCAGGAGAACCCAGATGCTGGGAATCCTCGAACGTTGAGAATAAGACCGTAGTTAGGATTTTCTAGAATCGTGCGACAGCGCATATTCGTTCAATTTTTTTAGATAATGACAATGAAAAACAAGAAAATATATTAGGAAAATGAGTATCGCGAATCGTGCTGAAATCCAAATTTTCGTCGCGCACTCCAACTGTGGTCAATTTGTCTCTTGAGAGTTTGGGAAGGCGTATAGTTTCTTTCTTTTTTTTTGCTCTTCTAGGACGTTGAGCACGACTCGCGAAGCAATTTCGTAGCTTTATAGCGAATAAGAGAATAAGATGGTAAAGTGAAAAGAAAGAAAAAAAATATTCTTATCTTCGCCAGGACACACATTGCTGCGTCGTCTTAACACTTACGTTTGACTAGTTTTAAGGCTACTATAAAGTTAGTTCAGTAATTAGAAGATTTTTCGAGGAAATAGCCGAGAGCGGTCGCTCCATGGGGATTCTCGAGTATTTTTTGTGTTTTGCTTTCCTTTTGCATTTTTTTCTCTTTCTGAATTCCTTCACAAAAATAACGATCTCCCGGAGTTCTACTCGAGGATCGTCGTGGATCGTATCGGCAATACGTCGTATTCGTTTATGAGCATTGGCTGCCAAAACACCAGTAATCAGTATTTCCACGTTGCGCGAAAGTTACATAGATCTATAGAGGTTGTCCCACGACTTATTCCCCAACGGGCACTGGCATATTCTCCGTTGAAAATAGAACTAAATGCAATTTGTTGGAATGAAATCGGTTGCAGCGTTCTCGAGAAAATAAATATTAAATATTTAGAAATATCATTTTAAGTAAGTTCCAATCATCACCAAAAGAAAACAATAGCAGTAGAAAAGGAAATTTGCGGACGTTTGCGTCTGTGAACACATTCACTCGCGTAGAAACTGTAATATTATCATTAGACTATGACTTATCGAACATGAGACATGATGATATTTCTAAATATAATAGCTACGGATTAATTAGGTGATATTTACTCGTGACATTCATAGAATCCAATACGACGCGACATAATCGTCAGACATGGAAGCACCCTTGCGCGAATTTCCTTGCTTTATTTTGTTAACTGTATTTTGCGACTAGACAATTATAAAGACTGTCTAATGGTTTAGAATTGTTAATTAGAGATAGGAATTTTTGCCTGAGGCCCATTTATTTCTGACAGTCAAGAATTTTGGAAATTTTACATTGCGGACACATTTTGGCTTAAGTAGCTGCGAACTCCATGACGAATGCTATCATGAATAGGTTGTGATTAGTTGTTGGTTATTTGGAGAAAATCGGAAAAACTCCATGTCAGGCATGTCTCGTGTCTTCACCCATTAATTTCGAGCTTGGGAGCAGCTTGATTTCCCTTTTGATCTCGTTCATTATTTATGATGGAAGTGGATCCGTGGGATAACCCCAGTCCTGCTTGACCATGTCTGCCAACTTTTCGGCTATCATGTAAGTTGGTACACTTAGGTGACCCGATGGAATTTCGGGTATTATAGATGCATCCGCCACTCGAAGTCCTTTGATACCGATCACCTGAAAGATCAAGAGTGCTCAATGAGGTCTTTCGTGTCTATCCGTGTAAAAACAAACTATTTGCAATAATGGCTATAGTCAAAGTTACCTTTAGTCTAGGATCGACAACGGCCGTCGAATCGTTCCACGGTCCCATTTTGCAGGTGCCGCATTGATGATACAGGGTCAAGGTCAAAGTGCGCAGCGCACATTCCCAATAGGCATCGGAGTTAAATGGATGCTGCTTGCAGGGTGGAAGCACAACGTCAATCAGTCGCGAGCCAAGCTTACGCATTGGGTCCGTTTCGCTCAGAGCAATGCCGGCTCTGATCCCAGCTATGAGGACCCTGACGTCATCAGGGTCATCCATGTAGTTAGCTACGATCTTGGGCTTGCTGGAGATTCTCTTGTCCCTGAGACGTATAAAACCTCGACTCTTGGGTCTGAGGATTATTGGCGCCACCGTCCAGGAATGGTGTTCTTCGTACTTGCCAAATGTCTCTTTCCACAGTTCGTCACTGATACCGAGTGCAAATCGGATTGTTGAATTACCGAGAAAAGAACTGCTGGTCAGCAGTAGCTCCACGTCAGGATAATCCTTCGTTTCCGGTGTGCCACTGACGTCGATGAATCCCAGAGCCTCCGTTCCCCCTGGTATAGTCAACGGGCCAGTTTTCGCAGTCACGTACTTTACCAAATATCCCTTGAATGGATTGAGAAGATCTCTTCTTAAAATCGATATCGGTTCATCGATCAGAAACACCAAACCGCCGTAGAATACATGATCTTGAAAATTGTCACCAACCGGAGCGTCCTGGATCGGCTCTATTCCCATTTCCTTGAGATGATCCCGAGGACCGACCCCCGATAGCATCAGCAGCTGCGGTGATCCTATTGCGCCTGCGCACAAGATCACTTCCTTCCTCGCCAGGACCGTCATCTGTTTCCGTATCTTCCGGAACTTAACGCCATAGGCTCTCTTGGTGACTTTGTCTATTAAAATTTCACTGACCAAGCTGTGCTTCGATACGACCAGGTTCTTCCGGAACCTCGCTGGACGCACGTAGGCTCTGGTACTGCTCATCCGTTCGCCGTTCTTCATGGTGGTCTGTTCGAGGGAGAATCCGGTCTGGTTCCTCCCGTTGTAGTCTAGAATTTCGTATCCCATCTTGACGCCAGCTTCCAGGAAACTCTCGGCAATAGGCGTGTGATAAGGAGGATGAATGATGCTGACGGGTCCGTTTCTGTTGTGAAATTTCGTATCCTCGTTAAGTTCTGGAATGCCTAAGCCTTCCAGCTTCTTAAAGTAAGGCAAGATGTCGTCGTAGGACCAGCCGTCGTTGCCCAGGTCAGCCCAGCGGTCGTAATCCTTCCGGTTGCCCCTGGTCGCTATCATGTAATTGAGGACGCTACTTCCGCCCATCACCTTTCCCCTGGGCAATTTGCATCTTCGATCCTTCATCCCCAGGCAATACGTGTCCGAAGGCTCGGTCTCGTATTTCCAGTTGAGGAAGCTCGGGAACTGCAGGTAGTGAGCCAAAAGAGGAATGTCCATCAGGGCGTTCTCTTCTCCTCCAGCCTCGAACAGGAGGACGCTAACTTCCGGGATCTCCGAGAGTCTAGCGGCTACGGTGGCACCACCGACCCCGGCGCCGATCACGACGAAGTCGTATTCCGCGAACGAGCCTGGCGTCGTGTCCAGTATTTCATCTTTGACAGAACAGTCCAAGATCTTTTTGCTTATATTTTCGGGCAGATTCAACAGTTTCTTCAGCTCCTCCTCGTTCTCATCAGCGAGAGAGCCCAGGAACGTGAACGCCACCAGGTAGAGAATCCTGGAACTGAATCCTCGGCTACGCATCCTGTCTAGTCGATGTGGAACCCTCGTGGATACCCTGGTCGCCAGCTGGGCTGACGTTAAACCTTCTGCCAGAGCTCTATTCAATATACAGGGTGTCATCATATCTCATGTTCGATAAGTCATAGTCTAATTGTAGTTTCTACATGAGTGAATGTGTTCGCAGACGCAAACGCCCGTCAATTTCCTTTTCTACTGCTATTGTTTTCTTTTGGTGATGATTGGAACTTAAAATGATGATATTTCTAAATATTTAATATTTATTTTCTCGAGAACGCTGCAACCGATTTTATTCGGACAAATTGCATTTAGTTCTATTTTCAACCGTGAATATGCCAGTGCCCGTTGGGGAATAAGTCGTGGAATACCCTGTATAATTATATATACATGTTACAGAGTCGATGAAATTATTGTAAACTCGCCATTCGCCTTTCGCGAAAGTTCTTTGTTTACGGAAAGGAGGGAATTTCACGATATCGCGAAATTCTTTGTTGTACGTATGAGTACTGTAGAACGAAGCGCGTTAATAATCGTTAAAGAAAGAAAGAAGACACGACTGTACGAAGACAATGACGAAGCTTAGGGGAAGGGAAACACATTGAACAAAGCGAAAGGAAGAAGTGGAGTGTCTGTTTGCGCGAATGAGAGAATGTGAGAGAGGCGAGAAAGGAAAGGAAAATAGCGAAGGCCGAATCTGATCACTTGACTCTTATTTTCTTATCAACTGTTACTAGATTGTCTATTTGGATGCCGCGTGTCAGTATTTTACTATGTGACTTTGTTAAAATTGACCATACGTCACTGGAAGGACGTCGAATGCGCGTTTTGGGACAAATAAGTAACTGGTACATGAAAGGGACTCTGCGTGGAAGATGTTGCGAGAAATTGGGTGAGAGAGCGAGAGAGAGAGAGGTTATAATTGGTTCCTCCAACGGAACCGCGCCTTCGGCAGTTGCCCACTTTTTATCCAACATCGCCTCCGTCACTTTGCTTGATTTTTTCTTGAGTCCCGCGGAGCCCGTAGGAAAAATGGATCGGGTTGTCTTTTTTTTTTATTTTTTATTTTTCTCTCGAGCAGGGGAAAATACGAGCAAACTGCGGAGGCGTCCGCAGGCCACACTTGTATAGGATAGGTAAAGCAATAAATTTAAGAGCTTCGCTACGATATGTCCTGCTAGAGGGTAATTGTTGTTAACAATTTTTAGCAATTAATGCCGTCGATTGACGACCAACTAGTTACCACCCTCGTTTCCTAAGCCAAGAGAAGCACCCGCGTCCTTATCCCTAGAATCGAGACAGTTGTTACTGCACGTATTTTACCGTCTGTATTTATTTGTATATCCCGCGACTCCTCCGCAGGTCAGTAGGTCAATTCAGTTGGTACAATGAAATCTTCAAAATGCCATTGACAGATTGACACTGCAAAATCTTGTTTAATGCAATTTCATGGGAACCAATGAGTCTATTCGTAGAGATAATAATGTTGATACTCTTTCGTGAAGTCGCTAATAATTTGTATTTTCTTTTTTTTTTCTGAATTAGATAAAATTATATCCGTTTGATACCCTCGGATTTGCGTAAAGTTTCTGTACCAAGACGTATGTAGTTTCCTCGAGCGATAATTAGGTTACGTTTATTTTATACGAATGATTATTCTGCTTTATTATGATTTATTCGTTGTTTTATCTTTTTTTTATAGCATACATATATATATAAAAGGAACAATAAATATATTACTCGTTTTTTTTTTTCTGAGACTCTTCCTTACGTTATCTTATTTATCATCTTTCGTACTCTTCTGTCATTTCACTCCGCAGGTCCAATCTTTATGCTAATTTGTGCGATAGCTTTTATCGTCAATCCGATTTGCAAGGGGTTAAACGAAATCTTCACTTTGTACGTAAATCAGAGATTTTCATTGTATCTTCATATTATTATTATCGGTGGTTAAGGATTTTGACAGAATCTTCTTTACCCTCTGAAATGTATTATCCACGCTAGTACAAACTCCCGCGTGCACTTATCACATAAATGCTGAATCAATCGGATCGGTACTCTCGATAAGACATATGTATTGTTATTGTCGACTGGGAAAATCTCGTGAATCACGAAGCGTTCTCAAGTCCCAAATTCCTTTCGCATATATGCGATATAAATGAATAAAACGAAATCGATTCGAACGAAGCGAAATCGCCAAACACAATCACCTTAGGTACTATATACGAGAGAATAAGAACAAATCGGCCAATCGGAAAATCTAATTGTAAGCAAATCGATGAGAATCCTCGCGGGGATTTCTGTTAATTCGCAAAAGTGCTTTCTCATTGGCCACCGAAGTAAGCCCTAGTAATTCAATCGTAAGCTAAGCAACATTTTTCGACAATGATCTTGCGCGGCAATTTCGGTAAGATAACTATAGTAGGATACACATACCTTGCGACGCATTGTAATCTACTGTCATAGCATTGTTGGCTATCATATTGTTGTTAATGATTCGGTTGTGGGGTGAAATAGAGATTATTAAAAAGAAAAGTAAATAGATGAAGGAAAAAGTAAAAAAGGACAGGGGAGACACGGGCTGAGAAAAGGAAGAGTAGTGGAATTTACGGGGGGGAGG
This sequence comes from Cephus spinipes, assembly GCA_963971525.1. Lineage (NCBI taxonomy): Eukaryota > Metazoa > Arthropoda > Insecta > Hymenoptera > Cephidae > Cephus > Cephus spinipes. Next base: position 922,827 of record OZ020575.1, read on the forward strand.
GGGGGGGCTCGCAAGGCTCACGGGAAAACAGGGTGGGAGGCGGGAGAGTGAGTCTAAAGCACGTTTTATATGTTGATGCGTTGTAAACTACAGTGTTAAAGAAAGGCCACGTACTACGAGAAAAATAAGAAGTATCGAAAGAGAAAAAAGGAAGATATTGTTCATTACTGTATTGTATAGGGAGGTTATTATTATGACTATTAAACACGATTATTCTACGCTAAAACATTTCTTTTTGATTGTTTTTATCTATTCTCGAAAAAAACTTATAATCTATTCCACGTTGCTCCTTTACGTAAGGAAACTCCATATCGTTCGTCCTTGCTCGAGGCGTCTATCAGCGTCTCTGGCGTCTCTCGTTGTGCCTGTTTCAGAGTATAATAAACGACTATACGCACGACGCCCATCGAGCTCTCAACGTCCGAGCACGAACGCACGTAAATACGTACTGTCGTTTTTGTTGATACTCAAGAATTTTACTACGAACAGTGAAGAACGCTGACTGCTACGCCCGCCTCGTACTGTATTGGCCTTGTACGCAGTACGTACAACTACGGATAGAGTCTCGATGGAAATGGACTTTGTCGAGGACTTGTCATCAGGAAGATCGAGGAGTTTTCACTTTCGGACTGTTTCGCGACTCGACAGATCGTGCTGGACGATTAACGGAAATTCAAAGACAAGTCGAGACCGGTCGGCACGTACGTTAGAACACTCTGGAGACAGTCGTTGTAATTCGTTATAATTCGTTCGAATTACTCGGGCACCATGATAGAAGACATAAAGGTACGGAAATTCAAATAATCTGTATTGTTTATATATGTGTATATATGTATATTATTTAACACTGGAAAGTCCGCAGCAGTTATTTTAATCACTGATTCTTAATCAATTTTAAGAATTTCATGACTTGACAATTTTATTAAACGCGAACGAATAATTGAATAATGATGTAACGCGTGAAATTTTGAAAAATTCGTTAGTGTGTAAGAACAAGTGAAAAAGTGCAACATGCAAAGTGTTAACGATAAGTGAAACTCTGTGGAAGACGACCCTGGGCGCCACGTAACTCACCGTAACGAATATTCATGTTGTGTTTACTTTACGCGTCTTGACTCGTATGCATAACAGTCGATTTTACATTTTTCATGATTTAAGTAATCGGCCTGTCAACAGTCAACCAAAAGTTGACAGTTTCACCGAAGATTGACCGAACGACCGTCGCGTTGAAAGGATGCCGGGAGGTAACGTCGACGTAGACGTAAAGTCATCACGCGAAAAGACAAAAGAGTAAAACAGAATGTGGGTTACCGACGTCTAGATCGGCCTACCGAAGAATTCGCAAAATCGATATTTTTAACTGTTGGATCCGTCGGACCATATTATTTATAGACAACGACGTACATACATACGTTGCGCTACGCCTGACGTCGGTAAGCGTTATCGATGATTCCTCTTCACGATTCAGTTCCGAGTGATGTATCGTGCCTGACAATAATCAGACTAGCTTCGTGATAAAACTTTTCTTCTCGACGTCGAATCGTTATTAAAATTATTCACTTATTATTTGTTTCGCATATCGATGAATCAATACGGGTAATAAGACAAAGACACACGCGTCGTAGGTGACAGGTATGAAACAGTACGCGACGCAACGCACGCGGCTGTGTCATCGCGTTACATCACCTTATATGGGCCATTCCGGATAAGATAGGCTATCTTCTAGCCAGTCTCATTTTACGCAATCGAAATGACTTACAATGCAATGAAAAAGTAAGGCGACCGGGCTTCAACGTGCACGATTCTTGTAACGATCGAATTTAACCTGCAGCTGTAATCTTTCGAAAGTATCATCGAGTCCTTCTCACGCGGTGAGTGCACGTAAAATATTATCTCAGCTGCCATCACTTTAAGTATCGAGAAAAAAATAGTTTTTCCAATAACGACAACACCAACACTACGATCGAATAACATTTGTAAAATCGTCTTACGACCTAACCCGTGAAACGCACGTTCTTAGAGTAATAGCTTTTAGAATTCTCTGCACTTATTTGATTTTTAATATCGAAACTTATCACTAACTATGTACGTCAAGCAATTTGTCAACAAGTTGTACTGTTATTGTTGCAAAGTATGAATATACCGAGCTGACACAAGTGAATAGTTATCAATACGTGGCTGTGTAAACGTAAACACAAAACGATATGTAAACGCAAGTGATATTAAAATAGTAGGGAGTCGAGGATTGTAACTGTCAGTGAACGGGATACGTATGTATTTGCATTTGTTCTAAATCTGTCAAAGAAGTCACGGGAGCCATAGGGAACCCTCGCGTGTGGTTTGTCAGACTATTTTACCGAGGATTGTCTGAGCAACGGATGGTAGTACAAGTGTTACTTAGCACGATACACGTGTGTCACCGACTGACGAGCCTAACCGCAGTCTAGCACAACCGTCCGGTCCTAAGCTTAACGTGCGATCTAGCGGCGGAAGGATAGTAGCTCAGAGAAATGCGGGAAATTTGAATAGGCTATAAACTATAAATCGAATCGTAAAGTGAAAATATAAAGAAAAACGTTAAATGATAAGCTTTAATTTTAATTAAAGGCAAAGATGCAGCTACTGGGAGTGAAATTCGCACCGTTGAATATTCCCCTCGAAAGAAGACTACAAACTCTGGCAGCTGCCGCTTGGATCATCATTCCCATTCTGGGAAGCATCGCCGGCCTTGTAGTCACTATTTATCTACTTTTATTCACACAAAAAATACGATACTTCGTTCTAATCTATCTGATATGGATATACTATGATAGGGACACTTGCAACAGAGGTGGTAGAGGGTAAGTCATTCATTTTTAGCGATAATACAACTTTGTGACGGGTAATGAGTTTGTGATCGATTATTTATTTTTTTTAGACTTTATCGCGAAATATAAAAATAGTTTTATCGTATATTTTTTTTATCGCTACTCCGCGTGGACGCTACTAATAGTCATTATCACTTATTGGAATAATTAACGTTATCGATAATCGAGTACCAATAAATCGTATCTAGTTTACGTAAGTTATATCTTATGAGTGTAACGTGACTTTTTTTTATGCAAATTGGATTGCCAGTAAATACTATGACATATATTTTTGTACACGGTGTACGTAATTGATATCGTATTTACTTAAAATGACCTGATGATTCTGTGGAATCATTCATCAGTGAGAAGCCTTCGTTAAGTGCAATGCGAATATTCCAAGGTTCACTGGTGTTGCAACACTATCCGACGTATCAGTGACTGCTTTATTTTTCATGCTAATATTTTTCATTTTCCTCTGTTATTTTCATCAGCGAGAAATACACTACGTGGATGAGAAATTGCGCCTGGTGGCGATACTTCTGCGCCTATTTTCCCCTGAAACTCGTCAAGACCGCCGATCTGGATCCTTCGAGAAATTATTTATTTTGTTCTTTTCCTCATGGAATTCTATCAACTGGAGCTTTCGGCGCATTCGCCACGGATTGTCTTGGCTTCAAGGATCTGTTTCCAGGACTGGAACCCAGGATGCTCACGCTTGACCAACACTTCAAGATTCCATTTTTTCGAGAATTCGTATATAGTTTCGGTGAGTCCTTTTATTTGCTAATTTAGGGTATACTTTTGCTGGGGACAGAAGTCAGTCGATGCCATTGGCTGAAATTTAGTAACCAAAACTGTGATTCAATTACGCCAACACAACACCCTTCATTCTATGTTCAATTATTTTCTGAATTGTGTTATTAACGTTACAGGCGCTTGCAGCGCCAGTGCCGAAAGCATCGACTATCTAACCGGCGCACCAGGAAAAGGCAGAGCCGCAGTTCTTGTTGTAGGTGGCGCTTCCGAGTCGCTCAAATGCAAACCTGGAACTTATCGCATTATTCTGACTCGAAGGAAAGGATTCGTTCGTATTGCTCTCAAGAATGGGTTAGTTTCACTTTTATTCTTTCTTCAACCAGAGCAAGAAAACTTTCTTAAATTCTACACAGAACTCATTTCTCATAGGACTCCACTGGTTCCTGTCTTTTCCTTCGGGGAAACGGATCTGTACGACCAATTTGACAGTCCTGAAGGATCCTGGCTGAGAAAAGTTCAGGAAACTTTGAAAAAGCTTACTGGAGTCGCACCGGTCTTGCTGATTGGTCGAGGTCTGTTTCAATATTCCTTTGGAGTAGTGCCTCTAAGAAAACCTGTCACTGTAGTCGGTAACGTATAACAATTTTTTTTTTATTTAAGACCGACAAGAATCCTTTGACTAAAAAAATATATTTTATTCAGTGGGATCGCCGATAGAACTACCCAAAATTTCGGAACCCACCAAGGAACAGGTCAACGAGTATCACGCCAAGTTCGCGGAAAATTTAATCAAGTTGTTTGAAGAGTACAAATACAAGTATCTGGAAAATCCCGAGAAAGTTTCTCTCATTATCGAATAAGCGTTTAAAAGCCAAGGAATTAATGATTCATGAGTATTTTCCTCAGAAGCTACTGGCTATGGTATGTTCACTTATTCAGTCATCCTTTACGTTATAAGAATTACACAATTATTTGAGATGATCAGAGAGCTTGAGACTTACTTGATAATTACTTTAAATAAAATACTTATTTACTTGTTATCTGCGCGTACAAATGTATCGTATTGAAATTACGTGCCATAAATCATTTTTTTTTATATAAAATTGTAAATATAGAATGAGCGAATCACGGAGTCGTTAATTCAAAGTTGTTTTTCTTTATGCAAACCATCTTTTTGTAAGAACAGAAACAATTGTCAGGAGACCTGCGCCAGTCAACCAGAGACTTTGACCAATGATCTGTAAAATTGTGTAAAAGTTTACAAGGTCCATAGAGAAAAAAAAAGAGGACTATTTTTGGAAAAACTGTTACGGTATTTCTGTACCTTATCCTGCCAGGCTCTGTTCTCTATGCAGTCTCGGAATTTCATTCTGGAAAAATGAACAGTGCTGTACAAAGGAACCCACGTGTTTGGAAAGAGCCAGTAGAGAACCGTGTCGAAGTACTTTCTCAAAATGAATGATTTCTTCCTGACCAAATCTCTCATCTGTAACGCACGTAAAATATCATTGATCAGAGATGCACAAAGTTGTTGATATAATTTTCCTAATAATTAAAAAATACCTCAACGTAGTTGTACATGGCCAAATCGCAAATAGCGTGTGCATCTTCGCATCGAGTTTCCGAGAAGGCAGGCAAAACTTTACTCAAATCGGAATCATACAATTCCATCAATTTGTCTAATATTATGACGTCTTCGAATCCCTGAAGATTTTCTAAAGTAAGTTACAACAATTAATTTCACGAATTATTTAATTAATTAATAAACCCACTGTGTTCATCCCTTGCGCATAAAAGGGAACCATCGCATGCGCAGCATCCCCAATAATCAAAGCAGCTTTTCCTACGTGAAACGGTTTGCACTGCAATAAAACCTTGGTAAATTAAAATATCTCAAAACACAAAAATTTTAAAAAAATGACTCACCTTAATGGAAATTAAAGTTTTCGGTTCGCTGGAGAAAAAGTCTTTGACCAATTTTTCACGTCCGATCAGTGGCAGCACGTCCGGAAATTGTTCCTCGTAAAAATTTAACAAATTTTCAGGAGTGTCCAAGGCTCTCAGAGTTTCAAAAGGCGCAAAAAGATTCCCTGTGAAGCTACGATCTTCATTCGGCAGAGCAATCATCATGAACTCTCCTCTTGGCCATATATGAAGATTCCCATCACTCATGGCAAACTGTTATACGTCACAAAAAAAATATTCCCAAATTTCAAAATATCCACAGCCATTTCATTTCTACTCACATCGTTATCGCGCGAAGGTGGAATATATATTTCAATGTAGCCATGTTCTATGTAGGTTTGGCTGAAGTCAAAAAGGGGTCTCTTGATCATGCTCTTCCTGACGGTCGAGTAGGCTCCATCGGCACCAACAACAAGATCAGCTTCAACGTCGCTGATGACTTTTGTTCTGGTACTAGAAGAAAAAAACAATGACAAGAGTCCGTAATTCTTCGTAACAACGAACAATGACAAAGTCCTTTGACTCACTTGAGCAACTTCATTTTTCCACGATCAAGATCAACGTCCACCAATTTTTCATTGAAATGCAACTTCAGGCCAGGATACGTCTCTGCGGCTTTCGGATTCCGAAAGAATATTCAACGTTATTCAGCTTTGCCACGGACGTGAATTCGTAAGGAATATCCATCGCGCACGTGTAATTCTATAGCCTGGAAATCTTATGGCTTCACGCACCTCGAAACGCGATACCCAACGTGATCTCTTTTTCCGAGAGGATCGAATTTACCAATCGATTACGATACTCGTGAAGTTCAATAATTCCATAGGAATTTCAAACGAGTCAATTTCATCGAACGTTTCTGATGTCAGAATTATAAAAAAAAAAAAACAAAAAACAATCACCGAGCAGCGTAACCCCGAAAAAAATTGATTAAACACATTAGGCAATTTAATAGTGGAACAAAATTTTATGTAACACCCAGATTAACTGCGAGAACACTATATTAATGCGTGTAATGACGTAATCTCTGGAAATCCGTAATCAGCAGGGCGAGGCAGGTCATTCGGCCTGCCTTGCCAACAAGGAATACATTTAGAGCACAGTCAAACGGTCAATCTTTTTCCATTTTGCCATGCCTGCTGTTAACTGAATAATTATGTACGCAGCACTCTCACGATTTTGCCTGACGAATGCACAAAAGGTAATGGTGATATTTATAAATAATTCCACCGCTCAAGGAATATTTTTCCTTTTTCCCTTATTACTTATCTGTATTTTACGCGGGGGATAGGTTTTCACAGCATCCTTTGTAATCGGATACTTTGTGAATGGACCAGTCAAGCTGTCCAAAGGCAAAAGGAAAAAGTCACGTAATTTGGGACTGATGGAAGCACCGTTTGAGCCTGTGTCGTTCAACTATAATATTAAGCCCGGACACAAACCAATCACTAGTTGGGAACTGTTGATGATTCGTGCGCAAAACATACATAGACATAAGACCGAACCCGGATATCAAGATATACAAACAGACGAAGAGGAATTGAAGCCCATGCATTACAATTACGACAGCATGAAACATAACTACACGCTTTAGTCTGAACTTGACAAGATAAGCTGCAAAAATCCAAAATGAGTCTGAACGTTGGTAATAATTGTTATAAAATTAAAGTAACGTCAATCAATAAAGTTAATTCGCTACCCTGTCAAGATAGATATTTTTTTCTTCATACTCACCATTCAACAGAACCTCGTTAAGGTACTTCCGGCTGACGGAGTAAATGCACTGGACGAAAGACAGATTCGATTGGGTTTTATGAGAAAAGCAAATAAATTCATTGCCAACTGTAAAGAAACTCACATTCTTTTTTACACTGTCGTAAATTATTTCTCTAAGGGTGCCATCCTGCTCGTGGATCATTCTACCACGCATAGGAATCCCATGACGGTTCACCAGGAGGTCTTCCAGACCCACTTCCCTCAGGGCTTCTCTGCCACGAGTCGACAGCGCCAAATCGATACTCTGCCCGCGCGAATCTTCCAGTCGAATATCTACAATTTTTTAATCGCCGATTGAATAATTGATTGACAGTTTGCCAATTCTTCATCGTCGTTACGATCGTTAGCTACCTGCCCGATACTCATAGACGCGAACCTCGTGGCCTCTCTTGGCAAAATAACAAGCAGTCAGTGCACCGACCTGCAAATTCAACGCGAATGGATCCAATTAATTGTATTCAATTCCCACTGATAATTATTCAATATTTCTTTAACTTGCGGAAGGAATTTCTTTTCTTTTTAAGTAACGTACCAAACCACCACCTACTATCGCCACCTTCAATTTACGGGACTTGTCCGTCATGGTGTCTGTCAATTGACTGAAGCCACTGAAGCCAGTGGTTGTTAACCGATGTCAACCCCCGCCTGGCCCCGCCTCCTCGCGTCTTGGAAAATCGGCACTGACCGCAGCGCCACTGGTGTCCAGCTCGGACATGTCAGAAAGTAAACATGTGGATATCAAGTGTCTATAGTTCAGTTTTTTTTTAATCTCCGTATTAAATAAGTTTCAATACATTGATTACGAGTGTATCCTTCAAAATTAGCGGAAATGTCATCCCGATCGATTCTGACGTAAAGTCGACCAAGTTCTCTCCATCCAAGAAGTACTAAAAAATCGAATACAGTCTAGGGCACAAAATATTAATTATTTTTTTAGTTAAATCCACCTAACGTATCGCTGCGTGGAAAAAATGCAGGAAAATGATTTCTCTCGTGCAAAGTACGGAAAATGTCTCCGTAGCATTATAGGTATAGGAAGATGAGTCCAAGTCGCATCGGATTTCCGATTGGTCGAACGTCATAACAAAGACGTCGTAGGTCCGTGCTGTCAGGTATTCGAGAAGTCGGAGAAGAAAATAAAAAGAACTAGGAAACGGGAAAAAATAGTGAGGCGGGGCGCGCGCTGGTATCGCAAGTATCCCTCGGGTCCCGAATGGCCCGGCGGAGAGGGTGCCCGAGGGGAGGATCGGCGTTGTCCGAAAATCAAAAATAGCCGGTCGCAGTTAGTGCGGCGATGTCGACGGCGAACGGTGCACGGCGGTGGAGCGCCGCGCCGAGGGCATCCACGCTCCTCCTGATCGCGTTCCTGGTGTCGTCGGGGTGCTTTCCGGGATTGAGTGATGCCGCCAGGGTGAAGCAGGAGGATACGCCGGCTCCTCGTGGCGCCGGTGCCAGGAGTGCAGCCCCCAAGGAGGCCGAACCGGTCATCGAGGAGGTCACAGCGAAGCAGCTCGAACGGATCCTCAACGAGAAAGACTTTGTCGCTGTGTACTGGTGTAAGTGGGAGGCTTCGTGGTGTATTTCAATAATCGACAATCGATCCTCGATAATCGAGATCGATAAGACGGATCGAAGATCAAATCGAATATTGTGCAATTACAATTGAAAGATGTATCCGACGATTTTTTTTTTCAATTTTATTTTACAAATTTTTTTAACTTATTTTGCACTGTGTGTCCTCTGTGTTTTTATTGGTTTGTGTGTCGATGTGTCTCCGTGTGGTACGACGAGACTCGAAACTGACCCGAATGGTACTGCAGGAGTATTTCTACCGCAGTTACATGTATACTCGTCAATTTCATAGCCAGATCTCCTTATACATACGCTGAATGATCGCCCGGAGGGTTGCCAATCGGCAGGGGCTGTGCGGGCTTTGCCAGACTTTACGTTCGAGCTGAACTGCGGAAACCACGGGATCGCGTGAGCTTTCGATCGCAGGCAGCACGTGGCGAACGTGCAGACTTGCGTAATGAGGGTAGCTTTAAATGTAAAGCTCCAATTGTTCTCTCTCTCTCTCTCTCTCTCTCTTTACCTATCTATCCCTTTCGCTCACTCGCTCAAATGGCTCGCGCAACGTCGCGCCTCCGCAACAACTGTATGTTGCCAGCAACTCTGAGGATTATGAGAGGACGAGTTTAGATTTTTTTTTTTAAATTTTAAAAAAATATTTATTTCGATCACGTCTTAAGGTTCATTCGAGAATTTAGGTCCAATTCAATTTTCGAATTTGAGAAGATTCCTGCTCGTTTGCGAAGATCCAAAAATTGTCTGGTCCGCCAAAGCACGTTACGTAATTGAAAAAGGAAAAGGTCCAAGAATGTTGAATTTTGACAGTTCGTCCTTCCGACGCGTTCTCGTCCATCCGCACAAAAAGTACAAATTGATCGTGACACCTGTCAGAGGATCCACTAATCAGTCGGGATCGTTAAATCAAAGCTTCGAGATGATAATTTAACAAATTCCTCAGTCAACGATTTTCGTTTGATCTTCGTCGTCCGTTTTATTTCCATCGTCGTCCCACTTCCTGACGCGAGACCAGGTCGTTCTTTTCTTCCCTTTCGATTTTTCCGATTTCTTAATCAACATCGATTGCATAAATAATGAAATCCAATAAATCTATAACCAATCGATTCGACTACGAGGATCCTTTGAGAACGTCCTACCGGAGGACGATCGATTATTCTGAACGGAGCCCCACTCGTCCCGGATCCTGTTTTCTCTTCGATCGGATCGGATCGGTATCCGTCCCTAGAGAAGTTCTGTGCTTCTAAGCTCGCAAGCAAGGCCGGCGGCGCTCGGTAGTCGCTGCTTTTAGAACACGAGTTATTTTGGCACGCGCCGCCACCTCGCGCTATCGTCTCGGCTGAAAACATTGTGACATACTGGTTCCGTCCTACGTCCCCCGTATATATCCTATGAAATTAGCGAGCAACAGATCGTCCCTTGATTTTTCCTAATTAACTCAGCCTCAGCGTCTCTTTCATGGACCACGGTCGATTTTCATCTCTGAACTTAATCACAATAATTGCCGACTGCCAGCGGTTATCGGTGCCTTGAGACTTCGAGGTGATATTTGTATGGTTTAAGCAAAATGTCAGAGGGACTATTATAACTTGAATTCGCGCGTCGAATAAATGAAGGAGGCTAGAGTGACGGCAGTCGGCACACGCGCTCAGCCGCGTCTAAAATTGTAGCTGCGTTCAGTTCGACAGGCAATTTCCCAGTGTGCGTGATCCCGCACGCACTGGGCTTCGTGAGGACGTCTTATGTGGGACACAATGCGTGGGAGAGACGCGGATTCCCTTCCATTCCGTTCGTTCCGTCTGTCTATTCCGTCTATTCCGACTGTTCGTTCTCTCTGTCCGTTCCTACGGCTCAGCCTGTTGGGGACTCGCGGGTAAACGCGAATAAACCTTGGAAGTGGATAAGGGGAGGATTGAGGGGAATGGAGAGAGAGAGAGAGAGAAGCGAAACAGATGTACTTATTATCTTTATGCAACGCAATTCGAATTGCACGTCGTGTTGCAGTTTGTTAGAGATTCGTGGGGGGTTCCCCTCTTCTGGCTTGACAGGTTGGCTCGCCAGACGTCTCAACCAGACGATCGAGATTACCTAGATCCGTTATACTTTATATCCGGTACAGTCGCCTCTTCCGGTCTTCAATCGTCCAGAGAAATACAAATTTTTATATCTTTTTTTTGAATCCTGAAATTTTATTTTCTCAACCGTTTCCACGTCCACGTGTTTTTTCGATGATTTATCTTTTTTCTTCAAACGTGCTAATGGATTGCCCTAATATTTTGACAATGCAAACCGAATGAGATATATAGATTTGCTTTTTCTCGATTCTCGACTTCCTCTCTGTGAAAACTAAACAGACTTTACGTGACTCGCGAGGACGACTTTTATTTTCCAAACTATCCGGACCTGCCTCAATCCAATTTTTTTGACAGCTTTTTCTTTTTTCTTCGTTCATGATGAAATTGTCAAAGAGCCTATGGGCGAAGCATAAATCTTAGTTATGGCGGATGCTAATTGGGCGGAATCGTTGGGCGACAAACGTTCGTTTATCAAAACGTTATTATAACGTTTCGTTATGGTTTCGCCTCGTGTAAACAAACCTTCTTTGAAAGGAGTTATAACTCATAAGTATAGTGGATGCAGGATTGGTCGAACTGCCATAAGTTACGAGGAATGGAAATTCATCGTAACTGTCCGTGATGCTAATTACGACTATCAAGAATACGAGTTAAACCTCCAAGCTAATTGGGTGGATTTCCATGGAGCCTGAAACTCCGTTCACTTCCGTTCACTCCTCTGAGCTCGCATTAAGTTTTCAAGTTTATCAAATGTATATCATTAAACGATCCAATCCCGAGTTTTCGCGCTTCGTTTAATCTGAACGACGTGCTACCCGACTGAATTGATTCGTCAATTCTCTCCGTCTTTCTCCCTCGTCCAATTTCCTCTCTCTCTCTCTCTCTCTCTCTCTCTCTCTCTCTCTCTCTGCTTCTTCGGCCGCCCAAAAACTCCAGTGACCCGGCAGGAGGCTATCTGCTCTCGTATTTTTAGTGCATCGTAATCACGTTTAACGCAGCAGATCGCATTGAATTTCAAGATCCTCATGACGCATCCACAAATCCTCTGACCAATTGGATCGGAAAACCAGAATCATTCGTAATTCAGGAACAATCGATCGAGCAGATACAATATTGTCATAGACACTTTCTTGAGTCTGAATCGTTACACGTGAATAAATTTTTATCTCCGAATCAACAGATTCGACTTAACGAATTAAACGAGAGTTCAAAGATTATTGAACCAACTGATTGGATGATTTGGAACTTTTTTTTTTTTTAAAAAAAAGTTCCTAATAAATGTTGCGACTCTCTCGAGTCTCTCCATCTGCAATCGCACTCTTGGACTCTCGGACTCTTCTGCTCCACTGGCAGCTTCTGTCTGAGCTTGCTTGCGGGGGAGTCTGCTAGCCAATGTTATTGGGTCGGTTTACGTTTCCAAGAGAGACGCCCGAGGACGGTGAGAAAGAGTGCGAGAGAGTGAGTGAGTGAGAGTAGGAAGAGAGATAGAAGGAGAAGAAGGGACTTTGTTTCTCTCTCTCTCTCTCTCGCGGTGGCTTTCCCGTCTCTCCCGGCTCTATTCTCAGGAGCCATCTCCTAAAATGGAGGGCGACATCGCGCGCCGGCACGTCGCTCGGTGGAAACCCGAAATTCGTCGATGCTCGCTGGGCGCAACCTGCTCCGTCTGAGATTTCCCTGATTCTGAGAGCAGCATCCACTTGGGATCGGCCATAACGCATGGATCGACCTATCGATTTATCCGAATCGACGATCGACGCCTGACGTCCTTCCCACGACTATCGTCACGACGCCTGTCCTTTGCCCTGGCGTCTCCAGGACTATCGTACCTGCGTCGACCTGTAATCCAATACCTACTCGTACTGACTGAACGTGAATCAGAAACGATGCCCGTGTATCCACATTTGCTCGGGCAAAGCTCGGGCAAAGACCGAAATACGCACGAGCGATTTCTCTGGTTACTGACGAAAAAAAAAAAAAATTAAAAATTCCATTTTTCCACAATTTTATGCAACCTTCTTCCGTTCGAGGTCAAATATAGTAGGACAATTCAGTCTCGTGCAGATCACGAGTCAAGTGGGAGCTCCAGGGGACTCTTGGGCATTCAAAGTCCTAGACAGATGGCCCCTCTAAAACACTATTCCTGATTTAAGAACTGGCGGTTATGTAGTTGGAAAGTGAGTATATATGTATAGCTATAGTAGCTGCTAAATATTAAGTGCGAAAAGAATCCGGAGGATATTCGAACGTTCGGAACGAATACGCTGAGAGGTTTTGCTCGAAATAAAAAAATATTTATCGCGCGAAATCTGTACGAGCGTTTTCGTGAAATCAGCCGGTCGTGAAATCTTGACGAGATGAAAACAATCGGAATGACCAGAGCAACTTGGGAATTCTTCGAAACGTCGATTCCGTCGTTCCAGACCTCGCGTGTTACGTAATAGTCGAAGGTGGCGGCATTAGGACTATATTTAAAGTACCTACAGCGTGCTGATATATTTAGAACGTATAAGTGGTTTCTCGATACCCACGTGGCCACTCATGACTTCTAGCCGATCATAACGACGATCGCGAAGACACGTGCCCACCCCGAAAGAAGAAAGGCTTTCTCCTTTGATCCCGTTGGCTTCGTCGTATGCTTGTGCCGTGGAATTGCGTCTGACAGCGAAATAATAATAACAACTCCGGTCTACCATAACCGATCGTTCTGTTTGACAGATGCCAGGAGCTGCTTAACGTGTGATAAGGTCCTAGCTGAATTAGAGAAAATCGACGACGACACCGACAGCTTCGGTGTTGACTTCGTCAAGATAAACGACAAACGGTTAGCCAAGCAATATGGAATCAAGAATTTCCCGGCGCTCACTTACTTCCGGGAGAGGGAACCCATCATCTACGACGGTAAGTCAATCCTCGAGTGTGACCCGTGAGTGCATTAATTTGACTTTGTAATTTTTTATTGGAAGAGGAAACGAAAGAAAAATTTGAAAAAAATTTTAAAAACGTAAGAACGACAAAGCCAGAGAATTCCGAGGTCCACCTGGGTCGAGCCAGCTCAGCAACTGTTGTCTTAAGGATCCTCGGGTGCGGAGCCGGCCAAATGGTCAAATTTTTATTGGAAACTGGCCGAAGTTGTGACCTTGCCAGGAATGAGAAATGTCCGAGGTTCAGGCAATAGCATTTGACCCAGAATCTCGAGTGACGCCCAAAGTCTTTCTTTCTTTTTCTCTCTCTCGAGGGACCAGCCCGAGTAGAGTGAAAGTGGGCAATTTCGAGTTTAGAATTTGAAATGGTCGCGACCCTCGTTAATCTGGCTCGTTTCTCGATCACTTTGCCGATTCTGAGATCCGCCTGGATTAACGAGCGTCAGTCACTTCGCAGAGTGCGGCTACTTGAAATGGATCCATCTTAGTTTTCCGGGGCTGAAGTCTCTACGTCACTCTGTGTACCCAGGGGGCCTGTGCTTTTTGCTTCCTGGACTCGAGCCAGGATCACCCGTATTACGTATAGCGTTTACGTGTCTAACAAGGAACACGTAATAGTCAAATGTACGAATTACTCAAGGAAGAAAATTCCCAGGCTAGCTCGTGGAATTTCTTCAAGTTGTATTGTGTATAGTACCTGGGCTAGTTAACGGCCGTATGGGAATCTCGTTGTACGACTGTAACACTTGCTGGAAATATGCATCCACTTTAGAAATTTCATCTTAAAATTGTTGTTCCCAATAAAAATGTTATTTATTTATTTATCAGGTGACTTGATGGACGAGGAAAGCGTCCTTGACTTTTTGACGAGTCTCGAGGCTATGGATCTTCCCGACCGGATCGAGGAAGTCAACGCGAAGATCCTAGAGAAAATCGTCGAGGATACTGAATTCGTCGCTGTCCTTTTCTGTGAGTCCTTTTCCGGCCAGTCGTTCCTAACAATTGACCTTTTCGATTATTTAGGCTCGGGTCAGGTCAATTTCTAGAGAATATACGAAGTCGTCGAAAAGTCATCCGGAAGTCCACCACTTTGAAATCCCAATGGAGGAAGAGATAAAAAAGGCCAAAAAACGTACTCTCGAATTAACATTTGCAAAATGCGCAAATTAATGCGTCCCTTAACAATTGTCTTTTGGCGCGACGAACATTTTGACAGTTGGTCAAAATTCAAAGAGGAGAGTCAGAATTACAAAAAAACATCTCTCCCACGTGTTCGTCTCGTCCAGTATTTATTCGTTATGTCTCGACTAAAATATTTTCTGTCTTTCATTGAAATGCATCGACTGACCCAAATCTGATGAGTTTACGATCGCAAATAGAAAGTTCTAGAAGGGCATAGATCTTTTTACGATCATAAATGTTGTCAGTTGCGTAACAGCATTCCATACATATGTAATCCTAATCGAGTCAAATGTGCGTTCATGTAAACATTACACGCACAGGTCACCCGTAGTCACTTCCAAACTCTTGACTCATTATAAATTTTGATTAATTCCAAAAATAGTATAACCTTCGTTACCAAACACATCAATTCCATTCGTGATTAATTATACGAAAATGCTCGTTAGACGCATCGGTACTCCGTTGGATCCGATGCGTCTTGGGTGTTTTTGCGTTTATCAAAGTCTCGTGCACCGATAACGATATCTTTAAATTTTTTTTCAAAAATTTTCGTTTTTCAAAAAAATCAAGACTTTGCGATTCGCTTGACATGTACATACGTGCAAATAATACATACATGTGAAACTTTTTTGTGTGTGTTGGCGTGGATAGGTCCTGATACGGAGCGGTGTGCCGGCGCCGGCTCTAGTAAGTACACTTTTACACGAAATCAAGATCCTTCCTCGGTTATTCATTTATTCACATATTCGCATATTCACATTTTTACATTAAGCCATACGTTTCTATACCTACCAACGTACCAAATAGCATCGCTTTACGAACACGCTTTGCCAGCACGCAATGCTTCAAATTTACACGTCCACCCACAAATCTAGCGCATAGCTATACAGTATACATACGAAAATCGTAAACTGGTACGATAATATATATCGTAACGTCAAGCATCGTGCTGATCTCCAGAAATACAATAAACTCAAGATTTTTTCTCAACGTTTCAAAAAAGCGTAATTTTTCAAAAAATTCCCCGGGAGCGATAAAGTTTCCAAAAACAAGAGCATTTCCAGCCATTCTTGCTTGAGAAGGCAAAACGAAAGAAAGTTCACCGCAAAACTTTCACGTCTAACCACACTCTCCCGTAAGAGCATCTGGTTTCCTTGAAATTACAAAAATCGATATCCCTGATTTTCAAAAAAAAAAAATTTTTTTCCTATTCCTTACTTTGGCTTTTAATTTGATTCCAATGTTATTCGTGTTATCGTTACGTGTGTCTAACTCTAGTTCATCCAATTGTAGCTATGTGCACTAGTGCAAGTATTTAGTATTCATCTTAACCTGAATGTTGTGCTTAGATACTAATCTGGTACAGAGATGATTGCATCGTGCAGCATCTCTCATGGATTTCATTGGTCCGTGAATCTATTGATATATATATCGAACGTCGTGTCTCGTGACTAGTAGCGAGATACTAGTTAGTAGTTAGGGTCGTGACATCCTGTCGAAGTGTCAGTATCTGGTGCCAAACAGCCAATCGATAATCGATCTCATTCGATATACTGTTATTCAATGTGTCAGTTAGGATCTTTGAGCATCTCGTACATGCAGCATGCATTCCTACACGTACCTAGTATCGTTATAGCTGTGGAAATTTATTATAAAAGTTACCATAAACAGTATACCAGATTACAGAATTATTAGACAGAGTGTATATATATGTTGATATATAATCTAATCGACTCATTGGCTAACTGATTGCGAGTATATCTAAAAATTTTTAATTTTATTATGCCAATTAAACGCGAGTTAATATACTTTGAAGCTCTTGGCATCAGTAAGCACTTTATTCGCTGGCTATAGTCCAATGAATAATTCGAATAATTATTGCAGCCGATCGTCCTACAGTGTTTTTCAAAATTCGAGTCGGTTACTGTATTTTGGATATTTAGACTTTTTTTTTGTAAATTTTTATGAATGAAATGAGGATCTTATTCAACAGACATTCGGTTGGTCAAGTATTGCGAAACAGTCAGGTTGAATGACGCGGGTAAATAAGAATTTTGTCGGGACGTTGAGGAACTTTAAGAATTTGAGGTAAAAACGGAAGCTGATCTGGATGAAAGTTGAGTCAGAGCTGACTAAGAGTTGTCTCGAACGTCATCGAGTCCTGAGGGACGTCCAAGAAGCAGAACTCGATGGGGCGTCGCGACGCGTCGGGTCTCTTCGCAGCGGCGCAAGGGCGCTTATTCTTAGAGCTCGGACGCAAATAAAGATCGAATGACAAATTACTCTCCGATCTGGAGACGAGTGCCTGTAGAGATTTTCATAAGACGCGTCACTTGTACTTGCTGTTGGTCCATAGCTCCACTTATTGTTTACTCAACTTGTACAAAGTATAGATAAATTTCGCGAGATTCGACAATTATATACAAGAATGTACAGTTTGTATATTGTAGATTTACGTAGTTTTGTACAGACGCTGGAATCAGGAATTAACGTTGTTTTACTTTAAAATGGGACAGACAAGCCGGACTGTAAAAAGTGTTCGAAGGCCCTTCAGGAGTTGGAAAATATCGACGACGAAGCCGACCAGCTGGGAATTGGATTTGTGAAGATCGCAGATGAGGAACTTGCCGAGGAGTACAACCTGGGTCCACTGCCTGTCCTGGTCTACTACAGGCACCAGATACCAATAATATACGAACGTAAGAAATTCCCAAAAATATGAATAAAGTTAATTTTAATAAAAAGATTGAATAACTGTCAAATCAATTTTCCAATTGATTTAAGATGAACTGAGCAAAGAGGAAGATGTGCTGGAATGGCTAGTGGCTAACAAAAGCACCGGAGACGAAGAAGACGTGATCGAAGACGTGACCGCCAAGACTCTCAGCACTCTGATTGGAAATATCGACAACCTGGTCGTCCTCTTCTGTTCGTAAATCTTTTATTAGGTATTTTGATTATTTATTTTCCCAGTCCCAACTGACGATTTCCCGTGTCGCAGACGATCACGGAGACGAGGATTCGATGCAGGTGCTGAACGAGCTCGAGAAAATCGACGACGACTGCGACAAGCACGGAATTCAATTCGTGAAGATCGACGACGAAAAGGCCGCCAAGGAATTCGGAATCGATTCCGTACCTGCCATCGTTTACTTCGAGAAGGAAATTCCAAATGTTTACGATGGTTCGTATTCTGGATTCCGCTTAAAGGAATTTTCCACTTCGCTAATACCGAATGCGTTGAATCAGGTGACGTGGAGAACGAGGATGAGATCCTGGAGTGGCTCCTGGCTCAGCTGGAGAAGGACGAGATCGAGGACGTCACCGATGAGATGCTGGATCGTCTTATTAAACAAGGAAACACCATGGCCGTGCTTTTTTGTTCGTATATACAATTACACGTGTTAATATTATTATTATGTTTTTTTAATATTGGGCTGACTGTACGGATTTTTTATTTTTCAAGACGACAACAACGACCGGAAGTCTCAGCGAGTCCTCAATGAACTGGAGAACATCGATGACGAGTGCGATCAGCTGGGCATCGTCTTCGTGAAGATCGACAACATGGAGGAGGCTAAGGAATACGGTATAGAGAAGATTCCCAGTCTGCTCTATTTCGAGAAGGGCATACCTACCCTTTACGAGGGCAACCTGGAGGAGGAGGAGAAGGTGCTGAAGTGGCTGGAGCATCAGCAGAAGAACGATGAGATCGAAGACATCACGGATGAGATGCTGGACATGGTCATTGAGAAAATGCCACACGTTGCTGTGCTGTTCTGTCAGTATTTTACTTTTTGTAAATATATGACGATTTTTTGAACTCTCCTTTATGTGCATCGTTATCGCAGATGACAAGGATCAGAAGAAGAGCCAGAAAATTCTGGCTGAACTGGAGAACATCGATGACGACTGCGATCAGCACAATATTGCCTTCGTCAAGATCGATGACGACGAGGAGGCTAAGGAATATGGCATTGACAATATTCCAACGTTGGTATTTTTCGAAAAGAGAATACCCCATGTTTATGATGGTATTATTTTTTTTTATCTTGGTCAAGAAAAATATCAGCTGATCAAGGGACTTTGGCACTTTGTAAGCGTTGATCGATTTCAGGCGATCTCATGAACGAGGATCAACTTCTGGGGTGGCTTCTTCATCAAAAGAAGCACAGCGAAATTCCGGAAGTGACTGATGAAATGATGGAAAAACTTATAGACAGTACAGACTTCTTGGCGGTTCTTTTTTGTGAGTCTCTGAAATTCGAAATCGTGGAATTTTGGTCATTAAAAAAAAATCATGTAATCTTCAGATGACAAGGACGACAAGCAGGACATTCGTATCCTTAATGAACTCGAGAACATCGATGACGAGTTGGAGAAGGAAGGCATCGTCATTGTCCGAATGGATAACGACGCCGAAGCCAAAGAATTTGGAATCGATCATCTGCCGACCCTCGTTTACTTCGAGGAAAAGATCCCAGCGATCTACGAAGGTGATCTACTCAACGAGGACGAGGTCCTGAAGTGGCTGATCGAGCAGAAGAACACCGCGACGATCGAGGAAGTCACGGACGAGATCCTGGTGGATCTGATCGAGGAACACGAGTACGTCGTCGTCTACTTCAGTGAGTATTTAATTTTTCAAACTTTTCGAAAATCGTGACGATCGACGTGTTTATTTTTTTCTTTTTTTTTTTTTTTCTTCAGGCGGCAATTGCGACGAAGGCGACGAGTGCGACAACATCCTACGGGAGCTGGAGAACATCGATGACGAATTGGACGAGACCGGAATCATCTTCGTGACGACGGAAGACACGGGGGTCGCCAAGAAGCACGGGATCAAGACCTTCCCCACGTTGGCCTTCTTCAGGAACAAGGAGCCGCTGATCTACAGTGGCGACATCGAGGACGAGGACGAGGTCCTGTCTTGGTTGACGGACGAGAACACTCTTGAGATTCCTGGAAAGATCGAAGAGGTCAACAGCAGGATGCTGGAGAACATTTTGGACGAGAACGAACACGTGGTCGTGTTTTTCTGTTAGTATTTATGAAAATTGAAATTTTGAAAAATTCAAAAAAAAAACCATTTTACACGATTGCCCGATTTACGTGCAGACAAGGAGGGCGACAAGAAGAGTCAGAAGATCCTGCAGGAACTGGAGAACATCGACGACGAGTGCGAGGAGAAGAACATTGACTTCGTCAAGATCTCCGACGAGGGTATCGAGAAGGAGTACGATCTTCCGAGTCTTCCGGCTCTCGCGTTTTACAGGCACAAGTTCAGGCAGATTTACACCGGCGACATGATGCACGAGGAGGCCATCCTGGACTGGGTCCTAGATCTTCACAGTTCCACCCCCGACGTAATCGAGAACGTCGACCGGAAGACCCTTCAGGTCCTCATCAACGACGTCGAACATCTCGCTGTATTTTTCTGTGAGTCACCCTATAAGAGTTTTCAATTTTCTTCCACCAATTTACTTCCTACTATGTTCCTTCGTTTTTTCCTGCAGACGATGACAAGTGCGAATCCTGTTCTGAGATTCTCGAGGAACTCGAGACCATCGACGATGACACCGATAAGCACGGAATACAATTCGTTAAGTCAAAGGACGCAAAGCTGGCGGCCGAGATCGGCATTTTCTCTTTCCCAGCTCTCGTTTACTACGAGACTGGTGTCCCCATCATGTATGACGGTAAGACTCGAATGCTTTTTTGGTTTGGCTCTTCGTGTCCCTTTATCTCACACACTATCTTTCACCCAATAACACGGTTTAGTATCGATCGAACCGAATCGACGAATTTCCCCTGTAACATTTATTCATCAAATTCACCTTTTCCCTGTACCTTTCTAAGGGGAAATACGTCGTGAAGGCCGGGAAAAGAAAAGAAAAAAAATATCGGGAGAAAAAGTCGATACGACTCGAACGTTTCTACTGGAATAATAATAATAATATAAAAGGAACATTAAGAAAAGTACAAGTCGTGCCCAAATGCCCACCGGAAACTACCCATACAAAACGATTGACCATTTGATGTGTGTGACTTTTGTAGGTAATCTTAAGAACGAGGAGAAAGTTCTGGAATGGCTAATTGAACAGAAAAGTAAGGAAATTTCTAGGATGATGATTATAATCACTGGTGTATTGTTCTTTGTCACTTTAATATCGGTAATAACGATCCCGCCGGGTTACAAGTACAATACGTACGCAGTGGTGATAACGCCGATCACGTTGCCGCCATCGCGATCGCCGTGATTCGATATAAAAATAATTAGCAATACGCTTCGAGTTTGCATCGAGCAATCGATATTATTACATACGTATATAAATTTACGTTCGCGCATAAATATAACGAAAATTCGCTTTGGCGAACGAAACTTCTAGTCAGCTGTTGAGCTTTGTGTTTTTGTTTCATTATTTTTCATAGCAAAATTGAAAAAAAAATATCTAACTAACTCTAGTGACGATTGCATTTACTTTGACGCGTTTACACGAATGCGTCACGGCGACGCGGTCGACGTCATCACGATGACTCCGGAGAAATACTGCTCGACCCGTGAAACGTAGCAGCAGACCGGTGGCGCCGCGTCGCGGCGAGACGCAGCGCAGCTTTTACCGCGATACCAATTTTTCTTTTATATTTTTCTTTGCCTCTGGCGCAATTCTTTTCTATTTCTCTATATTATACATACATACACATATTATATCGCAGATTTTTATCAATCATTCGCACTGTCGTACGTCGAAGGCGCGACGTGTTATATTGAGCTACTACCACGCTACAGGAGATTACGTTCGACGTAAGCGCACGTGACTTTTTCGAACTAGTCATTTTGAAAAAAAATAAACAAAAATAGAAAGCATCGCGTACGCGTCAAACGTATTCTCCGCCGCATGCTTAACATCAACATACGTTAACACAAGGCGCCCCTCCGCTTGGTACAACTACTCGATTCTTATCTTATTTACACAAAATTAATATATCACATGGATACCTTACATACGTGCAAAGAGAAATAAACAAATGCATACGCACAGAAGTGACTACGTGGATTGCGTGTTCAGCTTACAATCAGAGTCATAAGGCTGTTTCCTGGTTTTCGGTAGTTCCGTAGTTTCGATCCTGGCGCCACTTTCGCGTGTGCATTGAATCCTTCGCAAGACGAGACATAAACAGTTAAACACAGTAGTATACGCGTTAAAAAAAAAAACGTACGCTCCGTACATGACCGCTACTCATTGATATGCAGGTAATGATAGTGATGATGATGATGATGATGATGATGATGATGATAATGATGATTCAAATGAGGATGACGACGAAGATGATGATGATGATGATTCAAATGAGGATGACGATGACGATGATGAAGATGATGATGATGATAATGAATCCGATGAGGATGACGACGAAGACGACGACGATGACGACGATGACGATGATGACGATGATGAAGATGATGATGACAATATTGATAACGATAAATCAGTGAACAAAGCCTTGAAGAAGATCCTGGACAAAGGTAAAAAAAAGCGAAAGGACGCCGGAAACCATATAGGAATTCACGTGAGAGCGAATTATGAAGAACTTCGTTTTGTGAGCGAGATTTGAGAAATTTTGAAGTGAGAGAGAGAGAGAGAGAGAGAGAGAGAGAGAGAGAGAAAGAGAGAGCGAGAGAACGAGAGAGAGAAAGACAGCAGTGTGCCACCCAAATATCCAAGTAGAGTAATGTCGGTCTGCTCGTCAAAGTAACCGCGATTAATAATCATTGAACGTTTTTTTTTTGGATGGATTATTGATTGATTTATTAGTTTTTGACCCACCGCTCACAGTTGGGCTGGGCTGGAGGGCGTATCGCATGCGTATCTACCATCTGACTCAATAATTTTAGGGACTTTCTGCAAATGCCTCTTTACACTCTCACGTCCTGACTTTAACCTCCAACCTGTCACCTCCGATGCATGACGCCACTCAGCTGGACGACGCGCAACGACGCTACTCGATGCTAATCGATCCATTCGATACGCGATCGGCGGTAGCGTCGTTGCGCAAGATTGATCCTGAGCGCACTTTTACATTCCTGGATTTTTCTGACAACTCTAAAAAACTGACAGTCTAAAGCGAGCCGATGGTTTCTGTTCTGTTAACAGCTGTCGTCTGCAGCGAGCACGGAGTCGAGAGAATCGGACTAGCCTCCGTCCAATGACTACTCAAAGAACGAATGAAAGAAAGATCGATATATCAATTTCACAAAAAGAATATGTAGAACAAAAATAGAGAAACACAGTGAGAGTTATCGTATGCGCGTTCGTAAAGAAACTCGATCGATCCTTCGAGTGTCTGTTGTTACCGTACATAACGATGATAATGGCGCGTGTATATAAATGATCTAACGAAATTACAAATTGTCATCAAAATTATCTCGGACTGTTTCGCGAAAGACAAAATTGTCGCCCGACCCGTGATTGCGAGATTTTCCAAAAAAAAAAGCAAATTTCTAGAATTAAAAAAATATGGAGGCTGGTCTTAACTGGCCGTTAGGGTCGTCGACTCGCCGAGTATAATTTTTTGTTGTTTTCTTACATACATGCACGTTTGGCTTTGCTACGCATTGAGGGTGATGAAGTGAGAGAATTACTTGTAACGATGGGAGGACTCGAGTTCGTTTTTTAATTAATTTTCTATATTATTTTTTTTTGTTCTGTTGTTGTTGTTCACTGAATGTCTTTACCGCTGAAACATCTTTGAGAGTTCTCTTTTGTCTTGTTGACTGGTGCGAGAGCTAGGCTAGCCAATTCTCTTGTCTGACTCGTTGTATTTGCTTACCGCAGGCGACGGCTGTTTCTACATCGGGATGGGCGGTAAAAACGCGAAACCCACGATTCCCTCCTATGAGCCCTACCAGTGCTGTCCCGCGAAGGTCGCGCGAGGCACCAAGGTCGCCAAAGTGAGTCCGCTGAGCAAGCCGTCGAAGCTGGCCAGCAAGTCGACCAGACTGGAGCCGCCCCTGGCCCTCAAGCCGATAAACAAGCTCTCCGCGAAGGACAGCAAAAAGACTGCGACTGTGGCAAAGCAACCAAAGGACGCGAAGGACACGAAGGACAATAAGTCTGGCAAGACTACCAAGGGAAAGAAGGGATTTTTCGGAAGCGGTAAATATCTGAACTGGCTCTGGTGAGCCACCAATCGCGATCCAGCAAGCGTGCGAGACGCTTTTCGCACTCGACCTCGATTCTCGTTCAACCACTGCCCAGGACCGTACTCCGATCCTAGTCTACCTCGAGCTTTTCCAGTAAACGAATAAAAGATTTGCTGATCCGGAGTCTCAGGCTGAGCAATGGCCTCTGGATCGGGCGGATGGGCAGTGATTGAATAGAGACGCGTAGATGGTAGATGGTAGAGCTTTCGTAGGACTTTCGTATATACTCTGAGCCCAAGAGCTTCAGACGAAGAGGCTGCTAGGCAGCAGCAACCTGACACGTCTTCATCTCTCAGATGCAGATGTCGCGGGGCCATGAAGATTCGCCTCGTCGCGTCCCGGGCCAAAGCTCTAAGCTGCCTCCTCCTCGTTCACGAAAGCACACGAACCCAGCGGAACGCACTCGTTGCTGGTTGCCTAAAAGCTCTTCGTATTGTAAATCGAAGCTTCTGCTGACATCGGCCCGGTAGTCCCGTGTTTACATGCGCATGAAACCTCTGATTCTAGCTTAGACCGCCAGCAATGCGCGAATTCAACTCCGACCGATCTACTAAAGTAACTTCATTGCTCCGATGCTCGGAATTATCTCTCGGGCAATTTGATCATTTGGAAATCTATATTTTCATCGAACGCAGTCGTACACGCATACCCCCTCTATCCCCCCTATTCACATGCAAATGCGACTGGAGACTATCGAGGTATCTCTCTCTCTCTCTCTCTCTGTCCCTCTCTCGAGATATTTCTCAGGAGCGCTCCAGACACAAAGCTAAGGATTCTAAGAGTTACGATAAGAATAAGGAAAATGAACAGAGCATAAGGAAGAACGTGTATGATAAGCAAAGGAGAATGAAGTTCGTGAGAGAAGATAACCTAACCTCACTGGAGGCGATTCTGACCCAGCTGGTGTCTTGGCTTATCGGGTGTTGCAGTTGTGGCCGGGATTCCCTACCTCATGAAGGTTTAGAGGATTTCAGTCGAGGGACCTGTAACTCGAGGTCGAGAGACTTCGAGACCAAGAAAAGCTATGGGAGCGGCGCGACCTTCGACCTCGTGACGACCTCGATGGAGGGAAGGGGACGAGGAGAACGAGAAAAAGAGGATTATTCGCTAGGAGGGGGTGATGGACCGACCCTTACGACCAAAATGATCCCTTGGACTGAAATCTTGGCAAAATCAGACGGACGATCCTGAGACTACCGACTTCCGGGTCTCTTACGAAATTTATCTTTGATTACGCTCTCTCATTCACTCTCTCTTTGTCTTACCTTTTCTCTCTCTCTCTCTCTCTATCTCTCGAACTCCATCATCGTCACATACCGAGGATTCGAGAACATCCAAAGGAATCTTGATGCAGCATAACGTTATCATCGTCATCAGTGGGACAACATTCGTCACGCGTTCATCATGCCGAAGAAGATGATTCTCGTGGACCGGTTATCAGGCTGGATAACCCGATCAAGACTTTTCTTCTTTATATTGAATTCTGATAATTCGTTTCCACTATACAAGTTATAAATATCGTTAGCGAAGCGCCCCCTACAACTCGCCCCCACATACACTACAATCCTCACCGTCACTTTGCGCCTCGCTGTAATCATTATTATCACCATTGTCAATAATCACAAATCGAGGTACTCGCTCACGCTGGACCAGCGAGGAAACGAAGAAGAAATTCGTAAAGCTACGATCGCCGTGTAACGCGAAGGATCGTCGGCCGCTTCTTTACCGCGGGGCCCGTTGTCCGATAATTACGGCCCTGTTACTTATTACGTATACGGACTCTTCCATTTCCTTTACTTCTCTCCACGACTTTCACTTTCTTTCCTCGTTAGCTTTTATTTCTCAACTCCCCGACGTGTCTTCCAATTTTCTTTTGCACGCATTTTTCTTCGTAAGACACGAAAGTCGAGCGCACGAAGAATCCTGAAAAAAAAAGTGAAAAGAAGCGAAAGAATAAAAAAATAATGAAAGAAAGAACCTCCCTGCTCGGAACCCCGCGGTACGTGTTTTTATTGTTGTTTTCTTTTTGTACTACCGTACGACCCGTTTACGCTTTGTTATGCTTCGTTATTATTTATCGTTTCTAACACGTTGTTATTAATGAATCTGTATATGTGCAACGCCGTGTTATTACTTTATTTACCTGCCAGAACGCCTTGACGTCACTCAGCTAAAATGCTAAGGATGCGAGACGAAGCAATTTTTTTCTAACGTCCTTTTCACGTAACTCGGCGTCGGGACGCCGTTGCTCATCATTTACCAGTCACGAGCGTCTTTTTCCCGTGGTGAAAAGTCCTTTTGGTTCACTCGTCGAATCTTTCGGGCAAGTTTCTATCGCTTCTTCGGTAAACGGGACACCGTGTCTGGGCAACGGCTAACGCCTGACGCTACGTCACATTTCTCTTTGCATTTGAGTTGTCCACTTGTGCGATAATCATTATTTCACCATGCCTGACCCTGCTCAACAAACAAATAATATACCTAATGATGCCTGTATACGACAACGTTGAACGTTGAAATTCTGTTGCAATGTCGCGCGAGGCACGTGCGAACGAGCGAACAATTTTACATTATTTTAATACTTAAACCATCAGGCGATTTTAAGATTTTCAAAAGAGAAAGACGAATAGACTGTGATGACGATTTCAAGACAATCTAGATACAGCCACCGTAGGTACGTGACTGCCTTAAGCGAAATACGAAACTATCCGCGTCGCATTCCCGAGCAGCAAACTTTCCTGCTTTTGCTCCACGTGTCCATGTTCCGTTTTTCCGATCTTTTTTTTTTCATTTCAGACGCTTTTAGATCGCGACTCGTCACGATCGAGGATAGATCGCTCGTTCGCACGAGCGCACGATTAATATCGCGGAACATTTGCACACGTCGGCAGTCGTTAAGGCCTAGATAACGAGATATCGAATACTCGAGAGAAGCAGGAGAATGATAAAATAAGGAAAAAATTATATAGAAAAAAATAGATCGCGGTACGTTACTACGTTAAATGCCAATTGAAATCCGTTAACCAGGAGCAGATCAGGCATACTGTATAATTGTTGGTACAGTGACTATTTTAAAAATATCTACGAATTTATACTCGAGTATATTTTTATACGTAGAAAATTACAAACATGAATACTTTGGCACTCACGTACACATAATCTACGTATCACACGTGGACACGGAATACGCGCAAAGCGGTAATTTTGTTAATCATTTAAGAGCAACATGTATGGTAAACTCAGTATGATGATAATAAATATGTTTCCTAGTACTAAATGGTATCCTTTTATACTTGCTTTGACCATTATTTCGTAGGTCTATACGTATATCAATTTATCGAAAACACCGATACAAGACCGATCTCAAAATTTTTTCTGGTTCGCGTCACGCGTTACAAAGTAAAATTAAAGAAGCTTAGCAAATGCATTTGAAGGAAATATAGATCGAACGTAAAATCGACGAATCGCTGTACGCGGGACCAAAGAGCAAGAGCTGAGAACGGACGGGTGCAAGAGGACTCTCGGAAGACGCAGAACTTCAGCGAAGCTTCCACATTCGAGTTTCGTGAGGAAGCAGGAAAGTGACGTTGCCGGAAATGGTGGATGGGCATGCTGGAAGATCGGATCCCACGTCGTCACTTTGGCATGTGTCTTGTTGTTCTTTATAATTTTTTATATCCTATTTTCCTTTTCATTTTCTCTTCTGTTTTACTTTTCTCTCTCTCTTCCTTGCGACGTACCACGTTCAACGGTTCTTCCATAAAAGGGCTTTTCCGTGATTCTGTCGATGGTAAGTGTTGTTTGTACGTACAGAAGAAATATAAATGATATTGCCTTCGAAGGGAAGAAAGGTAATGTTCAGATTAGCCATTCCAGAACGAGCTTATTTGTGTATCAGCCGATTGAGAAGGAAAGTTTCTCCATTGGTTGGCACGCAATCTCTTTCCTTTATCTTTTTGTTTATTCAAAACACCTGCAGCTTCCTCGTAACAGCCTGAAATAGCAGAGCCGTGATCAAGATATTGTATAGTTCTCACTAGGATACCCAACTCACTTGCTTACGACTCGAGAGAACCGGAAGTTTGTCGTTTGGCGATTTTGAAGATCCACCTTGTGGAAAATTTGGTAACTAGAATTGATGATGAATCCCTCCCAGGTAATCTGCTCGATGAGACAGAAGTCCTGGACTGGATGGTAAAGCAGAAGAACGACGCGAGCATCGAGAAGATCGATCGAGACACCCTGACCAAGTACATAGAGACCAAGGAGTTCCTGGCGGTCGTATTCTGTGAGGATCAACGTTTTATTAAGAATTAATAATAAAAAATTAATAATTGGCACAACTCGTAAGAACGTCTAGAGGATTATTCGTTTGGTACCTTTCAGACAAGGAAGAGGATCCAGAGAGTCCCAGGGTGCTGCGGCACATCGAGCTGATCGATGACGAAGCCGCCGAGTACGGGATCAAGATCGTTCAGATGAGCGACCGACTGATGGCTAAGAAATATGGCTTCCGGAACCCTCCAGGCATCACCTACTTCCGGAAGGGCAAGTACATCAATTACGACGGCGACATCGACGACGAGGAAGAGATCCTCGACTGGTTGACCAATCCGGAAAACATGGAGCTCACCGATCACATCGAGAGGATCAACAGGAAGATGTTCCACAAGATCAGGCAGACTTCCGATTACGTGGCCGTTTTCTTCTGTGAGTATTGGTCCGATCGTCGCTACAGGAAGTGACGCGATTGGTCGTTCGATCCTGACTCTTTGGATTTTACTGAAAATATTTTCGAGCAAGGCATGAACTGTGCGTGTGTTCAGACAGCAACGACTGCAAACAGTGCACCCGAGTCCTGGCGGAGATCGAGCACATAGACGACGAGGCCGACGGAGCTGGGATCAACTTCGTAAAGATAGACGACAAGCAGCTGGCCAAGCAGTACGGCGTCTTCGCTCTGCCCGGAATCCTCTTTTTCAAAATGGGCTCGAAGGAGCCTGTCATTTACGCCGGTACACTGTCCCCATCCTCGTCCATGCTCCAGATTTCTAAATTAATGAGAATAACGTGACATTGAAAATTGTCCAGGTGACCTCTACGACGAGGAACAAATCCTTCAGTGGCTTCTTACCCAAAAAGATCCTTCCGGCGAGGTAATCGAGGCTCTGGAAGGCGAAGACCTTCTGCATCTTATTCGGGAGTCGGACTCCTTGGCAGTGTACTTCTGTAAGTTTGACAGTCCCTCAGCCGCTGTCAACTGCCAAGCAGGAATGTATCTCTAGCCTCTAGGACACTCTACTACTGGCTGTTACAGTGCATAGCTTTTACAATTTTTACTTTTTTATTTTTTATTCATACTTAAAGCTTTCACGGAGACTGTCTTGGTCAAAGAAGACGTTTTCATGTCATCGAAAAGTCAAGCGGCATTAATGGCAGCCAGTGTTTGAGGAATGTGCCTGCTGTGTATGTTCCTGTATTGGACGTAACTGAGGTTTTACAGTAGTTATTATTAATTAAATGATCAACCGGCACCTGACCCTAGGACTGAGTAACGATACGTCATGATGATGACGATGATAATTATTTGACATCTTTGTCACTCACTTCTCGTTCATCGCGGGAAGTCTTCTTCTTCTTCGTCTTCGTTAGACTCGTATAAAAATTATGAGCTCGACTTGACGAGCCCGACAACTTGCGTTGGACGCGAGCTCAATTAACAATCTCTTTAAATCGATAAGCGACTTATCGTATCATATGTGCATTGCGCTTAGCGACTCGACGCTCTAACTGCCTGTCTCCATTCTCCAAAGCTGTACACGATGTGAACTAATGCCGTAGGGAACAGAACGCTTTGCGACATGTGCCAATCGAAAGCGTTCCGCAAGCAGATGCGTCACAAACAGGAGCAGCGGATGGCGGAGGCTGAGGTGGCCGAAGACGTCGACGGTACAAGACCATCATAAATAAGACAGATTTTCACTATAAGTTTATCCCCCTCTTCCACTTTTTCTCAATACCTTAGAATTCTCTCTTTTTTTTCTGTCTCTCCAATCAGCAGCTTGCAGTTTCTATATTTTTAGTGCCAATTTTTTATATTTTTTTTTATCATCTTTTTAGCCTCACAGGCTACATTATCGCGATTGCATCTATCCGTCCTGGTTCCTAAACCGACGCCTATAATACGTCTCTGAGAGAATTTACATTATTTTTTTCCCCTTTGTTTTCACCTTCTTCTCTATCCTTTTTTTTGTTCTTCCTTCCTTTAGACGATTAGACTGTTTCATCCCGAAGAATAATGTGACAATCCCAGCATGTGGTGAACCCGGTGCTACGCAGCTACGCAGATCAGTGTTCAGTTATTTCCTTCGGCATGTCTTTGTCACGCAAATTAAATTTTCTTCGAGCAGTAGAAACTTGAGAGCATTTGGTGTGCGTGGTTATTTCCCCCTAGAGAACGACAACCAGAATAAACAACACCAGCAACAACATCATCAATCATCATTACAAAGTATCATCTTACCGAAGAACACAAACATCCTCCACATTCACAGTACTGTCGTTCAGTTATCGTTACTCGCGTCATCGTCCACATCAGACACGTAGTTCTCGCACTCCTTTGCACCCACGTGTTTCCCAGACAGAGAGTCTCCTTTTTTTTAACGATCGAGTCTTCCACAGATAGCGATGACTGCGAGCAGTGCGCCGGCATACTGGAGGAACTGGAGAACATCGACGACGACTGCGACAGACACGGGATCACGTTCGTCAAGACGCAGGACTTCAAGATCGCCGAGGATTACGGCGTCACCGACTTTCCGGTTCTGGTTTACTTCGAGAATCAAACTCCAAACGTATTCGAAGGTCTGGCCTTTTGATAGTTTCATATAATTTCCTCTCGCCCCAACTCTATCTCAATCGATAATGGACAGGTGACCTTTCGGAGGAGGAGGAGGTGCTGCAGTGGCTGATCACTCAAAAAACGGAGGACCGTATCGAATTGATAACCAGAGTGATGCTCGAAGCGTCCGTTGAAGACACTCAGTATTTGGCTGTTTACTTCTGTACGTATTGTCTGCGCAATGAATGAATATTGTCGCGGTGGTGCAACTGGACAAATTCATTTGGATATTGTATGATGATGGTAGATAAGCAGAACTGTCACATTTGTGACGAGATTCTCGAAGGGCTGGAGAAGATCGATGACGAGTGTGACGTTTTTGGTATACACATGGTGAAGATTCAGGATCCCCAACTGGCCAAACGTTACTCCATTAAAACGTTCCCTGCTCTGGTCTACTTTCGTAACGGGAATCCTCTTCTCTTTGAAGGTTACGGTTATTCGAGTGCATTTCTGTAGGAGAATATTTTGGTATTGTTATTTAAGTTTAAAAATGATTAATTGGTATCAGGTGACTTACAAAACGAGGAATCCGTTCTCGAATGGCTGATCGACGATGACAATCGGGAATTGGCTGACGAGATCGAGTCGGTCAATGACAGAATGCTGGAAAGACTTCTGGACGAGTCGCCGTTCCTCGCTGTCTTCTTCTGTAAGAATTTTGTTATGGGAAAAAAAAAGTTTTTTAATGATTTTTTCGATGTTGGATCGATTGATTATTTTTTTTTGTATTCTCTTACCTAGACGATGAGGACTGCCCGGAGTGTGATGAGATCATGGAAGCCCTGGAGAAAATAGATGGCGAGGCCGATCTGTTTGGAATAGACTTCGTGAAGATCTTCAGCCCGGAAACCGCTGAGAAGTATGGTATCCTGAACGTGCCGTCGCTGGTTTACTTCCGGAAGAAGACGCCGCTGATCTACGACGGCGACTTGACCCAAGAAGATAAGATTCTGCAGTGGCTCACTTCGCAGGATGTCTTTGAGATCAAAAATGAAATCGAGGAGGTTAACAAGAAGATGCTGGATAAACTTCTGGACGAGAACGAATTCCTTACTGTTTTCTTCTGTGAGTGACATTGACGATTCGAACTTTTTTACACAGGATTCTCATAACTCTGCTCCTTATCTCCAGACGAAAACAATCACAAGGAGAGTACCGAGGTGAACGAGAGACTGGAAAATATCGATGGCGAAACTGACAACCTGGACATCACCTTCGTGAAGATGGCCGATCCTCGATACGCCCGGAAGTGGGGAGTCACCAAACTGCCAGCCATAGTTTATTTCCGGAAACGATTTCCCAGTATCTACAGAGGTGAGATATTTTATTATAATTATTGAAATTTGCTGTTAATAAATATATTAAATTATTTAAAGGTGATCTTCACAACGAGCAGGACGTCCTGGAGTGGCTACGTAAAAATCGCTTCCGGCAACCGGAACTAAATATTTACATGTACATGTTGATCGCCATCACAATCTTGTTCACCATGTATACCGGCTTCCTGCTCTCCTGCTTCCGGTCGGAACCCCCTGCTCCGGCACCTCATCCGAAACAGGCGTGAACCGGAAGTGAGATGCACGCATGGACTCGAAAAAGCGTGACCTCTTGTTGCACGGGTGTATTGACGATGTTCGATTAAAGATTTGTGGACGATCAGGATAATTGACCCTCGATTACAAGAAAAAGCTGGGTAGGCTGGGAATTATCATTACCCGATAGATACGTACGAGGACGGACAGACGGATGAACGAGCCGATCGCAAATCCAACATGGCGCACGGACGCTCCATGAGCAGACGGACATTTTGAATACATCCGAAAGGCAATTATAATTCCAGTTAAATAAATGAAAAAGTTTATGAGAAAAGCTGTAAGAAAAAGTGTCATGTGGCACTGATGGATTAAGCATGCCACGAGAAGTCGTTCGATCGATACAAGGCATCGATATAGTCACGATCGATCGGGATAAGGAAAAGGAGCGACCTCTGACCCCAGGTCGAGGGCTCCGAGGTCGATCGTGTCTAGCCTCCTAAATCCTAGAAGGCCTGTTGCCATGACAAAACGCGACTCGAGGAAGAAAATGAATAAAAAAAATATGAGTGCGTGATCGCGAAGAGAAGAATTATTGTGGAAATTCGGAAAATCAGAGAAATCCGAAAAGCCAAATAAACATGAAAACTTTTCGTCGCGGAATATTTGGATTTTTCTGGTTTACATTAATCCCTTTGCGCCAACCTCATCGCTCACTTTGTAGCACAATTAATTATTTATCCACGACAACCCGGTAACGACATCACATTGATAGCCCACAAGTAGACATAAGGAAGATTTACCAATGAGAATCTCTCACCGTCCCCAGCGTTCCGGAAGATTCATTTTCCGAGAAAACATGTAAATACCGTTACACGAGCTCACATTTGTTGACACGTTTGAGAGGATTATTTATGTTATATGCTACCTTAAAGAATAAAGGAATGAACCCTTGGACCAATCCTAACCAGTTTTAAATCCCGTTTTACCCGCTGTCGACTATCTGTCTCATTAATATGTATATAAATATGCCTATGTCGGTACACGGTATACCTACGTGCCACGTACTGTACTTCGCTCTGTAGACCATACGCACCTTATGTAGATACAGAAGTATATACAGATCAGTTATAGCCACTGTTACAACAGGCCTCATTCTTAACGCCATCTCTACAGTAAAAGTACCTCAGTTCGTTTTGATTAATATCGAAGCGACGCGAGAAACCGCGCTGTACTTCTACGAGCCATTGCTTGGCTAACTATAAGTGACGCGAGCTCAACTGCCGGTCACTCACGAGACTCGACCACACGCACCTATTAATTCATTTTAGACGCACAGACGAGTCTCCACCGTCGCACAGGCATCGAATCGCAGAGATCAGCCAGACGGCATGATCATCCGTTTATCATGATTCATAATTCGCCGTTGGATCACGCGAACGTTTCTATTAGACATCGTTGCAGAGACAGTCGGCCATATTCATACATAGACACAACATATTCGAAACATTCTGCGTGAAATGACTCGAGATTCAAACGCAGGACTGAAGCGCGGTTATGATTGTTAGAAATTTGTAAACAGAGCTGTCGTTTACAAAATGGTAGCTAGACGTTTCGAGAAATGTTCGGTTGCTCACGGATTGAATGTAAGGAAGTTACCTGGAGATTCTGCCAATTTCCATTGCGGTCGATTCTATCATTCGGATTGCAGATGATTTTTACTCTATTATCTGGAATATAGCTGGACGCTCTAGACGTTGTAACGCTCGGTTATCTAGTCTACAGGTAGAATAACAGTGCAGCCAGTAGGGCCTCACCTCAGGAATATCTAGATAATAATGATCAGTCGACGATGGGAGACACGCTGTCCGCGTGGCAGGACCGAGGACTCGCGAGTAAAGCCGACGACGTACGAAGTCCGAGAGCTAAGCGACAGTTGCGTGCCAGACTTTGCGCGGAACGTTTTATCGCTCGCTCCTTCAGACAGGTGAGTACGGCCTTATCTGTCTTTAGAAACAATACCATTGCGCAATGTCGAAATACGATAACCGGCTAAATGTCATTAAAAATATTTACGTGCGTGGTGCTTTAGAGAAAAGACGAAACCGACTCGTACATTGTATGCACAGTGGATAAGAAAAGAAGAAGGAAAGAAAGAGGGTACGGGATACCTGGAGTTCTAGTAGTTAGCTGAAGAAATAATAAAAAGGAATTGGTTGCCTGGTGCTTGTATTAAGATCTGGACTGTTTTATTGAAAAAGAATAAACGACGGAAACGGTAATTCTTGGAAGAGTACTTAAAAAAGTTTGGAAAAGGATGCACGTGATTCTCTTGAAACGCAATCGATACGAGACAGTTGTGTTTGTTTTCTTGCTTGTAGGTGTCAATGAATTGAAGTGTTATGTTTGAAATTTGTGTTTATCGTACCAACGTCTATTACCACGAATAGCAAAAGGTGGCAGAAGTACGTTGAAGGCAGACGGTGCTTGAATATAGTAAATATTGAAGTTATCGTAGACACGTATACGTCGTACGATTCTCGGCAGCTCGTTCGAAACACGCAGAGGCACGACGTCTCCGCTAGTCCATTGTTTGTCTAAAACCTCCTGAGACTCCAGAGAGTCGAGCTCGGCTGAAATGACACGAAAAACACGAAGCTGACTCATGATAATGTTACACCGTACCAGTGCAAAATTTCATACTTTATGCAATACGTCTGATCTTTAGTTTCGCGCAAGAAAATTTTCTTTACTCGGCAAAAACAAACATTTGAATTATTCGACGGTTAATCTGAGCTTTCGGTCTCGGCGCCTAATCGTTGTTTTCGTAGCGGAACGGTCAATTCGAGTAATATAAATTTTACGACTAATACGATTAGGCTCGTATTATTTCAGCGCATTCTGGATATCACATTTTTACAAACCACCAAAGAATTCTCTCCAATTTGCAAGCGTGACGGTTTACGACAGCTGATATCGAATAACGTCCACTCGCTGGACAGGTGCCTCTTCACGAATTTGGTATGGACTACCGGTCACCTGCCTGAATCCATATTCACTGGAATATTCCCAAATAAGGAGAAACCTGACGATATCACAGTTTTCCAAAGAAAATACTGAAATTCTAAAATAATGCCTCCGCGTGACTAACCAATCTTTTTTGTATACAAACAGCCTTCTCGCATTCTATACAGTCCACTAAACATTCTAGACAATCAGTAACCTTTCCATTTCACGCAATCAGACCTTGTCGAATGTCAGAATACGTTATGCCGATTCCGCAATGTCTTTTGCTTCCTCTTCAGAACATTTTCTCGATCCCCAATTCGATGAAAAGACTAAAGTAAGATATGGCCGTCATAAGGTGGCATAAAGCAGTGAAGTACGTGGACTACGCGAACGCATTAGTGATTATTCCAAGACCAGATCTCCCCCTCGTTCGACGATTCCTTTCTCTCCTGTGATCAAGACCGGATACGCACCACAGCCCATCCCAATAAACGTCTCTCCTCCCATTCGTGAGTACACGAGTACACGCCTGCATGTGCACAGGCATTAGGTGCATTCGAACAAGGCAGTTCCGGTCTCAAGAAGGAGAAAGAAAAATGAAAAATACTTTCTCGTACCGAAAGTCCCACTCTCGATCTCGTTCTTTCCGAGCCTTTGTTCTGCTAGAGCTGTTGCATTCTGCTCAGATGCGTCGCGATAACCGCGCGGCACAATCCCACGCGAATTTTCTTCTAATTAGCGGCCATTCTTTTCCTTTTCTATAAAGACTCTCTGACCCAGTGCACAGCTCGCGTTCACTGCTCCTGGCAATTAACGTACGTCTAACGCACGAGATGGGAACCTAATTGGCCTTGGAGGATTCCCGGGCTGACCGAAGATCCTTAACTCCTGCAACCTGATAGTCTAGTGCATTGCCGATGCATGCCAGTGCACGTCAGTATACGTCAGTGCAATGATCTACCGTGAATTTCCAATTTCCACCTGAAACTCTCGAGCATAAAAAAAGCAAAATGGATGGTTTAGAAATCAGTGAAAAATTCATTTCAGGAATCGACTCTTACCATTAATCCATCTAGCTCGGTAATTTACTTGCAGCTCAATCGAGAGTCAATGATGACTCATATTCTAATACCAGATCTATCTCGTTCTCTCTCTTGAATCTCTTTGGCTCAAGCGATCCTCTGTCGATGCTGCAACAGGCTGCAGTAAAATGATCGAACGAAATTCCACAATTCATAGCTCCAGGCGACTCCCGCCCTACCGTAATAATCCTGAACTTCCACGAGTCTCAATCTGGTGCAGTGCAACGACAGTCTCGTAAAAGTTACGTAATCCCGAGTTTAAGGCACCAGGTACTACCACCGTTCAATCACGTGTATAAAATCGACCAGATAGAAATCCGCACCTCCTATATACCAGCCTATCGATTGATCTATAAATCGTTCCAGCATCGCGGAAGAGTTCTCGATCGGATTAAAAGTCGATGACTCACCTTTCTCTCAAAGTTCCTCGTTCCCTAGATCCAACGATCCGCCGTACCTTCGTTCCATCGAATATCAAGGATCGACAGTCGCCGTTAAAGTCGCGTTTATCTTTTTCAACGTCACATTCAAATTCACCATGAAACAATAATTTACCGGTGTCCATGCGAATCAGTAATTCAATATGGAAATTAAATATATTGCACCTAGCGATGTATCCTACATCTTGCTGCACTTGACGCATTCCATGTGTACTCTGCATAGGGTGTATATATGTATACATACCATATGTGCATATAATACTCAGTGCATGCACAGGGTCTAGTATATGGGTACTCTGTGCAACTTCAGATCCTTCCTGTACTATCGTATCCATCTAGGCTTGACTGTTGAAATAAACTGTAGCTGTAGAAATCCATGTGGCATCAGACTGCCGCGAAGTCTCGTGATCCCGCAAGTGTTTACGAAGAATGGAAAAATAGGTGATGCAGACAGCTAACTCAAAATTGCGCAATAAACCATCCAGATGGCTGATATAACACGAGCCTGTCCCACGCTCGGATTTGAATTACTAAACGGAGTCGGGATGACGCTGATGACTCTGATGACCAAGGTTGCTCCGATTAAACGATCTACCGACTCCGTTATGCTTATCAGTTTTACATTTTTAGGTGTCGCAGGCAATTTTTTACTGTTTTATGTACCCTGCGGGTCATTGGTTTACGGATTCGAAAAATATTATTTTGAAATTTCTTTTTTCACTTGGAGACTTGCTGTGGACTTCAGGTTGTAGAGGTTGTCCGTTATGAGATATTGTATCAGGTTAATTTTATATGTATCGCCATCGATGACTAATCGCAGGATCGAGGCTATATTTTTACATATTCGTATGGTATATTTATATGGCATAGGTATGTAGATATATATGGATGCCTTTTGTGTGTAATTTGAACTTTCGTCTCGAAAAATCGATCAGGATTCAAAGGGCAGGAAATGTTGTCTGGTGTCCTTGTCTGAGGAAACTACTTCGTGTCATAGGTCAGACACTTTGGTTTTCTGTATGCGTAATGTCAAGGGACAATTTAATGGGTTGTCGTTAGGACGAGTAATCATGAAAAAAATTATATTTTTATTTACTTAGCTTATCAGATATCTTGAATATTTATAGGTACAAATTAATAATGTCGATTGATGAAACAAACATTGGGATTATACGGGGGCGTCTGTAGATTCGCTAATCAGTCTGCAAAAGATATGTCAAAAAGTGCATTTAACAAATGCCGCCTTTATTAATTGACCAATAAATTATAAATATTGATAAGGTAATTAATTCGATATGCATAGAAGCTTATATCCCGCTAGGTCTGTTGAAATTAATGGTTTTACGGCGCTTCCTTCGACGTATGTTGAATGGACGGGCAAGCAGAGAGACAGACGACTCTTGGCAAGGTCGATCCAAAATTGGAAATGATCCCTCAGGCAGGATTAATAAGGTTATTCACGTAAGCGTACACCGTCTCTTGGCGTCTACACGTCGACGTAGTAAAAGGCTAAAAGGCAACGCCGGGTTCAGTGACCATAACAACTTAGGTACACAGTTACAAGACCGCCTCTTACTTTCTCGGTGAGTAACGGGTTGGACGATTCGAAAACACTGGGTAGGCCGACGAGAGCGACAAGATCACGAGATCAGGAACAGGATGAGGGGTATCCTGGAGGAGGTCAACTTGAAAGTTGAGGAACGATTAAAACCTCATCATCTCGGGTAAAAGAGATACGGATCCGCGTAGGATCCTTGGGTAATTTTAGTACGTACCTTGTTCTTGCTATTGTCAGATGGCGCTGCTTGTCCCTACTTGATTCTCGTTGTACCCGGTAGTCTGCGTGTCTAGTATCGTTAGTACAGTTACGCCGTCGGTCGCGCTCGTGGGTTTGGAAGATGAGAAGATTTAAATTAGCCTTAAAATGGCTTCCCGATAATGTAGTAACGGCATCCGATTCAGTGACGATCACCCAGCCAGAGAGCCAATCCGACGGACGAGTTTAAATATTACTTGGGTTTTGGTTATGTCGAGCATTTTGAGTTTACAGTCGCTTCATTAATAATGGGAAAGTGGGCTAATGGCGAGGAATTAAATTTTTTGTGAAACCAAGGTAATCGTCACGTATGGACGAATAGAAAAGCAGCCGAGCGTGTCTCCTAGTTCCTGCTTGCCCTTTCGCTCGTTCATTCGATTCGGATCCTTTGTCCGCTTTTATTCGAACTTAACCATTTCGTGGTGGCACCGTACTAGGAGAACTTCCGGTGACAGGAAGCGACTGCGATCATGGGAAAACAGAATTTCGTCGTTAACCAATTGCCGATGCCATTCCTGAGAATTAGCAGTGGGGTTTGAATTGCAAAGAAATATATTTTTTTTATTTTCGTACATGACACCGCTAACGATCGGTATATTACCACAAAGAGTTATCGTGACTGTCGATTAAAAACAATTGATAATCCAATGACATTCAGATTACCTCGGACGTGCAATCGTAATTTCATGTCGGTCGATCATGCGATAAACTCTATTTACGAAACTCTCTTGCGGCGATTTTCCGTAGTAAAATATTCTCTATGCGGGTCACGTCGCGTCATTGTTCCCACGTGAGGATTCGTTTGAAAATTTACGAAAATCTTTTTTTTAATTATAAAGATGGCGCCTCTCTTGCGTTCCGTGTTCCATAGGAATCTTTGACAGGCAACTTTAACTCCACGAAGTCAAAGAACTATTGTAAACTAATGAAGAGTGCAGCGAAGTAGCGAGGCCGAAGCGAAGTAGCAGGTAAGCAGGATAGGCAAGCAACGCTAGAAACTCTCGCTTGAATCGCACTCGAGTCGTTCGTCCGTACAGAGTTAAAGAATAAAAGAAACCATCGCGTAACAGCTGGCTGTAACAGTTATTCCGCAAAGAGAAAGGTGAACGAACCGGTGCAGGCATTTCTATTTTTTACCATCCGATTACGCGAATGACAATATTCTGTTATTCTTTTTTTGTTTTTTTTTTGTCATTTTTTTCTTTCCTCGGCGTCAATGCTTCTGGCACTTTCGTCGATCAGTCGCTTCGGGAATGGAACATCCGTATCTACTTGTATGAAATTTGCAGAAACAAACACTTCGTGCGTGTAACGAATTACGATGAAAATTTGCATAAGATTTTTTAATCGCGATCTCTCTCACGACTTCCGGTATATTTTCGAAATATTCGGTCACAGCATGCAGCACCGTGAAATTATGGACGCGTGCAACCTTAATGCAACGGCACTAAGGACCTTCGGTCACGTAGCCATTAGCGACTGTTGCTCGGATGCACGTTACATGAAAAATCCAGGGAATTCGCGACATCTCGATTCTTGCAATAATTTACGCAACGTTGCCGACCACCAGCGATTATACGGCGAGCTCGAAATTTCTAAGGCGATTTCACCGTGGAACGACAGATTTTTCCAAAACTTACGAAACTCGTGGTAAAAAAAATTTTTATAATGGCGGAAGGCAAAATTTGGCAATATACTTATATAAATACATACCCTTATATACAAAATGAGTCAATAATCCAGTGATATCCTCAAAAGTATTACAGAGTCCTAACAGCATCCTTAAAAGCCGCGGAAACCACTCGCGAAACAGGTTGCACGTGGATCGCCAAGTTTATGGTCATGTTTAGCTAGTTTCACAGGACGAACGGTAAGTCCTTATGTAACTCCAACCGAAGCATCGCTAAGGACACTCGACTGCTGAAATCGCTAGGAGATCAGGGACGTGTATTAATTTTCGATAAAAAATATTTTCAAATTGTAACTATGCATAGTGACGATAAGGACCGACAGCTTCGTAAAATTCATATGAACGAACGAATGCCATTCTTTATCACGATGACGCTTTTTGATAAGACGATAACGTAGCTTCGGTAGCTAGGCTCCGCGTTATCATCAGTACCGATTGACTACGCCTGGCAGCGAGTGGTTACGTGCTAACGAAAGGCCAACATTTTCTGTGCTTTTCTCGAATCCCAATCGACTCGCCTTACGACAGTGAAATTAATTTGGGAATTTCGTAATCATCCCTTAAAGGTCACGCGAGGATGTTACCTTCGGGGAGGAAGAACGTTACATCGTACGTACGAATTTAAAGGGGATCTTCTTTATAAATAATATAAAACAAGTATAACTTGCTGTTTTAGAATTTTTCTATCAATCGAATCTTTCCTGATAGATACTGAGATACGAATTATATTTATGTAGGTGTCTGTTTATGAAGAATTTCACGGGTTATCATATCGCAGTGCTCTGATAACAATGCCAGAAATTGAACTTGCCCGAAAGTACCGACTGGACAGGTTGCGTGACAATTGGAGATTGATAGTGTTTGGTAAAATAAGAGTGACGATTTTTTTTTTCATTTTCACGAACCACTTGGTAAATAGGAGGCTAATCGACTGCAGAACCAAGCGAAGGAGGGAAGGAATAAGGAAATCGAATGACGTAAGAAAGGAGTTGAAAATGCGGCGCAAACGGAGCGAAGGAGTTTTCGAAGTTTCCGCTCGTAGCCTTCACCGACGCAAACCTAATCCTCATCGATCAGCAGTTGGCACTTTTGCTGCTTCATTCTCAATAACACGGCGCAACCTGATTCTTCGTTAAACCTTAAACCTCGAGGAAACTTAAATTTGTCAATAGCATAACAATAGGCCAGAACTATCCTAGCATCTTTGGCTTTACTCGCATTCTTGTTAATTCGATTATGCGACTTCCGGTCGAACGTGCATCGAGCGTAGGTCGATATGGGAAAAATAGTGATTTCAGTTCTATATTTAGATTTTTCTGACTAATGCGAATTCAGTCTCTGGCGCTGATAGCGCGTGTCTCCATTGGCAACAATGGATTCTTGGGCGTCGATAAGAGACCAAGGCGAAAGTGAGCTTGTATCGCGATGAAAGGATCGTGCGAATTTTGGGCATGGCCCTATCGATCCAATCGCCATCAACTGGACGAATAAACTGATGGACACACCCTGCGTGTATTCATTGGATAATTGACTGAATTTAGAAAGAAATTCAAAAATACACGTTATCATATCACAGGTGCCTGTAATGTTTATAAGCGCTTATGAACTTTGCTATCTTTAGGTTGAAATATGAATTTCTCATGGAACGTACATCGATATCAGGCTGATATTTTTTAAAAATTTATTATGCAGAAGCAATATTCATTAGACGTCTCTTAATCATCATTGTTACCGTCGCTACCTAGTATTGTGGATTTTTACAGATTTCCCAAAAAAAAAATTCAAGAGACTTTAGGTTTTGCTCGTGGTTTCCTTTTCTGTTAATTCTTTTCTCAACGCTCCAACGATTGGGCTCTGACCGCGGCCACTCCGGTAGGGACCATCGACTTCCTGTCCGCAGGATTGCGAAACCGAACATTAAATCTCGAATGCAGCGACCCGAATAAACTGCGTGTCATCCATTTAGGAAATAGTTTATTGGGAACTGGAAAGTTTCGTAATCGACGGATTTACTGAGAATCATGATTTACTGATTGCAGGGAGGGCGCGATGGAGAACCAGCAGGTTTGGGTCAGAGACCCTCAACAGGGGTTCATCATTGGTAAATTCGTCGACATGGTCGACGGGGATGCACTGATCGTTCCATTGGATAAAAAGCATCCCCAGAGGACGTGTCCGCTGGACGAGGTCTATCCTGCCGGAGAGTACACCAAAGACGTAGAGGACAATTGTATGTGAACTTTTGGAGGTCTTCAAGTTGGTTAGTTAAATAATATCCAGAGGTTGAATTTTTCTTCTTTGTTCTTTCAGGTGCTTTGATGTACCTGAACGAAGCGACGCTTCTGAACAATATACGCACCCGTTACTTCAAGGATAGGATATACGTGAGTTATCCGAGATAAGATTAAATGGGCCTTTTCCCTTTCTTTTCGCATTGTACAGTACCTCCTATTCATCTAGCTGTCTACATTGTGCCACGTGTAGATTGCCACCGCACCTGAAACGCCTTTGTGATCGCCATCTTACTTTCTAGGTCTCGCCTGGTCGACCCCACTGCCCCCCCCCCCCCTCTCCCGCCGCTTTATGTCTTATTAATGTCAGCTATTATCACGATTTATCACGATGCTTTCAT
This sequence comes from Cephus spinipes, assembly GCA_963971525.1. Taxonomy (NCBI): domain Eukaryota; kingdom Metazoa; phylum Arthropoda; class Insecta; order Hymenoptera; family Cephidae; genus Cephus; species Cephus spinipes. The sequence continues at coordinate 966,245 of OZ020575.1, forward strand.
GCTTCCAGACTTATGTCGCCAATATTCTCATCGCTGTGAATCCCTACTGCGAAGTCAAGGATCTTTACTCGCCTCAGACTATCAAAGGCTACCAGGGAAAGTCTCTTGGCGAGACGCCACCCCATGTCTTCGCCATTGGTACGACACGTTCAGATAGGACACTTTTTTTATTTAGATTTTTTTGTAATTTTGCTTCAATGCTTCACTGTAGCCGACAAAGCCTTCAGGGATATGAAGGTTTTGAAACAGTCGCAAAGTATTATTGTATCCGGAGAGTCTGGCGCTGGAAAGACAGAATCCACTAAGTATCTCTTGAGATACCTTTGTGACCTTTGGGGATCTACTGCTGGACCGATAGAGCAAAAAATTCTTGATGGTAAACGTCGAGCTTTATTATGATATTTCGAGCGAGCTGCGCGTCCGCTTCATAAGGATGATCTCTGCTTGCAGCTAACCCAGTTTTGGAAGCCTTTGGCAATGCCAAGACCAAGAGGAACAACAATAGCTCGCGTTTTGGAAAATTCATGGAAGTGCACTTTGACGCTAAATGTCAGGTCGTCGGTGGCTACATTTCGCATTACCTCCTGGAGAAGTCGAGGATCTGTCTTCAAAGTCCTGACGAGAGGAACTACCACGTTTTCTATATGATGTGCGCAGGCGCACCGGCAGATCTTCGCGCGAAACTTGGTATCACCAAGCCTGATGATTTTCACTATCTGAGGAACGGCTGCACCCAATATTTTTGCAATTCCAAATCCGAGAAGAAGCTCAATGAGGCACAGAAGAGTCGGGAGCAGCGCGGCAAGGGAAGTCTGCACGATCCGATCCTTGACGATGTCGAAGGTTTTAACGCGATAGATCAGGTATCTAGATAATTGCATTAATCGATATTAATCGCTGTGTGAAAACGTGTGATAACCTCGACGAGTATTCCTTTTACGCTGAATGGATATTTCTTCTTATAGGAGAGAGCGACGGTAACTTTTTTCCGTTCTCCCTTGCAATTTTTTTTCACTCCACATTTTTATTAAATTTTCTTTTTAAACAATATTTTTTCTACGATACTCTAATCGATTATTGCTATGACAATTTTATTTAAAGTTATACAAACTTTTTGTTCACACTATTATCAGGCTCTTACGAGGCTGGGTCTGACAGACGCGGAACGCATGGAAATTTACACCATGGTAGCAGCTGTTCTCCATCTAGGGAATATCACTTTCGAGGACAATCCTGAGGATACCAAGGGTGGCTCCAGGATATCTGCCAACTCGGAGAAGGCGGTTACCATGTCGGCTAAATTACTTGGGGTTGATCCTGAAGAACTGAGACAGGCTCTTGTATCAAAAGTCATGCAAACGAGTCGTGGTGGAATCAAAGGAACTGTCATTATGTGAGTTTGCTATTTTTCAAAATTACATGACCATTTATTAATGCTAATTTTTATTAAATTTAATGCTAATAATTTATTAAATTTAATTTATGATATCAGGGTCCCCTTGAAGGTCTACGAGGCCAACAACGCCAGGGACGCTCTTGCCAAAGCCATTTACAGCAAACTCTTTGATCACATTGTTGGCAGAATCAACAAAAGCATTCCTTTCAAAGCTTCCAGCTATTACATCGGCGTTCTCGACATCGCGGGATTTGGTAAATCATCATTATACCTAAATAGAAAAAACGTTTTAAGAAAGCTGCTTGTAAAGTTTTCATCCTCTTTTTAGAGTATTTCAAAGTCAACAGTTTTGAACAGTTTTGCATCAATTACTGCAACGAAAAGCTGCAGCAATTCTTCAATGAGAGAATTCTCAAATACGAGCAGGATCTCTATGCAAGAGAATCTCTGAATGTTCCCAAAATCTCCTACGTTGATAATCAGGACTGCATTGGTAAAGACACATATCGATTATAATATTAATTATTTGTTAAATGAAATCTTTACTTCACGATGCATTTCAGATCTCATCGAGTCGAAAACTATTGGAATCTACAGTTTACTCGACGAAGAGTCGAAACTACCAACTCACAGTTTTGCACACTTCACGAGTGAAGTTCACAGGGCATGGAATGGACACTTCAGAATAACGTTGCCGCGCACTTCACGTCTGAAGGCGCACAGGGAATTGAGAGATGACGAAGGATTCGTTATCCGTCATTATGCTGGCGGTGTTTGCTATCAGACGGTAATTAAAATCCCAATTTCAATTATAATTTGCAATTCTAAGAACTTCATGAAAAAAATACAATCCATTTTCCTTTACAGAATCAATTTATTGAAAAGAATAATGATGCCCTTCACGCCTCCTTGGAAGCACTTATTCAAGAGAGTAGCACCACATTCCTACGAACGCAATTCGCCAACCAATCTTGTCAAAAAGGAAAGTTGACTTTCATAAGCGTCGGAAGCAAGTTCAAGACTCAGCTTGGTGAGCTTATGGAGAAACTGAAGAGCAACGTGAGTATCTGACTGAGAGCAACTCTTGCCATGGGTTTTATGAACATTATTCATTCAACAATTTGCATTCATTCAGGGAACAAACTTTGTTCGTTGTATCAAACCTAACAACGAGATGGTCGATCATCAATTTGATGGAAACAGCATTCTTGGGCAATTACGTTGTTCCGGCATGACGTCTGTTCTTGAACTCATGGAACACGGCTATCCCAGTCGCGTTCCATTCCAGGAACTTTACAATATGTACAAGTCGTATTTGCCACCAGAATTAGCCAAGCTGGATCCCAGATTTTTCTGCGAGGTGCGATGCTGCTACTTTAGTTTTGACGTTCCTCAGTGATTTGTTTTTTATCATATGTATTTCATGCCTCGCTTTTACCTTCTTTTAGGCTTTGCTGCACAGTTTGAACCTCAGTAAAAAAGACTTCAAGTTTGGTATCACACGAGTATTTTTCAAACCGGGAAAATTCGCGGAGTTCGATAAGATCATGAAGTCCGACCCAGAGAATCTGAAAAAACTCGTAGCGAACGTGAAGAAATGGTTATTGAAATCACGTTGGAATAAAATGCAGTTCTGTGCACTCTCTGTGATCAAGTGTAAGACACTTCGTTGCATTGTCTTCTTGAACGTCTTTTTACGTGTGTCGTTAAATGGTTTTCTTTTATCTTATTAGTGAAGAACAAGATTATATATCGTCGTCATCATCTGATCATCATCCAGAAGACTGCCCGAATGTACCTAGCTAAGAAGCAACATCAGCCTCGTATCAAGGGCATCGTAAAGATAAAGAGTTTAAAAACTCAATTAACGAGAATGCAGGAAACTTCGACTCAGCTGAAGAGTGCGAAGGAGAAGAGCATAAACGATATTAAGAAACTTCAGTCCGATCTTGAAGCGGCTGTTCAGAAGATTAAGGTAAGAAAAAGTAACATACGACTTTAGGTATCTGTGCCAAGTGTATTTCGCAGAATATTTTTATACAGTAATGACAGCTAATCCAACTACGTTCTTGGAAGTCATACATTTTCAAAAATATTTGTACAATCTAGGCCAACGCAAAGATTAAGCCGCAAGAAATTGACGCGATGTACAACGACCTGTTGTCTCAAGTCAACAAACAGATGGCGGGACTTCAAGATATGGTGAAGCAGCAGAAGATAGCGGAGGAGCAAGATAGGTTGAGAAAAATTCAGCAGGAAATGGAAGCGGAGAGGAGGCGAAAGGAGGAGGAAGAAAGTAAGAAACGAGAGGAGGAGGACAATCGAAGGAAGAAAATCGAAATGGAGACACGAAGAAAAGCTGAGGAGGAACAAAGAAGAAGACAAGAAGAGGAAGACAAGAAGACAGCAGCTGCTCTGCAGGTGCACAGATTGATTAAACGATTGAATATTGACTTCCTGGTGTTCCGGATAAAATTTAAACTCTGGTCTATATATTTAAATGCCTAGGCTCAGCTAGAGAAAGAAGCAATGGAGGAGAGTCGTTACAGAGAACAACTGGAACAGGAACGAAGAGACCACGAACTGGCCGTAAGATTGGCTCAGGAATCTAATGGCCAAGTGGAAGATTCTCCACCTCCAGTAAGAAGGTATTACACTGCTTATGTTATTTATCTTTACCACCTAACCAAACCATTTTTACACCCTTGTACAATATCCACATGACAAGTGTCTTCGAATGTGTTCCGATGCGTTCAACAGAAACGACGACTCTTCTCTCGCGTGCTACAGCTCGTGTTCGATTAAAGAATTAATCAGAATACAAGAGATTGACATTACAAGAATAAAATATGAATTTTCTTGCAATTACATAGTGGTTCAGACGTGCGGGTACCACCGACAAACAACAACAGGCTCATAAGGTATCAAATGTTTTCAGCGATTACGCATGGACACCTAACAAGACTAACTGCTGCTGTTTTTGGCCTTCACTGACTATCCTCGTAGTTTTCCGAACTTTAGTTGCATTAGAAGTACATGTGTGTTCGTGTGCGTTAATGTTTTGTCTCTCTATTTGTGGGCGTGCGGCGTCTACTTCCGCTTCCTCTTTCGCGCTCCACTTTACTCTCCTTCTCGTATTGTAGTATCGATAAGGCAATTTTTCAATTCTCCAGATACTTCCTAAACTTCTTGTATCTGTACCTATAGGTAGAAGAGTGACCAGTACGTTATTCCGTATCTTTATTTGCAAATGTAGAATGCATGACGATAATTCACATGATAATTTTCAACATTCATTTTCGAATTTCATAATTCATTTGCCTTCTATCAATTGATTCCTGCGCGGTTGAAGACCATCCTACGATGTTTCTCTGTGGCTTTCGTAGTTTTTCAAAATTCTTTCAGGCCATCCAAGCTAACAACTACTGTTTTATTTGGGCTGCTCTCATTAATCTAGCATATCCCGCGGGCCTTGTAATAATTCATTAGGCGTCTTGGAGTCTCGTGAATAACACTTCGCCAATGATAACCGAGATGCTGGCATTAATTGTCTCTCGCTTCATTATTACTTTCTGTCGCAGATCGGAGCAGGTACGCAACAGTCAGGCTGCACTTTCCAACAAGAAATACGATCTATCCAAGTGGAAATATTCCGAATTGCGCGATGCCATCAACACGTCCTGCGACATAGAGTTACTCGAGGTACAAGAGAAATTCCTATTCTTAATCTTTGTCTCCGTGTAAATTTGTCTCATGTCTATACGTTTTGTAAACAGGCCTGTCGTCACGAGTTCCATCGCAGACTCAAGGTCTATCACGCATGGAAGGCAAGAAATCGTAGGCGCACTACTATGGATGAAAACGAAAGAGCTCCGAAATCCATTATGGAGGCAGGTACGTCTAGACAACGTGATTTATATAAAAAGAGATCCATTTACGTTCGAACGTATGAGTGGAGAACTGCTCAATGATAATTTTCCTTAAAAAACACAAAAAATGATTTCTGTTCAACAGCTGCCAAGACGCCACGGACTCCAATGAAACAACCCATCTTGGAATCATCCCAGAGATACTTCAGAATTCCGTTCGTACGTCCAGCAACGGCAGGTCAACAAGAGACGCCAAATGGAGGCGGAAAACGGGGCTGGTGGTATGCCCACTTCGATGGTCAATACGTTGCTCGACAAATGGAACTTCATCCTGACAAGCCGCCGATTCTTTTAGTGGCCGGTATGCGATTTATCAATTAATGTATTATTCAATAACTCAACTTCTTTTGTTCTTTATAAGTAGGTTCTTCTAATTTATTATTTACGTCTTTTTTCATAAGGTGTGGATGACATGCAAATGTGCGAGTTGAGCCTGGATGAGACCGGATTGACCAGAAAACGCGGAGCTGAAATCCTTGATCACGAATTTAATCGAGAATGGGAACGTCATGGTGGTAAACCTTACATTCCCCCAAGTGATCGTAAGAAATGAAAGTTCACACTTTCGCTCGTCGACTTCCGGCCAATCGATAAAACCACAGTAACCGATTTCCAATTGATCATAGACATGAAACTACTTAAATTTTTCCGAACGTCCTGAAGCTGCTAGGATGGAGTTGTTTTCTTGACGTGTTACGATTAAGTCGAATTCACTAATCATCAGGGTAAAAAATTAGCGTTATGATCCTCGACCCCCCCCCCCCCCCCATCGTAAATGTTGAATTACGTAAAACTAGTTATTTTGCTAAACGGCGCTACTCCTAGAACTATCCTTGCGTATGGATGTTCAGTACACTCTGTACGCATCCAAATGTTTATACGCTGATATTTTACGTAGACAAGTAACATTCCAAAAAAGTGCCTTTCCCTTTTTACGACGTTTCACACAATTGAAAAAGAAAAAAGAAAAAAAATACGTCGTGACAGAAATGAGACGCAAAGTAATTGTGATGTCATCCTAATAATACGCGTTGTGCATCCTCACCTTGAATCATTCTGGGTTATTTAAGTGCATTGTAGTATTTATGAGTTATATATATGAACTATGTCTATATATAGTAGAAAAGAGAGATAAACAAATTGATAGAGACAGGGCATGCCAAGTCGCTTAGGTACGCATATAGTTTTCAATTCACTCGGAATGCCTTGTTTGTGCGAGAGAAGGATAAATTAATTGCATTAAATAAATTTGCGAAACATCGTACTTTATTATCATTTATTCATTTCGCTTTCTCCTATCTGCATCGAACCTTCACCTTACTAAGCATTTACATTCCACCTACGACACTTGCGATGCTTTAAGGTGTCTGATTTAATACTAAGTTTCATTATTTGTAGATTGGTTTACGCAGCGAGTGGGATCCAGCCTCCAAAGCCTTTTTCCAGTTCCTTCGCCACCGCCAAGCAGAGTCTGTCTTGATTCGGCATGGCGACAACCTGAAATAATGAAATCGTGATTGATCTAAAATGGCAATCATTGATCCAAATTGCAAAATTTATTGAACGCCACTATTCTTTGCCTTACCTGTACCCCTACTGGAAGTCCGTCTTTGTTCAACCCCATTGGCACTTGCGTTGAGGGAAATCCCCAAAGATTGAATAGAACACAATACAACACACTTGACAGGTTGAAAATTGTCTCGTTGTGCATCGGCGCTGCACTGGTATATGACGGACACAGTAAGACATCATTTTCTCCGAGTATTTTCTTTAGTAAAATATTTATCAGTTATTAATACGTAATTGAATTGAGTTAAAATGTTTAAATATCGCACAGTATTTACCATGAATTCTTCTCGTAATACTTGGCTCTGTTCTTTGTAATGTGATATTTTTTTATCATTTATGAAAACTTTGACGTCTTTTAAGAATCTCACGAAAAGTGCCGTTCTTGTATACGGTGACAAGCCGAACAAAGACTTTACTACTTCGCATGGAAGACTCTTCTCTTTCTAGAAAAAAAAAGAGAGTATAAAGGAATGAAGAAAGAGGGCTGAATTTATGGCAAAGTACCTTCGGATCGTCTGGATTTAGCAGCAACTGTGGCATCTCCTCCATGGTGAAAAATGTGGAAAGGGCGTATTCTAATGCGTCTCTCATATCTACGTTAAACTGTCAGACAATGTTGATACGAAGATTTACATATGTTAATATAAGACATTTTTATTAAAGTATGATCTGCAGAAATAATTCTCTGATTCAGTGCTCTGATCTTTACATTTGAGGTGAACATTTTGCTTACGAGTTTACTGTTTTACGTTCTGCCATCTAGCGGACTACGTTATGTGAGGTCTCTATTTATTTAAATGAATTATAAATCTACTATTATACAACATTGGTTTTATTGAAACAAAATTAATGTATTTTTAAGAAGTCATTGTGGAGATAACTTTAAATGTGTTTTTACTTTGCCTTGTGAAACACATTTTCTCATTAAAAGCCAAAGTGTCGATTTCAATAAAAAGATTAATTTTGTTGTTTTAGGGCAATGTTGAGATTATTAAATTTCTTCCATCGACTGATTTCGGCCGGTGACAAAAATCGGTCGCTGCCATTAACAGGAACTTAATATCCGCAACAATGGTTCAATTACAAAATATAATTTTATTGTTAGTTACCCGCTTCACGTTGCAGCCATATCCTTTAAAGTAGCTGGACGCATTCGTCACTGCTCTCTTAATATCCTCGTCCACCTTCGGAACACCTATAGTTTGTCTAGCGTCTTCCATATAAAAGACATTTAATTTGTTAAGAACAACTGGCTCATCCAATTGCAAATTCCTCCCGCAGTTCGCACTCATGACTTTCATGGCCAAGTACAGATCCTCGCAATACCTTGTCATGGGTCCTATTACCAAATATTGCTGAAAGAGTTTCCCCTCTGAGAATGGAAAATGGCCTCTGATTGGGATAATTCCTAAAAAAAGCATAGCGTGAATTGATAACTCAAAAAAGACCGTATTATTCATAATTACCGGGAGTTGGTTTATGTCCAAAAATTCCATTGAAAAGTGCTGGAATTCGAATCGAACCAGCAATGTCCGAACCCACCCCTATAACAGAGGCTCCAGCACCCAATAAGGCTCCCTGAACAAGCGATCTCGTTTGAATAAGAATTTGCGCATGCGTCAAGTTCCCAACGCTAGAAGCCTACGTACCTCGCCACCAGAGGAGCCACCAGATGTGCGTCGAGTATCGTAAGGATTGTTTGTTTTGCCGTATACATAATTATTCGATTCGAAACCGAGACACAGTTCAGGCGTGTTGGTGACACAAAGAGGGATGGCGCCTGCATTTCTCAGGGCTTCGACAGCGAGTCCATCAGAGTCCGCCTTGACTCCCTTACGTAGCAGGCTGGAACCGGTGTAGTTCAAACCTGTTAAATTATTTGAATTGTTAAAATATTCATTTTTGTGTCTGCCTACTGTTAGCCTTTTATCAAAACATGGCAATTGTCGTCTGCCGTGCCTTTAACCGAGCAGCTCTCCTTGACTGTAAGCGGAACACCATAAAGTGGCTGCTCGATCTCGAGCCGAATGACGTTGACCTCTCCAGTCTCTATCCTCTTGTCACATCTTCTGGCCTCCCTCAAGGCTTCTTCGTATCTGTCCTCGACAACTGCATTCAGGATCGGATTAACTTCCTTGATTCTCTTAATGTAAGCCTCTACCACGTGTTCGCTGGAGATCTTGAGCAAGTTAAAAGCACGTCAAGTATTTTATACTTTGCCTTCTCTTAATTTGGAAATTTTTTTACAAAAATTCTACCTCTCTCTCGCGGATTTTCCTTGCCAATGTTGTGGCACTCAGGTTAATAATGGGATCCTTAACAGGTGGTACGGCCAATCGTTTTTTTCTCAATAACCAATGTATTGGTTTGACCAAGAAAACTGCTTTCATTAAAAGAAAAGCCACTAAACGCAATAGCCACTCCATTCTGAAAAAATTGTTTTTTTTTTTCATTCCTCAGTTTATATCCGATTCTTTGTTATGCGTTTTAAAATTTATCATTTCGATCTATCACTTTTCGTTATACACCATTTTTCCGAAGGCCTTCTAAAAGAACCTATCGAAAGCCACGCTACCTTTTTACGATGACTATAGAGTCAGGTTGTAGACAAGCGTACTAGCAGTTTGCATTGTCAATGGCAGTTGTGACGATTGAACGTGACGATCATGCAGATCGTTAGTAATTTCGTGGTCCCGAATGCCATACCATTTCTTGGGTTAATACCAACAGCAGTGACTTTTATGACCCCACCAAAATATGCATTCATTTCCTGCCAGCGACGGAGTGCCAACTTCCGCCCTGGCGGTTTGTACGGAAATTAAAAAAAAAAGAGCCCGTCAACCACAATCAGTCCGATCAGAAGGTTCTAGCTAATTGAACAGTGACTTATGAAATAAGTTCGAACGAGTCACGAATTACAACGAAACGGCATCTTTAAAGACCGTTTGTCGTCCCAGCACGTAAAGTAAGAAAACAAATATCACAATCGAATTCCCCTTGCGCAATCTGTGCCACACACACGCGTATCGTTTTCATTCCGTACGCAATTTCCACAGTGTTTTCTTCGAAAAGCCTTAGTGGCCTAGAAGGAGCGTCAAGAGGCGAGGCAGCCAATTTTTATCCGACGGTTGGATACTTTCTGCAAACGTCGACGCCGGTGAAAGGACCAAATTCTAAAAATCCTATTAGAATATTTTCCAACGCCATAATCTTCTTCACCATGGCTCGTGGTTTCCGAGCTCAGCCGTAAGAAACGATCTGATCGAGCGGCTAGAAAGGAAGTTGGAAAGTATCTCTACTCTCCGTAGTTGGCAAACTCTCGATAATGTCCACCGGTTACTGGAAGTCTTAGAATGCACTTGCTTGCTGTCGAAACGCAACGTTAACCAGCAGCAACGGAAACGCAACCAAAGCCAACGCAGCGCAACCTACCCTATCAACAATTTCTCGAAGGTTTTACGAACGGCTTCGGCCTGAATTACAAACATTAGTTGAAATGCTAGAGGCTTTCGTTTTTTTTCTTTTTTTTTTCTTCAAAAGCTTCTAAGAGAAAAACTTAAGTAAAAAGATAAGATAAAAAAATTTATTATTGGGAATAATGTAGAACAAAGAGTCTGTATAGATGTATATGTAGTTTTCTCTATGTACGTATTAAATTTGTACATATGCAAGGAAAAGTTATGCATAAATAAATAAAATGCATTATATTGAACTTATATGGACATGGGCCAAATAACGTGCACATACGTTTTCACGTATTTCCACTGAGGCATAACTGCATTTATATGGACAGAGTCTATACGCTTGGTCCAACCAAGGCATTTATTTTAATTGTAATAATACGTCGTTGTGATAACACGTTGTCCAATGAAACCTTCATTTTATGCTAAATATCAATATCAGGATCAAATCTTGGATTGGTATTTGAAATAATACACGCCGGTACACGATGTGCATTTTTCAGCGACTTGCGGTCCACAAAATTGCAATAAAACCGGTTTTCTCGGTGCGGCCAGAACAAGTAGAAAATCTGCGGAATCGACCCTGCTAGACTTTCTGTTTCCTTTTACGTATCAGAAAACCGCACGGAAACTTTTGGAAAATATGGAAACTTTGTACGAAATCATATCAAAATTCTTATCAATCCCGTTTCTATTAATTAAATTCATATCGATACGGTATATTCAGCTTACATATTTTTCTGCAGCAAAAACAACTTCCCTTGCGTGATTTAGATATTTCTATTGGAAAACATACACGTCATATCGGATCGTGCAATTGTTGTTCATTAAAACTTACCTTCAGTCAGTTACGAGGAACTGCAGTAAAATTTTGTAATTAAAAAGAAATTTTTTTTTTTAATTTTTCACACTTTTTTTAAAATATTTAAAATTATTAAATCAGACCACACAGCAGGACAATATTAAATTAGTCGTTCGTCGCTTGACAGTCCCGAAAATGAAAGAAAGTGCAGAAACGCTGGTGATACTGTTGAAACTGATAATGTAGTCAGCAGTCTCGCGATACACTTAGCGAAGTCAACGAAATAGCCAACCAGTGGAAATCATCGCTTCGGCGGTCGAGGACTTACTGACTGTTTTCACGAGTATCATTGTCAGCCACTTATACGCTACTGCGATGGTTCAAAGGAGACGAGTTGACGTACGGGTGTACGTAGGGAGTTCACGTGTAAACATGGATGCTCGAGGTACATATATCACATGCTGCCAGCACATTTTCATGAGAGGGAAAATGTTAAATATATCTGTAGCGACGGTCGAGCAGTACAGAAAATACAAGAATTGCTGTTGCGCATAAGAAACCACGTTTAAAGAGAAAAGGAACCATCGTGAAGTACAATGGAGAAAAAAAAGGTAATGTTGTTTCACGAAAGGGACAAATAATACAGAATCTTACTTGGAACGACTTCATTGTTACGTATTAATTCGTTTTTTTTTTAGACAAACTCGTTACGCGCAAAGAAGAAACATAAAACGTGAATTTATGGGTGAAATAAATTATTACGAATTTCCAGATGACGTAAGATAGGATGCACGTACATTTCCACCGTGTTGACCGAGCTATAGCTGCATGTAGACGCACAAAAGGAAATAGCGAAAAGAATTTATAATCAAAACGTGGATATTAAAGAACAGATCGACTGGGTTCTCGGATATTGATTAAAGAAATGAGATCGGCGTAAACAGCATCCGCAAAAGATTATATGTAGCAAAGAGTAATCTTTTTAAATAATGAAATTATTTTTTTCGTAGATTAATTGTAAATGACAAATGGACTTTGAGTATTCGATACGAATTGCATGTTCATTTAGTTACGTAATGAAATATTTGACTCGAATTATTAGAACAGTAGATACGCAATCAAATTGAAATTATAATCGAGATAGACTTGAACTTAGATCACAGGACAAACGCGATGGAAACAATCGAATTACGCAATAACTGAATCTTTCGGTCGAGACGGTTGAACGAAATGAAAAAGAGATAGGTGACCGGTAGCGTCTGGTCGAACTATGAAACAACTGCTTTAGAAGGATATAAAAGAAACTAAATTCTCGGAAAATTTTATTATGTGTTTTGCTAACCTTGTGCCATTTTATTTTTGAAATTGTTCCACAGTTGCGGAACATTATATTTGGTTTTGTTAAAGATTAATCATTTTTCTTTTTTCTCTGTGACTTGGTTCCCAATAGTCAAAATAGGGTGTTTCCGTAATTCAGCCACGGTCGTAGTAATTAAATTTCAAGCAGCGCCATCTGTGTGTCGCCGGAAGTGGCTACCGACAACGTTCTATTGTGGAACAGCATCGACGCTTAACTACACGCGTGTGGCCTCACAGACCCCACCAAGAGCGACGTAAAACTTTATTTTTGTGCTATTCCATTGGTTGGTAATGGCCTCATGATTCAGTTCCACACATTGATATAGAAATACTGGGATGGAGCATAAACTAGATTATGGGCAAGGGGTGTGAAACCAAAATGAGGGAAGTGGGGAGTTCGCCACATAATCAGTCAAATTCAAGCTGGATCCTGCCTTACTGTGATTAGTTTTTGCGTGTATAAATCACAGAGTACGTAGCACTTTTACAACACTGCGCTTGCTCGCTGTAGTAACCAATCACAAATAGGCTTGATGTACCTCGGCATCCCCCCCCCCCCCCCGCAAAAGGCTTGCACCCCACAGGGTTATGCTCCATCACGGTATTTCTATAATTCCACAGATTGAGATCTCACGGAATTCGCCCTTGTGAAATATGCTCCTAAAGTCGGATCTCTGTAGATAAGTATTAAGGTACCTTCACAGCTTTGTCAAATTAGTCGTGCTAATCGGGACAACTAGAATATCAGACTCCTCACTAGCCAAATCTGTTACAAGGAACGATTTGGATCAATGACTACAGGCGAAGGTTAAGATTTTAAAAAATTATACAAACGTGATTGGTTTATACCCTGTTAAAGTTGTACGTGTAACGTAGTCGATGTTAAATCTAGTTTACCGCGTTTTTTGACTATTACGACTAGTCTTAAGAAATTTCAAAGACTCCCTGCAGGTCTTATCTATGAATATAGGTCACAAAATCTTCGATCACGTCCGATAAAACGAGGCTTCAAGATAATATTTAATAATAGTTCGAATTTAGTTTTTCTTAGGGATTATAAAAGAATGGTGAACCACGAAACATTTTAAATGGGCTACGAAATACCACTAAACGGCCACTAATCGTTTGGAAAAGAAATAATAATTTTTATTTTACGACTACCTTTCTGACGTTCATTAAAAGCTAGTAAACCACGAGAATAACGATCGCGAGACTCGTGTCATTAATACTTTTTATTTTTTTCCTAGAAAAAAAAGATATATCATAAATATAGTACAATGTCGTTTTGTTCAAATTCTATATAGAAACATGAGTCTCGTTACAGTTTTCCTGAAGATAATTTGGTCGTTCGGTAGGCCCTGACGTTGTTTAAGTTCGTTAAAACGTTCTTCTGCACTGTAAACGGAAATTAAATGCACAGAGAGCACTTCGACATATTCACGTGTGATCCACATCCATCGGTGTGAAAAATTCCTAATTCGATCTTACGGATCATAATACACAATTGTGTCAGACCATTTTCTCATTATTAACCGGTTCCTGCCAGCCACCAAATGCCTTTTCGATTTCACGAGCAAGCGTTATACTCAAATGGTCGTTATTAGGATTGGCCACCACCTGAAATCGATAAATAAAATTAACCAGCGTCCCAGTCGATAATATCTGTCACCTTATTACCTCTAGTGTCGTTAACCATTATCGAGAAGGTATTTTAAGAACACATCGCGTCACGAAATTCTACTACGAAAGTTCAATTGAAAACTCACCTGCAGACCAATCGGAAGGCCATTTCTATTGAGACCCATTGGACACTGCGTAACTGGAAGACCCAAAGAATTAAAAATCATCATGTAAGATACGTTGCAGACTTTGTGATAAATCTCGTATGGGTAGTGTGCTGCGGAGACGAATGTTGGATAAATCAGTACGCCATTATCGCCGAGAAGATCCTGTTAAAAGAAAAATAATTAAAAGGGTACATCTCGAGACTATATTATGTTACTTTCTTTTTTAGATTTTTCTTATGATTTTCATTTTAATAAAAAACTAACCTCAAATTGCTTCTTCAAGGACGCGTTCTTCTCCACCATTTTTTCGTAGTGGGCCCGTGGTATTTTCTCAGCGATTCTCTTAAGAACTCCGTAAGCAATATTTGGAAATGTGTGAGGAGACAAGAGAGAGACGTATCTTAATACTTCTACGAAGACGCTTTTCCATTCCTGAATGTTTTAAGCATACGAAAATTAACCATGAGCATACAAGAGATGGATAATTAAAATGAGGTATTTACATATGGATTTGAATCCTTCATAAAAATTGAATCTGCCCCATCGATTCCCAACAGAATAGTAGTCGCTATTTCAAAAGCGAACTTCATGTCGTTCAATTCTGCCTGTGAAAAAGAAAAAACAAAAAAATGGAGATTTCGGAGAATTTTCAATTTCCAATTTCATTCACAATTGTCAATTACCTTTTTAGCCTGAATTCCGTGAGCCGTTTCGAGATGCTTCACTAGTCTCCTTATTCCCGATTTGATTTCTCTGTCCACCGCATCCGTAGCACCGGAGCCACAGTCGTCCTCCATATAAAAAAATTGCATGTCCTTCAATGACACCTGGTGAAGTAAACAGTTTGTATTAATAAAAAAAATATTACCTCGTATCTAGAACAAAGTCACAGGAAAGAGACTAACCTTCTTATTCAGTTGAACAGCTGACAAGGGATGGTCTGACATGACGTTCAGAAGAAGCGGAAGATCCACGGCGTAACGGACCATTGGACCAATGCTGAAAAACATGGTCCAATTTTTGTCGTCGCAATTCGGCATATGACCAACGGTGGACACCCATCCTTAATTATAAAAAAGTAATAGATTATTTTAAATATAATATTTTTATATGAGAAAAACAAATGTCAATCGGATGATTAATTGACTTTACGACCTTTTCTGCTTTCGTTTAATAAAAAAACGCTCATCAAGATTTTAATTTATGTTAATATTTTATACCAGTCTACCTGGTGTCGGCTTGTGACCAAAGACTCCGCAAAACATAGCCGGAAGTCGTGCGGACCCTCCTATGTCCGATGAGAGACTCAATACGGAGGCGCCGGATCCCAAAAGTGCTGCCTGCAAGAGAATCCCTTAAACGTGTACATGCCTTCCGATACTACATACTACATCAAGGAAGGATAAACTCCAGAGACCAACCTCCCCACCGGAAGAGCCGCCGGCTGTCCTTTTCGTGTCGTATGGATTCCACGTGGTTCCGGTGACTTTATTGTAACTTTCCCAGCACATGCACATTTCCGGTGTGTTGCTAACTAAAATAGGTATCCCACCGGCTTCTCGAATCCTCTTGACGACCTCGGCGTCCTCCTTGGCAGTTCGCGGAGTCTCCTTTTGCGTCCCTGCACAATGGCTCAAGCCTACGTACCAAAGAGAATAACAAGAATAAATAAAGTGAAAATTGAATATGACGTCACTGGCAAACCAAACGTGGCTGTGCATACAATTTTTCTTGCAAATTATGCACGTGCATCGTTTTGCACTTGGTTATATATTTTACAATTTTAGCGT
Organism: Cephus spinipes; assembly: GCA_963971525.1. Lineage (NCBI taxonomy): Eukaryota > Metazoa > Arthropoda > Insecta > Hymenoptera > Cephidae > Cephus > Cephus spinipes. The sequence goes on from OZ020575.1 coordinate 982,338, forward strand.
TTATTTACGTCATTGTTAGAGATCTGCGTGTGACGTGTCTAAGGATTGAATTATTTGCACACTCAAAGAAAAACACGATGAACTCGTGACCGACTGCTGTGGTACTCGAAGAAATACAATATGGAAATTCGATACTTCGATACTCGCAGTCTGAATCATTTTAAATCTATCAATAATATTTACTATTACATCATCGACAATAGAGAAAGTATTAAGTTACATAAATCAGTAGCTAATAAAATTCGAAAAAAATTCAAAATAAAACTTCAGGAAGAAAATTACGTATAGACGGTCTGAGCGATTCCCATTAAGGCGAAAAGACCTTGAACTCGAGCGATATTCATGTCAATGGAAACCGGTTGTTCATTTATTTGTTTTAATCATTTTTAATTACAAAAGATAATAAACGGCACATAAGACTAGTGATTAATTTCAATGTCAATCTCTTCCAGGATGGATTAATCTCAATAAATAGAACTCATTGCATTCGCACTGAGCTAATAAATTATTTTTCATAGTCACGGTTTTTTTTTTTTTTTTTTTTTATCAAGCCTAGATCCAGGAATTGCATGATACGTATAGCTCAGTCTCGCGATAATGACGTTAACCTTCATCGTAATTCCAGATAAGAAATTCTAATCACACTTTTGTCAATTATCCTTTTTCACTCTGCCAATCTTCCTATATAACAAATACATTGTTTTTTTATTTATTGCTAATTTCCCAGCTAACCGACACCGCCGGATCCACATCCGGTCCTGCCTTTGAGTTACTTCAGATTGTATCTCATCAAACAAGGTTAACATCATCTACATACCTACATCTTCTTCCAAACTTAAATTCTTACAAACGTACCAAACGTACCACCAATAATTTCCATGTAAACTGAAAATATTTGTTTTTTGCCAACTGTTTAAAAAAAAAATATCAAAAGATTATTACAATTTTTTGTCGTCGTAGACGATTCCAATGTTCACCAAGTTGATAAGTAGCGAAAGCACGCTTAAGAAATTGTCCAATATTTACCAATCACACGTAGGCATCTATTTTTTCTCAGGTACCCACGTTAAAGTATTCAAATGGAAACATAATTGATAGAAAAAACATTGAGCGATTGCCTAGCAGTCACGAGTAACGGTTCCCCGATGCTGATAAAATGTAGCTAGGGGATGCAGGGAGCAATGGGGACGCCAAGAGGGACAGAGGTCCAAGTGACGAATGGCTACCTACCACGCACGGCTATGCTCTCCTTAACCGTTATAGGAATTCCAAGCAATGGAGTTTCACGAGACAATTCCTCCTTGCTGTTTCTGTTAGCCTCGAGGAAAAAGTCAACCTTGCGCGCCTCTTCCAGAGCATCGTCGAAGCGCGTCTGCACTATGGCGTTCACCACTGGATTGACCTCTTTGCATCTGTCAATGTAAGCCGCGACGACCTCTTGGCTGCTTAACTGAAAGAAAAATAAGATAGAATCTAACGAAAGGCACAGGAGTCTTTGGGTACTTGGACCTTGTAGCATCAAGGCACAAATTATGTATATCCAGGCGAAATAATTCCTGACTCTACTAGATTTCTACTAAAACGTGACTGACCTCCTTCTTACGAATTCTCGTGGCAATTTCCGTCGCCGATAGAAGGAGTATCTTGTTCCTGATCGGAGGACATTGCTTCCTCTCGGTGAACCTGCGAAGCCTCGTTACCGGTATTATGAAGCAGCGCAAAACGAACATCAGGCTCCAGATGACTCTCTGCGTGACTGCGTTCGCCATTTCCTGAAACCATGGGGATCGAATGACGACCAGGTGACGACTCGAAAATCAATTAGGGTCAATTGACAAATAATTCAGAAGCAAAGAACAGATCCACGGGGTTTCGTTTTTGATCTCGCAGCTGCATCCTCGCGCAGGAGCAATGAGATCAATTGGGTCGATCAAGACTGTGTAACCAGTTCAATTGGGAGTGCGTGTCCTCCTCGGCAATTAACGTAACGTTAGAGCCTGGGAACTGGTTGTCAATGGAGTGACCAAGAAAGACTTCGGGTGGATGATCGATCGTTGAGTGTCAAGGTGTCGTTGGACGTAAGACAGACAGAGGTGACTTATGCCCATTTGCATCTGAATTTGAGCAAACAGCATAGAGATCCAAAGGTTCAAAAGATTCCTGGCTATTATTTCCGCGTTTTAAGCGCTTGCTAAATTATACCGTGCAAATGTTAGCACTGTCAGCGCTCTCGGGTTAGTTTTCTTAACCTGTCATCAATATTCATCCGTGACGTTCAATTTCTTTTCCTCGTTCTGAGACTCCTGCCCGAAGCTTCGTTTAAGAAATATCGCTCCTACTACATTTTCATGCCACTATCCGTTATCGCGTATTCCCAATTTTACGTTCAGGCAGGGGTCTACAGTTCATACGCAAGGTCAGCCGAATATTTCGTCACAAGGATTATTATTTAGACACGCGGATGATAAATAATTAAGATCAATTAGAACGGTCATGCAAATTATTTGTAGTTCGTTTGTGAAATCTAGGACTTTTTCTTTTCTCAAGATCGATCGGTTCGATAAGTTTTTGAAACAACAGTGCTTACTGAGCTGTCGAGTGTTTCTCTAGTTTTTCTCATCCAACGCACGTGGATCTGTTATCGCCGTCTGACATCTGACTCTTGCGTCACCTTTCGCGACAATTATCATAACGAATCCAACTGGTTTTACAGTCCGTTTCGAATTAGTGCAATGAAAGGAATTGACCTCCTTTGGCCCCTTTGGTAGTATCGTGTAAAATAATTTTCGTGATATTTTTTTCAAAAATTTGGTCTAATTCTTTCATTTCGATTTTTTTTCATCAGAATGAGTCGTGGGATATTGATTAAAAAAAGATATGTGCGATGAATTGATATGAAGAGAATGCATGTAAAAAATTTCGAAATTATTTACAGTTTCGGTTCCAAGATATTAATAGTCAAAACGAAAATTTCGTTGCACGAACAAACTGCGGCAAATGACGTGACAACAGTGCGATATACTCAAGCCACGTGCTTGGAAAAGAAGGCGTGCGCACGTATAAAATAATTTGTCATCGACGATAATTTGAAAAAATAAATGCAAAATCTTGTTACGTTTGAATTGTAAAATCTTCCTCGATGCTTTTCGTATATTCATCGTTTATTATTTTAAATAAACACCTGTTATAAAATCTCAAAGTGAACCAAAAAACAAGGCAAGGAAGATACAGAAAGTAACAAATATATAAACATTTCATAAATATTAACTATAATAAAATTGAATAATCACTCGTATGATTCAAAGAAATAAACTATTTTCTTAATATACATTTTGTCTTTGGTAACTCGTGGTTTACCACCACATGCGACGTTGCCACGATCGTGACTCTGAATCGTGGTTCAGGACTGTTGCTTGTGTCTTTGTAGACGAAACGGATACTTCCATTTTAAATTTACTTTAACGAATAATAAAAGCAAAATAGAATTAATTTAATCCTTCATATTCCATCCACGTTATTTAGTCCTAAATTTATTTTTCATTGCAGTACTATCATAGATACTGTAATTTTCTGCTATTTTCTGAACTATATTTTTGCCTATGACTCTCGTGCAACGACCACCTTTATCTCAGGCGCCTACGCCACTGGAGCTCTACATAACTACACGTGTATGATCATTAAATATTCCTTATGAACATGAAATGGTAGAATTAAATAGTCCATTGTCTGAAACTCACCACAAAATTGAACCGTAAATTTGCCAAGAGGGTTGTCAACGCTGACAACGCTAATTCCATTTTGAGAAATGCACAATCGTCAACTCCTTTGCGTCAAATTAATTATGTCGTCCTTTCAACACTACGACTTCCGATCGAGAATATCACGAACTCTTACTGGTTCCGCACTGGTTTCTTGGATGGAAGTTACGTAGATTCTTGTTAAACTGAAATATTTATAAACGCGTAAAAAAAGCACAATAAATACCGCCCAACGAAACTCGCGAAGCTCAAAAAATGGTGAGGGGCATTTAAAAATGAATGAAACTCGCGAGATTTGACAGTTTAGAACTTGTTGACAACCGAACAATATTGAAATACAGATCGAACTTTTGAAAGAAAAATAAAAGAAACAGTCAACTCGAACACAACCTAAGATTTTGACAGACAAGCTGAGACTAAACGAAATGGTAATGTGCCTCGGCACATAATGTGGACACTTAAATATGGTGGGGAAACTATTTAACGCTCTCGGCACATGTTTCACCTCGGTTACAAATCGAAAACTATATGCGGTACGACCTCTTTGACGTTGCTAGTTAATAAATGGAAATAGTAACGAATACCGTGAGCCCCGTGCAAAATACATATCCCTCGGACGCTCGAAGCCGATTATACGAATCGTTGTGTAGTTAATAACTGTATCAAACACGCCGTCTGCCACTTAATCCCGATATAGTTTTAATTCCACCTCGCGCAGCGACCGAGCTGCGTTTGTGTCTCAGGAATGCTCGATTACCGATGGTGGAAGGTGCTTCGCATTTTGAAACGTTGCTCACTTCGCGCGGTAGAGGGAGACGACTGGTTGCGAACGGTTTAATTAATGCAACGTCGTGAAGAATTATGCTAACAAGTAATATTTTATTTATTACATCCATTATTTTATAAATAATGAATATTTATTTGACTTCTGTGCCCTTTTCAAAATAAATTCTTCGAACGTCTTTTTTTATCATTACGGTTCATTTATCTACTTATATATACCACTCCGTTATTTTTGTGCATGTAACTTTCCGAATGATAAGATACTGTATTACATTTATTAAATGATACTATAAAAATCGATAGTACTTTAATGGACTATCTTCGTGGATCGATACCGGCTTCGATATTAATGATCCCTCGTTTCTACCGAAGATCAACGTATCGATAGTATATGACCCTGTTTTTAATGAAATAAAATTGAATACCATGAGCCACGCTTTTATTGCCAATATAGAAACCTACATATCGGCATTTCCTGCTGAAGAGCGATTACCGAAGGTAAATCGGAAAATTAAATCTGTGATTTAATGATTTACATGTAAAAAGGTGCGCACGTGAGGTAACGTGTGCAGAAAACGAAAGTCTTCATTAGTGACGTCACTCGTGTAACGTGGTAATTTCGGATGCAACGCAGAGCTGCAACCTTGTCCGCGATTTTTTATTTTATTCATTTATCTTCAAATAATATGACTTCGCGGAACACGTATCTCTCTGGCGAATTCAATATTGTCTCAGTCCGAAGAAAATGCGTTTAACAGATATAACTTTGTGTTCGAGTCACGCAGAGTCTTCGATAGCGTGAAAATAATTTCGAAATGTTTGGAGATCTTTGGAAAAATCATTAAGCACAGGTAAGACCGGTTCCCACTATTGACTTTGTCATTTAATGAAAGTGACACATTCCGCTATCGATGTGTTTACATTATATTTCGTCTTACAAACAGCATCGATATTCAGAATGCTCGATGGACTTGGTCAATTGTACCGTGTGTTCTGAAAGCGAATGGAAAGTGTAAACGGCCAATGGGAAAGTCCCGTTCGTTTTTAATTCGTAGTTCGATTGGAAAGTGTTCCCATCGTTAACTTGTTATTTACTTTGAACGTTAAACGAATATCTTTCTTGATCGATAAACATTAATCGAATACACGTTTTACCAATGATTCTTTTTATTTACGTTAGCGTGCTTTCCGGGAAAGAAAACAGTCTAAAATTCCGTAGAAGCAAGTAACGGTACTTGGATAATCCTCTACCATAGAAATAGAACAGGCAACATTGCAATAAGTAGTTTATTAAATCCGAAATATGAATAATTGAAAAGCAATACCTTTATCGCTAATTTGACTTACCGTGTTGTGCGCTTGACGTTGACTAACCTCCAAGACGTCAGATTGCCGAAGCAATCTGAAATGCTACTGCAGCAACCAATAACGAAAGGAATTAATACTTGATCTCTTTCACGACCTTGAAACTTAACACCACTCATGAATTCCTAGCCGCGACGAATTCTTTACCGACACTATCACGTTAAGACAAATAAAATTAAAGAAACTGAACAACAAGCAAAGAGAAGACAGGAGAGCGGACATCGCGTGTATCAACAGGTGCTCAAACCGTAGCCGAACGACGAAAGTCTTCGATACAAGAACAACCCGTGCCGGTTGACTAGAATGTAGTGAGTGGTTCGAACCATTCGAAAACTGTTTACAGCTTACACCACGACAGGTCCTCGAATTTCATTTGTACGTTATTAGTGACCATCATCAATTTTTTATTATGAACTTTATTCAATTCTCAAGAGATTCGCCGTTTATTGTTAATAAAGAAGCATTGCGTTGTAAAGCATTATTGAATTTCTAGCAGTACGTGGTGTAAAAACACAGCGGTAGCATTGAACTCTGCTGGCCGACTATCCGAATACAGTGGACTATGTATATAGGTATATAAACTAACCTAACAGTGACCGTTAAATTTCACTTCTGAAGTATTATACTTTGAATAAATTTTGAAAGTAAATCAAGATCCAATAATATTTAATAGTATTCGGAATGCTTTATTCAATGTTTCGAATTTTCAATATTTCTGTTCAACTAATTTTTTTGTTCTTTTTCTCTCTTCCTTCTTATTCCTTTTTGGCTTTATGCCATCATAGAGGGTCAAGTGCCCTCAAGTGATGAGACTTTTTTCAAAAATTGAGGTGCTACACGAGTGTCAAGTTGGCACCGCACTTTCTTAAAAATGTCTTCAAAATCTTTCGACAATAGGCTTTTTCAATACTTCTTGAGAAATTCTATAGTTCCCGGTCTCGTTCTAAAGGTTGCTTTGGGAACCAGCGGTGAGTAGCGGAGAACCTCTGCCCACCAAGCTACCCGTTCGTGTCACGTGTAGCTCGGCTACAACGGGATTCGCATTATCGACGGAGGCGATGATCACAAATCTCTACTTTCGGATTCACCGTTACGATTTAGCGCCATGATTTTGGTATCGCCTACTTATCTCTGTACCGACAGACCTTAGCCTTATACACAAGACTTTAACACATCTAGCGGAAACTTAGAGTAGTTTGCACATATCAAAAGGATCAACAGCTACTGTCAAACACTTATCAACAGTTGGTAAAACAATGACATATCACTTATCGATTAAACTCGATACCTTTGCATTACATAATAAACATGATCTAGCTTCAGTTTTATCCTGGTAATCCGAATTATAACATTTTATATTATTTTTTTTCCGATGATTTTACTAGACAGAAAGTATGCGCACAATCTCCCTTTTGACTTTACTTTATCTTTCATTGATATTATCAAAAAGCGAAGGCTTCGGAAAACGTCGAGCTCAAAAGACACGCTCACACGAAAATACAAACAATACCCAGGTTTTTTATAACCCCTTAACGGACGCCAATGCAATCTGCATAGATCCTCACTGTAACTGCGGAAATACGGGTTTTGGAATAGTACAGAAGATTCCATATTTGCCCTGGTCAACCTTTGATGCTCCAATCGACATACAGTTTTCATCGGCCTGCGTGAAGTGCGGTCTCTGTCTGACGGTCGCATTTAAAGTAAACCAAAGAGAATCCTCCTCGCATATTCCCACATTTTTAAATAACGTCAAAACATAATTCACGATTACGATTTTCTTCCAGTTAAACGAAACCTTAACGGAAATCCACAATAGGCTACCGCTTGGCACTTGGCTCAACGATACTGAAGCGACGACACATTTTCAAGAAATCTGTGCCGATTCTTTCAAGCAGTAAAATCCTATTCACGTAATAAAATTAACACATTTATTTCACAATACGTATTTTTGTAGTCACAGTTTACGTGAAGTCAATGGAAAACGATATATCATCGAGAGAATACCAAGATCGACCTTGGTCAGTTCCACTGCCGATGGACTCTGGGAAATCAAGTAATTTACTTAGCTAACTGTTGCGTAAGTAATTGAATTTGTTAAAGTGATCTTTCCTTTATCAAAGCCTGAGGGACAAGTGTAGACAATTCCTTAAGAACATGGATCCGGTCAAGTTATACAGACACTGGCAGGAACGATATTTTTTCGATGAAGCGTATCCAGATATGCAAGATATTCTTTGTAGGTAAGTATAACGTGAATATTTTTTAAAATTCAATTTCATAAACCGACTCTACACTGTAATTCAATTGAATTGCAGGAGCGATGATATCTTTCGTGACTGTAAGAACATTGAGGATATACAAGAAAGATATCACAGACCGGACATCGATTTTCGTGCGAATCTCAAAATGAGAGTGGAATTCAAATGTAAATAGTAGCTTCCGTTTCAGCAAAATGTTCGCTTTACATTTGCTAGCTCGAACGACAAATATCGTTGTACAATAATAAATAAAGTATTACCGGCAGAGTAAAAGCTCTTCTACTCGTTTAATTAAATGAATTAATCTTGAAATGGAAATACCGTAACTTCAGAAGTGGACGAGCTATACTTAATACTAGATCGAAAATTACGTTTGGAAGTTGAATCCGTACCTGAAACAGAATCCGAAGATTAATAATTCTTCTTGCTATTCGACGTAGCTACTTTATTCGTTAACAAAGAAGATTCACTCTCAATACCTTCCGCCAACTGTTTCTCGACGTTTGGAATCCTTCTTGGTGATCTGGATCTTAAATTTGTATTGTCCATCGGTACGTTTAGAGGGTTCAGGGATTCGTCAGTGCCGAGCACCAAATTTTCAGGAACATTCGTACTCGTTTCTACGAATGTCGTTCCTGTAGTATTATCAGGTGAAAAAATTGGATTTTCACGTCGACGTATATTGACTCTATGCATTATGTGTTTCTTGACGTAACGTCTCTTGATCCATAACCTCTCGAAGATTCCAAGTCCGAAAGCCGTAACAACACCCGCCACCAGGATCACGTAGGCCGAATAAACGTCAGCGAATCTCGCCGAGTGAAACGTCGTCGGAGCTTCGCATTGTGGCATCCCTGGCAGCATCCTCTCTCCAATCCTTTCCAGTACCCCACGTTCCTTCATACGAAGAATACTGCAACATTTGACAATTTAGATAATTTTATACGAGCCAGCCGATCGTATCGCTTTGATCCAAAATTTTTTACCTTAAATTAATGATTTTGATATACGGAGAATATTGAGACATCGGCAACGCCACTTTGGTGAATGTTTGCGGGAGTACCAATTCCTTTATAGAGCAGCGATCGTGCAGCAGCGTCGTTCGAAGCGCTCGTCGCGCCATGGTGGCGCTTACGAAAAACCCGTAACTACCCTGGACAGCTTTCTTAAGTCCCAGTATAGTATCCAACCGAGATTCCCGATTGTTAAATGCCTTTATATAAAGTTTCCGAAGATTGCTGTCATTGGCGTTCTAAATTTTTTCGATAAAAATTAATTTTAGGTTAACACCACCTGATTTCGTCTCTGATCCTCTTAAGGATACCCACGCGAATATATTCATCCTCGCTGGAACTGTATCCGAGCAAAAAATTATTTTCCAAAAGATCCGAAAGCGTGCGAATCCCGCTTGCTTGGACGGACAAGATGGAAGTGATGAAGCCGGCGTACGCGTTGTAAGTGACCAGAGCAAATATCAAGCTGGACATGAGTACAATTTTTCCAGAAGGACTGAGCGGCGTCCACGGTGAACCTGAGGAAAAAAAATTAGACCTCTCCGAAAAATATATAAAAAAAAGAAGACAATGAACTAAAAAAATTCCACCTTGCATGCACATGATACTGATACACCAAAGTGCGGCTTCCCCGAAGCCTGCATTTTTTTCATCCTCCAACTGAGCGGAAGCCCTGACCGTGTAATTGATTGCGCCCATTGCAAATACGATCATTAGATACGTCATGGCGACGCACATCAACAGCTTATTGTTGAAAGGCCGCAAGAAGATGTCGCGCATCGAGCCCGATTCCGGTGGATGAAAGTAAATATTTCTCCTGTAAAAATAAAAAACAAATTTCAAGCATTTAACACTGGCACTATTGAAATCGTGCTTTCGAGCGATAGCGTATTATATGATTTACCCAGGCCTAACAATGTATACGTACATAGATCGAATAAGTGGATAAGTGAAGCTCATTTCTCGCTGACGTTCGTCATTAATGGTTATGTATCCCAGCCCGATGTCTACAGTACCGGATACGACGTCACCGAACAGATCGCTCCACGCTTTGTTCGTCATTGTTCCAAGTTTTTCGTGGGACACAAGATCGATGCTGAAATAAAAATATTATATGTGTATATATTACGGGTTAATTCTAGACGCACGTTCTACGTCTTTGCGTATTCGTAATTATTGACTTTGAACTTTGTACCGTGATCCTTTTCTTTTTTTTTCTTTATTTATGCTTTCCTGGCGATTAGTTATTCCAGGTGAAATGAAAGATTAATGGGAACTCTGTGCATAACTATATTATTACTATTGAAACGTTAAGCGGAACGTCGGTTCGGTTTACTTTACTGCGAAATTAAGTAAATCTTGTTAAATCGTCTGCTGTGCCTATTGGGATGTTAATTTTTTTATTTGAAAGTCTAATGATTTGAATCATCGTGAATAATGGACTTAACGAAACAATGTATTACACGTAGGGTCTTACGATTGGAGGAGATTCTGTCTAGGGGACTCCTTTACTTTAAAAGGTATTCGAAAGTGGCCCCTCTAAAAAGTCTAGAGCTATATCTATACGTATTGCTTCTTTCGTGTCTACAGCTCATGATATATATATATATATATATATATATATTTCTTTTTTGAGAACAATGTGTGTCGAGTGATAAGTGACCTCGTATAATTATCATAGAAAAACTGAAGTTATTGATGACTCTTTAAATACTGTACCGATAACTTTATCGGTACCTTGGGCAACCGATAAAATTCGCGATTTCTGTAATTTTTTTCATTTTCCATCGATTATACGCATATGCCGTAAATGGAAGCTGTGCCAATTTTGAAAATTATTTATTTAGTAGTGCCGCCTGCTACGCTCGATCCTCTCGTATACCTGGCGTTTATGCTGTTCGCCACGAACGTTATAATATCAAGAAGCGGAACTATGTCGTTGGTTTCCTCTTCGCTGATCTTTTCCGTCTGCGAATTCTCACTTCCGTTAAGTACTCCGACTATTATGGGATATCCGTTGAAGTCATTGCGCAACTTTACGCTTACGGGTGGTTTGAGACTGTGAATACCAGGATTCCAATGTCCCAATGGAGTAACGACAAGACTGGTATTATCCGAATTTCGAATTTTGTAAATGTGAATCAAATAGAAGACAACCGTGTTGTTCTTGATAACGACATAATCCAAATTCTTTTTCGAATTCTCGTCTTGCTTGCGACCTTTGATTTTACGAAACTTGAAAGTCCTGCTGTAGTTGCGTAAGTTGAAGCAAGTTCTGCGAAAAAAGAGATCATTATTATTAATTTTATTTTTATAAATTTTTTTGCGAAAAAAAATACATTTTTTTTCAATACCTATTTAAATAGGAATGAGTGACGGCGGCCGCCTCGTGTGTCCCGAGTGAAGTTGTGGCGATTACCACGTCACTATCGATACCAATATTCAAATCACGCAATAGAGAATCAATGACCGTGTCTGTATTTCTCACGGTGATTAAAAACCATGATCTATAATAATCAAACAGTAACTTCTGGGAGGCCTGTTAAAAAAAAGTAAAATTTTGAAAAATTCATCTTGAATTTTTTTTTTTTAATACTGTACCAATTGCAATACGTTGTCCGGTGACGTAAGATTCTGCCCGTCCAATAGGACGATCGAGCCTATCCTGTCGCGTCTTATGAAAAGTGCTTCCGATAATTTTGGATTCTTGGCTGATTGGATGGACAGGCTGATTCCTCTGTCTCGCAAACACTGAATGAGCGGCTTTGCGTAATTCATAGCGCAATCTAATCGAAAGATCTGTCAGCTAGATTAGGGTTCGACAAACGACCAAAAATCGGGGCGCTATAATTTTTGGAAATGAGAAAGGAAGCAAAAAAAGTCTATCAAATATGCATCGGCGATTCGATCTAACAGGTCATTCCGCTAAAAATAGCATTAAAGTTTCGGCATGTTTCTCGGGGACCTTTTGGAACGTGGATGTGCTAAGTGATGAGTGGGGGTAGGTCCCCATAATTGAGGAAGGTCAAAGCAAGATTCGACTGATGTTCATTACCATGAATAACTAATTGAGTTGTTTGCCCAGTGGTCGAGCGTTAGCCCGAAGGGTACAATTATCATTGCTTTAAGAACACATGAAAAGCTGAACGTCCACGCGAACCAGCTGCCGAGGCTTCTTTTTCTTTATAAATTTTTTGGCAATTGCATGAATTCGCGTACTTTGACTTGGACGTGACTTCGTTTTTACATTTCTGAATGTCTTTTATTTTTTTTTAAGTTAATTTTTCGTCGCTGGTGGATTATAACATTTTTTATTTTATATTGTGTCCTTCTTATCTTCACGATATGGAATTTCGAAGAATTTCTATTCATTTCAAAGAACGACGGAAAGTCGGTCAGAACCACGTGGCTTTAGGCATGTCATCAAGAAAAGTGCGAACGTGACTAGATTTGTTGACTTATATATATTTTTTAATATCCCCCCCTCTCTCTTAATATCTTTTGGTCTCATTGAATTTGACCCTCGGGCATTCTCAGAATCCGTCAACAAGAATATTTTCAAAGAATTCATTTATCGACAATCGTTGGCCGATAACTTTTCTCCACGGAAATACCATGAGGATCTATGCGGTGTCTTGAGATAATAGTGCCTAAGGAAATTCTAAAAAGACAACGCTACTTTTCCGACTATTTTTAACGCGATGTTATAGCCAGACCGGAAGTCACGAAAATGTTCGAAAATTAGAAAATACCGGCGTAGCTTCCGGTTGGATGATTAGCGGACTCTTATAAATCGGAAAAATTGAATTTCACCTGAAACGTTGAGTTTCATGAAAATTTGTAAAAGTAACAATCCCTTTCAGTCGGTTTAAAAATTTTTCGAAAATTTCTTAAAAAATATAATCTTCATCCTCTTTCGCTTTATGCTCTGGAGAGCCAAGTGCCAGAAAAAATAAGGTCAAGGTTGTAACTTCGGGCATAGACCAACAGCATACGAATCTCGATAGATACGAGCGAAACGACACGTTCCAAACGAATAAGCTTATTTACGTCCGATTTTCCATAAGGGTGGGAGTAGGTCTTTTCGATTTTTCGGTCTTTTATAAGTTATTCTCGCCGCATGTAAATCCAGTCCATTTCCCTCGACCGCGCGGACTCGTGGGACCGATCTTCACGAAAGTCAATGGACAGTCGCTGCTTTCGAGAGATCGGCTCTCCTTTGGAAGAGGGGTGAAAACGTACACGCGAAAATTCACTCCCTTCCTGTAAGAATTAGCCTTGGGAAGATACAAGGGGAAAAAGTAATTTCTTCACTTTGAGTCAGGTGCGTACCTACTGACGTATTACCGTGATAGAAAAAAGAAGACGAAAGAACGAAAGAAAATTCAATGGCTGTGAACGTATTTAAAAAAAAAAATGAAAGAGAAAAAAAAGTGCAATAAATTTTTGAATTATACAATTACCCAATGGGTTGGTACAAATATTATCATTATTACTCACTTATCGGACCGATATTGTCGAACAGGACAATTTGTTCCAGCGAACGCCATTTGGCATACTCCAAAATCATTTGCAATGTCAATGGCGTCGGGGCTATACAAATTCCCGTGACTCCATTTAAATATACGCATAAGAATAGAACGAACAATCCAAATTTCATGACTCGTGCTGACCTGGAAAATTTAATTGTATTTAATTACCAATAATTTTTAACCCCACCCCACATAGATAATTAAATCGAAAAAATCCCTAATTAATTAATTACACGTGCTCTTTATAAAATTATCGATATCCAATTTTATTCCATTATCATTATGATTATCCCCGTAATAATTGTTCACTAATACGTAACGTCAGCTTGTTACGCAATATTACGGTCACAGGAAAAGCGGGTAAGACGCAAACGGCTGACTTGGTTAACCGTGCTTTAAGAATGCGTAGTCTCTGGGATACAATGTCATAATGCAAATACGAATGAAATACGTGACCCGATGCTCGGTCGTTGTGCAATATTTAAGAGGTTCCCTGGCACCTGCTTCCTTCGCGCTGCGTCCACTCGTGTACGAAGATTTATCGAATTTTTGTCAATCCGCTATTTCAGTCTCGGAACAGCTGATACAATGTATAGATAGAAAATATAGAATAATTTTCACTCGGATCGATTGATTTTAAGCGAAAAATAAATCTGTCGGACAAGACCGATAACTCTTTTTAAATAAAGAAAATTGGCTCATTAATTTTGAAAATCCCTGGCGTGGGCAGGGGTGGGGATAAAAAATGTCCAACTCACTCTCAGTTCTTCCTTCGCTAATCGCAGGCGAATCGACTTTTAACGAATGACCCAGACTTCGCGAGGCAGAGAATCGCGCGATTCTTGGTAAGTGAGTAATGTGACGCGTATTGTGGATGTGAAAAAGGTAGAGGCCTGTTAATTAATTAATCGTAATCGGTCGTTGCCGACGTCAAGGGCACATTGGTTTTGATAAATGCCAAGGAATATGACAATGAAATAACAGGGACCTTTGCGTGCTACGTCCGTCACGGCTTTTCTTTGCCATCCAGTATATCGTCTATGGCTTAGGTTGAAATACAAGAAGCAATGGAAACTCTAGTCGAAAATTACGTACGTGAATTCTTCACGCTTTCTCGACTGACAATGAAAAGTTGCGCTAAGGTTTCATTACGCTCGCTTAATTGTGCATAGAGTTTATGGGCGTTTTTTTTCTCTTCACTCCGCGAAATTAGATCGAGATAGTCATCTGTAAAAATGGACTTTGCGCGTGTTTACTGCGACCGATCCTATTGATAAAAGGACCCAAGAGTCCTGTGAATTTTTATTCATGGGTTTAGTGGGAATTAATGACATAATGTATGCCGAATGCTAAATTAGACTTAGAAAATTTTTTGATCGATCTATTAGACAGTCTAGCTGGTAAAGATCATTTTTATGTGGAATAAAAATTTTTAAACTGGACGGATCACTTATAGATCATTTTACATGATCCTTATAGGATACAGTACAGGTATACATGGCATCAATAATAATTTTCCTGTTAAAAGTATTTTATCAGTTTTTTTTTGAGCAGTTATTTTGAAAGACATTTTTGCTCCCGACTGTACGTATACTCAAAGACACCGACATCATTCAATGATTGTGCAATAGTTTGCTTCTTTAAATTTGTTGGTGTTAATTATCGTCGTATTGCCATTTGAATTAACGTTGCTAATTGTATCCACGCTTTGTATTTTAATGAGAGAGTACTCACCAAATTATTTGAAATACATTTATCTGAATTAATATTAATAAGATGGAATCCGGCAAAGCTGCCAACGAGTAGCGTTTGGAGTTTCAACTGAAATTTCTTTTCTCTAGCAGGGTTTCAATTTTCAATAAGTAAATTGGCACTTCCGATTACTGAGTTGCTCTATAAAGAGCAAACTATATTTACGTGGGAAAGTCAAAGTGGTGCCGTAAGAGCTGCCACTCGTAGAAAGACAATAAGTCAAAGTGTGAATAAGTTGAAAGTGTAACTAGCGATATTTTTACCGAAAGCAAAATCCACTCTGTGGGATATAAATATTTTCGAGTGTACGGTGTCGAACGGCTTGTACTCGTGTGTACCTGGCTTGCCCATAGCTACAGGTAATTAATGCGCTTTGACGGCGAGGCTCTCGGTGTCAGCAATGTGCTGATAAGGCAACTTTAAAAGTTGGCCATTCGACATTTACAGTAAAAGTTGATGAAACTGTGTCCACACGTAACGTGCACGGTGAGCAGTTAGGGTCTCCGTCCAAAATTAAATACGATATTGATTTTTTTTTTTTATTATCCACCCTAAACCTCCTCGGGTACTTTTAATTACTTTTTAGTGCACTTTTTTTTTCTCGTAAACATTCGCATGAAGTCCCGGTGGGTATATCCTGTTGATCAGGAAAAAAATTGGCTATTTTAATTTTGAAAAAAAATAAATAAAAAAAACTTATTGTGGTGCGTGCGTGTGGTTGGAACGTTTTTTTTTTTTTTTTTTTTTTACGGAATACGGAATATTGTATGTAATTCGTTTTTCAACGATTTGCAGAGAGCCTGCTGTGAAAATGGCTCCCAATATATCCGGTGAAAATCGTTGCATCGATTCCAAATTCGAGGTGCAGCCAAACGAACTCGTGGAATTGCCAGAAAAAATATTGGAAACCGAAAAAACAGAAGGTCTACTTCCGGTAGAGGAAACGAAGGACGAAGGATGGTTCAGTTTCAAAACGGAGCTCATTTGGTTAAATATCATCAGTATTAGCCTTGTGCATTTGATAGCATTTTACGCTATACTGACTTTTCCAGCGTTCGAGTGCAAGTTGACCTTATTGTGGGGTAAGTCTACTACAAGATATTTTATGAGTTTCAAATAAAAAAAAATTCTACTAACCAAAAACTCATCAGGAGCACCGCAGTTGCACATTTGTCCTTGAAAAATATTTTTTAATCTCGTACAATGAGGAAAAAAAATGTGCTTCTCGTAAACCACGCGAAAAAACCCTAATTAAATCACACATTCGTATAATCCAAATAGATCTCCCAATTTCGAGAGATTCGTCAAGAGTCACTCCGGGACACCGTAGAATCGTATACTGATGAAAAAAGGCCAAACTATAGTAAAATCGAAACGTCACTCGAGTGACGCCTAATAAATAATTTCGAGACTCTACTAGATTCATCGGTGATTTCTCTATTGAAAATATACAAGAACTAGACGCCATTCGTCCCATTGACAAAGTTGCTTGATTTTCCTTTTCAATCGACAACCACTAATCTTAATTAAGCCGACGCGCAATTGTCAAAATGACAGAACTTCAGTCACCCTATAAAATGGCTATCCAGAGTGTCGTCCACCCGAAGCACTCTATACCCCGACAGGAAGTACGAATAACCGTGATTCCCTTTTTCGACAGGAACGTTGTTGGGTCAGCTGGCAGGTTTTGGGGTCACGGGCGGAGTTCATCGTCTCTGGACTCATCGATCTTACAAAGCAAAATTGCCGCTCAGGATAATTCTGCTGGTCTGCTACGCGATGGCTGGTCAGGTAATCGACAACGTCGTCAATTTGTACTTAATGCTCGGAATTGTCAAAAATAATTTTTTTTTCAAAAAAAAAAGGCTAAGTACAAATAAACGTTTCAGAATACCATCTACGACTGGGTGAGGGATCATCGGGTCCATCATAAATTTTCAGAGACCGACGCCGATCCGCACAACAGCAACCGCGGCTTCTTCTTCGCTCACGTCGGCTGGCTAATGATGCGCAAGCATCCCGAAGTCATTCGCAGAGGTCGGCAGGTCGACATGAGCGACATACTCGCTGACCCCGTGGTCGTATTCGGAGAGAAGTAAGTCTACGTAATTATCAATTGAAAAAGTGCACGCGTTCCGATCGGCACGTAATTAGCGGCTTGTCTCCTTGTATTTCACATATATTTTTTGAACGAAAGCCCGAGGTCACGGGGCACGATATATTTTGACCTCCGAGTTTGGATTATCTCGCTTAGGTCAGGGGGGAGGGAGTCACTGGTCGCTTCCATGCTTGATCCTCTTGACTGCTTCGTGATATTGGACGGATAACGAATTAAATTCATTATTGCGCAATTCATATACATTCCACATCATTTATAATACGAAAAAATTCGCACGTGTTAAACTATAGCGATAAGAGTACGAATATTTATGATTATACAGTTCGCACGGATCGATGCTTTTCTTGAAACGTCACGATTTTTTTTTCCATCAAGGTATTTCCTGCCGTTGAAGCTTTTCTTCTGCTTTATACTTCCCACCTTGCTTCCGATCTACTGCTGGAACGAGACTTGGTACAGGTCGATCATGGCTCAAGTCTTCGTTCGTTACATCTTGACCTTGAATTTCACATGGTGCGTCAACAGCGCAGCGCATCTCTGGGGTAGCAGACCGTATGACGAGTAAGCTTCTTACCTGAAATATGAATTTTTGAACGTGTGCTGTTTATTTGTTTATGAATTTACTTACCTCGCGTACCGAAAACAGCAAAATTCATCCTGCCGAAAACCTTGGCGTTGCTCTCGTCGCGCTGGGGGAGGGCTGGCACAACTACCATCACGTCTTCCCCTGGGATTACAAGGCGGCCGAACTCGGGAATTACAGGGTGAACACGACCACCATGCTGATCGACATGTTCGCCAAGATCGGCTGGGCCTACGACCTCAAGCAACCTTCGAAAGACCTTGTGAAGCGAATCGTCGAGAAGAAAGGCGACGGCAGCCACCCTCTATGGGGCGAAGTGCCAGAACCAAAGGCGGAATGAGGCAGAGAGGATTGACTTTTTTTTTTTACGAATATTCTGTTGCACAAAATTGGGAAACAGAAAATGGCGCAAGAGGATGAGAAATAGAATAGCACGTGGGTAGCACGAATACGAGATTGATTACAAAATGTGAACTTGAAAAAAATAATAATAACTTGAATAATGATGAAATTTTTTAATCGATTACTATAAATACGTTTTTTTTTTTGCTATTTCGTGAATTTATTACATTTTCGTAATTTTTTTTCAAATTACCACTTCGCCCTGATAAACTTTTGCTCCTTCCTCTTTCTGTGCCACTTTAGGTTTACGATTAACAATTTTTTCAGCTTAGGATTTTATAGTTTCTTTTGTATTGACTACAACGGCATAGAGCTTTTCATTAAGAGCCAAGTCATCCGATGGTGCAATTAGTAAAGTGCAGTATTTTAATAAAATTGTTATACCGTAGAATGGCTATAGGTCAGTCCATGTTAATTTAACGAAAACTACTTGCGATAGTAGTAATAGATTATAAATAAACGTATAATCAACAGGGTGAGAAAATAATATATTTATTTAAATAACAAAGATAAGACGATTATCTGTACTAGATAATGCAATAATTGTCTAACCTAACCTAATGCAATAAGACTTGGAACAAAGATAATTAAATTTTAATGTATAGTATACAGTGAAGTTAAAAGTATCGAGATGTAATTAGATCCACTATTTTGAGATAGTGATAAATTATCAGCACAGCCATGTACTTCTCAAAGTACAACCCACGCGGTTCAGGCATGCTTATCTTCGTGCAGTTTTTAATCGTGTGACAGAACGAAGTGAAATTTTTCCAGAGATAGAAAAAAAAGAACAAAGTTCATTAAGTTGATCACTTACAATTCAAATGATGCTAATACTAAGGTTAAGCTAATATACATACATATTAATACGGCTATCGGGCAGTTTTTGCACGATTAAAAATTGAGCCTGAAACCGAGTATAAATTTATCGCACTGTTATTCCCGTGGCTTTGTGATATACTGTCGAATAAAAAATTTAATAATGCGCAAACGTAACAAATATCACGAATAAAAAATAACATAATAACCATAAGATCGATTTTATTGGCGATTAACTAGTTTAGAGCAATTTAAAAAACATATATATAATTCATCTCGTGCATTTCCGGTTTAGACTTACGCATACATGTCAGAGCTTGCGTATACCGTATGGATGAAATATGTATTGTTGAAAAATATTTTTTCTTAACATCAGCCGATACGCGTATAATGAATTTTCACCAGAAATAAAAAAATTAACGAGATCTATCAATCTGCATTTGGCAGATTTTTCCACTCTTGCAATAATCTACATAAACATATATTATCCAAGCACGTGTTCGGTGATGCGTAACAATCTGAACTTTGATATCCACAGACGGAATCGTCTGTGTGAGTGCCATCCTGAGACATTAAGTGACCTTTTAATTTTCTTACTTATCTTAATACAGAAAACTAATTATTCAGCCTTTCGATGAATCCTGACACTGAAATCTGACATCAGACACGATAAAGCCGATCGACAATAAAATAATTCAATCGCCAAACCAAAATTGAATCAGACATTAAAAGAGGTAATCGATCTGTGTGGCGTGAAAGTCGGATAGAAAAGTAAAAGAAGGAATTGATTTAAAGTTGGTCAATTCGGTGACGATTAAATGTAAATAAGAAAACGAAGAAGACTATAGAATTGTATAGGGATAATGAAATCACGATGCAAGTGATTAACACGTATGTTAACATAAGGATTTCTCATGCGAATATCGTCACGGGCTGCATGCGAGGTGCAATTATTTTTATACCAGTCGAATAATAGCAAATGGGACATATAGTAGGCACGTGACGCACATGAGACACGCTCTCACTTGTGATTAGCAGTGAGTGACTCCACGATCGAATACGAGTCCGTCACGTGTAGTCATACTACATAACGAGATTTTTAACTTCTGGACTTTGGATTTCCTGCATGTATATTGGCGATACTTTTATGACTTATATCGTCCTCTAGTATCTTCTCTGGATAAAAATTCTCCCGGAAGTTAACGATGACTAAGAGCGTTATAAAACTCACCTACCGTGTCGTGCATATATTTCTCCAAATTTCGACATACATATCTACATTGAATGTCTCAGCGATTCGACCAACGATAAATAAGGTTACGAACCGGCATTGATTATACACACCTTGCGCCTATAGTTTATAAAACCAAGTTCCGAACGGTCAACAATTGTTCAAATGCGATGACTGCTGAGGAATGACATGCTCGATCGCTAGAAGCACATAATCCAGCAGAGAAAGAGAGGCTTGGAGGTTGAGGATGAAGCTAAAGAAAGAGATGGCACGAGGCTTGGCAAGGGGACTGGAGGCAGGAGGCCTGAAGCAAAGAGGGAAAGAGAGATCACGCCATCGTTCCATGACGAGGATTCGGCGTCGACTGGTCGACTGGCATGGCAGGCATCGCCTGATGCGCACGTAGGTTGCGCAAAACCTAACCGAAAGGAACCCTTAGGTTTAGTTGGACCATGCGGTAGTGTAGTAAAGGTACAACTGTTGTAGCACCCTCGTTATTTTTGCCCCTTTAGGCTTTGCTTTTTTCACGTCTTTCGATCCATAGATTTAACGCTGCCAAAATTTGTAAAAGTTAACGACAGTGCCTGCCGAAGGTACAAGGAGAATAAGAACACAATATAAATATAATAAAGGACATTAAGAGGTAAGTCAGTTTTTATCGATTCGCACAGACAACATTACAGTAACGGATCTGCATCCGAGGCGGAAGAAAATCGGCTTCGCTCTGATTGTTAGTTTAGCTGAGCGAATTTCGAATGGCTTATGCTCGCCATGTACGTAGTCGATTGGAATTGGTGAGGATGATTATCTGTTTGGTGGAACTAGGTATCGTAGCATGTGCATCGTGAATGCTCCCCGGCGCTGTAACAATTGAGTCTGCCGTTCGCTATTTTTCCGCGTACATCAATTCGTCATTATAGTTCGCAATGACAAGGTCACTCGTTTTCTTAAGGAACTATTGACCCATGCTTGGCATAATCCGGTTATTCATTAAGATAATCGCGTCTTCTAATACAACGCCAGGCCATTAACAAATCGTTAGAATAAATCTAAATAAGCGACTTCAGAGTGCCTACGTACATAGACGTGTACGAATATGATAGCACGTAAATGGTGAGTCGCGTTAATTATATTCCATTTTTAAAATGACCACGTAGATACAATTCGTTACGTACCACCTGTTGCATATATGCAAAAAAACTACGGGGACGCTACTCAGCGTCGCGACGCTTCTCGCCTTATTTTTAATTAGCTCCGAAGTCCACACTGACTCATTCTCGATAACATTGGAAATGCTGAGGAAATACAATGGATCGAATATATTCACTCTAGTGTCAATTATTTTTATTTTTTATTTTCGTCCTGCATTTCATTCTCCAATAGTCTTATACTTATGAAAATTAACATAACTTCGTCACCTTTTACACGTAAGGACCAAAAGTTCTCCTGTCATCTGAACTGTCATACATATTTCTCAGCATACGCTTGTTCGATAGGACTGATATGTTTCATGTACACGATATACATGCTCCGCTGATATAATTGCTATGTAAATTGAAATGATAATGGTGTTAGAATAAGAAAGTACAAGAATTTCAGGCGACTCACGCGTCGATTTGAAATAAAAACTAAGTATACATAAATTTGCAATCGGGGTCAAATCGGACGTGGTATATCTTCGAACGGTCAACGTATTCAACTCTGACTGGTTGATCGTAATATCGTGTCCACATGACAAAGATAAGCGTGGAGCAATAGAAAACGAAAATGGCAAGCTGACGATACAATGAGTGATTCAGGTTTCGGCCGCGGCGTGGCGCTGATTGGCAACCTGGTCCTGGGGTCGCGAGACGCAAATCATATTTAACTCTCGCCGCGTGTACCGGCGATTCAGTTGCTCGGCAAGTCGGCACAGTCGGTGCACCTTTTGCTTACGCCCTAGTTATTTGTCAAAACGATAGACTCTGGTGTGTTCTGTTAAAGTTACCCTTGATCACTTCGACTCTGTCATTCTTGTTCCTTCTTGATTCACGGATTACGAGATCGTTGCTGCAAGGTACGTTTGAAATTCAAATACTTTCCGTACTGTACAATAACACAGGGAATCAGAAGTATTCTATTGGAAATGTAGATAAGTGTTTTGTCTTTCAAAAAGAAACGTTAGACTTGTTTGCTGCGATTTAAACGTTCGATTATTAACGGATTGAAAGGGTTTCACATCCTTTCAATAATTACCGGTGAACGCTGCTTTCAAGCGTCAGGGAAGGTTAGGAGTCAGACGAATCAATGGATCGTGCAGTTGTGTTGTGATTAAAATATTTTTTATCCAAACAACATATAAACTTCAGTCTATCCGACATGCGGAATAACGAAAGCTTTAAATATTCGAATGTGCAGTGGTACTTACTTGTCAATGCAGTGGTCTACAGTAGATTGGCATGTGTTTTATGAGATTGAATAACTCTCCTAGAGTCCTGTGTAACGGATGAAAGAATTTTCTTAAGTTGTCTCTCACTTCGTTGTCGTTCGTCAATAAAATAGAAGTTGAAAACTGCGTCTAGTATACTATGGTACCAGCAAGTATCTATTGCGTCTGGTTACGATTTTCGTGGAATTTTTTCTGACGTAAAAATAAAAGTAACTACTGTTGTCGCACCTAGTACAACTAAGACTACGCGATGACAACGACGTATGATGACAAAAGGTCCTGGAGACATTTTTTTCCCTTGTCGAATCAATATCATATCCTTTGAATGTGCAGACGTGTCACGTGCTTATTAATTTGTCTGTCTCTCTATGTAAACTCGAGCAACAAAGTAAGAACGTATCCATAGAAGCTGAAAAATTCGCTCGCGTCGAAACTGAACCTTTTCTTATTTAAATTTAATGGAAATTTCGAATCTCGGCAAATCTGTTTTATTCCAGAGACACACAACCGGTATTAATGTATAGCGAGTCTCAAGAAACCAGTTACCTTATCCTAGCACAATGCATAGAGCGTATTGCGTCACATAATACAGAGAGTCACGCAAGCGGAGATGGAATAGTAAGAGTTTTAAAGAACCGAGTACCCACTAAAAGCGGAGAGCGACAGCGTTACGAAATTAATTTCGTGCTCAGTGGAAATGTCGAAACTCCACAGTTTCGGTTAACTTACTAAATTTCCCTTCGATCGTGAAAACTTTCCGTGGTCTTCCGGTTTTTTCGTATTTATATATTACTCGCGTTATGCATATTCGAAGTGGACACGTCATAAGTAAATTAGCTGATAATCAATAATCGTTGGATTTCATTGTCATGCACGTCCGTCTCTGTTTTATTATATTATACATGAATGAAAACAATGGACACGTCCTTCCATTAATGACTCATAAATATGTACACAATAGGATGTTCAACCTCGCACGTAGCTGTAACAAAACTTAATCTTGCACACATATGTTCGATTGGAAATTCGATTTGTTGACGCTTCAATTTTACATAATTCTAAACCAGGATGCAATAAATACCTGAGGTCAATGCGAGCCGTTTGACATTGCCAAGACGCTGCGAAGGCCTTGTGGCTAATTTCTCTAGTGCGCGATCGACTCGGAATACATGGGAACGGACTAAACGTTTCAAAGTACCTGGTGGCGTGCTCTTACTTCCGTTCGTTGAACCCCCGTTAAGCGTTCATTGAAGAACGGAAGCTCGATCCATCTGCAAACCGTTGGCACGGTCAGTGCTCACAGGCAGTTTCGTTCGGACAGATACCATCTCGCTGACTATCATGGTCAGAGTTTTCACCTCGTGGTATCGCGGAAGCCAAGGAAGAATTAGTGGTTTTGTCTATGACGTAGGTGTAACCGACAGTCATGATTGCATGGGACGCAGAGGAGGCGCTGTAGTTCGTTTGTGTTTAAAATAACCACGAGGCGGCTGCAGTCTGAATGAATTTGCGAAAAGTGCGGAAATGCTGATTAGAAAGAAAAAGAAAGAAAAGAAAAACGTAGAGAAAACTGATTGGCGACGATGCGTGAGAATTATCAGTTGAGGGTGAAGGTCGTGAGAGTCGCAAGGAAAAGGAGATTAGGTTGCGTAAGAATCGAGTGCTGGTCGCGAACCATGTTTTCTGTCTACGGTCAATCTCTCTGATCGACCAACGCCGCTCAATTATTATGATTATATCCGCTGTGATAAGAAAGCTCACTCGAAATAGTAAACAATGGATTATTCCTGATAAATTGCTTTTCGCAATGATAATTTCTCCTATCTTTGTATTTGTTTTTTCTTTCTTGTCAGGGGCAACTGGCTCGCGTAGATTGCATGTATGAGGTGGTGGGAGTGACATTTTTGCGCGACCACGTGTTAAACTCGTGTGACAAAAAAAAAATGAAAAACAGCAACGAAGTGATTGACTATTGAGTGCTCGCCGCGTGTTCTCCTTTTACTTTAAACTGTGTCTGGATATTTCATAATTTTTGGAATTCGGCTACTTGAGTTACCGACGGGCCCGTGTTTGAAATTACATTGAATCGTCTAACGTCAGAAGCGACGTGAAGTTACAAGTAATAGGAGCCTACAATTTGGTCACGCGGTATAGTATTGTATCACGTTGCAAGAGAAACCGGATCGAGACGCGAAGCAGGTTCGTTGCACGACGAAACACGACGAATTTTTCGTTAACGAGGAAAGTCGCGCTTCCGCTTCCGGACGAACTGAACTCGAACGGTGGAAAAGTTATTTTAATCGCAAGCATCGCCAACGTTCTTTCTCGTCTCCGTAGTAATTTTTGGCAGTGACCTCCGGCAAGGTTTATTTCGTTCCGTTGCTACCCTGGTTCCTCCCTTCCACCATCTTTACGTACTCATCTCATTGCACTGACTTCCTCATTTTTCCAACTGCTGTATATCTCGATTGTACGTTATTGGTATCTTTGCGTTTCGACTATTCGGAATATACGATAATATTTTTTTCTTTGAATATTCCAGCACGTTCTCCGTTCATTGCCACCTGACCGGTCTCAACTATTTATAATTAATTCGTGTCAGAAGAAAAAAAAAATAAATAAAAAAATCCTTTGGCTACAATCCGAAAATGAAGCATCGCTCGCGAACACGGATTCCCCGTGTTACAGCGAGCTAGTCAGGGTCAATATTTATATTGGTAGCATGAGCGTAATTGTCATTGGAACGTGTCGAGCGATCCGTATAGAGGCAAGGTCGTCAAGGTCAACCGAAGTGAGAGAGACACTATCCGAGCTCGTACGATCCGATCTTTCCACATTATACCGACCAATCGCCTGACTTCCTTTGTGTCTCAATAATTTAACGATAAAAACATCGTGAAAATAGTCGTTACGTAATCTCATGAAAATCCCTCCGCAAGCTCTGCGAAATCACTATTGCAATATCACGAAGTCTTACGTACTTCATCTCCGTTGATAACAGTATAACACGATACTGGGCCACTGCGGACTGTTACCGAGTTACGGCAATCGCTTACCGCTCTTCTTTCGTGCCGTTAAGAATCTATATAGCGTGTTGCTACTCACTCTCGAGCAGCACTCTGACGGCCACGTAAGTAATTGCCGCAGGAGGCCCGTTTGTGCGATACATAGGGGGGAGTGGGACACCCTGGTACGTAGAAAAGCGTGCTTTCCGGTCGGGCCACCGGATTCGCCAAGTCTAGGTGGCGCGAGACGGTTCCTGCGTTTCTATTGGTCCGCCAGACTCGGCTGACGCGTCGCCCGAATCACTCGCCCGGTACGATGTCGCGCGCTTTCCTACGTGCACAGAGGCCTTTACTGCCTTTGCTCTGGCGCATTCGACGGTCCTACCGACGTTCTACTTTGCTGTTCGCTGTCACTCGCCTCCGTTCGCTCCGCTACTGACTTCACTCTAGATCGTCTCCCGCTCGCGCCTAGCTCGACTAGACTCAACCTGCTGCTTGACTTTATATACTACTTGACACTGCGCTGTGTATTCAAATGTTTGAGTAGAACAAGCCTGTAACATCTGGCTTGGCAGGATAGAACAACGGAGTACGTAGACGTACGTAACAAGGAAAACGTAAGTTTGGGACACGTGGATACGATCTCGTTACAGGCGTTCGATGGCCTGGTCGAAAAATTATTTTACCACGGTATGACAGTTTTCTTGAACTATTTAATCGGCTGATCGCTCGCTCGCTCGTCGCACCATTAATGATTTCGATTTTTTTTATCGCTAGCTCGTATCGATCTCGTTGACAATGTTTCGATTATTATATTGAATTACGAATTACATAATTTACTAATTATCGTCGTCGGGCTTCTTCAGGCGAGTTTGTTGCATGTTGCAACTGCTGTTTTTCATTTCATAGAAAACCGGTTATTGGCGTTCAATGTTTCCCATTCATAACTATCGTTTGTTTTTTGTCTTCCTGAAAGTTTTTATCGATTCGTATTGAGGTTTTTTTTTGGGCGGAGATCAACGACTGTTCGTCGCGAGGAAAACTTTATGCAATCTTATATCAGCGCTGCTTTCGGAAGCTGTGCACCTTCTTACGATACTATCGATCTGCGCCTAATCACGCGGACGATGCTTATCAGTGTATCATCGGTTATTCTAATTATTAATAGAATCCAGGCGCGCTTATCGATGCATCTCGTACCATTCACGCGAACCTTAGACACTCGTGCATGTTCCTCATTGCGTATGGAATAAAATTACATAGGAAACGCGTGTTAATTCCCAATGGTTTACAGTAGCCGATTATTCGATTGGCGTTGATCGCTACTGCCAGGAGTCGAGTCATGAAATATTGAAAATGATTGAAAATGTTAATCATCGTACTGGGAAATCGCACCTAACGACAATCGTTGACGCTGTCTATGCTAACTGTTGCTTTTAAATGCTTCCGACTGCACCGAGACTCTTTTTAACTCAAGTAAAGAGTCTCGGCGAGCTGTGCCCTGTACAGCCGGTTGCCTGTACTTGGCGCGAGACTCGACCGAGTCTCTTGATTTACATCATTCGATCTAGTCGCACCTGCGATACGTCTTTTCTTATCTGACAGTAAATATTGGATGAAAAAATTTGCTCAGATTTTGGCAATATTTCATACTGCGGATTACAGGATCACAGATCGAGATTCTCAATCGAGTCTGGTATCTTTGTCATCGAGTCGTTGAAAATGCTCAGAGGCAGGTTAAAGTCTGCGATAAAGATGCATAATCAGTGTCTGGTAGTTTTTATCGTATAAATCAGAGGTAGCGGGTTTCTTAGTAACAGCACGTACGATACGAGGTTGTGTCGAGTGACGTGAAAACAGGTGTAAGATCTATAATTAGTTTATCGCGTTATCTTTTTTATTATTATTTAGCTTGTCGGTTCTCCGAGTCTTCTTATCTTTCTTTCACATTTCACTCGACTGCATTTAATTCTTCTTCCTTCTTGTCGCTCGCGATTATCTGTTGCGCGACGTCGCAGTCCAAGCAGAGTCAACTACTCTCGCAGTCGCACGTTGCGCGGAGCCATGAGGTCGCTGTCTTATCTCTTCTCTTAACGGGTACCATGACTCGCACTCTCCGTTTCAATGCCAAGGTTGGAGCTTGAGGTTGAGGTTAACCGGCATAGGCGGCTAATGCCACGCGAGTGCAAAGGCGGGTCAGGTCAATAAATTTCTAGCTGAACGAGGATAAAATATTTTTGAAAATTTTTTTCACTCGGTCGATCGATACGTACGGAGTATTTGATCGAAAAAAATTTTTGCCCCCAAGATTTGAAGATATTAAAAAAAGGGGTCTACGTGCACTTGAAATCGAGGGTCTGGGTAGGGTTTGAATGAGCTCGGACAAAGGACCCAGCTATGGCATCGGGCAGGATCGGACAGAGAAGGGATCAGCTGATCTCGAAGCGGAACGTTCGAGTCGCCGGTCCAGGAGGGGAGGGGAGTGCGAGTAAGTGGAAAGGGCGCTAGCGACGCTCGGCGTCCCGGCGCGAGTCTGCGCCCCTGGCACGTCCTCAGGATTTGGCCGGCAGTCGATAGGCGGCCTCGCCAGGGCGAACCTCAGCACCAGGTCCTCGATGTTTTTCCCATCAGCATGTAAACTCCTAAGACTCATCGCAAGGTATCCCAATCGGACTGGTCGTGTACCCTTTGATCTTTACTCTTTATAGTTGGACCACCCGTTAGTGATTTCTCGGATACGCGAGTGCTGTGCTAAATTGTCGATTCCCTCTATGGGGATGACGAAGGGATGGATGCGCCTGTCGTCCATCGCATGTACTTTCTGGAAGCTGTTGGGGAAATCCCGATGTTCCTTTGTTCGCGAGTCTTTTGACCTCGAGCCGAATTTCTGACGTCTGACGAGCGATCCGAGCTAATCGTCGACTCTGTTGCTGCCGGTATAGTCGTTCCCTGAAAATCCTCCGTTCTTTTGGTAGAAACTCGTCCTACGTCATTTGGTCAAATGCCGGTCAGCTGTTGGACCTCTACGTGTTCCTTGTCACGTTTACGTATTATATATATGTATTTTTTTTAAAAGATTTGACTAATCTCATCGGTCGTTAAATGTATATATTTTTTCTCCATACCGCTTATCTTCACTCGTCTGCCATCGACCTGTCGCGTGGTTCCTCACTCAGCGTTGCCAAATTAAACGTCGCTCAGTACGCGCTATTTTGCAAGATTAACCTATCTCGGATTCGATAACCGAGACTTTTGGAATGAGAAAATCTTGACGATCACATGATTTACGGGTGATCGATCTTTTTTAATTAATTATAATCTTCACTCAAATCTCAGTCGCTCGATCTTCTCTCGTGTCCGTTTCAGTATTTATTTAATCGCTTGTTCGATTTTACGCATATAATATTTGATTACGTAATAACTTTTCGTATCTTCTCGATTGTTCCAGAACGAAAGTGAGGATGGCACCGAACATCACGAGCGCACCGACCGGGGTGCTTTTCGAGGGCGAAACCCTCGACGAGAACGCGACCCGTCAGGCGGCCGAGCAAATGTCCAAAGAGAAACCAAAATACGTGAGACGCATCGTATGGAGAAACGTCATAATATTCGCCTACCTTCACCTTGCGTCCCTCTACGGAATCTACCTGGCAATTACTTCAGCCAAATTGATGACCCTTATATTCGGTAGGTTAAAATCGCATTAGGCTCTGGAATAGCCTCGATGTAATATTAGCCAGCAATATTTATTACTATCACGTAGGAAATCACATATGGTACTATATTTAGGAATCTATACTATAGTTAGAAATACGTATATCTATATTGTACACGTATAGTCTGTCGACAAGTAACGCGAAGTCTAGGTGACTCTTTTACTTTGAAACTCATACGAAGTTGACCCCTCGATAATACGTTCCTAGTAAACAGACTATACGTATATTACTAGTATACAATGGTTGTGTTTCTCTGTATAGTGACATGGGGGGGTTGTTGCCCTCCCCCTATGCCAGTTTAGTCTGGTTAAACGGTGTAAGGGTAGTATTGCATATACGATGGGTGGAAACTTGGTTAATTTGGCATGCGACCTGCAGACGTCCTTGAAGAAGGAAAAAATGAGATGGGAAAGCCGAGTTGGAAAAAGAAAACACGTGGAAGAAAAAATTGATGGAATTTCTAGCATAATTTTCTTAGCTACGAATTGTCCATACGGAACGACGTTCATGGCGACTGATACGTAAGCGAAGGCTTCACCGAGCCGAGGACGTCGCGAAGCTCCCTGTGCAATTAGCGTTTGGCTAATTAGTCTAGTCGTCTGGCTGAACTGGCGAAGAGTGTCGAGTGCCGATTAAACTTGGACTACCGAGGAATTGCGCACCTGTTGATAACCCGTGGGCTTATCGTCAAGTGGCTAAAGTCACGTCAGGCGGCAATTGCATCCTTAGCCCGTTGCAGTTAATTAGAAACGCGCACTTAGGTTCGAGCAAAGATAATGATATTCGACGTACAGAAAAATGAGCGTTTCGGGATTTTTTTTTTTTTTTTTTTCGAAACGTCACGGCGGCCGTCGATTTACTCGCGTATCGTCCTCTTCAGTTTTGCCATTGATCGTTGACACGGGTTTTTTTTTGTATCGACTCTCATTTGAATTTCAATGAGTCTAAGAACGCGCCGTTACGTTTCGCTACGGAATGACTCAGAATTCGTTCGTAGCTTCACGATACAAATATTATCCCGTAATTCATGTTTGCTAGTAAGAGCCTCCACGCGGAACGCTCTTTTATACCTTTCTTTTTTATTTGCGTATCGTCGAGGCACCCCGTGCTGGGATCCAACGATGTGAATCGGTCTTGTGCACAATTTTCGTTTAACGTGGAATAAATTGTCGTCCCATCTCTGTCGTCCTTAATTTTTTTTACTCCAGACACTTGTGGATGCTGAAGCCTTATACGTGGCACGGGCCAATTGCCAAAATTGTGCAGTCCGGGAAATTCTTTGTATCACCGTGGAGGGGAGTACTTTTTTAATGGTAAATAGTCCCGCTTCACGGTATGTCCATTTTTGGTACTACCGACACTCAGAGGCAGTGGCTGTCTAGTGTAGTATCTAAACAGTCGAGTCTCCATTTCGAAATGGAAATGCAAAAAGAGGGTAAATTGACTATTCAAAATTCTAAAGCTGCCGTGCTGTCTGCTATTTACATATTTGCCGGACTTTGTACCAGCGTCTCAATGCACGAGTGTCACTGACAGTTCCCTGATCGATCGATTTGAACAGTCAGGAGCCGAGATGTCGCAGGACACGTGAACAACGCATACGATTACGTAGACACGTGTCACGTGGAGGCACGTGGTGCTACGGCCCCCTATCACGTGCTGAACATTTCTACATATCAACACTTTGTGCACCGATAATAATTGACCTTTATTTCATTTGCGCAGCGTTCGTACTTTATCAGTGCTCCGGTTTGGGCATCACGGCAGGAGCTCACAGATTATGGGCCCACAGGTCATACAAGGCAAAGTGGCAGCTCAGACTTATACTCACTGTGTTCAACACTCTGGCCTTCCAAGTGAGTTTCTATTTTTTTTTGTATTTTCACTTTTCGTGACGGTAATGAGCTTTTCAAATTTTTTTTGAGCTCGTACTTTGTCTGTTGATTGACTGTACCGAGATACGAAGTAGGCAATTGAATTTTTTAATCAGTGAACAGTGAACTGTCACGCGTGATTTTCGTGTATCGTAATGCATATTTATTTATATCATTTGCAGGATGCTGCGATAGATTGGGCCAGAGATCACAGGGTTCACCACAAGTACAGTGAGACCGATGCGGATCCCCACAATGCCAAAAGGGGTTTCTTCTTTGCCCACGTGGGGTGGCTGCTGTGCCGGAAACATCCTGATGTCAAGGAGAAGGGAGAGGGAATCGATATGAGTGATCTTGAGAGCGATCCGATTCTTGCCTTTCAAAAGAAGTGAGTTCTGGTCTTTGTTTTTCTTCATCAGAATGATCGATCGTCGATTTTCTCACGGTCATCGATAACAAAGACGACGCGTAGATCATTGGTTGTCGTATGTGAAATTTTTGTAAAGTTATCAAAACCTACTTTCAATAGTAGATTTAGTCTTGTATGTAATACGTGAATGGAGGTAATCGAAAACTGACTTTCAGTGCAGTATTTGCCCACAGAATTTAATAGATAACGGAGATACTTTTTCCTTTCAGATATTACATATACCTGATGCCACTGATATGCTTCATGCTGCCCACTGTAATTCCTGTATACCTGTGGAACGAGACCTGGACGAATGCTTATTTCATTCCGGCCATACTGCGTTACACCTTCACCTTGAACATGACGTGGCTAGTGAATTCGGCTGCTCATCTATTCGGCGGCAAACCCTACGACAAGTTAGTCACTTCTTATAAGTTTTCTACAAGTTTCAGGAAATTTCAATTGGATCGCGTTCGTTATATTTGTTTTTCTCTCTCCTTGTTGGTACTATCTCTTTTTTCCTTTTCCTTAGATTCATCAATCCAGCGGAGAACAAAACTGTCGCGATAGTCGCCCTTGGAGAGGGCTGGCACAACTATCACCACGTCTTCCCCTGGGATTACAAGACTGCCGAGCTGGGTAACTACAGGTACAACCTGACCACTGCGTTCATCGATTTCTTCGCGAGGATCGGCTGGGCTTACGACCTGAAGAGCGTCTCGTCGGATATGGTACGGAGGAGGGTAGACAGGACGGGCGATGGAAGCCACGAGGTTTGGGGCTGGGGCGACAAGGATCAACCACAGGAGGAGAAGGATGGAGCCATCATCACGCACAACACCAAGGACCAGTAAATCGGCATTACTATGTTTCCTCTCGTGTCTTGGACATGTGATTGCTGTATAACTTCATTAAGTTTAACGCCAGAAGCCTCTCGTCTTTGGCAGCCGCGTTGGCTCCAATCGAGACATCATTTTTTGTGCGAGCATACGTTTGTAGACTCGAGCTTCTTGTTAGAAATTTCGGAAATCGAGTGCGCGCGAGGGCGTGTGTGTGAATCTGCGAAAGAATAAGGGATGAATGCGAGATTGTTGGGAATCAGTGCATACCGCATTACGTATCATCGATCGGTAGGTTAAAAGTTTTGCGATCGCTCCAGAGAT
Source organism: Cephus spinipes (assembly GCA_963971525.1). Taxonomy (NCBI): domain Eukaryota; kingdom Metazoa; phylum Arthropoda; class Insecta; order Hymenoptera; family Cephidae; genus Cephus; species Cephus spinipes. The sequence continues at coordinate 1,015,551 of OZ020575.1, forward strand.
GGCGCTGGGAGCATCGAGTCAAGTCACTTAGTTCAATCGCTCCTGTCAATTCTCGACGATGCTCCCGATGACAGATGGTCGGTGTCGATGCCGATCGAAAATTGATCCGCAAAATTGTCCGGCATCGTTATCGGGAGTATCGTTGATTGTCATCATTATCGTGTAATCGTCACACAAGGAGTTCTATGGGTTTAGTAATCAATTACATCGTCATTCTCTTCTCTCTAACTTCTCATTCTCATCATGCGTAGGCGTACTTGCTTATTACTTTTGGTAGCTGTATCGGTACAGTTTATCCGTCATTCATGACTTTAGAACATTATTACACGGGATCTTTCGTTCGACGTTTCTCTCGAGAGAGAAAAACACTGCGAGAAAGAGTAAATCACAAAAGAAATGACGTTTACGTAGAAAGACTCTTTGATTGTATGTTTCTTTGCTTCCTCTTTTTTTAAAAATATATTCATTTCCATCAAAAAGTAATTGCTCTCGGAGTCTCGCGAATAGTGGCTTAAAGATTTAATTTATTAGATGTGGGGGGCAGTTGCAAGGCGCTCATAGCCCGTTGTTTCGAAAATGGCCTAGGAAGAAGGATACGAGGTCGTCTGTAGCAGCTTCTTTTTTGAACTCTTTCTTTACTTTTGTTTAACCTCGTTTACCCGTCGCTTGCGCGTGTGAGTCTATTTACTTTTCGATAACACTTTTTTTTTCAAGGATATGGAAAAATATTTGAAATTCGGAAAAAAGCAATGTTACGCGATATTTAATCGCGCTTTTCCATCTCGTTTAACTCACGGCACTGATTTAGTTCATATAAGTAATTTATCTATCCTCTCTTTCTCTCTCTGTTTTATTTTTTTTTTTTTTTGAGTTACTTAAGATTACGATGGAGTCCGCGAGAAGGAGGAACAGTGGACGTTTTTGTAAATAGAAAAGAAGAGGAACGGGAGCCGCGTGCGACTGACTATTTATTTGAATATTGGCAATATCTTTATTTTTTGTTCTCCTTTATTCCACTTTCCGCGAAGGAGCAATAAATTTATCTCTTCTCTACTCTCTTAAGCTATTCTAAGTTTTCTTCTTTTCAATCGCTGTCTGCTCTTTATTTGTCCTACGGTTCACGCGGTAAGCAAAAATAATGCCATAAAATTCATCGAAAAGTCGAAGAACCCAATGGGGTACCCAATGCCAGTAGTATAAAGGACGGCAAAGCTTCTCCAAGACCTACGTGTTAAGAGTGCATGCGGGAGATACTTGCAGAGGCAATTGGTCGAACGAAGCAAGATCAATGAAGTACAGGTTTCACATCGGATATACAAGGTCCACGTTGTACGGGTACATATAGAAAGTAATTTATTTAGGTAGGATCTTAACAGGGATAATTCAAAGATTGTTTGAAGCTGCTCGCGTACCTAGCATTTTCCTTTTCCCCTCCGAACCGGCAATCACTGCTCTTATCTCTCCGTTCGGTAAACGTCGTTTCCATTTCTGGCATCCAAAACAATTAAATTAGCCGCTGATTTTTTTTACGTCCCCCACGTCACACTTTGCCATTTTTTCACCTTTTTTGGCGTCCAGCACCAGCGAGTGCTTCACTCTCGGGACTGGAAGAGCACGTGTACAGTCGATCGAGAAAATGAGCGGCAGTAAGCAAACGAGTGCCGCGAGGAAACGTGGGGAGGACAAATGTAGTGGCGACAGGATTTGCGAAATTTGGGGTAAATGGATTAAAAAATTTTTTTTTGGAAATATGCTCGACGCGACGCATCAGCGTTGCGACTGGACGACAGTGCTCGGAATGGTCGAAGCGAACGAAAAAGAGGAAACTGAAAAAAGAATCGACCGAGCCTCCGTAACCTAGTTGGAGAATCGATAATAGGTAAACAAGTTACTCAGGTCACACTCCACCCGAGAGAAATACGTTGAACGTCCGTCGTGCGTTAACATGCGAATCGAATGTGGATTATTCGATCGGAGCAACGAACACGATACGAAGATATAATTTTAAAAAATATATATTTCACGGTGGAAACGTAAAGACGCCATTTCGCGAAGAATCATGGATATTGAAGAAAAAACATAACATCCTACTTTCGATTTGTGGATGAGCATTATTATTAACTATGCGTAATTACATTATTGTACCGTGTATTATACGATGAATATATGATTAATTAAAATAAATATTTAATAAAGTATATTTTTAAGTAAACAAGCATCGCTTCTTCTCCTTTAACGAATCCTCCGCCAATTATTGACCTTTCGACCGATCTTTCCGCTCTTTAGTGATTGTAACGGGAAAACGCTGAATGACATTTTTACGTAAGACCGTGCAATAACATTTATTCCTGCTGTCATTACAAATTTCTTTTGACAGACGCCAACCACGTGGACCAGTGTCATGATGTCTGGAGTAAAAAAAATTTTAAAGAAACTATTGCAATTGTACATGGCACGTGATCGCTATATTTTTTCATCCCTAAAAAACTTGATCCTTTTTCTTTTTTTTTTTGAGATCAACAGTCATTTTTTCAACCATGATGATATCTTAGCTTAGCCTTCTTCGTCTCGAGCTCAGCCAGTCTCTCCATTTCGTCAAGTGCCTGCTGAAGCGTCATCTTGGACGTTGCCATTTTTCCTAAGACTGACCTAATGTCCTCGCTCGATGCGGTTTTGAGACCGGAAACAAGACCAAGTATTTCCCAGATCTTGAGGATGAAGGTGGTGCAGCCAGAATCGTAGCCACCAAACTCCCCGCTTTTGCTGTCCCAGGGTAGCAAGTAATGATAATTCATCTGATACGATTTATGAAGTATGAAGACGGTATTGTCATCCGCTGGGTATCTGCAATCAATGCGTAATGAGAAAAAAAAGAGGGACTTAAATTCTGTCAAATTATAATTTAGGGCAATGACGTCGGTCACTCGAAGAATTTCACTTGGGGATTCGAGAGAAATGAAATAAATTTTTTGAATTTATTACTATTCTTTTTTATCTACAAATCCCTCGGTTCGATCCTCATTTATTTACTGTGCACGCCACTGCTGTCTATCACGACTGTACCGTGACTTTTGGGCATTTTGAAGAAGAGTCTATAGAGAAGCGCTAATGTATCAAAAATGGACATTAACTTGTCTCCAGGATTCATTCCCCAGATGTGCATGGCGCTGTTCACCAGCCAGGATATGTTCAGGGTGATGGCAAGTCTGGTGAAGCCCAGGATGAAGACTGAGTTCTTGATGGATTCGTCCCAGTATTCGGCAGGTGCGTTTATGGGTAGGAGCAGTCCGACGATTACGAATAGAGGCCAGTAGAGCCTTAAATAAATGGTCTGTATTAAATAGGGAATATTGTGTATTTCAATTAACGATATATATACTAAATGAAAAATACCTTCTTTGTATCCAAATCAATCCGTCTGAATCGACGTCGCGCATATCGATAGTCTTTGCCAGAATCTCCTGATCGGGATGAGGCGTCAGGACATTGCTGATCACGTGGCTATAGATAAATCCTTTTTTGTGATTGTAAGGATCCTTGTCAGTTCCGTAATACCTGTGATGAAGTCTGTGGGCCAAGACCCAATCGTAAATGGAACCCTTGGAGGTTTTAAAAAAAATTAATAAATTTTTGTCAATAAAATATTTTCAAATAAATTTTATCAAGAGTATACGTACGACTCCTGCCAGCGTGTGTGCAAGAACCAAAAATAATCTCATAATGAAAGAGGCCTGGTAAGACTGATGGGCCCAGAATCTGTGAGCGCCGAGGGTAACTCCCAATCCAGCTAGGAAGATGATAAAAATAACTGGGGGAGAGAAAAGAAAATTATAAAAATTTGTAATATTCCAAAAAGATTTTTTAGCCGTGTTTGTCTTACCGAAAAACAGGGTCAGCCATTTGGCCTCGAGGAACAAAAGTACCAGTCCGTAAAGTCCCAGAGCGTGAAGATGGATGTACCATAGTACGGTTATCCAATTGACGTCACGCTTCTTCACAGTCTCATCCATTCTGCTGATCTGACCAAAGAACTCTAGGACACTCTCCGGTACACTCACGTGGTACACCTGGACACTCTCTTTCTCGTACTACCGAGCACTCTGCAAACTCATCGATGGACAATTGAAAAACAGACTGAATCGAGCCTCTGCGACGCCTCGACTGATTTGCTTAACCCCACGACCCCTTTCGAGAATAACATTATGCTTAAGTGAGCATTTACATAGTCATTTCCTTTAAGGACAATGACTACTATGCAGAAACGAAATCACACGTATATTCCGATAGCTTCGATCGATTCGCTAGAAATATTGGTTATCTAAGCTGGGATCGTTTGAGAATTATTTTATTGCGTTATAAAATCTTATCTCGTACCAGACGTTGCTTGCTATCGTACAAAAGAATGGTAGAGGATTGAAATTTGAGAAAAAAAATTTTGCTGGTTAAAGAAAAAATACTCGATGTACTTCGCTGTTATAAAATCGATTAATATCCAAAATAATGATTTTTAAATTAATGACTTGCTTCGCATGATCGATCGGTCTGATACATATACATAGTGGTCTCTTTCGGTATAAAGGTCATACACGTATGAAGTAGACTGACGAAAGTCTTGCATGTCAATATAACCGATTAATATTTATTTGTCTCAAAAAAACAGAATATTAAGAATCAAGAAGAAAAATTTCGAAGGTGCTGGTATGCGCGAATAAGGCTCGATCATCGTTAAGTCATAAAATACAATTAGACTGGTATAAATGTATAATATATATATTGCGAAGAAGCTTCAAAAGGTTCGTTAAGGAGCCATCCTAGGATCTACCGAAGAACAGACCTCCTGAGACAAGCCAACTCGCTGCCGGGTCCAGCCGCATCAACTTGACCCACCGGAGCACCCGGGACCGGGTTCCTCTGCTACTTCCGTCGGCCAGCCGACCAGGTCGCCAAAGCTGATCCCCGTTGATCTCCATCGTCGACCTAAGGAGGACCTGCAGTACACGCCAGGTCGCCGAACACTCCAGACTCGCCTGCCATAAGTGGCCGCCGAGAAAAACAGCGTGAAGTCCTCTGCGCTCTCCGACCCTGCGCTAAACACAGAAGACCCATCGTCCTGGCCTGTCCCCCTAAGGACTTCTGTACTCAACCTTGCCTCGCTTCAACTCCCGGACTAGGATCACCACTTGCCTCACTTTTCCCTACCGTCTTCAAAATGATGCGCCAATGTACCGTAATTATAGAAGAACTCTACCATACCGACGAAATTGGAAATTACCGACCTGGGGTACGGAAGCAACTAGCACGTAAAAATATAGTCCAAGTTTTTCAGCATGGAAAAGAACAGACGTACACAGTACGTCATCAACTGTCACTACTGGGCTTTTGTACGAATGTTTGCAACTTATTGTATCCCCATGAGTATCTATAGCATGCAATAAACAGAGACGTGTTCTCAGCGCGCTCGGCTCATCTTCGAACGCACCTGTCATAGGTGTGTGTGAACCAGTTTTTCTCTTGCGTTTCTCTTCCTTCGGCTTCGGTCTTTATCATGGCGGTGTCACCCTTGAAGACTAGTCTTTAATATTTTGTCTATCTTATTTTTGGTCTCGTGTTCTACAGGCAAACAGGCAGGTCATTAATCTCGTTAGCTTTTCCGATTCTCATGTACTACCTTGGCGGTTTCGCCATTTGTATTTCTTTTGCCTTTCTCTATCCCTATCCTCGTCCTGGATTCTCGAGTTTCAAGGCAGAGCGAGAGAGAGAAAAAACCCTTCGACTGTTTTGAAAATCTTGCCCTCGTTATCAATCTCGTTAAATTATCGAAGGATCATACAAAAAATACGTTGCAATATACAGTGATATCCCCCTAAGTATCATTATTCAACTTTCGCTTCCCTTCAAACGGTTTTTCCAAAGCAGGGGAATCGTTCCCCTACTGTTCTTTAAAACCTAAACAGCCGATACTTCCTGTGCGCAATGGAAATATTATATAACATTTAAGTGGCACTTTATCCCAAATGGGACTGTTCCATAAGTACTCATTTTTAGAAACTCTAAGTATCACGCGTGAATATTTAAAGAGATAAAGCACTGCCTTTGAAAATACGTTGATATTATCTATAGACTAGTTATGTAATAGAGGTTTCTTTTTTATCAACTCGCATGGTCATTCTGAATGTATACATATAATATATATATACATACACATATATATAGATTTAAATATTTCAAAGTTTCATAAGTGTATACATAAACGCTATGTGTACAGTGTATATATTATTTTCTCAAAGGTTCGCTTGGTTGTATACAAAAAAAGTCTAAAAGCCTATCACAAAAAAGGTCACCGCATATGTACGAAATTCCCGTAATTTATACAGCTTAAGTTTTTCATTCGTGTTGGTCGTTGAGGTAAAATAACTGCAAGCTCGTAACTTGCTGATACAATAATACAATACGCTACGATAACAAAGATTAGCCATTTTCGCGTGATGCAATACTTTATCGGGCATGCACACGAGTTCGACATAATACTTGCACACTTGCAGACAAACATACACGTATAGCAGAGTGTACCGATTGAATATTTAAGAATCAATTAGTAAACTGCAGATTACCACATTTAATCGTTTACTCTGATTAAACTGATATATTTATAAATCTCTTATATTTAATAGTTACTGATTAAACTGATCTTCCTAATATATCTCTTTCCTTATTACTGATATTAGCAAAGCAGACGTGTGGACCCTTTGTCTCTGTGCATTATCCTTTTGTGCGGGCATTTAAAAAAATAATAGTAATGCCAAAGTATCATAGTCGTGGAACAAATGAGCGACGTGTATCTACTTTTTTGAGGCATTGCTGCCAACTCGGTATAAATCATACGAATTTGAGTACCCACGTCAGGTTTACTTGAGAAGCAAATTTTCTCCCGTTGCCTTAGATTACTTTGTAGACGTCCTTTATACCAGCGCCCAAAAATACCACTCGTAGGAACGAAAACGACAAATAGTTTTCGAATACATGGACATTGTGTTCCCGTTTCAGTTGGATTATTCGCATCCAAGCTTTCTCGATCTTAGGATCCCACTGGACTCCAAGCTAGAATTTCTTCGTGCCATGGCTAAGGCATTGAAAATAAATTTAAGAAGCTCTCTTTGGCACGTGACCAGAGCCACGTGGATGGCTTGCTTGTCATTCGTAATACAATATTTTTCTCCAATTTTTTTGTTCGCTTTTTCAAAATTTTGCGTAAGGTCTAAGAGCGAGAATGAAAGTGGAATATTCTTAAGACCTAAATAAATGGTCTCGATAATTATTGTTCGTTTGAATGTCAAAGTTGAGATGAATTTATCTATTATTGTCATCATCTTATGAATCCTTCTTGTCCATTGCTTCCAGCTCCTTAAGATCCTCCTCGGGAATGTCCCGATCGCCATAGCCCCACACGTGACTACCGTCGCCGGATCGTTTCGCTCTTCGACGCACCATTTCCGGTGAGACGTACTTGCGATCATAGGCCCAGCCGAGATACGCAAAAGCGTCGATGAATGCCGTCGTGATGTTAAAGGAGTAATGGCCGAGTTCGCCGGTTTTATAGTCCCATGGGAACACGTGGTGATAATTGTGCCAGCCTTCCCCAAGAGCGGCGATGGACACGGCAATATTTTCGACCGGTGAAATATTTCTGAAAATAACAAAGAATTATTAAAATCTATCAAAAAGAATCTTTCCCCAAGAGCCTCTTCATAAAAAAAAAGTTCTGAGATCTAAAAATGAATTCTTACTTGTCGTAGGGTCTCTGTCCCCACATGTGAGCCACGCTGTTAACGAAGAACGCTATGTTGAGCGTTACGGAGAACCGGAAGTTGAAATTGACCCAAAACGAGACCCACAGCGATTCCGACCAGAAATACCATGGCACCGCAACAGGGAATCCAATGGCCAAGAGAGCGAAGAGCGGCACGTAGAGCCTGAATTTGTCGCAATGAAAGATTTATTATTATCTCACAAAAGTTACACGGTGCGAACGAGAGAATAAATACAATGAAGCGAACCTTTTCTGCCACATGACGATCGGATCAGCTTCCAGGTCGCTCATGTCGACGGCCTGACGCTTCGCCACGACGTCAGGATGAGGCGTCGTGAAGAGCCAGCCCACGTGGGCAAAGAAGAAGCCTCTCTTGGCGTTATGTGGATCGGCATCTGTCTCGCTGTATTTATGATGCACCCTGTGGTCCAGGGCCCACGTGTAAGCGTCCCTCTGTAAAATAAAGATAGACAGGAGTAATAACGAGGAACGTCAGAATTAAATTGACGGAAGAAAAATCAATAATAAACATACTTGGCCTGTTATGGTAAATAAGAGGACTAGAATAAAACGCAGCGGCCATTTAGCTTTGTATGCACGATGCGACCACAACCTATGAGCACCTGCAGTTATCCCAAAGCCAGAAGTGTATATCATGAGGAATGCTGTATTAATAAATAACGATAAGCAATTAATTAACACCGTAACTGATAACTCATTTGAATAATATACGTTAATAACAGAGATACAACCACGTGCATGAATCTCGATGACTTATCAATAACACGTAACCCAAGAGCGATATAAATAATGAATAAGACAGGAGCTGCGTTAATTGAACCTACGTTGACCTCTTATGTAACCCCTTAAAAATAGCTTATCGACTTTTGACAAGCTGCCTAGAAGGATCCAGAAGCTTCTTAAAGCGTTCGATCGTCCGCGACGCCTCGTTCTTAGAGCTGCCCTTAAAATGCCCTTCGGAATTTACAGGAGCCAGTAGGACCGAGATAAGGACTAGCTACAGTCGACTCTCCGTAGGATCGCGCACCCGGGACTCCGTAGAACGATAATCAGTCGGAGAGCGACGTTGCGGAGAGTCTGTCCTGTGTCCGGCGGAGCGAGAGAGAAGGAGAGTTTATTAGCCTCGAAATACGGAATAGGGAAGAGTGGGGGAAGCCTTCCCCTCTCCTGGCGACGGCTTAGAGGGAGAGTTCAGGGGAAGGCGCGACTATACGGAGCAGCGTCTTTATAGCCAGAGTCGACTGTAGTCCGAAAGAACGCGACGCCCGGCGTCGACGCGATATACGGGGAATACGAGAATTGCGTGACTCGAATTTATATACGTATGTACACAGAAAGACGTCGTGCGTCTCAAATGTTGACCTCTGACCCTGGTGCCGTTTTTTAACGTCCTTTTAGATCTTAGACGTAATTGTAATCTTGAATCACGAATTTTCTTACAATTATTTTATCTTTTTTTTTTTTACTTCAATTTTAATCACTTTTGATAATACACATTTATACGGGGTCTATAATTGTGATTATAATGGTACGGTTTTGATAATATTTTTTATCTATACATATAGCACGATTGAGTATAAGAGACACGTGTGCGAAGGATCAGACCAGTATTATTCGTACTAGCCAGACACAACGGTTTTTGAAAAAAATACTCAAAGGAAACGTCGTCTGGCCTTTTTTTTACTACAGACGGCACTGTTGACGTGCCTCAAAAATATTTTTTATAGATTTCCCGTTACTTGAAAACATTTTATATGCCTATTACGTCAGTATCATAAAATTTTACGTAATTTCCTAGCGACGCGTTACGGGGTATTCCTTGGGCATTTGTTACAAAAATAATTTTCAAAATATTCTTTTAGGTATCCGCTATCGTATATCATTTTATTCAGTAAAATTTTTTGAATTTTTTTTCACAATAAACTTAATCACTATCGAGCTTCCTGACACTCGCGAAATTAATTTTGTCTTGGCATATTCGTGTTCCGATAAAATTTAAACAGCAGCGATTACGGAAAAGTTGCACGAACCAAATTCGTTGTGAAATATTTTTGGTTTGCGAATAAAAAATAATTTTTTTTAAATACTAAAAAAAAATTTTTTTCAACATACCCCAAAGTGACGTAAGCAGCTTGGCCTGTGCGAAGATGAGGTAGAATCCATACACGCATCCACCGTGGATAAAAACCTGCGCCAGAAAGTCCGGCCACTTGATTTTAGGAACGTAATCGATTCTCTTTGAGTCTCGATCTTGAATCTTCTCTCCGTTAGCTTGACAGGTATTCATATTTTTGTCCGGAAGATCAATCTCCATGTCAGGTGACGAAGGCGGCACTCTTTCTCCGCCCGGTGACATTTTGCACTTACAAAATAATCCCCCAAAAAAATTTCACAATTGCACAACAATCATTCGCGAAGAAATACAATTTTTCTTTTTTCGAATTTCAAAATCTTCCTCTCAAGTCTTCATGCTTCGTTCCCATATAGACCTCGTCTCGGTTTCCGTCGTTGATCTGCAATGTTACAAAGACACTATATATAGCATATACACATTAGCCATATATGAATTTCATGTATGACATAATCGACGCGATATCGTTCTGCTCGCACCTCTGAGACGTCTAATTCCTCGATGATCGATTTTACTAGTAATTTAATATAGAAATCGAGACGGTCGTTATCAATGGCGAGAGAGCATGGGGGGGGGGGGTGTAGATTGGGATGAGCAGGGAGATAACAGGCAATGAATAAGGTTAGCCAACATCGTAAAGACTTTCATGAGCGATCGTGATACGACTTTTTGATCATTTTGATTAAACTGAAAGAATTCACCTTAATTTTAACATGTAGTTTGGCATTGGAATAGAAAAATTATTACGAAAAAGCCGATAAGAAAATTATTTATTGTGACTCACCGGACATATTGTTTTATCTACCGAGCTATCCGCAGGTGTTCGTTATCATTTTATTTCAGGGAACCAAGCTGGATGCTACATACGCATACGTATAAAATGAAAATGAAGTCACGTTTTCCCTGTACTAATCTCCATTTAGTTTGACTTTTATTAGAATTTTTATTACGATTCGTCACCAGCTACGACTTTATCGACCGTCTCAATATTACGTGAGGAATTTTCAATTCATAGTGAAAAAATGACCTTGCCAAACCGTCTGTCACGTTTATGCATAATTTAAAATATTTTGTCTTCTCAACGTTTATCGATATAAAAATGTCCTAAGAATTTACAATTTTTTTTTCGTTCCTGATTCCCCGTATACACTCATTGTCATTTTGTTACGTAGGAAGGTTAACGTACTGCACATTTTTTTTCGTTTTTTAAACCGTGTAACGTGTCTATCCTAAACGCAGGCTGTGTTACATCACAATACTCCATATTGACGTTTCTCATTAAGCCAAGCTTATTATCCACCAGAATATACGACTACACCTGAATTACACAAATGCATGAAATTGGTGGCATTGTATCCCGAGAGAACGAGCATGATGAGATTAATAAAAATTAAATTTTTTAAAAATATTTCTCAAACTATTGATGATCCCCTTGTTCTTATCAAATACAAAAGTCACACGAGATAACTTCTATGGATTTTATAAAAAAATTCTATTCACTATTGATTTGATGAAAAGTTCTACTTTACCGACTGACGATACTCTTCTAGTGGTAACCAGTCGTAACTTGTTCTTAACGAATAATTTCTAAATGTCGCCACTATTGCGTAAATTATCTACTATCAAGTAAATACGATTAGACCAGTAAAGGCCACCGAGTAAGTAATTGAGTTACTTAAGTCAGTTTATGGTAACGAATGAAATGATGATTGAGTTAGAAAGCACGTGCGATGAATCCTGGCTTAGCACCGAGCAGTATCCCAGAATTCTAAAGGTACCTTCACACCGTTCACGTATATTTATACATACATCCAGTCCCGAAATATTACTGGTAAGTTTTACCAATGTATGGGGTTATTCCTGATAAGCGCACTGACTGAAGTTGGCCACGATTGCGTGACTGCATTGATCAGAGCAGTGTGGCATGGATAAAAAAAATTTTTAAACGATATGTTAACGCGACAAGTTTCACATTTTTTTTTATTTCTTTAACGTGGTCACACTGATTTTTTTTCAATAACACTCAAGCATTAGGAAAGTTTGGTGCTTGTTACGTGTAGCTTGACAGAGAGGAAAGTTACTCTTAGGAGCATATGAGTGGGCGTTATGATCAAGTGCTCGATTACGCTATGATGTCACTTTTGAGCATACGTGACCACGAGTCCACGTACGTGTACGAAAATACAATGTCAGGTTATTTTGTTCTACCCGCGTTCGGTATATATATATTCGTCCGTTTGAACGTTTAAATATTATTAGGCGACGCGGACAAGGCAAAGTCTGACTTTTAGGTTAGGGCGTACTGCCGTAGACTTAATTTTTTGTCCATGTGAAAATTTTTTATTCGTCCTTGGTTTTTGTATGTCAACAGGACACGGTTTCTCCTGCTAGAATTCACTAACCTTGTCCAGGCGTTCGACCTGCAGTAAGGATTTCGCGTTTCCTGTAAGAGAGATTAGAATTTCCGAAACACGGAAGAATGTGAAACGTCGAAAGAAAAAAAAATTAACGAATCATCGTATTCGGTCAGCAAAGATTCGGCAAAGGGAATTTTGGTTTCGTGCTGTGTTTCGATTGCCAATATTTTTTTCGGAAAATTCGGTCGGACTTTTTTGCAAATTCCGTGGAGCACGCATTTACGCACACGAGTATTGAATGCACAATGATGCATTGTGGGTAAATAGTAAACTACAGAACACGTTGCGGACGAACTGTATATATGTATACAGGCTCGTTCAAATTGGTTTTCTGCTGTGAAAATAAAATGGAAGCGTTAATTTCAGTTGACACGTGTCCTACATATTTTCATTGAAAATTGCAAACCCTACGCATTCTATTGTTTGGTAGATTCGATCGTTCGAGCTTTAAGCGTCGTATAATTTTTTGGGGATTTTTTTTAAGACACCCGGTATTAGACATCGTAACGTTAAAGGCACAATCAATGGCGCCATGAGGCTTTAGAGCAGCAGGTGTATACTTTATATCACGGATGGCCTTTGGTACAGGGTCCGCGAGTTCCGCGTGCTTATTTGACAGTTCTCAAACAATGCAGTACCTCGAAACCGACACGTGGGTTCCCTATAAAATCACGGAAACGTATGTTAAACAACTACATTTCAAACAACTACATTTCAGTGTAAAACCACGTAACGGGTGTATACTTTGTAAAAAGGATTTTATTTCGAGCCACGTGTCGTTTTTTAAAGCCTCCACCTGTTTACGATCTGTCAAAAAAAAGCACATTGAACTTCTTTACCGACCTATACATATGCAACTGCCCAAGAATCGTTCTAGACTTATCGAAGAGATACTCGAAAAAGTCCCTAGGAATATTTTCCAGGGGAAAAAAATTCCTACAAAAAAATTTCCTCTCAAGCATTCCCCAAGGTACTATAATACTCTACGCACGTATTGTGTGTATTCGGATTTTACCAAGGATCGATCGTCCCGACGAAGCGTCTTTCATGAGACTTTATAAGGAGAGACGCCAGGCGTCCCGACGCCTGTGTAACCTTAATTCTCCCATACGCATGCATTGTGTCACGAACCCAGTCGCACCTGTATTGACTGTTTCCACAGTTGATAACGTGACCCCTTTTGGTATATCGAGATAAAGGGAAAAAAGTCCTTATACGCCTACGCTATGCAATATGGCCGACAAGATAAGGACTACCTTCTTTGCAGAGATTTAAGGTTGGATTCTATTATTTCATTGATCGTTAATCAAGTTTCAAAGTGATAAGACTGCCGAAAAAATAGCTTGCTTTTTCCAATTCCCGATGAAACTTCAAGCGGTTATATCTTGAACGATATTTTTGGCACCCCCCTCTGTTACTCGAACGATGCTATACTCTGTTTATTTCTAGGGAATTTCTTTCCATATCCACTTTTTGGTGACCGAGATTATCGAAAATAGATATGCTAATATAGATCCTGAAGTTCCTATGTAGATGCGAGTGCTCAGCCACTTGTATATACATACGTAGCAGTGACTACGTCATATCTAGTGACATATGGATAAGCTGCTCTCATATTCGTATATCAATAGAGATGCAACGAGTGGTTCAGGAACTACGGCTACGTGGTACGTTCACGGTAGACAGTTTTAGGAGCGAAACGGAACAGAGGAATTTGAGCGACTAGGGAAATATACCGGGTGAGTTAATACGTCCGATAATCCTATAGAGTGTATATCGATCTGATAGCCGTTATTCACTTCATGGCTGGTTAATTAAATTAATTAAACCTTTAGTCCACTGAGTCAATTAATTTTCCTACGTACACCGCGCGAGGAACTTTAACGGCAGAACAACCGACGACTGATAGTTAATGATTATAAGAATTTCGAAACAACTCATTTTGATGACCCCCCCCCCCCCCCCCGTGCCCCTGGTAGATCTAGTGTCAACGAATTTTCAAGTTTTTTTTTATTTGACACTATTTTATTGAAGAATCTTTTAATGAAAATAGTACTGGAAACATGTGTGATTTTTAAAAATTGATATGCGACACTTTGTGATATTTGAAAAATATTTTGAACAACGTATCGATATCCCTGAAAGAGATTCACAAGTGTCACCTTGTATACTTGCACGACAACTGCACGTGTGATTGTGTATGAAATGTCTTTCTGCGTGACACGCGTGCAACATTTAATCAAAGGTTATTGTGGAGAATTTATAGTTCATGGCCGAATCAGTCGCTCCGATCCTTCGTTCCTCGCGTTGGTTCGTTGTGGATCGGAAAAAGAAATGAGAGAGAAAAGATTGGAAGATCTCGGTAGGGGAACTAGGGACAGTTGTATTCATCCGATGAATAAATATGGATACTTATTTGCGAAATTTATTATACAGGTGAGAGATTTCACACTGCCGGCACGAAAAGAAATGATTTAGCAGGTTTTAAATCTGGGAACGACTAACGTTTCTTAGTCCGGTTAAATCGTCCAATCTATAATTACGTAACCTGTCGGTTTTGGATGTTGAAAAATAAATGAAAAAAGTCAATCCACCCGTGGAATAACGCTGAGCTGTGATATATCGTGTGAAAAAAAGAGGTTTATGAACTCACGTGAAGCGTCGTAAAAGTAGAAGAGGAGACGAACATGGCAGAAGGAGAAAGCATAAAGAACGTTGAGATGGAATTTTACGAGATCCTGACGATAAAAATGTCGTATTTTAATGTTTGCTTCTCATTCTTCTTATCCTAGTTGGTTTAATAGTTACTCCGTGTCCTTTATTGAAGGTCTGCTGTTTTTTACGGACGAAAACAGCAATCCGATCCTGACCGGAAGAAGCTTCCGAGAAAGACAGGGCGTGCCTTACGACGACCCACGCAAGAAGACTCATGCAAGTCTTATGCAACAACTTGAGTCAGAGACTGAATTATGATTCTGGTCAAGCGAGACTCCAGTTCCGACATTTAAATTCCTTGCGGTTATGTATATTTGTTTTATACTTAGGAAACTAACGAAGCACGTAGGAAACTTCTGATATGGTTTTAGATATTCTGATTTACGATCACGTTACTGTATTGACTCACACGGAAAACAATGCTACAGATATTTAACATTTTTTCGTTTTTTTTTTCTCTATACGCACCACTAGGTAGAATTCCTTTTTCTGTGACAATAAGACGTCCCAAGCAGGCTCCGTGCTAAGTATTTGAATCGCATCATAAACTTAGATACACGAGAAACATTACTTAATATTTACACAGACATTATGTGACTGTGCAAAGTACCAAACGTTCAAGGACCAACGGGATCTCATTTCATGTTTAACCTATCAAAAGTATCACCCAACAGCCAAAGAATTCACTGAAAAACTTGATATAAGGTAAAGAGCTCTAAATACTCAAGCGAGAAACATAACTCCACATTGCTTTCATTAAATTAACATCGAACGAATACTAGTCGTAGATAGATATAAGACCCAAAGGACAAAAATTAAAGAAAAGAAAAAAAGGAATAAAAATCTCTCGACACCGTCGTACCCGTTAAAAAAGTATAATTATCAGCCTATGACGTCACATGCAACGATATACCACTTATGTCTTATATGTATGTGCATGTATAAGTTAAAACAATCTTATCCTTAATCACTGTAATATCCAGCAGCCAATATCCTCTTTCGATGATACCAAGCACAAGGCACACTTTACTTTAAGGTAGTATGGTAGAGTTTGGCTGAAGTCAAATCAAGAGCCATATATAATTTATTAAATTTTATTTTGAACCAACTGATCCAACCGATTGAGCTCTTTCCATTAGACATTAAAATAATGTAGGGTTAACTTCATACCATAATTCTACCATACTACCTTAATGATTCCTCTGTATAACCTTGACTCTTTATCTTATCCTTTTCTTCGCCGTCGATTGTCCGATTACGCGTAAGATGGATGAAATGCGTGGATACGAGTATCACGCGTGCACACATGTACCAACGTACACGCAACGTACCGAACGACTGCTCTTTCCTGCGAGCTCTTTCAACGTTTCGTTCTTTCGTAGTTTCGAACTGCCGTGTGGTACGCGGCACTACGCGTCTGCGCGTCTACTAAACCGACAGAAACGACTTCTAGCCATGTAGCGTGGGTATCTGGTACCTTCATAGTATACACAACTAACGCTACAGTATCTGTAACTATCCATGCTCTATAGTCTACGTCTTTGTATACGGCTGGCGTGTAGGTACTCCAGCATGCTTCAGTCCCTGATAAAATAACGTGCTCCGGGGTATATATACCCCGAGTATCCCATCCACCAGTTGAACATCGAGATTCATTTCTCCGTTGGATGCTGCTTTGTGAAGTTCTTCTTCTCCCACGACAGTAAACCCTCCATTTTTGACTGGCTTACCTAAATTCTACCTCGTTTGACCACTTTTCGTACGTAGGTTAAGGATTCCTAGGACATTACATATTCATATACGAATTCATGGTTACGAAGGATGACGTAAGTTTTGTATCTTGTTATAATACGTTACAGATAGTCACAATTCTCCGTGACTTTATGTAAGTATTGATTTTACTAATATAATATGTTGTTTAATATTTTTTTAGTTGTAAAAGCAAAGCACTCTTGAGTCAGGTGGAATTGGTTAACGGTCATGGAATATTGAGATGGCTTCGAGCTTTTGCCGCGAGATGGTACTGAAGACTGCGAATGGAGTTTGGTATTCGAATCTTACCGCATCTTTCCATAAGACGATTTGTATACGTATCGAGGCGCTATTATACTGGGTGGGTTATCTGAATCGTACGATATTTATACTGTGTGGAATAAATTCTTATCGATTAAACATGTCTACGCGATAGTCAGTCTGTGAAGGAACGTTGCGATGGTGTTGATCGATCTTTTTTTTCATTTACGCATACGCCAATCTTGATACAGTGTATGTAATTCACGTTACGTACGAGTACCTCCATAATTGCTCCTCGTTGTTCCTGTGACCTAATTATTTACTGATTCTAACAAACGATTGGAATTGATGATTTCTACAGAGTCAAGCTCGTGCTTAAATGGAAACGTATATCAGCTCCCTTGCTTTTTATGGATCGATAGACTCTTCCAAATGAAAATCTACACGTCAAGAACCATTGAAATTCATCGGACGACTCTGAAGACGTTCTAAAAATTTCGACGAACTGAAGGAGGTCGGTTGCTAATCCGAAAATCCATTGCGAAAGGGAATACGTGCATACGGGATTAAACATTGACAATTTCGCAAGCTAAGATTTAGGGTCATCGATTGGATCCGGAGGTATAAATTTATTAAAAATAAGTTTGAACTTTAAACTTCACATAGTCTTTTTTACTTCATCACTCATGAAGAAGAAAGAATACTTCTCCTTCATTGAGAATATCCTTTTATTTCCTTCAACCAGTTTCAGGTTTTTGCGTCCGTTTTGTTATTTGACGCCGTGAAACGTCGCGATGCCGTAACCAGCGAGACGTCGATACACCATGACACAACAGGACGTCACTTTCTTGTTCGATGAGGGCGCTGGCGTGCGTGACATTGGCCGCCTAACTTTCCTCGTGTAATTCGGCGTAGCACTTCGTTACGAAATTGAACGAATTAAAAGATTAAATTATTATTAAACCTTTCGAGTGTATATAAATATAGGAAAAATTGTTGTTACCTGGTATTATTGATAATCAATATATAAGTGGTAATCAATTTACTTGAGTAAACGGAGACGATAACGATAAAGAATTCAAGGAACGC
Organism: Cephus spinipes; assembly: GCA_963971525.1. Classification (NCBI taxonomy): domain Eukaryota; kingdom Metazoa; phylum Arthropoda; class Insecta; order Hymenoptera; family Cephidae; genus Cephus; species Cephus spinipes. The sequence goes on from OZ020575.1 coordinate 1,033,744, forward strand.
TTAACCGAGCTGCTTTGATATATTCAAGGAGTCCAATGCAAAACATTGTTTATTAAGGTGTTGAATTGTTACTTCGCAATGCGAATTGTCATTGGGAGGTCATTTTCCTGAAGCACACAGCCCGTTTCATGATTGGACATACAAAAAGAATTGTTTAGATAATATACTACGTGTGGTTGTCGTTACGCCTGAGATCACATGGGTCAACCATATGACGTCATCGTTATTACGAAATGAAACTTACAATTAGAATAAAACGTCCTTCTAGACCTCACCGGCAATCTCTACATTGTAGAGTTATGAACTACTTCTTCGAAATCATTCTTTGCTACCAGTTAATCACACTATACTGCATTTATAAGTCTTATATTTTATAGCTCTTATATTTTAAAACAGTAGAGTGAAAATAAAAACATGGATAAGGAATCTCAGTGTAACGCTGATTCATGTAAAATGTGGCTTATACCGTGTTCAATCGGCAGAATTTTCTTGTATCGAGTTTAAGACTTCGCCTGGTAACTTTAAAATTGACAAATTTTTTCTATACATATATATATATCAAATATGTTGCGGTGCAGAGTACGTGACGGACACCTTAATCGCGGTACGAGACAATTTTACTAATCGAAAACGCCATTAGCTAACAGCACGACAATGATTCCATCTTGCGCAATTTTGCTGATACTCAAGGAACATTATCTTATGAAGGTAAGGTAGGTGATGCATAACTGCTTTGGAACTGGTGAGCCATCTGTCGGACGTGACCCGCGTTGTTATTCAATAAATATTTTTCTTCAAAATTTAGAGTGATTTTATTAACACAAGTGCTAAGTCTGGTTGCCTATCGACAGGCGTTTGAATTCATATGCACCGAATATTATTCTGTTATATCACAGCCAATAAAGTAGATTAACGAATTGCCGTTATCAGCAATTTAAAAAGAACGTTAAATACCATGGTTCGCCGACACAACACTCGTGCCGCTAGTGTGCAAACGTAAAAGCCGACAGACCGGGCAGGCAGTGTCTCACCCGTCAGAAAGGATTCTCTCGTAGATGGCAATTTTGATCTTCCACCACTTTCGTGGACGCACGTGGCGACTTTATAAAATCTGCCGAACGCGAAATTCGCGCTACCAAACACAGGAGAGGATCGACCGACAAAGTGCTCCGGCTAAATAAGAAAACATCTAACCCCGATGAGAGCAGGTCGGTCTTGTCGCCGAAAGGCTCGATACGTCGTTAATACCCGTAGAGGACCTTTTAGTATACTTCCTGGGCTCTACTGATATATTATTTCAATAATTATATAATTATTTAAAACTTTCTTTCGTTATCTCGTATCATGTCTTTGCTTGGCAATAGATTAATGACTGTCCTCTACACGCCTAGCATGGAAATCTTAGAAACCTTTGAGCTCCACCGTAGTACGCATCCTGCGAATTATTGACTCGTGCTGACTTTACCCCATACAACGGGGTGGGACGCGTCAGGAAAATAAATTGCCAGGCTGCCAGGACGAGCCTTACGTTAGGTTAGGATGACGTTAGGGAGGCTGACAATGCCTAAAGTACATTCTCGTAGTGCGCAAACACTAGAGGGTCGTTGGTGTCACAAAGTAGGACTTCTATACCTACTTTTGAAAGTAATACTCCTATACTTGTTCTCTTGCGTTCCTCTTTCTTTTTTTCCTAATCACGTATCCTTTTTTTTCTATTTCATAATGTCTAGCATTCCGCCGTGGAATGGTGTCCGTTATTTGTTGATATCAGGTATCTTTCGTCAGCCTTGATTAGTTGTGTCGACGAAAGAACCCGTTTGACTATTTTTTTTTTTTTTCTAAAATTAGATATTTGAAGAAGCACAGCGGCACCTGCTTTACCATCGGTTACAAATTTACATTTATTTCATCAGTTCCACTCTACTTTGAATCTCGTACGATTATTTGTGTAATCTATGCAATCGTCACCTAGTTACAAAGTATTGTTCCAACGATACCAAGTAATACGAATGAAAAATGGCTGCCTCCCTCTCCACCTTTTTCTCCCTTTGTCTATCCTACTCCTGTTTACCAAGATTTCTTCGCTTTTATGTTTTCACGCGTTTTTTTTAGGCTCATCGTTTATCCTAGTTTTCTACTTATAAATATTTTTGCTTCTCCTGCAAGTGCATTGTAGACTGACCTCTTGAAGATTTTTCACTAGTTCCTAGGAAGATAGTCCAGCACTTTTTATTCACGTTTGCGTCACGTAGACCAAAGTATCAACAACCCGTGACGACGCACTAGAAAAACCTGAACTCCGATAATTTCTTCGCACAGTTAGTCAAAGTCGAGAATATGCATACGCGACGGGCGTCAGGCGTGCAAAAGCATATGTGGCCTACCCCATTTCTACGATTCCAATGATAACGTCTAAAGCGGAAGGAATGGCCTTGACGCGCCTAGTGTGCCAGATACCACCATCGTCAAATTCAATATTGAACAGTGCAACGTGGGTTTGTGTAAGGTAAACTTTTCCATAGAAAATAAAAATGGAGGAGACCGTTGAAAATCCACTCGAACAATTTCCATCTACAGGCTCGATTGCCAATCCGCATTCGGGTTCACACGACGTCGAACGATCACCCAAGGATCACTGACATACACAGTGTCTCCTTATTACCAATCTTCATTACCATAAATTATGACTCAAATACTATTTACTCGATACGTCCCAAACGTTAATTCGCCAGACATGAAAATATCTAACCATCTCCCAGCCATGTCACTTCAATGAGTATTTGCATGTATTCAGTATATACAGTTTCGTAATGTCCTCCGACAGGAAATCCTATTTCAAAATTTCACGTGGTCTATAGCGATGTGAATGCTGCCATCGGAGGAAAGGAAATCGGTCGAGTATTCACGTGATTATGAATATAACCTAGGGAGGAGTGTGGGAGGTAGAAATCGGTTGAAAAAAGTTAAGATAAGGAAAAACAGTGTTAAGGTGGTAAGGGCACGGAACGTTAAACGTAAAGGAGATAGAGATAGACAGAGAGAGAGAGAGAGAGAGAGAGAGAGAGAGAGAGAGAGCCAGAGAGACTTTTGCTATGTCGCAGGATGTTTCGGCGATCTTTTCAGGGCAAAGTGGCATCTGGTGGGGGTATGACCATCTTGCTGATGCGGTTTTACGGGGCGGTACGATCCTCATAAGTGGGACATGGGCTCTTGCATCTGACTATTTCGTTGTCAACTCACCACTAGAGCGGAGTGCTCTTAGCTCGACTTGACAATTCTCTACGATCAATTGTCATCAGTGTCCTTTAACGTTCGTGAAAATTCGTGATTTCGTAACCTCAAATTTGAGCTACATCCGTGCCGTGTAAAAGTAAGTTTTCTTTTAAATATAACGTTGCAAAATTTCTTATACTAATCACTCGTAAAGTCGTTATCGTTCGTTATTATCGTTATCACTGACAATTCCTAATATTCCATTTAAATCGTTTCTATCGAATCGACATATTTTCTGCACGCGCCCGGGTCAATGACCGACAAATTCATTCCTTTGTCTCGAGTCATTTGACGCTCTTCAGTCCATCCGTCGTCGAAGCATTGGCAAATATAATCTAATTCCACTTCTCCTCGTATACTTTCTTTAACCCTTACCGATTACTCGAATTTGGAAACGAGTGACCGTCTCTATTTGATTTACTGTAAAATTCGCACATCCAGTCGCTTTTATATCTAATTGGATGAAAACTCGAGAAAGGAGCGCCTTGTGCTCTCTCGTGCGGCACATAAATTTTCTTTGTGCATTTCTTCGGCTCGAGACTCACGAAGATTTCTGCGTCCTCCGACGCGAGACGGAAAATGCGCGCGGACAATGCAAAAATCTCCAGCGGAAGTGCACTTGAAAACGTGACTGCACTTGTGCGAAAGGAACAAAGTTTTTCAAAAATAGTAACGTATATACTATTCGTATCGTATGAACTTGACTTTGCACTGTATACGTGCTTTAATGGGATTCCAGTGCAGTTGCGTCTGATTTAGCCAATTATGCAAACGGTCAATAGACGTCATTCGCCCTTGTTCGATTCTTACGAAATTTGCTCGGCCTTCGATAACCCTCTTTAACGACCCCCTCCTGCCCCCCCATGCATTCTATGTAATCTCGTAGCATTTTTTTCATCCCCCGTCTCCTCCCATTATAATGTATTCCTTTCTATTCGCCCGACCTTTCGAGGTCCATTTCGAAATAATTCACTAGCACGATTGTCGCAAATTACAAGAAGCTCATTACTCATTGCACTTGCGGAGTGCAATTGGAATTGCACTGGAATTGCAATGACGCTCGAGAAGACAATCGGCTCGAAGCACGTACGTAGATGGAAGTGTACATCGATATATCGTGGATGCTGTGTTAATTATTTTTCTTAATAAAAAAAACAAAGTTTACGTAATTTCGTAAATTGCGCAAAAAATACAAATAATTATATTATTTTTTATTCAAATGAAAATATTGCAGTCGTACGTTACTTTCGTATTTCGTAACATTTCCGGTTTTTTAAAATAGATTTTGAAATACATCCATTACATCGAAACTGGCAGATTTAATAATTCAAACCAAAATGATTTATAATAAAGTATCGTGGGCGATGTGGCAATGTAATTCGGCATTAAATACGAAAATGGCGGTAATCAAATCGTTAAGAATTTTTGGATTACGTCACAAAAAAAAAAGAGTGGCCTAACAACTTCATAGCAATTGCGTAATACGTACTTCTGGTAAAACAAGAAACTAAGCGATGCCAAAGTTTTTCAAAAAAAGTCCTTTAACCCCTTGACGTACGAATAAAACGTCAAAGTCTACAATGGCACAAGAAACGAATGAAGTCTCCGAGACGTCGTTGTACGTCAAGGGGTTAAACGTTAGAAAAAATGGGCATCGGTTTTTTTTTTTCTTTCACGTGGACAATTCCAGGAATTTTACCGAAATACGAGATGTTTACCTCATTCCGGTTATTACCTCCTCCGAGTGTCGTAACGATATCCGGTTCACGCCCTTGGCTAACTCTGGTACTAGTCGTTGGATTTGCTTAAGGGTGTGCGAAGACGTGCGGAATGAATTTCGAAAAAAAAAAATTTGACATGAAATTTTTTTTCCACGCCTAACGTACACCCATCTGTCACACGTGACGTTGATGAAATTTTTGGTAGTCTCAAAAGCAAAGAGAAAGCCCCCTTTTCGTTCCTACTATCATCCAGGATCCATGCATTTATAATAGACAAATGTATCCACTACGTGTAACGTGTCCGCGGTCCATTCGAGAGCGGAGATTGGCAGTGACCTCGAAAGCATCATTGACCTCCTTTCCGCGTAACCTGTTTGCACTGTAACTCTTTCTTCTTCCTTCCTACTTTGCTGGCTATCAGGTACCGTTCAAGCAGCCGGGAGTCGACGCACTTTTACTCCCTGGTATTGCCGCATGAGAGCCTCTCTCTCTCTCTCACACGCACACTCGTCTTAACGACTACTCTACTCTTGGGCTTCGTTTACGTTTAAGACGCTTTCTCATCTGTGACTTCTCGATAGAACGGTATCTACGCCTAGTCTGTCTTTCTTAGACGGCTACAGTCAATCCCAATTAGAGTCATTTTTTAGTGCCAGCAGAATATAACGGTACCGGGGATATCTAGTAAAGCGTCAGTCATTCATGGAAAAGACAGTACAAATAATTAGCTGTACTTAACTACTATTTTTCAACGCAGATGAAATCCAAGAGTCGAACTCTCGACGATCGATTTCAGGAACCACTTGTGGCGAATTTACCAATTAGGAAGTTCTGTCGTACCAAAATTTATAGACAATAGACGCGAAACTTTAAGGGGAGTACACAAAGTGACGGATCGACCCGTAAGAAATGTGAGGTGGACGGAAAGGCAAACTTCCTTGTCGATCTATGACGAAAAGACAGATTTACTTTCGAGCAACTAATTTAGACGCGTGACGGTCGGTTTGGATAAATCGTCTAGGACCACGGAGTGGCATCTGGAGCACGAGCGCTGGTGGTTGATACCTGCATTGCAGGAATCTTTTAACCTCCTTCGAGCCGGTACCGTCGGGTTGATCATGGTGCACATCTTTTTTTTATTTTCTTTCCTACCGCTGCTAACTTCAAGTCGCTGAATCTTTGTTCTAACTGCTACGGCAACTGTGCAAGATTTCACAACGTAGAGCAACGGAATGGGAGTAGTCTGGTTTCTCGCTCGACGTAGCTAAATCATAGTTATCTCATTTTATAGCAAAGTTGCTTTAGCTGTTAAAATTTTCATAGCAACCAATCTGAACGTAGGTGCGTCAGGATCAAGTGCAGTTGCGGTCACGTTGGAGTTGCTTGGTCCGTTAAAAATTCGCCTTCACTTTCCTCGTTGGAAGTTCTGGGAAGCCCCGCTCGACCAATGAGAGAACCCGCTTCTCGCTGCGGTCGCCATAAGAATATTTTAATGCTTTCGGTAAACCACAGAAAATAAATAGGTAAACTTTTTTTTTTTTACAAAATAAAATAATGTTTCGTAATCTATTTGTGTTTGATGATAATTTTGAAAAATGTCTGGGAAATTTCCAATGACTGGAAAGCTGTAATAATAAAGTTGTAAAGTAATAAAGTATACGGGCGACGTTCGTAATTTGCGACGACTCAGCTATTCTGTTGGTATTACTTATTGCTGTATTTTGTATTCGTTTTTATTGCTATGTCAGAATAAAACGTGGCCGATGTTATCGTAGCGCGTGTGCTTTCACGTACGACACATTGTGCACGGTCCTTTACGACGCGAAATTGCAGTCGGAAGTGAAACGCCTGACGCTTAGCGTATAACGTGTGACGTGTAATTAACAATGTCAATCATATAGGAAAGTTTGACCGCGGGTGACAGAATTATTGACAGAGAAATTATTTTTTCGTGATTTACAGTAGTCACTGTAAAGACGTGTTTGGTGTTGTGATATATTCGTGGATTTGGAGTGTTGATTAAACAATTTTTTTTCGTGCTCTTACTGCGTCAGAAGGCAAATATAGAATTTGGGTATTAACCAATTAACGAAGTGTCTGATCGTCCAAATAATTATTTTCACGGAATTTCATCGGTTTCCGAATGATAGGACACAGTCTATTTTTAAATACGTTTTTTCGCACTCGATATAAGCGTCATCAAGAAAAAGCGTTAAATTTTAAGGTTTACCAACATTTATATAATTACTGATTCTACTGTGTTTAGTTGAATATAAATCGCTCGACCTCACTCCGGAACCCTGCCAGGACGGATTAGGTTAGGTTAGGTTAGGTTAGGTTAGAATAAGGTTGGAAATGCATGTTCGTAACCCTACGAATAACCCTTTATCTTTCGTGTTATTTTCCCGTTAGTACTTAGACATGCAATCTGAAACTTCGCTAACGTCACGGATTAAGATAACGTCCGATATGCCCCTGCCGTGACTCTGGACAACCGGGCAAAAATCGGCTTCTGAATTGAAAAAAAAATATTAATTTATTTGAAACGTCTATTCAGTCAAATCTTTTTTCGATCAAATTTCGTTTTGGTCAAAATTTGTTGACAAACTTCTTTCGGTCAAATGGTTTTCGGCCAAACGTCCGTATCTCGTGTATAAATAGCCACAGCCTTTAACCAAACATATTGTATAATTGATCTAAGAGAACGAGGCATAATAGGAAGATGATTCATTTACTTTTGGGGAGAAATAATTGAATAATTATACCTGATTATGCATATTATGAAGGTTCCAGTATCTTATTTTTTTTTTAATTATTTTTTTAACCGTGGTATCGTCTTTTGTTCACATGGATATTTTATTTTTATTTCCGACAGAATACACGATACGATGACGCCGAATCTTTTTGGCAATTCGGCGACGCTCTTCCTCGAGGCGTCCCAGCAGGACGTGAGGCAGGAGAAGACGTCGGCGGGACAGAAGACAGGAGCGAAGAGCAGCGACCAAACACCAAAGACACAGAAATCTAAATATCAGTGGAACATTGTCTGGCGAAATGTCATAGCTTTTGTGTATCTTCACGTTGGTGCGCTATATGGATTTTACCTGTTTTTTGCCGGGGCGAAGTTTCTTACGGTGTTATGGAGTAAGTAAAGATATTCGTATAGGCTTAAGGGGGTACTGGAAGAAGAGGCAACTAAACGAATTGAAATTTTGATAAGTTCTTGGTAAATACTCAATTAACATTAGAATGGTAATATACTGCTTATTTACGAAAGAAAAATTTCTGTTCGTAGGAAATAGTTGTACCTTTTCAAAAGAACTCCGGACCTCTCGGTTATCGTGCGAGTCAAATGTCAAGGAAAATTGTAAATAACAAATATTTGATTTTGCAAGGTGTTTAATTATTTTGATACCACTTTAGAGATAATAAAATCGAAATTGAAAAAGTAATCTGATCTGAAAATAAGAATGTGAATTTGAAAAATGCACAAAATTTCGAGTCCATTTCAGTTTTCGGTTAGTCATTACGAAATTGGTGACACAATCATTATTGACCTTACAGTATGTACGTTGAACTACTTTAGAAAATAATTTTTGTCAAAAACCAGTTATTTACGATTTTTTATGACGTTTTACCCGCATGATAACGAGAGAGTCAATGTTCCCTTTAATTTAGAAAAAAAAACGAGCTGTTGAATAAAATTAAATAATCAGATACTAAAAGTTGTTCGACTTCCAAGAAGTACCTCAAAGATTTGACCTTCTTTGCATTGGAATAAAGTTTCTTGGAACTTTTGTCAAAAAAAAAAATTAATTTTAATGACAAAGAGACCCGGTTGTTGAAATAACATCTGGAGGATAAGTTTCCCAGAAGGGCATTTCTTAAAAACTTACGTAAAACCAGAGAGACCAGTTTGATGAGAAACAAGCATATTCATTGAGACAATATAATTGTAATGATCACTTTTTCCTAGAGAGGGATGTACATCAAATGCGTCGGCCTTGTATTTATATTAATTACACTTTTTATTTTGTCAAAATTACAATTTCGTGATCTCATCTCACAATGGTTTATTAATATAAATAATTAATTTTCCAGCAATCCTGATCGCTTGTACTGCTGCCGTTGGCATCACTGCTGGGGCGCATAGATTATGGGCTCATAAGTCCTACAAAGCAAAGTGGCCAATGAGAATAATCCTGATGGTCTTCCAAACAATTGCCTTTCAGGTAAAATCAAAAAATAACTAAATTAATATTGACTCCACAATAACGTGTAATAACGATTATGATTTTCAGAATCATATTTACGAGTGGGTGAGGGATCACAGAGTCCACCATAAATTCACTGATACCGATGCGGATCCTCATAATGCCAAAAGAGGATTCTTCTTCTCCCACATGGGCTGGCTGTTAATTCGTAAGCATCCCGACGTCATCACCAAAGGCGCCACTGTCGATATGAGCGACCTCGAGAAAGATCCTATTGTTGTTTGGCAAAGAAGGTACGTGTCTTGAATGATATTTTTTTTATGTCAAAAATTATTAACACATTACAGATTTATTTGCTTTTAGGTTATACATCATTCTTATGCCTTTATGCTGTTTCCTTGTACCAACGTGGATTCCTTGTTACTTTTGGGGCGAAACCGGAATGTATTCCTGGTACGCGACTATCTTTAGATACACAGCATCACTCAATCTTACCTGGTTGGTCAATTCTGCAGCTCATATTTGGGGAACCAAGCCGTACGACAAGTTAGCAGACTTTCATTTATACTTCTGTTAAAGTATAAATTTTGAAAAATTTTTTAATTTTATTTTCTCTACCATTATAACAGCTCCATCAGTCCTACGGACAATATCAGAATCGCTATCGGTGCCTTTGGTGAAGGATGGCACAATTATCATCACGTCTTTCCATGGGATTACAAGGCAGCTGAATTAGGAAACTACAGAGGGAACTTCACTACAGCGTTCATCGACGCTTTCGCCTGGCTCGGCTTAGCCTACGACCTCAAAACGGTACCAGTCGAGATGGTCCAGAAACGCGCAGCAAGAACTGGTGACGGTACAAGGATTCAACAAGATGAGCACCATGGACACACCTACGAAGATGCTATATGGGGATGGGGCGACGTCGATATGCAAGAAGAGGACATTAACGAAGCTCAAATAATTAATAAGGGTGATTAAAAACGTAACTCCGTATTAGAGGGTTAATGTTGCTCTTTGAAGATGTTTGGATCTGGGACCGGGTCTAAGTTAGAATTTCCTATGATCATTAGGCTGATCAGTTTAATATTTATTGACATTTACCGATGACAGTCTAATGATGAAACACCGAGTTGTAATGATGCCTTATATCTTCGCTGTCTCCTTAGAAGATCCTCAATGGCGGAAGCGTCTAGAGTATAGCTGAGTTACGCTAGTTCTGGATATGTAAAATTGACTTATTATTAAATTTACAAATAAATACCTAGACATTATACAAAACGGAGGCAAATGTAATTATTCCGAGGTACAGTCGCGCTCACGTATTAATAACGTGATCGTACCTGATGTAAACTGTAGTTTTAACCAAGATCGGATAGAGTGCCCGATATAAATATGGAACTTGATTTCCCTCTTTTTTAAATATTTGCCTCGACAATATCGAAATTTTGTATTTATAAATAAATTATTGTTACCGACAATTCAATTCACATTCCTCATGTTATACTGCATTCCACGCTTTTACCTGTAGCATAGAATCAATGATATACCTTATCAGTATTATTACGAAGGGAGTATAACAACTAATTTATCTAAATCAAACAAGATATCCGTGGAAAGTTTCTTATCTCGAAAGTATCTAATCCTTATAAGAAGCTAAACAGTAATTTATCGTTGAGCTCTCAATGTACCTGTAGAATAGAAATTGAACTAGAATCCACCATTGTTTCCCTTTTCATCCCGATGTGCATTGCTGTGAAACTAGTTTATTTTTCACAATTTTTTCCATTTGTCACAGATAAATGATCGTTGATCCGATTTTTTATATTTATTTTTTTCCAGTTGTTCACAGTTCACACAACAAACACAAGCGCGCGCGCGCACTTCGATAAGCAGCAAATAAAACATAACAGCTAAAACGAGACTTTCGGAGAAATCGTGTTGCTAAACCTGCCGCAGGTTCTTTCTTAGTTTGACTTGTCTACCGATTCATACCGATCGGCCACACTTATGTTAGTTCGAATTTACTTTCTCCGGTGTCAGTTTGCTTTTCATCAATACTCTCTGTATCTTCGCTGATACTTGTGTCTATGTAAGTAACGTATGCACATAGAAACTCCAGTTCAGTTTGACGGATAACTAGTTTGTGAAAAAAAATTATTCTTATAACACAAGGTGCATTGTTTGTGATCGTGGATTCATATTTGACGTTTAATTCAGTCAAGCTGGAGTTTGCCGATGCGTCGTTGATATATTTAAATTCAGTGCATTCTCTGTGCAGTTACTAGCTGCAATGTTGACAGATCGGAAATTGCTCTACTTCGTAGGAGCTCTGCTGTTTTGTTTCTTCGTTTCGACGGTTGTACTTGGAACTAAATATAGCAACGCCAGTGAGAAGAGTCGGATGTGCAAGAGCGACGAAGAGGAGAAAAAAATTATTGAGGTACAGACAATAACATACTTATCAATCTGCAAATAAAAATCAATTGAAATTTAAGCATATGTTTTATCAGTACAAATTTACAGGATAAATTGCCGTTACGAAAGTCTTTGAATTTCGAAAATTATAGACTACCCAGTGACGTCATACCTGTACACTATGACCTTCGTATACGTACCGATTTGGATGCTGGTATTTTCTTTGGCACTGTCAATATTTCCATAAAAGTTCATTCGCCAAGAAATTCTTTAATTTTACACCAAAAATGGTTAAACATAACCGAGACGGTATTAAGTCATGATTATGGATCGAACATTCCCATATCGTCCACCGAAGAGGAAGAGGATCTGGAACAGTGGATAATTAATTTGAGAAATAAAATCGATACCGGAAATTACACACTCACCATGCAATTTATTGGAAATTTATCGAGCGGTGTTCTCAATGGCCTTTATATGAGTACATATAAGGATCCCGATTTGAATACCAGGTATGTATAATTAATGTAATATAACGTGTGATTGCGAGCCATTGATTGCGCACTATTGTATTTCAAAGTAATTATTTCCAAAGACAGTTTAAACAGGCGAGTGACAGTTCAAATATCAAAAGCCTCACTGGGCCTCCATACTCGACCAAGTTGTCGCATTTGCGTTTCGTTTAGCTGGCTATAATTTTCATCACGTGGCCATAAAAAAAGAAAACTAATTCTAAAACCACATCGGACAAAGTTAATTTCATGAAGAAATTGCTACGGAGTCTCGCAATGTATTTTTAACTATTGCTTGCGAAACTAGCCGTGCAATTTTATTGTCTGCTAGTTGGGAAACTCACCTTTTTTTTTCGTACACGCATGCAAACGCACGACGGATGTGCATAGACGGCGATACACGGACGCACTGTCATATTTCACCATGCAGGATTCCCAAACGTAGCGACATCTATGAATATCGAATGTAATTAGTACGTGCTCTTAATCAAGTTAATAGACACGACTTCACTCTTAATTCCTATTAATTCATTGGATTCTCTCTTTCTCTCTCACTCTCACTCTCCACCTATTACGCGTGTCACCCACGCAACCAAAGGCATTGATAATTAAGCTCGTTAACCAATTCTCGCAATTTCCTGTGTGCACCCAGTGCTAGAATCGCGGAGGGAAGGAACAGAAGTCGGTAAGACTTGTCAAAGAATTGTAAATATACGGGAACCTTCGAGACGCTCTGTTCATTGTTTGTTTTCGATGTTCCCACGTTTCACTCCTGAAACCCTTGAGGTTGCCAATGAGAGAAAAAGAGAAAGTTAGGAAAATCACTCGATTTTTTGGGGGGGAGTTTAAAATCTCTAAGGTATAACGTGTTCGTAAAATTTTGTCTACAGAGTCTATGTATGATGATCTGGTACAGAAATTGCTGACAGTTCAAGTAGCGTGTAACTTGAGCTGCACCGAATGCCAGATCCAAGCTTGCAATTAATATGATTAAACGAGCTACTTTTACCGCATACCGGTACGTTCAACTTAACATAATATCTTGGTGAGTAATAGTGTCAAGTGCTGCTGGTCATCATTAGGTCGATCAGCACGAATCGAGCAACGTGTCTAATTTTGCTTCTTTTACTTCCTGTGAGACTGGTTTTATGATTCAAATAGCTATCGAGTTTTAATTATATAAATTTATTCGGAACGCGGTTAGAAATCTTAACAGTGATAAAGAAAAAAAAAATGAACGAACCTTGAGGTCGAGGTTATCGAAATCTCATTGAGTCTTAAGGACATGAAAACACAAGTGCGCCTATGTGAAAAAATGCACTCTTGACACGAGTGCTTTTGCGTATCATATTCGGGAGTTTATGTCTAGTGTTAATAGAGTAATTTTAAAAGTGTTCAGTATGCAGTAAATTGCAAATACCTGCGTTCAGTGCAAACTTTGAGTGCAAGTCATTTGATTTTCAACAAAGTTTAACGTTTGATTACGTTTACCTTTAGCCTTTGTGAGTAAATTAGAGAATTTCATGAGAGTGGTAAATAAGAGACCAATATCAGGCTCTATGTGAACTACACTCGAATGTACCGACTGTTGATAAAGTAATTCTAAAAAAAAATTGTAATTTATCGACATCGTGAGAGTTCCAACAGCTGATGTATACGAAGTGTTTAAATGAGAATGAACAGTAATGTCAGAACAAATCCGATACGGGGCGATAGCGTCGACGTCAATGTTGATGCCGGCGTCCTATCAAGACGGGACGTTAGCGTCTATGATCTACAGTCACGGCGTAGTGCCGGCTCCGCTTTACTTTGCTTTACTTGCGGACTTTCCGTTGTTCTTGGACTAATTTGTGCGTGTCTTGTTGTCTTCGTTGTTCTTCTTGGCGATAGATACGACATAGCTGCGGCATTTTTTGGTAAGATTAATTAATTCCTTTAATAAGGAGCAGGGGCGTACTCGGAACGATTTTGTTTTGTTATTAGGTTGGTTCTGATGGTTTAATGGAAAGCAAGTAAATATACGAGCGAATCCTCTGTTTAATTTTCTTTGTTTTTATCATTGTACATGACTTTTTAATCTTTGTATGCTCGCAATTTGATTGATAAGCTGGGTATCGAGCGATTCTCTTTATTATTTATATATGTTAGAGGAAATATTTTTTGTTCAGTGCCATTCAACTTCTGTTTGAATTTTTCCACTGTTCCACTGACATTGCTGGATTCAAATATATCAGACTCGCTGACGCGCTCTCAGACAAGGATTCTATTTATGGAGCATAAAGACACTGATTGTGTCTTCTTAGTAGAGTTTTTTTTAGTGATTGCAATGCACCTTTTATCAACTCAATATAGGATGTTATTGCTGACGCGTAATTGAGACTTAAAATATTTTTCTGTGATGTCACTTGGGTGCTGATTGGTTTTCAACAACTTACGGCCTTGAGATTTTATTAAATTTTACAATACTAGTATTACGGATTAACTAAGATTTGAACTGAAGGAAAACAAAATGGGAAAAAATATTTACACAGATCAGAATAATACGAAAGTTCTCGCGATGGGGAGTCAGGAAGCACCGTCAGGGCTGAACTTTCGACTTCCGACGGAGGTGAAGCCGATGCACTATGAACTCTACCTCTACCCCGACCTTGTCAAGGGAACGTTTGAGGGTAAAGTCACTATCCTCATCGAGGTCCTCGACAAGAGAAGCTACATTGCTCTTCATCAAAAGGATCTCAACATCACCTCGATCGAACTGAAGACCTTCGACTGCGAGGATAATTACAAAATTCCCATAAAGGAGGCCTACGCTGTTTCAAAATTGGAAGCATACGTTATTGCGACTGAAACGGAAATCAACCAGAGACTTTATAGTTTGACTCTCGAATTTAATGGCGCTTTGCAGCCGGATAAGATCGTTGGATTTTATTCCAGTACTTACAAGGATGAAGAAAAAAAGACGAGGTAATAGCATTTTGCAACGGACGTGAGTCTAGTTCTGAATTTAAAAAAAATGAAATTTATCATTGATTAATTTCAAATATAACAAAAATGTTTTTGAGTTTTATTATAGAACGCGATCAATGGCTCGATTACTAAGATTAAGCATAAGTATTACATTCTATGACAGTTCTTATCTCGTGCACTAACCGATACTTGTACTTCGGAATTCGATAAGTTTTCAAGTATGCGCTCATAAAATCACTTGAAAATATTTCTTTCAAAGGGTTATCGCCACGTCCAAATTCGAGCCTACGTATGCAAGGCGTGCGTTTCCATGTTTCGACGAACCCGGCTTCAAAGCAGAGTTTTCAGTCAGATTGGTCCATCCAACTGGCAATTGCTACAGTGCACTTTCCAACATGAACGTCGAGGTAAAAAAGCTTCGATCCCAACAATTTTTTGAATTCTTCTTGCTTGTGTCATTGTCATTTATTTTTCATCCAGAGTTCCGTTGCTGATACACCTGCAGCCGGTTTAACTACAGTGACATTTGCAAGAAGCGTACCAATGTCCACGTATCTAGCATGTTTCATAATTAGCGACTTTGTCGCCGTTACTGCCAAAGCTAAGGGACTCAACGACAGGACGTTCCCAGTGAGCGTTTATACAACTAGAGCCCAAAAGTCTAAAGGCACATTTGCCTTGAATATTGGCGTCAAGGCTATTGAATATTACATTAACCTCTTTAAAATAGATTACCCCTTGCCAAAATTGGGTAAGACATTGAACAAATCTTAATATTAAGGTATGGCAATGCAAGAGTTTTAATCTTCTTTGATTTTTAGACATGGCTGCTATTCCTGACTTTGTTTCCGGCGCCATGGAAAATTGGGGTCTGGTCACGTACAGGGAAGCTCGACTTCTTTACGACAGCAAAATCACTTCTACTTCGAATAAAAAGGGCATTGTTACTGTTGTTGCTCATGAATTTGCTCATATGTGGTTTGGCAATTTAGGTAATATTTTAATTAATATTAATTAGCCGTGTATATCCGAGACTAAACCCTTTTTTTTTGTATTTCAGTCACGATGGCTTGGTGGAATGATTTATGGCTGAACGAAGGTTTTGCTACTTTTATGCAATTCAAATGTGCGGACGCCATTCTTCCAGATTGGGGATTGGTCGGTATCATGTTTTGTTTCTATAAATTACTTTTGTTTCTTACCAATTAATCATTTTTTTCTAGATGGATGAGTTTCTTATCGACGAAGTTCATCCGGTTTTCGCAACAGACGCTACATTGAGTTCACATCCGATTGTTCAGACCGTCAGTAGTCCAGATGAAATCACAGCCATCTTTGATACAATTTCTTATAACAAGGTTAGCAGAATTTTTCGTTATATAACATTTATTCATTTAGATTATTCGTATGCTATATGATTCCTTTTATTTTTTAGGGATCGTCCGTTCTTCGTATGCTGGAGAATTTCTTAGGTCCAGAACTCTTCTATGGTGGCATCACTGTTTACCTAAACAAGTTTGCTTATCAGAACGCAGAGACTAAACATCTATTCCAGATTCTGCAGGAAGCGGTTGGTACCCGATTGAACTTAATCGCCATTATGGATACCTGGACCAGGCAGATGGGATTCCCGGTAGTAAATGTATCAAGAAATGGCAATATGTACACGTTGAAACAAAAACGGTTCCTAGCTGATGCCGAAGCCAAATACGACCCTAATGAATCTAATTACAGGTAGCCTATGGGTTTAATATAAATATAAAAGTATACTGTACCAATTTTCATTCCTACAAAATGACACTTTCAATTTGCAGATACAGGTGGACCATTCCTATCACGTATACCACCAGCGAAAACTCAAGACCAACATTGGTCTGGTTCGATAAGGACCAGGATAATCGTAAGTTCTTTAAATTTCAATAAATTTGTACGTTCAATTAATTATAAATTATTGATTGCAGTGGTGATCGAAGTCGAGAAATCTGTAAAGTGGGTAAAATTCAATAAGGACCAAGTGGGATATTACAGAGTAAACTATGAGGAGAAAGAATGGAATTTGCTTGCTAGTATTTTACAATCAGATCACATGGTACAATATCCTTTTTTTTACTGATTCTAAAATTAAATCATCACGATACTTATGTACTTCCTAATTCAAAGAATTGATCGTCTCTTCGATGTTTTCAGAAATTCTCTGCTTCTGACAGAACTCATCTTTTAGAAGATGCTTTCAGTCTGGCAGATGCCACTGAACTGGAGTACAAAGTGCCTATGTCATTATCTACTTATCTTACCAATGAATCGCATCATGCCCCATGGGCAGTTGCGTCATCGAAATTGAAGGCCATTAACAAACTTCTAGCATCGACTACTATCGCTGACGATTTTCGAGTAGGTTCATTTCGCATAAAAAAATAATTGTCACCTGTATTAATTATAAACAATTCGCTTGACAGAATTACGTCAAGAAATTAGTCGACAAAGCATATCAGAAGGTAACTTGGAATGTGAATCCTGAGGAAAATCATATAACCCTGTAAGTTAAATTGTAAAGAAAGAAAAATAATGCATAATTTCGCTGTCAGCAATGTTATTATTAAATGAAAATATAATTTTTTTACTTCAAGATCTCTTCGATCGACAATCATTGATCTGGCATGCGCAGTGGGTCATCGAAAATGTCTACAGGAAGCTGGAACAATTTTCACTCACTGGATTAACGATACAAACGATATTAGACCACATCCCGACATACGGAGTCTCGTTTATTATTATGGTCAGTAAATTCAGTTATATAATAATCGCTGTAACAATGTGGAACAATGCCAGTTAATATTAACCCTTTGAATGCTGCTGATGTTTAGGGCAGGATGAGCGCATGCTTGAGTTCACAATAGGAGCGTTTGTTAATCCTCGCTTCGTTCCGATGATACAGATCACTTTTTCGTTGCGCTGTTTCGCACACAAAGGTTTAATATAAATATTCTGCTTCTTAATTCAGGTATGAGTTTCGTTGGCGGCGAAGCCGAGTGGGATATAATGTTTGAAAGGTTCGTAAACGAAGGAGACGCTATGGAAAAATTGAAGTTAATGAGGGGATTGGCTGGAATTCGCTCTGCGGAAATATTGAAGAAGTTAGTAAACAGCTTACGATATTATTTTATCATTATATTATATTATATGTATACGACATTATAACTATTGTTAGCATTTACTTTGAGCGACTAAAAATTTTGCAAATTATGAATTAGGTTCATCAATCTGGCCTTCAATGAGACTTATATTCGAGCTCAAGATTTCTTCAGTTGTATGATCAACATAGCTGGGAATCCAGTGGGCACGCCTTTGGTATGGGATTGGATAAGGGAGAACTGGGGTCAATTAGTGAAGAGATATACCCTTAATGATCGTTATTTGGGAAAACTTATACCCTCGATTACGAATTCGTTCTCAACCGAATTGAAACTCGAGGAGATGAAGGCTTTCTTCCAAAAGTATTCCGAAGCCGGTGCAGGAGTCGCAGCCAGAGCTCAAGCATTGGAAACTATATCAAATAATATCAAATGGCTGAATAAGAATACTGCGAAATTAGAATCCTGGCTGGCCGATCAATCGTCCAAGAAATTATCTTAGTTGATCACCAGGATAACGATGGAATAATTATCATCTGGCGTAATAATGGTTTACTGTACGTAAATTGTAAAAAAAAAATATACTGGACCATCCTCAAATGTAATTTGTGATCTAATTAGCTGCAACAATGTCACAGATATGTTGCATTTATAATTGCATTCAGATGACACGCTCAATTATTGAACTTTGTTACTTATTATTAAATACGACACCGGCATTATTTACTGACACGTAGTTACGCAAAAATATACAAATATATATGTAATACAGTTAAATTTATATTTTTCAATAAGATCAATTTTATATTTAATAGTTACTTCAGCTTGAACACCGAGAATTAAATTTTTTTACAAAATTTGAGATTGTTCTTTATTATTGGATTTATTAGTAATAAATTATACTGTTTCGATGCAGTGTATTTTCATAGTGCTGAAAACGCATTCTAAACCTCCATGATATATCCCAATATTCCATCCCCTTTTGTATACATATAGATCGAATGGCTTATCATGGACGGTAATATAGATAACGTTTAGCGCTCAGTGTACCTTATCACAAAATGAATGAATCAGTTTGTTACCGTACACGAGATACATTGGATATCGTGAAATGGTGAAGTATACACTTTTACACAAGCCTAGATTTTCGGGATGGCCGACGATACCGCGTCAACTGAAGATCATCCTGGCTATTACTGTTTTCACAGCAGCGTCATTTTTCATTATAGTACGGTCATCGGTAAGTGTTTTAAAAAATAAGGTGAAAAAATGATATGCGATAATACAAATAGATAAAATCAGCACGACTGAACTCTGTCTCAGTGACGATAGACTACTATTGATAATAAAATTATTGATAATGCAATAGAAATTTCATCTATATAGTTTTTCACGAACATCGTGTCAACTGAGTCATTGCAGATCATTGTCTACTATTTTTCAGGCAAGAGCGAAACTAATAGAACTTTACAACCTTCAAGATTCCCTAGCTGAGATTTTTGATCTCGAACTGAAATACATGCCAG
This sequence comes from Cephus spinipes, assembly GCA_963971525.1. Taxonomy (NCBI): domain Eukaryota; kingdom Metazoa; phylum Arthropoda; class Insecta; order Hymenoptera; family Cephidae; genus Cephus; species Cephus spinipes. The sequence goes on from OZ020575.1 coordinate 1,053,509, forward strand.
ATATAGAAATAAATGAATTATGGTTACCAGTTGGTGTTCCTCAAGGACACATTTATTCGGCTTACTTAGATATGCGACCTGAAGTCGTATTGAATTACAAACACCTAAACTACAGCAGAGAGACGACCTGGGCTGAAATTCGAATAATCGCGGTACTCGATTTAGAACGAAATGACAAACCACTCATGTGCCACTACAAATATAAAAATGATGGCACTACTGATTTCGTTTTTGAGCGCCGTGCAGCGGCAAAAGTCAAAGCCATGGACGAAAATTGGAACCTGAAATATTCAGCATTTTTCGTCTTGTGTGATCTAACCTTACCAAAACATCTGGACTACGCTACATTGTACAACAAGAATCATTTTCCAGTAGGAGTGACAATTGGCGAGGACCGCGGTGTTGACAATGACGAGTATACAGGGAAGCCAGAAAAGGTTCCATTTGTAAATATCACTTATCCAATGAGAGGCATCACTCGTTATTATGAGAATGACATGTTTCTGTCGGTATGCGTACCTGGTGAGTCGAGTGATGAGGACAGAACAAAGAAGTATGGTGAATAAAAATAATTATTGTCTTTATTTTCGAAATTTCTTAGCTCTTCATTCAAATTACAATCGGGCACTTTCTTTTGTCGAATTTATCGAGTACTATTTAATGATGGGCGCTGAACACTTCACATTCTACAATAGTTCGGTATCACCGGAAGTGAACAAAGTTCTAGAATATTACACGCAAAATGGAGTCGCAACAACTCTGCAATGGAAACTTCCGTCATATTATATTTACGAGAAGACACTTCGCGATGAAGGAATATTCGCGGCACTCAATGACTGCATGTATAGAAGTTCTTATTACAGAAATTACAAGTACGTCGCTGGCGTTGACGTTGATGAATTTTTGGTTCCTCGTGTTCACAACAATTTTCACGAATTGATGAAATATTTGGATCCTGAGGAACCTAAACGTCCACGCAATAGCCACGCATCCTTCCTTTTCAGGAATGCATTCTTTTACACGATCCACGATGACGATCTGGTTAACAAGGATTCGAGTAAGTACGCTCATATGAGGGTACACTCGTGAATCTTTTGATTTGTTTTCGTTTTCTTTATTTTCATACAATCATTTCAGGTGTGCCCTATTTGTACACTCAGGCAAAAACTCGGAGGGTAAAGACCATCAGTGAACCTCGATATAGGAGCAAGTACATTGTTCGTAGTCAGGACGTCGTCGAGCTCGGAAATCACAACGTTTGGGAATTTCGGAAAGGTCCTGCCACTCTTTTATACCAGTAAATTACATTCCTTTCGATCACGTTCCTTACTGCTCAAGTATTTTTGAATTGAAATCATTGAACTTTTCGTTCATTTTCACGCTTTTCGCGGGAGTGTGGTTTAAAGATATTGAATTTTTTTCTCGCAGGATTCGACGAAGTCGCAGTGGACACTGATATTGCATTATCTCACCATTACCGCTACTGCGAAGGTGACACAGTTGAATGCTATTTGAAGAAAGTGACGGTCGACAAAACGGCGCACAGATTTACAAAAAAATTAGGACAGAAAGTTCGTAGTTCTTGTGATAAGATATTTGGATTGGCTGGTTGTCCTAAACCTACGGATTAACTCTTAGCAGTCCTATGTCGAATGTGATTGAACAACTATTTTATTCTAGTAGTTTCAATCAAAATAATTGAAGGGGCTTAAGAGGGAAGACTGATGATCTTCATCGGATTATCGAAAATATTATGAAAACATTTGATACTGTTTTTTGGTAAGACAAAGAGAGAATTAATAATAATATTTGTGATAAGCCCTACAAATGTTCTGATACGCGAAGATGTAAAAATTAATATAATGTAAATGATAATTTACAAATATTTTTTCGACGAATAATAATGACAGGCAATATCGACAGCCTCTTACTCACTTGTTACGTGAAATTTCTTGTATTTATAAAAAAAACAATAAATATCCAAATTCGATTTCGTAACCAGGACGTTAAATAGAATTAGTTCCTATGTTTATTAGCATTTGCATTTTTCGGAATGGCATCGCAATTCGCAACTGAACTCACTGCTGACGGAACTGCTATTTGCATATTGGATCTTCCCAATGGTTAACTCCCATAGGATTTAAGGGAACAAAGAAGACTTAAATACAATCAACATAGCTTTTCGTAGAAAGTACCCTTTTGCTGATTTCGCCCCAGAATAAAAATTCAAAGGAAAAGAAAAGAAAAATACAACATATTTGTGAAATTGACATAACAGCTATCCCTGTAGTTTTTATCGACAAGAAACAAAACATGTGTCACAGTCATGTGAAAGGACTGAAAATAAAAAAATATCAATATATTTCCAAAGAATAAGGTAAAGTTTCACGCGACTGTGAAATCCTGTATTGAATATGACAGATAAAATTGCTTCGTATTTTCTTATCAACCAATAGAATAGAAAAACACTTTAGTTGATCCTTAATTCTCAGTATTGACTGATTGAACTGACTGGCTACTATTGATTCTGAGGCATATCTCTTTTGTGTATAATGCAATTCGATTCATCCCTGTGGATTAAGATTCCAACCACTATTTTCTCACAGCAATTCAATTAGAAGTTTTATGTTGGGCAATTTTGTCAATTCGTCCACGGGGACACAAAAGATCCAAGTCTATTTATTTCTCCACCCTTGAATCTCTACCCAGTTTGTATGTTGGTACCCATGTTACCTAGGCTCATTTTTTCTGTGCAACAGCCGAGCAAAAAGTTATATTACTGCTTGGGGAATAAAACGTTAATTTTACTATCTTCCCAGAATTGTATGCCCCTTGAGCTTGTGATAATTTGGTTCAATTTTGTATTAAGTAACAAAGAAATCAACTCAGATTAATTTTACATTCACGTTCGAGCAGTTCCGCCATCTCAAGATTCCTTCCTTCCTTTCTTCCGTTTCCTATGGCTTCCTCCTCTGATGAAAAGATGTGCCACAGCATCCCCAGATCCTTTCATTTGGCTGGACTTAAAGTATAGATTCAATCTAGAATTTAGACCTATCCTAAGGACTATGAACACTAAGTACTGATAGATTGGAAACTGACATAGAAAAATGTTACTTAAATATAAGCTAGAGCTTTACTCGTACTAAAATATATAAATGGCAGAATGTATACTTCCTGTTTACTTTGTTACTTCGCTGAAGCATCCTTGACAATGATTTACTCATAAAATCCTCAGTCGCCAATAGATTCACATGATTTCCGTTTTCATCAAGCGACTATTTTCCTTGGGTCCGTATCATATATTGGCTGCTAAAGAAATTCAATAGCTGTTTTATTCATTTCGAGAATAAATTCACTCACTGAATTCCTTTGATTAGATTCCCTCGGCCAAAATACTAACCTCTATAAATTCTTGTGTTCATGCTCAGGTCGTCTGCTGCTATACCAGTATTTTTCCAAAGCCTAGAGGACAACTGGATTTCATGGTAAACGTTGGAAAACTGTAATATCCTCTAACCCAAGACGTACTGTGCACTTTGAGTATAGATAGAGAAGGTTTTTTAGACGTCTCATGGTATGTAGAAGATTTAGGCTTGCGAAATACATATGAGGCCCCAGGGAGCGATTCTCATAAATTTCGGTTGCTCCAAATTGACAACATAAAGATTAATCTGCGTGATATCTGAAAAGGACACGGAGTCAAGTTGAAGGATCATAGAGTGAAAACTCAAAGATGGAGGTATTCGGCAGATCAAAAATTGAGGACAATTATTATGGCGTTTAACATCAGCATTCTACGCATAATTAGAATTTCAGGAGGAATCATTAAGATCGAAGCCACCGACGGTTAGTTGGCTAAGGGAATATGGAGATTTTAAAAATAATTTCATTATTCTTTTTTTGAATATCAGAATGCTCGATCAAAGGAATTTTCATCGGGATGATAATAAATGAAGGGGGGATTGGAAATATACATAGAAAAAAATGGCTGTGCTCAAGTTTATAACTTCCTTGAAATTGTAAGGGGGTCGGTCCTGGTGTTCTTTAAATGTCGATAAAACTTGTCTGAAAGTCTATAAGAGCCTGGCGATAATTCTAATTTATGGAATTCGGGGAAGCCTTAAACATTTCTCATTAAATATGAAGTATCTTGGTAGGGCGACGAAGGGGTGAGTGTTTTTTTAGCCAATACCATGTCGACGCATTTACAGATAAGATTGCTAAATATTAATAGAGCATCAGAGAGAAGGAAGATATTCGAATCAAGAAGAATCGTATTAAGGGTTGCGGTATTTTTCTTATCTTTATTCTTATCTTATTTATGTATTTTTTAATAATTTTTCAAGTTTCCCTCATCTCCATTTCTAAGGCAACTGAGAAATCCAAATGAAGAAATTGTGAGCTTGCACTTGGTACAAGAGAGGATTTACCTTCGTATCTATTTGGGTCAAGTATTTTCAACTTTATATTCTTCGGGTGAGTCACCACCAGACGTCTGCAAGAAAGAGAGAATAGGTGGAGGAAGAGGGGAAAAAGAAAGAAGAAACGAGGAAATCCCTTTTGCGAGAAATTCTAGCCGTTATCTCTTGCCGAGGGAAGTCGAGTTCTGGAAAAACCTCATGGCTAGGAATAATATAATAAAGGTTATTGTACGATTCTATTGATATTCCAGATGTATACCTTATCTTGAAAAAAATAAAAATCACCTTCATCCGCCGGTATCGCTCGGTTTCCGGTGAACGTGAGATCAATGAAAAGTGAAACTGGGAGGGGGGTAGTATCTTGAAATTATTCCAAAAACTGTTGGCGATATGAAAAATAAAAAAATTTCAATAAAAATATCAAAATCGATTACAGCCAAACGTCTTTGACTTTCCGAAGATCAAATGTAACGTTAAAGATCTTTTTGCTGATTTCTTTTAGTCTTACCAAACTAATCATTTCGTCAGCTTGGCTAAATTTAATTAGCGTTTCTTTTAATTGGACAATAAATTCATTGCGCGGAGGCTTCTCCTAGCGAATTTGCAGCATCAATTCCCAACCTACGCTTAGACGCTTAGATCATAACCAGAGATCAGGATTATTGAAGTCTCAAGGTGGCAAGTTTGAAAATCCATTTCGGTTAAGAATACCCGGTCCACGTTTGACAATTGCGAAAAGACTTTATTGACTTTTGTTCTTGTACCAAAATTCTGAAAAAAAACCATGCAAAACCTTTTTTGACTAACGAAATGATTACTGTGGATTATTTATCTTGCGTCTTCTAGTCGGACAAGGTCTCTAACGAGAAAGACAAATGGCCTGCTTGTTAGGGAGTGTTTCCACGGGAGCTTCAGTTATCTTTTATGGAAAATTCGATTCCTTGGAGAATATCGAAAAGTTGAGAATTCCAGAAAAGAAAAAAAATAATTAAACAAGATTCCATGTTTTTTTCGTCTTTAAAATTTTCTCGAAATACTTTTGACTGAGGCAGATTATTAGGTCAGATTATCTGGTAAGAATTTGTGGATGATGCTCAATACTTTTTTATTGATATTTTTAGTCAATCATTTTATTTCTGTCTGGCGCTAACTGATAATCACCATTGTCTGTTACCTGATTCTCATAGAATGACGTGAACGACAAATTCGTATAATGAAAACGAGCAGTTACAATTTGGATTCAATTGAAATCGAATGACATTTCTATTGGAATCATTTATTCGTCTAATCCCCCAAACTATATCCCCCCACTGTGTTTGGGGTATACAAACTTCCATTCCGGTCCAGCAGATAACACGTTTGGACAATATTAATCGTCTGTCTAAATTTACTATGGTATTATTGGAAATCGATACTTGATTAATTGTTTAATAATCTTTTTATATATAATTAGTAAAATCTTTATTGACACGAACTTTGATAAATTAATTAAATCTCATTGAAGCGTCCCTATTCGATGCTCAAGCATGGTGTACCAAGAACTTCATTAGCTTTGTAGTCAATCTAATCAGAATTTGCAGCGTCCATTATTGCTAAAGTCGGTGCAACGTTTACCGGAAATAAATATCCTTAATGACTGGCTCAAGTGCCATCCGGATCTTCCGCAGCCTCAGCAGCCTGGCTGACTGGACTCTTAACTGGACTTTGACTCAACCTAAGGCGACTTCACCTTGAAGAAAGTTGGATTCTACTAAATTGCATCATAATGCAAAAATGTGGTTACAGTCCCAAGTGGCGTCGCTACCACGAACTATACGCTTTGCCCATCAGACAGACAACTGTGCGAAGTAAAACTGCCATTTGGAATCTGCAAAGCGGTCCAATTGTTTCAAGTAGCTCCTTTCGCCAAACGAAATTTCCTCGAAGATTTTCATCTTCATTTTCGTGACGACAGTCTCACGAGATACTTTGACAACGGTATCCACGTCCCTGATTTTTTTTAAAATTATTTTTGAAAATTCTTATATTACGAACAGAGAAATTCAACCTGAGCCTTATATTTTGAGAAAAATACTTATATTTACTCTTGTCCTAATGCGAAGACTTGCTTCTTCCAACGATCCAATTTATGTGGTACTTTCACATGCAAATCGTCCTTGGCAAACAAAAACACTCGTGGCTTCCGATGGGTCACAGCTCCTGGTTAACGTCTCCTGCTTCCCGAGGGATGACGTGATTCCTAAAGGATTTTCAAGATGGGATTTCTGGTTCGTCCTACTTTTTTTTCCCGGACCATTCTTCCTTTCTCTACTGTCGATATATGGTCGTCGGCCATCTTTTCTTTCTACTTGCCCTTCACTATTACTTTTCCCCAAGATTCCCTTTCTGGGGCAGTGACACATAAAGGAGATGAAAATGTCCTGTAGAGCCGATCGAAGGTCTCAGTCCCGGTTAAACTTACTGAACACGTGTGAATAGTGGTAGTTTGAATTAAATAATTTTTAACGAATTCTTTCATGGATATAAAATTTTTTTAATACCCCTCAACAGTCTTATCCCATTTTTGATTTACGGGAGAATATGAGAGAAAAAAGGTAAGAAAAATAAAAAATGGTTAGGCTCGATTTTAAGATGATTGTGGAATTTCTAAATTATTTGATTAACAACGACGCTTCCCTTTTTTAGAAAAGACACTCCTGCTTCAGCAAATTGCCGCAGCGTGAACGTATCGATAAATAATAATTTCTATGCAAATGGCCGACAGCGAGCAAAGCGTGGGCGAATTTTGTGATTCGTTCCTGAAAATAAGTAAGGAACACAGATGTAGCTTCGTCAATCGCCAAGAAATCCCATTGGAATTTTATCGAACCTTAAAAGGTACGACGACTCTTAAATATTATCTTATTTAAAGAATATTATTATTCTTAACCTATTTTTCGTCTATCAACAGCTTCGTTCATACGGCTACTGGACGTGACTTTATACCTCTCCTCCTTCGATCGATTGAACCAGAAATTTGTATCTGCTGGAATCGCAACGACTGATAGCTGAAAAAAAATTGACAATTGGAATAATATTCATAAAAATTCGAATATTTCCGAAACAGCTCAACACGATATAAATAGAATAAGGAATAATTTAGTTTCGAACAATGAATGGCTCCGGGATGACCGTGTAGGAGAATTTTGAAGTGCCCCAAGGCCGTCGTGATAATAAAATTGTATGACCTACGTATATAATCATAATTATACGGCTGAATGTTATATTAATATATGCAAAGACGCGTGGGCAAAAAATATATATAGTATTTAGATTAGAAACTAGTTTTTAACTTGACTCATGCCTTAGCGATACAATCTCCTCTTCGACTCGTGTGGTGTCACGTGACTTGGTCCCCGTTCCTATTCGAATTTACATACGAATTATTTTGATTTTAAAAATAAATACCTTGAAAATATGTTAGCAACGGGTGGTTTGGAAAAACTTGCGATTGAAAGAATGACAGAATTATTAAAAGAAAAAAAAGGGGGAAAAATATGGAAAAAAAGTCACTCGGGAAAAGTCGTTAAGTATAAGTATTAGAAGTCACCTGTTGTGTGACTGGATGAAATATTTGGATAATTTTTCAATTTTAATTACGGGCGATTTTGGTGTTTCTTGCTATTTTAGTATCAGGCCCATTCTGTCGCTGAATAGAACTTGAAGACATTGGGAAATTGTATCGTGAAAAAACACGTCACCCGGTATAATTAACGGGAAGCATAAAAGCAAAATGGCAGAATGAAACACAGGTCTTAAGTATTAAGACTAAGAATATTTTCGTTGTTTCAGCCTCCTCGGATTAGTCAGCGAATTAGCATCAGCTGCCAGTAGCAGTGACGGCCGAGACAGCCGGGCAATTACAGTGGCCTGACAAAGGACGATCGTTACGCGGGACGAAAATGCTGGTTGGTCCACCGAATGATCCAAGAAGACAGACAATTCATATAGAAACACTGATTTATTAGCAAATGGCGTTACGGAATGACCTTTTTTGCATTTGCACTGCCTGATATCTGCCGGTGCTTTCACTCGAGAATGACAAAAGCTGCGTATGAATAAAAGATACAATTTTCAGTGAAAATTCTCCAATTAACATCCTAATGGAACAACAAGTGGAAATATCACTGTGGCAGTATGCAAAAAGCTACAGGAATACACAATATGGACCATAATGATACGTTTGACAAGAATATAAAGAAAAAGTCAAAAAGGAAGAAAAGGAAGTTTTCTGTTTTATCAACAGTGCAGATATTACATACCGACTTCTGCATGGTAATGTAGAACAAATTGAGATTCTAATCAAGACCCTTCAACGTCTCAGGGAGAAATATTGTAAGGATCTTGAAAGAGGAACCGGATGGAGTCCTGTGGGATGTCATTTCGTTTTGAAATTTTTCATTAAAATTACGAAAATATCGTGGTACGCTTCTGGGGTTCCGTCGCTTAGTGGAGGAGTTAACAATGTCAATAATTTACATTAAGATATCGAGAGGAAAGGTTATCGGGTAAATATTTTCAAAAAAATAGTATTGAGCAATTCTCTGGATGTTGAATAATTTATTTTTTGTTCTACTAAAAAAATTTAATAAATTATGTGCATTGTAAGTTACGCAATTTGCCACGTGTCACATATTATTTGTAACGATATATATATGTATACACATATATTATACCAAGAAAACATATGTCTTTCTCACGTGTCTTATATATCTCAAAACAGCTTTAAGTATTAAAGGGAGGCTTGGGTCTGTCAACCAGGTTGTGATTAACGATAGGTTAGCCAACTAACCCTCTAAATTCTCTAAGCATCTGTATCACATGGGTATCAGCCTATTTCCTCTGACGTGAGATAACGCTGTGCCAATCAGCGTCTACGGAAATACGGTAAAACGTTAAAAGCTTTTAGTACTGATATAATATAATAATTTCATTAATATTATCACTATTAAATCGTTAATGAGCAATATCACCAATGAGGATCTTGAATTCCAGTTTTTTGAATAATACAAAAAAATAGCAAAAAATATGCAAAAAAAACGAGTAAGAAAGAAGTACGAGAGGATTGGAATAGATTGTCCAATTTATATGACAACTAATAAAAATTTCGGGAAACGAATAAAATTAGGTAATTTGTACATGGTGAGATTTTGTTTTAATTTTAGGAATTTTTATCTCTTATTCTGAAGATTTTTTGGTTCCTCCCAGCATCCTTTCGCTCAGTGGCCGAGTGCTTGTTGGGGTGATAAGGGGTGGATCGAGTGTTTGCCTGTAGACGCAACTCAAAGAATGAGGTAATTTCTTACGATTTTACGAGGGCGTCTCTGGTTCTTCTTCCGTCGCTGGGGTGAGACATCCCTTTGTATCGGACAACCCCTATATCCGATTCGTAGAGAAAAAGAGCATTCCGGGTCAGTACGATTCCTTGCCACATATCCCCATTTACGGAAATATCGATGGCAATGGGGTGGATTTGTATATTTTTATGATTTGGTTAACCCTGATTTTCTCCCTTGGACATATATGTATTTTGGTATCACGTGGGTAACGTGCGAAGCTTTTACTCGTGCTTATATATGTATATATTTTTATAGAGGGTGGAAGGATACACAAGTAGGATAAGGGTTTGAGGGACGATAAAAATGTATATATGTGTTTATTGTTTGAAAACAATAAAGTTTTCATGTTAGAGAATTCATTGTGATGGAAATGAAGAGTTACTAGCGTCAGCTGTCAGATTCTTGTGATTTGCAAAAGTCATTAATACACTGTAATACAGTAAAAAAATCCCCAAGATCCGATCATGTTAAAAAATCAATGATAATTGTTCCACAAGAGATATGAAAATATCGGAGCTAAAGTTTAACTTACCACTAAAAAGTTGTGTAAGTGTCGATTTGGTATTTAGGGCGAAAACTCTCCTTTAAAAAGAAAAAATAAATTCGTCTAATGGATATCCAGAACGACGACAAAATTGTAGGTCACGTTCAGAGCTTAATAGCAAGAATTACGTTTGTTCGTTAATTTCAGGAAATTGCCTTTTTTTCCTAGCCAGAAATACAACGAAGGTAACTGCCAATAATAAAGAAGTTACTAGGAAAGTAAATGGATTGATGTTCAATAATTACCATAAAGTTTCCTCTTATAAGCAGAGGTAATAATTTCATGAAAAAAAATCGAAAAGTGAATGTTTAAAATTCTCAAAACAGTCCTGCCCAATACTAAAATATCTTCCAACGTCATCGTTTCTCCCTTCGAAAACTTTGCGAAGGACATATTTTATTTTATACTTATCTATTGATTTATCTAGATCACAAAAGATCGGGTCTTGTCTCGAAGGATAGAAAGGTATGTGTAGATATTGCGTATCGTAGAACGTGCTTCAATTCCAAGAGCCATGCCCTCGTATCATCCGACAGTGATAAGATATCCGAGACAGAACTCCCACACAGGATGATCAAGTTTACCAACCGTTCCAAGTTACTAGACTAAAATTCCCCTAGCATGCTAGGGTTACTGACTTGTGTTGTTTATGGGCAGTCTGCTAAGTAGACATTTAGACAAATTGGAAAAAAGTTTTGTTCTTCGTAAATTGAGCAAACTTAGTTATGCATATGTATACGGGACATACGTATATGATTTGAGAACACAACTGTCTCATTCCCATTGCCGTATCTACTTTACGTTATGGCCATTTGAAGTTAATCCAATGAGATTTCTCTTTTATTGACTGCAATTGCTTTTAAGATTTTTGAGCTTTTTACATAAAAATATCACTTACCGCGATACTTTTGTAGGATATTATTATTGAGGTTAGGAATAGAGGAAAAAGAAAGTCCTGATCAATTAAGCTACCCTCGTAAAGAATATCGTGCTGGCAAAGCTTCTCGTAACTTACCGTAAATGGCTGCGGTAATTACAGGAAATTACGTTCCCCACCGTGGCAGCACTTTCGCCCTCAAATTTTAGCAGGCGACAAGTATCTTTACTTTGCGTAGTCACAGACGTCGACTACCAAATTCTCCTTCCTTCCTTTCCTTATGGCTGCCTCCTCCAATGAGGAGATGTGCCAGACTACCAAATTCTAGTATCGCCTTGCCAATTTAATATGGTGAGGTTATTTTCGAGGACTATTTTTTTAATTCAAATTTAGGTGACGGAAAAAGTGGAAAGATCGCAGGGAACAGAGACAATTGTAAGCAGAATTATATAAGCAAAGCCATCATTTTTCCACCAAAACGGCAACACGTGCTCGTTCCGAACCGGGAATGCGTCAACGGATTACGATGCGTCGTTAGCATTCTCAAAACCTGGATTTCAAAATGTTATTACAATTTATGTGACAGTCTCGGTCGATTAAGCAGGCAAGGCGCAGATAGTTTTATGCGTCTATATACGAAAAATGCTCGCGCGATAGTCAGAGAATCAGTCAGCGTTATCTGCGTCATTTTATCTTACGTGATTCTTTACATACTTTTTCTTTCCTTTTCGGCTTATCGATTTGTTATAATTAAAATATATTGGACGAGAAGTGCCGAAACAAGGGTTAGAGATATCATCATTATATTATATACGTGTAGAAAACACTGTATAACATGTCTAATGGGCGGATGGGCCTACAAATGAATAACATGTATAGATATACAGATGAAAAAGTAATAAAAAAACAAGTTGCGAGACAAGAATAAAAAAATGAAACGAAACTTTTTTATTGTGTTTTTTTTCCAATAACAATTTGACATTTACGAATGATTCTATTTTAGCAAGCGAGAAAGTTTAGGAAGTTGTGCTTAGTTCCTGAACTTTCTCCGTTTCCTCTAGTTTATTCTGGGACACTTCTCGTTTTATCGGCCATTCATTTTCGACCGTGCAATTCTAATGTCAAAATATACTACCGACTATCGATTGCCGATTATGGAACAGGCATTTCCATGGGACGAGAAGACATTTACATTCGACATAATCTCTGGGTCACAGCCTCGACGATCATGCTGATCTGACTTGATGGGATCAACGTGTCGCGATCTATAGATCTACCCATATATTTATAATGTGGATACAGGAAAGTAGAAGTAAAAAAACGATATTCACGTCTGCTTTCCATAGCAACGACACGTTTTCGCAACGCGTGTTCAAAATCACCAAGGATTTGTACTACCTACACGTGGACTACAATTTTCCGTAACATTATTTTCTTTTTTTTCAACTTTCTAATTTTCTTGTCATATCAAACTCTGCCGAAAAACAAACAAAGCCTTGGCATTGATTTTCCTTAGTTTACAAACAAAAAGCACACAAGTCCTTAGCCCGAAAATTCCTGAGGATCATATTTACCAATTTTACGACACCCTACTGGTTGGGGTGTCATTCAGACACGACAGGGTGTGTCAAACTACCCTTACCCTGATATTGGCACAGCCCCTTTAACGTGACCAGACAAAGGCGAACAGGAGAGAATAAATAGGGGTGGGTTTGGGGCAGGAAAAGGGCTGAAATGAAAATAAATTTAAATTTTCCATACACGGATATTCATCGGTACGCATGGAAATAGTTTTGCAATTTTATTTAATATAAAAATGAATAAAAAAAACCTCACAACTGTCGTCTGCCAACACAAAGTTTGTATTCCATTTTTAGATGGACAGTCATTCCTATTACGTTCATGGATCTGTCAATTTATTTTTAGATCGTTGAGATCATTGATCCGTGGTTAAAAAAAAATAATTAAAATTCCTTACGTAGTAATAACAAGGTTAATAAGATTTGTCTATTCACTTGAATAACAAGGTAATTATTTCCAAAGTTGGAATTACGAAATGCATTTTCTTCCTTGAAATATGGCCAGAAGAGAGGTCAACATTTTTCTATACAAAATTATTCGACCATTCAATATTCTTAACGAGGGTGTGACTTTTTCGATCTTGTCCAGTTGATTTTTCTGGTTCACAGAAAAAAAAAGGTAAATCGAGCGGAAAGCAATATGTGAAGTAAAAAAAGGGTATACGAAAAGTCGACTGAAAGAAACTCAGCAAGAATTCAACAAAGCACGATGAAATTATTGTCGTTCCAAAGAGACGAAATACAGGGAATAATCGCGACACGCCAGGCTGCCTTGGAGACGCGCCAAAAGCTTTCATGTATATCCGCTTTTAAATTTTAAAAAGCAACGAAAGTACAGACTAAGTAACTATGGCCTTCGAATATTTTGATAGCAAAATATTACAAGCTAGTACCAAAAAAAAAAGAATATGGATGAAAAATATAAATTATTTAAAGTTATGTAAATTTAACAACCACGTATGCTACGTGCATTTTCTATTGCGGATTTTATAAATTCCAATTACATTTCTTCTTCCGAAATTCCTGATAGCCAACAGGGCTTGATATTGAGGTTTAACGAGATAAAATTGCCGATTCGACAATTGGACGGTTTTATAAAATTGAAAAGGCAATATGCTTACTACATATAGGCATTTGTAAGTGTACGCGTGACTATCTATCAATGTGACTACCAATCAATGTAAAAATCGATCGTGTTCATTGGACTCCAATTAGTCTAAAACGGATTTTGTCAATCTGATTGAAATTTTTTCAGCCAGAAATCCTCCTGGCCAATAAGGTTTCACACTGAGGTGTAACGTTATGGAAATTCCGATTGGACAATTGGATGATTGGACGGTTTCATGAATTTGAAAAAGTACTGTGCTTACTACCTACAGATATTCGTAAGAGGACACGTGGCTACCTATATAATCAATACAGAAATCAATCGTGTTCACTGAAGTTTGATTAATTTTTTTTTTAAATTAACTGCTTCGACACAGGAAAAACCTGATGAACTCAGTAAAAAAAAAAAGGTTGGTCGAGAAATGGATTCACGTAGAAACCCGTGTGAAAAGTAATGGAAAATCAATTTTTTGTTGATTGAACGATCCAGATTGATGATTAATAATGATGAAAAAATCGAATCATCTAACAAATACATTTTTCACTGGTCTACATTCCTAGATCTCATAAAAAAATTTTTCAAAATTCAAAATTAGAGTATAATCAAAAAAAATTTTTTAAGGATTCACATTATGCATTACGTTAAAATTTATCTATAGTCTTCTTTTTAATAATCAAAATTTTGCTAATTTGTAAATGATGCTACGAGGCAGTGCAAGCAGTCACATTCAAATTCAAAGAATGATAAGGTACGTAAAGGGATGATGAGTCCAATGATAAGAAGATCGCGATTTCATACAAAACTCAAAGAGAGAGTTACTATAGCGAGAGAGAAAAGGAGAGTGGGAGAGTGGGACGCGTGAATAGAGGGAGTGAATTTATTCGCGCTGGCGCAAAACTCCCATTTTCTCCTCACCGAACCTCACGGAGAGTTCAGAGGGTTCAATCGCGATGCGCTGGCCAAGTCAAACTTATCTTCAACCCCAAAAGTCTCGTCAGCCGAGTGGAGATAGATTGAATTTTTGGTACTCAAAGAACTATCAATAATAATTTTGTTATATTTATTTCGCAACGTCGGTGCACGCTAAGAAATTTTTTGGATTTAACCTGAAGATTTACAGGGGCGCAACAGGTGAGAGATTCCAGGATAAAATACAGGATATTGTCAAAAGGTGAAAAAAAATTTTAATCCAAATTTGTCAGGGTTATTTTTTTTTACAGATTTTCATCATACTCGATATCGTCCTATGACAAAACTATTTTATCATTTCATTAATTAATACAGATATCAATAAGACAGTGAATTTCGAAATTGGACTCAATTCCCTGAAAGTGAATTGGATCTGAGATCAATTAACCCTTCAACACTAATTATCAGACTGAATCGTAGTAGTGCTTCTCGTAAGAGGCTAACAGAAAAATGTTACGACGTACAAAAAATTGATGAATTCGTCTGATCGTGCTATTATTAGAAAACCAATAATTTATTTTTTGTCTTTTTTATAATTTACGTACGTATCGTCGATGCCTGCTAAAAGTCTATTTTGTTCGATCATTGAAATCCAGGATGAAAACAAACAGGCAAATAATGATTGACAATATTATCCACTAGGAGGCAGCACCAGTAACAGCCGGTAAAATGACTCCAATGTAAATTGTCAAGACGTCTAAATAGGTTTGTTGACAGTTGTCAGCAGTTTACGCCGTCGTGTCTGCTTGGCCAATAATCACAAACACGAGTTTTTAATAGAGCTGATGCCGTGTGAAAACGTAAAGTCACTCTAGGTCCCTCGCGATCTCTGTTATATCATAAAATGCATGAACATCCGTGGGTCTTGTGCATCTACGCCGTTTTAAGATCTAGTTTATCGTAGAATCTTCGTCAATATCCAGAACGTCTAGATTTGTCATTATAGGTTATATAGTTATTATAGTTATATATATAGGAATAATTAACGATCAACTTTGAACTCGAACTAGGGTTAATGATGAATATCAATATTAATTGTGTACGTTGTGACAATGATACCGAAAGGTGTTCTAGATAAAAATAAAAATATTTTCCACACAAAAATCAACGGTGACAGGTATCGGAAAAATGTTCCTTGATACGTGAAAAAATGTTCAAAATTGTAGGCTTGGTTTTTTTCTTCAAAGTTCTTGAATTCTTATATCGACCCTTGACCGTTTTCACTCCAATAAAAACAAGACGTATTTTTTTGTAGTGTGACAGGAGTCTGTGCAATCCGACGTTATGGGAAGATCCGTCGACTGGGCTGCAAGGAGATGGGAGATCTAGTAAACAGAGGAGCCTTGACTACCAAGATATTGAAGCCCACCTCGAACGTATCACGGTGTGAACGACACTTAATTTAACGTGCGAGCAGTTCCTCCGAACTCGGCGTTCCGGACGCTCACATTTGGTTTCGAATTGGCGCGACGGGAACGTCTTCCGCCTTTTTCACAGAATCGCTCAGTAGACGTTTCTGTTATAACCGATAAATATTTTAAATTAATAATTTCCGTAAACATCGTGACGTGAAAGTATAATTCGTGATTAATCGATCGTTAAAATATGGATAAAATATAAATGTACACGATGCTGTGACGATAGTGATAAATAATTAAAAAATTAATCTACAGTGGGTGAAGTGCTATGATAAAACAATGATAATAATTTACTCGTGAAATACATTTAAAAGTAATGTTAATTCTCCAATTACAAACGTGAATCTCTTAAGTCCGCGCCTAATGGACTCTTGCAAACCTGCGGTACGCAAGCTTCGTTCTCAAGATCCACAAAGAATTAATTTGACAGGGAACAGGACTGATACCTTTCCCACGAAGTGACTTAATGCTGACAATAGATAAGCAACTATAACGTACACGAAGTGACTCAAGGACACAACTGACTGACAGTACAGTTCTAATAAAGATTTTAAGTACTTCAATTGAAGTGCCAGCAATTCTCTTGATTCAATTGAGAGCAAAGTGCTGCCGTACATTGAATAAGATTGCGAGTAGAAAATTAAAAAAAAAACTGAAGACTCTTCTGTGCAAGCTGACAGATTCGTCGGCACGAGTGACAACGTGAGACTTTGATTAAAAAGTAAAAAACAAGTGTTACAAAAAAAGACATAAGGAAGAAAAAAGGAAAAATAAAAAATTGCACAGAAATGTTACTCCTGGACAAAGTTCATCAAGGAGATCCAGGAATGATAAGAGAATTGAGAAATTCCCAAAAGTGAATCGCCACCTAATCCTCATCGATTATTCATGAAGATTCGATAGCCTCTCGTGAGAAGAATAAAGTCAATTACTCAAGGAGTATCCAAGACTTTCAATATGATTGGACGAATGATAAACGATAGCTTCGCACTAGATACTACCAACGAGATCAAGGACTACCAATCGTTAGCAAGAAATATCTCCCTAGCCTCAAGGGAGGGTTCGAATATTTTCGCAGACTTGAAATATTCCAATTCGACTGAGGAATTCTTGAACAGCGACGATTCCACGCGCAGAGATCCCCTGTACATTGTTCTGCCGATAACAATAATATACATTGCCATTTTCTTTACTGGTGTCATCGGGAACATCTCCACGTGCGTGGTAATAGCACGTAACAAGTCCATGCACACTGCTACGAATTATTATCTCTTCAGCTTGGCAATATCCGATCTTCTTTTACTAATATCCGGTCTGCCACCGGAAATGTATTGCATCTGGTCACAATTTCCATACGTCTTCGGCGAGGTCTTCTGCATCATACAAAGCTTTGCTGCTGAGACTTCAGCGAACGCCACGGTCCTCACCATCACGGCATTCACGGTAGAGAGGTTTGTTCCATTCGGTAGCCATACACTCTAGATAAAATTTTTTTTTCAATTACTACATTTTGAATTTACTACAAAACTTAATTGATCCCTCAGATATGTCGCCATTTGTCATCCCTTCATCTCGCATACAATGTCAAAGCTCTCCAGGGCTGTCAAGTTTGTCATAGCAATATGGCTACTCGCCCTTGGCTTGGCTATTCCACAAGCCATTCAGTTTGGCATCGTGCACAGTGATGACAATGGCACTGTCATCGAAGACAGTGCTAGGTGCACTGTCAAGTGGGTACTGATCCAGCATGCCTTTGAAATATCCACGATGCTCTTCTTCGTGGTGCCCATGACTATCATCACGGTTCTCTACGTTCTGATTGCCATAAAGTTGAGGAGCTCAAGGTTGCTCACGGCTGTCAAGAGAACCTCCATATCCAACAGTCTAAATCACGGTGACAGCTCCAGAGGAAAAGGTGCGGCTCAGCGAAACGTTATACGAATGCTTGGTAAGTGAACTTTTCTGAAATATAAAAATATATAAAATAATTAGGGATTCGATGTGATTTGAATTTTATTTATAAAATTCATAATGAAATTTATATTTTGACGTTACGTATACAATAGGAACACACGAATCTCGTAGGACGTTTATTAATTGGTAAAATAGGTCATCAAGTATGAAATGTCAAAATTCGTACTGAAAGTAGTTGAAGTAAGGGGACGTTTCATACTTAGTGATCCAATAATACGAAACTTGTCATATGCATACTTATGCCTTGATAAGTCCTGGCAGTATTGCATTATTAATACGAAACGTGAGAGATCAAAACTCTTCATGAGTCTCCGTTATCCGGTGGCTACCGGATCCTGAACTTGTCTATGTATGCAAATGGTCCAGCGTTGAGTTTCATCATTTCGGATTCCTGAATATCTAATTAGCACTTTTGAATCCCATCAATTTCAGATTTATCGTGGGGACCTTGTTTCAATCAACCACGTAGAACCGGTCCGTAATCGCTAACGGGTCGTTCGGATAGTTTATTTTCGGTTGAAAATCACCCTCGTGTTCTATCACGTGACAGCCACTCGATTTTTGACAATTATTCAAAGTGGCTACGGGAGCTTGGATAACGTCACCTAGAACCATCAGGCAGTTTAAATTCTCAAAATCTTTAATCTTCATTTATTCGTTCAGACCTGGATACATTGCCAAGTATCTTTTAATGCACTCAAGCTGCACTAGGCAAATGTGAGTCAAGATAGAATTTCTGATATCGACATATTCAAATGCAGGCGTCAAGCTGAGATGTGATTTAGAAGTCACCCATATATTTTCAGTGGATCTAAAAATATACAGAAATCATGGAAATACAGCTTGTATGTTCTTAGGCCAGTCTGCAGCAGGATATTATCTGTAAACATATAGCAGAGTAATGCTATAACGTAAATCGCATGAGATAATGGAGAACGATTTAGGGGTGCATTATAATGCTCTAATCTGATAAATAGCAACTGTAGATATAATTTAGGACTAGAAGATATATTCTTATCGGCGATTTCCATGCGATAAATCCTATTAGCTATTATCATCGAGCTTTAATTTCTATACGGTTAATCCCTACACAGTGAAATATTAAACTTACAAAAAATCCAAGTTAATGCCAATTTCAAGAATCAGGCTACTGCTGTTTTTTATTGCGGAAAAGGAAACAAACTTTTCAGAGGAAACCACGCATAAACATTGAGGCAATATCATGAAACTTATCTGACAAATTTTTATTTGAAGTTAAAGTACGACGTTTCTTTTGGTTGAATGGCTAAGGCTAAATTGCTTCCTGATCTCTCAATAAAAAACAGAACAAGATTCAAAATTCCGGACGAGCCAAGATTTTCGAATTTTATTCCAATTACGATTATTATATGATTTTCTATTATGCAATCAGTACTCCATTTGCCTGTTGCAGTATTACCCATACGTCACTGACATCTGGCAATGATGAGCCACGT
Organism: Cephus spinipes; assembly: GCA_963971525.1. Taxonomy (NCBI): domain Eukaryota; kingdom Metazoa; phylum Arthropoda; class Insecta; order Hymenoptera; family Cephidae; genus Cephus; species Cephus spinipes. The sequence goes on from OZ020575.1 coordinate 1,073,256, forward strand.
GTTAGGAATACAGATATTAATTTAGAACCTTGTTATCGCGCGAATGTTGTTATTAAACTCTTCTAACCATAAAGTAATAAATATGATCTTCGAGGGATGCTGCTTGATTTTTTGTCTACACTATGTATACATGTATGCTATCGTACAGGGATTGTTATCGCATTTGGATTGGATTTAAAATTTCACATTGTGATAACACTATATGTACATATGCGTATATACAATAATGAGTAACGTGAGATTTATGACTCTCTTATTACGTTCAGAGTAAACAGATAGAATGACGTCAGAGTTACATTTGATGACAGGTCGCGGTTGAATTGACCGGAAATCATTTATAGTATCCTCAATTCAATTGCTACTTTTCATCGTGCATATATTTCAGAATATTTTTCAGCCGACGAACGCGACCGAATAGCCATTTCTTATGCATGGCATTTTTTATTTTGGGACGATATCAATATATTTTTAGACCGTACGTCGTATTTTTACACTCACTCAAAATTCGCCGTTTTTCATGAATTATTAAAAAAAAAATTTTTAATAGCTATAATATCGCTATTTTGCTTTGCACAAGTACCGGAACGTACATGAAGTTTGTCACAGTAAAAGCACAACGTGAAGTGAAACGCAAGTGAATTAAGCGTTTAATGCAGAGTACCTACAAGATACTTGTTATAAAATGGCAGCTTCAAAGGCCAGTAAAGACGGATGAAAGTTTCAACGAAATCGTGAGAGTTCACTTATGAGAATTTATCCCTTTGTACGTTCTTGGAATTTACACAGCCTCGGGAACTTTTGATAAGCACAACCCCCATCATGCATTCCATTCTCTCCTCGTAGCTCCTGCAGCCACGTCCGCCATTAAATTTCTAAAGAAATACGAAAACCCTGGTCAATCTCCTCGATAGCTTTACGGAATGTCGTGTAACTGTTTCGTAGACAGAAAATGTCCTTCAGTATTTTTCAGATATGAAAGAAATTTTTGTCTTTCCCAATATTTGTCGACAAAAACCGAATTTTCACAATGAGTCGAATATTGCGAGGACATTTTTTTCTTGCTTGTCTCCACTCCTTTTGCCTCTGCAGACGTTCAAGGAATTCCTTCGTGACTTCTCGAGGTCCCCAGGCGAATATCCTTATTAATGGATTCATAGTAATTTATAGTTTCTTCCAAGATTCCAACTTTTTCAACTTACAGCTACCATTCTGTGTGAAAAGTCAAAGTGTTAATAAATCAAATATCCACCAAGGAGAAAAGTATATAAGGAGTAAGTAAAATTATGTATCCCTTGAAATTGGCCAATCCTCCACTTGGAAACAAGATAAGTGTTTAATGATCCAGCAGCCATATCAACAAATGCGTAAAAGTAATATCAAAGTATCTGCCGGTACATATATTTTCAAAATACATCATCCAAATTTATGCATTAACGTATCTGAAAAAAAAACTAATAAATAATACCATGAAAAAGGTGATAAAAATAACTTACCAAAAAAAATCTCTTGGGGATGAAAAAAAAAAGTTTCCAACTTATTGACATCCATCCTCAATCTTTCAAAATAGGTCTTTGCCGCTTCCCATTTTCAGGTCCCTTTCAACTGTTTCACATAAAAGTTAAAAAAAGACGATAAAAATTCATTAGCAATGAATTTATATAATATACCAACCTACGTGTGTTTACACACATATAGGGTTATTCATACGAACGTACAAGCTGAAGTTGGATGCCATTATCGAAGCAGTGTGACCACTTTAAAGAAATAAAACAAGACGAACCTCATGAAGTTAACTTTAATTTTTTTTAAATGATACCGCACTGTTCTGATTAATGGAATCACCCATTTGCGGCCAACTTCAGCTAGTACGTATGCCGGGAATAACCCTTCTTGTGTATATATATATATATATACCTTCATCGCACTCCGGTCTAATTTCCCGTCGGTAACGAGTTTCCTTAAATTTTCAAGAAAACTTTCCTGTGGGACGTTTCGCGTAATTTCCAATGTGCACAGCCATTATTTAGCTGCTTAATTGGTGAGTTAGTCACTTCCGGTCTCCTCCTTTCTTCTTCCTAAGCGACAAACAAGAAAAGAAACGTGAATTATTTGTCCCCCTCGTGAAAAAGAGCCGCGCGCCTTGTTATTCGGCAAACAAGAAACATACGTCCTGCTATAACTATATATACCTATAAGAATAAGATAGCATCTATACAGGTATACTAAAAAAGAGAAATCACGTATATAATTTGGACAAATTAATTAATTCTATCAAAAGGGTAGGAAAAAGAAAAACAAGTAGGCCCTGTGAATTCAGGCGCTCATTTGATTATTCATTAAGCGGTTAAATATAAAATGGAAGACGGTTCGGAGTACTTTCCGCGGTTTACCACCGTACCTGTCGCCCTGATGTTAACCAAAAGAAAAATCTTTACGCAATTAACGATTAAACATTTTGTCAAGGACGGGAAAAAGGGAGCCCGCCGACGACGCAGTACGTGAGTTGTAAATTAGCTGGAAAACTCATGGAAATTCTGTCAAATTTATAAGCCGCCTGGGAGTTGTCCTATCTTAATTCCTAATCCAGTGGTCCGTTCGCCTCCTTTCCTCGCCACTTCGCCTTTCATTCTGCCAATTATCCCCCGTGTATCTACCATCGTCTAAAGTCACGGAGCCAGCTATGTAAATTTTACGAATCTTCGTGAAATATTACAGAACAGTCTATAGTCACAGAACATTTGCTTCTCTCGGCCGAATAGCCATAAGCGAGAATTTCCGTTCTTTGTCCGTCGCGGCTGAAATTCGTAAATTTCAAGTCGCCATTTCCTAGGACAAAATTTATGGAGGTTCCAATAACAGGAACTAGGCAGAAATCGCGAGGTCGAGGAAATGGGGGGAACAGAAAAATATTTCAAATTATTGTTGTACATTTTTTTTTTGACATTTCTTATCGAGAGATGATAACAGGTTAATTTGACTGGGAATTGGAAAAAGGATTTTTAAAATATTTTCGCAGTCTAGACTTGATTTTCTGGGTTTTGTAAATTCGAAGCTTGGTGTCCTTTCCTGGGGCCCCTTTCACCCTTAATATTATATATGTCAGGGCCGTGTTGTGAAACGGGACGAAATCACGGTTTTTACTTAGATTTTCTATTACCTTTCATATTTTTGTACCTCTTTTTTATCTCCCTTATTCTTTATGCCAAGAAGCTCCGATCGTGCTGGTCCATATTGTGGAATGACATTATACAGGGTGCCCTTGAAAATAAACGTCGATGCGGACTGACTCTTTTTTATAAGCTCAGAATGAACTAGACTTTACTCCTTTACTACTTTGGCTGAATTTTTTAAGACGACTGTCGTCTGATGTAAACAGGGTCTTAGCTATGCAGAAATTTGAAAATTCTTTGAGCAGTCTTGATCACGTGGAAGGTCGTGATGGTTCATGTTTATAATGTTATAAGGACGAATGTAAATTTTGCTGATAACAGGACGATGAGATTATGTTAATCAGATAAAGAAAATAATTCACGGACTTGTTATCTCTATAAAAATGAATTTCACCCTCGATCATTTAATAAATTTTCGGTATGTATGAATATCTGTGAGAAAAATAGGGAAAACTTGTATTGTTGTTATTATGATAAATATTTATTGATTTTGGAAAAGAACGCACCCCTATAAAATAATTCGAGACGCATTTGCGAGAGAAGATTGTAGTATTTATTTATTTGCGTTTTGTTTGCCATCATAACTTTACGCCCACTGTCGCGATGCGCGTCGAAAGTTTTTTTTTTGCAAACATCAAATACGTGGTCGAAAGCGGTTTTTAAAAATGTAAATACAGACACTAATATACCGAGAATTTTATAAAAATAGAATCAAATAATAGTTATTCATTTTAAATTCGGACGAGAAAAATATCATGTCGAAAATTCCAAATTTCTTGACGCCTTTTTTATCCCGGAAGCCTCGGACGCTCCCAGCGCCCACGAGATTCATCCACCCTGCAGTAAGTAGGCGGCTTGTTTCTTGGAGCGTCGTAACAGTTAACCTAGATACCTGAATGGCGTATCAAATAAAAGTAAGGCAAGAAGAACACGGATACAAAGAGAGTAAAAGATCGAAGACCAAATTTTCTAGCACTGTTCATCCTGGCTCGACTCCAGCTGATTTCGTCAACCACGAGATTTTAGATTTCCTACGATCAAATGAATCTCCCGGCATACATATACTATTAAGTATCCTCTAGGATTTCCTGTCGTCCCCGCACCTACCCAAGATTCTTATAGAATCTTGCCGCACGATTTTCTCTTCCACATTGCACAAGTGGTATTATTATCATTATCGAGGGACTATGTTCAATGACCACTGTTGAACGATTTTATCTTCCTACTGTTTCAACAGTCTGAAGGCAGACACAGAACGAGAATGATGTATTTCGTTCTTTAATTTTTTTTCATATCAGCTGTTGTGTTTTCATCGTTTCATTCATGTGCCTTTGGTTACGTTGAATAAAGACCGAACTTGCTCGTGCCAAAAACCAATGAAAAACACGAGTCCAGAAGGATGACGAACAGATGATGAAACCAGTCGTGGCGCCACGAGCCGCCTCCGCAACGCCATTTGTTTCGAATACATCGTGTTTGCGATTATGAGCCAGTGCCTTAATTGACTAGTAAAGTTATAACTCTTAGATAACCTATAGATTGAACGTAGAGCCTAGGAGAAGACCTTGGATCAAATTGAAGACCCTATTATTACGTGTGTTTCTCTATATCGCTACTACATTCCTGAAAAGATTGAATAGATTTTTTATATGCCTACAGGAAGTATCAGGTAGTCAGATGGGATCTGGTTGACACGATCACGTAATAAAGATTCATTTTCTTAGGACAGAACAATTGCGCACAAGGGCCAAATGAAGGCAAATGGTTGGCAATTTGTGTGACCATGAAAAAAGGCAACGACTCTATGTCTTCTCATTACCCTGAATTTACGTCCTGTTATGTATCTTAGGTTAGACTGCTCAGTCAATCGGTTAGATAGAATTGCAAAGCAATTCTATCAATAATAAATTTTTCTAATAATACCTGCATGTTTCATGTTTTTTTTTTCATTAATTAATTAATTCAGCATATATTAACTGTCGTCCAAGACCAAACTGTCTCGCGACGAACAATTCTTTGACCAAAAGTCAAAGATTCACGTGCAAAACAACTGTTGACTGCAGACGGCTGAATCTCTGGGAGACGTTGTGTCCGGTTATGAATAACTATTATTTTCTTTTTCAGTGGCTGTCGTCGTTGCATTCTTTATATGCTGGGCACCCTTTCACGCGCAGAGGTTACTTGCTGTTTATGCTCAGGGTAACTCAAGCAAGCCTCATCCTGCACTGGTTATCGTTTATACGATAGTCACATATGTTTCTGGGATTCTTTACTACCTTTCAACTACGGTCAATCCACTGCTGTACAATATAATGTCGAATAAATTTCGAGAAGCTTTCAAGGTATGGATAAATAATTATTCGACGAAGAAAACATTCTAGCGTTTAATTTAGATTGTATCTTTAAAAAAATAACCTTACTTTGCAGTCGATGCTGTCGCAGAATTGTCGGCGAAGATCTCCTCAGAAAACCAGTCCACGTCGACCAACCTATAGTGCACTTTCTCATTATCCGAAACATACAAATCATCCTAGAAATCATCGACCCTCGGCGTCGATTTCGATCAGCGACGAGACGCAACGATTGGCTGCGGCAAATAACGTGCAAAACTGTAACGAGGTTGTGACCTGCGACACAGCACCAAAACAGACGGAGCTCGTGCAGCCTGAACACGAGTACCAACCTGGTAAGACAAACAAAATGACGGATGGCAAGGAAATGAGTCTTCGCGAGATTAATAAAGGCAGGTCTCGGGGTTCTTCGTATTCAAGTTGTGTAACTACGCTTACGCCGGTGAGTAAGAGCATCAGCGAGGGAAACAACAATACGAATAGCCACCTAGCGGCAAATTGTGCAAACGACTGCCGCCCGAAGCTGCCGAGACAACAGAAAACTGTTACTTTGGGTAAAATATTTTTCTTTATCATTTATTCCTCGTTATCCTTGTTATCTGCTTACTTTCTTAATGGATAACACAGCAGGAACGGTAGACAGTGCTTTCTTATAGGATTAAGATGCTGGGATGATGACACGCGTAAAGTAGAGAGAACAAATTTTATCAAATAGAAATGAGTGACTGTAAGATGGATTTTAAAAAGTGTCACAATTTTTACTACTTTCCTTGTTGCCGTTCTTTATCGAACAAATTCACAGCATTCGTCTTATGCTTTTAGGAATATTGGCGGAAAGACTGAGACTGGGTACCAAAAATCTTTTTACGAGCAATCATCAAAAATCAACGAAATCCATAGTAAGACCGGAAGTGGCTAGTGCACCGTCGATATTACAAAGTCAACCAAGTATCGATAGTGCTAATACTATAAGTAACTCAAGTCTACAGGATCTTGATGAGATGGAGTTCAGTGGATTGGAATTGGCCCGGTACATGGGGCAGCTGAATTTTGATCTGATTACCTGACGACCTGTGACACGCAGGGGAAATGTGCCGGCACTGAGACGATCGTCCCTGAAAAATTGAATTGGTCCTTACCAGACGGTGAGCCAGGATAATTGTGGATTTGGAACGATGACGGAGAAGGAAATTATTTTGTAAAATAATTCAATGACAAGGAATGTGCTTCTGCCTTTGTCCACTGGAGGCTTGTTGTGACGATGACTACGCCATCGGATGACCATGACGTCAATTTGAAAGGAGTAAAATCCTTTTTTCTTGGATTTCACTATGATCCATGACAGTTACTAGATTATTCTGGTCATGTGCTTGTCACGAGAAATAATGTATATTTAGGTACGAGGAACTTTTGCTCGCTTCGCGCTCTTTATTTTCTTTCCAAAAGACTTTCCTTTACTTTCATCTTCACGGAACCTGAGCATTATTCGTGAAATTCTTTTTATTTACATCACGAGTGACCTCAGTCAAATTTTTAAAAATCACGTAAATACTCTATTTTTAATCAGAAATTTACATATGTAAAAATTCCTCAATACATATAAATCCATAAACACGTTACCTTGATTAAGGGCACCTTGTATACCGTATTTTTTACACACTTCGAATATCGTTGTAAAATGTTTGTCCTTTTGAAATAAATAATTCGTACGTGGCAACAATCTTGCTTAATCAATTTTTCAAAGTATCTGAAATATAATGTCCGAAAACCCAAAAAGCACTCTAGTTTGCGTGTTACCCATTTTATTTAATTAGCGCTAATATCATTATAGCACAGCAATTCTCAATAGTTAAGTTACCGACTGTTATAAAGAAGAAAATCACTTTATCAACGGTAGATCAAAATCGTATTCTTTTCTTTATTGTGGTAAAACAGAGAATATTACACACAGCTTGACACAAGGAAGTGTAATTATTAATTTTTTTTTTTTTTTTCGAAGCAGAGTCAAGCTAATCCTCGTAACCTTGCGATTGCAGTTATTTAATCATTAGGAGGCATGAATAAAAATGCTATCTCCAAATCGATACTAATTTTCTTTTTATTTCTTCCCACTTCCATTCTTTTCTCTATTTTTGAACACAAGCGAGAAACGAAACCTTTTGAACATAAAGGAATCGCGGGCTCGCACAAAAGCACCTTTAAAATCATGAAACTAATAATACGCATGATCGATGAGCAATGGTGGAAGTGAATTTTACGAAGCTGGTTCGCCGAACAATTCTAATTTTAAGTCACACGCACATATATACATATATATATTTTTTATATATAGGATAACACTTATTACACCTATACATCTAACAGATACGTTTCATTTTCCGCCATTTCACGATATCTGGCCGTTCTCGCTACCTGTATGTTCCGATCGCAGGCTCCTTTAGAGCCAAGACAAAAAGTAAAATTTCCTGCTTATCTGGGAAAGAATTAAAAAAAATATTCGAAACTTCTGAGACACGCCGAAGAAAAAAAAGGGCCACCGACCACGAAGATTTATACGACTGTGAGACGCGAGAGAGCGAGAAACAGAGAGAGCATCCGCATTAATGCGAGTAAATTTCTTATAAAAATATTCCAACTGTCAAAGTATCGTGGAAAGAAGTTTGAGAGAATCACGTTAATCGTCCAATGGCCGCGCGCGTTTCGAAATACTTTCCAAAATCTATTTTATCCCTCAGAGCAAAAAATCTGCGCAAGATCCACTGGACATCCTACTCTGTATATTTCTGAGGTTCATCTAATTCTCGCTCCCGATATGTAACATCGATCAAAACAAATTGTGCTATCGATATTAATTATAGATCGAACTTAACGGCGAAACGATTTTACCGCCGATTTATATTATTCTTAGTTTAAAAATCAGATCAATATTTTCGTGCCCATATTTTAGTCGATCGATCTTCACATTTACAATCCTAACTGTTTTTTCACGCCGATTAAAATTCATTAATATAAAATCAAAATCACCCTTCGTACCGTCCTGCGGTTATCGAGTAAATTAATATTAAAGGATCCCAAAGGAATCGTTTGTATTTTATCGTTCGAGTCAAAGTTCATTCCAATCGATCGATCATCAATCCCAAATCGATATGCTGTACCGATCCAAAAAGTAACACTCAAAAGAGATAACCTAAAGTGACATCCCTCAAAAAATGTATTTTTAGAATTCCGTCTGGGGTCGTTTACCCAGCCATTCGGCTATAGCCGGTATTTCATGAACCCTCTGCTTCAACCCCCTGAGAGCAGGGTAGTTCTCAAGAGCAGCGGATCCAAAGATTTGCTCGAAATTCTCCAGCGCCACGGCGAACAGAAAATCCGTCCACGTTGTCTGTAAAAAAAAATTAATTTTCCTCAGATCCATATATAATCTCAAAAATCCTCCAGAAAAAAAAAACCCCCATGAAAACACGAATTTAACATAGCTTACAGTAGTGCCAACGGAGTATCCGCCATTTTCAGCAACGTTCTGCTCGAATTTATTCAAATAAAATGGTATCGTCTCCTTCCAAAGTTTCGCTTTCTTTTCCTCCTTCTTGAACGGATCCTCCTCGTGGCGATACTGCGAGATCCCTGACGTGCACAAAAGCAAACAAAAAGAATGAAATTAATAATTGCATATTATCTTTCTCTTTATATTTCCCCAACAACGGAAGCCTCCTACAAATAACAGGGGAATGCGTATTGATCTTTCGGATATTCCAGGAGGCTGCTGGACCTTCATCAACGAACGTCAACCAGAGAACCCAGGGTACGCGACAAGATCATCTTAATCCCCGTTCCAAGACAATACATAGTTCCTATTGAAAATTCAACAAAAGATCCCGCGGGATAAGGATTATCCCGCAATATCCCCAAGAAGATCCATCATCCAGCTCCAGCATCCGGCAAGTATTTCAGACTAAAAAAAAAAGAATCCAAAGCAGTAGCATCCAAGAATACAGATTTCTCTTGTATTTCAAAATAAACATTCCTTCTACCCTCCAACCCTTCTTTTTTTCATCAAAAAACAAAAAAAAAGAACTCGAAATCCTACGTTCCAGATAATATCCGGGAGTCTCGTATTTGCTGCGCGTCATCCCCTTGGAGACTTCCGGTACGATGGAAGCATCAAGAGGATCGATGCGAATCGCTACGTCGTTGTCGGGAAATGTAAATTCAACTGATCGTGAAGGGACCGGAAATCGGTTTCCGTAATATCCTATGACAAAGGAATTCTCCGCTCGACGTTGGTAAACTCGAAAGAAAGTGCGAGGACGCGTTGCCGATCACCGTTACCTTGCTTGAGGTCGCCCAGAGTGTCGACAAGAACATCGCACTGCATGGACTCCCATTCGTCGAGGCCTGCGAGGCCATGCTGCCGCGCCAGATACCTCGCAACCGCGTTGCTCTGAGCAATGGCTTTCCCATCGATTTCCAAGACCGGAAGCATCCCGTAGGGCATACCTGAAATTCGAAATTGAACGATCAGCCTGGAAGTAAGATCGACCAGAGGAAAGATAAAGGTTAGGTTTAGGCAGTCAGATAAGAATGCTAAGGCTAATAATAACCCCGTGTATATACATACATGTATATGCAAAAGTTAGGTTAGCTTTGCGAATAGTTCGCGTGTTACTAGGAATGGCTATATATTCCGAAGCTCCTACGCGTCCAGGCGAATCGCCACGTGGCTGTAGGAATTTCCGGTCTCCAACTCACATTTCTTGAGTTCCGGCCAGCGTTCCTTCGGTACCCTCTCGTCGACGTAATCGATACCGGCGAACGCGAATATGTAACGAATGTGCTCGGCACGGCCACGAGAGTTGAAATAGATCAGTTTATAACTGGGCTGCTGGTCCGCCATGATATTTTTTTTAGTTTCCTTCACTTTCCTGAAAAAAAAAAAAAATCAAATTTTAAACTTAAACAAACGCGAGCTTCGACAACGCGCAATGCGTCCAAGCAGGGTGCGTGTAAAAAAAATTCAAAAAAATTTTTTTTACAAAATGTACAAGGGATCAAAAAAGGGGCTTGGAAAGAATCTCAAGATTATTAATTTTTTTTTTACCCACAAACTTCGACAAATTCCAAGAACAAATCTCCAACTTTCCTTATACTTTCCAGCACCCTCGATTCGAAGGAAAGTTTTAGTCCAAGACTTTGAATTGCAACGTCTACGGGGTTGAAATATCGAGAAACCCTGAGCGAACTTTAAAGCTTTAATTTTCTCTTCGGTATGACGTCCTCCGAGCCATTTGCCGGGGGGGGGGGGGGCGAAGTTCACTTGACTGATAGATTTTATTTTCATCCCCCTTTCCGTCCCCACAGCGAACCTCCCTTACTTACCTAACCTAAGGGTGCCACCTAAAGGGTTTTCTGTTTAAAGCTTCGCGAGTACGGCTCGCTGATAAAAGCAGCTTAACGTCTAATTAAAGCAACCCTTAATCGTAGGGGATGCTCGGCCCTGTACGCCCTGTACGCCCTGTACGCAACCCCAAACGCCTGACTAACCCGCCTGATAAATCATGCCGGATACGCATACCGGTGGTTCCAGAGGCAACGTTACGTACCTCGGCTCAAGGGATGCAATCGAATGGTACACCTTGGTGTCCCGGATTCGTTAGGTCCGCAAAGGGAGGTCAGCTGAGGTCGGCCGAGGTAACTTTTGTTACGTAGTAACCTTATCTCGACGGACGAGCCGATCCTCGCTCGAAGATAATACAAAAGGACGCACGGAAACACGCGAGCCGATCGTTACCCTCGGAATACACCAACCCTCTACCCTTATTAGATACTCTATGCCAACCCGAAACCACACTTGGACTTCAGTTTAGTAGATATACGTATGGGACCGGTATGGAATTTACTGGGCATTGTGTGAGTATATCTGTAAACGTCCGATTCATCCCTTGTCTGTATCTATCTGTATATACCAGGGTATATATATAACATATATATAACTTCATAAAGGGGAAGCCTTGGCCTAATCCAGCGAGTGTATCCGCCAGGAATCCGAAATACTACACGGGAATTTCTTGTATTTCTGCCCAGGGAAAGTTTCATCTGTACCGAAAAATATCATAATGATAATACGTAGATCGTTAGGGTGTTCGTCAGAGGACAAAGTCGAATTTTTTTTTTTTCGGAATCTTCATCTGGTATAAAAAACACGTTTTCCTTGTTGACCCGTATGATACGTTGATGTCTGTTAGAGATCTGACCTTTGAACTTTGTCCGAAGCCGCTACTCCGGCCTTGCAGACCGAGGTCAATTTTAGGGGCTGAAGCGAAAGAGATATATAGAAGATCCAAAAATGGAATTGACTCCCTCGCGGGGCTGAAAGACGAAATGCTCGGATTCGCTGTGAAGGAAATAGGTCAAGACGCGAAGGTCCCGAACATCGAGGAAGACGGATGGATATTTGCGATTTGAGGAAATTTTTTTTTTCCTTCCCTCATCTTCGTTTTTTTCCATGCTGCTCGATCCGACCAAAATCTAACGGCGATCCTTTGGGATACTTGCTGGTATATTATTGAGTATCGATTGAAAATGAAAAAAAAATTTTTCACGACAAATACTTCGCTCGGGAATTTCCCTAGAGCGTTTCGCGGACTGATTTGCGTAATCAACCAGTGATAAAAATTGTGCTGCAGTGATAGAGAGAGATGGAAAAATTGTCGTTACTTTCACCAAGAATTTTACACGCAGTGAATCTACGAGTATCGAAAGGCGAGAGCAGCGCCACAGTGGCAGCTCTTGGCGTTAACGATTGATGCTCCAGAGAATCCGAGTTTCGCGAAAATAATAAACGACCAGCAGTGACGTAAGGATGGATAGTTCCATTCGATTGTCATGGCAACCGATAGATACGGTCTATGAAATTTCCCTGAAGTTCACGGATTCCAATAGGACCAGGGCACCCTGAGCGATCTATACGCTCCTGGCCTTTTATGTTTCCTTGCTGCTTCTAAGCCCGATACTCCAGCCGATTCTTTCTTATAGCCAATACAATGCCAAGCATTGTAGCTACATATGTACTCGCAAGTTCAACTGTAACATATATGTAGTACATAAACAATTCTAAGATATATTTAGTACATATATACACAGTATACAGATACGTATATAATGTGCTATATAAAATAGTGTAAAAGTCGGGTAAATATATCACGGAAGGACGCCTTCGACTGTAGAGTGAATTCGCGATGACGTCATCGAACCTATATATTATACTAGAATAGGTAGAGACGAAGAAGTTCATGTGATTTGCGATTGCATATGCGGTTAGAGATACGGCGTCTATATGCACGTGATCGAAATGCATGGAATATCAAAGGGGACTGAAAATACATTTGTGACATTGGCGGCGAACACGAGTCAATGAGGAATTAATGAATTTCACTTTTCCAAAAGGAATAAGGGAGAACTCAACTTTCGCCATTTTCTCATGGCGTTTATGATAAAATTATGGCGAATCGTTCAAAAAACATCGCACGGCACTTTTTCACGTGAAAATCTCATTAATTTTCCACCACAATGAAATTCCTTCTGTTTGATGGGAAAAAAAAATATTTTTCTACCAGCACCTTCTGCCATGGAAAACCCTCATCGTCAATCCCTTATCGCCATTATGAAAATGATGAAATATTTTGAAAAATCAAATTCACAATTTTCACGATTCCATATCGACCCCCTCCCGCCCTTTTCCGCGAGTAGCATAAGGGATGAAAAAGTGTATACTTCGAATTTCAATGACACCCGGTAGGTGTCTCTTTGTTTATGAAGCAGGGTGCACGGGACCGGAATTACTCTCATCCCCTGAAAATGGATTCTGCAAACGCACGCGTCACGAGTACGTGGAAGAGCCAGTGACGTAACGATCCATTCAAATGAGAGAATTGGCATTTAGGGATTATTCGTCGATGATTGCTCCATCAATAAATTGCTCATTCTGCCACATGCAACGTAAAAGGGATGCTCATGTGTGATATTATTTTTTTAAATTATTAAAAAATTAAAAAACGTTACTTATGTGTATCCCTAACAAGTACGTAGATCATTAGTAGAGAAGTCGAAAGAAAATTTGCAAAATTTAATTAATAGAACGAACTTCACATGCAACATATACATATAACATAACGTGATTACGTAAAGTGAAATAAAAAAGCAGATAACAATTTTTTGGGGGTTTTTAAATAATACAGCATCCAGATAACAGGGCGAATAGTAGATATGAATCTATGGGGTCTAAAAAAAGAAAAACGCTGATGCAAATAAAGATAAAAAGTCGCGGTTGATTCTTATCGCGGTAGAAGAATTAGGTACCAGAATCATGAGCACTGAGAGAATTCCCTAGAACTAGGGAGAAAATTACGACCCCCCAATATTATCTAGCCCCTACATCAAACGCATTGTTCAGCGCCTAATTGTTATTTACTGAAAAATGTTGAAGCGTCTGTCTGCGTATGATTACTCGGAACAAAGGTACAAACTGAAGTCAGCCGATGTACCAGCTGTGCAAAAGCCAGCTTCAGGCTGTACTTCTATCTGGAATAACTCGATAGCCGTAAAGTCCGTCCACGAGTGAAATAGCTTTCGGAGGGGCCATCTTCCTATGACTTTCAAAGTAAATGAGTCCCCTAGACAGGATCCACTACTCCTGGACTCTACACGATACGAGTACAAAAATGTACAAAAAATATACAAATAAACTATTGAATTTGGAAAATTAGGAACGTAAAGAAGTAACGAGGAATCGATTAAACTTTTTGTCCCTACGAATATCAAGCAGACTCGAGCAAGCAGTAGATTTCACACAATCCTTGCCCTCCCCGCAGTTCACTTCCGCTACAGGTGTGCTGTGCGGCAGACTGTCTTTCTTTATTTATGTTTGAGTATTTTTTTTATTTTCAAAATAAAAGCCCGTAAACGTTACTCTTCGTACGAGAGCAACCGCCCCTATATCTTTCAGGGATTTCCCCATATTTTAGCACAGCTATTGAAAGAGGATCGTTAGCATTTGGGGGGACAGGGTAGTGCGAGGTGCCAAGGTGTACATATCTACCTGCCATACCCGGTGGATCGTTACTCGTATAAATCACATGGGATGAGTAGCAACCAGCATCTACACCACCCCCGTAGCTCAGGGCCGTATCTATGGGAGAAGAGAAGCGGGGACTGTGGGGTCCGTGACTTTGATAATGGCGAATTGAAATTGACGGATAAATATTAGCGATCAGGGGTGAAATAAAAAAAAACCGGGTGACCCCTCGGTCAGGGTTGGTCGGGTAGCTGGACGAGTTTGTAACTTTAGGGCGAGAGTTTCGTAGGACGGCTGAGTTGAATAAATATCTGGACCCGCTGGAACCGCGCGGTGAGAACGAGTGCGAGTGAGACGGAGCGTGTGTACGTAAGAGCGCGAGAGAGGGAGAGAGAGAGAGAGAGCCCAACTAAATCCCTGCTGACATAAAATCAATGTACTACACCTTCGGAAACATTAATTCAGAGCGACTTGACAGGTTAAACATAGGACAGAAGTTATTTCGCTGCTGACGACGTCACATTGACTACCCTCCTCTAGCAGCTGATTTCCTTTTTTTTTTTAACCTGTTGGTACCTCCCGTCACGTCCGGCTTGTTACGAATTTCTACGTGTCAGCTCGGTCGGTCATTTTTATTCATCATTCGCCACTCGCCGACCTTGACCCTACGTCGTTACCTTGATTGGTCATCCCCTGGGTCGAAAGGTTGAAGCATATGTGTGGTTAAGGTGAATTTTCACGAAATAAGCATTTTTGACTATGTGTGTCATATATGACGTAACGACTCACAGAAGGACTGTATTTACTAACTATTGAGTTTACCGTATACAGGAAACCACCTTATCCAATTATTTGGCTCGTGTCTTTCGCACTTCGTATTTTGACGGAAGCCGATGTGCGGTTGGTCAGTCTGGAAGGTGAGTCACGTGTCACGAACTGCAGTAGTTGGGAGTTTTTAATTCACGTGAGTCAAATTCAAGTCGAATAGGTGTGAAGGACCATGCAATCAATTTCCAAATTAGATAAGCGATTTTCAAAAATGCATATCGTGGGGTCGTATGGCGATTATGCGACGCTGACCACGTGGAGGACTACGTCACATAAAGGGCGAGACTGTTGGTCTGACGCAAGGATACAGTACCAGCATCTTGATCATCGAGCACGTGGAGAATGGACTTGATTAAAATAAACAGAATGCATTGAGTGAATATGTCAGTATGATTTTGGGAAAGTTTTTTGTGTGATTTTTGATTTATAAATTTTTACTGTATTTGGCAATTTTTTTCATTTTTTAAAAATATAGGACGAATTACTGATTTATCATTTTACATGGTCTAGCGGGACTGTGTTTTATTTATGTTTCACGCAGGCAGATAATTTCGAGATCTATCAGGGAAAATCTGAAGTTTACCGGATGGATCGACAAGTGATTTAGGAATCTTTTTTTTAATAGTGAATGTAAGATCGAATCTGTGATCTGTTAATGATCCGATTTTTCGAGCAGATTTTTATAGTATGTTGCATTTTAATTATGAGGCGCGATATAACGTATAGTTTGCACTATGCGAACACGTCATCTTACCTGGCTAATTGGCTAGCTAATTGGAGTCACCTGTTGATAATGAACGCGTCGATAACGAGATGAACGTTCTCGAACTATGAACACTCGAGTTTGAATTTGCTATTTTTGTCTGGACTTGAGGAATTTTTCACACTGACGGTACAGCTCCATCCTGTTTAGGCTGTTACATTTTTTTTTTTTTTCATTTCGTATGTAATAATATGGGATGTTTCTTTTCTCCACTTTTCGTCCGAAAAAGTTTGCCCAATCTCATCTTCGATCTCTTCACGGTTCACCCGAGGCCGATGTTGGAAGATCAAAGAGAGTCACGACTTTCGGTCTGGCTTCGTTCTCTCTTGAAATTCCGGTCGGTCGCAATGTGGGAAAAAAAAAGATTCGTTTTTCACTGTGGCAAAGGACACGTACAAAAAATATACTTGCATAATGGATGCGAAATATTAAAGGGGGGAGAAAAAGAAAAAGGTGGATAAAGTAACGCAGGGAGACGACTGCCCGTCACGAACCTCTTTTTATACACTCTGCACCGTATAAAAGCTTAAGGAAAAGAGACTGTGAAATTGTTTGGCGTAATAATAATCAAAGGATCGACTCGATGGGAAGAAAAATTGATGATTTCACGAGGGCATCTTGGCCATCTTCAAAATAAGAATAAACCTCGGTTTGCCCTTTTCTTTCTTCCCGTTTGCAACGAAAATATTTCTCAAGGGAATTCGAAGCGGTTAAAGATTTTTTCGGGTATTTTTGGAAATTTTTTTTAATTTCATAAAAAAGTCCGACAGACATCGCGTACCGTTTTTTTACCTCTGGAGGCAATCAGCACTTCGCACGTACGTTCTATCTATTATACAGGTCATAATTTTTTCACCTTTAATTTATCCTTGTTTATCTTCGTTACAGAAATAGTTCTGCACTCTCTCTGTCTCTGTATATATAGATTTATTATTCTCTTATCTCTTTTTTTTTTGCATTCGTTCGAGAAAATATTAAAAGATCGCCAATCGCCTTGGGCGAGTTTTTAAAGTTGCGTGAAAATTCGATTTCCTCCTTCGCGAAAAAAAAAATCTCGTTTAAAAAAAATTTAATTCGCTTACCTTTTCTATATATTTCATTCTTTCTTGAGAAAACACGAAATTCAAGTTTCTCACGTTAAAAAGAATTCTTACCGATTACCGTGTGGCTACCAGAGAAACAGCGAAACTCAGGAATGTGATATTCGATCGGACTGTAACGTCTTAGAGGTAATATTGATTTCCAAAAAATCAATTAAGAAAAGGTGGGGAGGGGTTCAAATGAAACTAATTGATCAAAAATATAAATCCCCCCTCGAAATGAATTTCGAAGAAATTTAAAAAAATTTTGAAAAAAAAGTTGAAAATTTCTCGAGTCCAATGAATAATCACCAACGTACTAGAATCTCGATATAATAATATATTCAATGAATTAATTACAGCCCAATCGGCTAACGAACGGTCGCTAGACTTATTTTTGGAAATTCATCAATGAACAATGAATCATTACCAGGAACCCTTCGCAGGCATACGATCGATCCTGGTAAATAAATTGAAATAACATATAATTACAGGTTATTTGAATTGTCCGAATAAAAATCAATATTACTCACTATTGCGTTTATCCATTTTTATTTACTTAACGTACAAGTCATATTTTAGAGAAAATTAATGTAAAATCAAAAATCTATACCGCTCTCTTACGCGATAAAAGATAAACACAAGTGACTTACCAATTTTAAAAAATCCGAAGTCGAAAAAAACTCGCAGTGTTTATGGCTGCACAGGACGAACTGAACGCTCAACCAGAATCAACTGATCTGCCGAGGTTCCTTCTGCTCGACTTCGGCGCCCTGGTCGCATTTCGAGCGGCGTCAGCCGCCGTCGTGAAGCGTCGGCCGCGCAATCTCACAAGAGAATCCGAGGCAGCTAGGGAAACGTAGAAAATGGCTATAGTGAATTCGAATTATTAATCTGCGAGGTTAAGATAAGACAAAGACAGGATTACAATAGGACAAGCCGTCGTAAAGCAAACTATACAGACCGGAGAAACGTAGAGGAAAAACTTTTGAAACAAAGTGTACAACGTGCCATACGACTCTGGGTACATGTGGCAGTATAAAAATCCATAAAATCCGCCGAAACGGCGTGCGTGAAAGTGGGGAAAAAAAGAAAAGAAAAACAAACAGAAGAAACAAAAACGGCAAAATCACCGAGTACGAAAATATATATCGAAATTCCAGGAAACTGATAAGCAGGAATCAGATAAGCCAGCAGGTAAAATTATAAAACGAATGGACGATGAAAAAAGATTTTCCAGCTGATCGATCGATCGTAAATAATTGTCGATCGATATGTGACGTCAGAGGCGGACTAATGTCTCGAAAGGCTCGTTTATAATGCACCTCGGGTGCTGACGTTTACGGATCGTTACTGTACCTGCCAGCGACTTTTACGGTCGAGAGGAATGACAGGATTATTTTTTTTTTTCAGGAAAAGCAGATATCGTTAAATTCCATGAAAGGTCACGAGTTAGCAGTGTATGGTTGATGATTTTTAATATTTTTTCTTAATTCTGGTCGGTACCCCAGATAAAAATTTTTTTAGAAAATTATTGGACGCTTTTTGGAACACACGCTGTACGCCTTTTATTCTGTCACTGACCGAACGTACCGTCTGAAGTTAGCCTCTTCTATGGTAAAACGATCATATGGAATAACCATATACATGAATAAGAATTAATGAATGACAAGTGGTTGATATTTACGTGTCTGATAAAGTTGATCAATCAAGCAATAATATTCTGAATGGAAGTTATTTCTTTTGTAGGTTAAGTACAAGTAAGGATTTCCGTGTAACACGATCGGTATTCTATCCGTTCACGTGACGCGGAGGAAGGCGGCGAGTGTACATTAAATATTATGTAGTGCTTGGGTCAATTAATTGGTCAGAGTACGCCAGTTAGTTTCATTATGTTGCCTCCATCTTCGTGGCTTTCACACAATGGGATGACTCTTGTAGCATTGGGGCCAGTAGGCCTGTCCAGCCGACTAGAGACCCTTTATTGCACCGAGTATCAGAATTCCGGGCAACGTATAAACAAATTTAAAAAAAAAAAAAAAAATGCCTTTAGTATGAAAAATCTAAATGAGATGTTAAATCTTTTTCTATAATAAATTTTTTATAAAAAATCTCCCCCCCCCACACCCATTTATTATCGAATTTTTGAAATTGCATCTGCATGTTAAGTTTGTAAATTTTTTCCAAATTCTCGTATACTTGAAATTCTCATTTGTGACATTTAATTATTCGTCGGATCGATTTTCAATTAATCGATTTATCGATCCTAGTTATTCGATGTGATAACGAATTTTCAAAATCTCAAACAATTCCGTCACTGGGCAACCCCATCGATCCCCGTCTAAATGCAGGGCCTCTCTAAAGTGAACTATAACGTTCGCAACTTTTGTTATCGCGGGCGGACGAGATGATGCAGTTTAGTGCAAGGTTAGTCGGCGATGAGTGAAGCGGAGATCGACATTGTGGAAATTTTTCGTCGGTAGCAGCGAGATCAAATTTCCACCGTGAATTAAGGTGAGTAAAAAAAAAGTGACGGAAGATGAAAAAAAGAGGGTGGATAGGCATTTTCAAAAAAAAAACAGAAAAATAAAAAATCGTGATACCGATAGCATAGACAATAGTGAATTCTTCGAAAATCAAAAATATCGATTTTTATATTTGTGTGAAAAAAAGTATCCACCCTATCTTTGTCATACACGTGACAAAGGGTTTCCTGGAATTTCCCTTTGACGAATGTTCGAACAATGCTCCTGAAGCTATGACGTATAATTATTGTTCAAATTATTGTTTCGTGTACTTTCATGCCTATACAAGTTCTCGTCTCTGTACAAGTTCACGTCTCTTGTTCGTGGACCAGTTACGAATTTTAATGTCCTTTTGTTCTCATCTAGAATTAATGACTCGCGCTTAATTCTCTATTGTAATCGTATACTTAAATTGCGAAGTTATCTCGTCGCTGGGAGGAACAAATTGCACGAAAGTGGATTATGTTCAAACAAACCAACAAAAATATACGTCCTGATATTTATTTTCTCTTAACAAACAATCGATCACGCGTTATACGAGGGATCAAGCACCAGGGATTTTGATCCAGTTACAAACACCATAAAACTATATGACTGTAAACAATGATACGAAATACGTTTGTCATCGCGTTAAAAAAAAATATTTGGAAAAAAAATAGTGGATTGACTGATAAGAAAATTTATCAGGTGACATAGGCGTGAGAGACGGGTACTTTGATATACGAGCATCTGAGGATTCTTCGGAAAATCAACGTGCTACCGTATAGATACAGAAAATTAATAAAACTATATAATTTCCCTATACTGTACCTGCACTCCTAAAATATCATTAGATTTACTTGACAATATAATTACGAACAAATTTTATATTTAGCAGAACGCAGATTTGATTTTGAGGAAAAATATTTTTTTTTTCACAAATTATTCACCATGCACCTAACACGCATATTATAAAGTTATCGAATATACAGTTGACGTAACGTTAACTAGAAATCTTATAGGAAATCCAAGAATTCGATAATGGCGTTCAAATGAATTTTTCTTAATTGGAAATTGATTTGGTGACTTGACTAAAAAAAAAAAGCAGAAAAATCAAGATAGACGAAGAAATTCAGTAAAATTACAGAATTACGAAAACCAAAAAACAGGTCATGGAAGCCTTTGGAAAAACTATCTAAAGTCACCGAGGGAACGTCGAACGGAAGTTTCCATTTTCAAGTATTAGCGTTAAAGTCGAATAAAAAAACAACATGGCGCCCCTCGTCAAACGAGAATCGCGCTTACGTAACGTCAAAGTCATCATTTCTAATGCCAGTGGTAACAACCGAATTTAGCAGCTGTCAAAAGGCAATTGTAATCAATCGTCATGCGTCTAACAATTGGCCAGAACGAAGCGAGTGAATTTTTGGCGAATTGCGTAATCGCTAAAAAAAATTATTTCCCCAAAGATCCATCGAAGGATCAACGTAGCCAAAAAAAAAAAAAATGCCGATGTTCGATATCAAATTTTTTTATTTAAACCGCACCTTATTCCGAATACAATTAAAAGTGTCAGGGACACCGAGAAATCCACCCTTATCCTCCCCACCCACCCCCGCCGCCACCCCTACTGCCCCTCGCACACTGTCAGAAATTAATGGATTTCTATTTCTGCCCGACAAAACACTATAGACATTGCTCCCTTATTTTTTCTCCATGAATTCATCAGTTATCGCGTAACCCGTATATACTATATATGTATATATCTATACGTAGACATGTAAGCATACGCCTAACCACGTGGAAGAATACCAACCGGTATCAATCGGTATTGATATCCGTATCAATCACGTTAGATCAGCCCGTTGCGATCGATCTGATTGAATTTAATCGCATCATCGCACTGAGCAATCATTGAAGTGTAACAAACAAATAATTTCTACCCCCCCAGCCCCTCCTTCAGATACGAGATTCGAGCAATTAAAAGTGGCCATAGGTCAATTACTCATAAATGTCGTCCGCCGTTGCAGACCGGTTGAACAGTCGAACGATTCAAGCACTGACATCAGGATCGATTCTCCGAGCTCCAATAATAAGTATAATTCGAACAAAGATCGAAATGCCTCGAAATAGCCTGCTCGAAATTTACGGCTCGACGCACGAGAAAAGGCATATTTTAATACGTGGGAAATAGTACGTGGTCACGGGCGAGTCACGATGTGGCGGGAGATTTGAATATATTTGAAATGAAAAAATAACGGGAGAAGGGGTTATCGAAGAAAATTAAAAAGCTCGAAACAATAATTAAAGCGTCACCGGAATGATCAATAGTAATTTTACGTAATGCAGCTTTATTTCTGGGATTACAAATGGCGCAGCTTTTTCGCCCAACCGGTAAAGTTCCGCCTCGTAAGCTTTTAACGTCAGTCGGTTCTACCCCGGTATAGCATAGCATAGCAACCAGGAGATGAGAATCGATTTGAAAACGGCTGCTGGTTGAAGATTAAAGCTCGCACGGGAATCGTATCTACACATATTTATACGAGCGCGGCAATCTATATTTATCTTCATCTTCGTCCTTGCCGTTATCTAGATATCCAGCAAGACTCCATCTTTTTCATTTCTATATTCACGCTTACCACCCTTTGAATTTTCTTATGAATTTTCCCGCTGTCACCGGCATACCTTTTAGCAGGGTCTACCACCCCCTGCATCTCGTACACGACTGTATATCTATATATGTATATGCGCTGTAACAAAGTAAACCGGTAGTACAGACTGTTTTTTTTTCTTATCAAAGCACACAACACCCGCTGACTTTTGAGTCGTTTATTCGGACGAATTTCAAAAATGAAAAATTGCCAGGCAGATAAACGGAAATATTGTCAGTTTTAAATATTCCCGACACGTTTTACTATAAAAAATTGAAAAAAAAAATATAACAATAGAAAAGCTGCTATCGCGTCTACATAACTGGGTCTGCCCCGTGTAAATCCAATATCGTTTTTCCTGAATCCTGAAAATATTATTTTCTCGAAAAAATTAGATTTTCCGAATACGAACGAAAAGTGGCGAGTTTGTAGAATTTCGAAAAACAACGAATCCACTGTATGTTTATTCACCAAATCCATAGGGAGCCTAAGATACTGTCTAGAAAACGGTCCAGTGGCTGTTTCGATGTTATTGAAGCAGTGACGTAATATAAGTACTATGAGATTATACGAAATAGAGTTTGGAATTAAATGTAAAATCACCATGTTGCGAACTAGGTTATATAGATAGAGATTTTCTAGATTATCCATATGAGCTGACCGGATCCAGCTGCCGCTGCTGTACCCGGCAGTATCTGTTGGATGAGATCATAAGATTGAGAGGAAGCGAGCGCGTGCTGGACCGTATTCTCGAGAGCTTATCTTCTTCCGTCATAAGAAAACACGGACGATCGTTTGATAACTGAATTTTAAAAATTTTCCTTCGTCATCTCAATTTTTCCTAATTAATTAATTAAATGATTTGTTAAAAAAATTTTTTTTTAATATTACGTAACGCGTGTTTCAAATAATACGCCCGTCTGGATTCTGTGGAAATTTTGTCGCGAGCCACGTAGGCAATGATCCTTGACGGATGATGAATTCTTCGAAGTGTTGCCAACCGCGACGGCCACCTTGACCTCCGTCATCATCCCCGAGGCGTGACACTTACGAAAACGGAAGTTCTATCAATCGTGGGTACAAGTAGGGGGGGGGGGGATGGGTTTATATATACAGGGTGTTTCAACATCAACTTGAAGGTCTTACCGAGGGGTTAAGATTGTCGTGTGAAATATGGTTCGTGAAAATGTTCTTCTTAGCCGGTGCACCCTGTAAGACTGAAGACAGAGAGAAAAAGAAAGAGGATAATAAAAGGAGACAGGAAGTGACTGGCGTACGTTGAATGGGTCTTGAAATTATCAGGTGGAAACCCGATAGGGGACGAAGCGTCGCAAGGCCGCTTCAATCTGGACCAGCCCTAGGGGAAAATCAGAAAATTGCAAATTGTAATTTTTCACGGACTAAGAAATTGGTAAAAATATACTTTCCGTGAAAATTTAGGCTAGAAAATTTTATAAAAAATCATGATATCCGAAAAGGCAAAAATTTATGGAACCTGTAATCCCAAAGGGTTGAAGGTCTTTTGTTTTTATTAAGCGACGCAACGGGCACAGTAGGGAAAAAATGAGAGAAATGAAAAAAATTGGATAAAATAAGAAATACTCAACCTAAAGAAAAAGAGGTTATTTGTGCACCGTACAAACGTTGGACCAATTTTGAGCTTTTCTTTTCCACCCCATTTTTCCGGGGCCCCCTGAAAGCCGCCCCTGAACTGGCGATCACTGTAATAGCTACCAACCCTTCGACCGTATAGATACGTGATACCCAGGTCCTTCGTATATTTTACACACACTCTCAACATAGTCCGATTTTTTCTTTTCCCAACGTCTCAAACCATCACCCACCTTTTTATTCGCAATTTTGACCTTTTTCGCATAATTAAAATTTTACAGACGGACCTAAAATGTTTCGAGACATTCTCATACATTATTACGATATTCCACGTCCGCTAGTCCACCGGGTTCCGTTTCACGTTGCTGGTACACCGGGTGGCTCAGGTGTTCAGGTGGTGGATTTGGGCTGAATCACCCGGTATGCTAATCTGCGTAATAGCAGCCATCTACACAAAGCTTCTATTTAAGGGTATGAAATATTTTTCAAAAAATATTCTCTTATCACTTCACCCTTGACCGAACCACGCAATCATTGAAAATCAACCAAAAGCGGTGCCAACATTTAATGCCAAAGGTATTACTCCAAAGCGATTTGTCCTTCTGAAATGACGCGAGGTAAGATTCATAGAAACGATCCTTAGACTTGATAGAAAAAAAAAAACATCGTTATACTTAATGCACGTGCTAACTGAACATGGACAAGAAATGGGATAAGTGCCGAGCGGCAGGAAACTGACCGTCTTTGAACTCCGGATTCCAGTTGGCTTTGCTTGTTCGAGCGGAGTTGGCTTGAATTGAATTAAAAAAGGGAGTAGAAAAAATTTAGAGCGAAACAGTTGAAGAATACATTTGAACCAAGAATTAATTTGTTTAACGGAACAAACTCTCGTAACAACGATAACAATGGCGATGCTAATATTCAAGGTAAAATTTATCATTACGACCTGGAAATGAATAACAATGTTCCCGTAAAACAAGAATAAGAATGAATCTGAATCCAGCGGCCATGCGAAATCGTAATTCGATGTTTACCTGGATTTTTCATTAATGCGCGAATCCTCTCGATAGCCACGAGCCGTGATTCATCCATTCTTCGATCCGCGATAACTAACCTTGATGCGACCCGATTGTTGAATTATTAATGATATCCAGCGTGAATACATTTGAATGCAATGAAGAAATATTGGCTGGATGGGAAGTGTGTAAATCAGGATTATCAAGAATAAGCAGCAATAAAGAGAAAAATTACGAGTGGGAAAAAAAAGTTTGCGGTTTCAACTTACGTGGAAAAAAAAAATTGAGGAAGTTAAAAAATTTTCTTAGTGGATACGTATTTTTTTTTATCAATTGAAACAAATTTTTAATTATTCCATTAGGATCGATATCGATACGATCGATGACGTATCGATGTTCCTTGATCAAGGCCTAATTAAAATCTCAAGCTATAAGGAGCTCTTCCAGGAATCCAAATTTCATGAAAAATAGAGAGGCGTCCTTGAAATGTTTTTGTCCTTTTCCTTGCGCCTGTTTTTCCCCGATCGATCTTTATTCACTGCGTATCGGGTTATCCACTTCGATACTTCCATCTTGTAACCATCTTGGCAATGTTTCGCCAACTGCGTTTGAATCGAAAAAGAATTATATTAAAAGGAAAATTTCTCTGTTGTAATTCGCCACCAAGAGGATTGGATTACGCAAATATCGTAGCGACCCATTTAACGTACGATTCAGTTTTCCCGTCCGTTTTCCATCGTCTGGCCGGTGACGTAATCAATTCCTCGCCAACGGGTAACGATCGCGCCTGTGCAAAGGAACGTAAAAAAGCAGAAAACAGAAGGAGAAAAGGGGCAAAAAACTGAATCGAGTAAAGGCATAACCAAGGAAAAGGAAATGTCGACTGGCTTCCACTACGCTAGACAGCAAAACAGTCACCGAAGCATTCACCGCGCCGGGAGGTGGTACAAACTCTATTAGCCTCAATGCCACTTGGTCTGCACAATTCACCAGAAACAATCATATCATTTCATATAACATTTCCTCATAGTTATATTGAACATACTTACGTTATTTGTAGCTGGTGCAATTAAATAATTTCAGAGATGACCTCAATTTTTCTTTTACTTCCCTATTTTTCTTTTCTTTGACGCTACAATTTCGTGTAATTCAGCTTTTAGGGTTATCCTAATATACCAAACGTCTGTACTCTTGTTGCTGTTAATAATACGAATGGCCGACTGTTCGTGGTTGACTGAAAAAATTATGCAAATCTTTAATTGTCTTTGTCCTGACTGATACCAGATTTTCCGTATTTCTCTCATGTAAAGTTATACGTCATACATACGTCGAAGATTAAGCTTTCTATCAACAATGATATTCCAATGTCGAAAACGTTTGCCTGATAATGAATGTTTATTTTTTTTTATTAGGTAGTTATAAAAAATGGGTAATTCTTGAGAGAAAATTGTAATTTGAATTACGGGCCATTTTGCCATCATTGACTTTTACTTGCCTTGCAATATATATGTAGACATTGTCGGTCCACGTGGTCAACGTGGTTTTTTGACAGATCGAAAATAATGGGGCTTATGGAAAGTGACACGTGGCACTGTATATAATTGTTGATACGCAGTATGCATGTGCATGAATTTTTACTGGAATATATTGTTTTTTTATTTAATTAAAATAATATAAAAAATATATTAAATTCATGGATCCGACTGTAGGTACGTTTGTTGCTTGTGTATATTATTCGTTAATTATTTTTCTGATATATATTGCAATGTTCTTGCTATCAAGACAGGGGAATGGCAATCTTGGATAATAAAATGATAATTAGTTGTCTCGAAATTGATAAGGAATTTTTTTAGTAAAATAAAAGACTTTCGAGGAAATTTTTAGCACTTTTAACCGTAATGGTAAGAGTAGGGTTATACTTGATATGTAAAATTATCATGGTCAACGCTTCCATGACCTTGGAGAGATTACGATTTTTCATGTATTTGTTCATAGATTTATTAACGAAATACAATTCAAAGTGTTGATTGGTAAAAGATAGACCGCAACTAATTTCGATTGACCAAGGACTAGTTTCGGAGACCTTCGCACATGCTAGTAACTGTTAGAGGGTAAATATGTATAATGCCGGATACGCATTGGCGGACTTTGATAGTGACAGTGTAATAATTACGAATGTTTTTTGAAAAACAAAAGATAAAGATCAAATATAACTAGATGCAATTATAACACGTTAAAAAAAGAAGAATTTCATCATCTGGCGAGACTATTATTCTCATTCCTAAAATAGAAGTTGTCGCGTATTTGATATTTACTAATCATAATTGTTTCACGTGAAGAATTCGTAGAAAGAGATAAGAACCGTATAGAGGTTTTGAATGGGAGCTGTTAAAAAATATAATCCTTATCTTCCTTAAATTTCACTTTGACAGTTGAGACAAGTAATTTTGTTGGAGTTAGTCACGAAACTTGCTCGTAAAACTGTGCGTAAAACAAAAATACTGGTATTTGCAAAGGCAGAATCGTGTTTGTCGATAAGACGCCATGGAATTATATCGTTACAGACAGTACAGATTTTTTATTAACTGAGTTATCACATCTCAGTTCTAATATCGTTTTGTCACGTGGAAGGTGATGAAAACAATATAGCCCCAAAGCATTTTATTATATTTAGGAATTTCATTTAATTCCCTAAGACGTAGCACTACACGTAATGTTTACTGTGCGATAAACTGTTAACGAGTGAAAAATAAGTGAATCAAATGAAAATTTTTACCAAGATTCCTGGAAATCTTGAGAAATTTTTATCTTTTTGTCCCGAACACGGAATCGCGGATAATCATCGATAAATTCCCTAGTAAACGGTGAACGGAATTCCAAGGCCACTGTCAAGTGTAAACAATTGCAACATTAAACATACCGTTTGGATGTCCTACAGCCTGTAGAATATAGATCTTACAAGTAAACTGAAGTCATTGTCAGCTAATAAATGAATCTGATGACAGTAACCATTATACGTATATCATTTGTCAACCAGGAAAAGGCTGACTGTATCGCTCACGAAACACACCACTTCCTAAATAAAACACGGAATAGGAAATACCAAGCGAAATAGAAAATTATCGCGGTTTGTTCATTTCCACTAACACGGACTTCGGAATTTTACTTATTACTCGTATGAGTAAATCGAGTAATTTACTTTTGTAAACAGAGTGATACAAAAATACAAGGGAAGATCGGCTGTCAGTTCACGAAACGCACGGCGGCCATTACTGTCCGACGCGAACGTGGGTATAGTCGAGCTAAAAATATCGAATCTCGTATAAATCGAGAAACAGCATTATGGCGATCCTCGAGAAAATCTTGATTATCGAAACAAGTGAAGTGAAAGAGGGAAGCATGAAAATCTATGTAAAAGGAAAGTTAAAGTGTCGTATTAGATATCATTGTTGGAAATATGTATGCCCAAAAGCCAAAAGAACCTTGTAACTATCAGGTAACCTTGCGTTACGCGATCCACTTGCGTTTCACGATAAGTCCACCAGTTCCTCTACTGCACTTGAACTTAGAAGTGGCTCGTAAAACAGTAAAATAAATTTGCACCGGTTCACCATTCTCTTGCTTATACGACCTCGTTTTCTTCAGCTCCTCGATTGTTCAGACTATACATATATGCATTTGCTATAAGGAATGAGGAAAAAGTATATTTTCATGTTCACCACGTTAACTGTTAATATGGCCATTACTATTAGCTTCAGAAAATTATTTTACATAGCGTATCAACCAAAAATATTTCCGACAATATTTTCATAGTATTTTCACAATCACTTTTTGTCAATATCGATACTACACAGGTTTTTGTTATTAATTCGAAGTTGCAGAAACCGTGAACAAGGTAATCGACCCCCTTTGATTCGATAATCATCAACGTGTTAAAACGTCTTGCTTCTGTTTTCTCATCGATTCTACAAGGTCGACCTGCCGCTACGATAATCAGTCCAGTTTTCTCGCGCTGACAGAGTCTCACCAGCAATTCGGAGGAGGCAAGACGGAATACGCGATATCGGAAATGCCTGATGAAAGATACTGAAGGAAAATGACGAAACAACGAATTCCTGACACGCTACCGAACAGATCATTGATGTAGCTTGATACGTGGTGAATTCCAGTTCTTGCTGCTCGTGACGTCAATAACCCGACTTTTGAATCGGGGAACGTCATATCTATAAACATATATGTATATACATATATATTACACTATGTTGCTACTGGATAATGACGTCATAAGAAATACCCGTTTCCTCAGACATCATTGGAATCAGTTACAGTGTACCAGGTACTAAACTTAATTAGTAACCTTATATCTGTCATGATTAATTTCATTTTCCTGGTATACCTAATGGAATCAAATCCTATAGCTACAAGCTATGCCTAAATAGTACAATACGTGTCCCTAGCACTGCAATTGTACCTATGAAAAATATTAAAAATTATTATAACGTAAAAACAGTATGGAAATTTCTCATGTCAATGAAACAAAAAATTAAAGGATGAGAATCACACTGCTAATTAACATCTAATGACATTCTCAGGACATATGACGAATTTACATAATTCATCTTAATCGTCTGTTGCATTTGCCAATGAAATCCAAACAAAGGCTCGATCAGTTTTTATTCAATCTCTCAGATCTCAGTCGTAACCTGATTGGTCGACCGGCCGATCTCTTCTATAGCAACGAAGAACAGAAATCTTTTTCCTCGTGAAACACGCTAATTTTTCTCGTTTCGTATCATCAACCGGTTTTTGCACAGCCGAGCGGTACAGTCCCTTCCACGTTAGTTGATCCGGTCTGGTGACCTTCTGAAAAAATTTATTTCATCTTTTCAACGTGCTCGGTCATGAAATCATATAACTTTTCATATATACACTTATTTATATATATAAGAATTTTGTAATTAGTCGAATTCCGGAAAATGTACATTAAGTTCATGGTTTTATAAAAGAGATTTTGACTGTCCTGTTTTATGGATATTCAGTCACGTTTGATAGTCGGTGGAAATGTGTGTGCAATTGTCATAAGGCAAAACTGTAAAAGTTACTTGAGTTCATAGAAACGTGTATTTCATAAAAGTGCGTTTCCATCGAGCTGGCTGATTCTGTTGGCGGAGGAGTCGCCTATGAGAATGAACACGATGACACTCTAAATTTCATAATTTACGTAATTCTACATTCGACAAGATTTCATACTATCACGTATCGTGTGCAGGGATAAAAATTTCTCTGAAGATCCATAAATTTTTAATAACGATAACAAAGATAAAAAACTGTTTATACAATTTTTTATAACAAAAATGTCTTCCACATACAAGACTAAGCACTTGTCTCTGCGACAACAGTGCATTTATACAGAAAAAAAAAATGGTATCGCAACCACAATGACCTAGTCCAATCAGCTGTAATCGCGATTGTACAATGTGTTAGAGTCTCTTTGAGAGATCCACTGTGGTTTTCATTGAGCGATAAATGCAAATGCACATTGTGGTAAACGACGGGAATGACAGTGACTTGTTTCTCGCACGTAATATCTGCTACTGGACCACCTTGAGTGTTAGGGAATTACAGGATGTTTTGTAATACCGATAAATAATAATAATATAACCTTAAAACAATAACAGCTATTAGAATTGCATTCGATCGAAACCTATAGCAGTACGTGTAAACGAATGTGAAAATTGTAAATAAGAAATGATGGCAAAATTCATTAATAATTTTATCTGTATAATATATATATATAGGATCTGCCTCGTAAGTTGTTGTTGTTCTTATTGACGCGCATGCGCGTTGAGTTACAGGCTAGTCGGGTTTCTCGCGAGGCTTCTCTGTCGTAAAATCACAAAACCCCCTGATGCGTTCTCCAGTGACGTCACGGGCGACGATCCGCGTCGTTGACTCGTCTAACCAATCGCCACGTTCATGCAACTGGGTGGGGAATTGGGTTCTTCAAGAAACCGTATAAAGCGCCATCAAACGCTACAACGAGAGAACAGTCAACGCGCCCTCTTTCGTGAGATCATGTAGGACGTGGATGAAAAATCGAATCTACAATTCACACGATCTTAAGTTTCGTTCGAGCGAACGAGATCGATACGTGATCTTTAATGTAATTTTGTGTTAATAAGTTTTTTAATCGGTGCCTTTAATTTATTCCAATTGGTTGTGGCGATAGGATCGATAAGTTTAATAACCGTGCGTGGTGATTAAGTGACGAGTGGAGAGATTACCTAGTTAACATATATATATGTATTTTTTGAAAAAATTATAGATGTGAGTACAGTGAAAATTTTTCATAATTTTTTTATCATTAATCGAACACGTTTTTGACTTTTTCAGGGGTTGTTTGCTCGTTATTGTTTTATTAACGATTTTGATTATTGATTGATAAAAATATTGATAAATAAACCAATGAGTTTCGTATCGATAATTTTTGGCTTTGTTTTTTTTTTATTAAGTAGATTTCGCACGTTGCCAATAGCAATTGCATAGACGATAATTGATAGATATATTGAAATTTATGGTGAAATCACGTGCATCAGTCGTTATCCGGATTGTTATTAAAAGATTGTTTTTTTTTTCTGTCATTACCGTACAGATACCTGACTGGGAATAAAAATTTTTATTTTAAAATAATCATTAATTCTTGTGTTTATATGAAATTCAGTTAAGGTAAATGATCGATATATTTTGTAGAATAATTAAAATTGAACTTTCTCCCCCAAATAAAATAGTCAAAAAGTGAAAATTTATCCGATTCCTAGCATCCATTCTGACTGTAAAGGTTATTTGGTCAAGTAGTATTTGTTAGTCGATAACTTAAAGTTAAAAATTAAAATTGGTAGCACGTGGCAATAGTTTGACAATCATTAGTTTAAACGATGCAATTGCTGCTGTTAATTATAATACATGAACCAGCAAGGCCATTCGACGGTTCTCAGAATCTATTTGTATTGCTTTAGGCCGAATCTGTTTCGAATATATGTAATTTCACTTGCTGAACCATATAAGGCAGTCAATTAGTATTTACACTGTACGTATAATAATTATCGAACAATGGAAACAAATTTTAAATATTGTCTTTGATTTGCTTTTTTTTTCAGAAAACAAAATGACAGTAGCCATAGATTCTACAAAAGCCGAAACTGGCGAGGGTCGGCGAAAAATCGAAAATTTTGACGACATTCTTCCCTATATCGGTGAAGCAGGTCGTTATCAATGGTTCCTCTTTTTCATACTCTTACCATTTACCTTTGTTTACGCTTTCCTTTATTTCACCCAATTCTTCCTTACCCTCACGCCTAATCAGTATTGGTGCACCGTACCTGAATTGGATTTGTGGAATCTCACCGATCATGAAAAGTAAGTAAAAATATTAAAATTTAAAACACCTATTAGAATTCTCTGGGTATATTAAGACAGTGAGTTGTCAATTTTGCAAAAAAAATCTTAACATAGATATATGTGATATAAAATTCACTTGGATATTTCATTGTTTTCATTTTTCATTGTCACTTAACTCCAGGTCTTTTTCTGCATTTGATTCGTCACGATCACGTATCGGAAATAATCGTGAGTACAGGGTCACGATTTTCATGTTAGGAAAAGGAAAGACAAAAAAGGCAAAAAAATTAACCAATCACGACCAACCGTCGATTCTTCGTAACCGTGTAAATTTTTTTTTAATGCGATTACCACGCGCACTTCTCCCTTTTTGGTTGATTCGATTTTTACGCAAGTTTTGAGAATTTTAATATTTGCAAAATTTGCTGGGATTTTGGACTTTTCAAAAAATAAGTATACCTATTGTTCGTTGATTTTTTTAATGAAAGTTTTCTCACTTGATCATCTTTTCTCAAGATTATTTTTACGGTCCAGTCCACATTCTCTGTCACTGAGAATCTCTTGAAGCTGCCTGTACACCAGACCCCTGATAATGCAACACTCCATAACCTGTTCTTCCAAGAATTCACGACGAGTCATCGTTGGGAATTTTACGTTCAATGACTGTTGACAGTCCTGCACGTTGCTGACCATTCTTTTACATGTTGATGTATATGTATACATATAATCGGTCCACGAGTTCAACGTGATTAATGCGCAGCATCGCTTACAGACGGGTACAAAATATTTGATCTTTCCGTGAAAAAATCATTGTTTGACAAACAAAACAATTAGCATTTTTGGCTTATAGATGTGCGAGCTTTCACGATAGACGAATAATTCCGATAATTTCCGAGCGAAGCTTTAAAATTGTTTGTTCACCAAAATCACACGAACGAAAGAAAAATCAGATACGCGTTTGACGTATTATTTGTAAACAATAAAAAAAAATGTTAACCAAGTCAATTTCACATTTTGAATTCCGAGAAAGTCCGAGTAGTATCCATATGAAACTTTCCTGCTCTGTTGATTTTCCTTGTGTGCGTCAATTGACACGTAAGAATCTGAATTTACCCATCGTGAATAATGACGCACCGATACGAGAGGATGCTAATGAATGAATGATAATTCGCTGTATTCCTTTCAGAATTGCCATTTCTGTTCCTCTGGCCAATGAGGAAGAATTGAAAATGGAGGGCGCCACCGCATTGTCCAGGTGTCAAGTGTACGCTGTCAATTATTCGGAAATTCTAGCCAGTGGACGTAGGGAGGCTGATCCCAATTGGCCAACAAAACCTTGCGAGAACGGATGGTCCTTCAACTGGACAACAATTCCCTATGCCTCCATAGCTGCTGAGGTAACGAGCAATAAGAATTTAATGGACAATAGATGGAATCGACTGTACGTGAATTATTTGCTGTTAAAATTTTATCAAGGCTCGCTTCAATTATTTCCCAGTCAGATGTTCCGGGTTTATTCGCTTAATGGAGCTGAATAGGAAGTGACATTGAACTAGAGTGTACAATTTTTTCTTCTATGCTTTTTTTTTTACTTCTGGGATAACAATAGAATTTTTTTAACATACACGATCACGTTTGTCTTTTTTCTTCTTCGGTTAGTTTTTTTTTTTCCATATCACTCTACGCTTTTACGTCAGTCATAATCTTGTACGTGGTGGAATATTCCCAAAACGAAGAACGTTGGCAGTCTTTACTTAAAAAGACTAAGAAAGTCATTTTTCAATTTTACAATTTTTCAAAACTATTGTAAAATTTTTGTAATTCCTATGGGAATTCTAGACTAATTGTATCCTGTTGCTTTCAGCTCGGATGGGTATGCGATAAAACGTTTCTCTCATCGGCAGCTCAATCCGCCTTTTTCGTAGGCAGTATTATAGGCGGTTTCATATTTGGTTATATTGCCGATCATTATGGCAGACTGCCTGCATTGGTCGCCTGCAATTCCGTCGGTTTCTTCGCTTCCGTGGGAACTGCCTTTTGCACGAGCTTTTGGACCTTTACTCTCAGCAGATTGGTCGTCGGCACAGCCTTTGACAATTGCTTCAACATACTTTTTATCGTTGGTAAGTACACAGGTAGTAGTAGACAAAAGGTTTATAGTCGTTTATAGGTGTTTGAACTGTTGAAGATACTAAAAGATTTTTTTTCTTTTCTTTTTAGTAATCGAATACGTCGGTCCTAAGTACAGAACACTCATGGCCAACATGTCTTTTGGAATATATTTTGCGTTTGCCGCAAGTATTCTTCCTTGGATCGCTTACTGGATCGCCAATTGGAGGATTTTGAGTGTCGTCACTGCAGTCCCATTAATAATTGCCTTCATAGCCCCCTGGATAGTCCCAGAGAGTGCACGGTAAATTTTAATAATTCTTATTCTTCTTCGTATCATAATATAGCAATTTCCTAAAATATTTATATAAAATATATTTTCTTTACCATCAGCTGGTACATTGCCTGCGGAAAGATGGACAAGGCTATAGCAATGTTGAAGAAGTTCGAAAGAGTCAACAAGAAGAAGGTACCGCAAGAGATCTACGACGAGTTTCAAATAAGCTGCAACTTGGCCCTGGCGAATGACAAGTCAGCCAACAAGTACACGGTTCTTGATCTCTTCAAGAAACCGCGTCTGGCACGCATTACAATTATGCTAATTGTATACTGGTAAATATAAGAAAAAAAAATATATCAAGCTCTAAGACCCCTTAGAACCTAACCAACAATATTTAAATCGTACGACAGGCTTCTAATCATTCTGGTCTTCGACGGTCACGTCTGGAACATGAAGCTCCTTGATCCAGATGTCTTCACTTCCTTCTCTCTCGCTGCACTCACGGAATTGCCAGCTGCAGTTTTACTTGCACTTTTCCTGGACCGCTGGGGTCGTCGCTGGATGGGATTCATGTCCATGCTAGCATGTGGATTGTTTTCCTTCCTTGCTCTAGCTACTCCACAAGGTAACGATCAATTTGGTACTTTGCTAGCTGAAGATTTTTCGTGATTTTTTGAAAATTATAATTGACTCTTTTTCGTAGGTGGATCTAGGGTAGCTATGGCTA
Organism: Cephus spinipes; assembly: GCA_963971525.1. Lineage (NCBI taxonomy): Eukaryota > Metazoa > Arthropoda > Insecta > Hymenoptera > Cephidae > Cephus > Cephus spinipes. The sequence goes on from OZ020575.1 coordinate 1,108,816, forward strand.
TTTTAGCTCGTCTCGGTGTCAACATTGCTGCAAATATTGGCTTCCAGTATGCTGCTGAAATGTTGCCAACTGTAGTACGTGCACAGGGTGTCAATCTCATTCACATTATCGGTTACTTCGCTCATATTATTGGACCTTACGTTGTTTACCTGGTAAACCATATACCTATATGATTTAAATTAATTTTTGTCAATGGGGTAAACCAAATTTTTATTAAAAATGTTATTATTTACAGGCTGACGTTTCCCCGGCTCTTCCACTTATTGCTCTGGGTCTTCTGTCATTATTCGTTGCAGCGCTGACTCTTTGTTTGCCAGAAACTCTGGACCAGGAGCTACCTCAGTCTTTGCAGGAAGGCAACGATTTTGGCAGGGAACAAAGTTTCTGGTGGATTCCTTGTATATCCTCGTAAGTAAAATTCTTTGAATTAGCAGATATAATAGAAATTTGAGAGCCACGACGATCTAGCGAATATTTACTCAATCTGAAATTTCTTCAATCTTCAGGACACCCGAGAAGAAGAAGATATACAGAAAAAAGATTGGAGCGACCAATGCTGGTTTCAATCCTGGCAGTTTGCAGAGGATTGACTCAACCAAGTTATAACGTTGGATATAGGAGTAGATCGATTTTTAACGATTTATAGGTTAAATCGATTCGTCTTATTGGATCATTAAGACAGTTAACCAAATTCTTGTAAATAGTTCATCATCGTGATGTGGTTGTAATGTTATAACACGTAACCGCGAGTCATCTGAACACAGGTATTACGTTAGTTACGCAATGTGAACTAAGAATCTCGTATTGGTAATTAATTAGATTTCATCGCAACCGTGACTATCACGTGCGCGCTCATCTAATTAGACACGTGTCTGATAGACATCTGTGCATACGTAATTCGTCGGTTCTTAGGCCATTATCGAGAGAAGCTTGGTGAATATTCAACGGCAAGGACCAATTGTACATTTTTCACACTGAATATTCTCCGAATCAATTCTCCTTCCATCGATGTATTGTATTTTGACTTTTTATATATATATTTTTTTCTTCTTTTTTTTTGCTGCCTAACGATGAATTACTCAGCTCCAACGTCAAATTCAAATTGGGACTCGACTAGAGACGCTCATATAGTCGTAGGATCATTCATGTACTTATGAGGCTAGCGTTCCGCTTTGATCGATTCTTGTTTATCAGGAAATGGTAAAATATAGAGAGAAATGAAATGATAATTAGGTAATAAAATTTAAAACTTTAAGGATACAACGAGGGACAATTTTTTTCGTATGGTATACATATGTATACGAAATTCAGTGTCTGTTAGGTAAAACATATTAGGAAGACTACTATAGCCACAAGCCATTTTAGGAAATGAATTTTCCCAAGAGTTACTACAGTCTTATGTCTGTGCCAAAAGATACAGATAATTAAGTATTATATAAAGAGTAGGTTATTCAGTTATATAAATAATTCATGGTAATACGTACGTATACGAAGTTTCATGATCTGTAGTTTATTATAGATGAAATGTTCATATCCGAACAGTGTACAGAAGAATATTTTTTAGAGCACTCATACGATAAGATTCCAATCACGAGTCATTCGATATACAAAAGAAAAATAATTTCATCATCATGTTCGAGTAAAATAAAACGTTAATGTTATTATTAGTGCTGATTTTCATAATAATTTCTTTTTCACATTACACCTCTACCAATAAATATGATCGATTTAGTTAAATTCGATTAATCCAATTCGTTAGATTGAAAACATGGCAGACTCCAAAATTTTTGATCCTTTCCAAAATTTTCACCCTCCTCCAGAGTCTGTGGTAGATTCCTACCGACTGTTTCGGGTAACAGGAGTGAAATAATGGCAGCCACGAATGACGCGATTCCAATAATAAACAATGGCAAGGAAGTCCAATACATGCCCTAAAAACAAAATTGCACTTCTATTATTTAATTTCAAAGGGTTCTGGTCTCCAATGGAATCTCGACCACTCACGGTATCGACAATGTATGGTGCCATTCCGTGACCGATTATTCCACAAATGTGTATTAGCGCGACCCCTTGACCTCTGACAGTAGTAGGCAGTAACTCGGCAACAAATTGATGACCCACGTTGGCTGCCATATTTAAGCAAAATCGACACAGTATCGACATGCTCAACTGAATAATGTCTAAACAGAAAATTAAGGTAAGGTAAATGCCTGTGTTACCGACCGCGCAATCTAACCTTGTATGTACATTCTTAGGGATAAAGAAGGATGCTAGAGTGCGTCTAGTTCCGACTCACCTAACGTCGCCTAGCCAGTAGCTCTTAATCAAATGGTGGGGATAGTCTACTATGCTGACAGTATCCCGGTAATAATTCGGGGCACTCTCACCTTATATATTAATTACTGGTTTATTAATAATATAAGGAAAATTGTCTTACTTGATTCTGAGTAAAGTTCAACAAAAGTAAAAACTCCAGTAAGTGCCATTGTGATGAATCCACAGAATCTGCGACCCCAACGGTCCAGTATTAACGTCAATAACAATCCTGCTGGCAGTTCCGTGGCGCAAGCCAACGAGAAAGACACGAAAACGGAACTTTGAAGTAACTTCAGAGAATAAACGTGTCCGTCGAACGTAAATATTCCCAGGAACCTAAGTATATTTGATAAAAATTCTTATTAGCAATTTAAAAGTATCATTGACAGTTTCTGTGTCACAATATACGTAATTCTAGGTTAGTCACCAGAATATTATGAGAAGTATAGTGTTCTTGGCTAGACTGGGTGTCCTAAATAAATCCAATAGCGTAGCCGACTCCTGACTTTTGTTAGATTCCCTTAAACTGATCTAGAAATATGAAAATTTAATTAGAGAAAATTCAACTTGAATTGCATCAATAGTTAGACTTTCTTACGGCAATTCTTTCGTAGAAATTCAATGGTACATTCTTGCCATTGAATCTTGCAATGCGTTTGACTTTTCGAACAACCTTGTTGATTTTTCCATTAGCCATGTACCATCTTCAATAATATTCGTAAATGGGATAAATAATAATTATGATAAGAAATATCGATTGTGTTAATTAATAAAAATAATTACCGAGCACTCTCGGGGAGTATCCACGGTGTTATAATGGCGTTGAGGAAAGGTATGGAGACGACAATAGCAAATAATTTCCAATTAGCAATGTAATATGCGATCCATGGTAAAAAGGTGCTTCCTAAGGCAAAATAAATGCCAAATGCAAGATTGAAAACCCACGTTCTTCTTTTAACAGCCACATACTCCATTACTTAAGGAGGAACGAAAAAGTTATTAATAGAATATATTAAAAAAGAAAGCACTATAAAAAACCACAAGCCCATTTACCTATGATCAGTGGAATGTTGACACAATTGTCAAAGGCCAAACCGGTAATAAATCTGCATAAGGAATACGACCAGAAACTTTTGGCAAAAGCTGTTGAGATGCTACCTAAAAAGGCAATCGCGTTGCAGATCACCAATGCTGGAATTCGTCCTGAATGATCGGCCACCCATCCAAATAAAATTCCGCCAACGACGGATCCGCAAAAGAAAACAGCCTGAGTTGTTGATATCAGGTATTCCCGATCGCATACCCAATCTAGCTGATCGGCAATCAAATACAAATTTTAGAAAAAACAATTGATCGACATAATTATTAATACTATTTGAGACTTCACCTCAGTTGCTATAGACGAATATGGGATTTGAGTAAAATTATATTCCCATTCGGTGCATTCTATGACTTTTGATGCATTCAATTGTTCTAATGAAAAATTCTTTCTTGCCAATAATTCACTGTAATTCAAATCCCTCTTATAACACTGATCGTAGTAGGGATACTTATCATTTGACGGTATAGCGATTTTGATGCTGTAAACAGTTTTGAACATATTGTATAAAAATGATGTCAAGTTAGTGATTAATTTTTTTTTATTTTTTTTTTAAATACCGTTCTTCTCGCGTGAAGTTGGCGTCGATCAGCGCGTCCACTTTGCACCAGCGTTCCTCAGGTACGATGGTGATAAATATTTGAGAGAAATACAAAACCACGTATGATATAATATATGGAAACAAAGCAAACATCAGACACCATTGATATTTTCCAAAATCGCCGATATCCGGTAAAATGTCATCGAACGATACATTGTTTCGTTTTTCCTTTTGCTTTTCTCGATCTGAATTCGTCAATCGCAAAATTTGTTGTCTCTTGACGACGTCATCGATGAACTTTCAAATAAAAATAGAGAAATAAGATTTTTTGTATCGCATTAAAATTAAATTGATATCAAGGTCAATTACAAAAATACTTTAAACAAATATGAATTAATTCACATAATTAATGAGCCGAACGGAAATTGTAAGTGAATAAAAATTATTATATTTGAGATATTAAAAAAATTAAATAAGCTTCCATATGAATATCATCAAAACATTAATAAAAGATTAAACCCCCATATCACTAAAACGATGACTACTTAAATATCTTCAACCACACTTTGATAAGGTTTAATAAAATACTATAATCATCTGATCAAGTATTCACAATGTAATGATCTAATAATCTATGCCCTTTTAATTATTACAATTTATGAACTAGTATATTGCAAATTACTTACAGCTGACGTTTCCTCAGCCATTATGACTTTTTGTTACTTTACTGTATCACTGCCTAAGTATACATCATACGTAAATATAACGATATCTAAATTTAATCCACAAAAAGAAAAGTTGAAAAATTATAGAAATGAACAAAAAAATATTGATCGAAGATTCCAATGATCCGTAATCAATGACGGTAAAACTACCTGTAAGAAGTATGTAGCCACGATATCGTTTATATACGACTAAGCAGACTACTGAAAGGAAATACAAAGATGCTCGAAGATACACGTGTCGCTCAATAGCTGGGTGGGGATAATAATAAAAAATAAAAAAAAGGCAAGGCGAGGGAACAAAGTGGGGGAAAAGCTAGCTTAATTGCTATGCCAGGATATTTATAATATTCAATGTGTCAGACGAATGCAAAGTGAATCGACCGTAAGGAACCCTGAAATACTTGTGTAACGGAATGCTTGAATAACGACAGAGAAGAGAACGCGAGCGTAAAGTTTTTTGAAGATGTAAAGAATAAAGAAAAAGAAAAACCTTGTTTTTCATACATTCTACGTGCACTTTATACTTACTCTTATACGCACGTCGATACGCTGTTAGTTTCCATCGTGGCGCAAACGATATTTTTAATTAAGTCAAATTGACTATGCGCGACTGATAGTTGAATAACTGGCAGTATACATATATTTACGAACGTAATTAGAATGGATAAATGCATCCTTGTACGTGAATACATATATACACGTAGATTAAAATTCAATGTCGACACATTACGTAGCTCGGAAACGTATCGATATATGTATAAAAATACATATAACGTATATTGGCGTAAAGCCAGAATTTTTGTTGCGGAAGAGTAAAAACGGCCTGGACGAACGAAAGAGATAAGGCCGATAAGAGGATCTAACGATGCAGAATATTATTAATGCTAATCTCGATCAAGGGATAATCTCAGGATTAATAAAGCGTTAATTCGAGCGTGTCTCGTTTTATCACGACTGTCGGGACGTTCGATTGATTTCTTTTTATTACGTCGTTCTATACAAAAAGAGACTATATACAAAAAGTATAATCGCAACAACAAAATCAAAAAATAGTAACGCGAATGCCTGGGAAGAAACGCGAGATTCATCTTTGCGGAACAGAAATTTCCTTTGGCCTTGGAGGAAAAAAAAAATTCTAACGAATTTCGCCGGAGGCTTCCTTCTACGATCACTTATATGTTTACAAGACGGACCTGGACTAATCGTACATCATAACGGTTCATGTACTCGACCGAGTCCAGTAATGGCGAACACAGTGAGCCTAATTCGAATCTTTCCTCAGGCAGTCTCTTATATGATACGTTATACATATATGTATAAGCATGTAGATTTCTCACCATTCCATTCGTCCGATGCCTGATCGCTAGGTAGACTCCACTATGATTTACGTATAATATCCACATAAATATTAATATATAAATTAATTAAAATTTAGGTACTCTCAACCATGATCATTTGCGTCCTGCCCCTATCTTCCTCTGACAGCTGAAGACAATTATCGGAGGGACGTAGTCGCTAATGGAATTCGAGTCCTGATATCGCACTTTGGATTAAACAATAATAAGATTGGGTAACAATGTTAATAATAGTCACAAGGGTGGGTAGGTTTGGCTGTATAAATAAACAGGGCTCGCTTAAATATAGAAATCATAATCACAGCCTCACCCCTTCTAAGGGATTGGAGAGACTCTTGCGCGACCTCACGCTAGACCTTCGAATCGCACTGCTTATCATAGTCTCGCCACGAAGAGAAGCTCTCATGGAGCCCCTCAAGCTTCCACGGGTGAAGGACCTGGTCATAGGAAGCGGCGGGGTCTCTTCGTCCACGTTGGCATTCCTGGGAAGAGTAATGTCCCATTAGAACACATGAATAGACGAGACAGACAATTCCGACGGCAATGCGGGCTTCGACAACAGCTCATTGAAATGAGGCTTGGTTCTGATCCATTGTCTGGATAGAAATGTTAATTTCAAACTTACTTCGTGAGACATGGCACGTCCCAGATACCCTGATCCTTGCCAAACTCTTCGCCATCCTGCAGAGTCTGTGGGAGATCCTGACCCAGGGTTTCTGGCAGGAAGAGCGCCAGGCATCCTCCAATGATACCCAGAATTCCCAGAATTAGGAGGGGCAAGATTGGAGACACCACAGCTATGTAAACTACGAAGGGGGCCACTATGCTTGCTACGTAACCCATTATGTGGATCAGGGCGACACCCTGAGCACGAACTACGGTCGGGAGTAGTTCAGCAGCGTATTGTAATCCTATGTTGTATGAGATGTTTACACAGAAACGACCCATGATGGCCAAGGTTGCTGCGTAGACATCTGTAAGGTATAACGGTGGAAGATCAGTTGTAGTTCGTTGTTTGAATTGCTGGGTAAAAATATTTTCAAAAATTCTTCTTACGGTTGGATACTGCACAGGCCCAGATACTGAAGATACCTGAGAGAACCATGGAACCGCAAGCTAACCATCTTCTGCCCCATCTGTCTAGGACAGCTGTAAGAAAGGTATCTGCCGGAAGTTCAGTGGCGGAGGCTATTGTGAATGTGATGAAAACGTCCAGGCCTAGGTTGTCGACGTTTCTGACGTGCCCGTCGAATACCAAGGATATGGCCATCCTGAAAATATATTAAATTGTAACTTGAGGTCCAATCACAGATTTTAAATCATTCAACTGTCAGGTTTTCTCTTACCATATGACTATGAGGAGAACAGTGATATTTCGTAAACGTGGAGTTTTGAAAAGGTCCAAAACGGAATACGATTTGTCTGCTTCTTCTTCCTTTTGAGCTCTGGCGCAGGTATCCTGAAATTACATTATACAGAGTTTATAAGTAAGAATTTGCTGAACAAAGAGAATTCTCTTAAGCGTCACTCACTTTGAATTCCTTGTAGACGCTGTCAGGGACCTTGGTGCGATTTATGCGCTCGAATTTCTTCAGGATCTCGATAGCCCTGTCGACTTTACCTTGGCTAACGAGCCACCTGGCACTTTCAGGAACTAGCCAAGGTGTCGCAATAGCCAAGACTAAAGGAACCGAGGTGGCGATGCAAGTCATCCTCCAGTCAGCTAGGAAATAAGCTACCCAGGGCAGAACGCAGGAAGCGAAAGTGAAAAAAAGGGCAATGGACATATTTGCCACGAAGGTACGCCATTTTGGTCCCACGTACTCCAAGACTGTAAAAAAAACAATCAATTCATTATTATCTAAAGTACTCATCAAGTATCACGTCCATGATTGAACGTATTATCTCTAATCTCAATTAAGATATATAGAATAAAATGTCATTATGAAACTGAGTTCAGGTTAAGCAGAATGCAGTAATCAGTTGATCGGACAACTTATTCACCAGCCAACAAGTTCCAGATGATCAGTCAATTCGCTGACCTGTTGATTGCGTTGCGCAAGAGCGAGGGTCGCAGTCAATACTCAGGATCTTGGTGCATCAATACCTATCGACTAAACGGGTCTATTCAGATCCTCGTGATCACGTATGACCACGACCACGACAATTGGATAGCAATTGCAGAAGAGTCACTCACCTAGAATGTACATCATGGTGAAGCAATTGTCAAAGGCAAGACCAACTAGAAATCGGCAAAGAGCGAATTGCCAGAAGCTTGTAGAAAACACAGTAGCAATTCCAGCCAGGAAGCCAGCCATGTTAGTGCCAACCAGAGCCGGAATTCTTCCATAACGATCAGCTATCCATCCGAAGATGAGTCCACCAAAAATAGCGCCAACGAAGAAGACGCTCTGGGCCAAGGTTGGCAGAGCTGCGTTATCGCAGACCCATTCTAGCTAAAAATATATTGATGAAAAAATTATATTTTACTGTTTTATGAAATCTGAACCTAGTTCAGGTTGGGAAACATTTTTGAGATATCATTTTTGTTGGGACGATACGCGATATGGCAGCGCGTATCGGGTAACGCTCATAAAGAGAATGGTTCTATGGCGCCTTGAACTTAAAGGATCCGTTTATGCAAGATCACTCGTACCGTGCCTCTCCTGTTACGTATCTATGTAACCACATGTGATTTATCTTATCGAGTATACGTCCGTGAACAATCTCGGACTCCCTCCCATGGGCCCTACCTTTCCCTCACTGTACTTGTCCTACTAGTAGACTTACGCATGTTAGGTTAGATGCATCGGCACGTATGTTTGCAACATTGTCATTTATCAACACGCAATTTCCACATGACTGTCAACGCTTGTAGCATAGACAGTACATGACTTTAGTGACTGCTTAAAATGGATGCTACATGTCACGTATGTCAGAACGATCAAATACGTCAACACTGAATATGAAAAATTCGGATACCTTTAATAAATAACATTACCTCAGTCGCTACGGTGGGATAAGGAATATCAGTAAAGTTGAACTCCCAGCCATATTGACAGTATTGTACAGGCCAGGAAGGATCAGCTATCGTTGTTCCATTTGCCAACAGTTCTGTATAATTGACAGCATACATCGAGCATTGTGAGTAGGTCAATGAACTTTCGCTCTCGGGTGACGGTGGCGGGATTGACAGTGCTATTCTGTAAAAGTAAAAAAGAAAAGCTGTTAAAAAAATCCTGACACAACAAAGAGTTTCTCGAGTGCGAAGTAGAATAGATTATTTTAATCGTTACGCTACCCGCTTCTCCTATTAAGGCACTTGAAGTATTTAAAAATGCGGAATGACTAATTCGTATGGAATTTTTTACGTTGTATATACAGAAATCAGTTTGACACTTGATAATACTATATACGAATAGTCTTGAGTGCTGAATTCTAATGTAGAATTAACGTACAAAAAGTTTCAAAGAGAACGGTCAATTTTACGGAACTGACAGCAGGATAATAGTATGTACAACGATAAAACCACGAGCATCCATAATTACAGGCTGTGCAAGAGACACGAGTTTTAGAAACGAATGACGAAGAGTAATGGACTGATGTATGTTATCAAATATATTCTAGTAGCACAAATAATAATTATTTTTCGATTGCTAGTAAAACAGACATTCGAAAAATACGTCGTTCGGAATTTGAACAAGTCTTTCCATGACCATGCAGATGGCGCTGCGGTAGTCCTTGAAAATCATGGCGGACATCGATCGACGTAAATTCCACGTGTCTACTGTCTACTTATTTACGATATACATAAATGACAGACAATAACAGTTCTTTCTGTGCAATGCAACCTGACGCGATGCTATCCAGTAAAATGCAACGTTAAACTGATGTTACATCAGTTGCGTAAATCAGTCAAGCTGTCCGTAAGCGATTCACTAACCACTTGTCAAACGACGATCGGCTCGTATTAATTAGAAGCTTTTGCACTGATTTATCTCAAAATATTCCGACTGAAAGACAGTGTGTAGAATCGAAGTGTATATACCGATGTGTGTTGTTCAGCATGTGAAGTAACTGCAGCCTGACAGGTGCGCCACTTACCACGTAAGATCGTGTTGAAAGCAACGTGGGGCATTTTTCACGTTCACGCTCTCATTGCTGGTACGAAGGTTTTTCGCATGGACTCTTATATTATTCGTTATATGGTTTGACCTTGTGAACGATGATATAGCACGCGACTAATAATAATAGGACTTGGGTTATTTAATCACAGACTCTTCTATTATTCAGAAGTAAGAGCACATGCGAATCCCTATGAAAAATATAAAGGATCTAATAGAGGGATTGTTATGGCATTCCCAGACAATTGGCAGATCCATTATTGAGCTAGCAGGAAATTTCCAGTGTGCAGACGTCGCAGTGAAAGATCAACAGATAAAGAATACAAGATTATTTGTTGTCACGTGTAATGATCGTGTTCTTAGTCCGATATTTCTACAGTTCTATTCAGCAGGTTTAATTCCTATTTATATTTTTTCACAGCTTGCTGCTAATTTTGATGTATGACACTTCGCTTTTTCTTTCCATCTGTAAGCTCGTTTTATTTTAGTTTGCTCAAACCACGTTTAAACGGCCGTGTCAATATTAATCAATGGTCAATTGTTGGGTAGAAAAACATTAATTCCGCGTGACTCTGTACTGAGTAAAAGTGTTTTTATGAGTTATAGTACATTATAGGTTATGTATAGTGCCTTTAACTCTCCTGCTTACCAGCCATGCCCAATCGAGTCGTTATACGTGTACTAGTACCAGGTTAGTACACATAATACACATAATGTGTGATGAAACAAACGAAATGCAATTGAATCGCCAAGTGTGTGCGAAGGTCTTACTGAGTTTCTAGACTTTCTATGATCCTACGTTTAGCCGATTTAGATAGATTTTATGGAAAAATATCACCCTGGCATTCGCCATTACGTTTCTTGCACGGTAGTGCACTGAGAATTATGCAAAAATCCTTGTAAGGCAAAGAGATATTAATATCTATTGATTTGTCGATTTAATTGGATTTGATAATGGATCCATGTTGATTAATCATTCAAGTTAATTCATCTATTGACAATCCACATATGAGAATCCTTACGTGAGTAATTAATAGATTCTTGAAGTTACTGAATTACGTGAAAAAGAATATATGCAGGTTCGTAATTGATTAGCTATAGTATGGTGTTACGTAAATTAATGATCCGTTTAATGCTCCAAGTGAGATCAAACCGCAAAAGCTTAAGAGTCCTGTTTTTTTTAGAAATTCTGATTATACAAAAAGGTTCGTTCCCGAGTGGTCTCGTATTTAAATTACATTAGCACTGGATACTTTATATTGAATTCTCATCACATCTTGTTAGTTGGATTGGTTTGGAATCTGGCAAGGGGTGACGCCAGGCGTCGCGACGTCCCGCCCCGTTTGGATGAACAAACAATTTTCTTTAGGATATTCAAGGATACCCTTTATATATTGTTAAATTGAATTTTATCTTGTAAACGGTCCAGAGTGATTCTCTTGAGAGTAGAGTGAACTTTAAACTGATACTTGAATTTACATGAGTAAGAACCGTATATATTGGTTAATTTTAAACGTGAATCATTATTATTTTCATATTTTGTGGCTGTGACATTCATTTAATGATCATATTAATAATTATATTTTGTGAAATTGAGAAATATTCTTATTAAAAAATAATAAGTAAGAGTTTGATTGCACTGAGATGAATTTTACTGAATTTTATTGAATCATAAAAGAATTGCTGCCGGACGGAAATGACCGTGACTCGAATGTTCACTAGCCATTTCACCAGTTCTACTCACTTGTCGTGACACTAGGCCTAATCTTATTTTCAATTTCGAAATAAAATAAGAAATATTTCTATCGACTGGATATAAAAATGTAATCAGTAGCAAAAGATAATCGTGCACAAGGTGAATTAGGTTAAATCAATAAATTGATAAAGACTATTTGAAATTTGATAATCAGATTTTACTTAGTCTCTAAAAATATAAAGATCAACACTGTGTTCAATATATTACAAATATTATTGATGACTTGGCACATTTAAAACCGGTATTAAATATTCTTTTTATAATTTTTTTTAATATTTCAAATTTTTCAGTTACTCACCTCTGCTCCACTGTCAGGTTGGCCAATTCAGGTACTCGGCACCAATGTTCTTCAGGAACAAGAGTGATAAATATCTGGGTGAAGTATACCCAGGCAACGAAGAATGCAAATGGTATCATAAGGATGAAAAGGATCTTCTGATAAAGTCCAAATTCTCCAATATAGGGTAACAACTCATCAAAATCCACATCCTTATTATCTTTACTGTCCCTGTTAACTGGGCTGCAAACTGGCGTGATGATCTGGGCGTTTTGACAAATGGTAGAAACCCTTGTGGTGCAGGAGCTGGCCGTTAAGGTGGGGCAGCCCTTGTTTTCGTCGGGTTGGCAGCCCGGGACTGGAGATTCGAATTTTTCTTGAGGCGGCATTTTCGTTAAACGACTCCAGGATTTTAACGTTAACAGTAAAACGTCAAATTAGCCTTGTCTAGTTAAACGAAATTTATCGATTTATCTCAACGTAAAGTCCAATTTCTATTTTAGCGAAAAACTCTAATTCCGTGTGCTATCGCCAAAAAAAGAGAACAGAAACACGACTTTTCATCAAAAATTTCAACCCTTTAACCGGTCAAATCGTTGTTCCTCGTTCTTTCCGATTCCTCTCTCGTTCCTCGCGAATTTCGTTTTTTTTTTCAAATTTACACCAAATTCCGTCAGTCTACTTCTCTTCAATTTCTTTCCATTTTCTTCCAGCCCTTGGTGTGTCCACGGTCTTTGAAGTATCGCGAGGATGGAGAAAAATACGCCAGGCTAACCCGTACCGTAAAAACCAAAAAAAATACGGGTAAATCCCAGCTTTGGCAAGCAACACTGCATCGTTTCACCGTGTGGCTGACTATATAGGCATCGCCACCAGGAGTTACTCCCACTCTCCCTCAAGAACAGAATTCAGTCTTCTACGAGTCTACTGTACAGAGTCAATATACAGTCCTCATAGTATAACAGTGCCAGAGTGGCATTGAACGAAACTGGCAGCGGCTCCCCGCCAAAGAAATCGCCTGCAAGTACTTGAGTCTCAGGTCTGCGCTCTTCTCCCTTTCTAATAAATCATTCGCAAATTCGCAATGAGCATACCTACAAGAGTAAGTATTTTTCTAACAGCCAGTACAAAAGATTCTATAAATAGATACTATTCCCTCATAGTCAACAATATCGTGATAAAAAATCCACTTCGTGCCCACTTATCAATGACTCTTTATTATCTCTCAATGATCCATAATAAGTCTCTCGATATTAAAAGTATAAGAAATCAATCGATTGCTGTCGCCCAATTTATTGATTATTCGATATTACAATGATCGATATCGTATAAATCATTATTAAATTTTTATTACAGGGATTCAAAAGTGGTATCATCTCAGGATTGAAGTGTCTGGAGGTCCTAGTAGGCGCAGTATCAACTATACTTAAGACGCAGATACCAATTTGCACAATACGCTAAGCAGCTTTCGTTCTTCGTACACCACGTGAAAGGATCTCGTTAAGACTATCTATAAGAACAAGAAAAATAAAAGCGGAAGTTCTTACTCGAAGATTCAAGGATGGACGCGTGACTCGTTCGTATCCTCGAATACGAAGCTCGATCACGGCAAATCCCTTCCGCAAAACTTTTACTCTTCGGTTAATCATTGCCATCGTTATTGTGCACGCGATCTAGATTCCGGTGCGTTAATCATTTCGATCCTGAATTATTAAATCTCTCACCCACACGGTAAACTTGCACAGTTCTTAGAATAGTGCGAGAGCGAGCAAGGTCCTTAGATCATTCGAAAAATAACTTTCACGGTAAATAATTTTCATGATGACTTTCAAAAGCATTATTATTATATTACAACAAGCCAATAGCTTATATCCTTGCTGGTGTCATTAAACGGCTTAAATACTTCCGAGTGACTGTCAGTAAAGTCGGAATTGATTTAAATTTCAAACCGCGTTTACATAACCTCACTTTCTGCAAGATCGTAAAGACTCTTATTCAAGTGGTGATATCGAGGGTGTTCAAAGCGTCAGGTCTAAATCCAGTGTTTAATTGATTCGATAGAGTCGGATCTGACTATCATTACTATTGCCAGGATAATCAGGACCATTAAAGTTCAGCAACTTTCCAATCGGCATGATCAAGTGTATTGTATGTTGCGTGAACTTTGAACTTGTTAAATACGTCGTTATAGCGCTGCTACGTAACTCCTATTAATAGACTGCCATCATAAAGGCGGGATTATACATATAAAAGTGACAACTGTATCAGACGAACTTTGCGTTTTGCTTTTCATACAGAATCGAGCTAATTGTAAAGATAAAAAAGCGTCTGACAAATTTATACAGTACTACGTCTAAGAATAATATAGGAAAAAGGGCGAGGGTAAAGAGAGGAAGGTGAAAATATATATGTATTCTAGCAAAGTCACATTACTTTCTCGATTAATTAATTAATTAATTATAATTAATATATATACATAATTTTTAATATATCGGCAAATGGGTCAATGATTTTTACGCCGTCAGCAGCCAAGCGTGTGCAAGATTTTTCTGACTGTCAACAGAGTCTTTGCTGGTCTGTGGATTCGATCGATCTGAAGTTTATCTTAACTCACACAATGATCGTGATCGATTCCCATAACGATTGTCGTTAACTGATCGTTAGCACGTAGTTAGGTGCGTATAAGAAATTCCACACGGACGATCCTTGCCAGCATCCAGCTAAGGTCGCAAGGTGTGCCCGAAGGTTTTGCAGAATCAGTATCGCACTTAACGAATGCATGTATACCGGTGCAATTATACGATTTTTCAAATATGGTCGTCTTTTATATCATTAAGTAGACTATATGTACAGTCAAGTTTACAGTATGCGATACAGTGCAGCGTGCTATGAGTGATCCGCAACGTGTAACATGTGATGCGAAGTGTCACGTCAAGATCTGATCTTGCTTAGCTCAGATGCATTGAAAGTCATGCCAAAGGTATTAGCGTCATTGCCATTAGAGTTGAAATCCAATGAAAACGAAATTTCTAAAAACGAGGTAAACTCGTACTTTTACAATCTCTCTACTCTTGTCATGGGACAAGTGCAAAACGTTGTCACGCGATATTTGTACTTCGAATGGATGAAGTGGAAAAGAAAATAGAAAAAAAGAAGTAAACACGCTCCAATTGACAATATCATAAAGTGGCGCTCGGTACAGTCAAGGAAATATATACGTGACTAGAAAATGTGACAAGTTAGCTAATGGTGATACGATAAAAAATTAATAACAATAAGAAAAGCCTTAAAATCTCTCCTGCTCTTGTTGCGTAACGCACTCTGACCGTAGCCATGAATTATTTAACTCTCGACCCTCGTGCCTTAACAATTGTATTGTTATTTGTTACCGTTGTTCAGTAGAGCAGCATATTGTTATTTAATTCTGGACCACCCATATCCTGTTTAATTTTCAGAATTATTTTTTTTATTTTCTATTTTTTCCGCATTTCTAATCCATTTTTTTTTTAATATCCATATCAAATTTTTTATATCCTTATCCTTTCTTTAGATCCATATCCTTAACTACGTTAAATATGATAAACCGGAATGGACGTAATCAAGGAGGATTCAATTGATAAGGCGAAGCTGGAAGGTAAGTCGCAAAAAAACCAGACGTTACGAACAATCTCGTTACTCTTTGTGGCTCATTACGTCTCCGTACGTTTCATCATATAAGCTTTATTGCTCGTGAAAAAGGTTTCGTCTCGTACCGTGTTTGTACATATAAAAGTTTATTGCGAACTTTATTGTACCTTGACAAAACTTAAGAAGCAGTGTAATTAAAGTAGCGTCTCCTTATAATATTTCTAACATAATATAATTTTAAGCAGGGGGACCTGGCTGAGGAAAAAAGTCGTGTAAGAAATAAGACACGCATCGTGTTTTTTAGACTTCTTGGACGCCATATTGCAATTGACTGTCGAGGTATCTGGGGCACGTTCACACCAAAATATTTTGTCTACGAACCTTCGGCTGAAAATGGGTCAGCGGTATCGAGAATGAGATAATGAAAGGTAAAACAAAAATAAAAAAAAATCGAAAAAAAAAACGAGACAACCGACTAGACTCAACGTTTTCATGCGCGGTCATGCATTTCCGTGAATTTTTGCTGTGTCAGTATTACGGGACTCCTCACTTTTTAAAGAAATCATTCAGACCGATTGAACTCGATGTTTATATTTTTATACGATTTCGTTGGCTTTTTTTTTTTAATTGACAAAAAGTATACTGTTCAAATTTATGAGCCACGTAATGCTTGTGACAAGAATAATTTCGCGTCTACGCGCCAAGTAGGAAGAGATCATGAAGAAAAAGTGACAAAAAATTGGTTAGTGACGTCATCGATAAACATTGAGACTCGTGGAGTTTGAAAAAATTTGTACAAAAAATTCTATGTATGTTTTATATAGGAACTAAAATCACGTGCACACGCATATAGATATACTGAATAAACAAATAGAGAAGTATTGTTTTGATGAAGTGACAACAGTTCACTGAACTAGAGAAAAAAGAGGATAAATGATTGAATGCACATCGAGTACGTGAGAATAGACGGAGAACATTCATATACAAGATACATTGTACATATAGATTCATTTTCAGCATCTAATTGATACGCTTGTTAATTAATTTAATTTCCTTCGAAGGATAGACCCGGTTAGCTAGTACAGATGAAGTAAGAAACAAAATAGAAAAAAAAAGAAAAAAATTCCCAGCACCCATTGTCTACAACGGTCTGCATATTTTACGAGCGGTGATTCACGAAATTGCCGCCGTTCGTTTCTTGTGATATTTATGAGCAGATGAAAAAAATGGCTTTCTCAAGACCTTCAAGCCAAATGGACCTAATTACCTGATTCTTCGCTAGACGCAGAAGGCACTTGAGGGTAATAAGAATTCTATATATGTCCGATAAATAAAATTTTAGAAACCAAGTCTCGAGTCACGTGCTGAAGAATTGCTACGTTGATTAAAAATTTGCCAAAGAAAAATATAATCGTAATCCGTAGAAGTTAAGGATCAAGTAATGAGCACTCATCAAATTTTTATTTAAGCGTTCAATGATCCAGCAATTCAGCATAACATATAACGCTCATTGCCCGCGGTATCCGATCCGTGACAATATGGAGGACATTCCACCAGTTGAAATGACTTAAACGGCGCTAGCGCGAGGTCGGGCCAAATCGGCGTGTCTAATTTCAACGGAGAAAAATCCTGGGAATAATAATTGGATGAGAATATATTTTGCTCGTATGCTGACTCACAATCAGATAGGATTGAAGGAATGGTGAATCTGGTGACGCTGATTGGCTAATCGGCTGGGTCAGCTGGACGCTCATTGGCTGGCACGTTCCAATACGCAAACGTGACCGATCCTGCTGAACAAACTTGTCAGATATCCTATTATTCATATTATTTGGATTTAAGAGGAAATTTATAAATGAGGTATGAAGAATTGTAAAGTATGGGGAAATTTAAATTCTCTAGTCTGTACTTAATCCGTAAATTATATTTACCTGTGCAACCTGGTTGGAGAGGTTATGTGCAGCATACAAGAATTATCGTGGCTGCGCGAAGGTGGGATGATTTGGTATTGTAATTGGTGTTCATTGTGGGGATTGTTGTTATTCTAAATGGTAAGATCGTGAATTTCGCTAGGGTTTCCTTTAACGATTTCGTATGGCGGTCATGAAATGTTCATTTGGTATATTGTGTCTATGGCCAGTGTGTAGCAATTCATATATTACGACATCGATCGAAATAACCGATTATGACGGTTCGAGCTCCTGATCGAATGTGGCCAATCGGATTATTGAGATTGGCAATTTTTTTTTCTCAGGCTTGACTGTTCTCTACCTTATCTATCCTTCGTGACCCATTACATGGAACGTGTTCGCTATGTGTAATATGGTATCAAGATTGTGTATATCTTCAAAAAAGAGATAAAAAAAAAAAAGGCTATTTTATCAAAAAATATCTATAGCGTCAATAAATGTCAGGTTATCAATTTTCATTAATGAAAATCCAATGGAGGAACGATTCAGCATTGTTTTTTTTTTTTTTTGAATAAGTACAGCTACTCTTGTACACGAGACCAAATTTCTATTGGTTACGCAACAAGAAGATGCATTGGGAATAAAAATAATATGGATTGATAAAGTATTTTGATAAAGGATCAAAATTTATTTAGCATCGTTCAACAGTTTGAAATTTCTGAAATACGAAGGTCAAGGGGCTCGTCCGTCCACATCTAACCTACCCGGAAGTACGTGATACCGGAAACAAGCGAAGGACGCAAAAAGAAAAAAAATTGACCAAGCCACTTGCTTCGCGATACTAAGAAATCACCAACCGCCGGTAACGTCCCAAATAATCGTTGAAAATATTTTCTTAATAAAATTTGAAAATATCAAATAATGGCCGACCTTCTCGACGTAACCGCAGATCAACTTTTCCCAAGAAACCAAAATGATCGCAAAGTCCTTGATATCATAAATTAACTCCCGTCATTTGATCAGTCGAGCATAAATTAGGCCATCGCACCGCGCATGTTGTGGACGCCGAACGCCGAACATTGAATGCTGAACGTTTGAACGCTGCATGAACATTCACTGAATGACCGAATGAACCTCCGACACTTTGTTACGAATCCGTTATGTATTATGCACGCTGCTATTATGAAAACCAGGAAGTTAACAGCTAGTCGTGATGCAAATAAAAAATGTGAGGTTATGCTCGCGAATACGGAGGCTCGATATCGATCTAATATTTGTCTCTGTTTATGTTTCAGCAGGACGATATAACAACGTGGGAGTCTACGAAAGAAAAGATACTTGACTAATTAGTCGATTGCTTAGCATCCGGGATTTAATCAAATCCGATTAAACTTTGCGGAAGGCATTCGAATAAAGTCTGCACAGACTGAACGGTACACATCTTCAAGGCGAACTGCTTCGCCAGTCTCAGGTACTTGATAGATTTAATAGATTATTTCCTTTCGTTCTATCTTTATCTTACACATCTTTCTGCTCGTTATGCTCGTTATGCTATTAATAAACATGTAAATCAAAAATTTTTATTTCTGACATATTTTTCGAACCAGAGATGATAAAATGTAGTTCATTTGTCGTATGTTCGAATATTGAGATATTAGTATTCGATCAACAGTCTCTGCGATGTCGAGTATAATTAATCTAATTATTATTATTAACTTCAATTATATACCGTTTTTATTTAAAAGCATTTTCTTAGTGTAATGTACAGCTGGTACGTTTTTGTTTAGGAAATTTTTTGACAACCATCAAATATGTCATGTGTTGCAAAGTTCCAACAGCACGGGGCTTATACTGGGTGCAAGAAAATTTTATCAACCGAGAACGCCAATTAGAGTTGACTGAAGACGTAAATAAATTGGGGATCTTATGAGATATAGTCACGACCCTGGGTGTTTTAGCAGAATTGTCACGTAATCTAATACAGGAGCATATTTATAATATTTGTATTCAACCAAGCCATTAGTACTCTTGTTATAATACCAACTGTAGGTAACAAATCTCTTATCATCGAAGTCATTATAGGAGTGCAAGGTCCCTTATGCCTGAGGGATGCAAGTTGCGTCGAATGACAATTAATTGATCGGAAATTGTTGGTATCATGTGGGCCGGGTATCGTAGACGAGTTGGACCAAATTGTATGTATGTGCATACAGCGTACTTAGTAATAAAATAGTAAAATAATAACTATATAGGGACAAGTTTACAAGACTATCTGTAACTATCGGGAGGTTAGCGTTAAAAAGCAAAAATTTATCAATTAAACAAAAAAAAACATTTTTTTACAATAATTCAAAATAATTGAACTTTTGAGCTATCCTAACCTTACCTAGCCCCATATAAACCTGTCACAACGTTAAATTATAATACTCCCTTGCTAATATTTAATGTCTCTGCCGTCAGAGGGGAAAAAGTTCCTCCACAATAGCTTGGTTGTTAATTTGTGTACTCTCGTGGTTGATTGCGTTTGTTGGGTCTGTTGGTCGCGTAAGAGAAATATATAATTTTGTCTTTTTCTAAACTCCGCCTCCCATGGACATGGTGAGGGCTTGGGTAACATTAAATTTCCAAGTATGTGTACCTTAGATCGGAATTACTTTAAAAAATATTTTGTTTTTAATTAACAAATCTTCATTTTTTGGCGCTAAATTCGCAACGGTAGAATTATTTCTGTAGAATTATTATAGTGTAAAGTTGGAGTGCTTCCGGCATAGATATCTATACAATGATTTATCGACTGCGGAAAACGTTGTGATCTTTAATTTGCAAACCCAGTCGATAAGTAAATTAATTAATTAGTAGAGGGCGTTTTGAACCATACATTGTAGTTATAAGAGATATACGTCTCAGAGATGAGTAGGGAGATGCACAACGCTACGGTTTTAGGCGATACCAAAAATATATCGCTAAATCGGAGCAGCAGGTCTGGGAGTAGGATTTCGTGATCATCGCCTCCGTCGATAAAGCATATCTCGTCGTAAACGAGCTGAACGCGATCACGAACGTGTAGCCTGGCTGGCAGAGGTTTTCCGCAAGTGTTGTGCTGCTTTGGGAACCAGCGATAAGTAGCGGAGGACCTCTGCCCGGCAAGCTACACGTTCGTGATCGCGGTTTGCTCGGTTACGACGGGATCCGCATTAATCGACGCAGACTATGATCACGTAACTCTACTTTCGGACTCGCCACTGCGATTCAGCGCCATGCTTTTAGTGTCGCCTAAAACCGTAGTGTTGTGCATCTCTCCACTCATCTCTGCTCGCAGATTCTAGGATGTTTTCTCATTAAAATCGCAGTTCATGTTGCTTCACGCTACTGGAAACACATGAAATTGATAAGAAAGAAATACATATACTTTAGAGCCATTACTAGAAAGTACAGTGGACTCGAAAGTTTGTGAGCTAACGATAACTTTACGGTAATTACTATTCTTAAAGACAATATAACAGAGGAGATGGATATTTAAACGAAGGTCAGTCTTCTAATATCCGCTGTTTCAAATATATATACTTTGTGAAGTAACCTTCTTTGTGTCTCCGTAATACAACGGTAGATGGACGCATGGGGTCTCTGTAGACCCCAGACCAGTTAAACTGGCTGGCGAATTTGTCTGTTGATGATTCTACGTTGTATTGAATTTAATCATTAATTTAATATCTAAAACATTTACCAAGTGTGTTAGACAGTAGAAAACCATATGGTCATAATTAAATATATATTTTATAAATTTTAAACCGAATGATGTCAAAATATAACAGGTTCTTAGATTAGATAATTATTTTTTCAAGTTTTTTCACTGCAATATAATGTAGCAGTGTAGAATTAATGATTGAATCAGAAAATATGCTGTACTGCATGAATTGCAATGTGATAAATACAGGAGCAGTTATATAATAATTGTTGAACAATAATGAATTAAAAAGAACAATTTATGAATAATAATTCAAGATATTTTTCATCGCATGGGTCATTGTCAGATGATCTGAAAGATTTTAATGATATGGCTAACATTCGTGAAAAACTAATTGATTCAACAATAAGTAATTCACATCTTGCAATTAAACATTCAAAGTTGCCTTTTAGGAAGGCCAAAAGTGTTAGGAGAGAAGCTGAGAAAATAGAACTTTTCTTGCCAGAGAAAGAAGATTTTGCTTCTATTAAGAATCACTTTTTACCATTAGAACCGTGCTGCTCACGTACACTTGTAGTGAGATTGGAACGCATTGATGATCTAATAAAAAAGTATGAGGACAAAAAGAAATCGATTAATAATGAAGCAGTACTTATTGTTTCACCAAGAAAAAAGAATAATAAGACTGGGGAAAATTCAATGTTTACTAATAAAGTAAATGGTGAAAATTTTTCACAAGAATATATACCAATTCCACACTCGTCATTTCAACTCAAATCAGAGAAGAATATTTTCACAGATAAATATAAAGTCGATGGTACGTGCACCTTAAATTATCCAATAAAACAGTTACATGAATATGGTGATAATTGTTGGGGTCTAGAATGCATAATTTGTAAAGAAAAATTCCAAGATCGATTGAAGCTGCACAAACATGCAACATTATCCCATCCTGGCATGCAAATATCATTCTGCGATATATGTGGCAAATCATTTTTTGGAAAGAAATCCCTGTGTCAACATACAACGTCCAAATATCAGACCATACCTCAGAAAAGTCCTATAAAAAATACAGAGTTAAATGAAAAGAATCAATTGCCCGTAGAAAAGATAGCGGAGACTCCGAGTCGACGATTAGCAAAAAAGAAATCATTTTCTTTGAATTCAAAAACCCAAAACAATACGAATATGCTAAATGAATTAACCAACTTGAAAACGAATTTAATATTTAAAAACAATCTACCGAATTTAAATGAGACACAAACTAAAAGATATATGCTGAGACCCAACAGATCGGAATTCAATCAAAATTTATTTGAAACTGTAGTACATCACAACTTAAATTTAATGGATAATGAAGAAAAAAGTCGTTGCAACAGAAGAACAACAAGATCAGAACTCAAAACTTTGAATGAAATTAGCAAGATAGGAACGGCGAGAAAAAGAAAAACAAATGACGCAGAATTTAATGTTTCTGATAACGACATGCAAATCCATATAGAAAAAGCGGTAGCAAGGCAGGATCAAAAGAGGCGCAAAGTCGAAAATTCACCTTCCATTGTCATTGAGAATGAGTTAGAAATCGCCACGAACAAGAAGCAAATGGAAAATGTATCACTGGTAAATCAAATTGATGTGGTACGAGAAAAACAGCAATTCAATTTTTCATGCGTGAAGTCCGAAATAAAGGCACCAGAATCTGTAATTAAATTGGAGGAACAAATAACTGATTGGTTCCCAGAAGATTTTACAAGTGTCGGATGTGGTACAGGGATAAACAAACAATTAGATTCTTCGAAAGAAAAACCTGCGACTGCATCACCAATTGAAATAAATTGCAAAGCTACAAGACCGACTAAGGAGCTCGAGAAGAGTTTCAATGAAAAGGTACCCAGTACTACTTCATTGGAGTCTGCGATTGATTTGCCGAATGAGGAGTCCTGCATTGATCTTGAATACAACGTGGACATGCAAATGCCATATTCATCAAATTACGAAGAAGAAATAAATATTCCAGTTGAAGAAATTCATGAGTCACTAATTAATCAAAAGGTCGAAAACTGTAGTATTATAGATGAAATAATTGTTATTCAGCTAAAATCGGACAATTCCGAAACGAATCAGGCTTCAGAAGTCTACGAAGATAATGATATATCTGTGGATTTCATTGAAAATTTCAAAAGCTCGGTGCAGCAAGAAGAAGTTTCAAATTGTGGCGCAAAAACAGAACAGAGACAAAATGGAATAAAGAAACTAGCAATGAGCGTTGAAAGCTCCAAGCAAAATCAAGTGGAGCTTACGGATGAGGTTGAATACATCTGCATGTTGGAGAATGAAAAGCCTGAAGTGGAATTAATTGAAGAAGATTCATGCAATAACTTTGGAAACACTGATTCGGGTGGATGTGTCGTAATAGAGCCAACAGAGGAAACAAGGGAAACAATTCCGGAAGAAGCAGAGCGAGATGTAGCCAATAATATTGAAAATACTGATTCAAGTGAATGTGTTATATTAGAGCCAAACAGAGACATAGGTGAACAAATTCTTGAAAAAAATGCAGTAAATAATAGTGAATCGGAAGATCTAGAGAAGAACAGTCAATCTGAAAATAATGTTTCAACTGCACCTGTTGCCAATCTGCAGCCAGAAAATAACTCAGACGAACATGAGACAAATTTTAAGAAATCTGTACAACAAGAAGAAAATGTTGAATTAAACATTACGAACAAATCAAATAATACAATAAACAATGAAAATGGATCTCATGTGGAGGATTCCACTGTTGAGATAACACGAGGAACTTTAAAAATTGTTGATCAAAGCATATTAATTCCTCCTGCCTTTAGCACAACATGGACCTGTACCGATTGTTCAAAATCCTTTGATGAATATTTGAATTTGCTTCTTCATAAAACTGAAGTACATAGGTATGCATGCACCGAGTGCAATGAGTTCTTTGATGGTAAGTCGAAGTTTCTTCTTCATATGGATAAACTTCACCCGATAAAACTTCGCAAGGGATTAGATCATGCTGCGGACCAAGTTCGTATTAATGAACTCATGTTAGAAGCATTTAAAATGACCAAACCTAAAGAAGCAAATAATAATTCATTAAAAAAGAGAAAGATGAATACAGATTTTAAGAAAATGTCATTGTCAAATCCTGTGAAAAGAGCTAAAACTGATATGAAGAATAAGATGATGATTGACAATCTTGGTTTTGAAGAAATCTCGTCACCGCAGCCTGTGGAAGAGAATAAAAGTAACGAAGTGAGTAACTTGGGGATAGATGTTTCTGGAAAAAGCGAATCTAGTGAAAAATTACCAGCTGAGCTTGTGAAAAAATTAAGAAAAACCAAGAACGATAAAGAAAATAGTAACACACTGATCGACGGTATTGATTCTGAAGAAAGCTTATCACCTGAATATGCAAAAGTAAACGAAATCAACGAGGAGAGTAATGTGGGGAACGATGTTTCTGGAAAAACTGACTCCAACAAGAAAACAGCAGCTAAACCTATGAAAACAAGTAAAAAAGGCAAGAACGTTAAGAGGAATAAAGCAGTCATTGCTAATGCTGATTGTGGAAAAATGTTATCTTCTAAATCTTCTGGAGAAAGCAAAGTTGAGCAAGACAGTAATGCGGTAATGAATATTTCTAAAAAAACTAATTTTAAAAAGAAAACACCAACTAAATCTGTGAAAACGATTAGAAGAGCCAGGGTCGTTAAGAAAAAGAAAGTGGATTCTAAACAAAAGTCAGCATCTGATCCTGTAGTTGGAACAATCGTTGAAGGAAACAAAGCGGTGATGAATACTTCTGAAAAGACTAATTCAGATTTGCAAAAGTCAATAGCAGAGTCTGCAAAATTAATTAAAAAAATTGATTCTGAGCAAAAATCAACATTTCATTCTATGGGTGAAGAATATGTAAACAAGGAGAAGAAAATAATGATTGACGTTCCTGAAGAAACTAATTTTAATGATAAATCATCAATTGACCCCTCCGAAAAAATAAAAGACACTAAAATTGATCAGGAGCATATGACAGTGATCCAAAATATAGATTTTGAACAAAAGTCGTCTCAATCTGTGGAAGAAAATGAATCTGATGTTTTGCGGGTAATTAATTCTAAAGAAAAGTCACAGACTAAACTTATACAGAAAACTAAAAGTAAAAAAACCACAAATAAACCAGATTCTAAGAAAAGGAAGCCTTCGAAAAAATATGGACCTGTTAAAAAATCTAAAACAATTCAGAAAAATTCAAAGGAAACTAAAAATTATAATTCAAAAGCAAATGTAAAGACAAGCAAAAAGAGAGAAAGTTCTAAATTCAGTAAAAAAAAATTAGCGGAAGAAGCTCAACGTGTGTCAATAAGCCAGAAAAACTCAACATCAAAGAACAACTTTGAAACAGGCAACAGTATTCAAAAGGTGAAATATAAAAAATATAGATAAACATTTTCTATTGAAAGGATGTCTTTTATATGTTTCAATGTTTTACAGGACACAGAAGCAATGAGTGATCATTCAACAAATTCCAATATCGTCAATGAAAAAAAGAATGTCAATCCACGATCACTGATCAAGAGGATGACCAAAAAATCGATGCAAGATACAAAGACCAGCTGGATGTGCATAAAATGTCAACAGCATTTTTTAATTCGACATGAATATATTCTACATAGTTTTTACACTCACGAAGATATGACATTAATTTCTATCTGTGACAAATGTGGAGAAGTCCTGACTTCTATAGAATCTTCAAAAAATCACATGTGCATGGAAGTTATTGTTTGGTGCTGTCAGATATGTTCCATGGAATTTACAACTGGTGTCGAATTTGTGCAACACAATCGAATTCACCATTTGGAAATCTCAGTACTGCATAATTGTGATGCTTGCTATAGAAGT
Source organism: Cephus spinipes (assembly GCA_963971525.1). NCBI lineage: Eukaryota > Metazoa > Arthropoda > Insecta > Hymenoptera > Cephidae > Cephus > Cephus spinipes. Next base: position 1,135,148 of record OZ020575.1, read on the forward strand.
TTTGTGACTGAGACGATGTTAGCGAAACACCAAGAGGAACATGACATCAGTAACGTTACGATTTCCGAAATTGCTACGATTTTACGTTCAGATAAACTCAAAAAAAAATCAATAAAAATTTCAAGTAGGAAAGCGGGTATAAAGTCATCGGAAAAATCGGAACAAACTGTAAATAAAAAATCAGTGAAAGTGCCAAGGAAAAAGAAAGAAAAAACATTGAAGGACAAAAAATCTGTGAAAGTGATAGTTAAAAGATCAACAAAAGTAAAAGTTAAAGAACCAGTGAAAGTGACAGAAAAAAAAACAGCTAAAGTGAAAAACCGAACAAAAGTATTAATTAAGAAACCAGCAAAAGCTCCAACCGATAAACCGACTAAAGTGTCAAAAAAGAAATCAATAAAAAAATCAATGGAAGAATCTTCAAAAGCATCAGCAGAAAAATCTACAAAAGAACCAACAAAAGAGTCTGCAAAAGTGTCAAATGACCAATCAAAAGAATTTTCAGAAACTTCACTTGGAGAAGTAAAGACAATGAAAAAATCAAAGAAGAAACCAAAAAAACCAACAGAGAAATCATCAAAAGCAGCAACAGGAAATTCATTAAAACCACCACCATCAGAAGAACCGGTACAATTATTATTTAAGAAACCAAGAGAGTTTGGTCCAAGGTCAAGCAAATATCTACCAGCAAAGTTCCACTTCTTCAATTACCAGACCTTTCAATCAGCATTCGTCAAGATCCAGATGCCTTGTTTATTCTGCGAGGACGTTTTCCGAACGTCAGCTGGCTACATAAATCATTTGCTCAGGACTCATCACACTTCCGGCGAGGAGTGTCAAATCTGTCGCAACACCTTTGCCAATGAAACCATGATCCAACATATGTTAGCTATGCATGCTGTACCAAGTGACCCCAAGAAAGACAGCTTGAAGCCAATAGAGTCATTTGGTTCTATAAATGAAGACAAAGATAAGCCCATAAATATGGATACAGACTTTATTATCAGACACATGGATAAGAAGCGGCTTTTCCTGTTGTGTCAATATCACGAGTTCGATCATATATTGAAAAACGAAACTTTTCTTTGTCCTTGGTGTAACAAGGTAATGGAACACCCGCGTCATTACAAAATACACTTTCTGACAGCGCACGATAAAACTTGTGTCATCTGTAATGTCGACTTTGAAATCAGCCAAGTGGCAGCCCTGCACAAAAGCAAAGTTCATGGCTACGTCGGAAGTTATTTATGGTTTGCTGAAATCATCGTGAGAACTCTCGTCAATTCGAACCGATTTGGCGCCACTCCGAAGGACATCATGATCCACATGATTGGTGGTGATTTTCGAACATATGAGGAAATCGTGGATAACTTAACTGATGGAAAAGTGATAACTGATTTGAATAATAGTAAAAACTCTTGTAATCAATTAACAAGTGTGAAAAATCATCAGAAAGACATTTCAAAAAATGACAAAATAGCAAACGTTAATTCATCCAATGATTTTCATACCAAAAATTATGATTCTTCCACCAGTTGTGAATTTACACCGACTAATGATCCCCAACAAAATGGCAATAAAAGTGAAAATGTTATTCCGATGATTAGCGACAATTGTTTGTAACGATGTCAGTAAGTTCACCTCTCAGAGAGATGCTTATAATGAGTTATTTATGTTGAACAATAGTAATGAAATTTTAGAGGAACATGTGTAACTGACGAGTACATTAAAAATCATTAAGATTGAAGGTACTATTTAGATTTACTGTATAAAAACTTCACATAGAAATACTAGTATTTGTTTATATAATGATGAATAGGCTTGAAAAATTAGTACAGTAGAATTTAATATACTTGTGATAGGATCATTATCATTTTTAAGATGTGTATCCCATTGTTTCATAGAGATTTTGTAAACAGAAATGATGTGTTTTGAACAGTCAATGTAAAAATTCTATAGGTATGTTAATAAAATACAATTACTGAATGATTAAGCGAGCATTCTGTGCTTATCTCGTCTTGGCCAGTAGAATTGATAACCGATATATATACATATATATATATACATATATATACACACACATCTGTATTCCTGGAACTGTTTTTCACTCATAATGCTTACTGGTCCCTTTGACAGTTTTACTCTAGCTTAGAATTATTCATCGTATATAGTATCATGTAACATCGCAATTGACTTCATCTACAAAGTATTCAGATTCCTGTTGTCCACATCCAATACTTATGGGTTTAGGCTCTTCTGACTTCTTTGCAGATGATACTCAAAAGCAGTTCGACAATTGAGCAGGATGTGTCAGTGAACAGAATAAAAGTTTCAGATGACTAATTGATTAAAATTTTTACTGATTTCATAAATATAATATTCATACCCAAAATCAATTTCGCATGTAAATAAATTGTTTTGTAATACAAAAGTAGTGCAAGGAATATTTGATTTTTTCAGATGAATCTATAAGATATTGAGTATTGGTTGATGTGGTATATCAACTTGTAACTAAAGAATACATTAATGGGATAGACAATGGAGGAATTTCATTTGTTTTTGAATAATGTGAGAAAATGTCAGGAGGAAAGAAACGATAATGTTTTGAGAGGAATTTTACAAGAGTGTCGCAGGAATTTTCAAAATTTGTCAGCAACAGATTGTGGTGAGAATTTGTACACCATAAGCCGTTAATATTATTTAATAATCGCACAATTCCAATTTTGTTGTCAATTTTGTATTTTATTGTAGAACTAGCTCTGTCGATTATTTTCGATGAGAATTTGGGTTTATTGAAATTTATGTATAATGAGCTCGATGAGGTTCAACAACGTCGTATGGATTTTTCAATTAAAGAAGGTTTTCATCTTCTGGATTTTATTGCCACAGAGTTTAAGAGCCCATTTAAAAATTATTGTGTTGCAGCAAAGGTACGCTTTATGAAAATAATTCTTTTTCAACAGTAACATAGTTCAACAATCAGTGATTCACATTAATGTTGATTCGTTGTCTTGTTCCTCCAGGAAATCTGCCATATTGCACTTATTGGCAAGTACATTATTTACATAAAAAAGGCCGCGTGTCGCTTTTTTCAAACGCTTATAAAAATCTATAAAAACGAAAATTTGGAGTTAGAGAAGAATGTGAAGGATTTTCGAAAAAAATTTGTTCTCCTGGGAATCAAAGGTAACAGGGAACGAAATACAGGGATTTGATTTTATCACTGGGAGTAAAAAATCTACAACAAATTAAAATCGGCAATCGTAAAACAATTATATTATTCCAGAACGAAGTATGGTCCTTGCTGTTCTTGGTACAGTAGCTAAACATTGTCCTGAATGTATTCAGGAGGACGATGCAAAAAGCATTTACAAGTACCTAATGGCTGACTGTGCTCAGGTAAAATCAGTTCACAAAATAATTGTGTCCTAGCTCTGAATATATCCAAATTGTATTCCACGTTTAATATAAAAATATATTTTCTTAAATAGACAACAAGATATTCCTCACCGCCACCCGAAGTCGAGTTTTACTTAGAAACATGGGCTGACATGCTTGACAGTTGTTCTCCTGCTGAACGAAGATCTGAAGAATTCAAAACGCGTTACAAAATGTTGTATCCATGGATTAAGAATTTAAGTACATCGACTAAGGATCGTGAGAGGAAGCACATAATGAGAAAGGCAATAGATTTACTCATACGTCACATAACATTCTTTCAAGAATTGATTTACCAGGATTATAAATATTGGCACAACACATTCTTATTTTTATCAACACAAACTTCTGCCAATCGAGATACCGGCATTAAAGCAATTAGAGCCTATTATGGAATGATAGGTACTATGTTGCGCCACAAAAATTCTGATGCGGACAAAGAAATATTTTTGGTACGTTTTCAATGAATTTTCAAAGACATAATTGTACTATAAATAATCACATAATACTTTCATTATATCCTTATCTTGATATTGAACTTTTAGTACTTTGAGAATTATTTCATGAGATCATTTGACAGAAATTTGAGTGAAAACGAATTGCGTCAGGTAGTGCATGGTGTCAGCCAATTGGCTGCATCCTACAAAATTCATTCGACCGTTGAAGCTGTCGACAAAATATATTATTTGATATTGCGACGTACGATGTTTTTATACAGCCGGTAATACTAATTTAATTTTTTTTTTTTTTATTAATATTGATAATCAGTTTTATAACTACGTAAATTGAATATTTATATAATTTTTTTTCGTAGGAATAACGAACTTACGCGTTTTGATGATATACCGTACTACCAAGAAGCACTTTCTACAATAATGTGCGAAATGTCGACAATATCAGTTGAACAAATAAATGCGCTCACAAAACTCTGTACACTCCTAGTTAAACAATTTGCGAAATTGTCTATAACGACACAAACATTCGCTGTGGAGTCGCTGATAGGAACGATCGGTAGACTTCGAAATATTCCAAAAAATCTTTATCAACAATTTCTGCACAATCTGAGTGAGTGACATAAATATAATAAATATTAAATGATAGATTATAACTTTTTTATTTTATTAATTTAGTTTACGATGGTTTAATATGGAGCTGCTCGCACACTATACTAATAGACGCAGAATTAGAACGTGACGCGAAAAATCTTCAAGAACTGCCACTTTGTTACAAACATTACTGGCCCTTGTGGAAAACTTTACTGAATCCGCTAAAATATGGAACGCAGTATCAACTGTTACAAGAAGTATTCGACGAGATGATATCTTGTTGCGTAACTATAATCAGTAAATTAGATTTGAACGTAAAACCAAAAACGGACGATGTGTATTCGGACGATGACTTTTCGAAAATTGCAGTGAACGAAACTGATTTCCGAATATTTTTGAATCTCGTGGATTTGTACGTTGACATTTTTGAAGCGTCCAGGTCTCTTCCACATCTGATTGAAAATTGGCTCAATCGGTTTCTTTGTGCGATCATTAAAACGTCATACAGACACCCTCTGATATCAGGATTTTATAAACTGGTTCGTCAAGCAATCAAAATCTCGGATGTGTTTCAAGATAAAGATAAACTAGAATCCCACCAAGATACCGTAATGTTGGTTAAAGAATATCTATCCGAAGTATTGGACCTGGTCTGCGGCTTCTCCGAAGAATTACAAATCACCTGCGTCTATTTGATACTCGATGCACCGATAATATTCGTGGAAAATATTCTGGATCGTGCCTCAGGAATTTTAAAGATTGCCTTTACGACTGGACTAAGCAATTTTTCACTAGCTTCGAGTGCCCTGAGAACCTTGACGAGATGGACCAATTATTTTGGAAACGAGCGTACCAAAAATCTTCTACTTCAAGTGGTACCGCATCTGGAGCCATTTTTGTGCAGCAGAGAAACGTCCGTTGAGATGTTACAGGATATTTTAAAGACCCAAAGGAAAGTTGTGAAAAAGGTGACCCTGGTTAACGAGGAAAATACACTGGAGAATTTTCAAAAAAATATTCTCATATTTCTGGGTTCTCTGGATTCTGACATAAGACTGGCATTTGTGCACGAAAGATCCTTGAACACTGGAGCCACCTGGGACAAGAAGAACTTACTGAAGTACACGCTCCCATATCCGGACATCAAATTAGACATTTATCTGGACAATGGGTTGTCGAGGATCATCGAATTGGCGCTGCACTCGGCCGACAGACGTACTAAAGTCGTTGCTGCTGAAGTCCTGCACTCTGTTGTTGCTGTTGTACTAGACAAGACAAGACAAAAGTCTGGACAACAGCTAGATAACTTTGCAACTATTTATAGTACTTTGTTGCCTACGTTGCTCAGACTTGGATGCGATTCTGACGACGTCGTACGACAAGTGTTTCATCCGTTGATGCTGCAGCTAACCCATTGGCTCGGCAAAGAGGAAATGCTTTGTTCCTCCATTACGAGTCTTCTGGTCGATGCAATCTTCGATGGCATCGACGACGAATCGAATTCCTCCCTCAAGGAATTCTCCGGGAAGTGTCTGGCCGAATTTGTCGAATGGTCCATGATGTCCACTGAGAAACAATTCACAAAGACATTTGACAATGTGATTGGGATTCTCAATAAAATAATGAGCTTTTCGCTACATCCGTCTGCACGGAAACGCGTTGCTGCTGCTATTGCTTTTAATCACCTCTACAGAATATTGCGGGAATACAGCGAGATCGTTGATATATTTTGGTTGGAAATTTTGTACTGTTTCATTAAGAGCTTGGTGGGCTGTAATGATTCGCGAATTGGCACTGCTCTTAGACACGTGGAAAGGGTTTTGATTGCAAAAGCAAATGTTTTTAACAAAAATAATAAAGAAAGACGAAGACCTGTCGAATTTGGTGGTTCGACCTTGAAGGACGCTGCTGATTGGTTGTTCCTACAGTGCAGTACCACAGACCGAAATTGCAGAAACAAGTGTATGGAATTGCTAGAGAAAATTTCTGTACACGTTCCGTGTTACAATTCGACCAAGAACGTCATCTCGTCCTATAATAATACAAACGGCGTAAAAGCACTGAATTCAATGATACTGAAAAATTTGAACGAGAAGAACTACACTGTAATTTCATTGGAGAATCTTCAGTCGCTTTTACGTGCGCTTGACTGCTATATTTGGTTGATCGGAAACGATTTACTTAATTTCGAAACTTTATTTGCCACAGAAAATGGAAACGGATATGTAATTTTCGACTGCGTTCAAAATTTTGTACAGTGTCTGTTGCACGTGAGAGCCATCAATGCCGACGAAGTATCAGTGCTTTCCAGTGAACTGGAAGCTTTGAAAGTAATAAAGTGTGAAATTGTCATAGTGATCTTAAAGTTCGTTGAAACTCTTCTGATCATTATGAACAAGCATCAAGAGATCAACGTGCCGCCATCTTTTTGGAGTAAAGATTTATTCACACTGATATCATTCTGCGTACTCGAACCACACGCTCTTGAATTTAACGAAAAAAATCTTAAAATCACGGAAACTCTACCGTGTCAGGTGGAAAGCTTATTTTCGACTATGAAAAAAAATAAAAATAATTTTATCTTTGATTCTCTCAAGGATGCCATTTCCATGGCTGTGGTGAAAAAGTACCAAGAGTGTTTTGAATTGGATGCAATAATTAAGAAAAATAATGCAGAACTAAATAACAGTGTCAGGGGACTTACCTTACTGAGGAAAAGTTTGCTTCTGGATATAATCTTCCAAGAACAAAATATCGATGCATCCTGGACACAGAAAAAATTAATTGATTTATTCAACGCCTTACGAGCGGACAGCTGCAACGCTCCAACATGCACCATACTGGATCCTGATACTAAAGAATATTTTGAAAACTTGTTGCAACTCTTGCTGATAACGTATGACCCTGTATTGGCCAAAACATTGTTAAATCTCATTCTGGATAAGACAACATTGGAGAATATCGATTCCACGAAAATTCAGCACGGATATTATTTTTTGTTGGTATTGAAAAATCCAATATTTCATCACGTGCTGAAAAACGTTGAGGAAATTATGAAGATGCTACAGGACCAATTGCTGTATAATAATCCTGCTGAGTTACTGATGATCTTAAAAGAGATGATGGTATTTTCATTGAACCACAAGAAAGAATTGCGACCGTATTTTGAGAAATTGACAACAATCTTACTGGAAATGTGTCCGTTGCTCAAAAAATCCATAAACAATCTTCCATCGAGAAAGGATATGTTTTTGAATATATACATCACTCTCGTTAAACTAATGCAGACGCCTGTTATCATTGCAAGAGAAAGGACTTATCTCTATGAATGGATTTTGGACGAACTTCGCTGTTCCGACAATTTGGAATACAAAACTCAGCTTTTGGAAAATTTTGCTGTATGTTTGATAGATGCAGAATTAGATTCAAACAACGAATTATTCAACGTGTTGAAAGTTATAAAAAATACACACCTGCCTCAGTCGACCAATGACTTGTCAATGAATAATGCAGAGAATTTGAAAATTCGTGAATACTTTGACACTTTGTTAAAACTCTTACCAGTTGTGAAGTCGACAAAGTTCTTCGAGTCCGCCATGTTGTTCGCAGCTGGAACTGGCAATGTTTTGTGCGACGAAAAGATAACTGACAGTCTTACACTGTTCTTCCAAGTTGTTCCTATGGAATGTGCATTGAAGTCTATCGACATAGCGTTCCGAAACTTCATGGATTTGGATCATCAACAAGTACGTATGGATATATTGCATTCATTTTTAATCCCATCTTTCGACAAGGTCAAATTGGAGATAGTCGAAGAATTTTTTGAAAAAAATGTCACGGAAATTTCCGTGATAATAAGTCAGAGTCTTTCCGGATGTGAAATCGACATGAGGCGACTAATTTTAACGAAGGTCGGATGTTACGATCTGCTTGGAATAATGTTTACGAAATTGAGCGACGATAAAATCGAGAGCATGAAAGTTGATAGAACAATGTTGATAATGAGTGCCATGAAGGTACGATCATTTAAAACGTACAGTAACGAGAACAAAGAGTTGATGAGATTGTTGCATTGTTCAGCGTACAATTTTTGCGTGGCGAGAGTCACTTTGAAAAATGATGAAAAAATGTACAATTTATTATTCGGTGAGAACCGAGAGAAGGGACAGCTGATATGGGAAAATATAATAGATTGTGAGAAGCGCTATACGTTTCAACAAAGTTTCAAAGACACTCTGAAGAAGCGCAGGAGACACGTAAATATTCGAAAAAAGAAAGAAAGTGCAAACGACCATCATGCCCGTCATTCATATTTATACAGTTTTGATCTGGCCTCGTCCACGTTGACCGAAGATATGAACAGTTATGATTACAATGATGTTTCCTTAAAATCGTCACCCGACGGCAACAATGCTCAAGAGAGGATGAGCGTCACTCTGGAGTCTGATGATCTTAACGATCATGAATGTATGGCATCTATATGTGCTGTTATCCGGCATTTGATGTCGAATGGAATATTTGTGCCTTTTGATGAAAATGATACGTCACAAAGTAAAGAAGAAATGCCTGAATGGCTGAAGAACTTTTACAATGCTTTTACATACAGTGTGCGCCACAAACGTCAGAACGTCGCATTTTTCATACTAAAAGTCATTCTCAATGTTCCAGAAGCTTTTAAGCCGTATGCCAAATTCTTTCTTGCTCCTATCATCACAGTCATCAATGTTTGTTTTAGAGATTATAGTATGAATGACTTTATTACGGATGCTGTAGTAATGCTCAGGAATTGGAAGGACGTTGCGATACCAACGGAAGGTAAAGAAAAATTAGAAGCTCAAAAATTTCTGGAAGCCATTATTGGTATAACGGAAATCAATCCGGCAAATTTGTTTAAATTTAATATGAAGATAATTAATATTTTGGTGGAAAGTTGGAATCAGTGTTTAACTTTACCTGCGAAATTAAATGAGAAGATAGAATCATCGCCACAGGTTGCTGTGCATTTGATTTTGATTTTTGTCAAGAACGAAATGGTGGAGTTGGTAGTGCGGCAGGAAAGTATTTTGAACCACTTACAAAATTCTGTTGGGAAATCGATGGAGAATAAGGAAGCAGCAATTCGGGCTTGTGAGAGTCTGGGAATTGTTTTGAATTTTATGGAAGATAAGGTTGATTACGAAGACAAGAAAAATAGCATCGTCGATAATTTGTCAAGAATTTTTCGAAATATTTTTCAAGCGTCCAAGGAAACTGTGATTAAGTGCATTCATGCTTTGTGTATCAAATACGAAAATGCAGTCGTAAAATATTTTCATTTTATACGCTCCAGTGTACAAAAGGTCGACCAATCACTGAAGTCTAAATATTTAGAAGTTCTTCTGGTGCTAATTCCAAAATTAACACCTGAGAATATTTATACGGAATTGAATCACATCAACTTCAAATACTTACTTAAAATCAAGATATCATCTTGCGAGAGAGTACAATTGCAAATCATGTCTCTCCTTGCGAAACGATTAAGTCCAACGAATCTGATAGAATTAGCCAAGTTAATTTCACCATATGCAAAACACGATTTATCGCAGTACCGAGAAATGACTTATGAAATTTTTATTTCAATTCATAATCGCTTTTATCATGATATTTCCGAAGACAGTGATACGAGTGAATTATTAATATTTGCCACTAAAATTCTCTTGGATGGTCTGATGGATCCGTCCGAGGATCTGCAGAAGAAATTACTCGAATTCTGGACGGAGGAGAATTCTGGTAATAGAAAATTAACAGAAAGATGTACCGACAGACTTTTGGAAATCTTAAAAATGTATTCGCCAGAATTGGAAGAAGTTTACTTGCAAATTTTACCTTTGGCCATGTTGCAACTTACTAGTAAAACACCAGATTTCAATACGAAAATTTGCGATCCCTTGGAAGAATGTCAGTTCATTCCTTATCAGATAGATGTCACCTGTAAAACGAAAAATTTAGCATCCGTGGCACCGCTCTTTGCCAATTCTCACGCAAGTCAAAAAAATTATTCATTCGCACCTTCTACACAAACCCTACAGAATTTATCGACGTATGCCAATTCCATTCCATCAATGAGCATATCCAGCAGTTCAAAATTCGCGCCACAGAACGCACTCGCATTCGAGCCAACCATCGACGAAGAACTTGATGACTTCGAGGTACCGGAAGTGACACCTGTTCCAGAGTTTAAGAAACCCAAAGAATTAAGAGAGTCATTAAGAGCATCATTGTACATACAAGAATCATCAAAGATCCGTGAAGAAATGCGTCTACGTGAGATAAAGAAAAATGAACGTCACAAGGAGATGATAAAGATGGAAAAAATAAGACAGAGAAACACAGTAAAGATGACAAAGTGCGTTCGCTTTATTTTATATATTATTTATTAGAATCAATCTCTTCGGATATAAAATATATGAATGCTTTCTTTTTATTTCTAGAGAATACACATTAGGTGACTATCCCGATATAAGTATCACGAATTCAAGCTTGCTGCAGCCGTTACAAAAATTGGCAACGCGAGATCACAATGTATGCAAATACGTAATAGTATCGATATTCCGTTCACTGATCGAGACTATGCCAGGAATTAAATCCACATCGGAATACCGTGACAAAGTATCGCAGAGTTTAAAATTCATCCTAGAAAACTGTCGAAAACAAAATCCATTAATGGCGACGATCCTAGAAATGACTTGGAACACAAACATCACAGAGTTCTGTTCCGACAATGTAGCCAAGGCAGCAAAGTCAAATCAACTATTATCGCTAGGCGCATTAGTTTTAGAAGAAAAATTAATTAAGGAAGATGATTATACAGGTCCGCCATTAAAAAAACAACGAAACTCAGTAACACATCATGATCCACATACAAATGAATGGGTTCAATTAGCAAGTCTGTACGAATCTATGAACGAGGTCGATGTCGTACTGAGTGTATTCTCTGACCGAGTCTCAGGAAAGTCTCTGCAGGTACTTAAACAATAATATTATTTATATTATTATCAAATGGAAAAATATAATAATCCAATTTCTGCCATTTCAGGAAGCTACCTTTGCTCGAGCAGCCAACGATTGGACAACAGCAAAAGATGCCTATCTTAAAGCCTATGAAATGGAATCAGGATCGATCAAGGAACATTGCCTCGAAGGATATTACGAATGCCTTGCACATCTTTTATGTTGGAAGACTATGGCGAAGAGTATCAAGCAGAAATTAAACAATGATTATAATAATATTTGGAAGCCATCTTGGCAGGAGGATTGGATAGTTCCTTGGATGTTTAGTGCTCATGTACAACTCATGCTGAAAGGAAAGCGTATTGATAGTCCTGCAGAGTCCAACAGCTTCGAAGAAGCATTAATGGAATGGATGAAGGATAAGAATAAGTGTGATCACATAAAAAGATATTACGGTGAAGAAATTGCTATACTTTTGGATGAAGATAACAGAGCAGCTCAATTGGATTGTCTGAACGGAGCTTTGGAAGGAATCAGAGAACAATGGATTCATCTTAATCCACTGTCTGCCAGTCAGAGAATCCGATTGCTTTTGAAGTTACAAGGGATTAATGAGGTTCACGTTTACTTGAAATATTCTAAAGAACCAGATGATTTCTCAAGAATAAGAAAGCTACTGAATTACTGGAATCACAACGTACCGTCGGTTCACGACGATCTCATAACGTCGTCCAAGTTAACAACTTACAGAATACATTTTGCTGAAGTACTTGGAAAGAAATTAGCCACTGAACTTGACTCGCAGGATGACAATATTCAGATTGAATTACGAAACCTTTGTTATAAACAAAAATTAAAAATGACAGACGCAGCGCTCTATCAAAAAAATTTGAAAATTGTCAAATTTCATTCGTATTACACAGAGAGTCATGTAGAGGAAGTTTCAGATGATTTAAAAGACGAGTTTCAAATGATAATTGCAAAATATAATTATCTTGAAGGGATCTTGAAGAAAACTAACAGTGACAAATTAAACTCCTATGAGAAGTCTTGGATACAGACTGAAAAACTTGTCAAAGAGTACGAAAAGCCTCACTTCAAAGTACTCGCTGCGCAACACCTGGCTACGTTAGCTGATACTCTAGTTAATTTAGCTATAAATGACGAGATTTTTTATAATGATCTTAAAACCAAAGAACATATCGTCAATGCCGTATCCACTGAATGTGTTGGTTCTGATGATCTGATTGAGAAACTGCATGCATATAGTCTATCATATTTCAGGAAATCTTGCAATTTGGCGAATGAAAAATCGGTCGGTCATTGTTACTTGAAACTTTCAAAGTATTGCCATGCGCGTATTATTGATCCGGAAACCGATTCGAGATATCAAACCGGAAATCCTAATGATCTGATACAAGAATTTGTAAGGTCCACTTTAAGAGCGATGAGTTATGGCTTGCAGGAAGCTGCGTATTATTTTCCATGCATGCTGAAGAAGGAATATTTGGAAAATGAAGAGACTAGGGAGATTTTTACTAGAGAATCAAGGGACATCCAGGCTTGGCTGTTTCTTGCATGGCAGGCACAGCTTCTTTCGCATCTTGGATCCTCGATCACGCCTACGATCATTCCTATTATCGAAAAGATCGCCAACACCTATCCAAACGCCATGGTCTACACGTTCCGTCTTACTGCAGAAACAAATCCTGCTATTCTCGATGATCCATTGTTATTCAAGATTCGCGAAATTCTAATGGGTGATCGCAAGATTGAATATTTTTTAACGGCTATAGAATATCTTGCACAACCTGAATTGTACCTGCGAGACCAATTAACAACATTTTTGAGCAATTTGAAACATGGGCGTGACACAGCGCTGCAAACTTTGCTGAAAAAAGCATTTCCACATGGCAGTGGAGATACAGATTCACCTGCTCAAGGACCACTTTACGAACACATCAATGTGTTCAGAGAACAAATTGAAAAAATTCGCAATTACGAAAGACACGACGCTATATTGCAACATGTGACCACTCTACAGAAACGCTTAAGGGACGCGTTGACGAATCGAGAAAATAAGATCCAAAAAGGCCCAAGATTTCGTAGATTTTTGGGCGAGAGCAATGAAAAGCAATTGAAAAGCTACAGTCCATGGCTTCATGAAATTCCACCTGGCGAAATTGAAATTCCAGGACAGTATACCGGCGACAGAAAGCCCATGCCAAAATACCATGCAAAAATCATGCGGTTCGAGTCGACAGTACAGATAATGTCGTCTCTGCGAAGACCAATGAAAGTTACAATGATAGGGGATGACGCCAGGAATTATTATTTCTTAGTAAAACATGGAGAGGATCTGAGGCTCGATCAACGTATACAGCAACTTTTTGCAGTAATGAACAATGCATTGAAAGTCGATACCGCGTGCAGACAACGTCAGTTGCTAATCGACACGTATCAGGTAAGCACAAAGATATACATTTCTTTAAATAAAACATTAGCCTAATTTTTCATTGCGTCACAGGTAATACCACTCTCGACATCCGTGGGTTTAATAGAGTGGGTCGACGATACCAAAAGACTCTGTGACTTCATCGACTTCACTCTTGATAAGAAACAACAATCTCAACACAAGGAAGCATTGGACAGGTACAGCAAGTGGATAAGCAAAGCCGGGCCTAATTTAAATCTTACTCAACAGTACAAGAAAGCCTTGAACAAGTATAGCGCAGAAGATGTCAAAGCGAAAATGGCAGAACTCACCAACATGTGTCAAGTAGATTCCTTGCGTGATACTTTTAAGCTTCTAAGTTCATCGCCAGAAAGTTTTATGGCGCTGCGACATAATTTTGTCACGAGTTACGCGACCATGTGCGTCGCTCAATGGATATTGGGAATAGGCGACCGCCATTTGGAAAATACTCTAATATCCGTGAAGTCTGGACGAAGCCTGGGAATAGATTTCGGCTTAGCCTTTGGCGCTGGAATCGCTCTACCTATACCGGAACTGATGCCATTTCGACTGACACCTCAGATTGTCGGTCTACTAAAGCCCTTTAACGAGAACGATCTTTTGGAAAGTACGATGATTCACGTGATGAATGCTCTCAGACAAGATAGGTCTCCGCTGCTTGCATGCATGGATATATTTGTTCACGAGCCTCTTAAGTGGACAGAACATGTAAACAAGCTTAATGTTGAGATTGGACAGAGTACTATAGGTAAACAATATGATATCGATATGTAGAATAATTATTGATAATTTTTTATGACAATCTTGATTAAATCTGTGTCAATAAATTTGGGGTAGATGTCAAATGGCTACCAGAGAAGAAGATAAGGACTGTCATGGAAAAGTTGAATGGCGGAAAATCATCTTTAATTGTTTGGAAACAACTGAAAGATTATCACAATGATGAATATTTGGCCCGATACGAAGCGATACTTTGCGGACTGGATGAGAAGCATAAAAGGAAGCGTGCTACGATGAAGGATAAAAATCTGTCGGTTAAGGAGCAGGTAATGTCTGCAGATTAAATAAGTTTTCTTGAATTATTTTAAATCATCAGCAATTATCGATACTTGTATTTTAGGTGGAATGTCTACTCGATCAAGCAACCGATCCAAATATACTTGGACGTTCCTACGCCTATTGGAAACCGTGGCTTTAAATTTAACATTCCTATATGTATTGTCAGTTATAATTTTTATGTAAAAACGCTACTTTTCGTGCCTCCAAAGTATGGCGTAAGTGGCACTTTATAACTAAGTCTGCGATAAAAATGCTGCGCATGCGCAAATCGGCCTAATTTTACTTTATTCTCGCGCACTGTCATGACGCGCATTCACTTTGGAGGCCTTCCTTGCTTTCCTTATGGCTGCCTCCTCCAATGAGATGTGTCAGTCACTTTGGAGGCACAAAAAGTAACACTTTTCATGCATGCTTTACATAAAATATTATGCGATACTGGTGCAATAAAGCGAACTTATACACAGGTTGTGAAGTTTGTCCCACTCACCGCACTCGTACCACAAGCAGCACTCGCCTTTGGCTCGCGCGATAAGGCTCGTCTGTCTATAAAGTTCGCTTCCTCGCACTCGTATCACAAAGTACTATTATAATCTTTTTTTATCACATACATATTGTATTTTACATAAGAATCAATTTACCAATTAAATAACGTTGCACGTTAACGCTTCCATTTGAGTAATCCGTACCCTAAAAATACAAAAGATATATTACACAAAGAAGAAAAATAAAAGCTAACAATTATCAAGGGTATCGTGATTTCAGTTTTAAGAACTAAACAATTATTTGGCAGATACGTTATCATAGGAACATGAACTCATTACTCAAATTTCCCGCTACGAATCCTCCCGTAATTCCGTTGTGTACTTAACGGTTGAAGCTAACGAGCGGGTAAACAAATCGTGAAGAGGAAAACATTTTTATCGTCAAAGAATTGGAGCCTGCAATTGAGATTACAAGAATAGGAAACAGAAAACGAAGGGGAAAAAAAAGAAAAAGAAACAAAAATACCTGTGGGTATTTCGTTCAATTACAATCGGATCGCAACAAATCAATATGAAACGTCGATTTGATCAGTAAACGACGGTGTGCAAATCGATTATCGATAAGCTCAATATTTATAGCCATTGAAGTATTGACACTCTTATGCCCTGTGCTACTATATTTAGAGATAAGAATCGATATTTACAGACAGTTCAGAATCGAAGGAAAATTCGGTGTCTGTCTATTGACAGAAAGCTATCAGTAACTATTGTCAATAACATTTAAATCGGTTAAGGGTCGTGGAGCGAATGCTTTCTGAACGTTCATAAAAAATTGTATTGACTATACAAGATATCCTTGAATGGGATTCGCCAGGAACCGTGGAAATCTCCCAGATGTCTGACAAATCTGATAAGAATCAATATTTGATCAGCGATTGTCAGTTTGAACTGGAGGTATTTCTTCTATCGACTCAAACGATGATCCTTCAGTGACGATTAAGACTCCGATCAACTGAGGTACAATTAACGAGCTAGCTGTGGGATAAAAAAGTACTTGTGATTATCTTTAATACAATTGAGAAAGTTTCTCACGGAAATTGTTTGTGGACCAACAATCTTTGATTTAACATCTTAGTGACAATTGTCATATTTTGAAACACTCGATACTTCCACGATTTAAAACGTACTCGAAACATCGGTGAATAACAAGACGAAGAAGAACTCCAAAAAAATGTCGATTGGACCAAGGACTCTGGGGTTAACAAAGATAACCCGAAAACTTCGTCAACGCATCAATGAGCATCACGGTATGCAATGAGATTACAAATATGTCGATTGAAAAATAGATTCCATTGGATTTTCTTCTGGTTTTCCGTTCGGTTAATTTTTCTTTATTTCGTCTTGAACCGTTGACAGATTGAAGATAGTTTTTTTTAAAGGTTCTTAGTACGCGACGAGCTGCATATTACTGGCGTCTTTGTACAACGTCACTAATCATTGTTATCTGCTTTTATAATTACATACATTCCACGACGCATTCGTCGACTCGGTTATGTGATTTACTATCTTACCCTTTGCGCTCTGAGAAAACATATTAACTAGACGTTCGAGATTACGCTCCAGTTGCTGTTTTCATTTCTTTGGCTACGCGCTATGTTTGACTTCGTCGGTTGCTTGGAACTTTGCGATTGATCTGAATATTCGATACATTTTTACAGCGAAGCAAGAAATCCTCAGAGCCACCAGGGAGCGGAAACGAAGAGTACGATCGGAAGTGCATACGAAGATGTTGAAGATCGGTTTCCTTGGAGGTGGCAAGATGGCTCAAGCCCTTGCCAAAGGTTTCATCAAGGCTGGTAAATTATTATTTATTTACACTTTACTTGCGGTTATATAAAAAAATTGTTTTAATCACGCTCCTTTTATTGTAGGATTAAGCGAAGGAGAAAAAATGCTGGCGAGTTGTCTGCCGAATGACACCGGGAGTATCGATGCCTTTAAAGTAAGCTGTGATAAAGATAGGATCTCTTTTCTTTGCCCCTGGAAAATACGGTTTTACACAATTTTTGTTAATTTTGTGAAATACAGCACTTTTATTCTAAATCTTTGTAGAGTACTGTTGTGTCGCGATAATACACGATAAGAGCCCTTGACGAATTGACAGCAACTGATTGAAAAATATACAATTCCCGTAGAACTTAATATGAGTAGCTATTAGATAAGTGTCCAGTTTAAATAACCCAATATAAAAGTATTAAATAACAAAATCAGTGACGTTTCGAGTAATCGCGAGTGATTAAATGATTACACATCGATTGACCCTAATAAAAATGAATGTAATCAACGGATCACGACGAACAGTCAGAATTATCCAAATAATACCTTTGGCGCCAATAGTATCTTGTCAGGAGGAAATTTCCAGGCCATTGTGATAATCCCGGTATCCTTATCTCAATTCTTTTTATCGCACCAACTGATCCAAACATAATTCCATAGGAAATCGGATCGAATACGGTCTTCTCGAATGGACCCGTAGCAGAACACGGTGACATATTAATTCTTTCCGTGAAGCCGCAAATAGTTCCTAAGGTTCTACCAGAACTGAAGGATCACCGAAAGTTAATACTTTCAATCGCCATGGGCATTTCTTTAGCTTCGTTGGAAAAGGTAATACTTTCTTCACTCATCGAAACAAGATTTTGTTTACACGCCGCAATTGACTCTGCGTTTCCAGGGTTTGCCGCCAGGGACGCCGGTAATCAGAGTAATGCCAAACACTCCCGCACTTGTAGGCTGTGGCGCCACTGTTTACGCACGCGGTAAACATGCTGGTGACAATGAAGCTCAAATAGCCGAAAAATTATTTTCTGCTGTCGGACTTTGCGAGGAAGTTAGCGAAAGTATGATAGATCCTGTTACAGCTCTCGCGGGATCTGGTCCGGCATATGTAAGTTATTGTAGTAGAAAAAGCAAGGAACAAGATTTCATAGAATTGAAAACTCATGTATCAGGTATATATGATGATCGAGGCTTTGGCTGATGGGGCAGTGAAAATGGGTCTCATGAGGTCGATCGCATACAGATTAGCTGCACAAACAGTTCTTGGGGCGGGAACGATGGTTCGAGATACACAAATTCATCCTGGACAACTGAAAGATGATGTGGCTTCTCCTGCAGGTATGAAGTTTGTGGTTTATTTTACGCATCCATGTTGAGAAAAGAAGTGTAATGGCAGAATTAATGTTTGCAGGATCTACCATTACTGGAATCCATCATCTGGAGAAACACGGTTTAAGATCTGCTATTATCGGCGCCGTAGAAGCTGCAACGTTACGTTGTCAGGAAGTTAGTTCACTTGAGGATAACAAATGATGATTGCAACTAGAATGACGTTGGAAATAGACATTCAGTTAGAAAACTTTGACAATATAGATAGATTTGAATGTTATATAAATTATATCACAATGGATTGTACAATGGATTGTACTAGCTGAAAATGGCATCTTGTCGATTTTTATATTCAAAACGTAATTTACACGACGTGAGAAACGGTTGATGAATTATCGAGGATTTATTTTAGAACCGAACTCTCAAATCTCTTTTCAATTTTATAGAATAATTTATAATCAATTACACATTGTATATACTTAAATAAATGTTATTTTTTGTTAATCCTATCAATCTCCTCAATATTTGCTTCATAAATTTGTAAAATGTCAAAAAATGTATCTCTATCAGTTTCTCCAAAAAGTATTATACTTACGAAAATGTCTTCTTGAAATTCCCGCGGCATTCAAGTCAAACAAAGTTTAAAATCTCCACGTGGAATTATTAACGGTACCTTAAATTATAACCATACTTCTAATAACACAGTAAAAATGTATATATTACCGACTACATAAATTATAATAAGATTGTCGTATTGTCAAATATTGTATTGACTTCGGTGGTGCAAACGTGTTGGAACTTCGAGTCGTGGGTTGGCTGACGTTTCGCTGATCTCCCGTTTTAACGGGCTATAGCGCACACGTCGACGCAGATTACCGAAAGCAAGCAAAGACGTCGAGTTAACCGCGTCTCAGGACGCATACTGTGCTACCACGTATTCTGACACTTGGTTTTACCTCGTTCTAAACACAAAACGTACTTCGAAAAGTAAGCCGAAAAAATGGCACCTAAACAGAGGATGCGTATCGCTAACGAAAAAGCTACCAAGAATATTACCCTCCGTGGAAACGTCCCGAAATCTTCGGTAAGTTCACCAACAATCAACAGCTGTCTGTCATGTGGTATTGGAAAAAATTTAATTAATTGCTGTATTATTTGCAAAAATGTTCCTTAAGTCACTTAAATTCTTACTTCGAGAAGTATTTCGGTTCTACGCAAAATTGTGATAAGAGATTTGTCAAAGTTTGTCAGGTTATAATCCTTACCATCTGGAATCTGTTTTGGAGTCACTAGAAACATTGATATTTTGGAGAAGATATATTTATGTAGCTAATTTGACAACCTCTTTATACCAGTAGTGTAATAATATTAGAAGGTTGAAAAATATAAATATTTTAATTTGTGGATACCGGATACTTGTATGTTATAATAGCCTGGTAACACTCTATAATTGGTACCTATGAAAGTCATGAGGATTTTTCATGAGAGATTTTATATTCTTTACAGAAAGCCCAAGAGGAAGGATCCCCTGTTGGACCTTGGCTCTTAGCATTATTTATCTTTGTAGTATGTGGGTCCGGTAAGTTTATAAAATTATATTCTAAAGAACTATAAAGAATGTGCTTTTAATAGAGAGTAACGAGTAAAATTATTGTAACAACTCAATTGTTTGTTTGTTGCAGCTGTTTTCCAAATCATCCAAAGTATCAGAATGGCGTAAAAATATTTAGCACATTTTTACAACAGAGCACTAACGAAATTGTTAAAACGAAGAATGTTCTACAACTTATTAATATATATTATTGATACTCTTCTTGAGAGCGACTGACATTTTTCGACACAGACATAGAACCTATATGAGCTACGATATGAGAATTACCACATCTAAAAGGACTCGAGAGTCCTTTAGCAGCTGCAACGCAGTTGAAGTGTAATTGGTAAATCAGAGAACTCTATTTTCTCTGTCTTAATCGGCTTAAAGATTTATTTATAAAAGAACTTAGCATTTATAAGCGTTTAATGTAACTGAAGTAATTAGTAATTATGGAATTTGCTGAATCAATGGAAGGAACTTGAAATGTATCCAGCTGTATTTGGACAAGATAGGAATACACTTATTTCTCTGATGCATTTGTAATATTTTTTTTTTATCATTTCAGTTTTAAACAGCTGTTATAATTGCGGGTGACAAGCATTTCGCGAAAAACCAAAATGTTTAGATATAAGGCGTACAAAGCGCTCATTGCAAGAATCCTTCCATTGATGTTAGTATAGTAAATAATTGTATATAGATATGACAATGTATTTATATGATGTATTCTATATTGTTTCATCCCAAGCATTCCACTACAAGCGGCTGATTAGCCACTTGTTAGTGCTCTGTTGTTTTCTTCCTTCATTTTACTTTATGTTCAATAGATGAATTAGTTCACTAAGTGACGATAGTCCAACAAAAATATTGTTAAATGTCCTACGATTCCACTGAAAATGTTTGCTACCAATATTGATTATCTACATTAATAAAGTATATTGTCGATAACTTCTATTTTCATTATCGCTTTCATTACCTGGCAGTTTAGTCATGCTAACAATAAGTGTTCTTACGTTCGTTTCTCACTGTCTTATCGCAACATTTATCATCGACCTTTCCAAGCAACAATGCTATGCCGTTAGTAGATGTTTGAGATACAGTTATATGAAATTAAATTTGACAAATCCTTAAACCTTGGTTGTCAGTGCTGCAAGAACTTCCGTTTTCTTCTAAGCGGCTAAATATTTATAACAAATATTCAAATATGTGCTACGCATTTTTCATATCAATCGGCTAATAGATATTGAAGAATTATTCACTTCTGTTATTACAATATTGCTAAAGGACAATATCGTTATTATTCTCATAATAGATGTCAAGTTTTATGGATTGATGCAATTGACTCAACTTTCTATCACTTTCTAAAAGATGTTCCAAGTAATGACCCAATTTTATTGAACGATTCACGGATTTTGAATCGCTTCGTTCGTTTGGTGATTTGGTCAAAAAGACAAAGATGGCGCCACTTTGTGTGCGAAGTCAAGAACCGTGCGATGAAACGTAAAAGTCCACTCGGAAAATATGTATGTACATACCTAGATACTAGAAGAAACACGCGAAGTTCTTGCCAATAAATTACATAAGCGGCTGATCTTGGTTTTTGACCCTGAATAAGAGGGTGAGAAGGAAGCGATCATACAAAGTATAAGGTCTTGAGTTGTCATAAAAAAAAGAGATGGAATAATAGAGGCACTGTGGACGTATGTCCATGTGTAAAAATAAAAAAGGTCGTAGCGTTGGCAAACGTGCTCCTTATTACGTATCGTTCCGCATAGTTTTCGTAGTCGAAAACCGTGAGATTACGGATGAAAGAAGACACAAAGAGATTGCTAATTTTGAGAAATGTTGCCGAGAATGAGTGATGGGGAAAATCGGCTATTGGATGAAAATCAGTGGAAAAACGAAGCTCAGGCTGTTATTAATGACGTGAAGAGACACGTGCGTGACATTGGGTTATCTGAAAAACTGCGAAGTACCAACAGTTTTATCTACTTGAATCTAACTACTTTGGAAGGATCCAAGTACTGTGTAGAGCTTTCGGGCGCTGGTTTTACCATTGTTGGCAATCAACACGACGATACCTCGAACAGAGGAAACGAACGGTTCGAGACACCTTACAGCTTGTTGAACTTCGTCAGCCCACAGTACAGAAATTCATTTGGCAATTTGCTTTTTGAAAAACTCAAGGAACTTGCAGATAAAGAGTAAATAAAGACTTTCTCACAAAATAACGATCTCCTTTGAGATGTCACCCTGTTGAATCATCATTTTTCCTCTTCTACAAGTATAGTCTTCCGCGAAAATCTCAAGCTTATGCACTGTTTTATATTTGTCACGCGTGCAATTCAGAATTCCCCATTAGACCAGCAGATTTTCTTCAGCCTTATAATTCTTGGTGAATGTATCTTGCTTCATTAAACTTCGGGTGCTCGAACTGGTGTGTACGTACCTGAAAACCACGACGCTCGGTGTTGCTCATTGTGATACGCGAGCCAGTAGAAATACGAGGTAAGTTTACCAAAAGTGCAGTGACATTTGAAAGTCCCTAGAATTCTGCCTCAAATTTCTCCCTACTACCTCTGAGTTGACTATTCGTACACTGTTCAACACAATCCAACGTTGTTCAATACACAATCTTACATAGCGTGTATCAGAAAAATTAGAGAGTAATACTAGGCCACTATAAGACCACTCTCACGCGATCCATCTCGTTGATTCGTGAGATCATTTGTTTTCCGGCGGCGCTGCGCTAGCAGCACGTACCTATTTATTCGTCGTGATATTCGGCTGTGGCAGTGCGTTATTTCTCTCAGGTTGTCTCAGGTATGTAGAGTCTCGAAATTGAGACAGTTGCGGCCGACAGTTTGCGAAGAGGAGATGAACGCAGGCCGATGACACGCCCGCGGGCGATAGCAATTGTACCCCAAGTGTTCGCGACGCGTCAACGAAGGAAAAGAGGAAAAGACGGACCACGTTATATTCAACGAGTTTCATTTTACTTTTCGTGCTCTACGTGCTGTTGACATTGATGTGAGTGCGAACCAGTGCGGAGACTGCTATGCGTTCACAGGATCTTCCTCCGTGTAGCTAAATAAGTTTGCTGAGTGAGTACTTCTTCTTTGGAAGATAAATTATTTTTTGTTTGTGACTTTTAGGACAGTGTTTTGTTTCTTTGTGCGAAGATGTGTAGTGCGCGAAACTCCTGAGAGATTCGAGCGGTGAATGCGACACGTTTGACAGGTCGGGTAATGGCCTGCTGACCTGCTGATAGTTTGTTTTGTGTCTATTTGGAACCTCATTTCTTCTCCTCTGTGCTTCGTTAGAATAACTGCATTTTTGAGAATTTTCTTTTTGTTATTTTGTCATATGATTACCTGCCTTATGTATGTTGAGATTTTCAAGTGTCATTGGATAAGGATATTTTACGAATAGGTATTGGTATGTTTTACTTAGGTTTATTATTGTAGGATTTTCGCAGGATAATGTCTTTACTGATGTCAACGTGGACTTATGTGAGCTGAGGATATTCCGGGTTTTCTCTTTACTTTTCAACTTGAATTTTTAAACACAGGCCTAGTCATTCTATTACACAGTTTGACATTTATTTATAACTTATATTTCTGATTTTGATAGTTAAATTTAGAAATGTGGAATGTGCTTAAGAGAATACTTACTATGCATACTGTGTACTCTGCTTGAATTCATACGAGTCTGCTTCATATTATTTCTTTGCAGTTTAACATGAAGATTTCTTTATTTTGATTTCCAATCTATTATTATAGGCTTTATAAGACTAATTTTGATTTTATAATATGGCATGTTACAGATAGGATAGATAATTGCTGTTATTAGGAAATACGATTGTTGAACATAACTTGATTCGGTATTAAAATAAAATAGACATGCATCAGAGAAAAATTTTCCATTGCTTATCATTATGCAGCATATAATACTTGCCATAAGAATTCATTGTCGTAATATCTATATATTTCAATGACATACTTTGTGTTATTACAAGAGGCCTTCAATAGCCTTTATTCTGAATTTAATGTAGAAAAAGGCCTTAGTGTTTACGTTGTATGATACATAGTTTGATCGTTACTCTTTTTTGGTTTTTTTTTTTATATTCTTTTGTTTCTATATTTTGTGTTCCATTTTTTTTAGTGTACTATGGTAATAGTATGCTTTCAGTCAGCATACACAATATACCAGTAATAAGAGTAATGATAATCGTCTGAATGATTCATCTGTTAAGAGAATGGGTCAAAGGTGATGGCCAATCATTTAGAATATAAAAATGGTCTTATAACATTCTTAAAGAGCTTGACTATTAATCCACAAGATTAAATGCAATATTAAATGTAGAAATATACAGCAAAAGCGCTGGTTCAAATTTTATGATATTTATATTTAACCTCTCCTCCCATTCTCAATTATAGTTAGCATTGGTTGATGTATTTTTAAACTCTAAATTGGATAATACTGACACTCAAGAGAAAATGATGTCTGAAAATTGATGTGAAAACCATGAGCTAGTTACTAGTCATGTTCACGGTGACATCCTCTTCAGTTCAGTAGAGTAAAAAACAGTAACCTTCCGACACACTCTAAATAATTACAGGAAGTGTTAAACGATGTTTTTTTCATGCATCTCAAATCGAAATTGGGACAATGAACATGTAGAGCATGATACTCAATAATCTTTAAATAAAATTCTCTCTATCAGTAGCTTTTTTTATAGCTGATTATCAGTCATGGGTACTAATAAATTAAAAGATAAGGGTAAACAAGGTGCCCAACGTGTATATAAAATTAGATTTACATATCACACAGCAAGACTACCTCCCTACTGTTATTATATTTATCACGTTACCAAGTTCTATGCGGCGAAGTAAGCGATAGTAATTCGTCCATTGGCGATGAACGATAATCTTATCTTCTTTAATACAGAGTCGAGTAGCTACGACGACTTTACACGTAACATCAGGTTTCCAGACGACACCCTATTTTATTAATTATATTAATTAGCAGTAAGTATTCAAAATCATTATACAACACTTGTCTTCATATATATATGTATATCGACAGGCGGAGTACGAGCAGTACAAATGAATAATCATTGCGGGGTGACATCGCTCCCTGGAGAAAGGAATGGCTAGCCTGACGGTCAGTTCGACAAGTAAGAACAGCTCGAGGAGTACGTCGCCAAGTCGAGGAAACATTTTAGCATCTCAAGTGCAGCAGACACCACCCGTCAATCTGGATCACACGCCTAAGACACGTAATGCCACTGTGTGAGTAATACCTTTACATTAATGACCGGTTTTCATTCAAAGGCTATCCTTAGCGACGAAACAAGAAATTGGAATATGACATTTGAAATACGCGCCAAGACAAAATTGTATCCTTCTCCTTTGTGAGCTGCAGTTTGATTTATCTACACTGAGAACAGTTTTCTTGTGTGTGTACAATCCGGTAGTGTAACAGGAACAAACGCTTCAACTCGTAATGGTGACCTTTGTAACATTCATTCAGTACTGCTCTTTGTTCCGGACAGCATATTATTAACGGCAGCTTATTTCTCGACACATTATCGTAATCGATAATGCAATCCAGTAGTCATTGCAACAACTTCGGCTCCTCTTGCGAGATAAACAACTCAGATGTACGCTCAAGCAGTGCTTCATGGAATTCGTCATTAGTGTTTCGTTAACACAGTTAATACGCTGTCGTTAAACCACAGAAAGAGTACTGTCTCTGTCACCGACATAATTTTGCTTTCTTTTAATCAGTAAAGTTTTATCAGTCAATAATTTTCTCGAATGAGATACGTAAGAAAACGATGAGACTGGTTCTCATCTTCATTCATATTAAATGGAATTAACGATATCGCATCCTTATCTCGTCAGGATCGTATAATCGTTTAATTATTCTCAGAAGGGTATATAAGCTGACCCACAACTTGGACGAGGATGAAGATTTCGAAAGGCAAGACAATTATGTTACGTTATTAATAGTGTTGCAGATCGGCAGTCTAGATTGTGTTACGTTCACACGAGAGAAACACTCGGGACTCGCTTGTAAAACAATTATATCTGGAGTAGCTGGCTGCTAAACAAACAAGAAAAAAAAAAGACCAGGATCCAATGACTTTCGGCAAAAGTCAATTATACCACGTGTCCCAGCTGCAAGGATGACAGCCCGCACTTTAAATGGAAAATTTTGTATAGCGAGTAGACGTCAGCTTTGTAGTAAATTATACGTGACGCATGGTAAGCCTTGGTGTTATGAATATTTTGGTGTTTCCTACAAAACGACACTCTATATAGACGCGCATAACCAAAATAACCAACTTGCAATGCCAAGGCTGCTGCACCGGTTAGAAATTTTTTAACTACAGAATGCAGATGCATACTCAAGTACTCAAGAGGTGCGCATGCTACTTGTTATAGTTATGAGGTACAGATCTAATCTGCCGTCTTATCGCCAGCAACCGTGCACTACAAACAGAACAGTTGATTACCAGTAGGAAATGAAAAGTAGCAACAGGAAGGCGAATTGCTACGCGTTTCCCGGCTGAAGCCGCAAAAAGATAAAATAAATTGTCTCTGCATTTAATCATAGAGAGCCTGTCGCCGGTGGTTCTGTTTTGATTAGTCATTGTTGCATGTAAATAAGAACGCGCGTACATTATACTTGCTCCTCAGTCTTTCATTATCTTTCGCGTCATAAACAGTTCTCACTGGCGCAACCGTATTCCCTTTCATGTATCACACGTCGCGAAAGTTTATGTTGGATTTACATTGCTCGCTCTCTAGGACCTTACGCAATTCTCAGTTAATGATGGACCTTGGTAGAATACGTTTGATCTTTAACGAAGATCCTTCGACGAGTGATTGCTATTTACACGTACTTCCCCCCTTTAATATCGAATCCTGAATTGTACTTCGTGTCAGAATGAAACTCGTGCGGTAAATATCTATGTATATATTTGTACAGTTCTTTTATAAGTGTAATATAAGCGCACGCACGTCGATATAAGATATAAGATAGGAGTCTATAGTGGTATACGTTACGACGCTTTTTGGACGACGGTTGTTATCTCTTACACGTGGGTCACGTGCAGACTCTTGCGAGTCGAGATCAAGAGAAAGAGAAGAAAAATGGCCGCATTCCGTAATTTAGTTGTCACGAAGTCTTCTTCGATCCTCTGGTTATCGCATGGACATACCTTCACGTATCGACGAGGAACGTAAGCGCGATATCGATTGCCTGAGATACGCGATTGGAATGTATCAGGAACAAAGAAGGGAATAGCGAGTAATAAAACACGGTCTATAATTAGGGAGATTCCAAAAATTTTGTAACTCCATACCGGAAGTTTACAATGGTACGGAAGTTCCATTAAAAACAATTCTTTAGAATAATCGAGCAAATATTTTATTTCTATTTATCTCTAACGCACACTTCCCAGGTTCATTTTACTTTCGAGCATGTTCAGAGAGCTGCCAATCGAGTTCGCATCGAAGTACATCAATTCACATGGATGCAATCTTCATCAAGGACTTTTATTTTACATCGATGTACCCCCCTTGTCTTCTCGTTCTACCGATCTGATTAACGCTATCGGGTGATACCGTTTTTGTTTGCAGCTGTCAATCTGGCGAAGGCAGCACAGGCAGTGGCAGCAGCGGTGGCGGCGGCGGAAGTTCAGCCATGAAGAGTACCAACCGGCAGAGATCACCAGGTGCCATCGTACGCTCCGGAGACACCATGGACGAGACAAGTACCAATCCGACCATTGGCGAACCGGAAGAGTTTGTGCCGAACGTACATCCGCCTACCGACGACGAAGGTGTACGTATAATAAATATCTTAAATAATTTCTCAACCAAAACAAAGCTAGAGACCTTTATATAATACGCTCCTACGCGTAGTCCGGTATACTGTGAGTTAGTAAAAGTAACGACAAGAGTCGTGCAATCGGGGTCAAAGGTTAAGGCAAGGAGGCGAACCAGTCATTCGCATACTGCTTCTCAACACGTACGTACAGGAGGATAAAATCGAAAGTCTGTCACATTTCTGTTACCACTTTTCGTTCTTTGGTTCTTATGTATTTTGAGCTTCTTTTATGTATAACGTCGACTTATTGATATATTATTATTTATTTCTTCGCAGGAACCATATCACGCGACTCAATCGTTCCTGTCGAACGGATCTTCCGAATTGATCAGCGATGACGTCGATTCCAGTGGCGCTCGTGTTCGTCAGGCGATGGAACATATTCAAAGTAAAATAGCCAAGACACGAGAACTCATACGAATAGAGCAAACGACACGAGACGGTGAGTCTACTGTCAATTTGAGTAACGTGCATTGGCGAGGAGCGTCTAACGTCACGGCTGTCAGTTAGATTTTCATGCTACTACTTGGAAGAGTATGTGAGTCGCATCCGTATGTTGCTAGGAATATTTTGACACATAGATCTATCGGTAGTTACATGGCTACTGAGGTTGCACAGCGTGAAATGCGCTTTATATTAATCTGACTACCGAATGGGTCAGTCAAAATATTTTGTAAGGAATGTGTTGATGAACTTGGATTCAGGTCTGATTATTGATCTTTTCGAGAAACTGCTGTAATAATAATTTCCTTCGAACTTCAATATATTTATGCGTGCCGAGCAGCTATTTTTGTCGGGAAATAAATGTGTATAGATTAGTATGTATTGGATAGTCGTGTCCTTCTGATCTTGAAATATGAAATGTTACTCGACTGTAAAACTGCGAGACTCGGACGCAATTCGGAACAGTCCGTAGAAATAGTTTCAATTTGATAATTAGTAGTCAGCGGACTCTATATGCAAACTGGTATGTTACGTGATACGCATAAATATTAATAAATATGTGTCAACTTTACAAGGTGGCATTTCTCCTCTTATGAAGACGGCATCTGATTGCTGGTTGCAATATTATTTTGTTTACTGTGCCATCTCGCGCACGGTTTTGTAAATGCTTCTTCTTTCTATTTTCCTAACTTATGCTGCTGGAAACTGAACTGAAAAACATCTGATTGATATAATTTACGTACGACCTTGTATGCTTCCTGAGTTTTAATGCTGTGAATCAACGGTTACGAATTTGACTTGCACAAAGCACTATTCTCACTGAGCGATTAGCTGATTTTTAAACTGAGAGTCGATTTCATCGTAACTCAAGCTTCGTGCTGTTCATACCTCTGAGTCACGCTTCGTCAGAAAGAGATTTCGAAGGAATACGATGAATAACTAGTAGTGCAAGGCACGAGATTGACTTTTCAGCGAGACATATCTGTAGTAGTATGCATCCCGGAAGAACTCTTGGATAACAGAATTTTCTGTATTTACATTGGATTTTTAAATAGCATTAAGTTGATTGACGAGGGATATAATCAATGAATCATATTGATAAAAGATTATTTTTTACGCAATAAACGTATCTCGACCAGACAGCTATCGATAAATTTATTCTAAATGTATTATTTCTTTTTTCAGAAAACGTCAACGAATACCTCAAACTGGCTGCCAACGCAGACAAACAGCAACTCACAAGAATCAAGACTGTCTTCGAGAAGAAAAATCAGAAATCTGCGCACAGCATCTCGCAGCTTCAAAAGAAGCTCGATAGTTACACGAAGAAGTTAAAGAGTTACGAGATGAACGGTCCACCTACGAGTCATCGTCAGCCTCGCGAAGTACTTCGAGACATGGGTCAGGGTCTCAAGTAAGTTCGAAGCTTACTTCCCTCTCCCTTTCAATTCCATAGTTTTCCTTAGCCCGTAGGAAAGTGTTTAATCGTTCTCCTCGAGAAATTGTCTCTCGTACTTCAATTTATGTAGGACTTGCTAAACCTCCAAGGGACAAATGTATGTCTATTGTACGTGTACATTCAACCCGTAGCAATGCGAATAGACAAATTTTCTTAATTTATTCGATGACTGCAAAATTGGATGCCTTTGTTCTCATAATTAGTCTAGGCTATGCCCAGCATCGCACAGTATATACCTTCACTCAATCTTTTTCTCTGCTGTGTCATCGCAAAGTTCTCGGAGAATGAGTACTCTAACAATAAGAAGATGGATACACGAAACTGTTTCTATATTTGTAGCGACGACACTAAGGTCGCTAACACTTCCTTCCTAAGTATAGCTTGAGATTTCAATGTCTAATTCGAGGCTCCCTTCCAGAAGCGTGGGCGGCAATATTAGGGACGGGATCACTGGTTTCTCGGGGTGAGTATTTACTGTAAAAATAGAATTGCCCACGGACGCTGGCAGCACCCGGATGCTCCAGGACAATTTACGAATCGCGCGTCCGAGATTTGAACCTCTTCGAACCCTGTTCTTGGCATCTAGACGAATACCTCTGTATCTTAATCACTTGTAACGTTTCGAGGATCAGCACGCTTAACGTTATTTATAATATCGATGTGTTTTACACGTTAATTTTATTTCTAGTCATTAATGGACTCTAGGCCTTCCGCTCTAGTTCATGGTCACGGTCACTGGGCCAATCCGATTACTTCAAAGAGAAAGAGAATTTCATGCTTTTTTTTCCTTACCTTGCCATTCATACGTCTGTTGGTATTACGTTTTCTTGTTGCTGCCATTATATAACTTTTAGTTAAAATGACTATCAATTCAAGATATTATGCTTTCGGCTTGCTTGGTTAGATTTAATTCCAGTTGAACTGTTTTATTTAGCCAGATGGTACCAATCAGCTGGTTTTGTTTATTCGAGTTAGAAAAACTTTATTATCTTAATGAACCGGCTATCAGGATTGCGAGGGCTGATAAGAAAAATACTCTCAGTCATGGCTCATGGATCATTTTACCTTTCAGAAGCGTCATGTCGAAGCCACGAGAATTTGCTCATCTCATCAAGAACAAATTTGGCAGTGCCGACAACATAAACACCCTTTCACGTAAGTATTATTTTTCTTTTATCTTGCTTCCTTTTTCCTTTTTTTTTTTTTGCTCTTTATCACTTAACACACAACAGATACGCTGACGCTCTTTCACTCTTTTCTTCGTTATCACCGACGTCTGGCAATCACGGTTTCTTAGTATATCTGCATATTATTCAATCGCATCTCATCGTCGAGCAGCCTCAACAGCCACCGAATTGCATTAAGCGACGTCTCGGTCACATGGATCAACAGTACAATCATCAACCTATCATCGCATTATTTTTTTTTTTTGTTCAATTAACAATGAACCACCCTGCCTTCGTTTCCTGTTGCTACTTTACGGCTTCTTCGATTTCTCTCTCTTTTTTTTACTGTTCAATGCATCGTACTTGGCACTTCCATCCTGCCAGATATTTTTTCATACCTATTTATTCATCTTTGGTTTTCTTTTCTTTCTTCTATGTACGACTCAGTCGTTCAATGATACATCTTTCACTTTAGAGTATCTCGAAATCCATAGTTGAGGATACGTGCAGTGACCTTACAGGATATTGTAAATGAAATATTATTAATGCCGTCTAATTAGTGTAGTATCAATAAAGTATCTCATAGATATTCATAGACATCTTCACTAGATATACGAATAAACGTTCTTTGACCTTTTGCGCTGCCATGACAGTTGACAGTAGTAAGTAGCAGATCGCCGAAGTAATTGTCTGTAATTCTGTATTCAATTTCAATTTTTTTGTTTATGCATCACCTTTCGTGTAATATACATATATATATCCTTCAACGTGTCACTAATTAAAAAGAAAAGGTCTGCTTATACGTTGTTGTCTAGTAATGACTTTTGATTGTTAATGATTGAATGCAGTAAATTTTTTTTTTCAACTTGAATGCCTGAGATTTGTCAACGATTATAGTATTTTAGCGTACCAATCGTGTAGACTGTAATAAACAAAAAATGTATCCCGTGCCTGTACCATTTCTGTACACGTAACGTTTAATACTCTTGTGTATATTTGCATGTCTCGTTAAATCAAATGATAATTGATTTAAAATTCTCTTTGAAACATTATGTCACTGTAATCTCACTCTTCACTGTAAAAGTCCTCGACAATGAGCGTCTATTGTTGTCCTAAGAATGCTTATAGTGCGTGTCGTTTAATTTGTCTTTGACGTAACAATGTATCTGCCACATTGCTTAATGCTTATCTAATCTGTTATCCAATACTAATGAAAATTGTTGGCTTATCGTTAGTCCCGTCCAGTTACACTCAAGTTATACTCGACGCTCGTTACGTCACGAAATGCAAAGTCTCTCCTTGAAATTGATTTAGGAACAAAAAGACAAAGTGAGGCGTGCGCTTTTTTCTTTTTGTCGAGAATAAACCTTAACATTGACTTTGAAAATTGTGCAGTCGTCGGGGCATCCCGGGAGTTACGTGTGCGTGGCTTTTTGCTCTCATGGTATAAGGAACTGTGTACAGCCGAGAAATCGTCTGCGCGAATGCGCTTAAGATTGAAACGTGAAAGGGAAATGTAAAATAGTGAAAGAAGAACAAGCCTATATTTCAGTATTATTGGATAACGTTCTAACCGGCAACCTCCGTGTCCCCCACAGATGGCTCGACATTTTATGTAAACGATACTACACCGCGTGCAGGTAATGGTGATAACGGTAGCGTCGAGGACGAGAAGACGCATCATGGTTCAGCGACGCTTCCTGGAGGTTGTAGCTTAGGATCGACTCACAGTGCGGCAGCGATGAAATTTCCATCGGAGGAGGGTTCCGAGTGTTCGAGCGTGACGAGCGAGAGTGCACCAGGAAGTCGAGGACAGGCGCACGCGTGTCACAGTACCAGTGCGGCATTTAGCCTGAAATCCATATTCTCGGAGCTCCAGGAACACAGGGAGAACTTCGATCGGCTCAGGGAGAAGCTGGAAGGACTCAAAGTACGTTTGTAGTTTAAAATTGAATTATCAGAGGGGCAGCTTCTTAAAGTTATTGTCACAAATGTTCTATTCTTGCAGACGGTCCAGCAGGAAGTGACGTATCTGTCGCACGCACTTCAGGAAGAGCGTTTCCGGTGCGAAAGACTCGAGGAACAAGTTAACGATCTCACGGAACTTCATCAGAACGAAGTGGAGAACCTCAAGCAGACTATCACCGACATGGAGGAGAAGGTTCAGTATCAGAGCGAAGAT
This sequence comes from Cephus spinipes, assembly GCA_963971525.1. Lineage (NCBI taxonomy): Eukaryota > Metazoa > Arthropoda > Insecta > Hymenoptera > Cephidae > Cephus > Cephus spinipes. The sequence goes on from OZ020575.1 coordinate 1,168,551, forward strand.
CGTCTTAGGGATATACACGAGATGCTGGAGAGTTGTCAGACGAAGATCTGCAAGATGGAGCATCAGCAGCAGCAGCATCAGCAATACGTCACCCTTGAGGGAATTGATAACAGCAACGCCAGGGCGCTTGTCGTCAAGTTGATTAACGTCGTGCTGACGGTGCTCCAGGTCATTCTTTTGTTGGTAGCGACAGGTGCCGGCATTATGATGCCCTTCCTCAGGACCAGGTAATACAAATTTTGTCTGCTGTCGTAGAAACGTGTGACAACTAGAGATTTAACTTTAATCAAAGATACGGATGCTGTACGGATACGTATGAAATTTAAGAAGGCTCGTCGTTGCTTGCAAAAAGTCATCGTATCGCTTTCAATTCGATCATCGCCTCATCGTTATATTTTAGACAATCGTTAGAGTGCGCGCCGATCGCACTGTTTATTCATTTCTTTTTGTTTTTTTTTTTTTTAGTTTCACGCTCTCATTCCTTTGGTTTTTTTTTCACCTCTCTGTTGCAGCTGTACTAAGCCTCATTGTTTCATGTGCAGGGTGCGCATACTAACGACGACATTCGTCGTCCTGGGCATTGTCTTCGTGCTCAAGCAATGGCCTGAGGTGCACGATGTGGGAAGTCACCTTATGCGCCATCTCAAACAGACACTCGCCGTCAAGTAGCATTGTAAGTTGGAGCAACGTGTATTCAGCTTCAACCTGGAGTTACGAACGGGAATTCATTCTGTGACGCGTGTGTTTCAGGGTGGGACACTTAGATTTAATTAGAGCTATGCTGAAGATCGACGAAAGACGATCATCGTGTACAGGGCTGCTCGGCCACTTTGGATCTGTCTGTCGATGCTGGCATGTCCAAGCAATAAAAGAAAAACAATGTATACAGAGTGTCGTTTAGCTCGGACGATGACTTCTTGGACGTTGGTACCGTTCTCTCTTTGTCCGGTAATGGGAATTCGTCACGAGTCGGAGGAACACATGCTCACCACACAAATTACACGATATCGCTTGAGTTACTAGTTAGGTGTTGTCGCTAGATCATTTTTTTATTTATCTGTATCGGATATAGAAGAATTGTATTATATCATTAGCAATTGTCATAACTACAGTGAATTTAAGGGAGTTATCGTCCTTGTTTTTTTAAGCAAAACATTAAAAATCGGTACAAGAGATGGTCAGAGACAATGACGTTATATGTGCGCGGTCCGCGCATTTGTCTTGTGTCCGTCGCACGCCGATATTGTTACATTGCGTCCAATGCGATCATCTCGTACGATCAAGATGATTTTCACGACAAACAAGTCAGAGACGCAACGCGGATGAATTAAAAGTGCAGAAGAGAAGTATGAAGAGTGAGAAGAACGATCGATCGAACTGTGATTCCTTACTACGCGCCTCGGCTGTTTTATTAGTCAGTGTGATAACGACGTGCTTGAATGAAGATGCGCGATGCAACGTCGTGACGTCATGACGAGTCAATCTTTGAAGAAAAATTCAAACGTCTACGATCGATCTCCAGAAACGAGATAAATAATCGAATTCGAAGGAAACATCCAATAATCACGAAATCGTCCAGTTGCTAAACAATAATATTGTACATTCTAAATATTGTATAATCTAACAAGGGGCGGGGGAGGGAGGGGGGTGAGATCGGCGAGGGACGCGCGAGATGCACGTTGTCCATCTCGTGGACGTGAACTCTCAAATTTGAGGGAAAAGAAAATTTGTACATTAGCATTGTTTAGCGTTTATTGTTAGTTTGTAAGTGCCGAGTTTGGACATTGTTGGTTACGTTGTCCAGTGTGGCACGGAGTGGGAAGAACAATTGCGAATCGTATTACGGCTGTTTATTTGTCATCGGATGACAGCTCGATGACACGAATTTATTCCTAAGGACGAGCGTTAGTTTCGTCGTGTCTAAAATGACGGTCCTTTGCACCAACCAAATTGTTATATATCTCGATTATAGGAGGCGTAATATTGTATTTTTTTTTTGTAAAAAATGGGGGAGGGATAAAAACGGGACATGATGAAGGATACGCAATTCAGTATTAGGATTTTGTCTACGTCTGGATCTCTGTGTGTGACTCACAGGTAGCACCGAGTCCCATTGATTTACGTGGCGAATTGGAGTCATCACAGACACGGGGTGTGGTATGCGTGTAAATTAAGGTTGACGAGTGTAAGGGAAAATGGACCATGACAGATTATTGCAATGAGAGAAAGACTGAAGGACTAAATGGTTACATTGGCCGACGTGTAACGTGTGTAACGTAACCTAACGTATTCGTGGCAATTTTACGTTCGTCGAGTGGCCGGGTAAAATAAGATGAAAAAAAAAATGTAGTGAATAGTAAAGAAAAACGTTAATACAACGTCGAGCGAGCGCGATTCGCGATGAACGCTTTGGAGTTCAGTGATTCTCTGATACTTCCTTATCTTTGTGATGAAGAGATTGCAAATGAGAAAATTGATTAACGTGATACGATTCTTCGATATCGTTATCGCATTGGTCAAATTGGCTGGAACGTTGGGTCAATTGGAAACATTCCAAATTTCTAACTAAAATCTCTCCTCTCGACCTGTCTCTATGCTAGCGTTCGACTCATAAACGAATAATGAAATAATAATTTCGAATTGTTGGCGTTTGCTTTTACTATGCGCGACTTACGTCTACGAAGAATTTCACGCTCCTGCGGAAGTGGATTAATGATTATCACAGAGTTCAGTTAAATTACTTATCCACGCCGTGGGACCTTATTCCTAGAAGCGCGAAATTTATCTTTACTTCGAATTAACATATTTTTTTATACCCGTTATCGTATATCGCCACCTGTCTATCAATGAAGATTTATACATTAGATCGTGTATCGATTGTCGTTCATGGTTTACTTGGAAATAACTCTGTGTAGAGAACCCGGAAGTGACGAGGTGAAGGACAAGGAGCTGTCGTAACTCTGTTAAAATGACGTCAAATCAGTTTCGACGATTTTGCAAACCGCTGAAACCAAAATGTCTTAAACAAAGAACAAAGGAAATATGTAAGGCCACAAGCATCAAATCATCTCGCTCTTAAGACGCGCTGAACAATATTCCTTCGTAGCTTCCGGTTTGCCATTAGTTACAGTTTATTTAAGAGCGAGGTGATTCGGTACTTCGTAAACAATGCGCCAATGACGCGATGTCTGAATTCGCGAAGAGGAATGAATTTTATTGTTAGCTGGTCGAGCGATTTATCTTATTATTCCTCGTATCTTTTTTTTTCTCTTTGTAAAATTTGTCGCGGGCAGCAGGGCCTCTGCGTGAAAATATTTCCATTCTTAATGTTGGAGAATGTCCTGCAAGTTATGAGATAGAGATGATGATGATGACGATGGTAGTGGTGCCTGCTTGATTGCGATGATGCACAAATTCAGTATTATGCATGCGACATTGTAGTTGTGATAAAAAAGATAGAGAACCCTATCATGAAAGACATCGCGTCGCCATTTCGTATCGTTAGAGAAAAAAAAGAAGAAATATTTAAAAGAAATCATATCTATCTACACGCATAAACACGTACACGCATACATACACACGAGTGACTATCGATACTATGTATAGTTTAATTGGGTTTTATTATTAAATAAACATTATTTATTACGAATAGCTTTATTTCATTCGCTCGTTATCAGAATTCAGTTTGTAAAATCGATTTTCGTTGTCGTCGATCGCATGTCTGTCTTTGGAGAATAGTATTTTTTATAATCCATGATTCGAGACTCCGCGAACATTTTTTTGAAATATTTCTTAACTGCTGTCGGTGCTAACGCCGGATATTATTTATTTTTGTGACTATTCCTTAGGATCGTAAGACATTGACTTTTGGTTTTCTTTTTTTCTTGAAACTTGCAAAATTTCACTAGAGCATTTTCTCTGGGTAAAAAGCGACGTATTTTGAATTTATGACTCTGCCATGTGACTGTGAATGAAAGGAAAAAAGAAAAGAGGAGGCATATTTGTCAAGTCAAAATTTTTGGTGTTCCTAAAAACTATGTCTGTCTTAATCGTTGCTCTCTCCCTACGGATTATATCGATACTTGCTGTGACTATTTATAAGTTAAAAAAACAAAGTGGAAAAATAAAAAATCCAAAATTTAGCCGCTAAGAATGATTTTTGGGATCAAAGAAATTTAAGCGATACTTTTACGAACCGTGAGGCTACGCGTGCTGTATTTATCTGCCAAAATATTTCTAATTTTCTACAGTGAACGAAAAAAAAAAAGAAGAAAACATAAAACGCGAAACCCGCACGTTGCAGACGTCGCGCGAATCGGAATGCAAAATACGTAGAAAATCACACGGATATGTTATTGTGAAAATATTAATTTAATTCGAGAATATTCGTTCGATTTTATTATTGTGATTTGCGTTTATCGTAATCGACGATGTTTGTCGATAGCTGATATACATGTGGTACAATATGCATAAGGTGTGGATAAGTTTTAGAAATGAAAATTTTAAAGAAAATGAAATACTCTTTTGTTTTTTCATCTTTTATTGTACATGACAAATATTATATAATATTAAGAAACCATCGCCTCGTGTTACGTTGTACTCAAATTTATATACGTGAGATAAGAAAAAAAACGCGCATGTGATATTTCATATTTTGAAAATGAGCTCCAAGCTCTTATCAAAACACTGCACTTTATATCACTTGTACCCGGCACCCTGTATATTACATCGTCATATATATATATATATATATGTATAGAGAGAGAGATTTTGGTGCTTTGTAACATACATGTATAAGACCACACGACCTTAGAAAATGATACACTAACAAAATTGACCACTGACGTAGCCAAGGAGAGAGGGCCCCTGTCTATAAGCTTGAACAAAAAATAAGGTTAAGAAAGAAAAAAAAATGGATAGCAGAAAAATGTCTAAAGAGGAAGAAAATTGAAGGATGTGAAGCAAAGGAGTAAGTTGAATAAGTAAAGAGTGAAGAATAGAAACAGGCGAAGGTCCCTTATAGTGTAATAAAGATGAAATGAAATCAAACAATTTTCACGTAATGCAACGATAGATGTATTTTGTACTTTGTATTATTACTGACAATTTTGATATGTCATCTTTTCATTTCTTCTTCCTACCATCAAAGCCATTTAACGTTTTATATGTATTTTAATATTTATAACAGTGGCGGAGTGGATTGAAACGCGTTATCGTCGTACAGACTGTCCAAATATTTCACACTGGATAAAACAATTGTTTTAACGTTATCCAGAGAATAAGAAGAAAAATGCAGGAAAATTTTGTTTAGCTTTTGCAAAAATAAACCAGGGGCCTCCTCGTAGACGTGGTAGAAGATCCTCTTTTTAACACCTATAGATATAATGCAAAATAGAAATATAGAGAAAACGAGATTGGAATAAACGAGAAAGAGAGAGAGAGAGAGAGAGAGAGAGAGGGGTAGAAAATAGAGAACGAATAAAATTAATTAACTAAGAAAATATATATTGTCATTGATGCCTTGCGTAGCTAGTTAACGTCAAATTATAGAAGTCAAAAGTATTTCTGTCGTCAATTGTAGGGATGTATCTGTAGCTGAAGCAAAGAGAAAAAGAAAAAGCTGCGAAAGTCGTTAATGTTATCATCATTATTATTATTATTATTATACAAGCGAAAATTACAAGTAAAAATACCAGCATATAGACGTAACCACACGATAAAGATGTCGTACGTAATATACCAATATTGTTACACATTGCCGCCACCCGCCATAGTGAAACGTAGATGGAGCTGACTATATGTTGTGTCCAATTTCTTAATAAACGCCATTAATGTATTCGTAATTTATATTGTATGTTTTTTCTTCTTATCGATGTATGTCGAGCGGCCACCTTCCACGATTTTTGTTCTCGTTATTCACGATTCTCGACACGCGTTTAAAATTTTGAGATTTGTCTCAATGATCAGCAACGAAATGTTTCGAAAGGATTTTTTGGTTATTCATTTGTCAGATAACGAAGAGATGTTAAACTGCCACAATTACGAAATTTCAATTTATTATTGGATAATGATTATACAAGCGAATGAAAATGATAATGATATGTCTATTGAATAAATATTATCCGAGTAAAATATAATAATACGAACTTATCAATCTGTCTTTATTTTACGTTCGTACATGCCTATAATAAGTTCAACGTTGTTTTTCGAAAATGGTATATCTGTAGTCCGTTAAGATATTTTATATTTTATTTACATGAGGATTCAGCAGTATGCGCAAAATACAATATATCTTGTTCTCTGTTTAATATTAACGGCTGCTTCGATGTCAGCGATAAAAAAACTTTGTATTAGCAACAGTTTGTCTTTACGTCAGCGATAACGTTTATTCTCTTATTCGTGAAAGATATCGGCCATGAGACTGTAAGATGCGGAGGATTGATAACAGAAAAAAAAACCGGGATGAACTGGGTTAACGAGGTTAGAATGAATTTCATTTAAAATTTGTGATCGGTATCTAGCAAGTGGTGGGTTAAAGATATATTAAAAAAAAGTATCTTTCAAAAATTCTTGGATTCTAGGCAATTCACTGTAATTCATAATTAGTATAGTAGTATCACGTGAAAAATATAATACTTACAAATCTTGATATGTCCTCAAGTAACATAATAAGCAAAAGGTTTATGTGGATTTTCGAGTGGAAGGATTTTGAAGGGACTTGTGGGATTGGTTCAAAGCGAAGAGTCAGATGGCTCTGATGGACTGTTGCATATTTTTCTTAGCTCTCTGAATTAAATGAGAAAATAATATCTTCTTTTAATTGTCTACATTATTAAAGACGTAATAATAACCTGCAATCGTCGTTGCTTTAGCAAAATAGGCATTGCACGTATTCATGCATACATCCTCTCTTTTTACTTTCTCTCGCCCTCTTCTCACGCGCTATTTATTTATAAAAAAATATTTCACCTTTCTTAGGGTACGTTTTGAAATTCACTACCAGTGCTACGAGTATCGTTGTGTTCCTTTTTATCTGAATGCGATAGAGTGAGACACAACCATGCTCTCACATCATTTTGAACGAATATCGGAACGCACCTTTGGTAGCAGTGGTAGAAGCTTTTATAATGGCGCGAATTTCAAAATTGTCGTATAAGTATAATCTAGCTATAGAAACTTTATCGCCGCCAGGGAGAACTAATTGTCGAATCCAATGGCTAATTAACGTAATTGGATTGAACCGTTTTATGGGATGTCATTCGGTAGAGTGCTGCGAGATTAAAAGGAAATACTAGTTTTGTTTAACGCAGTCTAACAATCTTTGAGGATCGTTGTTTATTTTTTCATGGACTTCATCATTCTCTGATACACATATGAATGTGAAATGATTAAAAAATTTTTTTAATTTTTATGGTCATAATCAATACTTGTAAAATTTGTATAACTCATGCATGCACCCGCTATACATACTCAAACATGGCGGAATTGATAATTTCTTAAAAAGAATTAAGAAAAAGCAATTTTTCATATACGAATGTCTACTTGGCTATAAATTTTTAATAACCAGATTCTTCGCCAGTACATGTTGCTCGATGTGAAATATTTCTCGGATATAAGAATTATTGCTACAAGTATTACTACTCTTGACGAATAAAAATTCACTAGTAGATATCTAGTAGAAAAGGGCGAGGAGGACAAAAAGTTATGGATTTTAATATTAAAAAAAATCAAAAAACATTGTCTTTTCAAATAGTACTTTGATTATCTATGTGCTTTTCTTTTAGTTTAGGAGCATAGCACTACGCTTCGAATTATCTAGCACAAAGTTGATTAACGTGAATTAGTAATCCAAATTGATTCTGATCCAATTAATCGCACTTCGACCGTGGAACTTTCAAAGCAATTCGAAGCGACGCGAATAACGAATCAAAATCGATTACGACGAGGATGACAACTGGCAATTGATACTTTGTAAAATAGAACGAAAGAGACATGGGGATTCAATCAAATTGTACATTCGTGCAAGCTGATTAATCCGGAAGTGTCAACAGATGTAGAAATTATAAAAATCATCCATGGTCATCATGAACGATTGTATCCGATAATTCACTCGCATCGCTCTTAAACGAGCGTTTATTACTTTATCAGTCAATACGTCTCTCAGTGAGTATAACGCCCATAAAAACGGGTAAAGGAAATTTTAATCGGCAGTAATCTGAATGCCCTCATGCGATTCCCTAAGGACAATTTCCGTGGACATGATGTTCGTAACCTCAGCGTCCTCATGAACGACCATCACCTCCTTGGGAACGGACGTTGCTGGCAAATGATGCTTCTTCCGATGACACATCATGGTCGACCTCGAGACAAAGGATTTGCCACATACGTCGCATTCGTAAGGACGCTCGCCGGTGTGCAGCCGCTTGTGAATTGCCATTGGGCTGAATTGCGTGAACGTTTTGCCACAAACGTCGCAACTGTAAGGACGCTCACCTGTATGAGAACGTCTATGACAGCGCAGGGCAGCGCGTCTCGCGAACACCTTTCCGCACATCTCGCACTTGAAACTTTTCTCGCCTGTGTGCATCGTCGAGTGTATCTTGAGGTCGACGCGGGTCAGGAAACCCTTGCCGCAGACTTCGCAGAGGTAGGGTTTCTCACCCGTGTGAATCCTGAGGTGAGTATTCAGGTAGCTCTTGCTAACGAACATCTTGTTACAAACGACGCAAGGATACTGGCGGTTGTCCATCCCCGAGTGAATCTTCTGATGACTCTTGCAAAGGCCCTTCGTGATGAATCCACGACCGCATATCTCACACATGTACGGTTTCACCCCTAGATGTCTGTTCTGGTGGTCCAGAAGCGACTGTTTCGTTTTGAAATTCTGACCACACGTGCTGCACGGATACGGCTTTAGGTCCGAGTGCACTCTCTGATGGACGATCAGATAACTCTTGCACTGAAAACCTTTGCCACAGGTGGAGCAATTATAGTCGAACTGACCTGTGTGCGTCGCCGTGTGCTGGGCCAATCCGATCTTGCTACGAAATGCTTTCTCGCAGAGGAGACACTGGAACGGCTTTTCCCCAGTGTGTTTGCGCATGTGTTCCTGGAGTTTGTAATTGGTTCTGTACTGTTTGCCGCACTGGGCACAAATTTTTGGTGTCCATTTTTGTCTCACAGCTGGCTGCTTCTTCTGCTCCTCCTGATTGACGTTGTTCGCTACTGTATCTGCATCTGTTTCAACAACCATGTCTTCCTTTATGATGTTCTTGTTCTTGTATAAATCGCACTGCTGCTTGTGAATATTCAGTACTTCCACGCTAGTGAAGTACAGTCCACATGGGCAACAACAAAAATGTTGTTCAAAATGTACCACGAGATTGTTGGGTTCTGTTGCTGCTTCATTACAAAATGGACAGACGTACCAGTTTGCTCCGGTTTCATCTATAGTCGGATTGTTCAGGGTTGTGTCAAGTAAAGAATGTTTTGTTCTCTTTGAGTACTCTACCATTATTGTTGAACTTTCGGTCGTTACTTGACTTGTGGAAGGCAACGCGTTTGTATGTAGAGGATCGGAATTCTCGTGAGTTTCGTTTTCACTGACGCCCGACTCTTCGATTTCACTGTCTGTTTCTGCGTGCGAAGGAGGAAACTCGTCGGTGGTTACCTGGATATTGCAAGAAATAAGGTTATTAAAGTAATTTAAAGAAGTCAATGATGTCCAATGATTATGGTTATATATATTTACATTATTTTCAATAGCGTGTGTTGGAGCATCTACGGTTAACCGCTCCTGTAACCTTTCGTATTCCTCTTTTACCGTCACAGGTTCATACTTAACATTTTCACAGTAGTGAACTATCTGCTCCCTGTTTTGATCCTGAGGGCTGATAGAAGTTACATAGTTTATGCCCAACTGATCAAGATGATCGCCAACTGTCAGGTTGCTCACCACAGTCATGTCTCCTTCTAGGTGCATTGCAATTTGATGATTTGAAACCTTTTGTACAGATTAAAAAAGGGTATAAATATGAATTCATGAATTTCTTGTTGGTTCCTATTTTTCAATGCATACTTCTCTAATATGCTCATCGACCATCCGAACAGTATCGCCATCCAAACAGTCAATGCCAGTAACTTCAATGTCACCATCCTGTTGTGCAATATCTTCCTGTGTAACAACTTGCTCCCCACCTGCCAAGTCCATTTCATCCATTACCTGCATAGTATGCATGGCAGCTTCTCCGGTATCGTGTTGTGTTCTACTGGCATGATTCTGTATCTCTTCGATATCTGTTTGCATTGTATTAATGGTTGTTTGCATGACAGGTATGTCATCAACTTCTTCAAGATTATGGTTAATGTGTACAACATCATCCTTATTGATTTCCTTAAGCATTTTCATGAACATACCCTCGGTATGCAAACACTTCTCTCGAAAATCAAATAACTGATCCAATTTGTATGCACATTCCTCGCAGACAACTTTTGGCAACTGGTCAGTCATCGATACCTGCCAATCAAAGCAAGAAAGAACTTATTACACATACTTTTATAGCAATCAGTGGTGATAGGGATATCAAATTCCTGGAATGAATCAACATCGCACTCGTGTCCTAAATCGATTCGTTAAGGACTAAGAACACTCAGCCAAAGACACTATTTATAGTGGATAAGAAAAAAAAAATTAAGTCAAAAAGGAGTCTATCATTGATTAGGAACTGTACCTGAACGGGAAGACAGGCAGCGATTTTCTTGTCAATGTTACGCATCTGATCACCGGCTTCGAAAATAGGCAGGCCCATCAGGATGCCTGTCTTGGTTGCACACAACCGACATAAGTAATCGAATTCCTCGACGACGGCCATATCGAGCTAAACGAGAAAATCGTCTCATACAAAGCCAATCACCCGGTGTTCGAGCGAGACGCCAAATTTCTTTCTTTCAGAATAAAACGTGAAGAGGCCAAAGCCGTCCAGTGCTTTTAGTTATGAACGTCAAGAGCATCACGAGTTTACCATCGAACCGAACGTAACGCCCGGTTACTGAACGATCATTTCCGATCCTTTAGACTCGGGTTTACAGGACACTCGCATCAGCCTAAGATATTTGTCAAGCTTGAGTTTGCGGCACGAGGGAAGCCTCTTCTGGCCTTTTCTTCACGTAGTTTAGCCCTCTAGACGAAATTGGTAGGACTTCCTTTCATGCCTCACTGCCTCACTCTTGTCGCTTCCGTCGTCTCTTCGACTCCATGAAATAATTTAGGAAAAATACAAACTTCTGTATGACTTTGTAAGACTGTACTCACAAAAATCGCCCAAGGCGATTGTTCACTGGGGCAGGAAACATAGATTGGAGCACCAGTGGCGTAGGTTGTAAAGACGAGGACGGAATTCGGCATGAAATAAAAATATATAAATGCACCTCACTTCGTGAATCTGCCAGCAGCTGCCAGAGATGAGTACCTCTGCCCGCCAAGTTACGCGTTCGTGTTCACGTGTAACTGGCCTACGACGGGATACGTATTATCGACGGAGGCGATGATCACAAGATCCTTCTTCCGGACTCGTCGCTACAATTTATCGCCATGCTTTTGGTATCGCCTAAAATCGTAGCGTTTTGGATCTCCCTACTCATCTCTGGGCGTCATGTAAGGAAAACGATTGACGAGCCTTTTGCGTTTATTTTTTACGCATACTTCTTTCGAATGGTAACTTCTTTAGAATAGAAACTTCTATACCGGCAGTTTTGTCATGGGATTTTTTCAACGCGTAGGTATAGACTCAATTTTTATGTTTGAACTTTGAGCGGACGAGGTCGATTTTTTGCACTCCACCTTTCGAGTTAACAAAGTGTCTTGCATTTTTATAGAAGTAACTTTCAGATTCTCTGATTCAAAATCTAATGGCCTACGGCACAGTTGAGGTTCTCGATATTAACGCCATCTAGCAGAGCATGTATGAGCTGCAAGATTCATCAAGAAAGCTCGTTTGAGAGGTAAAACCAGTGTGAAATGCAATTCGAAGCTAATGAAAATTTACGGAATGTCTTATTCGTGATTTTCACAGTGAGTCGGATCAAAAGACAGAGTAAGTAATATATAATAGATGTTAGGGTAACAGTAAGTGCGTTTGGTGTACAGAAATATGTTGTAAGAACTACTCGAGTGGACTTTTACTGATAGGGGGTGTTGACATGAGATTTCATGTCAAACTTTGCTATTTTATTTTGAGAACACAGTTCTTCCCCAATTTAATACCAGACGTCACTTCCGTCACAGGTAAATTTTCTAAAAATTACTTTTTTATATCCCAAAAATCATTAACCTCAATACGAAAAGTTTCGTAAATTTTTTCGTGTGAGTCAAGTTATTTTTCCAACGTGACGCAGGGGCAAACAGGTTCCTCAAACAGCATGACTTATTATATAAGAGTAACTACTTAGCAAAATTGCTTTTGCTGAATATCAATAAATATAAATAGGAAGTACATATAAATCTTATCATATTAATTATGAAATTGATAACACGTTTCTGACGCCATTAATCCGAGAACGTTCGCGCGATTTTGTTCTTCACGTGAAAGGCATTAAGTTGGCTCAGACACTCCACGCACCTATTCCTAGGTTTATGCTGTGATCTAAAATGATTAATCGAATATGTATCATATGATACAACCCACATTTCATGAACATTGATTATGACCTGAAATATCTGATTGAGTGAAGAAGAAAAAAAATGAACAGTAAATTTTCATAATGTCTAATATCCATCGTCCTCGTCTTCCGTGTTAGTAGCGTCTTCCTGAACTTCACGATAATCCAATTCAAGAGCTGCTAAATCTTCTCTAGCTTCAGAAAATTCACCTTCCTCCATACCTTCTCCAACAAACCTTTCGATCAAACAATTGTGCAATTAATCGAAGGTCTATCCATTTATGTCATCGTAGATGAAATTACTCACCAATGAACAAATGCTCGCTTTGCATACATGAGATCAAATTTGTGATCGATCCTGGCCCAAGCTTCAACAATGGCGGTTGTGTTGCAAAGACAACAAACGGCTCTTTCGACTCTGGCCAAATCGCCACCAGGAACGACAGTCGGTGGCTGATAATTAATACCAACCTTAATAAAACAAAGGAATAAAAATTTTAATTAAATAGATTCTAGAAATTTAGCTAGAACCTGTAAATTAAATAAGCACCTTGAAACCAGTCGGACACCATTCTACAAATTGTACGTGCTTTTGTTTCTTAATCATAGCAATGGCGGCATTAACGTCTTTTGGTACTACGTCGCCTCTGTACAGCATACAAACGGCCATATATTTTCCACGTCGTGGATCACAATTAACCATTTGATGATTTGGTTCGAAACATGAACTTGTAATTTCTGACACCGTGATTCGCTCGTGACCAGCTCTGTCTGCTGAGAGAACCGGTGCGTAGGTTGCCTGAAGATGAGACATGTTCGCTATAATATTTAACGTTTCATTATTTTATAATAGAATATTCAATAAATAAATTGTACCAGAGGAAAATGTATTCGTGGATAAGGAACTAAATTCGTCTGAAATTCCGTTAGGTCAACGTTGAGTGCTCCGTCAAAACGTAAACTGGCTGTGATAGATGATACTATTTGACCAATGAGACGGTTGAGATTAGTATAAGTTGGTCTGTCGATATTCAAATTTCTTCTGCACAGTTCATAGATAGCCTAATAAAAGTATAATTATTATTTATAACAATTATCATGGTACTATTTAATTAAAATAATACAACCAACCTGATTGTCCACAATAAAGGCGACTTCACAGTGTTCCAGAGTCGGATGAGTATAAAGGATCGCATTGTACGGCTCAACGACAGCTGTAGAAACCTAAACAACGAATAAAGAACATAAAATTGTTACAAACAAAATTATAAAAACTATTAAATAAGTAAATTTTCAAAGTACCTGAGGCGCCGGATAAATGCTGAATGTTAATTTACTTTTCTTGGGATAATCAACGGACAATCTTTCCATTAATAAACTAGAAAATCCAGATCCAGTTCCTCCGCCAAACGAGTGAAAAATCAAAAATCCTTGAAGTCCCTTGCACTGCTCAGCAATCTTGCGAATCCGATCAAGAGTAAGATCCACAATTTCTTTACCTAAAAACACAAAATTCTCTTAGAAGTATCATTAGCAATTTGCTACATTGATTACATAATAATTTAAATAAAAAATTAGGATTTCAATAACCCAGTCTTCTAATTACTAACCTATGGTATAGTGTCCTCTGGCATAATTATTAGCAGCATCTTCCTTTCCCGTGATCAATTGTTCAGGATGAAACAATTGTCTGTATGTACCAGTACGAACTTCGTCTACAAAAGTTATTCCCACCTAATTAATTTCATCCTAAAATTGCGTCATTTCAATAACCACTAAATACTCGCCAACGACCGTGGGCTCCAAGTCTACAAATACGGCCCTGGGCACGTGTTTCCCAGAGCTGGTCTCTGAGAAAAATGTATTGAAAGAATCATCTCCATATCCCACAGTCGTGTCGCTAGGCATGTGACCATCCGGATGAATACCATGCTCCAGACAATAAAGTTCCCAACAGGCGTTTCCCATTTGAACGCCAGCCTGGCCGATATGTATAGATAGGCATTCTCGCTGAGCAGAACCACACAAAATATATCTCCAACGTGTCTCGTCCCATAATAGTAACTTCATGTCATCCAGTGATAAGAGTTATTTTCGAACAACACTCGGTACCTTTTTAGCCATATTCTTTTTTTAATCGTACAATTCTATCACGTGATATTAAATTTGCCGCTTTTACTAAGTACAAGGGTAAGGTTGGTATTGGCCACCTGCATGTCCAGTAGCCGGACAGTTACTGGTAAGGTAAGTCGGAATTATGTGAAGCAGTTATAACGAATAAGGGTCAGGTATAGACGACGTCTACCTTGACCCATGGTATTTCCTTAATTATTCAAGATTTGTCCTAAAACAGATATTGGCTATAGTCTGGACGTCGATACTGGGCTTATGTAATATAATCTACAACATGTGGTGACTTCTCCGAAGAAAGTCTCTTTCCTTCTGATTATAGGACAGTATCAATCGATTTGAAAGGTTGTCACGCTGTAACCATAGCAACTTGATCGAATACGACTGCAACGTGTATACATTGGATATTCAAAGCATTTTCTAGAAATTTTATTGTTACATAAAACTGGGAGGCTATTTACACACGTTGGTCGACGTGGTTATTTATTGGGACAACTGTATCGATTGTCACATCATTTTTTTATTACTGATAAAAAGACAATGGTCTACTTTGATTTTGGACTTGATACGTTTTACGAAATTTGAAGAACAGCTTGGCCCTTTTTTTTATTTTTTTTTTTTTTTTTTGAAAACTTTAATGAATATCAGTAATTAACTGGAAGATCTAAGTTATTGGTAACAGGCTGGACATTTTTATTTGGAAATAATCATTTATTCTTTCTAGTATCCCCATGCTGGATGGCTACTCTATTTATATGAACTACAAAATAGTGTATAATAAATTATTTGATCGATCTTCGCTAAGTAATGACATTACTATATGTAGTGTGTGTATGTAAATATATAGAAAATAAACTGTCACTTTTACATATATCTTGAAAAATTGAATAATTGTTATTCGCAACTGTAATTGTTGTTACGACGGGTAGTCGTATGTAAAAAATTAGTAAAATATTAAAAAAAGAACATTTATCATCCTAATCATCGTGCGCGACATTTATTTCAGGTCAAGTCGTAGACACTAGATCCCCGTTATATGAATGAATTATAAAAAGCTAAATTACTCGGTATTCAGTAACCAGATGTCAAGAAGATGAAGATTTGTTGAGAATAAAAATATTGTGGTATATAGGAACAAAGATTATAAAAATATAGACAGACAATATTCTTGTAATGAAAATCATTGTTAACCCTTAAAAAAATGTCTGAAATTCAAAATACTTTGAAAGACAGTGGAAGAGACTCGTTTAATTATAAGTAAACGTACATCGTGCGGTAAATAAAATACTTTTTAAGGAAAAAAAAGTTGTTTATTGAAATAAAGTAAATACAATAAATAGTTGCTGTAAATAATTAATTCACTTGCCATTGCTGTGGTTGCTCCGATGGGACAGCGTGTCAGGCTGTGCCACTATTCACCTACTGTCTGACTCATTGTAGACCCTGATCACTACGACTCGCCATATTAACAGAAGCTCTACTTTATATTATGTGTAAACTGCAGCACAGCACAGCTTTAACACTATAGTCATAAGACTTTTAAGACTATAGCATATCTTCCTATCCAGATAAGCCGCATCGGGTCTATCAGTATTTTGTAACGATATATCGACCACCTATCTTCTCCACGCGACGTCATTAACATCTGCGGACCTGCAAGAAAAATATTGGTAAATATTACGGAAGTATTACGATTATCCTTACCGATTAAGAATTCAATAATTCGATAAATGAGGAATACAAGAATATTCCACTTTAATAAAAACGTATCGTTGTTGCTTGAAATTTTTTTTTTTTGTTAATCAAACTGACTTGCTTTCTACTGATTTGACTGCACGGAGTCAGGCATGAATGATTGTTGGAAAAATTTAAGTAATTCAATATTGGGTGGATTTCCATATCTCGACTGAGTACGCCCACTTTAGGATAATTAAGCGACAAGTTAGTTAGTCGGTACCTCAGTCAGTAGCGAGTTTTCCGTCGGTTTTGATCTGCCTCTACTAGCTATTTGAAATGGTGAAATATTAAGAACCCGGTTTGTTGCACCTTCACGATGAGTGCACGGACAGTGACGTGTCTCGTGTTCCTTTGCACGGGATTGTGTGCAGCCTGGATGAACGAAAGGTTTGAATTCAAGTTCTTAATAAGTTAGATTAATCAGTGCACCAAGCGCACGCAGTGGCTCGTTATTATTTGAAGGTTACGAATTGTGCTCAGGCACTTGCACTTATAATTGAAAAATGCGTCAACGCTGTCTTCACTGGTTTTAGGCCCGTGCTGGAATCTCGAGACGGCCATCTTTACATATCGAGTGCCAAAGATAAGAACATCACACTAAAAACCTTAGGAAATGGATTCGTTAATGTTAACGGGATTAACTTGGTACACGTTGCCACGCACGTAAGTTTAATGATAATTTATTATATATATATATGTATAAGTCTTTTATGTAAATTGTCATTGTCACGATAATTAGGCACGTCGCGCGTCGGAAATCGTGGAAGCGTGGAAATCAGATCTTATGGATAACCTGGATTCAAGATTGACAAGACTTTCGGACGCGGTGGAGGGTTCCTCCGGTTTGCTGAGACGCATAAGTACCCTGGAACTTGGTGGCTCTTCGGCACCCAATACTTCCGGAACAGGAAATCGAGTAAGTTTTATAAATTTTATCTGGTAAATTATCTTGAAATGATCTGTAGCTAAATTCGTGTGTTATTAGGTAACCTCGAAGGATGTCGTGGCCAGAAATCTTATTCGCGGCCTGACTGTTCGGGTGAGTGACAATTTTTTACCTTCGACAGTCAATTTTTTAAAAATTATTGTTGCACTGTATGTGTATATTCGTTATATATATTTTTTTAAGTTACAAACTTTGACCAGGAGAGTTCGAACTTTGGAGAACAAACTTACCGCCGACGAGTGCAGCAGTAATCCTTGTCAGAATCAGGGCACTTGCGAAGATCTGTACGATGGTTTTCGATGTCATTGTCCACCAAATTGGGAGGTTGGTACACCCCCCTCCAATTTCATTATCTTCGTTGTGACTTTGAAAAAATATACATATATATCAATAGGGACCAGTCTGTGCAAATGACGTCAACGAGTGTGCGAATTTTGCTGGGAGTGACTTGGGCTGTCAAAATGGCGCTACCTGTGAGAATTTACCTGGAAGATACCGGTACATTTTTTTTTACTCGGATTGAGACGAGCTATTTTATAGTAACACTTAGTTTAACGTTCTTTTAAAAATATTTTAGATGCGTTTGTACCACAGGCTGGTGGGGTCAACATTGCACGAGAAAGACCAATGATTGCAATATTCAAAATTCTAATGAAATGTGCGGTCACGGTAACTGTATTAACAAACCTGGAACTCCACTTGGCTACACCTGCATATGCGATCAAGTAAGCTTTATCATCGTGAAGAGGATGATATTTAAAAAAAAAAGATGAAATAAGTCATCATTGTCTGATTGCAAAATATTTGAAAAACAGGGATGGGAATCCGATGGGTCTGGTCCAGCTTGTACAAAGGATGTTGACGAATGTCAAGGAAAGAGACCAGCATGTTCCGTGAGTCCGCTGGTACAATGCTTTAACGTTCCTGGTTCATTTCATTGCGGCCCGTGCCCTGCTGGATATACCGGAAACGGCCACTACTGTGCGGATATTGACGAGTGTGCCACTAACAATGGCGGCTGCAGTATTACACCCCGTGTGCAATGTATCAACACCATGGTAAAGAGCGTTACGATAATTATTAATTAAAAAAAAAAAAAAGAAAAATCTGTCCACGTCATCCTGGACTTCCGATGTTTCAGGGTTCCAGGTTTTGCCAACCCTGTCCTCCAGGATACACAGGAGACGGAATATCGTGTACATTTGTTGATGCATGTCTCAATAATGGCGGCTGCCATCCATTGGCCCAATGCATTAAATCCCTTACGAATTCGCAGTATCCCGTAGGATGTCAATGTCCTGTAGGATATCACGGAAATGGAATAGGTCCTCGAGGTTGCATCCAGGGTTCTATAACAGAGGACATGACGGAATGCGCAAGCAATCCTTGTATTCACGGCACCTGTTCCCCTCGTGGATTCCACGATTATGTCTGTAGATGTAATCCTGGATTTACCGGTGAGGTCCTAGAGAAAAAGGAAAGATCCTGATATTACGTTACACCCGTCTGGGTATCGCTGATGTATTTTTATTCTCCAGGAAGAAGGTGCGATACCGCGATCGAATTGTGTAATCCAAATCCTTGCAAAAATGGCGGCACTTGCAGAGTCTCCGACGCAGGAACCGAGACTTGCGTTTGCACAACAAGTTTCTCAGGGCCACGATGCGAAACCCCGCGACAAAATTGCGGCGGACTCCTGCGCGATCCTTCCGGTACATTGCAATTCCCTGTGAACGATAACGTCTATCAGCCATTGCAGAGTTGCCTTTGGATTCTCCTGACCAACGAGTCTTTAGTCCTTAACGTGACATTCACTGCCTTCAACCTGGAACCATCGCCGGAGTGCTCGTACGATTTTCTTCAGGTAAAGAATATTAAGTATTCGTTATGTATTTCTATACTAATTATAAATACATGACTTACATGATGATTTATTTCAAAGATAAACGACGGTCGAACTGTTGCTTATCCTTTAAAAGGTCGTTACTGCGGCAACAATTTACCTAATGACGGAAACATCATCTCTTCCCATAATGCACTCTATCTGTGGTTCCGTTCCGACCATTCCACATCCCATAGTGGATTCACTTTGGAATGGAACTCGATAGAACCGGTTTGCGGTGGGGAAATATCTGCGGACAGTGGCTCTATTATGTCACCAGGACTACCAGGAAAGTATCCCCCCAATAGAGATTGTTATTGGAGGATCAGTGTCAGTCCTGGACGCAGAATCCAATTCCACTTCGCGTTGATGATGATTCAAGAAGATCCCAACTGCGAGAAGGATTATCTTGAAGTAAGAATAGTGATAGATAATTATCTTAAGGATTAAGTATATTGATGTTATCTACTGATCTTTTAAGTTCTTAAATGGTATGGACGAAACGAAATCGCTTGCAAGATATTGTAATCACACGACACCATCTCCACTGATTACCAATGAGTATAGAACGACTCTTCATTTCCATTCCGATGGGAGCGTACAGGACAATGGATTCCACGTGACATTTTCCAGTATTGAGGGTAAACTTTAATCCATATTGATATATCGTACAAGGATAGATTATATTTTATTTTGCTAATTTTATCTCAGGTACGCCAGGATGCGGTGGAGTTTTTACGTCAAGTAAAGGTGAAATTTCATCACCACATGATGTTTTGAATTACGAGCTTTCTATGTTTTGTGATTGGAAGATACAGCTTCCGCAGGGAGAACTAATCAAGATCACGTGGATAACGTTTGATCTGGGAGATTCATATTCTTGTTTCCTCAATTACGTTGAAGTAAATGAATTGAACCAATTTTTTAAACCATACGACAGATATTTCTTAGCATAATTATTAATGCGTCGTTTGATTTTTTTTAGGTTTATTACGGTCCTACCACAGACTATCCTTCATCCGGTCGACACTGCCGCAATCAATTGCCACATTCGATTACAACAGATACGAATGTAATTCTGATCAGATACAAATTGAGTTTAGGATTCACTGAACAAAGTTTCCGTTTGAGATACGAAACTGCATGCGGTGGTGAATTCACAGAACCTACGGGAAATCTAAAGTCGCCGTATTATCCAAAACCTTATCCCGCCTCAATAACTTGCGTGTACGAGATTGCTCAGCCGCCTGGAAAATCCATAGCACTTACGATACACGACCTTGATATCGAATCTTCTATCTTCGATAATTGTGTTTTCGACTATTTGGAAATTCACGATGGCGATAATGAAAATTCTACTCAGATTGGAAAATACTGTAAGAACAAACAGACGATACCTAATAACCCAATTTACTCCACTCACAATTACTTGTATCTGAAGTTCGTTTCGGACTACAGTAGACAAAATAAAGGGTTCAACGCCAGCTACACTATCATTGATACCAGTAAGTACCTAATTGTCGAAAGCTTTCTCTGTTTCCAGGTAAACTGTGACATTTTTTTTTTAATTATTTTTCTTAGGATGCGGAGGTATTTACAAAGGACCGACTGGGGTCATCCAGACCCCAAATGAAGGTGGGACTTATGCAAATGACGACGACTGCACGTGGGTAATTCAAGCTCCGGTCGGACACGTGGTTCAACTTACATGGACGACATTCAATCTGGAATTCCATAGAAATTGCGAGAGTGATTATGTTTCAGTATTTCAAAATGCATCAGACTCACAATCAGATGAAACAAATTTCATAGGAAGGTATGTGAACTTCTTAATGGAATTCACTTTTCCGTTATTTGATATTGTATAGATTATAAATTTGTACATAATTACAGATATTGCGGCTCTGACATTCCTCCTGTGTTGGTAACTCAAGAACGGACGATGACTGTAATTTTTCATTCGGACTGGGCTATCAGGAGAGACGGATTTGTCGCCTCATACGTATTCTTGGACGCGAGCAAAGTATGTGGCGGACATTATTATAGATCGAACGGAGTGATAAGATCGCCAAACTATCCTAACAATTATCCAACGAACAAAAACTGCGTTTGGATAATCGAAGTGCCACATGGACGGAAAATCACACTAAAGCGGGAGAGTTTTCTTTTGGAGGGATACTCGTCGTGTTACTTTGATTATTTGGAAATCAGGTGAATAATATATATAGAAAGAGAGAGTCATTCCCGCGTAGATTCACTGGACATTCTTCGTGAAACCAAAATCGAATTTTTTTTTACCACAGAAACGGTGGATCCGCGACTTCTCCACTATTTGGCAAGTACTGTAACAAGCAGCTACCCGATGAAATCACAAGTTTCAGTAACCAACTTTATCTCAAATTTGTATCGGACGGTACAGTGACTCGAAGTGGTTTCAGTATACAGTGGGAAAGCAAGATTACAGGTAATCTTGTACCTCTTTTTTTCTTCTTCTTCAATAAATACAACCTAGCAATATGTACAAAATCAATACTCATTCTCGTATGTTAATTTTTATCCAGGATGCGGCGGAGAATTAAAAGGATCCAGCGGAGAGCTTACTTCGCCTTATTATCCTCAACCGTATCATATGAATGCCGATTGCCTATGGCAGATAACAGTTTCCGAAGGAAGCTTCGTCCAGCTACATGTAGTAGATTTCGAATTGGAATCTACATATAATTGCCGATTGGAATACGTCGAAGTATTCGATGGTACGGAACACCAAAGTAAGAGTTCAAGGCGTTACTGTGGAACGGAGCATCCTTTAGTGATCAATTCAACGTCCAACATTATGACTATCAAGTTCCGTTCTGATTATTCGAACAATCTTCGAGGATTCTTCATGAGGTTCAAAACCGGTAAGTGCGAAGAAATTTTATTACATTATAAAGTAGAGTATTGATTAATGATGAAGTAATTGATGTATATAATCCTATCAACAGTATGTGACAATACGTTACGCGGATTTTATGGTGTGATCGAGTCCCCGAATTATCCCCAAAACTATCCGCACTCAGCCAATTGCACCTGGAGGATTGATGCTCCAATCGGAAACAAAGTGAACATAACCTTTTTCGATTTTGAGATGGAGGTACCGTTTGACGATTCTTGCCGCTTTGATCGGGTTGTGATCAAAGAAGGTGAATACGACACCCCTAATAGAGAGCTTGGAACATTTTGTGATGTCGAGAAAATTCCGCGCCTCATCTCGTCCACTGAAAATCAGGTTTTCGTAAACTTCATCACTGACTTCTCCACCGCTCGTAAAGGCTTCCGGCTGGAGTGGGTTATTAACGGATGCAGCAAGCGGTTAAAAAAACCGTATGGATTCATTACGTCACCAGGATATCCAAAGGTCTATCCGGAAAATGTTGACTGCGAGTGGTTGATCGAGGTCGATCTGTTACACAGTATTGAGATTACGTTCGAGGACGTTGATACAGAGAAAAGAATTTCTTGCTCCGCGGACAAGATACAGCTTTACAATGGCGTCGACGAAACGGCACCGCAAATAGCTGAATTGTGTCACACAACCATCAGGACTGTTTACACCAGTACCGGAAACAAAATGTTTATGAAATTTCACTCGGATTACCTGTACGGCGGACGTGGTTTCAAAGCGCGTTATAAGACGGTCCCGATTCAATGCGGTGGAAGGTTCTCGGGTCAAGTTGGCGCCATCCATTCGCTTAATTATCCGAAAAATTATCCGCCGAATGAGCATTGCGAGTGGCTCATTCAGGTGGACGTTAATCATCTAGTGAATTTGACTTTCCTTGATTTTGATTTTGAACATACGAGAAACTGCACTGACGACTACGTCAAGGTACAAAATCCACATTTCTCTTTAATTCTGAGTTCTGCAGTATTGACAAGGTTTCTATTTTCTTTTTTATCATACAGATATTCGATGGTCCAACTACCGAAGCTCCGGTGCTTGGTACATTTTGTGGAAATGAGCTACCACCGTCTATTGTGTCTACCAGTAACGAAATGTTAGTTCTGATGGAAACTGACAGATACATATCGACAAAAGGTTTTAGAGCGTCATACATGGCAGCTTGTGGTGCAAGAATAATGACAGATGATCAAGGTGTAATAACACTGTCCTCGGCAGTAGGCTTACTCGGGTATACGAATTGCACGTGGCACATAATAGCTAAGAATCTTGGTAAAGTATATTTATTTTTCATTATTTCATTGGTATTCATTATTTGTAACGATCTGTCATCTCTGCAGACGATCACGTGACATTGACGTTTACACATCTGGATGTGGAACAATATTTCGGTTCTACTGACTGTGAATACAATAGTGTTCACGTATACGAAGGCGACTCCGTGGATGGAGAAAGTTTGCGTACATTCTGTGGTACCAAAGTACCAGCACCAATCACCAGTCAAGGAAACGCACTGACTATACATTTGGTATCGTCGTTTGACGCCGTGGATAATCACTTTTCCGCTGTTTACTCTGTTCTCAATACAGGTTTTAAAAATTGTCTAATTACTGAAACAGTCGGCTGTTACGGTTGAATGACATCGATTTTGTTTTTAGCTTGCGGCGGTAACTATACGTCTGAACACGGTACGATATCGTCACCAGGATATCCAAACAGTTATCCAAAGAACGTGGAGTGCGTTTGGATCATTAATACCTCGCCAGGAAATCGAATTAGTTTTAATGTGGATGACTTTGATCTTGCGGAAAGTAATGAATGCGGAGTGGACTATTTGGAGGTGCGTGAAAACGATGGCAGCGGCAAGATCCTTGGTGTCTGGTGCGGTAAGAGTAGTCCGAGCCTCGTGGCGAACGCGAGTCTTTGGATTAAATTCCAAAGCGGCGAACTTGGCTCCAACAAAGGATTTGTCGCGGAGTATAGCTTGATACATGGCAATGATATTCATGGAGTAAGTGGAAAGATTTCTTCTCCGATGTATCCAAAGCTTTACCTAAAGGGTCAATCATATACCTGGCGAGTTACCGTGGATGATGGATATGTCATTAGAATAAACTTCCTTGATTTTCACCTGGAAAAAGATTATTACGGTTGCAATAGTCAATTGTTGGTAATTATTTTGGACTTTTTATATAAAATACTTTTTTTTTAAACTACAAAAATGTTCATGCGATGATTTTGATCTTTTATAGATTTATGATGGGTATGATAGCGATGCTCCAGAATTACTAGATGAATGCGGCTTGGAATTACCGGAGCCCGTAACCACAAGCAGTAATATGGGTTATATTAAAATGTCCAATAATTATCTGTTCAGTGGTAGTTCCTTCCTTCTCGAATGGCTTCAGGTACCCAAAGGACCATCGTCCCTGCCTCGTAAGTGGATCTTGTTGTGGACTTGTGAAAACTGAAAAAATAATTCAATTCTTCTCTTTGCAGCATCCAATTGCTCGGACACGATTTCGTTCTCTGAAATAGGAAAAAAAAAGTATACTTTCGAGTCTCCGGGGTATCCAAATGGATATGCTGGGAATCTTTTTTGCAACTGGATTTTCGAAAGTCCACCGGGAACTCATTTGAGTTTGTACTTCAATTACATGGATCTCGAGGAAAGTTCTACCTGCCTATGGGATTACGTTGCTGTTTACACAATGAATGGTGAACTTTCTGAAAGTGGCGATTGGTCCTTGAATAACAGATATTGCTTGAAAAATTTCACGAGAGCTGAAATTCGTGGAACAAATCTGATGAAGGTTCAATTTGTGTCGGATGTCTATAATAATAAGACTGGATTCCAAGCGACCGTATACGAAAGTAAGTTCAGTACCTTTGTATATTTTCGAATGGAATCTGTATCTTTTGATTTTCGGGATTGACAGAGTGCGGCGGTGTCTTAACTGCGCCCAACGGTGTCATCGAGGTCAATAATTCTACTAGCACTAGCCCCCATACTCGATGGTGGAGTAGCTGTCAATGGAACGTCACTGTGAGACCAGGAAGAAGAATAAACATTACAATTAATGAAATGTCCATAACTCCTAAGAGTGACGGAGTCTGCGGGGAAACATTTTTAATGGTAATTTAAAAATTCCTTTTCCAATATTTTCACTGACTCATTAATTGATAATATTTTATTTGGATGGATGTTTGTAGTTGAAAAATGGTGGATCTGAAACATCACCAATTTTGGACAGAGGAAAGTTTTGTGGAGACACTGAATTCTCGTCTCTTCAAACAACTGGAAATCAATTATATGTGAAGTATATAGGAAACTTTCAGATCTCGAAATTTAAGCTGACCTACAAGTTCGTACCAATTTCGTTTTAACTAGACAGTTGCTGCACCGTAATTATTTATTAAATTTTTTCTTCCCGAAATACAGAGAAGTTGGACTGGATTGTGGCGAGAGAGTCATCATGTCGAAAGATCAAAATCGGTTTGAGATATCATCACCGAATTATCCAAATATCCCACCACCATTTTCTGAATGTATTTGGACATTCTTGGCACCGGCTGGAGAACGTCTAGCCATTCATTTTATCGACAGATTTGATCTGTCCGTGAGCAGAAAGTAAAAGTTATTTACATTTTAAAAAATACCATAATGTCACGTACTCACGTACGTGCCGTTAAGGTTAATAATTATTTTAATACGCCTTTAAACATAATTATTCTACATTACGCAATTTTTTTCAGCTGTGAAAAAGAGTACGTAGAGATTCGAGACGGCGGAACCGAAATTTCTAACTTAGTACATCGCTACTGTTCAGACGTGGCACCTAGCAGTATTACGTCGACCGGAAATAGTTTATACGTTCATTTCTACACTGAGTTAATAGATCCGAAGAATGGGTTCAAGGCTTACATCGCCAGTGGGGGTGAGTATTTTCAAAATACATTAATTTTTTATCAAGAGACCAATCGTTGTATTTTCACAAAAAATGTGGCTCTTGCAGAAGTCTGTGGTGGAATCATTCGTAATAAAAATGGTATTATAAGTTCACCTAATTATCCGAATACTTATGGTACAAATCAAACATGCGAGTGGATCCTCGAGCGACCGGAGGGTTTCAATTACAAGTTGAACTTCCTAGATATTGATTTGCCGCATAACGATCATTGCGATACGAAGGATTATGTTGAGATTATTGAGGAACTACCTTTCAATAGTAGCAGTAAGTATATTATTTATTATCAATAAAACTTTATAAGGATATTGAGAAACCAAAATGATTTTGGGTTGGTATAAACTTATTGCTATTTCTTTTTCCACATTATGTACATTAACTAATGGACAAGGACGCAAGGTAACAGTTTTTTTGTTGGAATTATCAATTTCCAAAAATGTAATGTAAATATGAAGGATCTCTTTAAATCCTCATACTGCCAACTACATTAGGATACGAGAATACTTCTTATTCTTTAAAACAGCCATTCTTTCAACTTCATTAAGACTTGCAGCGTTCTTTTTGCTTCTTCTCAGCGTATTTATCGCTTTTGGATTTTATACTTTTGGTACAGTTCTCCAATTCTTCTACATCTTCTGGTTTCATCTCTTCCTTCTGGACCCGTTCTTGCATAACATTCTCGTTGCAAGTAGATTTTTTTGAATTTTTAACCTCCACCTCGTCATTACACGTAAAATCACCTTCCACGTATGAGCTTTCTTCAATTTTTTTGTTTTTCATTCTTCCCACCACAGTTTTAGCTGCCTCAATGGCTTCGTCCTCGACCTCCATAGTTTTATCCTTTTTGGTTACTTTAGATTTTTCACTTTTTCCCTTATCTTTCTTCAAACTCGAACGCACAACCTGTACCTCGGGCCGAGTGTCGCGTTTGCCAGTTTTCCAAGACTTTTCCAAATTTCTCTTCACCACAGATTTTTTGCCATTTGGTAAATAATCTTCAGTGCCACCCAGAGCGTCCTCCACAATCGTCTTGGACTTTCGTAGTTTCTCAACTTTTCCAAATTTCTCGTGCGTTTCCGTCTTCCTATTCCGGAATTGGTGGTCAACCTGCTTGACTTCACTTTTCCCTGAAGCTTGCTCCTTATCTACTCGTGGTTCGGTATCTTTTGTAGTAGCCAGATGTTCTTTCCTCTCGTACGTTGGTTCTTTATCTTCGATCGAACGTCTCTTTCTCTCTTTCGAATTAAGCACCTGCTTCGCTTTCTTTTCTCTTTTCAAAACTTCATCGACTCGTTCTCTACGGAATACACAGAAACCAATACAAAACGCCACATCCTACGGAGAAACATCAAAGCGATACAAAATCTATAGACTCACTCTTTCTGCCGATTTGCATGAAAATCATTCTGCTTCTGCTTTCCAGTTTTAGCTGTCTTTCTGTCCCGATTGGATTTCCTAGCCGACACATCGGTAATCACCAGTCCCACGACTAGAAGTACCGTGGC
This sequence comes from Cephus spinipes, assembly GCA_963971525.1. Lineage (NCBI taxonomy): Eukaryota > Metazoa > Arthropoda > Insecta > Hymenoptera > Cephidae > Cephus > Cephus spinipes. The sequence continues at coordinate 1,196,317 of OZ020575.1, forward strand.
GACCGTCCAAAAACTAAATTAAAAAAATAATAATTTGTTGAAGCTAATCGTAACCAAAGATTTTTTCAAAATTTCTTCACTCGATCAGCGTCCAGTAGCGTTGCTCACCGCATTGTTAAAAACTTCAAGAGAACTTCCCGTGGACACCAACAGTAGCAATAACTGTTATTCCAAAATATCTTTCAATTCTTCCACCTCTTTGTCTCTATATATTTTCCTTGGATATCTTGGTACCATAGAAGCGCCAATAACACTGGGCAACTCGTGTAACGTCCGTGTCCTTTGTAAGAGGCTCGTAACTCAAATCTTCCAGTAAACACAACAATCCGTCGCCTTTTCTCGGGATCTTTGCTTTTGCCCGGGATTCAATAGACTCACGTGCTGCCCGGAATTCAAGCGCTTTCCTTGTCTTTAACCACCACTTGCATTCATGGCGCAACCGACGCAACGGACTTTATGCGGAATCTTAGCAAGTCTGAAATTTACACAAGGAAATTCCTAAAGGGCGGATAATTCCTAATCGCAGAGCAAAGTGAAACCTTCCAAGACACGATAATCTAGAGATGATTAATTAACTTTGCTTTAAATGTTTTTTAAAACTTTTTTTTATATCACGACAAAATAGTTTCACGTCCAATCTAAGATGCATCTCGTTATCAGTTAATTTCACAAGTGCATCGCAATTCAACAATGTCTTGGCAGTAAAAATCGCCAGACATTTGCAAATATTTCCTCCTACCTCCTTTTCTTATCAGAATTGCCTGGGATTTTCAGAACTCAGACCTCCAGGTCATTCCCTTGCGTTATATATATTTTCTTACGCAATTTCAACATATCAGAGTTCCTTGAAGTTTTATGTAGCTCGAGTAACTCTATATATATGTATATTTTATTTATTTTCAAGTACGTCAAAATCGATCATATTGCGGCAACGAAATTCCTGATGTCATTGAAACGATGTCAAATCATATCCTGATTAGGTTCAAGAGCGATGTGAACAACCATGTGTCTTACAGAGGGTTCAGTATAAATTTCACATCTCACTATGAAGGTTCGTAAAAAATATTGAACAGTTGAGGTAAACATCCCAGAACCTTGCATCCAGTATCAGGCACCAATATTGGGAGCCACCGCGTGTACGAAAGAGACGCAATATAGTCTCCTACGAGTGGTACAGGGACTCGGTACTGGGACGTTTACTTTATTTTATCATTTATCGTTTTAGTTGTTTCAATTTAAAAAATTGAATTTTCAATAGATTGCGGAGGTCAGTTAACCGGCATGCATGGCTTTATCGAGTCCCCTGGATATCCATTCAGCAGACGAGGCGGAAGGTGAATATTTTTGTTTTTCAAATATGACGAAATTTTTCTTTCAATTGGACATTAATCTCATATTTTTCAGTTATTGTAAATGGGTTATCACTGCACCCATAGGTTACCACATAGTAGTGAATATTTTGGATTTGCAATTTTCCGCACTGTCACGGTTTATGAATATAGCAAATATGATGGTAATTTTGTAATTTATATTTGAAATTCATTTTACTTTTTTATCAAAATGAAAATTTGTTTTTTCCTTATTATTTCAGTTTTTCAACAATGATGGGTATGGATATATTATAAAGTACCTGAAAATGAATGATACCGGAAGTCGACTGTCAAGTTCCAGTGACGTCATGATGATAGCCTATTGGTCCGGAGATAATACTTTAGAAGCCTTTAAACTCGAATATAACATCGACGCTCCGGCTCGTAAGTTTATTTGGGATTTTGGAATTTAAGAAAACATTTATTTCAATGAAATCGCCCAAGAAGACGGCTTGTAATAATATACGGCATTCGTAGCTTGCGGAGGAATAATAGTTAATTCCGAGGGAACCTTAAGTAACCCAACTAGAGACGTTTACGATGGAATATCATTATATTGCAAATGGATGCTGTATGCACCAAATGACACCTTGAATTTCGAGCAATTACACCGAAGAACTTTGGCAATTGCCGTCACTGGGAATATAGATTCTAGGCACGTTCCCAGTCACACCTGTGAGCGTAGCCCATTAAAGGTTTATTTGGAAGGTAAGCACAGTCAATGACGTGATAAAACGTGATGAATACTATATGAATTAAGGTCATTTTGAAATGATTTATTTAGATAACAATGGGCCTGTTGCCTACATCTGTGGAAATATGACTGTACCGATCAGAGCTCGAAGTCCATCGTTAATAAATACTCTGAAGGTAATATCAAATACAGTAGTAATAATTTAATGACGAAAGAAATTGATTAATTACCATAAATTAATTTCTAGGTTAATATTCCAAATGTATATGGTAAAGTAAATTATTCTGGATTCAATATCACATACAAGTGGCACCACTGTGGTGGCGTATTGAGGGGTCCATCCGATTCCGTCGAAGCACCAAGGAATCTTACTTACCCAATAGAATGCGCCTGGCACGCTTCATATCCAGACAATGGGGATACCATTACCATGTATTTTGAACGATTGAATCTTGGAAGCTGTGACAATAATTACATAATTGTCAGGTAAGTATCTACGGTAGTAATATTCTAATAGATTGATTTCAAGAAACTTTCATTGCTCATTCTTACGTCTGAACACGTCACAGAAATGGCGGATCTATGTCTCCGGTAATGCGCAAAATTTGTGGAGGCTTGAGCGAATTCACGAATCTGACGTCACAACGTAATCAACTTTGGATCGAGTATTACGCTACAGAGGCTACCAGCGACTTCAAGTTCAGATTGGAGGCACTGAATCACGGTTGCGGAGGGTCTTTGAGTGACCGTAGCAGAGATCTGGCATCTCCCAAGTACGGTATCCATAGACGTGAAGAAAATTAAAAAAAAAAGGTTAATTAATCGATAAACTTATTTCAGCTTCCCTCATCCGTATTCGAATAACGCGGAGTGCACGTGGGAAATTACTGCTGATCCTGGCTACCATATTGGATTGTTCTTCATCGACCGATTTTATTTGGAAAACAGTACTCATTGCGAAAACGACTATGTTCAGGTAGAGCAAAATAATTTATCTTTAATACTGTCCTTCCTTCGTGTAGCATTTACTTACCTTGCTTTATTTTATCACGTTGCTCTTAGGCGTTTGACTGGCGTGCTAATATAACAACGGGTATTGAATCTTGGGTGGATCTTGGAAAAGTATGTGGTCGCAACACGCCGTTGCCATTCAATTCCACCTCGAACAGAATGAAAGTTCTGTTTCGCTCAAACAACGCGATCCAGGGCGACGGTTTTCACGCTCGCTGGGAAGTCAATTGCGGTGGCGTCTTCGAGGCAACCGATAGAGTTCAGTACATGACGTCACCGGGATATCCAATTGCGTATTCCAATAATCTGTTCTGCAAGTATACGATTGTAGCACCGAAAAAAGAAATCCTTGTGCAATTTACGGATTTTCAGCTGGAGGGTAAGGTCGAATTAAAAATTAGAAAAGCAATTACTCACTTTGTACGGGACTAAGCTTCTTTTTTTCTTCTTATAAACGCAGGTGGAATTTGTAATTTTGATAATGTCACTATCAATTCGCACGATTTTCACTTCCCGTCAAACAACGTCTGGTGCGGTTCAAATGGACCACCGATTCAAAGATCATACAGGCAAATGGAAATCATTTTTCAAACGGATCATTATCTGCAGAGCAAAGGATTCGAGTTCAAGTATCATCTATTTGGTAAAGTGGACTTTCACTCTTTCGAATGGGGATAACAATAATTTCAAATAATCGTGTCTTGTGTAACTGATGCATCTTAATAACGTGACGCAGAGTGCGGTGGTGAGATAACGCAACCAGGAACTATCAGTCCATTGATGAATGGTGACATGTATTTCGGTGGTATGAGGTGCACATGGAACATAACTGCTCCTCTTGGACAAATTGTTGTACTAAGATTTGAAAAATTCAATGTCGAGTACAGTTATAGGTGAATCTGCAACATTGAGCGTTTTTTTCTTTTGATAATTGTATTCTCTTTTTATGTACCTATTTAACAATTCCTTCTAAACGATTTCAGATGCGCATTCGATTACGTTGCTATTTACGTAGGATTCGAGGAACGCCGTTTGGGCACCTTTTGCGGAAATATAAAATTCAACAGGCCGGTCATTTCGGACCACAGTAGGAGGATGAAAGTCGACTTTCGGTCTGACTACAGTAATAATTTTGATGGATTTACTGCAACCGTATGGTCGATTGTTTATTCTTCGTAAACTATTTTATGTTTAATCTCGAAGCTGCGAGTCTCGAATATTTTATGAATTTGCAGATTTCATTCAGGAAGAATTGTGGCGGATTAATTAATGTCAACAATTCGTATGCGTTTAAGACACAAAACGAATCGACTTACGAATCTTTCTTAGACTGCCAATGGGTCATACGTAATGACTATCAAAAAAACATTAAGTTCACCTTCAACAGTATGGATTTGAAAAATGCCACAAATAACGTAACAGCCAATACGAATGAGCCGTGCACAGGGGACTTTATTGAGGTGCGTAAGATTGTGAATAATGTTTTTAAAAAGGTACCTCAAAGACATAAATACTTTCATTATCGGAATTTTTTAATTTCTATGACATAGATTCGTGATGGAGGAGGACCAATGTCAGATTTAATTGGCCAATATTGCGGGAATAACATTCCTCCTTCTGTTACCTCGTCAGGGAACGCTCTGTATATAAGACTTGTTACGGATAGCATTATAGAGGGTCAGGGAGTCACAGCCACGATAACCACTACGGATCGTAAGACTTTTCGAAAATTAATTTTTTTATTCTCAAAACTTTCAAGAGACTACGTTAATGCTACGTTTTTCACGATCCTTCGAAATTCCAGCACTTTGCGGAACACCATTAATCATTGTGAAAAATGAGACTGTAAACGTCACGTCTCCTGGATATCCAAATTCATATCCACCTGGTGTCAGATGTCGCTGGACTTTTAAGCTTGAACGTAGTAGATATTATTTCAATTGGAGAGAACTCGAAATACATTTTGATGATTTGGATACGCAAGAATCGGATATGTGCAGCTTAGACGAACTGGAAATCATTGACTCGTCGGTACGTAAAGATTAGGTAGATTAGATTGATTAACGTCTAAATGACAACCTTTAATAATTCATTATTTTTATTAGACAAGTCATTTCGTAAATGAAGGCCTCGGCGAAGATTTCATATTCATCGGGGAAAAGAATCACGAAACTAATAGGATACTAGTGAGTACGATTGATCCAAAGATTCATGATCATCGACTTCTTTACACGAATCTCCCAATCGAATTAAATTGCACTAATTTTATTCCAGGGTTATCGCTATCCTTTCTCATCATATAAATACTGCGGTTCTTTGTTACCGCACGAATTCTACAGGTAAATAGAAAATTTGTTTTAACTGTACACTTTTTCATAAACGATAAACCCGCTCTTTTCTTGGTCTTCTCGCAGTACTACCAAACAAGTTCAAGTTACCTTTAAAAGTGCATCGACTCAGCAAAAGCCTCACAAAGGATTCAAGTTAAGTGTTGGCCCAGCCACGTGTAATCGCAATTACACACAAGAACAAGGGCGCATTTACCACAGCCAATTTACGGATTGTTGGTTTACCATAACAGCTCCTGTTAATTACACGATTTCTCTGTATTTCAATCTGTTTAATATGTACGATAGCATAAATTGCAACAACACTGGGTTAAAGGTAATATAATCAAGAACCTGAACCATCCAGTTCTGACGCAAAATCTAACAGAGCGAATTGGTGTAGGATGAAAGGATGAATTTTGATTTTTCCTTTTTTTTTCGTTAGGTATACGATGGAAACTTTGGGGATAAAGTGTTGGCAACCATTTGTGGTTCCACCGTGCCAAATCCCATTTTCAGTTCAGGAAATAAGGTCAGTTTGAATTCTTGGTCCCCGATTGACCACAATTACCAAAATTACGATATCACGTTTACCACAACCGACAAAGGTAATTACACGTTTTCGTAAACAGACTTCGATTAGTGTTTCCTATGTTTTAAATCGAATTGATGCATTTTAGGACCGGGATGTGGTGGAAAGTTGTTCAATCATGACGGCACGTTTACGTCACCCCTGTATCCACAAATTTATCGCAATAATTCCGAATGCACGTGGGAAGTCGGTGTTCCGATAGGACACAAAGTCGTTTTAGAGTTTCCAGTTTGCAATTTAGGATCGCCAGGAACGTGCGATACTGATTTCTTGCAAATTTCTGACGTTAATTCGGAAGGCGAAACTAGTCTCCGGGAAACCTATTGTGGAGGGGTAAGGAGTGGCGCTATTGGATTCTATTATTAAGAAACATATATATATATATATATTAACTTAATTATCTAAAAATATATTAAAATAATATATATATGTGTGTGTAATCTAATTGAAAATGAGGTAATAATTTAATTTTACTTCTCTAGGATAATCCTGCGACTTTCACTGGTGATGGAAATGTGGTTTCTGTTAAATACCAAACAAGCATGAACAATGGTGGCAGTTGGATAATCAAATTCCTGGTGAAAAATACTTGTGAGTAATTGACTAATCGCTTGCTACTAATTATTGTCAATCACTCCTATACAAATTATTGGTAAATTATCGGTTTTTTGCAGGATAACTCGCTACGATGGTGTCGAACGATACGTGGTTATTTTAAGAATCAATGAGTCACGTGCAATAGTATTTTATCTATCTAGTACGAATAAGTATAAGACACGAGTATGAAGTACCAGTCACACGAGTCCTTATACTCATGCGTACCAGCTAGATACAATAGTTTTCGTGTCAAATGCTCAAAGAAATTGCCGTCTGGCTTTTTTTTTTTACTAGAGAGGACACCGTTAACCTGCCTCAAAAATATTTTGTAATAGGTTAACCCTTCCTTGAAAATATTTTAGATGCCTATGACGTCATTGTCATAATTTTTTAGGTAATTTTATAGTCGATTGTCCAACAAATAATATTTTAAGGTGCCCTCTGGCGACGCATTACCGGATATTCTTTAGGCATTTGTTACAGAAATAAATACATTATGTTACCGAGTTATTACAGTATGTAGATAATAGTTATAAAAATTGAAATAAATATTTTTAAGTCATGGATAACCCTTAAAAAATCATATTATGAAATTTCGTCCTTTGGGTTTAGAGTATATTAAACGAGACTTCAGATTTCTTAATAAAATTATACAGTATTATTATATTTCTTCATTTCTGCTACAGTAAGTATCTGTAAGTATAAGTACATTCTTACGTTACAGTTGTCATTGAAATTTGCTTTAAATTCAATAGGCATGGATTTAAGTAATATCAATATAGGTTTACAGATGTAGGAGATGAACTTCCGTATTAAATTTACATAAAATTACAACAGAAATAAAACTGAATCATTCAATTTCAACCAATTACAAATTCAATCTAGTTGGAAAATATTTCATCAGTTTGCAACGTCGTGCGCTAACGAGTTCTATTAAAAGTTCAATACTAACACTTATCGTTTAACGGTAATAAAAAAAATAATTAAATTGACAATACTTGAACGACACAGCACGGAGATGAATGTGCGGTATCTTATAAGCGGAATCATCATCAACATATAAATATGTTTACGAACTGTTCAAATCAGAAATAACCTGCTACATATCAATTAATATTACTGTCTGAACTATTAGGGCTCAATTAATATAAATATATTTTAATCGAACAATAATTCATTACGCTTACAAATCATTCTCTGAACGACGAAAACGAGAAACACAAATAGGTATCAAAGAACTGCACTTTGTACTGATCTGTTGGTGACTGCACGTGGTAACATGTAAATTAAAACTTGGTGACAAAAGTAGCGCTTGTTACAGTTTTGACTCCTGTTATACGAAAAGTTGAAACCACGTGTTGAACTTAATACAACGTGGACCGTAAGCATGTGAAAAGTGGATAGGTTCAACGGCCGTACCCGTTTTCATAGTTTCTTGTACCTCATTTAGATTTGATTAATGTAAACAAGCGTATCGACATTTCGGAATCAACGCAAACGCGACAATTTTCACGTTCGAATTTCGCGCCGGCGACAGAAAACACTGAGGGTGTCACGCTCGACCTTGATTAATGTTAAGTGAAAAAATTGTTCCCTAAAAAATTGTTTAGTGGAAATCCACAACGACCTAAATCTCAGTGAAGAGATATGTGTCGTCGATTAATAAACCATTTTAATGTCATGAATTTAAGTAAACGCGATAGTCGCTATTGGATCGTATAGAAACGATCCTTGGAATCATTAAACCGTCATCGAAACGACATTGAGGATAATCGTGCACATGAGGAGGAGTATCTCTTTCGACAGTACCATGTCGATCTAAACATACACAATAGTAGATCAAGATTAACCTTATACTTGCGAGATCTATTTTTACGTACTAGTGTAATCACGCTCTCGTGTAAATAAAGAAAAAAAAAACATATTAACCAGGAGAAGCAATATTCGCGATCCACGCGACTCAACAAATTCAGGGCGTTACGCTGCACACATTGTGCTTTTTGCAGAAAACAGTAATAATCAAGGGATACACGAGAGGCAAAAAAAACACTTTCGAGAAATCTATATTCCTGAGATACCTTCTTCATAAAAATACTTTTTATATCTTGCGCTCCTCCCCTCCCGCCTCCCATCCCGTCTCGCACCTTTCACGACGATTAGAATACACGTAATCTGACTTCAGTATCACTTCTTTCATTTTGAACTGCGTGCACTAACTTATATGAGGTTTTATTTTTTTTTTTCTATTCGACCGCCACTAAGCTTGCTGAGATCCACTCAGTCTTCGCGACGGGACGACTTTGCCATTCCTCTGTGGGGAATCATTAAGTGGCTGAATGTCTTCTTGAACGGATGCTGGATATTTTTGATCAGGATAATTCCAGGCCTGGATATCGGCTGTGCCAAATATTTGATAAACCACGTACGTTCCGCATGCGACGCACGCTGTTACGCCGAAGACTTTTCGCCAAGCGTCAAGAGTTTGCTGCGAGGAAGAACAAAAAAGACATTGGCATTTATGCGAAAAATTATGTGTGCGAGTTTACGAGCAGTTCTTTCGTCTTTCCTTCTCTTCCTCTTTAAAGTTATACTTACGCTCTCTTGCGTTAACAAGCCTGCGGCTATTGGCGAGAGGAAGCTGGCCGTCATGTGGATTGTCTGTGCAAATGCAAGAACTGGTCCTGAAACGCATATACGAAACATTTAATCTCTTGATCTTCAAAACTTTTTTCTCATATTCTCACGGCGCACGTGTCAACAGGTTATGAATTTTTCATACCGGCAAGATTAGGTGCTATGTCAACGATATTGGCCATTGCTCCGGCGTAGGCAGCTGTGATGAGGGTCACCGCGACGAACCACACGATGAGGACGAGTATAATGTTGCAGCCAAGATATCCGATGAGGAGTACAAGAATTCCAGGAACGACTTGCGCTATGTAAAGGAATAGGCAAATGTTAGACATATTTATTTGTATCACTAGCCAATATGATCTGTATAACGAAGATCCTTACATAAGGCGGTGAATATTTTGCGAACATTAGTAAGTGAGAGTATCTGCCTCGTGACAAGTACGTCTGCCACATAACAGAAAATTACGGAACTGAGGTAGCTGCAGATGAAAGGTGCACCGGAAAGAACGCCATTCTATGAAAACAGTGCGAGTATCGAATTAGTAACAAATAACAAAACTCAAAACTCGAAATAAAACATAAAACTTTACTCACAGCTTGAATGCTGAAGCCAAGTACAGTTTTCATGTACATGGGACCAGGAATGATGAAGACGTAATGAACCCAAATCCTACCAAAGGTGGTGATACCAATAGCCCAAGCCGGCCAGGAACTCAGTATGGATTTCCATGGTACCGGCATACTCTGTTAATAATAAATAGCCAACAATGAAAAATACCAAAGTACCAGAGTACCAAAGAAAACAAAGACTCGAAGATACCTCACTAGCCCCAACGACCTGGTTTCCCAAACTGCCCTGAATATAACGAAGCTCCTGCTGGGATATCCTCGGGTGCGTAGAAGGCGTATCGAAGGCTAAGAAGTACCAAACAATGCACCAAATGGCACCGATGCTTCCGGTCGTGTAGAAGACAACCCGCCATCCGAAGTTGGCAATCAGGAAGCCGCACAGTGGGTAGGTCAGACCAATGCCGAAGCTGAACCCTGAATATAGATAATCTAGAGGTTAGGAGTCGCTCACCCCAAGACCCGGAGGAAGCTGAAACATGAGGCTTGTTGTATGGCCGGAAACTGGTACGATCTTCGTGCCTGCGCGTACGTCATCATCCTCCAGGACGAGCTCGTGATTTCTGCAAAGGGATTCAACGGGAGATTTAGTATGACAGGGCGTGGATGGCAAATAATGAAGCTGTTATGGTGGGACAATGAAACTTCGATACCTGCAAACAATAAAAGTAAACTTGATCGACCTGAAAATGATTTCTCGCTCGCGATACGCAGAGAGGAGCGTACTAAACGGTTTTACACCGGTTACGTATTACGAGCGTATTACGGTTTTACATGTTTTTCTTTGTAAACACGTTTAAATAGCAATCATCGCAATTGACAAATTCGGGCACGGCTCGTCTCTGGTAATGTTGAAGTGAACAGTGATGGTTGAATTTTCAACGTCAGTCAGTCGCGAGTCGGCAAGGAGAGTTGATTCGAGGAACATATGACTGATAACATTGTGCGATTATGTGTAGGTATATGCTTATATGGCATTTAGAGTGTTTCCATACATATTTGCGCATTATAGTTTTTGAAGAGGCCTGGCTGATTCAGCCAGGCTGGAAGTATACTCGGCCTTTCTCATGCTGTTGAGTGGTCGCTGTTGAGTATACCCCGCGGTCCGGCGAATACAACCATGCTGAGCTAAACCAATGGAAAAACAATGTCAAAGTTTGCATTTATTCCAAGAGAAACACACGTTCCTTAAGGATATTAGAGCATGTAGCGTTCATTTGCATTAGTCGTTACGTGTATCACGATTGTCTGCTCGAGTTGTCGTAGAAGCTTACTGGTTACCGTTAATTACTCATCGGAGAATTCAACGCCACACTGTAACTTTGTTCAGGATGCATTGTTGTTCCCATGAAAGTCAAAAAAAAATGAGGAAAAAATATTACCAATTCTTCTTGTCATGTTTCAATTTAGCGTCTTTCTACTTGTACTGCATATATACTTTTACTTCGTTTCTACATCGACTGTCACTTGGCAATAATCGACGAGTATAGTGTTGAACGCATCAAGTTTATTCGATAAAAATGAATTCTCCCATAATAAAAATCGATAACCAGCATCCTTCTTCACGCGTCTCGACTGGCAATGAAATTTCGACTGCAAACAAAAAAAAGAAGGCAGAATTTTTCTTTTGAGTTTCCATTAACGATACTGAAAGAAGTATGCATTAGTATTAAAGAATCTGCATGTCTCTTTTTTCAACATCAAAAACGGTACATTTCAAGATCAGATTTTTCATAAGTTTACATAATCGAAAGTCATAGGGCGAATGTATTGAAGTTTCACTGTAACACAAAAAATTGTCTTTAGTGTAATTAGCTGCCTGGACGACTGAAATAGCTCACCTTGGAAGGAAGACATAAAGCGTGATCGTTCGACCGGCGGAATCCAATGTCCAACGATGGCGTACATGGCCGGCCAGGTTAAACCCTGAAACAAAAAAAAAAGTAAATAAAAGCAATACGGTCATGTATTACACTGCCCTATAATAATTCCCAATTCCTGATGACCCAGGACATCATATCTTTCTAATTTTTCATTGTTTGGTCCCACTCACACTAGCTATGCCTTGAATGCTTCTCAAGGCTATCATTGCCCCATAATGAAAATCAGCTGCGCTCGGCATGAGCAAACTGCAAATTGCTGTGACTAGTTGGGAACCGCCAAAAACGGTTTTGGTTCCAAAATACTGTGTAAGTACACCGCCGACCACCTGGGACAATATGTAGCACCAGTAGAATGAGCCGAGTATGGCAGATTGTATCGTTGGACTCCAGTCGAATTCGCCCATTTCCTACGTGACACAATATTTTCAAAATTCATTAATTATAATTCAAATACTTTTTTGATAAAGGCAGAACGTATTGTTTCCCTAAACAAATATATATGTATATACACACCTCGGGACGAATAGCCGTAGTATTCTCCACAGAGAGTGATGCATTTGGGATTGCGTAGCAATGCGTGGTCATTGCGACTTTTGTATCCGATGAAGATGGTGGCGGTAACCTCGCCATGGCCACCATAGCAATGTTGATGTCGGTCCGCATCATAAAGGATACGAGGAATCCAGAAAATGATAGTATGTAGAGGACCACACGTGCTGGTACCATATCTGTTACGGAAATACATAAAAATAGAGATAACAATGTTGTATAATATTATTCATTACAGCTTATCCGTACATGACATGACGTGCATATATGTCTGTGATATTTTGCAAATAATAATACGCACCTCCCAATTTTCTCAAACTACAAGAAGATGGTTGTTTGTACATAGTTGCGTCTTCGTACCTGTAAGAAAAACGTTACGTAATTATAATATGCGTATAAATTAAGTATTGCCTCAAATAACATGTAGGTATATGAGATTCAATATGATGACATGCGGACATGATATTTAATCGCTACGTTTGTCCATTATGGATATCAGTAGTCTACTGAATAACCTTTGTGCTGTACGTAATCGAAACCTATAACGGTTAACCATACACTATCGAAACGGTTAGCACTGATAAGAACTACAAGTATTTGATTACAGGGGATTTTATTGACCTCGTGAATTTTCGTCGTATTTACCTTTCTGGGCCCTCCATCTTGTTGCTTAGCCACGCCAGTTCTAGGACGATTTATATTTGAAACGATGAAGTCTGCTGCTCGACTGGGATCACCTTTGATTCTGTAAAAATAGCAAAAAATACATTAATTATGACTTTCGTAAATGCGCACGCGGATATTCAAAGATATTTTACGTGATTCCGTATATTTCGCAAAGAACACGCGAATCGTCAAGCCGCAGCTGACACGAAGATAATCAGCGACATTCCGCGATTCGTTAAAGATCCCGTGTTAATTAACGAAAAATCGTTAACGTTAAAAGAAAAAATCTTAATAAATTGATAAATTCGAAGAAAATTAGTTTGAGATAAAAATGCAATATGTCGCAATCCTGCTAAATCACGGTACGAAATTCAAAGTTCGTAGCTGCCTCTTACGTAACTCCTTCCCCACCCTGGACACGAATAATTGTCATAATTAAACCTCTGACCTTGAACATTTTGCAAATAACTGCCATTGTGCTCATCTCGATCGTACGTCTGTCTGAATTTAATTTTGAGTTGGAAAAAAAAATCAAATAAATTCTCAACAGACCGAACCAGGTTATTGCCAGCAGCAGTTCCATGGGAATAAGGTGATTCGATGAACGCCATAGGAACTCGGGATAAATACCACAAGGAACTCATCACAGAGTTCTTGGGATTCTTGAACGTCAAAGGCATGCATTACGGACACGTTGGCAATCAAGTAAGCGTAATAAAAGAGCTGTCATAAAGCACCGACGTTTTTCCCTGTAATCGAGGTCTTTTCTCAGCTCCCAAGGCTTCGGTCGGCAGCTACAGATGTAACCGGATAACGAACGTTGAGTTATGTCGTGTTGCGTTACCCAGATTACAAAAATCCAGAGTTTCAAAATTATTGATATCGAATGAGGAGGGTGCTTTTTTGTTCTTCTCGAAAACGCCTAATCATTTGTCCCAGACAAAAATTAACGAATAACAACGATCTAATTGTGACTGATCACTATTAATTTCTTTTATTGAATTAACCCTTCAGCTGTTCCGTCACCTTTCGTAACACTGGTACTCCCGCGGGGGCCTTAAATACCCCACGATGACCTACGCGAACAATATTATTCTGCGCTCAAGTGAATTATCGTCGTTTATATATATGACTAAGAAAAATTGTTTGAACACTCGAAAAACAAAAAATTGCTAATTAATGAATAACAAAAACAAAAATTTTTCTAGTGGCGGTGTGAGGAATTATGGATATGGGGTCTTTTAGGACCCCACACCAGTGTCCGAGGGTTAAGCTTGTTGTTCAGCTAAATTCAAGTATGCACATACACGTATATGGAATTATGACGAACCTTACAATTTTTTGGTTTCTTCTATTTTTAACTAATTTGAGAAATTGAAACCAGGCTAAAAATCATCATTCGGCGGCCGTTACGCCTTCTTCATTTTTCGTAAATTTTCGAATATTTCATAAACTTAATCGCAGACGAGCCCGCCCTCCGGGTCATATGAAGAAAGCGGCTGAACCAATAATTCAACAAATTAATGGAAAATGCCGGAGAAAAATGATTCTAAGGATTTTCTCGCCTCTGACGTCATCCCTTCGTGTACGTGCGCACACACGGAGTATCTGAATAGTAGCCTTAATTAATCAATTATACATTGGGACTAGATATTTGGACATGCATTGAGTACGTTTTGGTTTGAAATAAATTATACTAATTTTGAGTGACTTTTTTTTCTTCTTCAAAATCATAAATAGTCAGCAGCGTGTTTCGTTGCACGAAAACGCGTTAAGATAATTTTTCATCAATATCGATTAAAAAAAAAAAATACTTAATGCATACTCAGCGTTTTTGCCAATGGAATTTGATGACAGATTTCATACTTTGAATACAAATATATGTGATATACACCAGGAACGATGACCAGGCTCGAGTTTTAATGGCAGGTCAATATGTAAAATATGTGAAGAAACGTAACCGCCTGGTACGTCAGATTCTTCCAAATTCCCTTACGAATGTTTCGTATTTTGACGCAGAATATTTACGTGCGACATACTCAATTGTGTGTAAAAAGTTAATGAGCTACAAAAATTGAAAAAAAAAAAAAAAACAATACATACAAGAGAATTCGTAAGCCTCGTAATCGTAAGGTCACCATTGGATACCGGTGTGATTCAATTATCGTGAATTCGGGTCAAGCTAGTAACGACACTGACGATATTCGATAAATTTGGAAAAATATATACGGAGAGAAAAAAAAGTCTCATAATTATGTTTACCGTCTGTAAGTAAATAATGAAATATCGGGCTGGGCTATCCAAAACAATTTTTTCCTGCAAATTAAACGATAAGCGTATCCTGCTTTTCGGAATAATACATTAATTATTAACCTTTGAATTCGTCGTCTCTTCTATCTTACTTGGGCAGGTCCGATGACGATGCTTTAACACACTTTAAGAAATGCGTCCTAACGAGCAACTGTTGACACTGCGAGCACCGGCGGATCATAGATCAGAAAATGAGCCGCAAGAGAGTTCAGCGTGCGTGAAAAGAACCGACTGAACTGTGAGCTGGTCGAATGACGGAGTCGTTGACTATCTCGCGGCTCGACTTCACTGACCCCCACCACTTCACTGACCATATAACAGCGATCGTCACTCAGAGTCACGAAGCTAGTTTATCAAAAAGGACTAGGAGTCATGAATATCATGAATTTCGAGACACGTGACAGGCGAATCTCAATGATTGATTGGGAATGACATGTAGAAATTATTGAATGACAGATTCGAACATAAACATACGGTACAAGGGGAAAATATAATTTTATGATAAATGACGATAATAATTTTTTTTTTTTTCATAAAATCAATTTTGACCAATATTTTCATTAGAATCATGATAAATTTTTTTGCGTGTAGAAATAGATTGAAAAATTTTTTAAAATAGGAATTCACTATTGTACCAGTATTGATCGGTGTAAATGATCATTGGAAATCATCAGCGCACGGAAAAGATCAATTTCGCTTGAAGCTTCGAGCGACAATTATGTAATGGCTAATTCCTTCTTTTTTTGGTCTTCTTCGATTGTCAAGGATAATCTGATGACTTATTACACGATGACCGAGAACATGTTATTATTCAGTCCGCGGTTTCAGTAAATATGAAATATAAGTATTCCTGCGCAGGATGGTCTTGGATTTTGAAAATAAGGAATGTGAATAATTATTGAATAGGGAATACTGGCTTTAAGAAAGTCATGATTTTTCTAATTGATACGCCTCAACCCCACATGGTGAAAGTAAGTGGTCGAGTGTTACGTGACATTTTAATTATTAGTTAATTGACCTGATCAAGTGTGACCTTTGAGAATGGCGTCTCGTGTGCTTTATCATAGGGAATCATAAGAATTAGACGAGATCGTATTGCGTTAATCACAAGACGCACCACGTGACCCAGACTTATATTAACCTGCTCACTAAGATCATTCAATTTTAATGACTGACTGGATATACGGGGTGTAACATGATGTATGGGATCTGCGTCAAGGATGGGGATTCAGCATTTAAAAATTATAGGCGTATGTCCTATTTTCATTTTTTTGAGTTTTAGCCAATTTTTTTCATTAATTAATTTCTTGTTTTCATCAAGTAGCTTGATAATTTTTGAATCATCGATTTTTTTAACGGATATAAATAAGTCGTGTTTGGTTCTATTGCTTTTTGGGCGGCTCGTCTTTCAAATTTAAATACATTAGACTTTTATCTGTGGCAACATCTGAAATCTATGGTTTACGCAACATCCGTTGATAACATTGAAAAATTGTGTGTATTAAAGAAAGGATATAAATATCAACTAGACGTCTACGGAGAAAGGGTCATTTTGAAGATTTACTGTGAAAAAAAAATAGAAGTCAAATTTGACTAATTTGAAAAAAAAAACCTGATCCGACATACGTTTATATATGACTTTATTTTATAGTTTTTTAATACTGAATCACTCTTGGAAAATGGGTCTCACATATGTTACACCCTGTATGTACACATGGGTAGACACATGATTTAGTTTTCTAGTGGCTTTTGTTTATTTCATCCCCAAAAATGAGCCACTGACGTAATCCAGATGAGAATGATTCAAGAATCCCTTAGTCCAACGTCATCTTGAACTAATCAACTAGAATTTTTTGTAGGGCTGCCATCTTAAAAGATTTTTCACGTCGACCAGTTGATACAAAATATCGGGTTTCAAAAAAATCTATAGTTTCGCTCTGAACACGAACGAAATTCGATACTTTACAAGACTCACCGCCACGTGTGAAATTTGGAATTTTTTCCCAGAAACTCAAAAAGAAATATAGTCCGTTCAGTATCACTGTGAATACATACATTTGAGAACACGTATGTCACATCTAGTTTGTATTCCTATTTCCTTCGATATGTGTAATGGATTCATTAGTCTGATAATAAACTTATTCGTTTCCGGTGCGACGGTTGTTGCAAGGGTTATGCAACGTAGCGCAATAACGCTCACAGTGAAATAATAGTTTCTGAACGTAAGTCGCAAAATCTGACTGACCGCCGCTATGGAATTAAGTTAAAAATCAATAATTCTAATCTTGTACTTTTTTACACGTGGTATATTCACATACTGTCCTATATAAAATTTCCTGTTAGCTGGATTAGGGGTGGCATATTTTCTTATGAAACAGATTCTTATGACAGATTTATAATAGTTCAACTCAGATGACAAGTGCTATCAATTAATCGATTCAAAAGATAAAATTTGAAATTTTCAACGATGAACAATAGACGTGTTGTGTTACCACGAGAATCGAGGAACCCAGTCTACATATTTCCCCAATTGGTGGAGAAAAAATTAATTTCGATTTTAATTATTTGAAACATTAATGACATCTAGTCTACTTTGTTGGATAATTGATCACAATGACGTTACGAAAATTAGAGCTATTTGCAAATGTCGGAAAAATACGCAGTATCCCCTCCTCTCCCTATCCGGCAACTTAGAAATTTATTCAGTCATAATGACCGAAGGCAAAAACCGATACAAGAAGTAGCTGATACGCGTGAATACATTACATACGTATATAATCGCCTGGAAGCAGTTACAGCGATCGATCAAACGTACACTGACTGTATTAGTCAGCGAATATTTTTCATATATATAGGACAGCGCCGGTTACATGTTTCCCTAGCAAGGTCGCCATCTTAAGAGCCGGTTAAGGCCGTCCTACATTATCGCGAACCACTGGTTAACATGATATAATTTACTATTCAAATCAAACAATTATGTTCTGTCATTCATGTGAAAAACAAAATTTTTACAAAAAAAAAATCACGACAGAATAAAATTCCGAACATCCGTCTCGTCGAACCGTGCCTGACAATTATTCACGTGATGAAATACTTCGTACAGAGTAATAATGAAATGAAAAATAATGAATGAATATTAAACAGATACTTATGGAATACTTCTGACTGAAACGAAAGACAGTCATGTACTGTCACGTGAGTCGAAATTGATTTGAAATTCTTGATATATTTACTAACCTTCACGCTACTCCCGTTTCCGGCAAATCGTGCAACAGTCTGCAAAAATTTCTCTCTTGTCGACATTTTCAACGAGCACATTTTCACAAGCGAGTCAATCGGCATTCGGCATTATACAAAAGTATCCGTTAATGTAAGACACGGTTCGTTGTACTTGGTTATATCGTCACTCTAGTTGGATATATTGTCACTGTACTCGTAAATGGCTGAGAAGAATTACGATAGACGCGGGTTGTAAAAATGGAAAGAGGCCGACGGGTAAGCGTTTCGAAGACGACGTCGACGACAACGAGAACCACCACGTTCGATGAAGCCTCGACCCAGAGTCTGCGTCATTGATCACGTGATAAGCTACTGTACGTCATAGGCGTCGCGAAATCGATTCTATGGGCGGCGTAGCATCCTGACGTTGCTGAAAATCCGCCTTTCCGACGGAGCGCTCTGTCTGCCACTAGCTATACTTCATTGCTGCGCGCTTTATTTTCGATCGAGTCACTTCTCTATCGAGTAACGGTAACCGGGGTGGTAACTCTGTTCGTACGTTATCAGGCGAACGGAAATGATCACAAGATGGAAAAAGAACTCGACTGATAAACGGAAGTCAGAATAAAATTTTTGAAAACAGCGGAGTTGATGCTACGTCTATATTTCTCTACCGACAAAGACTGTGGGCTGTTTTTCATACTAGTTCACTCTAGTTTTTTTCTCCTCTTTACTCCGGGACAACAAAGTCGAAGTTCCCTTCGAAGCTTAACAGTGACTTTCACTTTGAGCCATTTTAAGTTATGCAAAAATTTATATATAACGATAATACGATTTTTGCGCAATCTTAATCAGGTGTATGAAATTCGCATATCCTTTGGCCTGTACTGCGGAATCACCTTAAATTATTCATTAGGCTGACAGTGTAATATGGGTCAAAGTCGAAAGGGTCAATACCCCAAGGCCTTACGTGTACGTACATGCATGCACATTCAATAATACATTCGCAAACGCAATCGCGCAGAATTTACTTTCACTGAATTACATTTTGCAAAATTCATTATCATAATTCTCATTAAGTTCACATTGTGTTTCGCGATGAGGAATTTATTGCTACGTATTCCGTGTGTATATTCCACCCACTGATCTGTACATTGAATATGGCGATTTTAAGTAATGGCGAACAAAAGGCTCACACGCGTTATCGTTGTTCTTCTTCGAACGTGTGTTTCTGTTGAATTATCGAGTCTTTATACAATATTGATATGACAGTGTTCGACCATGACTTTATCGATCGGTAGTATTATTACTAAAGGAATTCTTTAGACAGGTATATTAACAGTAATTGTCATTGTTTGTAACATTGTTATCGAATTACGACATCACCTGGCGACGAAACAAGACTGTTTCCTTGATTAATTAAATTTTTTGCATATTGATGTCACGAAATAGTCGTGAAATGAAGAATAGCCGAAAGTCATTTTATAACTTTGTATTCGGATATATAATTACATCAATAATAATGACAGGATGACCAGTTTGAATATTTGACGTCATGAAAATTTATTATTTGATTAAACAACGGTAAAGTTTTGACATATGTAGATATACAGTAATCGATCGATCGAAGTATCGAACGAACAGATGTTTTTGGTATCAAGGGAAAAAAAATCTTTGTAATTATCATTAAATTGATGGATAAGGGGAATTATCTTTATGATGAGTAACAAAAAGGGGACCTCACCGACAAGGAAAAAAAATGTAAAAAATTCATCACTACCCGCGGCCGACCAGCCTGACAAGTAATCACAAATAAAAATTATATGATCCAAATTGACTTATCGATGAGGTTATAATCTTTAAGATTCACGTTAGATTAAAGAAGACGACCTCGACCTCATCTCTTTCTATGGAAAATAAAGATGTGTCCAAAAACCTTAAACCGAATATTCAGCAACGTTCCAGTAAAATAACAAACTTCAGTAGACTCTCCGTAACCAGTAACGAATCGAGCAACGAGCGAGAGGTTAATTAAAAAGTTTAAATAAAATAATAATTCACTCAGTATTGTCTTTAAGCAACTTTTTATCCAGAAATCGTGGAATAACTTTGCAAGATCATCAAATTATTCAAAACTTGCTGGCCAGGGATGTTTCAATCAAGGTTATGACAAAATTGAAAGTAAACATTTTTCCGTTCAAAGTATCGTGAAGCCAAACTGAATGTTTTAGACGGCGAATTGATTGGGATGTTAAGTAAAGAATTGTATTTGGCCGAAAATCAAATGCAAAGGATGCAAGCGATTCTGATGAAAGCCGAGGACAGATTGAAGCTGAAGGATCAGGAGATTGGACGTCTTAGAAGAAAAGTAATTGAAAGTACAATATCATAATTACCATATATTAATCGAATTATCGTAATTTCATAACGTTAGATTAAGGACTGGGAGGCTAAAAGTAAGAATCAAGAATTATTACGCAAGAAAGAGCAGCAAGATAGACGTAATCAAGTTCAAGATTCGGAATACGTTCATAAACGCTGTTTGATGTTGGAGCACAAAATTTACGAGATGGAGGTTATTCCGGGCAATATTTTTTGGTCATGATATATTTTACTTTTCATACAATTCTCAAATGTTGTCAATCAGAAATTTCTGGCTGACTATGGATTAATTTGGGTTGGCGAATCCGGCAATCGAAAGGAGAATCAAAGAAATTCGTTACCAAAGTAAGATTTGCCCTTAACCATAATTCGAAAATTAATCTAAATTAGTAAAAAGTCGTTAACTTGTAGAAATTATATCGAGTCTTGTTACACGCGGCTGACAGCGAATATCGAAGAGTTAAATATGGCAGTAGGTAAGGGCGAGGTTCAAGTTCATCGTAACGAAGACGGTGGTGGTGCCTCATTCAAAGTAACAACGATACTTGCATCCAGAGGCACTTAACCTGCACTTAATGCCACGTTTGAACTTCGTCTTTTCCTCATAACCAGACAGCGTCATGCATGTGCCTGAAGTTTTACAAGAATGGGATGATCCTTCAAAACGGTCCCCTACGTTCATACTCTAATCCAAAAACAGAATCCTTCATACGTGACATCATAGATGGATATTTTCCTTCAGAATTACAACAGGCCTACCCCAATGGCGTGCCGTTCAAGGTATAAAAATGGAATTGACAAACTTCAAATTTTCACTATGATAATGTGACTTGTCGAATATCCTACCAGGTCGAGGATCACAGGTTGGAGACGTACGTAGTCAACGGCGTTGGTTTTCCTGGACAGGGTTATCGCCTTGGTAAAAATTCACCCGATGAAATCTCGTCGAGAATCTCAAGCAAAAGATTCGGAACCGGTTTCTACGATAGTTCCCGTCATAGTGTCACTCAGCGACAACAATTCTATAGCTTCGATCCTACAGCGACTGCAGCGCCAAACGGTTCCGCCAGGTACTCTTTACTCGGCTGACGGATAACAAACACTTCTGGACAATGAAATTTCTTCACAGATCGATCAAGTCAAAATGCTCTTTGGAAACTACAAAGGATTTGAATAGTTTACGATCGAAGATACTCGCGTCGCACAACAACAACTGTTCGGATACTCATTTACAGTCGCACATCAATGCGGAATTAGCTTTAAGTGGCCGAAGCGAGAAGGTACGTTATTAAGCGTATGTCAGTTTTTTAATACATTTTAGGTGCGTTCCACTTATCGCCCGCAACGCTCCCAACATCGTTGTGTCTTTAAATATCAAATGTATTAGATAGAAAAACAACGATGTTGCAAGCGTTGCGGGCGATAAGTGGAACGCACTCTTTGTCAGCATATTATATGAGTGGATTACTTTGCTAATAGAAACGTGATCTAGCTACGAGGAGTAGACAGTATCATATTTCTGTTAGGGAGAAAACTTTGAAAAGTCAGCGAATTCGTTTGAGATCATCAGGGACTCCCACTGGAAGTAGAGCAAGTCATCTTAGTTCGATCGACAGATCGCCCATTGGAAGCTCACCCAGGTGAATTTCATTTACTAACAGTTTAAGACTCACGTGGTTATTATGTCCTATATAATATTTGTTTATGCGATTCAATGTTCGAAATTGTTTAAAATTAATTTCTAACGGCAATTAAAACCTATTGCTAAGGTATCGATTACGTTTCAGTCGATTAGACAGTGCCAGTGACGGGAATGGATCTCGTTCCCGATCGACAAGTTTAACGGGGGATCGCTTTAAGATTAGGTCGCTGTCACGATTGCGCATGTCTTTCTTAAATCTCAATGAAAATCACTCACACTCGACTAGCCATGGAGATTTTTATTCTGAATGTAAAAAACCACGAATCACGCGATCTGATACACTCGATAGAAACAGCAAGGTAATAAAAAGTCTGTTAAATTTTCTTCTTTGTCCATTTTTTTAAATGTATATTTCATTGTATTTTTTAGGCACCTTTAATTCGTCAGATCAATCAATCCAGTGGACAATCTGGGGAGCTCAGAATCAAAGTTAGATCGTTAAGTGGTAGCACTGTTTTTCTAATCCACGTGTTTGCCAATGACTCTGTCGAGAGACTGTATCAACTTTTGAATAGTGTCATGCCGAAAGCTCAGACGGGAAGATACAAAATTATTATCAGCGGGTATGGATACGTTTGAATAATCAAATAGGAATTTTATAATTGTGAATAATCTAAAATATATTATTTTATTCACAGCTACTTTCCCAAGAGGTTGGATTGTATGAAAATGTCCTTGAGAGAATATGGTATTGTCAGAGATAGCGTTCTTCATTTAGTTAATATCTAAAGATTCTCTGAAGAATTGAATTTTCATTGTCTCGTCAATCACTAAACTACTTTGGTCTAAAAAGGAATCTGTAATGAATCAATTAAATGTCGATAACTAAAAATAATTAAAAATTTAATAAAAACTGTAAATTATCTAATTGATTATTATTGTTTTCCCAACTACGTAAAAATATATTAGAAGACTATACCTACTATTGATATTGTTATCAATTCTTAATAAACAGTACACAAAAAGAATAAGAACTCGTTCACACTTCCCAAGAATCATATGTCGGTAAAACAGTCGGTAACAGACCGACGATATTCAATCGCCATCTTTGGAATGAAAAACTAGAAATATTTGAATAAAAGAAATTGAATTCAGTTGTTAACGAGATTAAAAATCAAATGACTAATTATCGTCGTTATTTGTTAATTAAGTATAGAATATAAAAAATCCAAAAATGACACTAAAAAGAAACTCTGTATTAAAAAGAATGTTCGGGTCTTATTATAGGCAGATACAAAAAACGTGTGGGTTTAATATTTTCCAAATTGATATCGATACCAATCACGTTGGTATCATTATTTAACAAAGCTACGCACAGCACTACCGTCGATAAAACAGAGAGTAAAAATATCCTCGTCATATCCTACAACTGCAAAGCACTAATTTCCAAGACAATGCCACCTTACGCCAAGAGTCAAACTACAAAGTCCCAAGTTTCGAAACACAGCAGAATGGCAGTTGACGAAGCATAGTAAAGTTTAATGTTAATATAATTGAGTTGGGATTACACGAAGTTTCCTAGGTTGACGTGCATTACCTCATTGTGAGCATTCTCAACGAGTTGACCCCTAAAATACCCTACCTGTACTTCTGAAAAGGATTATAACCACGTCAATTCCCAAAATTAAACATTTTATAATTTTCCACCGAAATACATAAAAGGACACAAAATTGATTACAAACAAAATTACAATAAGCGAGTCAACAGTGAAAAGCATTCTATATACTATTAAAACTCAACAATTATTAAATGAATATATACCCCATTTCACATTAAATTATTTATTACTAATTAAAAGAGAACTACGATTTCCAACGTACACTCGTTATATCCAGAAAATATTGATTATGTGCATACTCAACAGTATATACACGTATTTATACAACCAGTAAATAAATACCTATCGACCAGTACCATTTATTCTTAGTTCAAAAAATTATTATAAAAACTGTCAACGAACCTTAAGCATGACGCATTATGTTTCTATGAACGCGATTAAATGCGTCGTTGCTCATTATCTTTCACAGATAAGACAATGACGTCGTCCTCATAGAAACAATGACGAACAATCACGCCAACGATAAGACAGAGGCAGTTCAATGCCTGATACCATATCAGCCAACGATTCGTTATCGGATTTTCGTAAGAAGCAGATCAAGAAGAAGTAAAAGAAGACGCCATTGATATCAGTGACGCAATAAAGCCACATAATATATTTCCTCACACACTAAGAATAAAATCAACCTAGCATAGTTCGATGCCACTTCGTTACAATTTTACAAGATAAACTTGTCCGCCGACTATGCCGCTAGACAATCCATAGTAGATTCATAAAAAGATCATCGAGCTAACGTACCTTACCATCTGCCATAACAGTGTTCTCTCTTTTTCTAACTCAGTCTAACGTGCCGTCTGTACGTATAGGTGCAACGAGGACAAAGCTTCTTCAGCCGATTCCCTTTTCTTATTGCTTCTCATCAAAGACCAAGAAACACATTGTTACACTCGTTTCGTTCTTCACCAACAATTAGAAAGAGAACTCCGTTGACAATAAAGTCCATAAAATGGCTGCCGTGCACGAGAAATATATGTAGAATAAGATCGACCATTCAGTCAAGTTATTTAGTATAAACTCTTAACCGTTTAAGAAAGCGTCTTTTATCAGATTATGGTTTGTCAGTCGGTATGTTAATACGTAGCAATGGATGTGTCGTACAGGAATACGTATCAGCCTACGTAAATATGTATACACGATACACTGGACGCCACCTACGTGTTTTGGGTGTCAACTATTTTCGTACGTGCTCACTGCACGTATAGTACGAGTAATTAACGCTATTATATTAAATATAATATTGTAGATAAGGGACAGTGGAGTAAGGCCGTTACTAGTCCAGTCGCCAAAGGGACTAGCAAGAGATATCACGTAAAATACGTGTGTAAGGTAGGTAAAATATTTGCAAAATAAGAATCAGCGGCAAACAGCCCTTATGGCAGGACCATAAAAGGCCGCTAGTAATAAATCGTAACTCCTTCAAGTTCTAAAGTCAATTTTCGTACACGAACCGAGTAAGAAAGTAGATGGCTGGCGAAATTGGATATTTTTCATTTGGCCCTAAAGACCCGATAAACAGTGGCACATGACTTTCATTTAATCAACACGGTGAGGCTATCACTATACTTTAGTGACGTCACAGATATTTAATTGCTTAATAATAATTACGATACGTTAAAATGTATTGTTGTTATTATAAAAAAAGGAATTATTCACCATATTTTTTTTATTTTCGTAAAATTGTTGCCGTTACGACATTAGTCACTGGTCTGAACGAAACGATTCTTTTTCTAAAGGGAATTCGATTAAGCGCAGTCTCGTTTCCTGCTGGGAGTTATTTACCTATTTAATCAAGGAGTTTCTGGCTTTTGGCTTTGAGGGGGAGTAAGAGTGAGATGAAGGGGGATCGACAGAGGCCGTGGGGGGAGGGGAGAGGTGGCGTCGTCACGCGTCCAAGTTGCCAGACCTGTCTCTAGGCGCAAATGAGAGACGTTTGAGATTCGAAGGTTTGTCGATTCTAGTTAAACGGAGGAAACTCGGCCGAGGATCGTCGAGGTTTTATTGGAAATGGCGACCGCGGAAAAAGCGGCGGAGGGAATGACGAGGAGATAAAAAGAAAAGGGAAATAAAGAGAATCGCGTGAAACTCGACGAAAAGCTTCTTCGTTGGTAGTAAGAATTTTATGGCGGTAGGGGGGCTGGAGGAGGGGGAGGGCTCTGAGGCGATAGGGGTAAGTTGGCTTACGATAAATCCAATGGACGCTAAGGGTGAACAATTATTGACGATAGCAAGTGAGACTGCGAGGTGACGAGGGGAGGTAGAGGGAAGAGACGAAGACGAGAAGAGGAAGAATGACGATTCGAGATTTGTGATGGCTGACTTTTATCTGACCTATATATATATGTCTATATACATACCTATAGACATATTACAGTATAGAAGGGTTGAGGGAAGATTGGTCGAGGCTCGAGCGAGTTTGCAATAAATCACGAGCCGGAAGCTAATTGTAAAAAATAACCGGACGTGCAAGGTGACGGCTGGTTTGGAGAGAGAGACAGTTAGTCAGAGGGGGGAGGGATGTATGGGGGGGGGAAATGCCCTAGAGCGGTGGCATGGGGGGGGGGGGGCACGGTAGGAGGGGAGGAGTGAAATTGGTGGAAGAAGCGCGTGGATAACTCGATTTGAAACTTTTCCCACCCCCTTGTCTTTAATTCCACGTTCCTCCATCCGGTTCTTTTTCTCATTCCTCGTTTCATCCCTTCCACACGTCCCCCGCCGCAAGCTAGAAGATATTAAAGCGCAGAAATTGAAAAGTCGGGTTACAATCATTTTGAAATATAACGAGATAGCTGGCTTGCCACTTTTTCTTCGTACCCTCCCCACCACTTTCGACCCCGGATATAGACATCTCCCTTACTTCTCCTCATATTCTTCTTTTTCTCTTACTGGTTTTATTTTTTTTCTTTCTCTTCGAATTTTTTTTTTAAATCAACTCATCCCTTACTTTGTCAAAATTGCAGTAGGTGTTTTTACCTTGTACTGCTGTGCGGGTCTCGGGGGTTTGGAGAATTTTTTATCCTGCTTCTACCTCATTGACTTTTGCCATTTAGAATTGCTAAAGGGAAATTAGGTACGGATGCAATTTACAGGCGATCCTTGTAATTTGTTAACGAATCGAGTAAAGGATTGAATTCTGTACAGAAAATTTTTTATTGAAGTATTGACGGTATTTATTACAGGTTTTGACTTCGTTAAAATTTGAAAAAAAATGTTTCTCGGATATTTTTTATTATTCTACTTTCTCGTTAAGGCGTCATTCGTGGAAGACCTCGTTCTCGCCTCTTTTCACGTGCATTGCTTTTTCATTCTCAACGTTTTTACTTTCGACCATTTTACCTTCTCTTTTGTATATTTCTTTTTTCTTTCTTTTTTCTCCAGAAATCCGCTCTTTTATGTCGCGTTCAGTACGCAGCGACCCGTCACGCTGTTGCAGACTTTGAACGAAACGAACAATGCACTTGTATTATGCATCTTGGTATGATCTCACAATGCATTTTGCTGAAGCAATCTATTGGAATTGCATTCTGAGTGCAACATTAACAATGCGACACCTCACGGGACCAGCAATTGAATTTCGTTCGCTGCGACTGATCGATCGATAAGAAGAAAGTTTCTTGCAAAGTGACGAAAAATGGGCGACTAACTATACATTATTTTGGTTGCACAAAATGAGAATTTTGATTTTGTCAATTACAAAAAAACTTTTTTTTAAATTCCATTTTATCTTTACTTGGATTTGAAAAAAAAATTTCCAGTCACCGTATAAGTAACGTATACAAAAAAAAATATATATATATATA
The DNA here is from genome assembly GCA_963971525.1 of Cephus spinipes. Lineage (NCBI taxonomy): Eukaryota > Metazoa > Arthropoda > Insecta > Hymenoptera > Cephidae > Cephus > Cephus spinipes. The sequence continues at coordinate 1,224,296 of OZ020575.1, forward strand.
TAATGTTTCATCTTCATCGAATTTGAGATTCATCCAATAAAAAGAAAAGGGTCAATCCTGACATGCAAAGATGTGTTGGTCGAATGGCCGAGGGTTGAATCGTGGTTTTCCGAACAGGGACTAAAAGGGATGCTGTAAATTGTAAAGAGAGTAAAGTGAGATAGTTTGAATAATATCGGCTGGGAATCTCCGAGCTTCTCCACTCCATATCTTTCCTACTTTCCCGCTCGTTTCCGGCGCATTTCCAACCGGAAGCTGATACCAGTGAAAGGGCCAGATTTCAGAGCGAGTCGAAGGATCGTCAAACGAATGCAATTTTCAATATGGAGTAATGGCCGCTGAACTGCCATAGTAAATTTCGCAGGAAATGGATACGAGATGTCCCTCCACTTGTACAGGTGTGTGAAAAGTAAAATTATAAAAAAAAAGTTCTAAATAACATACGACAAAATTTAAAATATTGAAAGTAACGTAACGAAATTTTCCAGAAACGTCAAATTACCTGCCATCGAATGGAGGTAAAAAAAAAAATCAGTAGGTAAAAAATGAGAATTGAAATTTCTAATTCGAAATTAGTTGGCATGATCGATGGTGCCTCCTCCTGTCTTCGTTTACAGATCTTCTGGATTGGTCGCTGAACACCGCTGGAATCTCAGGATCGACCGGTTCTCGCAGCTGTGTCTTTCATATACAGGGAAAAACTTCACCAGTGAATTTCCTATACGCGATTAATTGCTGAGCGATGGCTGCGATCTTCTCAATGGGTCGTTAACGATTCGTCCTCTTCCGTTTTTCTTCCCCCTCTGCCTCCCCCTTAACATTTTGCCCTACCTTCCATTCTTTATTTACTTCATTCGCGCTTTTCCCCTCTTACTCGAGTCACCCTCCCCCACTCGCACCTCCTGCCCCTACTGCCAAGTCATATTTCTGGATTCGCCTGCATCTGGATGAACAGATCATACCGTACTAATTGGGAAGATAATTTTGTACTTTCTTCTTCTTAACCGATAACACGCACTTGCTCGTTTAATATTGATAACAGAAAAATCATTGAATGATGTTGAAATGATTTATTTTGATATAGACAAAGTATTCGGGTTCTTCGGGGGTTTCGGCGAACATTATTTTAACACTCCTTTTCACAAGCACACATCGATCGCACACCAATATCCGTGTCGTCATCAATCGATCGTGGACTAATACTGATCGAACAATCGATATAAAATCCTCGGCTACGTTCACAGTGTTATCGATGAATAAAATTTATTGTGTAACTCTTGGACCAGTGTAATTCTTAATGAAAATTCGTTAACGTCATATTGCGCTATGTACAGTTGGTAGCAGTGATTATTTGTAAATTTGAAATTAGAAAAAAAAAATATTTTTTATCGAGGTATCCCATTATCGATTTTCATTAAATTATCTAAAACCATTAATCGATCGTCAATTAGCGCACGGACCGCGTTTCGAGTGACAAGCGAATTAAATAGCTAAATGACGTATGATGAACGATTCGCGCACTTTGGCGGCGACCATTAATCGATCGGCTATAAATTATATTTATTTGGTCATATTTCAACTGTTCTTGTTGAACCTTTTTGAAAGCATCGTGATTGCTTTTCAAGTGCAATGGCAGCATAGATTCTATCAAATCTCTTTCTTTCTGCACGTTCATTGTTCTTTCTCTTTTTTTTTGGCACGCTCTTGCACGGCTGATGAAATGCGCCCCTTTATCTTTTTCGTTCGTTTGATTTATCGATTCGTCCAAAATTATCGACACTCCTATATCGTTCGTTCATTTTATTTTTTATTTTTTTTTTGGTTTGCTAACCATTTTTCCCCGCTTCGTCATTCGCTCGTTTAATTTTCGCACTCTCTCTCTCTCGCACGCACACTCATACGAAAACTTGTAACACTCGCAACCAATTCGTTAATAAATCCGTCGAACAACGTAATTGTTGATCTATGTAACAAATGTAATATAAGATATATAACATTATTTTATGAAAATCGCTTGTGACAACACTAAAAACCGATGAAATTTTACTCTTTCGTTTTTTATCTCGTATAGTTGTCATTGTATTTACTTTTTTCCTTTCTTTTTTTTTTTCTTTCAATTTCATTTACCAAAATCGCCTCCCTATATATATTATTTATAATTTCGACATCGTCGACCCGACGACAGCGCCTCAGTTGTGTCAAAATATGATAGGGACTGTTACGCATCTTAGACATTTTATACCTACACGTATCGTTAATATATAAATATTTATATTCGTATTTATAATATATATAAATTATTTCGTCAACAACTAATGTCGTGTACAACATCGTCTATATTACAGGATCAGGCGTCATGGATAAAAGACAATACGATTTCGTAGGCCGTATACAGTCATCATTTTCCCATATACCTGGTAACTCTTTTTACAACAAACATACGGAAACACGTGTTCGTTTCAAATATAAAATGTCTCTTACGTCTCTAACGCCGTGTATATTACAGTTTGTTCAGTAGCGATGAGTTCAGGGCTAGTGTGCAAAAACCATGGAAAAATGGATGCCGAACAAAATAAACCAAAAGATCAACACTGAGAAAATATACAAGATGGTCTCAAGATCAAGCTTCTTCGTCGCTCGATTCGTACTTTTGAAACACACAGTACAGTCGCGTACCTTGTAGTGATCCATTTATATAAAAAATCTTGGCTATCTAATTACTTAAAGTCTAGTCACACGATTCCACATAAACACGGTACGCGCTTTCACTATACACAAGACATAAACACACTCGTGAACGAATCGACGAATGATTTGCTTAACACGCGTCCGATCTTAAATTTTCGTAAACAATAATTCATCGTCCTCTTAAACTTTTTACAATGTACACCGACGCAAGGTGAGTTTCTTGTACCTCGCTTAGAAAAATGCACCATCCACTGTACACGCATTACGAGTAATAGAAAAGAAGTCGAGGATGAATCTATGGATGATAAAATGTAGTTGACGAAGGTCGGTGGATAAAAAGGATGAGAGTATCCCGAAGGAATCATAGATCCTTCGGCGTCCTTTAGGTACCGGTAGAATGAGATCAGAATACACGAGAGCGCACATTACTTCCCGTACCAAGTGGATCCCGATGATCCCGATAATCCCAATGATCCTGTCCAGCCGCTATCCACCTGGTGTAAACATCAATCGATCATTTAGTCATCGCTGACTAAATCTCTTTTATCGGTACCCCGGAGATCCCTCGTGTCCAGCATTACTTCCACGTGTGACGGTGGGTCAACCAACAGCCCACGACCACCTCACCGGCTGATCCTTAACTCTGGAGAAGGTACCCGAGGAGATCTCATCCATCCCCGGGAGATTCCTGCTACAAGCAAGTTTCCTTTTGTTTAGGGTCGACGTTCACGACGACAGACGCCTGAGTGGATATCTCCATCTGAACTGGTACACCGGTGGGCACCTCCTCCAGGATGGGTCAGAGGGTCGTAGTTCTAGAAACTGCCGCTGATGGGGGTGGCGGTGGAGGTGGCGGTGATATCACTACGTCAGGTTCACCGGCCAGGTCGCAGTCGAACCTCCACAAAATGCTCTCAGGGTGGTCACCTCCTAGAAAATTTTTATTCAAGGTCATTAAACCGCATTTATTACATTTGATATTTCTAGGATCCTGCCACCTGGACCAGGCACCTTACCTTGAGCCAGGGCGATGCCTGAAGAAGCGCGTCTCTGCCTCGGTGGGGGTGGTTGGTGTTTGTGCGTATGACTGTGGCTGTGACTGTGTGTGTGTGAGTGGCAGTGTGTGTGATGCGTGTGCGTGGGGGTTTTCGATGGCTGCGATTGGGGGCGGTGGGAGGGTGGCCTGTGCTAGGTGTTCCCTCCTCGAGCTGACGACGCCTGATCGAAGCTCAATGACTTCTTCATCTCCGTCATCGGCAACGTACCAGCTTCCTGCTGAGAAGCATCATCAAAGCGTTAGCTACGACAAATGGGTCTTGACTGTCACGTGGAAATTTGTATTTTGATAGGTACTGCACTGTGGCTGTAAATAGCTATGCATATAGCTGTGCCACCGGTACTTTCGTACTGGTACAGAAGTTGGCCAATGAACCGGGGTACATACATGCTACTAGGCATCCGGGTAATACCGTAGTACCGGTAGCTACCGCCAGTTGTAGTAAGTATGGCTAATAGACTGCGCAAGTAAATTCTCTCTCTTGAGGTCGGTAACGAGCTTTCCAGTCTGTAAACGGAAGTAGCGTCTTGTCGGTCGCCGGTTTCCGGAACTTCCAGAGTTCAGTCATGTTTTCTACGTTTAGCCAGTCAGGCCATTCTGTTTGAGGGATTTGCAAGACGCTATTTCTCGAGCGTCGAGGCAAGTGCTTTGCATTAATAGTACGACCGGGGAGTAAGTGGACTTTCATGAAGGCGACAATATTGCCATCTAGTGGTGAATCACTGAAACGTGTTTCTCATTCAATCTCAAATGTAGCGAAATTCGTTCCGCCGCTTTTCCCTTTTTTTTTTTAACGTTCTTTAATGAGTTACTGAATTTTTCTGTGACGTAATAATCGACGGAATGATCGTTGGTCGATCAATATATATCGCGATGCCGTTCGATTCTGGTTCAGTCAAGAATTTTGGAAATCCGCGAAATCTCAAACTTCGGCCTGGAGTTAATCAAAGAATTCGCCGGGCCGATTTTAAATGTTCCGTCGATTTAGACGTCGAGGATCGATTCAATGGTTACGTTAACGCTTTCCTTCGATTTCATTCAATTAATAATCCCAAATGGATCGTTTGCAATTAAACTTTTTCCGTAAATACCGTTTTCGTCGTCACGTGGAAACCGCCCTCTTCTACCTGCAGTCCTTTCCTCTCGAATTTATCAAGATCCACCCTGGCTCTTCAATATATATATATCTAATTTACTTTAAACGAACTTTATCAATTTATTCTCGATAAACAAATGAATGTATCGAGTACAATTTGGACCAATCCAAAACTTCGTCCAGTTTCAATATTTTAATAAAGTCCTTCCGAGTCCAGGTCGAGAACTCGGAAAGACAATTTCATTTATAATCAGACACGAAACCGTCTCTGCCGCCTTGTAACTTTTCTCTGATTAGTTGACTCGGAAATATACTATATCTGAAAATCTATCGTATTCGTGAATTTTCACTTTTTTCATTCCTCGTGCAGTACCTTGGGTTGAAATTCACGGCTGGCTGGATATCCGGGAAATGCGACGTGCCGTACAGATACGTATAGCTATGCACGTGCATATATAAACGCATCGCAAGGATGTTCCCTTAGGTTCGCCTATATACAACATAGGTACGGTAAGAGGGTAGACATTTCCAGAGTAAAGAAGACGCGACGTAGAATGGAGACCGAATCGATCTCGATTTACGTAGTGGCTATTCGTGAACTTTGAAGAGGCTCTTGCCTTTATCGGTTTTATGGTGTCGGAATGGCGGGTGGTGGGGTGGGGAGGGGGAGGGGGGGACGGAGGGAGCCTTTGGAAGAAAATTTCGTTCCGGTGTATATATACACGAGGTCAATCTCAGGTCGACCCAAGGACCTACAAGAAGATGGAGTCCTGGATATAGCCGTTGAAAAAAAAAATCAATATACTTTTTAATCTCACTTTTTACCATTCGAATCTCCCCTGCTTCCACCCCTCCACCTGGTCCTCCTCTAACTTTATCTAACATCTATTCAAAAGACGTCGTTTTTTGACCTTAGTCTTCCTTTTTGCTTTTCCCCTTTTTTCTTTTCGCTTTCAACGACTCGACTCTGCCAGTTGAAGAATTTTTTTATTTTTTCATTTTTTTTTTGAAGCCAACCCCTGCTAAACCATTTTCGTTTGAGACGCTAAGGCCATTCAAAAATATTTTTCCTCGTACTTGCCCCACGTACCTACCGTCGGTGAGTTGAATGGCGTTACCTACAGCACGTTTCAAGTATAAAATTCCTTTTACGTACTCTCGAGCATCCGTCGAGATCTTCTCGAGTTCCTTTTCCAGACTCCCGTTAAAATCTCGTTAATCTTCTTCTTATTATGGGCTATACTTTCTCTTTCTCAATTCTTTCCTCTCTTTTATTCTTTCTCTCTCTCCCCCCTGTACTCGGTACTCGTAACCCGCTCGTCATGGAAAAATAATTGGCCACCCGTTAGCGACGTTAGAGAGGCCAGAAATCTTTTTCTCCTTTTTTCTTCTTCTTCCTGGCACAAAAATGACGCGCACCCTGGGCTTTGAGGCAAACTTTTTAAATTCGTCTTCCGACTCGACAAAGTACCGGTTCATTGGCGGCGTCCGGGTCGCTAATTAAGGTTCTAATTAAAGAAGCGTCATCGAAGGGCTTGCCAAACGAAATACGCTATGCACCGAGCAACGAGTCAATCGCAGCCTCCGTCGAATTTAAAGAGAAGCAGATTTCACATTTGTGGGAACAATACATTTTTTTTTTCAAAAATCATCCATCCACCCGTTAGAGAGTCAAGATATATCTGAGGCATGCGCGTATATCATGAACATCCGGTTACGCAAAAATATTTGCCAAAAATACATTACAGGACATTGATGCACAATCTTGCCGACGATAAATCATAAACGATGATAAATCATAACCGTAATGCTTGGTAGCCAAGTAAGAAACGTACAATAGATATAGATATACCAACGTACGTTAATGTGCACATATGATTACATATACATCCATGTATTCACATACCGAATAAAAACCAGTGTACCAATGCAACGACATTTATAAGACAAGATACTCCCTTCGTCAGTGAGAAAATACCTACTATACCGATTAAACGAAAAAATTCATCCGATTGCGCACGGTAACCGTGTATCGTTCGTATAAAGTTCTACCGATACGAGGATCGTCATTTTCCTCGAATATCGAAAAAAAAACAAGAACGGATGACAAATACGTCTGTCGCCACCAGCCGTAAAATTATTTCCGGCAGACAGAGCGGATATTTGTATTTTTTTTTTTTCTCTTTTTACAAAAGTCTCGAATTCTCAAGAGAAGGTTACGGCACGCTTTCGGGGGTGAATCTTTCAAGTATATCCTCGAGACAATTTCCGATCGAGTTTGTAAGTAAAAAAATTATTATTATTTTTTTTTTTTCAATTTCGTTAAGTATGAAAAATCGTTATTTCTCTCGGAGGCTGTCTCGAGGCTCTTAAGAATAATGGACCCCTTCGGGCAGGACAGGACTTACACCATTTAGCTGAGGCATCATCTCGATGCTCGGTATGTACGTGGTCTCCTCGTGGCCGCAGAAGCGATTCCGTCTCAGAGACGCATGCGGACTGCATCGTGAACATGGCGCTGGCATCGAGGCACGAGATTTCGTGGCGGGTCTCTGTCGTGAACCGCAACGAACCGCGAACCGCAACTCCGAGGCCATCTCGGCACAGAGGGACTATTGGGTTATCCCGAGAGAGTGTTTGCCGGCAGGTTGCGAGCGGTGAGGCCGTATGGGGATTAACGAAGGTCGTAGACGGGCCGAATCGATCGGGGATCGTGGAGGAAGACGTGACGGATCGTGGTAGCCATCGTTGATGCGGACGATTCAGGTTGACGGCGGCAAGACAAGTACAGTACCAAAACACAATACAAACACGTACCAAAGATTCATGCAAGGCATTGACAGATTTTTAGAACAGCAACAACGACCACGTGTTGCTCTTGCGTCACTGGTAACGTCTTAAGGAGCCCGTTACTCGTTTTACGTAAATTAAAAAAAATTTTTAACATGTGTAAAGTGTGAGCGTGCAATACCGAAGCGTAGTTTTGACATTGGTGACGTAATTCCTTACCCGATCTGACTGAGTATTTTTCTTGGAGTTCCAACAGAATTCAAGAATGGCGACCAGGATTGCCAGGGCGAGACCGCAGAGTAGTACGACGAAGACGCCACCTGGGGGAGACAAAAAAAATTTTTTTTTTAATAACATTTTGACTTTGCTACGTGTACACGGTCGCGTTCGAGTCGTTCGTTCGATGGGTCCGATGAAATTGTTGCGGAACGAGCGAGATGCCAGGCGGGGAAGTTTGCGAACTGTACGGGGAAAAGAGAAAAAGGAGAGAAAGTTCGTTCCATTCGTTTTGAATGGATGGAAACTCGTGAGCGCAATACCCGAGCGTGAGCATCCACTTGGTGGAAAGTTTAAGAGTGGCAGATTCACCGTGAAGCATTGCGCAACCCCTTGTGAATCATTTCCTAGTCCGTCAACTGCTCTTATCTCCTTCAACCCCCCGATTGAGAGTCACTGGCAGACCACTGGACGTATCGGAAGCAGTGGGTGCAGACCAACGGATGATAGCTATAGGTATAGCGAGAGTGGATTCCCTTCGTGTGAAAACCACCCCCTCTTACGGTTCCAGGGGTGGAAAAGAGGTGAGGGTGGTGGGGTGGTAGGGGGGTGGAAGGCTTGACGATCAATTAAGTCCCGAGCGGATAATAAGTCCACTTTCATCCCTCTCACTTTTACCACTCCTAGTCGCTTTCTTATTCGTTATTCAGCCGGCCCACGTGTCGCAGCTTCCCCTATTATTTATTCGAGCAATTACACCCCCAGACCAAAGCTCTTTACTCTTTTTTTTTATCCTCCACTCTCAAACGCAAATCTCTTTTGCCCAGCAGACTGGGTTGGCGTAACTATCCTATTGTCAGAGGAATTTCAAAATTTTTCTATAGGGGTTGAAAAAAAAAGTCATCACCAAAGTACCTCATGGGTGCGAAGACCAACTTTATGTATAGCTACGTACCTAAGGGTGGACCGGATGTGACTGTTAACCAACGGATATCACAAAGAAGGTTAAAGTTCACAGGGTGCGAAGTTCCGGGCGATTTATTCCGTGTGGGTCACCCTTACATTGAATTCCCTTTGCGGAGTTTAACGCTCGCCGGAATGTAGCCAGAATATAAATTCGTCTAGTGGAAGGAAGAGAGAGGGGCGAGGGAGGGGAGGTGGCAGCGTCAGTTGCGCCGCGACGCTTCACGACGCTGGGACCGGTGAAATTCGCCTGACTACAGCCACCAGATATCGAATCTTCTTCTTGCGATCGCAGACACCCGCGCGTGCCGAAGTTGTACCGCCTCGTGCTCGAGTGAACTCGCCTTGTTGCTCGGCGACGATTTTACCGCGCTCGTGGCGACGCCACTTCACGGCGGCGCGACGTGGAAGCGACGACTGGTCGGCCGGCGCTATTACACTACGGTACACCGTTCGCCTGTAGCAGCTCACCACATTGGTTGATACATGTATACTATCTACTAGTTACTGTATATAGTAAGACTGTCTACAATGCTACTATGTATTCATGGCTTGAACTCCGAGGGACTTTATCAAAACTTGCCCATTTTTCTGAGCTTCCTACTTTTCTACTTCAAGGTGAGATCACATCTCTATTCTAGGCGCGACGTTTCCTCGCCGCAGGAATTGGACATTCTTCTTTCATGCTCTTCCTTCATTCTCTTACTTCGTTTTATTCCACCAAGACTCTGCGTGTCTTTATTATGTTCTCCCAGAGAGATACCCTCCTCGTGGTCTCTTGAATTACGTATGAATCGAAGAGACTCGGTCTCTTACTTCGATTAGATTTTATAACGGTACACGTACTTAATGACGTCATTAAATTACTCGCTCCTCATACGAATCCGTGTAAGACCTGATCTTCGTCATTGGGATGAAATTCATTTATTGTTATTATAGATGCTTGAGGTTAATTCGCATAATGATTCTGATGCACGTATGCAGGAATTTCGAGAAAGTGTTCATTCCGTAGTCGATATATATTTAGACAGTTTCCTGTATTTATTATCTCTTTGAGAATCATCTTCAACGGTATAACATTGCTCTCGTGGGGCATAATTATTTTTGTTAGCAGTCCTGCTACTTCCTACTTACTTCCTACTGTAGGTCACAATGAAATTTAGTACTCGGAAGACATAGATACTCGTGTATATATGTATATATATACTTTAGGGGAATCCCAGTTATCGCGGTAGGACTCGCGTAAAACGCTCGCGGATTTGCATGCGGGAAACGCATGATTTACGAGAGAGACGTACGAGGCCAAACCGGAACACGTGAAAGTTTCATTTCCGGTTCTGGCCACTCTTTACAGGGGGTTGAGGGAGCATTCACTCTATATCCTCTAGCGCTCCCTTAGTTAGTTGCAAGGAGTGTGAGAAAGAGGGAGAGAGACAGGAGAGCGCCTATCTCTTAACACAGTGGCGTCCGGCATTATGGCGGAATCACAGTTACCTACTGCGAGAATTCTGTCAAGTCCTATCTGGGAGTTTGCAGTGACAGGCTTCCCTATGGTAAGTACTTTGTCCCATCGTTATACGTCGCACAGTACGTCCAAGTACTTCTATGGTATCAAAGTGCTAAGTCCATAGCGGATGTTAAGATAAAGGATGCTTAAACGGTTTTGGAATATTTCAGATGTCGGATATACTCGATGTCAGCTAACTCTCCTTTGCTCGAGTCGTAGGTCTTAATCAGGTGTTCAGGAGGAAACGTCTGGAGACTCAGTTACGTATTCAGCTTCTTTGAGGACCAGGTACAAAGGTCAAGGTTCGAGCATAAGATTCGTAGATTAGCTCGAACGGATTTCTGCTTTCTTAAAGATTAAAAGGCTATTGAGCTTACTCAAAAATTTGGAATTTTGGCTCAGGTTCCTGTTTTTTCAATTTTTTAAGTTTGTACGTATGCTCTATCAGTTTCATTTTTTTAGAATGACTTTTTTCATTCGCGTTTCGGTCATCATAGTTATAGAGGATGTTGACGGAATTATTTGTTTCCGGTGTCTGAAGTCGCCTGGAGAACTTGTTGCGATTTCCATAAATTCCAAAGACGTGGTATCCAAGCGCTTCTCTAAGCTCGAGCCCGAAATTCTTTGCTTCGCTTCCGCGTTCAAACTTTCCCAGATTATTTGGGATCTTAGTTTTTGTTTTCTTCGAAGCTCTGCAGCCAAGATCCTTGGTAAGGTATCTGCCGCTTGGTCGCTTCCGGTACATATGACTTCGATACCAGAGCCCCACGAATCACGTGGTGGAAAACTAATGGAGCTACCGATGGTAAACTCGCGATTCGGATATTCCACAATTTATACGCATCGTTAGCTCCGGAACGTTTGGCGTATATAGGAATGCTGGATCATCTACCGGGTGGGTCAACAAATCGTATTAGGTCATCCCAAGTTCCTTCACGGCGATGGAGAGTGGAACGTCTTAATAAAAGAAAAATAAAGAATAAAAAAAAAAAAGAAGAAAATGAGAAAAGTTTATGTACTTACCGATATTTTCCACACCGAGCGCGTTCGCCTTGCTCTCTTTGCTCTTCTCGTCCCGATTGCAGACGTCACCCGTGTTTTTCCACCATTTGTCATAAAGTATCTGTATCACTCCCTTTTCCTGGAGCTCGAGAATTGCCAGGGATATCTTGTCCCTCCACGGTGAGCCTAAAATCGAGAATATAAATTGTGTAAGAAAACAATTTGTCCACAGGGTATAAAGCTTTCTCATTTCTCCTCATAAAAATCGTCATACCCTTCGGCGTCGCGATGCCGTATCCTTTGCTATCCAAAAGTCCGCCGATTTGCGTGAGATTACAGTCCCTCTGTACTGCGTAGTCCAGCATCGTGGATTCCATCAGGAAGGCGTAGTCGCCCTCCAGGACTCTCTTGACGCCTTCCTCGTAGGTCGAAACGAAGACCGCGGGTCTCTTGGATTCCATGAATCGCCACATCTTCTGATAGATCCCAATTTTCGAGTCCTGTCAAACCAAAATAATTTTCTCTAAAACGCGTGCCACGTACAGTTCAGCTGGGGCTCGCTTCGTCTATTTAATTTCGTAAAATTATCTCACGTCAGGTATTGCTACAGGTGCGTCCGTTAAAAAGTAAATTCCTGGCTATCACACCCCCTTTCATACTTTACACACGAATCGCCCCTTAATTAAATGTAAATTATCAACTTCATACTAGTAATTAAACGGTAATGCGTGTGATCCGCCTCGCGACTTCAGAAACCCCCTCCACCCCTATCGCGCCAGTCTGTTTCATCCTCATTAGTGGGATGATGCCGACTAGGAGCCAGCCAGACCGGGAGGGGGGTTGCTTGGAACCCACCCTTAACTTCGACTTCAACCCCATTGTATATACATAGCGAACGGATGCCCAGGTGTCTGTGACTTGACTGTCTGACTATAATGTTTTTTTTTACTAGCTTCTTATCTTTTCTTTTTCCTTGCATAATTCTCCTCTCAACCCTTTCGGGGTCCACGGCAATCTCTACGCCGTGTGAATTGGTGCTGGGTTTTTTTTTTCAAAATCTTTCTCTTGGCGCTTTCGTTCGTTCCAAAAAAAAGTCGAATATACAGGAAGTGAGTTTCTTTGAAATGCAAAACGATTTCTCTGGGAAGGCATCAATTTTGGAATTTTCGTTTTTTTTCCCTCAAATTCTTACAGTGCTCCAGGGAATGCCGTTTTACTCAACTCTTTCTGCCGTTTCTCTCTCCTTTTTTTTCCGCGAGCACCATTCTTTTCTTACTTGTGCTTTTTTTCACGAATTTCGGATTACGTTTTTTTTTTCACTTTTTTTAAGTTTTCCTAAATTTCGCAAAAAATGACGTCCTCGAAACGAACGATTATCGAGTAAAGCATTAGCCCTCTTGCTCACCCTAAAAAACGTCATGGTGCTGCCTCCCTCCAGTGTCCCATATGAGATCTCCGTCTGCTCGGCCAAATCCGCAGCGTTCTCAATTGGCGTTATCATTCTCTCGACCGTAAGAAATGCCGCCAGATTTGCGGTATAAGAGGATATGATGATGAGAGTGAAGAACCACCATATACCACCGACAATCCTCGTGCTCGTGGCCTGAAGATCAAGTGGTCAAATTACATTAGACGTATTAGGCATATGCATACATACAATTTAGACATTATTTTTATATACATAACGCAAGTAAACATAGGTATTCGTGAATAGTCCCAATGCAAAGAAAAAAGAGAAATACGATATAAAACAAAAAAAAAAAAGAAAACTTCTCAAATTCAAAGCGCTAATTGAAATATCGATAAGTACAGTGATAAGGAAGGGGGGGGGGGGAGCCGAAGAAAGAACGGAAGTCGACTCTCCGTTCCTCCGGAGTGGGTTCATCCGGCTTGAAAGTTCTTCACGAAAAACTTTCTTCCTCTCACCCACATCCCGCCTGAGAACTTTGGTCGAGTCGAGTGCTTTGTTTCGAAATCAAATTGGAAGCTCCTTTGGGATTTCGAAAATCGAAATCGTCTTATCCTCTAAATGATTTTAAATTCCCACTGTATAGCCGAGGACCTTTTTCTCACCTCCTTCAGGCCTCCCCCCCCCCCAACGACTTCCACCATTTCGATCGGAAACGCATCAACCCTTGACACCGAGGGGTGCAAAGGTCACTGGCATTGCATTTCTACATGGGGCTGTTGACAGTTGGGGATGAAGAGTAAATATTCGAAAATATATATAGATATACAATGCTTGTGTAAAGATTGATAGAAAGCAATGGACCAATCGAATCACGGGATTTAGGGTGGAGGGTCGGGGTGAAGGGAAAAAATATTTTACTCATATACAGATTTTCAATTGTGACGTCACTGACGTCCGAATTAACTTTTCCATAAGGATTCATACAGATCCGTTCGATTCAATTTTCGTTCTTAGCAATCAAAATTTTGATAAGTAATTAAAAATATGTCACTTTTTGTCAATCTTTTATTATTTTTCAAATTTTTCTTTTTTTCAATCACGCGACCCAATAACTAGTAGAGCTTATATATACCTGTGCATATAGTATAGATACGTATATTTTGCATGCAAAGAATGTATATGCTGAGCAATAAGCAAGTTACGAAACGAATTCGATGGGAGAGGAGTAGCGATTAAAATCACCAATAATGTCGTCATCGTTAGCAGCGTCATCATTGTGATCCCTAACCCCAGGAACATGCCACAGAGCCGGCGAGCACCACTTGTATTGCGACGTTAAAATGTCCTGAAGGAATATTTTTTAAGGAGCTCATTGTAATAATGATATTCATTTATTTCAAATTATCGTATACAATAAATTTATATTGCAATATATTTATTCCACGTTCGTCGTGGCCGTATTTTTTAAACGATGACTCGAAGTCTTCGCGTGGAACGTTGAAGCTGATAATAAATATGATAACGTCCACGAGGTGTATGAGGAAGTTCCTGGAATACAAGTATTCCTTGAATTTCTTTTTTTTTCATAAAAAAATTCTTTCTCGCATAAGCAAAGACCCCAGAAACAGTTTTCACCTTCGAAAGTAGAATAGGAGACGTAATCGTGAAAGCTTAAGGCGAACTCGTCGACGCGAAGTAAAATGCAACGTGCGAGAGACGAGCTTTTACTTCATAAAGATATTCCGTTACGTTCCGCAGCTGACTCCTGCGACGTGCCCGTCCCGGTACGCGTCCCTTTCCGCCATTTTTATTTCATTTTTTTTTACCATTTCTCATCCTTTTTTTTTTTGCTTTTTGGAAACTCGCTACATTTTCATGTCATTTCATTTCGAGGGAATTTTATTTCTACCTGAACATTATGTTTAGCGCAAAAGGACACGTACGAGACGTCCTCGTCACTCGATTATCCAGAGTCTATTCAGCCTGAAATGTTAAGTCGGATGCTTTTTTTTTCATTGTGAATATTTTTTATCGAAAAATGGCACCCATGTGTTTCCGAGGTTTATAGAAGTACTGTAAATGCGTTGGAGATTCACCCGAGCCCGATGCAATTACTGGTTTTGAAAATTCGCAGGAAGTCATAATAAAAGGACTAGATGGGACTCGTGTATTTGTTTGAAAACAGGTCAACGAGATTGTGCGTAAAAAAAAAATAAAAAAAAATATTAGAGCATAAAAGATATAGGAAATTGAAAGAGAACCAAGTTAATATGGAGAGCATCGGGTTGACGTTAAATTAACACGAATGGCTAAAGAAACGTCTGCACGGTCTGTAAATGCACTTGGAAATCTTGTATAATCATGGAGTTAGGTAAAGTTGCAGTATTTTGTGCATTACACGTATTCTGCTAATGCGACACAGACGACAATACCGAGACTCGAGTCTTGTGTGAAATTCGCGTGCTAGCCACGATTTCGCGAGTATGAAAATCCGACGACTCGTTCGCTAGTTAGAAAAGGTTACTACGAATGCATGAGAACACAAAACATAAGGTGCTTGGCTGCTATGTTGCATGCAAGGGGTTGGCATGCCTGAGTTTAGTCGCTCCTTCCCGCCCGGGACGGGCGACTGCAGCGCCCTTCTCGGTTTGTTCTTACGTGCTTCCCTTTTCTTTAAGCGTACTTTCTTTGCCTTTCTTTGTTTATTTCATTACTTTCATACGTTACTTAGTTCGTGAGATTCTGTTTGAGGGATTGTGTTACTCGCACGACTTATTCTGACTCCGTGAAATGTCTAGGTGAGACTCTGGCGGAAGTTTCTGGTACTACGGGTATACGAAGTTACAAATCGTTGGAATTGACTGGATTTAAAAGTCTCTTTATTTACGTGGAGTTTCGTCCTAGTGCGTGACGACTGAATTTTTATTTTTTTTTTCTCTTCCTCTCTTTCTTCACATCTTTTTATTTTCACAATCTGCCGGACACTAGGGGGGCACGCGGAGTTCTGCGAAACTAATGGCCGCCGCTGCACGGGCGTGCAGCGTCCGAAATATTTGCATACAGCAGACACTCGCAATCGGAGAGTTACGGGAATTTCATTCTTTACGGACGATAAATTATCACGCGGAGGTGAAATAATAATTAAAAAAAGTTGGAGAGCCTGGAGGACAAAGTAAAAAGTACCGCTGAGAAAAAGTGACTAGGAAGTCGCAAAGAGAGCTTCAAGCGTGCACTGTATTTTTCCATAGACTCGTAATATTATTTACATAAAGCCCAACAACGACGCTACGTTTCAACCAACATTCGCGGCGCATAAGACAAGTGAAACAAGCAGGGATCATTAAGACCAAGCGCAACCCTAAAAATAATATTGTCGAAAACACTAAAGTACAAAAATATAACCGTCGGAATCAAAATGACAGATACCAAAATTTCTTACACTATGTGCACTCAAGTAAAATACACAAGGAACATTATAACGCATGCTCGGTCGATACGCACGATGACGTAGTGAGCTGGTGTAAATGACAAGTACGCACTAAACCGGTTCTCTTTGGCCCAAGAAAGCACGAACGTGCCAGTAATCGTTAAAAAAAAGAAATCCAAGCTTGAAGCACTAAGCGGCGAACAGGTCGGCGTTTCTTGGCATCGCGCAGCCCGCGTCACATTTTTACGGACGTTAAGCGTCGCTTTGCGCGTACAATATTTTGCAGATAGAGAAGTGCGGGCGTCGCGACGCGATTCTACGGCTAAACAATTCCCTCCGGATGATGGGATTGATGAGTGTTGGTTTGGGGTTTAGGGTCGAGTATAACGAGTCTGTGAGAAGCGCAGAGAAAAAAAAAAAAAAAAAGGAGTATAAGCGGTGTTGAACTAACGACTTTCGGTTATTTACGACCATTCTTAATGTAACGTCATGCGTTCGTACGATCGTCCCTTTCCGGGTCAGCAGTGTTAACGTAACTCTTATGGTAACTTTGATGAAGATTAAATTTAATTGCTCGATCTTTGAATAATAAAAACGAGTCTACATATTTTCTTTTCTCCGTTAAATTCCAAATTTTGTTTTCTTATTTACTTTTTACTGATCCCGCTCTTCCTTAAGGCTCTCATTACCGGCCGACTCTGTGGCTTTATTACCTTAGGGTTGAGGTCGCTCCCCTGTTGCATGAGGGTGCCGACCGTGAACCAGAAACTGTTAGCCAGGGTGAAATCGTTGACAGTTCTCGGGAGGGGGATGTCCTCGCTCTCGGGTTCCAAGGCACTGACGTGACCACCCTGGTGGCGTAGACCCCCGCCAAGTGGTGCAAAATCACAAGGGCAATTACACGGCACGACACGATAACAATGCGACAGTGACGAGAAGCCATTTTTATAATCCACAGAGCCACGAAAACTTAAATTTATTTTCAATTTTCTATCGGATTAAACGTTAGTCTTTAAGGAATACAATTTTTTTGTCTTTAAATAAAAAAATTAAAAAAAAAGGCCATCGATCAAAAATAGTGGCACCACTCGACGGGAGCCTACCTGTAGAGGACATTTGCAGCTTGGACATGGCGCGGGCTCGACCCATTCGTAAGGTGAGAATCTCGCCACAATCCATATGGTTAACGAAACCATTACGTAAGCGCCCAGCATGGAGAGCCAAATCTCGACAGCAAGTGGATTCATGAAGGAGAAGAGTCGCGAGGGCATGCGTCCGGAAACCTGTAGCATTTTCAAGAGCCAGTGCTTTAAGAAGGGATTCGCAGTAGGTGTGAAGATCGTTTGAAAAGAGGAAAAAAAAGTAGTTCAAGCTACGTCCGACAGACGGAGCCACCGACGAACTTCAACAGCTTCTGATTCGGCGCGGCTAGTTTAGCGCAGGTGACATTTACATTTTGATACACGAAGTGTATCGCGTTGCACTGCACTACCGAAGATGCTCTTACGATATCCAGGCATGATCTTGCACCTTCGTTGCTTATACCTTGGGGTTGAGTCCGCTGCCCTGTCTCAGGAAAGTTCCGGTAATGAACCAGAAGCTGTTGCTGACACTGAATTGGTTTTCCACGACGTCGCTCTCGGCCAGACAGGGGTGCGGATTGTTCCACTCGTAAGGGCTGAATCGGGCCATCACGAAGAGGGTGAAGCTGACGAGCATGTAAGCGGCTAGTACGTAGAGCCATATCTCGACGGCGAGGGGGTTCATGAAGGAGAAGAGTCTCGTCGGTTGGCTGGTGGGTACCTAAATTACGTTATGCTACAATTTTAATTAAAACAACCCGTAGACGCGTTTTATATAAAGCTTCCGCGACTTCCGGTCAAGCCGGAATGAGGTGCGCCCCTATGGATCTGTTAAACATTTTTTTTCTCAATTTGTATATTTTTTTTCTCTTTCACTTTTTCTACCAACTGAACTTACTGTATATTCGTTTTTTTTTACCAATTTTTTCTCCTGTAGCTGCGTAACCGTATTCCGTGATCGATAACGTTGCTATTGAATTGCTTTATGATATTTTTTGTCACGTTTTTTTTTTTTGGATTATTTATTATCAATTTTGTAATAAATCGTCGTCACGCGACTCACCTTAAACAAAATTCCAATTCCGAGATTCATGAAGGGTTTCGTGAAGTCTATCACGCTCTCCCTGGCGTAGTTGATCGTCATAGAGGCCACGGCCAGGTCGGCTCTCTGAAAGAAGAAAGGAGAGAGGCAGTGAGAGTGAGTAATCTGAAGATCTAGGAACTTAATGCAATAAATTAACGACAGCAATCCTTGGGGCAAGTCAAGATACTTTTCATTTCGCTATATTATATCCCGGGATCAGCTTTATAAAAGATGCAAAGCAATCTGTCCCTACGCGAAGACCCGCCACCTGGCGCCTTAACCCAGAAGCTTCTGGGTAACGTAGTACGAGTCCCGGCCGTTCTTTTTCTCATCGAGAATTAAAAAATGAATACACTATTTTGCAAGGTAAACATTTGCCGAGAACTGCAGGCGTCTCATCTACGTTTTCTTTTGCCAGCTGACAGTTTTCGAGACTAGATCGAAGTGTATTCTGTATGGAAATGAAAACTCGGCGAAAAGAGAAAAAAGATAGAGAGGACGAGGAAAATCTTATGAAAACAAAATGTGAGAGAGAAAGAAAAAGAGCCTTTGGCAATGTCGTCCAAAAGATTCAAAAGTGAAGTAATATTTTTCTTTTTCCCTCTCGAGAGAAATAGCGATGGGATATAATATTTCGGAGGAAAGGACGTGTATAGGACACATTTAATTTTTAGATTGAGAAGGGTCGCAGACGCTTTCATGTTTTTATTTTAACTGGATCTGAGATAGGCGAAAAAGTCAAAAATTAACTTCGCAAGAATCCTCCCTGGCTGCCACGCTGCTTTCTGGCTTCCCTTTATATTTTTGACAGGTAAACTTTGCCAGACTCACGCGTACCGTCCAAGACCAAGACGTGACTGGCTTCGTGAAATGAAATTGACTGTAGGCCAAAACTAGGCCGGAAGTCATCGAAGTGCTAAATTTCTTGTCAGCGTTCGACGCGACGTTCTCTCATTGGTTTTTGCTAGAGTCTGGTAACAGGTAGGAGATGGCGTTAGAATTATACAGGATAACGGAAAAATAATATTTGTCTAAGTGTAAAAGGACAGTGCAAGCGAGATACATATAGAGAGAGGGGTGAAAGAGAGGGAGAGAGAAAACGAGAGCAAGGACCGTCTGGATTAAGGGTGAAAGTTCAAAAGTGCACGAGGCATCAATGAGAACGAAGATATTGAATGTGAAGGTGTGGAAATTTTTTGATTCCTCTATGATCGTAGGTATACGAAATATCCATTGGTGAGTTTTTAACATTTAAAAAAAAAAAGAAATGCAAAGCATTTTTCGAAAATAAAAACGACGGCTATATGGTAGTGACTCCTTTTTGGTGGTTCTTCCTTTTTTTTTTTTTTTTTTGAAATATGTATATGGCTCTTTGATAGGCTCAGCACAAAAGGAATGCTCGTACCGAGGGAAGCTGTTTTACAAAGGAATTGCTTTGATCAGCATACTCTCTGGAACATAAACGTTTTTCACGTCACATTAAAAGGCGAATTTTCATGCGACTGCAATTCGAATACGAACAAGCCAGATTCTTTCTACGTGTAAATTGTCGTTACAGGATTGAGTGTTGGGAGATGCGTATGTTAATTTTTCATAAATTAACACGGTCCATTGGCTAAATTCTGTGACAGGAATATCGAACAGAGAGAAGGAGGAATATTGGTCCAGTTTGATTTGAGACGCAGGGAGATTCTGACTTATGAGATTTTAAATACTTTTTTGTCCTTTTTCTTAATACTTTTGGAAAGACGTCGTTTTTTGGAAACGGCTGTCGGGACGATTTTTAATAAAGTAACTTTACAATGCAAATGACATCCGGTAACATCTGTCAAGCAGCCTATGAATCAGGCTGACGGGTGTCCGAGGTTTTTTTTTCTTTTTTTTTTCTATAATATCCCAAAGAGCAAGTGAGCGAGAGGAAAAGAGAGAGAAAAATCAAATTAGACCATCACATATTTGCACTGCGGTATGCATAATTAAATTCTTTCCCACAGAGGGATTTATCTCGAAGTTAGTGACGTCAGTATTTCCCTTTTTTTCCATGTAAAATTGAACAGTCTGCCCTTATATTGGAATCTCATCAGGCTTCGTCATGGAAACTAATTGCAGCCGTCATTCGTGACCGAGAGTTAAAGTATCACCGTAGGAGGAACGCTTGCTCGATGCTTTCCAATTTTCCTTCTCGAGTGTCCCAAAGCGTGCTGACGAAATGAAAATTGAAAAAAAAATTGTGAAAGTATATTTTCATTCGCTATCATATCTCTCTGTTTCTATAAGCAAAACGTGACCCACATATTCGTATGTGTAGCGAAGAAACAAAAAGTGAAGAAGGATCCACTATCTGGTTCATGTGTCCATCAGGAACAAACGTTCGGACTCTTACACAGTGAATTTTACCTCTCTCTACCTTACCGACGTACCGCTCTACGTGGTATCGGTAAATTTGAAAAATTCTCTCGTACCCAGCCACTTTGACTTCATTTTTTATTCCATAGCTTATTACCTTTTCCATGAGTTCCCTCACGATTCCATTCCATTCCTTGGTTTCAGGGTCGTAGACCCCGTACATGTGATCAGGCACCAGCCTTATGGCGTACTGGAAACCGACTTGACCCGCGATCCACTTTAGCAGGTCGATACAGAAACCTTCGAATCTTGCATTTCCGGTGAGATTCTTGTCCTCCTTAACCATAACGTACGGCTTTTCCTAGAGAGACAGAAAAATGAGTAAAAAAAGGAAGTAAGTATGTCATCTGGAAATTATCTCCAGGTTGGGATGCTGTACAGAATTGAGACGTGGGACCGTCCTTTAGGCGCTTAAACGTTCACGAGGTGAATATTGGGCGGTGGGCGAAGACTGGGTGGGTTCCGCAGGAATTTAGGGGATGAAACTCCAGCGTACTCGACGGGATTAAACGGTGTCATGGGAATAAAGTAATTAAACGGCCTGAGAGTGTTGACGGCATTTTCGGCATTCAGTCTTTCGTTAAGTAAAGGGGGACTTGCAATTCTCATCTCCGGGCGGCATAAGAATAATGGCCGCCGGGTGTAGCCGGCCGCGTTGAAGTCACCGCGAAAATTTTCCCCTAGTTAGCTAGACGGTTTTTTACCTGCTGGATTTTCTTTTTAATCGAAGAAAAGAGGCTCTCCTGCTTTACGAAGTATGAAGGCATGGAACGGAAACAAAAAGACGAACGAGTATTTTTCTTCTGTTTCTACTCGAACGTGACTTTTTACTTTCACATTATTTTTCATCCTTTAGGATTTCGGTATCTCCAACTTTTACGTTCGCCTAAGAAATATTTTTTTTTTCAGGTTTTTAGTTTTTGCAGTGTATAAATGTATACCTGTGTATACCATGTAACAAGGAGATACCTTATTCCCTGCTTGGGTTAATATTCTTCGTGGAGTGGATGCTGCTCGAGCTCCGAGAAGGGAAGAGGCGGAGGAGGAAGCGGCAAGGAACAAAGAGAAAAAAAGAGCTGTAAAACAACAGGAGTTAGTCTAAGTTGGTGGTAGGGGGGTCGAAATGGAGGGTCACGCAAGGACTACTTAAAAGTCAGTTTTCCCGGGGGAACGTCCCTGAAATATTTTAATTGAGGCTTTTAAGGGAAAAAAAGAATATGAAGTCTTCACGTTAGGATTTACATCGGTAGTAGGGTGGATATTGTCGTGCAGTGGGCAGACAGTAGATATACAACATGGTTAGTCAGACATATCCCGTAAAAGGGATGCAATGTGGGGAGGCTTAGTTTTTGCGAGGACACCAAAAAAAAAAAAAAAAAATTCGACTGTATTTTGGCGAATCCTGAAAATTTTATTCGGAATTTTTTTTCAGCTCGAGTGTTCCTTGATTTTACGATCCGAGGGCGTCGCGACGACCTCTTTATTTCTGGGCAGCAGGGCGCGTCTTTTATTTCTCGAAAAGCCTCGCACGCAATATCTGAAATTTCTTATGCGGGGATCGTCACTCTGATCGCCGTTCCACAAAGAGGTCCCTACCACGTGGATGACAGGGGGAGATAAAGAGAGAGACAAAGAAATAAGAAGGAAAGCACAGTATAAGGACAAGAGTACATTACTCGGGCGAATTAAGCCGCGTAGAAATAAAAGTTTGATTATAAAAAATGTAAATACAACCCGTGATTAGTCGGTTCCCGACGGAGGTATAAATCTTGGTGTAAATGGAGCTGGCGATGAGTAAAAACATTGAAGAAAAAAAAAGAAAGAGGGGCGAAGGATAGAAAAAAAAAAAAAAAAGAGAGAACAAAGAGAGATATTCAGCTACAAGAGAACGAAGGATGGAAAATAAAGGATATAAATATACTAAAGTGTTTACGGGATACGCCGTGGCACCGCTCTTACTAATTATAAATCCAATTTGCTTCGGAGGCTCTAAAAGACGCTCGAGATGCTCGCCGGGCACCAATTCCCATGGCTTCCGGGAATATACCAGCATCCGTTTGGCTGTCTTTTACAGGAGAGAGAAGAAACGGCTGTACAGCTGAAGACTGTATAACTGTACGAGTACCTGTACAGATGCTGAATACGAACGAGTCGAAAATGTCAAAATAAGTTAATTCTAGGCCTCCCCCTTTCACGCCTTTCGCCCCTTGATCCCCCTTGTGCCAGTTCACGGATCCACCGGCGTGAATTGGATTCCTCTTGTATCGAATGATAAATTACACGGCTGACGCACCTCCCGCGTCATGACTACCAAGGTTATGTTGGTAGCACTGGTCTCGTAGAAGGCACCGACGTCCGTCACGTTAACGCCGCTTCCTGGTTTCCACTCGCCGACCTTCACCAGTTCCTCCTTTTTCAGCTTGAGTAAATCCAGCTTGAAGTTGTTCCTTTTACCCTCGTTGAACTCAATGTGCCCGGTGAGTCCGTGTATGCCAGCCTAGAACGAAAACGTTATACAGTTGGCTGCTTGACAATTGAATGAGATAAAAAGTGTAAAAAAAAAAAAAAAACTTTAGAGTACCACTGTGCAACCTCAAAGAGTTGCGCGTCGATTACACTTTCTATTTTCATTTAATTCCGAGCTCCGCTCGGATACGTCTGGTTCGGCACTTTCGATTATCAAAAGTCGAGAAAATGTTGGGGCCAAGTACATTCGCGATACCCAGCCCACCTCGCAGCGTCCCGACGCTCCGCGTCGCTCTCGCACCGGGGACATTTTACGGTATATTCGTCCCGGCGGATTCGCGCGTTAATTACCTCTGGGTTGGCACTGGCTCCACGTCGTTTCCCGTAGCCACTCATGCACACGCCGAAGTACCGTGAATTATGTGCAGTGGTGCCAACATAAATCCATTTGCAAACGTTCAGTTACAGGAGGAACATCGAGTCCTCCGGCGAGGAGAAATTCCCGCGGTAGATTAATCTATGCCCAAAGATTCGAAAATTCAGAGTGTCCGCTGATTTTTTTTTTTTTTTTTTTACGTTTTCGTACCGACATTTTTTTTCCCTCCTAAGGCCGACAGAATATCATCCAACGATGGGAAATGGCGGTTCGAGCGATCTCGTGACAGCTGTCATATTTTATACGTGAGTTTCAGCTGAATCGACCTGTACATATACATATATATATGCGTAAAGGAGCTATAACTTTCTATATAGATATTGTTGGGAAAAATTGTTCTGGCGAAGCGATTTGAAAAATTCCAAGATCATCCCCGAGATAAATAGTGAGACCAGGAGGGGAGGGGAGTAGACGAAGGAAGCGGAGGGGGTAGAAGGGGAAGGTGAAAGGAGAAGGAAAAAAAAAATGGCAACTTTTCCCATTTCTCGAAGACTCCGCGGAGACTTCATCCCTTAGGCGCAATAGAAATCAACCCCCCGTAAGGAACATGCGAGCGTAAAGGTATATCCACAGCACCTTGGCGGCGCAAAAAAAGAAACTCACCCCTTCTGTTATTTTTCTTTCTATTTCGCACTCTCCCTTTATATGATCCTCACCCTGTATCCATGTACAATCGTACACCCTTAGCTATATACGCGTCCTGTGTTTACTGTACAGTCAGGGCTGACTGCCTTTTGACCCACTGCCCTTATCCGGCTACCCCCGTTTTACTCCTGAATAATGCATAGCCACCCCCTATCAGGATTATACGGTATTATCAGACAGTATCGATACACGTGCCCCGTGTTTACTCCGGGCGATGAGTAAATATCGTAAAATTTTCACCAGACAATTAATAACCTACGACCTTGTCGATTATGGTAAAAAGTTCGCAATACCTGAATTTTACGACACCCTATACATCACTGGCGATTCCCCGGGAGTATTGGGCTAGAACAGAATTTATTTGTAAAATAAAAAAAAATTCAATACAACCAATCTACCGAGTGTGCCAAAAGTTACACAGTAGATTTTGGGAGAACAATTTTAATCGAACAATCAGCCATTTCCGAAAATCAGGAAAATTCGAGACACGCACTGTCAGCATCCACCGATCGAAGACCGAAGCTAAGAACCGTTAGAGAGTCCAGAAAATAAAGCAAAATAGTTATAAAAAAAAAAAGTTAAGAACTTTCGTAGTTTCCAGCAAGACTACGAGCCATGGCGATCGGTCCTGTAGATGGTTCTGTCTGACTAGGTACCAAAGACCCTCCTCCCTTCGCCCCTCAAAACTTTTCGGAACATGAGACGAAAATAACAAAGCGCTTGATAGCCTGAACTAGCTGCTTCGAATTTTCAGTAGGAAGGTGTCAAAATCCGAACCACCAGGGTGTCCCTATCCGGGATTCTCCAGTCCGGAAGCGTCGATCCCTAAGTGACGGACCCGTCCACATCCGGTCGTCTATGGACCCAACGATTGGCACAAGGCTGGACTAAAGTTCCCTTCAAAGGAAGAAGCATGCCAAACAGTCAGTCGGCAACGTGTGTGGAAATTTCGGGTGACTATCCTCAGGCCATGTAATTACACTTTCAAAACGTTTTACTCAGCGAGAGTCCATGAGGTGGCTGTGCGCAGAGCGGCTGCGGAGATGAAACGCAAGGGGGGTGGTTTAATATAGAATGCGCCGAGAAGTTATTAATTCGTGGTGTGCATTACGCAACGTGATTTCGTGACTTTGACACAGGAGTAGCGAGCTAACTAGACCGGAAGTTCAGATTAATCTATGATGCTGGATTAATATAATAAAAATCCGGCTTGGAAATTAATTAACGACTGGTAGACTCTTATAAATTATAATAATTATTATTTTATAGTTGAACCAAAGATTTAATTATCCCTAGTCCCAATGACTATATGTACCTTGCTAATGAACTTGCTATACGAAGAAAAAGTATGCAGCAGGCAGGTACGCTAGGTGGAGTCGGAAATGGTTCAAAAGAACATTTTTTTTTTTTTAACGTTATTTTTATACGTAAGCTGTTTGTTTTTCTTGGGAAATGAAGAAAAAAAATTTTTATCTTTTTTTTCCAATTATCTTGTGTGTTCGAATGGTTTTGCTTCAGGAAAAATGTGCAAACTAAGGGTTTATGAGGTTTGATAAGATAAACTGAGAATCATGAGAAGGCGACTGTTTCTCCTGAGGAATTTACATGCGGGAGAATATTTAGGAGCAGCGCCCGGGCGACGTCAATGCCCCCTCGTAATCCCGTTTATTCAAATCTTAGTCCCGCGGGATGAGGATCCGGGACTCCCTTCAGGATCCCCGTCATTCATCACTTTAAGTAGCCGGTAACCTCTGCGCTTAGCTTTAAGACTCGCGAGGAAGACAGTCTCGTCGCCCTCTTGAGTATCGTTCGCTATTCAATTTCCCCGGGTAATTATTATGCCGAGGGAAATACGCACCTGACGCAACTGGCTGCGCCTTGGATGCAGGAGAAGAAAAAGGTCACGAGGAAGAAAGAAACGAAGGATTAGGAGGGAAGACCGTAAGACGAGTCAGTTGATGGAGCGAGGGCTGCTGGTTCGGGAGTGAAGCTCCGTGACGTCATCGACGGATACAGTCGACTCCCCCTAAAGCGCTCAGGAATTTTGCATTTCCCCTCGACTCTCTCTGAGCTATCTTGACTGGAGCGCACTGTATCTACCACTCCCCTGGGTCGCTATTTTTTTACCTCGGCCTCCGTCGGATATCCACCTACATGTAACTCCATTTAGAGAATTACGTGATACGAGATAACACTATCTCCGATACAGTGCGATCGTACGGAGTGTACTGTAAAACAAAAAAAAAAAAATTAGAAAAAAATGGGAAGAACCGTAAAGTGCGTAAAACTCGCGAAATTCTTCGGCCTCGATTAAAATGGGCGCTCGATGCTTTAAGGAAGGTCGGTCCGATTCGATCAGTATGGTAATTGGAAAGGAACGACGGGAATCTAAAGGAATCACAAAATTGAGTTGTAAAGTCTTCGTGAAAACGGGCAAAGTTACTTTTCCTTTTTTTTTCTTCTTTTCTTCCTTTCTTATCGACGCTTCTACCTAAGTACTTCGCTTCCGAATACGATCGAGTTTTGCCGTGCGCCATTTTCTTTTCTTTTCTTTTCTTTACGTGTTTTTGCGTTTTTTTTTTTTTTTGTAAAAAAAGTCGTGAAAAGATCAAGGGTGGGGGGGGGATGATAACGTGGATACCTTCAGTTCCCATTGAATCTCATATGGGCTATATATGTACGTACATATGTAATCCGTTGTTGCGTTTGGATCGAACCACCCTGTATATATAATTGTAATAAGTATAGATGAAATTTAATCAAATTGATTTTATATTTAAGCTGGAGCGCAGGCATCAAAAGACACTTCGGTGGGAATTCTTGCATGATTCATAATTACTGCAAGGACAATCCTGATTGTTCGTTTACGTGATAATCGATAAGAGAAAATGTGGATCGAGTGATAATGGAGAATTAGTGTTTCGTAATTGATCAATGCTGAATAAATATTACGTCACACGCTCATGTGTATATTTCGACCACTATTTTTTTTTTCGATTTTTCATCGTTTGCCTATACTATGGATCAAGTTAAGTTTATTTTTATATTAATACCTTAATCGAAATAAATTTTACTAGAATTGTGTATTTGCTTTTAATTGTTTTTCCTTATCGATTGGCAGTATTTATCGAAATTATCTGTTAGCACGCATCGACTATCTATAAAAGCAACTGGCAGGGTCCGAGAATACCAGTCGGTATCTATACGCCACAGTAACGATTAATGAGTTTCAAATTACCGAGTAGATTTAGGAATTCGAGTGTTTAGAATTCTGAGCATCATGAAACTAATTACCTTTTTATTCTGTACATTAACCATTATCGGTTTGGGTAAGTGTAATTTCATGTTTTCACTAAGCAATTTAATCCTTCATTACGGTTACTCAACCATTGAACAGCCACGTGAATGTGGATCCATTTTTTATCAAAATAACAGCAACCGCAACTGGAGGGTTT
The DNA here is from genome assembly GCA_963971525.1 of Cephus spinipes. NCBI lineage: Eukaryota > Metazoa > Arthropoda > Insecta > Hymenoptera > Cephidae > Cephus > Cephus spinipes. The sequence continues at coordinate 1,252,027 of OZ020575.1, forward strand.
TTAACCCTAAGTGGTCGTATGAATTTTTTCACCCTTAGATCGTGACACATGACCTGCCAGACCGACGATTTCATTGCTGCGTAACTTTTGAGTGAATGTTTATTTTGAGATTCAATTACAGTGAAATCAAAGCTCCAGACTCTGAAAAAAATAAACTATACGTGAATGGCGAAAATAATTTGTTAAAAAGTTATAAAATTTACAAAAAAATTGGTCACGTGGAATAGGTAGAAACGAAGTGAATTCCGTGATCAACCGGATCGGAAAAATTTCAAATGTTTTTTAAGATAATTTTTACAAAATATTTCAGGCCAGGGTTTACAGTGCTACTCGTGTTACTCGCAGGGTTGCTCGGATCCTTTTAATGCTACTGCGAAAGGAGTATGGAATGTGACTTGTTTATCTGGATACAATCATTGCGGAAAACAATCTGTTACCGCTGGTGAGGATAACATTGATTTTTTAATGTCATTTGATTATTTTTTATTATTAATTTATCATTTGTCACCTTATTCTGAAATTCCCGTAGATTCCGTGAAAATAGTATTCCGCGATTGTGTGAATAGTACGTCATTGACTAGGCGCATTGGAAGTGTGACAAATCGTGCTGACATCAAGTATGGAAAACTTTACACTTGCGATACAAATTTCTGCAACGGAGCAAGTTCGATTAAGAACGCAATTGGAGTTGCTATCGTGTCACTCGTTGGTTTAGCATATATCACATTTTAAATTCTAATTAACCCGTACTTAGCTACTAGCTTGTATTCCAAGAAAAGGATTAATTCCGTAATAATGTCGACGTTGATTAAATAAAAAAATATATATTTTATAGTATGAAAACTTTGAGAAAAATATAACCTCAACCCATTTATCTCTTAAAATACATAATGACTTGTGTTGACACATGTATTCTGAGATAGCGATAATACCTTCTTCCAACCTAAATCCTGTGTTGTGCAATGATCTCTGTGACGTTGACCTCTCTATCAATAATAACTGAGATAGTCAAAAATAACTCACGGCATTGATATAGTTGTACAGTGACAGCCCATCGTCCCAAGGCTCCTCTTTTTCGCACGACAAATTTGCAGGAGTGAGGATGTGACTGCGATCCAGTGCCTCCAATCCATGAGCGAAAACTTGAACGCTGTCGTATACTAGAGCCGGTTCTGCCTGGAACATTGCGTCAAGATTTACCTGCCATTAAACAATACGTTTCACGTACAGCATTTTCTTTCAAGAGAAAGAAAGTAATTGTTGCAAGTAAGCAACGTTTGTGGAACAAGGATATTTTGTGTTTAACGTTTGTGCCGGCTGCGTATACCGGGTTGCAGGTCGACAGATGGAATACAGATAATTAGCCTACCTTCGGGCGTTCGAGTTTGACGGGACAATATGGCGTCCATTCTTCCCGAACAAAGGGTCAATTGGGGTTCTGTTAACTGACACGTTTTAATGACCTTGCGCGAATCATCTTCGAGTCGGATTTAATTACCGATGAACTGACAAAGGTCGGATTGTCAACCAATGATCGTTCGTAGGTATCAAACTGTCCGTCCCGACGGTTCTGCCCACAGTCGGGGACTCTGATCGTTCCACTAATTTCACGTGACGTTCGAAGCGTCTTGCTAAATTGTGAACGTTACTGACTGCAGATGGCAGCCGCGACGCCACGTCATTCTAAGTTTTGCCATCGTTCGCTGCCCTCGAGAATCTTGATGGCTCAAAGAGTTCGACCTACATTACCGACAGGCCCGATTCGGTTTGAATCCCAGCAGGGAGGATAACGACGTGAAATTGAATCTATTTACGCTTTACTGCTAACTCTCCGTTTCTTTCTGAATCCTCTTAGGATTCGTCCTATCCTGTGGCCGGTGCCAAGTTAATTCTCCGCGTCCGTTTTAAGTCATATGGATCGATCATTCTACTACGCAGGAATTTTCAAGGATCACGAAACATACCCGAAGAGTTACGAAGTGTCAATATATTCCAGGTACGATCGAATGATAATTTAAAATAATATCGACCGAGGAATAAAACAATGGAATAATAGTTATCGCGTTTAATTTTTTTTCCGCTAGTCAGTTTCTCTCTGTTTACCAACCTGTATCACGCCCGACCTGTTCAAGATGGCTGGTCCAATTGGATGAAAGCCTTCCATGTGTCTGAGGACATCGACGACCTTTGGCTCCTCCAGGTCAACCAATCTGAAGGCTGTCATATTGACACTGTTGTACTTGAAGTCCTCGAGATCGAACGTCTCGATGTCCTAAACGAGGAAAGAGAGACAAAAGCGAAATGAATAAAAGGCGAACGCAGGAGTCCTGAGATGTACGTAAGAAAGACGAATCGGGATATTGACTTTTCGATTTTAGAAAGATCTCGCAATAAACGATTGCGTCTATCGGTGCCACCGATCTTCGAGAGAGAAAATACGTCCTACTTCTTCTTCCTCTTTGCGATATCCATCAATTCCAAGCAACGAAATTAAGCGAGAACAGTAGCAAGAGAATACGATAATGCTTAGCGAATGACGAACCAGCAAATCCATTTGGCTTTATCTCGACGTTCAAGAGTTTCATATATATTTCCAAGAAATTCTTATTTTGGCTGATAGTAAAATTCTAACGTGCATAGTCAGCGCGGAGATACCGTTGCGAGTAAGTAGGAAACGTGAATAAAAAAAGTACAGTATCATTTTAATTTTATTACTCGAAAAATATTAAATTTGGAATTACGTCAACTAGTGGAAGGGGATGTGGTGATATTTATCGAACGAAAAAAAAGGACACGTGAAATTTTTTTTCACAGCCTGGTTTTCCTATCGGAAAGACAGAGTGAGAGAGACCGAGCGATAGAGAGAAAGAAGAGATACGAGAGTGAGAGAGAGAGAGAGAGAGAGGAAATGTCCGCGAAAAGTTTCCGCGATAACGATAAACAATATCTGATCGGTCATAAATTTATATACGCGTCCACTCCATTTCCGGTCTGCCTGTCAGAATTTCTTTGCGATAACATTTTCAAACGTACAGCTGACCACTGGTAGATATTCCAATTGACCCTGACACTTGTCGATGAAGCGATAATAAAAATCAGCCAGCATCGCGATCGAATAAAATCCTGAAATATCACCTGAAACGACGAACAGGTTGAATTTCAGCGAATAAATATCCTTGATTTATACGATTAATCCGAATATATTTCCCAGACAGATATAAGCGTAACCGCCATCCAAGATTTGTTTTATTTACCCAAATGCCTATATACAGATATACACGCATACACGTCTCTTCCGAGGAAATCTACAAGGACCAAAGACGTTTCAGAAGTTAATGTATTCCGGCAATTAAGTTTGGAACCTTCGAGATTGAAATTCGCTGGGCTACATCAAATTATACCGAAATACGAGATACATATAATCTCATGTTTGAAATACCGTTCTTAATGCTCTCGCGAGATTTGATGGTCCACGGGATGCTGATTAAAAAATTTTTTTTTTTTCAGTGGTCACCTGAATCCTGTATCTTATCCACGATATGGATCGTACCGAATTGAAATTTTTTTTGCAAATTATTATTGGCAATGTTTATATTTATTTAAACGTTATTATGCCTATACTCACGAAGGTAGTGAACATATAGTGGTATCTATAGTCGTTCATCTGAAGCTGCAAAATCTGCAACACACAAGAGGATGCGGATAAGCTCAAAGATAAGGGCACATGGCGAATCCTATGAAGAGAGAATGAATAAAATGACAAAGATATTATTGATCAACTTCTGTATTATTACGCAACAGAAATAAAAGAGAAAAAGATCTCCAGCCATGTTCCTCTCTACGTGCTGTATTCGAATCCAGAATGATTCTAAGATAAATCTGTGATAAATCTTGGAGACGGTATGCAGTATGTAGTCGGACAGTATAGAGACTATACCTTATGCCAGATATTGCATATGGAGTATATATATATAGACATAGTAAGTAAGCATGGGATAAGCTTTGGGATGCTTTTGATTAATTGTCAAAGATCTCGGGGGATTTTATGTAAATAATTTTGATATGACCTGAAATGTAAAACTGGACAAAGTGGACGTACTGGATTTATTTGAAAAATTTCAATTACCTCTCCCATACAAATTACACTGCATTTTTTTTTTTTTTTTTTTCCTTTGATTTAGTATATTATGCCTATATCTATACGGGTAATAGATCATAACGGTATCAGAATTGTTTACGATGAAAATCAAAAAGCGAAGTCGCTACGTAGCGATGAAGGATGAGAGCTACGGGATATTCCTGTGGGAACGGTGGGAGCCTGATGATACCTTCCGGGTACTCTCCAGGGTCTACTTCCGGTGGGCGTGATCACCATACTCTTTCACTATTCGGGAGTCGTTTGAATTTCTTTGGATTTCAAACGAGAACAATTTATACGGGGAAGACGTATATAGGTATATTACGGACTGTTTTTTTATTCTCGAAATGATTTCACTCTTCAAGGACGCAAGTGTATCTTTTTCTTTATTCCGAACCATCTCGTTCTAGACGATATTCCACATTGGTATATTATCCCGAAAAGTGAAATCATCCCCTTTTTTGCCATTTTACGGATAAACGCTGTATCAAATTCGAATCGGTTGGATCAGTGTTGGATCAGGGGATTATGTAAATGAGTCTATTGAATCTCCAAAAAAAAAGAGCAAAACGGAGGATTTACTTAATACGAAATTGAAGGATAGATGGTCATCGGCTGTATCGACTAAACGAATCGCGAATATAAATATATTTTATCATAATCGAGATACCCTGGATAGGTATGTGTGGTTGCAGTTTTTTTTTTTCATTGTGACCTCGTTTTTTGTCTTTCATTTTAATATTTCAATAAACTCAATGATATACAAGAATACTTGCTGAAGTCTCGTTTCGAAAATTTCTAGGAAATAAAGTTTTTTCCGATACCATCGCTTTGCTTAATATCACGTGTATGAAGTCGTCACGGATTTACGATTTGGAATACTTGATGCAGACTTGAATAATAAATTGAAACGTTGATTCGCTATGTGTAAGCTTCTTAGTACTTCCGGTCTCGATGGTGTATTTGGCTAAATGAGATATACCGTGTTCGCAATAATATTTTATAGTATACAGTTTTTATCATAAATTTGAGTAATCGCCATTTTTTTTTAACTTCACTAAACTCAATTTGAAAGCAACAGCAATGCATTCTTATTAAAATATGTATTTTTTTTTAAAGATTAGTTCGATGATTTTTTTTTAATAAAAATAGTTATTCCGAAAATACAGAAATGTGCGAATACTTTTTGTTTTACTTCGAACTTTCAATTCCATTCACTTTCAATCTTATCTTGTCGCTCTTTTCCCCAGCCGGTCTTTGATACCGCAGATTTTGAGCCTTCTGGCAACCAACCAATCTTCCAGCATCTTTCGCTCCTTTGATCTTGGTCGGTGTGCTTCCGGAAAGTGCACTTATATCTGGAAGACTTTGGAGACAAACCGCAAGTAGTTACTTTGAATCTCCTCACCTTCCCCTTCGCCCCCTGGCCGTCTCCTTCGCAGAATTTCCTCACCGATAACGTCAAAAATACGAATGCAAATTTCTTTAGCAAGGACCGTTACGTAATTTTGAGGCGAACGTCCTTGCATGATTTTATGGAAGTCGGATTTAAAAAAAAAGTGTTTATAAATAAATAAAGAAAAGTAAAATCGTAAAGTAAAATTATTTCCTTTACACTGTAGAAATGACTAAAAAAAAAAAAATGAAAATGGCCCACTTACCGCTCGGAAGAATTGTTGCATGTGTGCAGGATCCGTGTCGACGATAATCTTGTAGATTTCCTTGTGTCTGACTTCCCTCAGGACCTGCCTGTACGAACTGGGACCCGCCTGTCTTATGTACATTTCCGTCCTGGACGACGGCGGCGACTTTACGAGATCCTGGAGTTTGAACAATCCTGCAAGAAATACAATGACGTGCTATTGAAATAATCCTATAATTCCTATTCAATCTGCCTTCTCTTTCTTCTTCCTTCCTATCCTTTTCGTTCCCTACGTTTTATACATGATTTTCGGATTTGGATATTCGCCGTCAGACAGGAAAAGAATTTTGCGAGGAAAGACGGAGAGATTTTTTAAATCTTTTACGTGACTGCCGAATTACGTTATACGTTAACGAATAAATTTAAATGATCTGTCGATTCTCATTGGGAGATGACGTCACTCTTCAATTTCACGATTATTCGAATTTATCGCTACGCTTATCAGCTAAGTAACAATAGTTCGATCGAACTATTATTTATTAATGTTATGTGTGTAAGTATATATATATATATGTTGAAATGGATTTCATGAAATTTATCACGTTTTACAAATATTTTCTTATGTAACGTGACAACGAAATAAATACAAATGGCGTGAAAATCCAATGGCGTAGTTTCTGAAGACTCTCAGGATATTTCTAAAGGACTCGATGGAGGTCCTTAAGTGCTCTTTTGCGGATTGAAAATACAAGGGGAGTGAATTACTCTACAAGGTGTTAAATTTATTTGTTCGAAAATGGAGGAAGCTATAGTGAAGGAAGTATAGTGCTCTGCACATTTAATAAAGACGATGAGTTTATCTCGGATCGTATTTTTTTTTTACTAAATTTCAAACATTTTGTCCAAACTACTGTTCGACGAGCAAACTTGAAACTTGTCACTTCCGTTTTCGTTCAATCTTCATTTGTTGTATCTAAAAAATTCTTTTCAGAGTGAATCTTCTGTACACGCTATAGTTACATTAACTTTTTGAACTCTTGGGACCTGTAAAACTTTATAAACTCAATTCATCTTTTTAATAGCATCTTCAAGGGAAATGTCTTTTCAACCTCCATTTTGAGTCCTATACGTTTATTTTGACGGTAGAGTAAAAACAGTTTAGAAAATTCAATAAAATTTTTTCAAATTTTCGTATTTCTGCAATTTAGCATGGATGCGAACCTTCGAAGGGTTTCGAAGAGTCGGTAAATGTCGGTGCAGAAATCTGTATCCCGAACCCCCTTCGATATACTATTTATTTCGATAATTATCAAATTACGATAATGAAAGAAAAAAAGAGGCTTAATGAGGAAGCCTAAGAATAAAAAAAAAATAAATCCAAAATCATTTCTCTTATACTACCTGACTAGGCATGTACCTACCAGTGTTCCATGATGCAGGTGCTTATGCACCAGGAAAAAAAAACGAAGGTGATAATGAAACTGACGTTGATTTTGCGAAGAACGTAGAAAATGATACCCGTGGGAATTTCGCGAGCGTCTCTTTCAGTGTGAAAAAGGTAAGATTGAAAAATAACAAACTTGGCCTGGCTACGTGGACGGCGAAGCGTCGTTGTCCAATTACTCTCGACGGTAACTAGGGAAGTTGCTCTTAGGGGTAGGTAAGGGTGCGAGAAAATTCTCCCGGGGGAATCCAAGGCAGTAGAGGTCTGTCTAGCTCCTTTTTCTATTCTGAGACTTTCCTACGAGCAACTTCAACCGGGAGTCTTATTCCTTGAGAATTTATGATGGCGTCCGCAGTCCTGTTCTTTCTCCCTGAGGACGCTTCGGTTCCGACGGGACATCAGGACAGTCGAGAACGTATACGAGTACACAATATCTATGGGGACGCGAGAAAGCGTAGGAAATACTTGGAAAAAAAGGGAAAATTTTTCAAAAGCAAAAACTGACAGCCATTACTCGGATAGTAAAAATAAGTCTGAAAGTTTGGATTCTTCTTTGTCTTCTTGGACTTCGTTACTTACTGGGGCATCTATGGGAGAGTTTCTAAGTTTCAATGAAATCCTGTAAGGTTCAATCGTGCATATTGTTATAAGGAAACTTTCTGCTTTCGCAGATACACGTAACGTAGGATATATATATATATATATATATATATATAAGACAGCGGTACGTAGATACTCGGTCCGAAGAGAATTTTGACTTTACCATAATCGAGGCTTGTCGCGTATTGTGTGCTGAGCTTACAGATTACTTTACCTTATATATTTTTTTATTTTCTGTTGTTTGCTTTACATATGTGCTGGAAAGAAAAAGATTTTTTTTTTCCAATACTCAATTATTTTACCCCTCGAATTTATTTGTATGTAAAATCTCTTTCGTTTCCCAAGTATACCTCATTGATATTAAACATTTTCCCTAGCAAGTTAGGATACGATACTAGTCTTTTGTTTAAATGTTAACATTTTTCTTTGCCACGTTTCGCTCCACAGCTTAGAGGCTTCTTTAGGTAATCTGCTGTTCGTTTATTTTAAATTCGAGGGGATGAGCGCCAATGGAATGAAAACAAGCGAAGGAAGCAGGAGCGGAGGGGAAAAGGGACCATTAGACAAGGACAGAGACAAGAGAAGGAAGCGTGGCAAGTCGATAATTTTGAAAAGTCGGAAATTTCTTAAGAATAAAAAAAGAATTTCATTAACACAGTAATGCAACGTCACGAGCAATAAATGTCACGGGATATAATGAAGTATCGCGAATAATTTTTTTTTCAATACTTAAAAAAAAATTTCAAAGCCGTAAGGAGGTTAACGACCCTTACTTTTTTTTGTATCAATTTTTATCTCTTTCACATTCCGTGCTTATCTATCCAGTGCGTAAATTTAAATATTCCAAGAGACGACGCGAGACCTTCGACCCCGAAGCGAAGAAAGTTTCCTCGCGTTTCGCGTACATAGAAATTGTCCACGAACCTGTCGACGACCTCGGCGTCCTTAACGATACCGACGGCGCGAGCGTCGTCGCGGTTAGGTGGAAAAACTTTGCGCTTTCAAACCGGAAAAGCGGATTAGCCTGTTTAGCCCGAGGTCGACGTTTTCCAATAAAAGGAGCCGAGAGGAAAAGCGTGGAAAAGGTAAGGGTGACAAGGATAAGACGATGCTTGAGAAATATAAATAAAAATTCGCAGCGCGAGCACAGGGAGGTATAAGCGGACAGAAGAAATGACGACAAACTCAGGCTGGCAGCTTTCATAGAAACGAGCGTAAGTCCGATGCGACCAAAGAGGATTTTCCCGTTCAGAGAGGTCACTGCTAATCCCCCTGACCTCTGCGGATCCCGGTCTCAGAAGCAAACGAAGGGGCTGAAAAATACGACGCAGCGGGAAGGATGCATAACGACGAATGCAAGGAGATTCGCGAGGTTAAGGTTGGGTCAGGTCAGGTTAGGCAACTGCAGTTAGGTTATACGGGAGTCTCTGCGTCTGACGTACGCTGACAGTTAATTTCCGCTTCCGGTAGCTGATTCCGACGTGTTTACTCGAAGACGCTCGCAATTCCTGCAATTGCAAAAACTTACCTACCTCAACTCATATGACTCAAACTTCGTCACTGGATTCACCCTCGTTATCCCACATGCAGAGCCCTATCTATTCCTGCACGGTATGAATATAGACTCACCGTAGTCCTCCTCATAGATGATAGCCACTCTGGTCCAGTTGAGGAAAGACATGAGATCCTTGAAGGCCCTGTTGAGATGATCCTGAGCAGGATACAGATTTATACTAAACTCCTTGAAGGTTGGCTCGAAGTCGACTCGAGCCTCTAAGTGCGGGACGTCCAAAGCTTCGCATATGCTTTGTATGTGCGCTCCCAGAAGAGGATCGGATGGACCAAAAATTCCTTGAACCGATCTCGAGAGCTGCTTACAGGCTGGAAGGAATATAGGGCGAATTATTATTATTATTATTCGACAGACCATACGCTTCGCTTACCCCAGAGAATATATTACCGTTGTATCCACGTATAGGATATGTTGTAATATATGGTACAGTAAGTATACGTGGATACCGGGTTACGGTAAACGGTTCAGTGTCTATATCTTTGAAGGATTGGGCTGGGAAGATGCACTTTGCCATAGAAATGGAGATTTAGGTACGAGTCGATCGTTTACTGCGGTTCGTGTATGAGCGGCCATTCGGGACTCCGTGTCAGCGAAAAATGGACAGGAAATAGATACGTCGAGGTGAAGGTCCTTTCTTTAGCCGTTATCCTTTATCCGAGAGTGTGCTTTCCAATTCCGTCGTTCCCTCTGTCAACCGAACGGCCCAACTACTTTTCGACAATATTCGTGCCACGCCTGTCGCGGTACTAAACGGAAATGGATCGTTCCTATTTTCAAAGTTGGAACGTGGCCTTTATAAATATCTACTGTCTCGCGTATAAGACATTTTCTGAATAATTCAAAGCGTGGGACAGAGAGGGGAGGGGACGGGAGGGAGGAAGAAAAAATTAAAATACAAAACCAATAGATTTAAGTGAAAGGGCCAGAATGTCTAATTAAATTTTTATCTTTATTTCGACCCACCATGAGAATCCGGGCGAAAGATTAATTTTTGGGTAAACAGTCGTGTCCTTCTTGGAACTAAATATTTTTTTCTTTTATTCCACACGATGAACATTAATGCTCCCGTGGATGTACGAATGCGAAAATTTACGGGTTTCAAAGTCGCCTGCATCTTTTTATACGACCGAGCATCAAACTGCAGCAGACAAACGGTTCTCTTAGTCCTGTAAAACTTTTGTCGAAAGTTCTTATCGTGGTAGCTGTATATATATACAATGTATAATATTATATATATTGAAGCACGTAACCGTAGGTGCATACTTCCTGAATACAAAGTTTAATCACCGTTTATGGATGAAAATAAGACGAAACACGCAGACTCCGTTCTGGAGCAGAATTAATTTAAATAAGTGGAAAGTTAACCTTGAAGCTATACGTGAGTCTTCAAGAATATTTCCAGCAGCAATTAAAAATTGACAATTGAATTTTTATTTTCGTTCCATCGATGATTTTGTCTCACAACTTTATTGGAAGTATTTATATATATGCTGTAACGAAAAAAAAAAATACGTCAACGATAAATTCTCTTGGGACGCTCATTGTTACAAAGCCGCGTATACGATTCAATTTCTCATGATAAGATCAATGGGTCTCTATAGTTTTATTTCTGGCGTTGGTAGCATTGCGGTGGGGAAGCGTAATTTACCGAAAGTACTGGAGAAAAATAAGAATCAAGTATAAATAACAATCTTCTGCGAAGGATGCGAAGAGAGAAAGAGATAGCGATAGAGTACGCTGGTAAAGAGAAAATGGCCGAAGAAACTAGGAGCGAAGAAGAGCTTACAGGTTTATGGAATAGCGGTGGCTGTATATATACTCTATATACATATATATATATATCCTTTATTTATATATATCGTGTATATATGTATCCATGAAAACGCATATAAAAATATACATTGCTGTATCAGCTTGCACGGCAATACGTAATACTCTTGGCTACGAGCACCTATAGAAATAGGATATACTACATTTACGTATTACGCGCTGTTGCTATTACATCGGCGTAACTCGAAGAGTTGTAAAACTTATTTCAAAGAGGGTTTAAGATCGTGACGTCACGTTAGCAGAGACTATACATTTTACTTATATCTCGGACGTGTATCGAATGGGAAAGCATCGTTTCAGCTTTTATCCGAAGGATGACTTTTTTTTATGTGCTTATTCGCACAGACACGTGTTCAATAATAATGAACGGGATAGGCAAGGATAAAGTCGAAATAATTTAATTGGTAGAAATAATGGTGGGGTGGAAAAAAAAATGGTGACGCAGTATTCCCGTGTATTGGATAAAAGGTAATTTTGAATGTACGATGTATTTTTGGACGAGGGAGTAGCTTCTTTTGAAAGTGGCTTTATGCGTCGAGTAAGGGTGAGTTTATGGGTCCAAAGTGCGTAAGTAGTGGCACTTGGGCTTTAAGGGAGGGAACGACGCACAATTAGGAGGCTGAATGGGAAGACGTAACGCGTCGCGACGTATAACGGAAGGTAACGCCGCGACGCACTTGCCGACTCGGGTTGAGAGTCGCGAGGAGACGCGAGAGGAGGGAAGAGGCTGGGTTGAAAAGCTACCCCGTATTTTTCGGTTAGTTCGCGTTTTCCCTCGAGGGTTGGAAGTATCGTTCATCACCCCCTTATGAAATTGCGTGCATAACTAACGAGGCGACGCGTTTCTGGTTGTGGAGATGCCGTTTTGCGAGCGCGAAAAAAGAAGGGACTTTGAGGGAAACAAGGAACGAGTGGATGAACGTGGTTGCGGGAGAAGAAAAAAAATGCAAAAATGAAGAGGGAGAGAGAGAAGGAGAAGGAGGGAAATGGATGAGGAAGAAAGAGAAAGATGGAGGTAAAGAAAATATTTTTCAAATTGCACCGAGTGAACGAAGCCGTATGATTAGAGAGAGAGAAAGAGAGGGTTAAGATAGGCAAGTAGATAAGGACGAAAGAAGAAAAATAAAAGAAAAGTGGAAATCGGGTGGATTTTCCTCATAAAATCATTTGGATGGAAAATTCGGGAATGGAGCTTCCATTTTTTGGCGTTCTTTCTTATCTTTTTTTTTTTTTTTCTTTTACTCTGTCCTTATCCACCGGCTACTGGTACCCTCTATCTCTCTCTATTTTTTCGTATTCGTTGGACCGGCCTTAAAGCAAATCTAAGAGGCGGAACTTAGTTACGCAGTTAGGATGACCCTCTCTTGTATCCTGGAACCGTAAAAATGCCAGAATGAAAAATCCCTTTTCCAAGTTAAATCCGCAAATCTCGAAAAAGGCACGGAGGTTAACGCTAGGACGGTCGAGGGGAAGTGGGAGGGGGGGGGGCAGAGAGAGAGTGGAGGGGGAGGAGAAAAAGAGAATCTGGACCAACGGACCGGTAACTTTTTTGGTTCTATACTGAATTAATAAAAATTAGGGTCCCAGCCTAACGGATAATTAATTAGCTCAAGTTGATTGGGTGCGACTCACCCCACCCACCACTCTCTTATCTTAATTTCTAATCTCGATTTTTTTCAATCCCTTCAACTTTTTTATTTTTTAAATCCCTTTTCTGCTTTTTACCCCATTTCGTCCTTTTCCACTTGCCTCTGCCTCTCCTCTCTCCTTTGATCAAATTTTAGGCTTGTTTTAGAAACCTTCGCAAGATCCAACTGGTAAACCAATTTTCTTGGTTATTCAGCTCTACCGGAAGTGCCTTTGTCTTTTATCAGATCGAACGATCGTGTCTTATCGAACTCTCAACTTTCATCAACTGTAAGGTTGAATCTCGCTGATCTCGCGTCCTTTTCTCTCTCTTCTTGTATTTCAGCTGGGAGCGTTAAGCGTCTCCCGAGGGACGATGCTTATTCGAAATATAAATATATCCCATACACACATATATATATATATATATATCTATATATATATATATATATAGATATAGCTACTGGAAATACAGTTTTCAATACCGGAAAACTCCGTTCGCAGGATTTATTCAAAATTGATTCGTTTGTTCTTCGCAAGACACCAAAGAATAAAAGGCTTTCCGTTGGATCTTCATTAATCGTCAACTTTTCAACTGAAGAAAGCAATACCGGAGACAGCATTTGATCTGACTCTTCGCAAAATCCAAAGATAAAGACACTTTTGCAGAGTGAGCGATTTACCTTTAATCTTGAAAATATTCGCTTTGGCGGTAAATTCAAAAGAGCCTTTTCTTTCACTCTGACACGAGAAAATGACTTTATCCACAGGTGGGAGATTTATCGATAATATACGAGATAAGACAAACCTTTTTTGGATGTCCTGAATGAGTCGTCCTTGGGTACGTACTCGATGTCGTATACCAGTGACGTGTTCGGAAGAAGACTCTTGTCCTTGTTTATCCTATAAATTGCGTATTTGAAAGCCAATTCCGACGGGCTGTCCTTTTGATCCTCCGTGAAGATTCCGCCTGAAAGGAAAATTTCAAAATTTTTTTTTATCGGCGTTGTATGTATTTCAATGGACAATTACGTAAGAGGCTAACGACAAAGGTACACGTGATTCCACTTTACCGATGTAAAGGCTACCGAGTTCAGGACTGATAAGGGGTGTCTCTTTCGATAAGAACGAATAACGAAAGTATAACAGTGTTGATAACCTGGACTCGTAGATAAGCTTGTTATCGATAACCGTGCCGGATCCTTTGATATAAATTAATAATTCGTCCGTGTCGGCAGGACTTTGGTCCGCGCAAGAGTTTTAATTAAATCCGAATAATTGCTCCGACATGAATTACGGATTTCGCGTAATTGGACCGCTTTTATACAATTAGCTCAAGGGAACAGGTTAAAACGAAGAAACTTGTCTGTATGTAAAACTTTGAATAAAGAATTTTGAAATTGTTGGATGAAAAAGAATATTCATTTTGTTTTTCGTAATAAACGTGTAAAGACCAGGTGATTATGGTAGATAATACATTAATTAGGAAAATTGTTACTAAATTACTGTGTACCTCAGGGGTGGGAAAAAAAAAAATTGAGTAGGATAAGAAATTTATCACACACCAAAAGCACTGGTCGCCTTTGCTACTTTGCTCCGAAATCGCATTTTCAAAATGCGAGTCTCGACCGCGTGTTTTAATTAAACGAGATTAATTAGCGGAGGATAAATCTCGGCGGGAACGGTAATTGGGCGCGCTCGTGTAATTATGCTAGCTAAATAATAATTGATCGAGAGTGTTGCGCGACTTGCCAAAACATCTTCTGGTAATAACCCGTTGCTAATATAGTGGGCATATATGTATCATATGTGAACACACTAATATCTCTATGGATAGTTGAGAAATATATAAATTGAAATCTTGTAGGACGAACAAATATGAGGCTGTAGCGTCGGTATTGGAAACGAGGGGACTCTTTTACGTTGTAAGCCCGTAAGAACGTGGCCCCTAGAAAGGGCTCACGACGTTATCAGCTATAAAGTTGATAAATTATTTATAAATAATTTGTCCAATTAGCTAATTTTTCAAAATTAAATTAATTTTATTCCCAATGAAAATTGGATTGTGGGGGAGGCATAAATATTCTTTTTATTATTCATAGCCTTAATGCAATACCTGGTACATCGAGTCTACTTTACCCCCGTCTACTCCGCCATTTGAAGCTTTTCGTGACAAATGGTCTTTCGCGAAAATGATTTCGCTTAATCTCCCAGGGAAGTCTATAATTCCGTCGCGAAGTTTATTGCAACTAATCCATCTTGGGGTAATCCCACGGTTAATCTCGGAGCAGGCTTCGGTCAGTGGCTTCAATTTTCTGGGCTTTTCTGCGACCTTGGCCCTTGGGGGGCCACGCGCGCGTCAACGTTTTTCAAAGTGTGCGGAAAAACCAGTAGCTTCAGTTCTGTTATCGCAATAAGGGATGCTGCGAAAAAGATAGCGACAAGACGTGGAAATTTTGGGAAAAAATTTGAAAATTATTTTTCAATATTAAGGGTGTAATGAAATTTTAGGGTCGTCCTTGGTCCTATAAAAGTGCACATTGTCCTTGATGAAAGGAACAGTTACTTCAGGGATGAACTGCAAACTTTTTCAATGAGAGATGATTATTACCTAAAATGTCTTTTTTTTTCTGTCCCTCAATTTTACATGACGATTGCGAAACTACGTTAGGGTGAATGTCGAGGGTGAGGTTACGGAATTTGGAAAACGCGTTAACGCTGCTCGTTCGGAATTATTGATACTTTTCTCACTCGTAATGTAAAATGACAAAAAAAAAAGAAAAGACCGAGACACAAAAAAAGAGGAAAAGGAAAATATTAGTAATAATTATCTCGCGGTCGCTTTGATCGTTCTCAGCGTCTACTAAAGATACTTGTGTAAAATTCAATCGAAACAAGACTCCAAAGAAAAGATGTTGACAGACCTTCTTTAATCTTCTGTTTCAACTGAATTTTAAGATGAATGACGAGGGCTAAATTGAAAGAAGGAAAATAAGAATCTTTGTAAAAAACAGTGAAATGAGAGTTTTTCGTAAAAAAAATTTCGAGACGAGATTTTCAGTTTTATAATTTTTCCTTTTTCAGCAATTTTTTTTGCTTCTGCTCTACAGGCCGAACGCAATTTTCGCCATGAAGGGAAACCATTTTACTAAGTTTTTTTTTTACGTAGGTATCGAACGAAACTAAAACGAAGAACCACCCTGTTTTATACCTCAATATTAATTTTATTCCCAAAACGCTTTTTCTCCAAGAAAGCACAAGTACAAAGTAGGATAATAAAATTCAAAAAAAAAAAAAAAAATCATTAAAATTTCTATAACATTAAAATACACTGATATTTCAAAATATTGCAATTTGAGTATGCACTTGCATAATGTACGCATCTGTTCACTTTTTAGCCAAAAATTAAAAGCAGTTGTGCCCGTAACTCATTTTTGCCCTTTGCCCACAAGACGAACGATAAAGCCCATACCATTATTATTATCATTATCATTATAATAGTTTTTTCAAAAATCCAAGCAAAATACTCAATCCACGATTTGGTCACGTCTACAGGATTGAATTTCCCAAATTTTCGATATTCTACCAGGAGCCATACGATCCTCACGAGGCTCCTCACGTATCCTTCTAATTGTCAAGGATAATTATCACAGGATACGAGACGATTTCGAGATAAATTAGACTACAGGGAACAAAGGGCAATTTCGAATAAATATAATATCGATCCTTAAGGAATATCCGATATCCTCAGGGACAGGCTCCACGTATCCTTTTAAAGGTCCTGCCATTCGGATCAATCGCAGTGCGATAATGTCAATCAGGAACTTGACAATGTCTTTCGCCATCACGGCCACCCACGTCTTTCAATAAACCTATAGGTATATATATACCAAACACAGGACACTCTCCGTGCCTTGCGCCCGCGTCTTTTCTTTTCCGGAAGTTCTTCCTCGGAGACAACTAACCTGGAATTGTTATTGAAATCGGGCTCCATTCCGCAGGACCTCTTTTTCCATCCATGGGAATCCGGGATACCCCTGGCTTTCGCACGTTTTGCCCATATCCTTTCGACACGGTTCAAATATTCCCGCCAATTTCCACGTCCGAGTTTCGTAGGGTTTAAACGCAAAATTGTATGCGTCATATATATGTATATACACAGTAAATACGATATACGTTATATGCACGAGTACGGAACATACGGTAAAGTGCATCCTGGTTCGTACACGAATGCATCTGCATACATAGATACGTGATGCAGGTAAATCGTGTTTTGCCAAAAGAAGGAGAATCCGTGTATAAATCTCTGTATAAATTGAATTTCGCTGAAGCAACGAAACAAATTATCTCTTACGTCCACGTGACACGAGTTCGTATAGAAAACGTCGCTGCCGGCTCTGGGGACCGTAGGATGACTGAATTGGAGAACAATGAAATCCTGACACGAGGTTTATTCCTGGTAGATTCGTTTACGTCATACGGGGTGTAGGAAGATATTTTATATTCCAGCACCTCTGGTTAATCGAGCGGTTGAGGGATCGAAGTACCGGCAAATTTACAAGGGGTGCACAGGCCCCGTGGGCTATGGCGCGTACGGTACCCGAGGACCATTTATTCGAGATTTTAAGATATTTACGTATCATTTGAAAAAGCGCTGGACCCCTTCGAAATTGAAGGGTCGACTGCCATTTTCGAAATTTTACACGACAATCTTCCCCAATGTAAATGGGGGTTGTGACTTTTAAAAACGGTCCCTTTTCACGACCCCTAAGAAAGTGCCCCGACCCGACCGAGTCTTTCGAAACGATGGATAAAGGTGCCAAATCGAATGGGAAACTTACGTAGAATTTTAGTGACTTCCGTCCCAGCACTCGAGGTGCCGTCAAATTGCCTGCTAATAATAAAAATGACGTGAGAAATTTCCGGAAACGGAAGCCGATGGGAGGAGATGAAAATGAAAAAAAAAAAAAACTGCAGCAGCATTTTATCATTACCCATCGCCCTTCTTGCTTCCCACAGCATCCCTCGTTCTTTTTGGGTCTTAATAGTCCGATATTCTCTGTCGTGTCCTGCACTCCTTGTCAGGCTGCTCTGTCGTGGCTAAATGGTTTAACGAGAAGAGCGAGAAAGAGATATTGGGATTTAAAAACTATATATATATAAACAGACATAGGAAACCTATATCCTCGTAATCACACATGCAATTGTCTACGTATGCCCACTCGTCTGCCAAACTCATTCGAACCGCTAAGGTTCTCAGGTTAAACCAAATGGCCGCTTACTCGGAAATTTATGTTGGCAGGTCACTCGAGAATGTCTAATCGGAGCCAGAGCAACGTTCGCCGTAATCCGAAGCCATTATCGTGGATGTTCACGATGATACGCGGCTCAAATCCTGACATATCGTCCAAAGTCTATTCCGAATGGCTCATCTCCACGAATAATAGATCAAACGATCGAATCGAGTGTCGAATAGAAAATTCATTCGCCATTAGGACTCGGCGGTAAGAGACGCCCGATGACGTAAGCACCGTTTTAAGGGATTCGGACGTGACGAGTCTGCGAAGAGCGTATGAGGAAGCTAAGGGTGGAACTTTGGTCTTCTACTGATTAACCCTACTGGGACGTCCCAGCATCCGAGTGTGAGAAACATCCCTTAATCAACGTCATAAGCAGCCGCCACAGTGTCTTGGTCCAATTGCTGTCTAACCTAACGTGAAAAGTGGAATCAAGTATTTTTCTTAACGAGAAATAATTTCACCCTTTATTTATTTTTTTTCAACCCTTACACATATCGCACAGAGACGCTCGATGATTTTGTATTTTTCGTATTAAGGAATCATTGGAATGCACTTCGAAGGGCTTTGACTTCTCGAAGGTACGTCTAAGGGTGGAATGGGCTATTGATTAGAAATCAGTGATGTTGCGAGTTGTAAGGGTGGTTTTCCCGTCGTCGATTAGAGCAAAGGGGTGGGTTCGAGACACGCTCGGGTAACTTGATTAAATTTGTTTGCTCGACATCCCCTGCGCTCCCTCTCCTCCGTCTCACGGATTATTAAGGGAAATCCACTCGGGCATTTCCTTGGACCATTACTTTCGGCCAGGCAAATTTTATGAATCGACCGCTTTAAGCTGTCTTGGAAAAAAGGGGGCATTTTTGAAATCTATATTGTATATTTTTTTTTCATCGTTTAGTTCTTTACTTGGTTACTGTACAACGTAGATTACCCGCGGGAATTATTTGAACACCGAGACTGTAATGTGCTATATGTGTATATATGGCTCAATCGATATCGAACTTCCTGCATAAAGGGTGGTACCTATAAATCGTTTGGTTGTCTACTTCCGGCGATTTATCGTATCCACAGGAAACTCCCGTTATCAGTGTCCTGCTTAACTGTCCTTGTCTAATTTTACGAGAAATTACGAAAATACCTTCTTAGGTCGTTGACTAACGATTTTCTAAGCATTTCGGTTGGTTCACACCGTTCGGTCGCCGTTTCGCGTTTCCAAGGTAATGCTGGCAGACCAAGCGGAAGTCCACAAATTCCTGTTTAAGGGCAGCCATTGTCCCGTTGGGTTCGTGTTTGCGTCTAATTAGCAAGTATGACGTCGGCGTCGCCTCTAATCATCAAGGAGCATCGAAATTAGTCGATGTAACGTAACTTTGAACTTTCTTGGGAATAACTTGGTCGCGTTTAACTGGCACTTGCATCTTGCACGTAATGGCACGGTCCTATCATCCTTCCTGGGGAATGTACTTCCGGCCACTTAAACTTCCCTTTTTCGTTTACCCGGGAAATTTGAATCTTTTAAATGTACGCTAACGCGTAATTTACATGCTTTCTGTACATACGCCACTTTTTTTGCTCCTTTCGAATTCCACTATCGCGGTTAAGAGCTTCCTCGGTTCGTTCCTCTTTCCAAATGGGTGTATATCCTTTCCCTTATCAGATAACACGTAAATTACCTGGATTTCGTTAATGCCTCGCGTATACCTTTACTTCCAATTAGCATTACCCGGAAACTGTAGTATATCCAATTAAGGAACTTTTTCTTTAACTCTTTACGAGTCGAGTTACCGTGGCACTTTCTTTTTTTACTAACTACGATTAAACCTACTGTATCATATCAATTGGCGAAATTACAATTGGCATTTTACAGCGATGGCAATAAGAATTTATCCTGATGATTTTGTCGTTCAAAAATTCGTTAAGATTTTTTAAAATTATTTTTTCAAAAGAAAATAAATCTGCAATCCTGTTACAAAATTATATTGGAAACTTAATACCATTGTATTTTGAGGAATCGAGATGAAATTTATTATCTTCCCCGTAGAAGTTTTCTTGAGAAACTGTGGTTGGACCCCCGTCCAATATATACCTAGACATAGAGATTATACGTCTAGCGATGTATACATTACAGAGCCGATAATAGACAGGAGACAAGAGTACATTGAAGCGGAAAGACAGGAAGCGGAAGGTGCGAAGTGGAAGAAATAATCGAAACTTCGACAAACTTAGCGGAAGTGAAAGTTTCGTAACGTATTGCGAGATTAGAAAAAAAAAAAATGTATACACTGAATTTTCCAATACGATTTGACAGCCGCTATCTTTGCTTCCGGTTCTTCGAGAGAATGATTAATAACTCCACAGGCACCGAAGACGTAAGCGATTCTGTCCTGGGAAGAGACTAATGGTCACGTGTAAAGTAGATTCTGTCAGTACAATTATAGGAAATATTTACTAAGGTATAAGGGTCGAAGCGAAGGGAGTTGCTTTGATCAATTTTACACAATAACTGAAAATTTATTAAGACTGGTTAAAATAACGCAAGGAAATCCCGTGAGCTTTCCCACTTAAAAAGATATCGACAAGCAGTTACGTATTTGGCTTAAGAGAGGTCTCTAATCACCCCACCCGCTGCACCCTTAAATTAGTTTGTGTTTAGGGGTTGGTAAATATGCACACGTGTGCACGTACGGGCATAACTTATAAACAAGAAATTTTAATGAAAAGTCTACTTGTCAAATATACATACCCGAAGAAGAGACAGGCTCTTAGGGGCTGCATATGTGTTGTTCATGTATTGCAAGATACCGGGTGGCTTCAGAATAATATCAACGTGTACTTGCACTCTATATATATACAAAAGGGGCTAAAGGCTCTTGCAAAAGTATCCCCTTGCCGATACAATCTCGTGGCTTTTCGTTCCAGCTAAACACTCCATTACGAAGAACATACCTCGTTTATGCTCGCTATCACGACGCTACTCTCTATGCTAAGGAGTGTTCGTGCTAACAGGTGCACCTTTTTCCCCAGAGTGCGTTCAGTCAACCCGAGACTTTCCAATAATCATACTGGAGACTCGGCTATGAAGACCTTGAGATGGAATTATCCTGCATGTGGTATGGGCTTTTTTGAATTGCCTGTCTGACTACTTCCCTGAGTTACCTACTTGACTGTTGTCATTATTGCGCAATTTTTACGTAAGAATTAACAGTGCGTACAGTTACCAGCAAAAGTTAATCCGTGCATTAATGTAGCTGAAGTGTACGAGTGAGCCGAGTTGGACTTTTAGCATTATTTTTGCATTGTACTGTACCTGCATAAGCATCCACTTGGAGGTACTGTATTGAATAAGGCTGGTGGTAAACTTTTGTACTTTTTAAGTATCGACGGCCGGGCACTAGAGGGTGGTTTAAATAATTCTTAGCGCCCTTGAGGGGCAGAGACAGGACTCATTCGCGTACTCGTTATTTAACTCGAAGCAGAAACTTTTATTTTCGATTCGCTGGTAGATTTTAGAAATTTCTTCCTGCCAGGAACACTGTTGGAAGCCGTGTGATCGTGAGACTTTGATTTTTCAGAGTTCTCTTTTTCCTTCTGACTTTTTTCGTTTCTTTTGTCTTTTTCAATTCGCAAAGTTTTATATTTTTCGCACTGAGCGCTCAGACGCGAAATAAATGAAATAAATGAAATAAATGAAATAGAAGAAATAAGAGGAAATAAGAGGAGTCGATGCGGAGGATCGCGATTCGACTCGTGCCTAAAACTTTAACACGGGAATATAAAAGGGTTGAAATAGGTAGCAGGGGATGAAATAAGGAAATGTCGGAAACCTCGTAAAAATTCCTGGCTCAGAAAAATCCCTCGGGACCAGCCGACATTTTCAGAAAGCTCCAGCACGGAGCTTCGCAGCTTCTTCTATTGCCTGCTTATGGGATTCGGAAGGGTCTCATGCGACTATCGAAACATCAATATATATTATCGATATCGATCCTCTTTATCGATCAGCCTTTACTACCGACCCCGTGCAACCCTTGCTTTAAAAAGATAAGAATTTTCAGAGGGTGTAACGCAGACAAGAACAACCCTTAGTTCACTTTGGTAAAACAGTAGAAAATAAGTGAAAAGGTCAGACATCTAAGTAAATGAATTTCATAAAGCTTTACATCTTCGTACCTCTGCACCCTTATTTCGTTCCTTCACCCCCCGTTTTCTTCTCTTACCAAAATACAATTTCACCAATTTTCCACTACTCTCCCGTGACCTTTTGAACTCGCTCGAAGGTCTCTACAGGCATTAAGTATTGATCTATATCGTGAGTACTGACCCTTCCGATCAAGGACGAGGACAAGGGATGAATTTCTCTTCCCTTTACAGGGGGGTAGTTTTATCAGTTTTATCGGAGGTCCCTTTGTATATAGGGCAATCGACGGGCAACTGCCTATAACGCTAAATCAATTAGGGTCTCCGCTAGGATGGACAATGGACGGGCATCCATCTTGCTCGAACGGAAGAAAAACAATAAAGAACAATAAATGGATTGCGTTTCGTAACTTTAGCCCTCTCGACCAATATCGCCAGATCGTGGATAAATTGCCTCTGGTAATCGGACACTGCTACCCCATTCGTCATGTTCTTTCCCTTTCCGTATAGAGTCTGGTCGACTGCAACCCCTTCGCAAGATCCCTCTCTATGTTTTTATATTTTCATTTTTCTCCCACCGTGCACCCCCTTCAACCTTATTTTTTTTATCATACATTTTCCATACTCGGTTCGCACACGTTGCAGGAGAGGCGTCGACAATTTTTAGGGGATGATAAAAGTCGCTAGTCAGACCGGCCAACCGGCTTAAATCTACGATGCAATTCCTGCCCCTTGCAGCCTCTCACCCCGTCCCTATGAGAGGTCGGATAATTTCCTCGTAAACAATCTCAATGTTCGCCTAGTGTGAACTGGGTTAAGATTGCCTTGGCTTCGACTTGCTACACTAAATATTTCTCGTCGCTATATCCCGCTGCGATAACTTTTTCCAGAAAGCATTAAGTTCCGCGTCTGCCAGGCTTTTACAATTTATTGCCATATTGTCCAGGAACGTAATGACACTCGTACTGCTGCTGCTCTCTACATGCCGCGTAGGCGTTACGACGGATTCTTTGTCTCCGGGAAAATAAAGTAACCTTAATTATTGAGGGTTACGTGAATTTGGGAAAAATGGGGTATTTAATTTTTTTTCGAAAAACTGCAATAGTCCGATGAACGAATACGATGTTCATTTTTTTTAGATTTCTCGCGCTACTTGGAAAAGGGGCGACGAAGTGTCGCGTAACGAATGGACGAAGGGCTGACTAGACGGGCCGAAGACGATGGAACTCGAGCGGAGGGTCTTCGCATGATTTCCGACGGCATCGAAGCCCAATCGATTGTCGGGAATGTCGGAAACGAGTCGCGGTCATTAATCCCCGAGGAACAGGGGTACGCGAGTCGGAGTATCAAAATAGTGGAAAACGGGGAAACTCTGAAGTTGGAAAAGCGAGTGGGACGCGGATGACGTCATTTCTCATTATTTCTGATGTAAGCGTCGTATTTTATTGGACGACCGAAGCAGACCATTGGAATATAGCAAAACGGCCGACATTCGAGTTTAACGATTAATGCCTGTAGATGAAAAATGCCCGTATTTATTTTTTGGGGAAAAAAATACGTTTTTCGTCTTTCGGTGGAGATAAATTTTTTCAAGCGAAATACTGCGATGAGAATTTATTAAAATCTGTAATTCGTAATCTATGCACGTAATTAACTGATAGTTCGAAATTGCATTTCGAAATCATTCAGCCCACCAAATCCTCTTGGTGAATATTTCAATGCTTCCCGATCACTAGGGATTTTGGTTTATCAGGTTGGTAAGCTGGTGGTTGGAGTATCGTGCGGTTACCGGAGTAAAAGAAAATCCTCGATCGGCCGCAAGCCGATTCCTCCGTCACTTTCATCCCTTTGCTAACATCCCCTTTAGTACCACCTATCTTGAAGACGTCCAAGCTTTTCTTTTACTCGGCTACTTCATCACAGTTTTCCATGTTATCGACCGATTAACCCCTGTAGCCACTTAACTAGTAACTTCATCCCCTATATACGTCACGTTAAAAGTAACGCATTTGCAAAATACTAGGGAAAAAAAATTTCAAAATTCTAGAAAAAAAAAGTTGGTCTCAAAAATACACGTGAACCCCCGTTTAAGACCATGTAAAAGTCTTACCTTCATCCACTCTAGTCCTGCTAAGGAAGACTGATCGCTGCTACCTGGCTGGCTAACACGAGGATACCCGAGGATGTACGAGAAAGTACGAAGTCACACGAACGAAATTCTATTACAGTCTCCTCCAAAGGACCAGAAGAGACGCATCTCCCTCGTTCTCATGTATTATTCCGCCTACCTCCAGCAGCAATCGGTAGGAATGGTTCGCGTGATCCACTGTTCCGTTCCAGTTCCGATACTCGTTCCTGGTCTATATGGCATCGATGTCTCCGAAAGTTCCGCGAGGTTAGGTTAGGTTCAGCTTTATACTTCTTCGGAACGAAGAGGGGGAAGAAAATTTGTTTGTTTTCGCTCGTGGCGAATCGAGACCAAGTGGGGTAGAACGGGGAAGAATGGACTCTTGGAAATCGGTCTTCGAGTTCTTCTTTCTTTTCATCCGCCCACCCCCACTTTCTTCAACTCATGCCTTTTCTTTTCTTTCTTCGTGATACTTTCACTCTCTCTTCTCGCTCCAGGGCATCGCCTCGGAAGAACGACTGTACCATACTCGGAGGAGAGCAATTCAAGATCGGTGCATCAACGGACTATGTGAGTCGAGAAAATTTATCTGAAAAGGTTATTGCTCGTGGGAGCCATAATCGGGGGTCGTTAAGGACCTTTTGGATTTTGGAACCGAGTGGCAAGGCAATTTGCCCGGGAAAATCGAGCATGATATTTTGCGTCTGAGCTGCAGGATCGACTCTTGTTAGCTATGGGATTTCTGTATAACGACAGTTTTTATACTTGCTATAGACAGTTCATTATTTTTCTCATTTCAACCCAGCATATCCAGCACCCTTTACCCCAATTTTGATTGAAAAATTAAGAAAATTCTTCATTCCACCCTTACACTGGTTGGATCGTAGTCTCTTGACGGTTATTATTATTCAGCCTTTAGGGCCATCTCTCGTGAGCGCGACTGTCGCTCTCTCGCCCAGAGCCACGTGCATAATGCTTCATATAGGTGGACGTCGACTTAACTAAGCGTGCCAATGTGGGGCTTCACAGGCTTCGTTCACGTCTGACCCTCTCCGTGTCCTAGACTGGAGTCGAGACACGCCATGGCTACTATCGCAGGTGCATTTATTAACCCTTTATAGTCGCGACTAGTCCACTTGTTATACCTTAAGGTGCGTTTCTAGATGTCCCACGTCTCTTTGGCTTAGATTTATTAAAGCGTGACGAACACAGGCAAGATTTTCGTCATTTTCGAAAAAAGCTATATGAACGTCGGTAGACGATTTTACTTAACAAAGTTTCCAGGCCTGGAACAAAGCCTCTACCGCCGACCCTGTCAGCCCAGGAGAAAATTCAAAATCGCTGATTGGTGATCGATCATGATCGATTGAGACCCTTTTCCTCTCTTTTCCCTACTCGAGGATTGAAGCCCAAATCGGAGATCGAGACACGAAGATAATTTCAAAAAGTCCACACCTCATTACGAATCACAATTGAAATTTTCAAAATTATTATCAATTTCAGTATTCAAATTTTTGTTCGTGCTATTATAATTCTGATAATTTTTTTCCCTTAATTTTGAAAAAATTAAATGAAAACGATACAATGATAATAATAAAATACAGCAGTATCTTCTAACCTTATTTTAACAAGGTGCACAAACCGTTCGAAAAGTTAGAAACGGTACGGTCAGTCAGGCTGGTAACGTTTCTCCAAAAGAGTTTTCCCTTCGACGGGGTACCGACCGCACTTGGTCCAGATCCACGAGAGCAAGGGAGAAGGGTAGAGAAGATGAAGATATAGCTAGAACGAGCGAGCAATAGGTTGCGAGGAGAAGGTTGGCCACAGGGTGTGTCCACACCGTACGATAGTAACCACCGTCCCATTCGTTGATTCTGGTCACGTATCTACTGTTACCCCAACCACGAACGACACCCTTCTGGTAGGTCTGCGCTCCTCTGCGAGGCCGCCTGGCCGCCTGGACTTTCTCTCTATGAGGTAGCCTATAACCATAGAGCCTAACCAACCATTCCCAGCAGAGTCCCCAATCCAGGCGCAGGGATCGCTGTTATTCTAAATCTCGAAGAATCCCGTGAAACATAACATAACCCGACGGCCGATTATCCGGGGGTCGGATTTGCCCCGCTGACTCACGTGCGTCCTTTACTCTTTTTCTTTTTTTTTTCCCCTCCCTTATACGAACGTATCGTATACATCTCTCGAGCTGTCCTTTTTTGTTCCTTGATCGAAATTTTTTTCTCTCCGTATCTCACTTTCATCTTCTCCGACGAGCATCCATGTCAGACGCACGTGTGGAGATGTGCAAATATTTTAGACGCGCCCTCGATTCCTCCACGAGGGTAATATTCGAAGGGTGCGTAAGGTCTCTTGATTTATTTTTTTTTTTTTCCTGATCAACCAGCCCGGGCAGAACGCGATTGTCTGCGAGTCTCCAATTAAGGTCAGGATTAGCAGGACCTTAACGTCCTTCAAGACCCACGTGGGATCCCTTAAGCTTCCGGGCCAGGTAGGGTATACGTATTTTCTAACTCGCACCCAGGGCTGAGTACGCTTAGATGGAATCTGTCGAGGTATCATCCCTTAATTTTTTAAGGGTCTTTCCCGACCTCGACTAGCCCTACAATTTACACGTGTTATACCTGGCAGTTACAATTTCGATCCGTGACAACCCTTATCTACCCCTCGTTATCCTAATTACAAGGGTCAAATATATTTTCCGCGTACGATACGTCTTTGCCGTTATTTTCGGATTTACATACGGTCACGCTGTTAGATTACGTAATTCGTCCCGACGCATGGCGTCCGGACGCCACATGAAAAATTTCCGACGTTCTGCATCCTTTTTTAATAAGGGATGGCACAAGGCGTTTCACGTGCTGTATGACTTTTTCAAAAGAACCCGAGCCTTGTTAAAGGAATACCTTGTTATCGTCTTTCGGGATACTCGACGTCACCCCCCTAGGTACAACCCCTAACCCATATATCTTTTGGACGCTACTGAGAATAATGTAGCACCAGAAGTCGACGTCGTTGGTCGGCAGCGAGCACCCTTGAGCTACCAGCTCAGAATTAGGGGATGAAGTCCTTCCAATAGGAGCGAGAGTACCTGTCAGCTCCAGGGTTTACTACAACGATAGCTACGTCATTTAGTTCATTATGTAAATAGAGTCTATCACGTGGCTATGGTATTCAGGGCTGATATTGGATATTATAATCGACCAATTAAAACAAGCAGCGAATCAATTTTTTAATAATTTTATACAATTAACAATGAATAAATTACGATTTTTATTTTCTTTTATAAAACGTTTCTTTAACGTTTCCAATAATCCCTCTCGTTCCTCTATTTACGAATATTTCCTGAAATTCCATGCACGAGCAAACTCGTATTTCTACCATAGTTTCCTCGAATTGTTCTAAATGCTCAGGGAATAACACGTGATAATCGTCAATTAAATTCAAAATTCACGAACATCCGTTCCAGTAACTTTACACCCTCTAAAGAGGAATTGCTGCTTCGGTTCTCGAATCGACACACTTACGCGTGCACGTATCCCCGTAAAATCCATAGTCCCGCGTGAGTCACGCAAATCACGTGTAAAAATTGCAATGCCAGGAGTGTATAAAAAAAAAGGTAAAAAAAAATAAAAAAAATTTTTAAAGACAAATAGTAAAAGCTGAATATTTGAATTTCCGGTAAATCGCTTTACTCGATGTAGAAAGAGGAGTAGGTAACCCGGAAGGGCCATCGTGTCACGAAATCTAAGAGGCCGGGAGACGTATAGGAGCCTCTTCTCCAGAAAGATATGTATAAGGAGGACGAGGAGAAAGAGGAGAAGGATGCGGACGAGGAGGATGAGAAGGAGGCTTGAACGAAAGTAAAGCGCCACGTAGGAAATATCAGTCACGATTCCCTATGAATAATACATGGGGGTGGTGGGGGGTCGCGAAGCGAGTAAGATCTTTCCCACGAGTCGCAACCCCAGAGCTCCGTTCTCGTTCTTCGTCCTTTACGGAGAGTGACGACGTTAGTAGCGTTGACGTTACTTTGACGGCAACGCTAGGAGTCGTAGCGTAACGCCGTAAATTCGATACGAGAAGAACGAATATACCGGGTGGTTAAACTGAAATAGTCACGATACATAATTGACTGAATTGCTACGACTGCCTTTAAACGGGCTACCCGGTACGTACGCGGCGGCAGCTGTAAGCACCCGAGTAAGAGGTATCCACTTCCGCCGGTAGCGGGAGGAAACGGAAGTTAAGATACGAGGGGACGATGAAAGTCGATCCGCAAAATGTGTGAGAATTTGACATCTGACGCGTTTCCTTCCTACAGATTAGTTATTTAGTCAATTCTCGTGTGTCTCCAGTTGACTTCGTCCCCCTTCGTCTCCCTTCATCCCCCTTCATCCCCTAGCGCGGCAACTCGCACTTCAGTCGGAGAACTCGAAATAACCAGTTTGGTAAACTTAATCAAGATCGCGTCTCCGAGAAGTAAGTTCCTTAGGGGGTTGGTAGGTTATGTCTCCTCTGGGTTGACTGTAGAGTTTTCGTGCTTTCGCCTTCCTTTGAGAGCGCAGCGGAAGAGGCTTCAATTTTTTGGGGGTTGGCTCTCCTGGTGTACCGGCAAGGGTTGGCAGTCGGTTGGGACCAATGGAAATAGAGAAGCATGAGAATTCCTGTGAACTGATTAAAGATACCTAAAAGTGCTCTCGCAGCTTCCCTCTCTCTCGGCTGCTCAACCCTTATTGCCAGTTGCTAACTCGTTCGAGATAAACGAAGCGGTGCCGAAGTAGGTTGGCAGCCTGAGCTTTCTTAAGATGACGGTGGCCGCAGCCTTGCCGAACACGAGTTAGCTCCGAGGGTTCCGAAATCTAGCTGCTGAAGGACTTTAGATAAACTTTAACACCGTGCTAAGCAGGATTTTCATACAAATGCATGCTTTCCCTTGGTTTTATACAGGGTGGCCGCTCGATATCAAAACTTTCTCCAGGTGGCTCCGCGCTGCTCCACAAATATGACCTTTCGGCACTTCCAGTCTCGTCCCTCCGACTAAGCCATAGAAAGTATCTTTTATGGAGGTACGAGAAGGAGCGAACTCCCACGGCCGGTAGACCATCCAAAGAGAAATTACGTAAATTTCAAAAAAAAAAAGTTAAAACTCCACGCCAATCTAATTACAATTAAAGTTCAATTAAAGGAACGAGCTTTCTAATTAATTTCACCGCTGTAAGGCTATCGACTGAAACTCCAAATTTCACGCACAAGAAGTGATCTAGGCGAGCGAGGGGACACCGGTCGGAATTCTAAATTTCATCCCACAGGAACAGATCAGCATCCCCAAGGATCCAGCATCCTGATCCTTCTTTATCTTTGCGTCGAGATATATACGTCTATAAGTGTATACATGTATAGTCTAGAAGAGAAAAAGTTAAGAACGGATCACATGCAGTATTCATAAGTCGACAAGCGTCTACTCCCTAGATGGCAGCAGCAGTTCGAAGGTGAGACAGCGCGAAGGAAGCCTATGTATTACGGATGGATATCCGGCGATATTCATGAGACCGTAAAACGTGTCGGCGTCTCTTCTCTCTCTCTCTCTCTCTCTCTCTCTCTCTCTCTGTCCTTCCGGCCGAAGATGCAACCTCGCGCGAGGTCAGCTTCGATTTGCATCGTGCTTTTCCACTTTTAACTTGGTGCCCCTTAATACCAAGCAAGAGCTTCCAAGGTCTGCTCTCCCTAATGGAAGAGATTGCTCCTCTCTTCTCTCTTCCATTCATCCTTTCGTCATTCCCCTCATCCACCTCTAGAGTGTCGAGCGGAGTGAGGACGCCGAGTGGATTCGCTCAATTTTATCCAGAGTGTATGGAGCCAAGAGCTGCCGACATTCAAGAGGACAATAAAGAGGAAAATAACGGAGGGGGACGTGGGGGGGACGCAAGAGAAAAAAAATAACCATGACAACGAAAAAGCAGAAGCATAAAAAATACACAGCATGTGTAACACAGATACGTGTAAATATAGGTGACACGTGTCAGAATAATCCGAAAATAGGGTAATTCGTAAAAGATAAAAATTGGAAAAAATTGGACCGTCGAATTGGATGGAGTTAAATTAGGAAAATGTCCGACTACGTAATGACGTAGAAGTTTTCAAGGAGAATTCATTTTATAGGACTGCTGTGTATATATAGTATATACACGTGCTCGTTCACTGTATACATATAAATAAATGGATGTAACTGTAGCGTGTTATATAAGTACGTTACTACTCCGCGTACCGCCTACGTAGTTCCCTACATTACCGACCGGCCAATTACCTACGTGATCTGCATTCTCCTCCTTCGTTCTCCAACGGACCTCCCTTCGCCTCTCCTCATCACCCTCATTCTCTCCGTTCTGCTTGTTCCTCCTGCTTCTGATGTTCCTGGTGTTTCTGATGCTGGACCAAGTGCTCCTTGACTTCCAGGGAGCCCAGCGTCCCCGAGAGTGCAATAATGAACTAACTGCAGCCCCTAAACAACAGGTAACAACCGAGAGCCCCTAACTACCCTATGCGAACCCGCAGCTAGACGCCCCGTTAAGGGATAGCATGGCCGCAATACGCTTACGCGACACTGGCCTTACTCTTGGATCAACCTGTACCCACGCAGACGTTCGGAACCGGAGACAAACCTACCCTTGCCGAACCTACCCCAAGGCCCGGTACCTTCTCGTCCCGTAACCGATAATTGTACAGAGGATAGCTGACGTTTGGATAACGAAGGGCTCCGTGGTGGCGGACCATGTCCAAATTTACTCCCTGGAGGAATTGCCACTAACTACCCCAAAGTGACAGTGACAA
Organism: Cephus spinipes; assembly: GCA_963971525.1. NCBI lineage: Eukaryota > Metazoa > Arthropoda > Insecta > Hymenoptera > Cephidae > Cephus > Cephus spinipes. Next base: position 1,283,285 of record OZ020575.1, read on the forward strand.
CTCGGTGCGATGGCAGCACTGTCAATGAAGAAATATTCATTGGCAGTTTTCTTTCTTACGCGTGTCTGCTATGTCTGACGAAAATATAAAGAGCTTTCTTCAATTAAGATTTTTTTTGGATTCTTCAGCACGACCTACGAATTTCGAATGGACCTAGACTCCGCGAACTTCGTAGCGAACTTCCGCAGGAAATGACTCTATCCAAGCAATCTCCTGTGACACTAAAGTTTACTTACCGGTAACTGCACTTTTTCCATGACGCAAACGTGACGCGCGAACTTGATTTCTCTCAGGTCACGTAAGAGTAACGCAACGTGGTCACGGCGTTTGTATTCGCGAGGGTGGCCGTCCGAGACGATAACTCGAATATGCCGTAAATTAAATAAAGAACTCGCAAACGTTTCGGGGATGTCAAGTACTGGGGAAGTTGCCGGGACCTAACACCCTAAGCGACCAATTCGCTTAGAACGATTATACATAGTTCAAGTTGGCAGTGCCGATGGGGGTTGTGTCTGGAATTGCATCGGGGAAATTCCCAAGAACAGGACAGAATGCAATACAAGAATTATTCAATATAAATCCCAATGGGAATTTATATGAAAACTCTCAAGGTTCAGGTAGAATGCGTAAAATGTGTGTCGAAAGCGTAAATAAGATCGATAAAGACGTAGGTTTAGGTTTTTCGAAATTTTCAAAAAAAATTTTCCAAACAGACATTTACCTTCCTTGCCGCAATTACTCGAGCACTTCGGTCAGTCTCTAATGGCTGTCCTGATGCAATTATTCGATAGTCAAAAGGGAAAAACCTGCCTATGATGGCCGCCTGCAACACGTAGGTAGGTAAGTAGATGGGCGCTAGTCGATAGATCCATTAGCGTCGCGACGCCCACGAAAGGGCCAATACGTCTACCGTCGACGGGAACAATTCCCACGGGATCTCAGAACAGATTGAGAACTGGCACGATACCAAGGGGTCACCTGGGCCTTTCCTCACGTCGCCAATAAAACGGAATCGCCCTGCCTCTCGTCCAGGATCCACTCGTAGGAATTGCACCAATTGTCAATCGTTACGATTCCGCCGTACGACTCGTGCATCACGTGTGGCGACTACGGCGACATCTGTAGGGTGTTCTTAGACTTTCGGAAACTTGGCAAAACACAGGCAAACTTTAGTCACGACTTGATACGTCTTTGCTGAACGACCACGTGGGGTAGTGGGAGTGGATGAATGATTTTTTTAATGAATAAAAAGGATCTAAAATCTATTTACAACTCCATAGCATCGCGACAGATATAATCAAGGACTTCGCAAGAACCCAATGGGTTCCTGATAAAGACGTTGATTGATATCGTGACTAAGGCACCTTGCCCATCCGTCTCTGATCGATCCCAATTTCAAGATATCGTTCCAGCCTCCGATTGGATGAACGTGGGAAGTCGTAGGAATTTCATGGACTCGATTAATTATCCCATTGGAATTTTATTTTGTGACGCACACACAAGTCATACGAATTATAGGAATAACGACGAAGATAGGTATTCTGGTACAGTGTATTGGGAAGAGTCAGATGGGAAAAAAAATGTGAATATAATTCCAAACAAGACCAGGCACGATGAGCGAATAACATAAAAAATGACAGCATCGAATCTAGTTACATTACTATATGTTTATATTCACAATATATAGATATGTATAGTTTAAAGCGATACACGCAGTCGACTGTGCTTCAGTTTTATAGACGGTGAAACAAGCTTTTTATGGGGCTCCAAAGAAAAACGTACCAGGACTCCGAGAGGAGCTCGTTAAAATTTCGAGGGTTGGGATTTCTCGAAGAGAATTGAATGAGAAAGAGGTCCACGAGTGTTTTCCTGATTGCGTTCAATTACTTAATGCCCTGGTACCTCGTAACGTTAGCTGCGGATTTTATTAGACCGAAAGCAGTCGCATTGCTACCAACCATCAACTTCCTAGAGAATTCCGTACCACCCATAAAGGATCATCGTTCCAAACGCTAATTAGCAGGTTTGAGTTTTCCTGGATTCGAAATTGGATATCTGAGATTTTTCTTCATCGGAACAATGAAATGAAATAATGGAGGGATAAAAAATAAAAAATTTTAATAATCAGGTAAATTAATAAATAATTACCGCTCGATCGCTACTAATTAACACGTGATCAACAGTGGTAAAATTATTTCTTTCAAAAATTAAATATAATCGAGCAGGATGACGTCATAATGGTCTTATCATTCGATCCGGCACAGACCATCGAGACACCGATGATCCTTAAATCAAGAGTAAAGTGTCATTTGATATCCTCCAGTACCAGATATCTCTCAACATCCCTCTCAAGCAATGGACCACGAGATGTCCTCGAGTCTAGGTCCTTTCCAAGTACCGTACTCCTATAAGGACAGCCTCCTTAGTTATCCCAAAGGATACAGATACGTCCTCGAGCAGGACATCGAATGCTGCTTGTCAAGGAACAAATCAGTCGCGCACCGACGCACCGGATCGGCAGTATTCACGGGCAGTTAACCTAATTGCATGGTTAAGGTACACGAGGTGATATCTAATTAAGCCTGTATCGCAAGTACATTCGCACGTTAAACCAGCGGGCGGCGATATCGCCCTATCAAAACATGCCCCCCCCCCATGAACTTTTGAATAACGATCAATTGATCGGCTATTGGCCTCATCCCGGTTATTCGCCTCCCTATTTCAACATTGTCTCAATAACATTGACCGCCAGGTCGGTTCTGTCCAGCGCGATACTATTGCATTGATAAAGCATAGCTGATGCAGCTTGTTACAGGACATTTTCCATGCATTCAAATTACGTCCCCGGGTGCAACCAGGGGGAGCCGGTGGTCGCGACAAGGCCGGACTTCAGCAAGGGTTGGGTCGCGTGTTCTTGCCGGCCGTGTAATTATTGCTGTTGGCAGCACTGATGTATTGTGGTACCGTGTTGCTCACTAACCATGCACATGCAAACCGGCATCCCTTGTCACTGTCGGGAGTGAATTTTATGTGGGAAAAAATTTTTTTTTTTTTCATCCAAATTTGACCTACGGTGACTTTTTCCCATTTTTCACCATAAACTAAATTTTTTTGGGGAATTTTTCAAAATTTTTAATTTTCAATCTCGAAATTGATCGAGATTTTCGAGCGATCTGTTCTCGAAGGGTCCTCTTATTTTTTTTTATCAGATATTCTGGTAACCGGAAATAATCGAATTTCTTAAAGGTCACGGGGTGGCTTCACCCTCCTGCCATGCCACGTAGGTTTATACATTGATAAATGTGCGCATCTCCGAGGGAGGCGTTTGACTACAAGAAGATGCGTGTTGCGAGATTACGTTCTCTTGGAGTTGCAGCCATAAGTCACGGCTGGGATAAGGTAAGGCGTACGGGGTATATGCGGCTGTGCCGGGCGCCACGGCAATACAAGAACCGCGATTTATTGCCGGCTGCTTTGAGAGCGGAGTCGGTCGGATGTTATTCCGCAGTTAAATTAGCGACGTGCTTTTCACTAATTGTGAATAACCGGCACGATGAGAATTGTTGTGCGCGAGAGAATTCCCTGATGCTGAGAATAATTCAAGTTAGATCTTACAGTGTGTATATATATGTATATATTTCAGTGTCAATTACAGAATCTGCAATTCCACTCGATATCTGCCGCGTAGGAGTTGGCAATTATGGTTACCGAAGGAACTCGTCCGTTAAATGGAAGCTGTAGGCTGCAGAGGGTTTCAGGTGGCAAAGGTCAAGGGGTCGGCGGGACACGAGGTAGGAAACAGAGTTAAAAAGTCAAGTCAGCTACTCCCTGAAATTGCGGGATTTGAGTGAGTGCACCGACTGGTAGGGGCTGCCGAGGGGTGTTGAGACAATCAGAAATAGTCGGCAGGGTGAGTAGTGCCAGAGGAGGAAGCTCGGAGGTAGTCGAAGACTGTTAGGTGGACGGATAGTGAGATAGGGGGTTGAAGGGGGGTAGAGAGAATAAGGGTGGATAGGGTGAGATTCGAGACAATTTCAAAGTTGCCGAGAGGATGGTTAATCAGACTGGTCCGCAGCCACTTAGTTCATACCAGGACATCGGCCGCCAGGACGGCGCGGTAAATAAGACTAAAATCCTGAAGGAATAAATTGTATTGTATATACTGATTCTACAATATAATGTTTTCCATTTTGCGAACCTTTTAACCAATCCCCCAAGTGGAATCGATCGTTTCACTGTGAAGTGGGTATAAAATACTTCCTAGTTCGATTCAATATTTATTTACTTTTCAAAATTTTAATTCCATTTTTTTACCACCCCCAACTGCACTTCTTAAAATCTGATTAGCTTCCAAGCTCAGATGATCGTGTGTATCAAGTAACCGATGGTTTTCAAGGATTGACCCCAAGAGTGGTCCCTTTTGCAAGGAGCCCTGGTCTTTCAGTCAGTACAGCCGGCACCCTCTGGTGGGATTAATCAGCACTGATTCAGTAGGAAGGCCATAAACTACAGCCGTTGATTCATAGGAGAATTCGCACTCCGAATAACTAATATCATTCGATGCTGTTTGAATCTTTGGCCAGGCTGGAATTCCTATAGAGACCCAATTCGCAAAGACGCGTCTCACGTAGGTCCATTGAAAGACGTGTGTACTTTGCAGGGAATACATGGAAAATGCCATCTGCGCCGTTATCCCGCGGGAACTTCTGGGTAGTTTTCATGAGTAAAGTTTCATCGACTGAATCCTTTCGCAAGCAGGTTACACATGCACGTGGATGAACAGGTACGTATGGTACCTAGAAATTGCCTATTGAGACCCAAACGTAGACGAGATCTAAGACGGTGGTGGGGATGAATAAATAAAAGAAATTTTTTAATTCGTATTTCTCACCGCTTTATCACCCTCGCCCTGCCCTTTTATCGATTAACGATAATTTCTCATGGGAATTGGGCGAACAGGAGGAAACTGGTGGGGCGTTAATTTGAAATCACGATTCGCCACTGGTAGGAATAATTGCGCGAACCGGCGGCCGCCGTGAGTTGCTCTGGTTTATCGCAGTATAATTTACAGATTCCGCGTCCCTTAATTACAATTATCATCGGGCGATGATTGTGAGCTATTACGTAAGTTAACCTAACCTCAACCTAACGGAAAGTCGTAGCTGGAGGAACAACGCCGTCTGGATGTTACGTGCCCGAGGCGATAATTAATAATTCCTCCAATTATATCCATTTGGAAATTTATTATTACTTTTTTTTTTCACTAATTAACCACGTAACCGGAAATCATGTCTCACAGACGTTCAGCTGACTAGATACAAAATTGCTTCGCACGTTTGGGATACGTTAGCGACCTGATGATTTTTAGTCTAAAAATTCAAAATAAAATTTCAAAATTATCATCAATCCTGTTTATGAAATTTCTAGGACTTTCCACGTTCATCCAATCGGAGGCTGGAATGATTTCTTGAAATTGGGATCGATAAGAAACGGAAGGGCAAAGTTCCTTAGCCTTTATCAATGCCTTTATCAGAAATCTATTGGGTTTTTGCAAAGTTCTTGACTACATCTAGTCGTAAGTAGATTTTGAGATCGTTTTAATTAACTCAAAAAATCACTCATCTTTTGCATTCTCTCTCACTCTCGCTCCCACGGACGGTATATTTATTATTTATATTTAAATAAAAAAAAGTTTTTTTACCGAAAGTCTTCCGAGTGGCATGTTACGTGTTCCTTCGTTTAATGCCATTTCCGTCCCTTCTATATTCTTTTTGTACCGCTCAAACTCGCTGTTTTATTTATTATTGTATTCTTTGTATTTTCTCAAAGCAATTGTTATGAAACTCTCCCGTTAAGCATATCAAAAGGAATATTCTTTTACGTGTACAAATTTCTTTTTCGAAAAAAAATATTTATTAAACAAAAATATAACAGAACCCTTATTCAAAAAGTTGAACGATCGTCATCAGGCTATGATATAATTATAGCTCACATATATATGTATACATATATATGAATTTAGCTACCTTTGAGCAATGAGCTTTTAAAGGTGTTATCAAAAACAGTATCTGATTCCTTAATTTTATCAACGCATAACGAAGTAAAAAGTAATTCAGTTTACTCGTTTGAAGTAAAAATTTGCATCGCGAATAATAGCGAATAAATGCACGAAGGGACTGGGACGGGGCGAGAATCGCTTATAAATGCTTCTCCGCGGGATGGAAATAAATTCGAGAGGACATAAATAGCAAGGTCCCTAAACCGCGCGGCATTTTCGGACCTGACAAAAAATTCACGGGCTAAGCAGCAGGAAGGTCCAGCCATTTTTCCAAGCTCTCTTTTACCCTCTTTCTTTTTTTTTTTACGTGCCACCCTCCTAACATAACACCCCACGATGGACCTTTGCCAAATTGGAGCGTCGCTATTCTTACCCACGCGGAAACTTTTGTTCCACCCTCTCTCTCAATCGACCCTTACCTATCTACTCCTCCCACCCCGTTTCTCTTCAAAATTTGAAAAACCATCTCTCCATCTCTTTCCTTACGTCTCTCCAGCCCTTATCAGTTTCACAGCATCCGAATCGACAGAGCAAGAAAAAATAAGTTTAGGGATATCACAAAAAAAAAATTCTATTAATTTTCGAAAAATTATTCTTTTAAGCGAACAATGCTAAAAGATCTTTCAGGTATTGCTGGGAATTTGGAGAACGAGGAGGCTGCGAAATTCTTCGGCCATGGCGAACGAAAGGGTTGAATGGGTACCTAAGGGTACAGGGGTCAAGGGTAGCAACCTCATTAATAAACCAACAGTCGGATGAAGATGCGATAAGAATTTTTGCAGGTTAGGTCAAAGTATACATATCAAGTATACATATATGTGGTACAGACAGTTTGGTAGTTACTTTCTGTATCTATCTGATCCGATACCCTTCGATTTCTTCAATTTTATTTATACTTTTTCCACTGGCTGTACCGGATGCTGTTCACAAGTATCTTTATCGAACTCCTTTTGGTTTTGTCACTTCTGTTTTTTATGTCTTTAGCTCAGATCGGATCTCGGTAGATTTTTTTTTTATTGAGGGTCGCTCTTCTTCATCTCCCGTTTCCCCTCAATTTTTTTTCTTTTCCTTTTCCCTATAAGAAGATAAACTCACGAGGCGGCACCGGGAGGAGCAGAGTTACGCGGAACGAAGCATTACGGTAAATCCTCATGAATCCTCGTACCGTTTTACATCATCCGCCGTGCGGCCGTTGCGCCCCGCGACGCGCCTAAACACATTTTCCTTTTGGGGTAGGGTGGTCGGGGGGGTGGGATAAAATAAAAAAAAAAGAATTGGAGTAAATTTTTCAGGATTCTCCTATACCGAGTCAGCTCACCCACTCTCTTGTCTTTCCTTTTGCTCCTGTGAGAGTCTGTACCTTTTTCAGCACATTTTCCTGACACCTCTGCACAGCGGTGACATTGCGTTAGGCGGCATTTTCGAAATTTCGTTATACAGAAAAACATCCGGATTGCCCGGGGATAACATGTGCACTGGTGACAATTTTTATTTCACGCGACACCAGGTGTCGCCCGTACCGCATGGCTGGTCACGGGACACGTGTATTTCACAGAGTAAATTCGCTTTTTTTTATTTACGTTGATCCGACGATTTGCATTTTGCTTAAAAATACAGTGGAAATTTCGCAAACAATTCAGACGGTAAGGTAAACAGACCCGTGTCTTACTTATTAATTTACCAGACTCCTTCGAATCTCGAGGGTAGGCGAGAATCTTTTTTTTTTTTATTTGAAACTTCTTTTCCTCTTCGTTTTCAGAGCTTTCCTTACGCTACTATTTTTATACTTTAGTTCACAGTACTTCCTTCTGGGCTGCTGCTTCTATTTCTAACCGCGTTAAGGGTTGCCCGACCATCAAGACTTTTTTGAATTTGAAGTAACCCCACCCCCCGTTAGTTCTACCCACAAGTGGACTCGGAGGCGCACTTGCCTGTGCAAGTTGTTTTGGTCTCAAAAAAGAACAAGAGAACGAAAAGAGGCAGAGAGGGGGTTAGGGGAAGAAATATAGACTTAGATATATAAGCCCGTATTCAGAACTCGCTTTTAGTGCTAATAGTGCGCTTTTAAATTTTTTCTTAGTGAGTTTTAACTACAAGCGACTCTGTTAGTGACTTTAAGAGCGAGTTGTGAATACGGGCTATAGAGTAAGAAGAGAAATAACAGTGTAAATGCTTGGAGAACCGATTCGCCTTAGTAAATTTTCAAATGAAAATTTGAAATTGACGCTCCTCCTGGGACTTTTCGATTCGCGACGTAGAGCGTCGATGGCCCCGATAATGGGGACGTTAAAATTTATTCGCGATTCGCGAAAATGTCTCTTTTTCTGTATATGAATAATCACGGATTCCATTAAATAATTTTTCCGTCGCCGCGCGAAACGTAGACTCTGAATTTTCCTTAAGAAGTTTCATCGGGTCTGGCTGCTTCCGTGATTAAATATTTGAGTAGCGTAGTGACTGACTTTCTTGCGATTCCATTGACTATGTAATATATTTCCATTATCGATAGGGAAGAAGTTGATTTACCACATAGAAATTCACTCGGACGAGTTTTCAGTAACGCGGATGAGGGAGGACGAGCGACGAGTATTGAATTTCTATGGGGTGTCGAATAAAGTTTAAGATATCTTGCGAGGCAGATAGAAGATTTACGGATAACCTGAGAATTGTCCAAAATTTTTAGTTATTTTCTTTTGAAATATTAAATCAGCCGTCTTTCGAAAAATAGTTTTTCATCGAAATATCAAAAGTCTACGATTTTGTTTTGACGAGAGTGAAAGAATTTTCGAGCGATAGTAAAAAGTAAGGGGAAAAATCAAAAAGAAGAGACCACGGCTCGAATTACATTTTCGGATCGACCTTTTTTTTTTTTTTTTTACAAAAAATCACCCTCGGACCCTCGCATTACAAATCCACCGACTATTCTCATCCCCGTCCACGACCCCTGCGACCTCCATTCCAAAAGGTCTTCAGCCCCTGAGGCGAAGTTCCACTTCGTTCTGTTTATTCGAGAGATTTTTCTAACCTTCCAAGATGTCCGAAGAAATATATAATATTTATCGTTCCCGCACGCCCACGAAGGGACCTTCCAAGGGTTGCCACCCTGTAACTTGTAGCGTCTCGAATTCACCAAGGTGTTAAGGATCCTGATGCCATACAGAGATTTTACAAGGGTCAAGGAGCAACCCTTCGATGAACTCTCAATCGAAACGACCCCCTTTCACGTTGATAGACTTCCGAGTCTCCCAGAGTCGTTGCGGCTCATCAATCGGCAGGGAATTTGGATAGCTTGAAAATTTCAATCGAAAATCACCGAATCGCGTAAATTCCCGAGAGATTGTTTCATCGAGTTCTTCGATCTTCTCGAAATATTTGCTAATCCGTCCTTTTATCAGGGAAACTGCACCTTATCAGAAGGTCCGATCCTGCACGAGGCTGGTTCCCGGTGTAAATTTAATATAACTTCACTTTTATCTAAATGGGCTTTGGATCTCGTTATCTTCACCAAGCTATAGATATACACACAGGTGTAACCAGCTAACCAAAAGGGCGTTAGTCCGGCAGCGTACTGAATTTATAGCTGGAGATTCCTGTCGCCTAATCCTCTGAGGAAAGGAGGACCTTACCACCTCAAGGAAAGAGGAAGCTCCAGCTACTAACTTAAACTTGCCGAGGACTTCCTGTTATTTAACAGATTTCACTGTCTACCGGAAATACGTCACCTTTGAGCATTCATCGGTAACCTCGAATTTTTTTGCTTCAACTTTAAAAAATGAAATTTAAAGCGTCTAAGTATTTTTGAAGGATGCTGATTTTTTTTGCCAACAAGGATTCAGCCCATACGTTCGTCTTTCGGTCCCTTTGGGTATACTCTCAAATTCAATATTAAAACTTGCCAGATTTTATTATGCAGCATCTTCTCGCTTCGTCCATTAGTCCTAACTGTATGTTACAAGATAATCCTGTTATCGCTCTGATAAGGAGAAGCGTCATAAACTCATAAAGTAGACATTCGAAAAAGAGAAAAAATTTTTCTCGGTAATAAATTTAAAAAAATTTACCATTTTTTTCAAATTCATCTTGATACCGTCTATGAACGAAATTGTTAAGAAAAAAAAAGAGATGAACGCTCGTTAAAAATTAATCTGTCATCGTCTACTCAAGAAAAATTTCGGTGCTTTGCAAAAATCGACAAATGTCTTAAAGTTTTTTGAGACTCTCGCGAAATAAGATCGACCACTCTTCTTTTCATGTGTTTATTTTTTTTTTTTTATGAAACGCCTTTCATCCAATCTCAAGAATTTTCAGCCCCTGTTCCTCCGGCAGAACCGATCGTTGCAAAATCCTTGGTAAGGAGGTTTCCTTTTACCGGAAGTACTAGACGCTTGATAATCTCAAGGATTCTCTGATTCAATTCAACGGAGTGCCCTTCATTCAATATTCCAATGGCTAATTACTCTTGCTCAGTTGCACGAAAAGCTCCCTCAGAGGTCCAGCCGACTGTTCGCCAGAAAATGTTCTCTTTGCTCAATCAGTAAATTCGAGCGAATCAAAGAGTCAGTAGCCTGTGAACTTTTGGCAGTAAATAAAAAATCCTTTTATAACACCCGGCACGATGAAAGACAAAGGAAATTAAAAAAATTCCTAATAAACAACTTTTCCGATTTCGCCGGAACGAATAACCGAGGGGGTGCGAAGTAACTGAATTACCCATGAAATATCTCCGAAAACAAAAATTCTCATCAGCCACAGGAATTATCGCACCTATCTTTCTTACACGACATAAAGTCATTGGACCGAGTTAAATCCGCGAAGGATTCCGCAGCATCCCTGTAAAACAAAAATAGGCCCCGCAGTCTGAAGACGCTGGTCGTCTCTGGCGTCGTAGCTCTGATGACGGGAAGTTCAAGGTTTTATGGGCTCCAGCCCCCAAAGTTCCTACGGCGCCACAAGGGCTGCCGTACAAAACGGGAGACACAGTGTATACTCCATATAGAGAGAATAGGGGACATAGTAGGCCATGTCTATACAGAGAATCCAGGAAGAGTCGCGTATCTAGGGCCTGGAAAGAATTGAAGAAAATGCCTGTTGGCTCCCCTGTTTCGTCCGGCGTTTCCACCCCCTCGGCCCAAATGAATTGTTAAAATAAACTCTCTCTACTTTTACTATACGACTCTGTCTCTCTTTCTCCATCCTTAACCATTTCCCATTCATACTCCTCTCTCCCTCTTTCTCCCTCTCTCTACATACACAGTCTGTCCTTCTCTTACTTGTTACTTCCAGATCCTTCCTTCCGCTCGCTATCTTGGACCTTCGAATTTCGTTAATCGAATTCGTGGGACATTCGGATCGACAGTTTTATAGATAGAAACGGAAATTGGTTTGTATACGAGGACCCGGAATTTCGTAGCGATCTATGCTGTGTATATATAGCTATACATAGATAGCATACCTAACAATAGTATACATATGCCGATATAAATTTTCGATGACAATTATTTACTTGTTCGTCCTATTTCTAACGATTATCATATTTTTCGTGATTTCAGGCATTTTTTGAATAATTAACGAAAACGCAATCGAGAGTATACAAGGTGAGCAATAATTTTCTGTCAGGATTTTGTCATCAGTAATTATCAAGGTCGATTGCGTTTTACATAGTTCATGGTCCTTGGAAAATTCTATCGAGATTCTATTCTGCTATTTCATCTCCAAACAAGAAAACGCGTACCAACGTACGTTCTATTATGGGATATACGGATGCATGATGACCCGATGGGAAAATATCAAAATTGCATATAAAACGCAAAGCGACAACCGAAAGTCGCGAGAACCGCAAAATATTCGCGACTCCGAATTTCGGTTTAGCTGACTATCAGAAAAACATGGACCAATGTCAAATCCCAGAAGCCCAGCACAAAGGGGGCTCGTTCATTTCGCGTGTAAAAAAAAAGAAAAATAAAATGGGATAAAGCATTTCCCCGAATGCGTCCGGTGGTGCGAAAGTGCTCGAAAAGAAATTTCATTTGGCGATGAGAAATCAAAGTGATTCGAACAGAGAACGAGAGTACAGCTTGTAAATGAGTAACGGTCGTAATATCGAGACTGGTCCATTTTCTCCTCTCTGAGAAGATCAGTTAATAAAAAGTTAATTACGACTACCAATTACACCCTACACGTACGATTGGCCCATGCATGGCTACACTACGCGCGTGTCCCATTTCACTTCGTGAGATGAATTTAATCTAAGATCGATAGAAAAGCTCATCCTCTATTTTCCAATAAAGCTTAGGTAAGATCATGCGGCTTAACCCCGGATAAGATTATTGAACCGTCCAGAAGAGATCGAACCCTAACGACACCCAGAAGGGGGTAGACTGTTACACCCTATCAGACGAACATGGACCATCAAGATTTTTACCTTAAATTTCATTTTCCAAGAAAACTCGGCCGAGACGTAAAGATGACAATTAATTAAAAAAAACCCCGCCCCTTTCTTATTGTACCCGATCAAATCGAAGTTATCGAGCGTACATTTTTATGGCTCAAATATCTCGGTTTCCTCGGAAGCTCTCTATTTACTTTTCTCTTTTTTTTTTTTTCAGTAAATCTCCAATGGACCGAGATACCAATAATTGCCAGTTAACTGATAAATTGTCAAATTACTCATAGTCTCTATTAATTGTATAAAGACCCAAGCTTCTTTTATTTCGTTTTTCCTCCTTTCTTCCTTTCTCTCATTTCTTCGACAGAGTAATTAAAAAGTATCGGAAGCCAAGCTCGATACAGCTGTTGATCGATCGACTGCAATAATACTAGTGCCGATAAACGCGAGCATGAGTGGAAATGGATGCCATTGAGCGGAAATACTACTTCAATGAAAATACTTTTTGCTCTGCCAAAAGAGCCAGTCGCTTCCGTTCTTTTATAACGCGACCATTTTGCACGGAGTACAAATATTACATAGAGTGGTATACAAAATTACATAGAGAAAAAAAAAAAAAAAAAAAAATACAAATTCCTGTAAAACATTTGTCATATAAATTTTCAAAGGATATACCACCCAATCGTATCGAATAATTCAATAGACCTAATCTACCATGAGCAATTTTACAAATAATAATAACAACAACAATTTATTAAGGATTCACAATGGAAGCATTGACGCACGTCGACAAAGGCTCGAGATCCAAAGCATTCCATCCAATTAGGACTTGGACCATGTTAAACTCGGTTTTACAGAAACGAGGAAAGTTGCTCCCAATCGGTTTCCACGATTCGAAGTTAAAGCTTAGGTCCTGCCTTATAGTTTGAGTGAAATTCGAAGCTAGCGAACGAGAGATAGAGATTGGAGCTAGAGGAAGTCTGGTTGATTTAGTTAATCAAGCATGACGATAATGAACATTCGCCAGTCAGATTAACTTCGCGTATAGGAAAACCGGAGAGAAAGCATTAACGAGTGTCAGGGAATCGCTCCCCATTCCCATTGTTGTCATACGAAGATCGTTAATGGCAATCGTGGCTAATCAGATAAGGAGACCTCCCAAACCGGAAACTTGGGAACTTCGAGAAGGAAGCACATCCCCAAGACCGAGACGTCCAATCGGCCGTGACTCGCGTAATACCGTGTTCGCCGAAGCGTGAGGTTGCCAGGACGAAAATGAAAATTGGCACTGGTATTACGGTAGGTTAAGGTTGGGTCGATTTGTTTGGGTCGTAAAAGAATAATTATACAGGGTGATGATATAATTAAAGAAAATCCTATAAGGATAAGCTGGAAAGCCCGAACAATTATTTTCCTGGTAGCTATATGAAGAAAAAAAGTAGTTCAACCTAATTATACCTTGTTAATTTGTCTAATGAGCCGGAAGTGCATGGTCAATGAGATTCCGGTGGTTTTCCCTATCTCTTTGTCCCACGTAGCAATGTACATTCCGCAAATGCGCACGTAAACATTCCGCCAGCCGCGGCTAGATACATTTTCACTAACTGCTACAGTCTCCAACTTTTTCCATTCCCTTTTTTTTTTTTTTTATTCCCGACTCTTTCACAGGACCCCGCTGCAGGATATGAAAATATCATTGAATTCCAAGAAAGGAGGATCCGCAGCTGCTCCAGGGACCAGACCAGACTCGAGATCTTTTGTGAGGAGAGAAAGCTTTCAAATACCATCTCGTAATAACGTTCCATGGTGGCGCCACTTTCTCTCTCTCTCTCTCTCTCTCTCTCTCTCTCTCCCTATCCCACCCACAGCCATGAATTAAACTAATATAGAGTCCCCCCAGTGCATCCCTGGTCTCCGTTCCTGTTGGCTCCTCTCGACGGGAGCAACTTTGAGAAATCCCTGCTCCGAGGTATATCGGCACTGTAGGTCGATCCCGTCGAAGGCGTCGGGACGTCTGGAGCGTCGGGGGACGTCGACGCATCTGGTGGATACGGCGCTGGGTTCGACAGGCTGATCTCATCGCCGAAATGACTGCATGTTCCACATCCCGCCCGACAATATCAGCCTGTTAACCCTGCCCATCGCCTCTAAGCTCCATTGTGAATGGACCTTTATTATGTCTCTTCACATTCCCCCAGTCTCTTTGAGCCTCCGGGTTCCCTTCTCTCCTTCTGTCTTCTTAACTTCCTACGCAGCCCCTTCTCAGCCCCTTCCTAGATATATACCAACCCCCTTTGATCCGTTTGATCCATCCACCTTTTTTTTCAGACTACCCGGTAGAGAACAGAGAACCAGCCACTTTTTTTTCCATTCTTCTCTCAGTGCGTCACGGTCCATCCTCTTTCCAAACGATGCTGGACCATTCAGTCGGGTGGTATCGAATCATCAAACTATCGAAGCGCCGTCGCCTGGGTCGAGTGCGAGTTACATCCGGAAGAGGTGGTGGGGCAGGGGGGCAGGGGGAGGCAATATAGGACATGCGTAAGGGATCGTAGTCGGTCAGGTCAGGAAGTCCTTGGTGAAACAGGGGAAGACTCCTGGAAGTTGTTGAACGGAATGAGTTGGGGTAAGGAGAAGGATGAGGCTCAGGATGGTAATGTTTCGTGGTGGAGATGAAAGGATAAGAAGATTTGAAAAGGGAGGGTTAGGCCCATTTCTAACCTCGCTCCATCCTCTTTGGATTCCTCCCGGAAGCTATGGATTTTCGCTCTGGATATATTGGGGAGGAACAGCATCATTTGCGGAAAAAAATAGTGCGTGCCAATAGGTAAGTGGTAGAAGTTCCTGCGTTGTGCGACAACACGAGGATGAGTCGGTGAAGGAAGAGGAGGGCTTTGGATCGGGAAGAAAAGTATCTTGGGTAGTTTGTGGCGTGACGCGACGATACCTCTTCCGGTTTCCTGGGAAACGGAGAATTTCCAAATATATATAAGATATATATCCAATGAGGGTATCGATGTGAAAAAATGTTGTGTACGCGCCTTGATACTTGATTACGTAAAGTCTCGAGTGCACACTGTCCAAGACACTTGGTACTTCAAGTTCGAAAGGGACGATGCCAGCGCCCTCTCGCCGAGTGGCGTTTTCGGTGACTACGGGCAGTCCAGCACGAAGAGAAAGCATCGATAGCTAGAGGAAGAAGAGAGAGTGAGAGAGAGAGAGGGAGGTACAGTAGCTCCAAAAGAAGGAGGAAGCCGAAAGGGAAGTTCGCGCGTCATTTGCCAGGGTACGTTTCGACGAGATATCCTGACGTACATCAAGCTCCGCCGATAACGTCGCTCCGTCTTATTACCGGACATTTTTCAAAATTATCCTTAACCTGCTTTCCGAGCGTGTCTCGTTTTTCAAACTTTATTATAGATTCCTGCAGCTGCGAGAGCGAGCGAGAGGGAGAGACGAAGACTCGCGCCAAGGATTTCCTAGGACTCGTCGACGAGATCCTTTACGACAATGAGAAACGGCCTCCTCGTTATCTCGTTGGATTGAGACGGAGCGAAGTCGATTTCCTCAGCCTTAAGGTGACGGGGGGGTGAAATATTAAATGCGTGGGTCATTCGACTTCATTAAAGAACCACGAGGCGAATTACGATAATAGCACTGGACACTGTACCATCGTATATCCTATGTCTGTTATCATATATATATATATATGGCAGAATCGTTCTCACGGGAGATTTATCAAAAATTCAGTTGACTGAGAGATCCTAACCTAACCTTCGTACCGGCAGCCTAATCACATCTAATCTTTGCCGAACGACACAGTGTTTAACGAACAATGGAGGAAACTCGGGTCGTTTGGCATCGACAATGCCTGTTTTCCCGGGGACGAATTCAACGGGCGACGGTTAGAAAGCAGCGACAAAGGACGCGGCGAATGAAGAAACGTGGCGGAGATAAGACCCAGTGGTATTTCTATGTCCTAAAAGGATTTTGTGTCCTGCGACTCTAAACGAGTCGACGATTCGCTCTTTTGTATTAATGTCCTTGAAAAAAAAAAAAAAAAAAAAAGAAAAGAATGAAATTTCTTTTCGTGAAAATTACCGGATTCAATGAAAATTTCACGAAAATACGGAAAAAAAAGTTGCCAAGATAAATTACGTCATCGCCGATAACAATGCATTGAATATTGAAATAATTATAAGTCTCGTACGTGAAACGTGCTGGTATCTTGAGATGAGAGAAAAAGAGTGATAAGCATTTTCATCCACGCGTCTCCCATTCCCCGACGCATACCAGACTCGCTGGACCGCGCTTGTCTGGAATAACAATTCGCATATGGCGGAATACGTGACGCGTGTCATTTCGTAAATAATAACGTCGTGACATTCCCCTACGTGCGACGCCGGACGTATTTACGTTTACAGCTGCGCAAGGGAACCAATATGCAGCCGACACGTCTTCGGGCTCCTGTGCAGCCGATCATCCCCATTCTGTACGGGACGTACGGTGCCGTAGGGTAGGTCAGGGACATCGCGATTCGATATCAGGATAGGTCACGCTTCTCCACTTATCTATTTGACATACTGGAAGGGTAGGTCAGTAATTCACCCCTATTGTGTTCCACGTCTTCGTATCCAAAGACAGCTCCAGCCTGGAATACCTATATATACGATTCGAGTAGGAAGAAGGGTCTAATGTCCCGTTAGAAAATCCACCCTTGAACACGTACTTTTTAAATTCGAAAATCGTAGCGTCCCGGCGATAGTTTTATCTGTCTCTGTATCCGGATCGAAGATCGGCACCGAGTGGGGATGATCAGCGGGATAAGGGATGAATTTTTCATCCGGCAAAAGATACGGTATTCAATACCGTTCGGATGGTACCGAAAGTGAGTCCCTAGCCCTGCACGCGGACGATGCGGATTCCGCGCGCGGCCGTTGCGGAAAAGTTGACAAGTGGAAAGTGCCAGTAAGCGCCAGCCAGGCAGTCGGCCAGACGGCACCGTTGGCCAAGTGTGGAAAATTAAAATTTTTCGTCACCCCGTGTACCAGTGGCGCCACCTACAACTGGGCCAATCGAGCATGGCGTCGATATCAGCCCCGCTTAAGGTTAAGTATCCCCCGGATATCCCGAAAGAGTAACCAGAGAAAGGAAAGGCGTGTCTTAAGGTCGATCTTCGGGAAGGTTGGATATCTGGGAAAATCGCGTCAATGCTAAGAGGATTAAGAGTACCAGCATCAGGGTCGTTTAAGACGATAAGAGTTCATACCCTTATCCCCGGCCATTATCAATCCCTATTTTGAAAGGCCTGAAGATATATAAAAAAAAAAGAAGAAAGAAATCCACAAGATATACGCGAGCGTCCCATAACGATTTTTCACAAAATTATCCGCGAATCCTCAAACCGTTTCGGCAACTGCGTACGACGTCTTCATGGGGCGAAGATCGGCTCGAGAATTTTCCAGGCGGATCGCACGCGGAATAAATACGTGCTCGATCGGCGATTTGATCGGGAGCCTCTCTATATGGGAATTCTTCGACGGCCGAAGGACCGAGGCTCCGGGAGCACCAGGAATTCGAGAAATTTCTCCTTTATTCCCGATGGGCCTTTTCCCCCTTGTCTCTCTCCATTCTAATTTGCTTACGATTTTCCCACGACGGCGCAGGGGGAGGATGCCATTAAAGGGAGTCTCCTACCGCTTCTTCCACTTCCCTTCGATCTTCCCCTATCCTGTCTTCTCGTTCACATTTTTATTCCCCACGTATTTCTACACCCACCCGCCAGTCCACCTATATATATACATGTATACTTCTTAAAGCTCTTTTTCGAATAAAGTCCACGCGACAATTGCAGACTGCGCTGCTGCGATGCATCGCACAAATGCACAAGGCGAATGTTCATGTCTGCGATGTGGATCAAGGCTCGAAGCCGATACTTACCTACTAGGAATTCCGATATTGCAACTCAGCGCTTTGCGCCTTGTTCGCTCTACGTGGAAACCCACCACGTGGTTATATATATGTTATATACATATGCACGGACATAACGTACGATACGTACCTGTGCATAGACCAGGGCATACGAATATATATATATATATATATATATATATATACTACGTATAAGGTGTCAACGACGTTATCGAAATATTCATCAGACAATTATTCACCCCTATTCACATTATTACAGACCGAATGAGAAACCCTGAAGAAGGATGCAGCGTCAGGTGTACTCAAACAATGTTGATAACAAAAGGTTCAAGAGTTTCTTGCGGGTGGGGGGTGGTAAAGTTCCCGTGACTTTAGGGGCTAAGGCTGAAGTCGAGGCAAAAGACAACAGAGGGTTAAATTATGCATGGAGAACGATTCAGGCCCAAAGGGCATCCAGTAAATTAGAGAAAAGGTGCCCGGCCGTGTTAAGGGACCAAGGGAGAGAAACGCCATCGGGGTAGACTAAGCCACATCCAAGATGGAGGATCTTGCTTCATGATCATAGTAATTAACCGCTAACCAGATAAAAGGTAGAAGATAAATTTCGTCCCGGGACAAGGTCCTTACCTCGTCCTTTTTTTTTGGGTCCGTGGGCTTGTATCTGTTTAGCAGGCATTTTAATGTAGCTACTGTCTCCTTAACTCTTACGTAAAACTGAGTGGCTGCCCCTTCTTCTTACACTTCAACCCCAAACCCAAAAGGGGCAGCGATATTAATTAAGACGGGCCATAAAAATGTTTGACGTCCACCGTTTATTATATTTTGGAATTTCGCAGCCCGAAAGCGCTAATTTACCGCCACTTGTGTACCACGATATACTTATTGGAGATTTTCCAGTTTTGATATTTTTCGCTGTAAAATTCTTTACGCTTACCGCCAAACAACATTTTCCTGATAATTTTCCTTGCGCCACGTCGTTAAATTACCCATGAGCCTTCCTCCACGATAAAAGACTTGTCAGCTTTACTTTTCGCAATTTTACCTTGACTCCTATTTCTCCTTTTTTTTTTTTTTTCTTATACCATTATTTTTCTTCCCTTCAACCAGACCTCTACTCCTCGTCACCCCCACCTGATCTCATCGTTCTCGATGAACCCGGTAAAATAACCAAAAAGTCACGGAGCCTTGACTAATTGGAGAATTAATACGGCACAAAGTATTTCAAAGAGGGTTGCTGCTGGTACCCGATCGGAGTATAGAATTGGATCCGCCATTTGCATTTTTCATACAGACATCGAAATGCCACGTGCTCGTTCAAGATTAATTTTGATTAGACAGGAAAAGCTGCTAGAAAATTGCACGTAATTGTGAGCACGTAGCTGTGACGGGTTTTCGGCCTCCTGGGAGGGTGGAAAATCGTCATCCCTTCTCACTGAGGGTAATATGGTTTTACTGTCGGCGAATGGGGACAGAGCGGCCTCTGGAGCTCGCTTCGGCAGAATCAGAAAGTATACCTGTACGTACAGTAGTAGGGGTGCGCGCAGGGGGTGGTGGCACGGGGGATGATGTAAACTAACCAGAAAGAAAGTATGGACGTAAAGAAAATGAGCCGAACCATCATTCCCTGTTTTTTCTCTTTATTCCCCTAATTTGACTACGTCTACCCGGATGGATTAAATGAAAATTGACAATGTCGAATTTTTAACCATTCTTGAGGTAGCTCGAAAAAAAGACAATTTTTACAAGAGGAGATTATTTTTTATACATCTGCCTCTCTATAATTCAGACTCTATCCTGTCCTTCACTCTATCCCATTCTTCTTCATTTCTTATAGTCACTCGCTCGACGTACCTAACCTCAAATACCCCAACCACTGCTAAGCCTGCTTGTGAGCTTTTGACCTACAGTCTCCATTGAGAATACATTTAAAATAAAAATTAGTCAGTCCAAAAATCTTTTCGAGTAAGACAGCAGGGATATTATCATCCCCTTAGAGCTCCCAATGTGTTTCTCATAGAAAAAGTAATAGTCTAGTGAATTTTACTGAGAATTAGAACATCATAGAATCTCAGGATGTTCTTTGTCTGCTGAATATATTGGATCTATCGAAATTCTCACTCTGTCGGTAAGCAGCTTGAATGGCCTGAAGCTCGCTGAGTATAAAGTAACTCGGCAATACTTAATATACGATGGTCTCATTCATCCTACGGAAATATCTTCATCCCTATCGGGTACTCCCCGGGCTTATAAATATGAGGATAAAATGGCCGCGAGCACCGTCGAAGGTAAAGGAACATAAAAGCTACATAAGTGGGATATAACGTTGCCGTATAAATTCCACAAGCGTCTTAAGTTCGTGCTTCAAATACGAGCGATGCATTTCTATATCGTGATCTCCTCCCGAGCTACTCGGCTGCGAGAAAACGGCGAGTCAAATCACGAGTCGGAGAAGCGGCACATAACCCGTCCGCCATGATAACTTATCGGCCGGACCAATCTGAATTTCGAAAGCCGCCGCCGCATGCTTAGAGCAGCAGTAGTAGCCCGATTGCGGATGGTAGGCAGAGGGTATCTGCTGTAAATATCTATTCCTTTTTGGAATGGACATTCTCGTTAGTATTGACGACAGTCCTCTGATACTTGCGATAATGTAAGTTAGGTTAGGTTAGATTGCCAGATTGCCCAAATCGTAAAAGGGCTCTCGGGGCCCATCGTTCGACCGATAGTTGCCACGAAATACGGTAGAGGGCGTTTAGCGTCATGAATGACGGCTTTCGAACATACGAAATTACGACCTATGACGATCGAAGGAACCCTCGATAACAATCGATGGCTGGTCTCGAGTATTGAACTTGTCGCTGAACCAACAGGCCTTTCTGGAGCTTTTGAGTATTTTAAAATTTCTATTGGCGAATCATCGAATCTGGGAATTTGTTAATCCTGTTACTATGACGTATCGAAGGTTCCTTCCGTTTCCGTACGGAATGACCTTACGGAGACGCGAGGGCAGTACTGGGGTCATAGGTGAGGGTAGAGTCGATAAAACCGGA
The DNA here is from genome assembly GCA_963971525.1 of Cephus spinipes. NCBI lineage: Eukaryota > Metazoa > Arthropoda > Insecta > Hymenoptera > Cephidae > Cephus > Cephus spinipes. The sequence continues at coordinate 1,304,709 of OZ020575.1, forward strand.
AATGAAGACCGACGAGTTTTTTAGAAAAGAAAAATTGAAGAACCATCTTCGCATTGTGATTCTGAAGAATTGCATAAATACACGAGCTGTATCAGGTATTCTTTGCAGCTTCCTTATATTTGGAAGGGGTAGAAAAATCAGGCGGGATCTCTCGCGATACGTTTGCGGAATGTCGATGAGGGATGACGGAAACCGCATGGCCTTCCTATGGTTAGTTAGACTTTTATTTTTAGGTCTTGCGGAAGTTAAGGCTCGAAACTGAGGGTGGAATTCAAGAAAATGTGCGGACGTGTTTATTTTTTTATTTTTCTTTACTCTGTATTATTAGGGGGTTGGTAGCTTGGTTCCTCTCGAGCATCGTAGGTTCGTCGATTGATTAGTCTTGAATATATACATTTTTTTGTTAACTTGCTTTATATTTTTTTTTGGGTTTTGGTATTTTTCGCCTATTATTATAAATTGCAGTTTCGAATCTCAAAGGCGCAACCCTTAACGTGGCTCTGACAATTTTTTTCCAAGATCTGCTTTTTCCTTCCCAGCTCGGTGCACCCGGATGCGACGTAATTCTTCCAATCAGTGAGGCTGCATTTGTGGGACGTTGCAGGTGCGCTGCATACAAACGCAGACTATCCCGTTCCACAGGGTGATAACCATCTCTTGTCAGTAAAACGTACCTCGAGGGGTAGGTGGACACCCCCTGTACCAACCCTCCTTCGAGGAGCCTTGGATGCATCCTATTACCTCAAAGCTTCGTATAATTTTCGCTTTCCGAATTATTTCGAGACGCGACAACCTTCGAATTCTCACGAGGATATTTCCTTGGGCGAAGAAGCGTAGCTGCTGCGCCCTCGCGGAAATTGGTCGGAACTTAATTTACTAACGTTCTAGTTTCCCCATTGAAATCAGGTAAATTCGACTGTCTGTTAGTTTTCGTTCCGTTTGTTTGGCCTCCTCGTGATTCTCTAATGGGTTCGCAAAGTCCGAACTGCTTCCTAACCCCGATTCGAGACAGAGGGCAGCAGCAGCGTCTTCCGATTGGAACCAGACGCTCCGCACGTTGTCCGAAGGGAAGTTCGCCGTTAGGATGATTTCCGGCAAGATATTCAAAATGATCCTATGGTAACGGAAATAACTATTAGGACACTTAATTCTAATAAATATCTCCATGCTTCTTCTTGGACTTGCTCAACTTTTCTTCGCGATAGCTCGATATACTTGCTAGCGCAGAAACCGGAAGTGGACTAGCCATAACTTCAGGATGTTTTCCAAAGTCTCGTACCATCCGTTTCGAGTTCCCTTTTTCTCCATGGGACCAGCTTTAAATCGGTTTACCAGACAGTCGTGTACGGAGAAGCTAGTAAAGTGCGAAGGCGCAGCCCGCGGAATTACGAGCTCCTATTCGGCGTAAAGCGATTCAAATTCGAGGAACAATTTCTGCCGTAAACTTTTACAGCGAGATTGCGCTCCTATCTTTATGGCCGGATTTTCCATGCGGCGATCGCGTCGTTGAGTAACAGATGTTACCCCTTATGTACGTGACAATTCGGCTCGCGATATCGATCTTAGATCCGTTTCTAACGGGTGGCTGGAAAGAGACGAAGAAAAAAAAGTGAAAAGTTACTCCCAAGAGCGCCGTGAATTTCACAAGAAAAAAATAGTGTATACGCTCGTACGAGAAGAGAGATAAGGCGGGACTCACCGATTCTGATAACAGCTGGCAGCGACATGGCAGTGGCGACCAGAATGAGGACGATGGCGAAGAGCAGTGCCATTTTGTGGAGAAATACGAGCACAAGCACTGTCGCGCACCTTCCCCTTTCTATTGTTTATTTGTGTTTTTGAAAAAAATTTTCCTTGCAATATTTTCCAATTTCTAACACCAGGACATGACTATTCGCCCTACGACGGATTCCGTAGGATTTATCGCGATACTCTGCACAGGGTTCACTGATTCACAGACACTTCCGGTTTCTTCTAGGCGTTCGCCAATCCTTCCCCGGAACGATCTCATCCATTACTGGCTTCTCTTCGAGCTGAAACAATCAAGAGTACGGGGTTTAATGATCCGAATTAATAAGTTCGCATTCGTGGTCCATAGATGGCGCATCAACTATCCAAATCTTTATCTCTTTTTCTTGAGGTCGTCGCGACGGACGCCCATGGACTCTAATGGTACTTTGGACTAATGGATGCCAACTGCTTTGCTTCCACGAGACACGGAGGGATCTTGGGGGCTGCTGTGCAATTCAAGCAGGTGGTTGAAACGCACAAAAAATATTCTGGTAGTCTCAAAATTTTTTATTTTAATATACCGAGGAGAAGTAAAATATAAAATAATAAAAATTTTAAATAATATAATAGTATTGTTTAATTTCTATGGTTGAGTAACGATGCTTGAATTAAATGCAAAGACGTAGAGAAAGATTAAATGAAAATTTCATTTGTCAATATTTTACGATGACATTTCCCATTTCGCGGTGGGACATTTTTAAACTTGGACGTCGCATGCAAATCTGAGCGCGATTCGAATTTTTCAAAATTTTGTTTTGAAAATTTTGAAAAAAATTTTGTTTTGAAAATTGTGTCCGCATTTTTATTCAATATATTTTCTTCGGTTCAACAGTCCTAAGTCCGATCGGTCGAAAACTGTTATTACGTATATAAATTGACTTTGTAATTTTGAAGTTTTTTATTTTTTACGAAAAATGTGTAATTTTTATTTTGTGTCTCGACTAGCAATAAGCGAGAATAAAATAAAAGAAACGTGAACGAATTTTCATTATTTGCCTAATACTATCAAGGATCGCCCCTCTCCCTCTCTCAAGCCCACCTACCTTCCTCCCAAAAGCACCGTAACGATACCGGAATGAAACAGTCCACTTTTACCAGGGTAGTTTCGATTCCAGCACCAAATCGTTTCATTTTTCCGGGTTTCGTTCCAATTTCGCGAATTCCATTCGACCCAGAATGGACCACTCGAAATCGCGCCATTTTTCATCCGTTTAATCTGTCACGTTCGCACGCGATCCATGAAGCGTCGTACAGTTTGACGATGACGACTTCGGACAAGGCGATTACGTGAGTACGAGCTCGAAGGAGAGGAGTGAGGAGGCGTCGCGACGCTCGCCGTCTGATTTACGAGGACGATGGCGACAATCGCCCCAAAGGAACCCAGCCACCCCAATGCAGTTACGCAAAGACGAACAATTTTATGTAGAACTCTCATGGACCCCTCTGACATTCGGTGATCTCAATTTCGACCCCGTGACCTCTGAACTTTAAATCCGCTTAGGCTCGACAAACTCCCATTCTTACACGAGTTCACCTGAAAAACGTGCATCTTCCTGTTTCTTTGAAGAAAATAAGACGAGATGATGAAGAGATGGAAAGAACAGGGGAAAGAGGGGAGAAAGTAAGATAAAAACTGGCAGAGATGAAAAGGTCCGAGAGGGGATGCTGCGAAACTGGAGGAGCATAGATTTCTTAAGGGTTGTCAGAAAACATCGAGTTTTTAAGGTGCATCCCCATGGCGCTTTTTTTTCGCATGTTAATAAAAAATTTTATTTCTAAAATTTGAATTTTGGAAATTATATACGAAGCCATTAGTTTCAGATTAAGCAGTGTCATCGGACGACTATCGAGGGATGGATCCATGCACCGTATGGTAATGGCGAAATGTAGTTTGAATGGAGAGCAGCAAGTTTTAAGTACAGCAAGGTAGAAAAATTTAATCAACTAATAAGTCACGCAACGAAACGGAATAACACTAGTGGAACTTAAGGGCCGTTAGGTAACATAGGTATAATCAAGAAGCAGGCCATTTAAAAGAGGCTGCGAAGTAAAGGGCAAATAAGTAGGGAAAGGGGTGGGCCGAGAAGGAAATAAGGGATGTCGGAGTTACCCTCTGTTAAATTGGGTTTGTTCAAATCCCTTTACGGTAACTCTAATAGCGCGAGCGTGAGCAGCATGTGGTGAATTCTCGCTTCGCCCTGTCCTCCGTTTCTTAAGTTAAGGGACTCGCAGGTTGAGAACCCGGCATAAATCATGGGGATGGTGCCGTAAGGGTTGCGAGAGTAAGCGAGGAGGGACTTCGGGAAAGGGCTGTCTTGCGACCTGGAGAAGAACTGGCGAGATCTGTCATTGAGATTTTTGAATTCCTTACGAAAACTATCTGAGAACCGGAAGTGTCCGCTAGGGAATTTCCAGGTTGCCCTTGGGGAATGTTTTTTCGTCCATTTAGTTGAATAACGAGAACAAGGGTTACTGGGTGTTGCTAGGGATTTCGGGAAAAAAAAAAAGATCTCGTATGCTTCATCAGATCTTGTCTGTCTCTATGTCTATCTTGAGATTTTAGTAACTGCTGTTTGGATTGATCTGACCTGTCACCCCTCGACAAATTGGAAGTCTAATCGCATTAACGTCTCTCGAGAATCTTTCTAAATTAAACTTACCACCCTTGGTGTCTTATGGGAAGACCCTTAGACATTCGTTATCGCGAAGGGTTGACAAGAGGCGAAAAGCGAGAGCCTTGGGCACAAATTTGAGATTGCTTGAAAATTTTGTGAAAATAATTATCTTTCGGTCTCTTTACCAAGTCCTTTTTTTTTTTTAAATTGTATAATTCAATATCACAATTCTGGAACGAAAAATCATGGATAGGTGGTGCGTTTAATTAAATCGTTCTATAGTCACGTGCACAATTTTCGTGTTGTAAAATTTTCGTTGATTTGCATTACATTCGAGTTTCAAAGTTTCCAGGTACCCCAAGTCGGGCAATTAACGAAATAACAAATGGAATTGGGAGGGTTGGCAAAACAGCAGATTGAACACCGGCAATACCCGGTGGTATCTTTGTTTTCAATTTCTCAATTACTCTTTACATTTCATTGCGATTCCTTTGAGTTTTCGGATATCAAAGAGAAAAAAGGAAATCGTTAACATTTTTTTTTTTCGATTAATTTTTTCACTCTGTTTACTTTTAATTCTTTTCTCGAAAATCATTTCTTTTCGAAATATTGAAATTCACGGTTTCTTTCGTGTACGTGAAAATTTCCTCGAGCTCTTCCTCGTCCTTCGTTGCGAAAATACATACAGACAATAAAATCCACAAAATGGTTAGGGGGTTTAGATCCTTCAAGATTTCAGCAACCCCTATCTATCACTAGGTAAGACAGAATTTCTATATTTAACGTAAAGCCCTTAATTCCTTTTTATCTCTATCTAGATGTGTCTATCAGGTGAAAGATGAATTTATGCCAATTTTTTTTTTCCACTTGCCAAATCCCTGGATTTTTTATAAATACCTCAATCATCCCTTTCCATCATTCTGCCAAAAAAAAATCGATCCAACAGTCTTTCAATCTGCGTGCGTTGGATTTTTCTCACACGCATCCACGCACGTGTTCTCGTCAACACGATCAATGCTAAATATTTACAATAATTATAAATTCGCACAAACTATACGATCGTTAATGCAATTTGGTAATTTCACAGGTTAATTAAGATCTACGTTAAACATAATTCGAATAAAGCAGATAATTACTGCCTCACAAAGCAATCGAAATAGATTGATATATTACCATAATTACAAGCACTTGCGGTATATGAAATATAATTAAGTAGAGGGATCGATTTTCAAATGAGCAATAACGCTCGTTCCAGTATCGACAAATTGCATAAAAAAAATCTTCATCGCACTGAACTTCAAAATTTCGTAAAAGACAAAACGTACGTAGACGAAGTACGAAAATCAAAGTAAAACATAGGAGTTGAAGCATATAATAAAAAAGTAGATCGGTAATAATAAAAATAACGAAAGACTGTTAATTATCCTTCATAAAGTCCTCATTAATTCGTAGGCATACAAGTTTGTATATATATATTATTCCGTGGACTGCAATAAAATCTTTTTGTTGTTTCTCGCAGCCCTTACTTTCATTCTTTTTTTTTTTTAATACTCCCTTTCATCCCTTTCCGTTTCAACGGTCCCTTGCGGCATCCCCCGACAATGGCACCCCTTATAAAAACGCCCGGTTTACGGGAGCCAAACGATTATTAATTAACGAGCGGTCTATAATTAAAGACTCCAATTGAATCGACCTCCCCTGTAGTATAAAGTAACGAAGCAGTGCGAATAATTTTGGCATTTCCCATTTGCAATAACAACAATAGATCCACAGGGTTTGCCTACTGATATCCGATATCTAACCGACCCTTCACGAGTAATTACCGGATTCGCGTATCTCTGTCGGTAGGATGCGCGGCTTTTTGATATCTCGCGAATTTTATAGAGGTGGCTAAAATTTCGACAAACTCGTTAGACCGGCACGTTCATGAAATCTCAGCCGTAGGTCATTGTACAATGAAATATATTCTCGACAAAATAATGTTTTTGCCACGTTTATTTTTGCTTTATTTGCACGACCCCTTTCATCTTCCCAGCGCGCGCTGAAACGTTCAACGCTGCTGTGTATTACAGTGAAAATATTTGCACGGAGGGTTGCCGCGTCGCGACGCGGTTTGTACAATTCGAACGCGACGCTGTCCACCCAGAAATGAATTTCGATGAAGTCTGTACGGATATTTTGAAAACGTGGAGATAAAATTTGTTTAATTAAAAAATAACAATAAAACAGATTTTCTGCGTGCGACGAGCATCGTGATTGGATTTGACGAAACGAACGGTGAATAACCATTATGTGAATTATTTTTATTTTTTTTTTGCAAAACGCAGTGCGGTACATACGGGCGGTTACGAAAAGGGGTGGGAGTGGCGAAACTGAAAGTTCATCCCTTAACTCGTTCAGGAGCTTGGGAATCCTTACTTCCAGTAACTTCGTAACCTGACTGGCAGACACTTGTATATAGAATTGGTTTGATTTTTTTTAATAAAATTTTCATCAAATCATTATCCAATTGACACTCACTTTTTTTTTGAAAAATTAATAAACATTCCTTGACTCGTTCAAAGCCCTTGGTTATATGTCCTAGAGAGCATTTTCGCACTGAATGAAACGAACTGCAGATTTCACTTAAAACACAGAGTGGAACTTTACACTTTTTTTTCCCCGAATTAAATGCACTATCGATAACACGTTATACGTCGGGAACTGTCACTGTGCAATTTTGCACATTTTATTTATTCATGTTTTTTTTTTTTTCTTTTTTTGGTTATTTATTCCGCCCGTTTACTCAACGTATACTTTATTCAGTCGCGCAAATCTTTAGTTTTGCATTTAGCACGATTGCGATTTTTCGCCATCTCGTTGCACGCACTTTATTGAATTTCGTGGATTACTCTTATATCGTTGCGCGGGTCGTGTGCCAGTTCGATTATCGATATTTAATGATAGGGCTTCTAGAACAGGTCGTATTCCGTAAGAGATTACGTGGGTCGTAAAGTCAGACGGTACGATAAAGATTTAAACACTGACGATTCGCGAAAATGGGCAACCGACATAAAACAAGGGTGAAACGTAATAAAGGGCGAATTGACCACGTGTTTTCGTATTTTTCAAGTATTTTAAAGCGATCGTAGAACTCCTGTTTTACAGAGTAAAAAAGATGCCCCTGAATCAAGGTTTACGTAATTTATATTTAAGACACGTGAAAATTGCCTTTTAGCTTGCAATTAATTTTTTGTCATTAAAAAATCCTCTGACATACACCAATAAACTACATCGGCGTCTCCACTGTCTCCGGACGTCGCGACGTCCCTTGTAAACCGATTATCAAGTGACACGCGTCCTCCGTAAGAAGACGCAGGACACGCAGGACACGCAGGACACGCAGGACACGCGAATATTTCCCGAGCGACACGGCGGTCCGACTTTGGCGGAAGACGCGCGGACACTGGAGCCAGGACTTACCAATACCAGGACAGGTCGCGAGAACTCACACGATTCCAGTTGGAGCTACCCTTAACCCACCGCATCCCCTTGGCGCCTGATTGGGGGTAGGAAGTGATAGTGCGCGCGCGCGCGCACCGACCAACCCCCTCGAGAACCTACCAAAGATACCATACAGTGGTTCGCGGGGAGTCACTATCTGGGTTAGTGGACACCGAGCATGACCACTGGCTGATATATATCTTGTGAAATTTAAGTCAGCATCCCCTCCCTTCCGCGACCCCCTTTTTCCCGCGAGGTGAGAAATATGCGAATTTTTTATGGATTTACGTCGGGATCATCCAAGACCCAAGGAAACGAAAGACGCTAGGACGGCTGTGGGTTTTGAGCTGAGCTAGTTCGGGGTTCGTGTCTTGGCTAAAGGATAATAGCCAATTTATTTTCAGTAGCTCGTTTTACACTGCCGGTAGATAGGGGGTTGGTTCAATGAGTGGCTAACACCCCTCGAGTATCACGAGGCTCCTTTATTTTCTTCCGGATTCCTACGTAATGGTGATTTCCTATGGAATCACCTAATCGACATTATTCCACGAAGCACTCCCATTATTTTGTTAAAACGGTGGATGCTGGATGGGGTCTAACCATTTTTTTTTCAGAGATAACAATTTTTTTCCACCTGGAAACCGCCCCCTTTAAGGGTAGCATATCCATAGTGTCAAGGCTAAAGCGGAAATGGATACGTCGGCGGCAGGTTACGTCTGCCTAAGTACGAGGGAAGTTTTCACCCTTAGAAAAATTCTTATCGGCTTGCAACCTGCTGCCGGAGCAATAAAGAAGCATGCCATCCGGTTCGTTTCACTCGTGAAATATAAATTTTGAAAATTTTATATGCCCGCAAGGTCGAGACAGTGCTTTCCTTATTTTTCTTTCTCCTTACTTTCTCTCTTCTGTTATTCGCACTTCATAAAAATACAATAACTGCAGCTCCGCCAACCAACCCTCCGCTACTCTCGATCAACCCTTGGCAGAGCTCAACGATATATACCTCCTGTACCGAAACTGCACTTACCGGAAGTGCAACGAACAAAAGACATTTGACAATCATCCCCGATGCACGTGCCCCCCGAAAACATCCCTTATTTCGGAACTATTTTCTCACCACCAATTTTCACCTTATAACAGACCCCTCGTCGAGACTTTTAATGACCACCGGTGATATAATTTTTTATAGTCAATTTTAGAAAACTTTCAGGCTCAATTTAACGACTCGATAGGGATGCGTCAAGTTAAGGGTTCGTTAATTTTTAATCCACCTGTTTAACGCAGAACCACTTTCGCGATTAGGATTTCAGATATACGCGATGCGTACCACCCTAACTAGATACTTAACTGTCTATCACGTTACCTACCCTTACTGCTAACCTGCAATGGGTGCACAAGTACATATTCAGGTATACCTGCACTGCAAATAATTGAAATGCAAATAAAGCGCAACGAAGCGATCCCATACAACTAATGGCTGCGTGTTGATTCTAGGGGATGATGATTCGGATGGCAGGGAGTTTCCGCGATATTTATTTAGTCGAGTGTACGTTACTTTTTTTTTCAATACATAAAAACACTAACATTTTTCATACAACCCTGCAGCTTTGATTTTCGAATGTCCATTAACGAGCCTCTTATAGCCTGGCGATTTTATCGCCAAACTACATTTTTCGCGATCGAACAAATCGCCCGGTGAAAATAATCACCGCGTGCATATCCACGTGTATACATGTACAATGTAAAAATACAGGATATAAAAGTCTGTATAATTGACAAATGTGTAAAGCAGGAATAATGAATTTTTTTCAGCAGGTCTATCCAAGGGATCTATCTACCGGGTGTCGTACTCTATCAACACAATGCAAAGTACAAACTAAGGGATGATTAATTACTTCACAAGACCCGAGCGTCACGTCAAAATGATTTTATCTTTAATATCATAGATCTCCCTATTATAAGATCAGAATAGACTTGGCCTCCCATCCCACCTGGCGAAATGCCGTAAACATCTTTGGGGTAAGTTTTTCAAATTCTCTCAAGGCCCCACAAGCCACCCTCGTAAAATAAGGGTGTAAGGCGGTAGGGTCTAGGGTGCCCTCGAGTCTGGTCCAGAAGTGCCTGACTAGATGAAAATTAATTCTAATCATCCTCAGACACCTTCGTGGTATTCCATCGGGATCTCAGTCCTCGAACTGTCTGGAACTCTGGCTCAGATCCAAAAAAAGACTGCTGACAAGACGTCCACGGAGATGTTCACCGGAGAGGATGCAGCCAGCATCCCTAGGTGAGACCCGAGGATCTCCCTTTATATCGAATGAATAAATACCATAGGAATAGCCGATCAGCATACAGGCTGCTTCCGTACTTGAAAATGGGAATAAAAAAAGTAAAAATCTGTCAGAATGTTTACATACGTTTTTCTGTGTCCGTATGTTATATCAATGAGAATTGAGCCCTTGATGATTTTATTATTTTGTCCTACCCGTTAGATTTTGATAATCTTCTAAAAGTACCTGTGTAAAATGCGTCGGAAACGAAACGTGAACTCCGCCAACCGATTTAGGGTTAAAGACGATGACGTCGATGACGTGTATCTCGCTGGTCCAGGCAGCCTCACTTATTCCGTCCTCCAAGGCACCATCAGGGCCGAACAACCTGTACACCCAGTCCTTGGCATATGAGTGCATATAATATATGCATAATAACCTTAGTGGATGCATAGTGCATGCATGACGTCATACGACCATGCATCTTACTACGGATAACATGTATAAATTGTGAAGTAGATTTTTTAATAATTTTGTTTTATGTTGTACATAACCTACCATGCAAACTGTATTACGTAATCGTGTTTTTGTCAAAAATAAAATGTTTACCCGTTATAAATGATGATCATCGCGCGGAATTATTGTGTCGCGTTAAAGAGGAGAAGGCAGCCTCTCTCCTTTGTTTTTATCTTTTTATTCCTGGCACGTTGGGTAGGGGAACGTCGTTGAATGAAGGGACAGAGGGCGTAAGGAAAATAAAAAAAAGTTATAAGAAGAAAGGTAACCGAGCGGAAGTAATAATTCGAAGGTCAATAAGACTTGGCCAGTCTCTTTACTTTCGGCGGTCGCCGATAGACTCAACGGCCACTTGTTCCTCCGATAGAAATCCAAACCCCTTAGGGCTGTTCACTTTATTCTCCGGGGTAGAGATAAAAATGTCGAATAAAAGCCAAAGACTTTTCCGCCGAGTTTTCACTTTTCTCGGGACATTTTCATCTCGCTTTCCGTCATCTCACTTGCAGGTGACCATAAAGAGAGGAAAAGTTTCCGAGTAGCGTTAAGTGGCAATAAAGATATAGTCCAAGGGGTAGTTTCAGAATTTTTAATAACCAAGAGTTTAGGGTTGGCAAGCCAGATATATATTGTAACGTAATTCTTTTCCTTGACTCGTTCGAGATCCCTTCACCAATTAATAAATTGGGAGACTCACCGGAGCTGGTGCAGCTGATCCGGGGAGGCCCAGAACTGGATCCAAAGGACACTCTGGACACTGCACTAAGGCACAGCACTACACCTCCAGAACACTCACAGGAATTCACAGATTTTCCCGGATACCGCGAGAACAACGTGAGAACTATACGAATCGAGAACTTGCTATACCATAGCGAAACACGGCAAGAAAAACTATCAACAGACAGCACGGGAGCGCGAGCCAGTCCGTGACACCTCGGTCGATGCCCCGAGGCAGACTGCTTTGACAATAGCCAAATGCCAAATCCGAGAACTAATCATTCTGATTGGTCGAGAGCCTTATAACCGATAACTCTTCTATCTCCTTCGAGTCGTCCCTTTAAACCAAATCGAGAGCGTTCCTTAACGAATCGGTACGTAACTTCTGGAGATCCTCCACGGCCGCTTCCCCAGGGCATCGGGCGACAGCTGGGCACCGCATCCTTAACTCGGGCAGGAGGTTCCTCTCCTGCCCTTAACCGTACCAAAACTAACTCCGCCCGCTCTACAGCCCTTTGCCCATCTCCAGCGGGGCGCCGGTGTTTCACCCGGGCTTCTGCCGGTCGGTGGAGACGTCTCCGTCGGGTACTCTCCTCTGCCGGGCAACTCGGTACGTCGAGACTATCTCCCCACGGCAGATTCGAGCACCTCGACCTCAACCAAACCATAATGAAATCTTACGAGAGCCTTGACATAACTATACGAATCAACCCAAGAGCGTAGCTTCTGAGCAGGATGGCGACCGGAAGGGAACAAATCGAGAACGTTACCTGCATCGGTAACCGGAGCCGCCTTGAGACCGTGATTCGAAAAATCACGTCACAATATATATACCAATGTATTTTCAAAACTCGAAACCAATAACAAAAATCCGAAACTGACCTACGACACCTTCGACCACGCACTCGTCTCGACCTCGACTAAAAAATAAAAAAATCTTTCGAGAACCTTGGCTTTACTGTACGAATCAACCCGAGAGTCTACCCTCTGATCAGGTTGTTGACTCGAAGTGAACGAAAAAGCGAAAGCGTTATCCAAATCGATAGGTGGAGTTTCCATGTGACCGTAAGTCTAAAAATCATCTCACAATTGAATATAGGGCTTATAGCAATTAAAAAATTCGAAATGCCGCTTTCTTGGGTCCCCAATTTAAACGGGATACTGCTCGTTACCATCTCTTGGGGCAGGATGCGGTTTTACCCTGGCGACGTAGCAGCAACCCCTAGAGGGTCAGGATGCTTGTCGTCGCGACGGAGACGCCTTTAGGTTAGGTACAGGCACGTCAGAGAAGCGCGGAGCCGGTTAGAAAAATTTAGGGTTGAAGGTCGGTTTACGAGCGTTTGAATAATTTCGTACAGTCGCGACGCTGATATCCCGAATAAATTAACATGGCTGTGGTGTGCTTTTCCGGAAGCTAAGTACAAACAGAAAATTTAAACCCCCCCAAGGGCCAGTGCCCGACTACAACGCAGAAAGAAAGTTTCCAGAACTTTCTAATGCTTACTTCTGGTGCTCCGAGCTACCCAACTTCCATCCCCTAATTAACGCCGCGTTAATTTGAGCTTAGCGGTAACGAGGAGGCGAGCGGATATCGCTGGCGACGCTGCAACCGCCGCGCCAGGATAAGACTCCTTTTCTCTTCTTATTATTCTATTTTTTTTTATTGTCTCTTAGAACTTTTTTTTTAATCCCCTATCATAGGTCTAATTGCTGGTGCACCATTTCCAGCCCATTACCAACCTTTAATTTCTTCTTCCGTCCAAGGACACCATCTACTAGGGCAAAATTCAGCCTGGTTGAGTATTTTGAGTCCGCATTACTTTCGTCCACATATGTACGCATATGTGCACACCTAATTAATGGGACAAGGTTAAAATAAGAAAAATTTTTTACTGTCATTCGGATATTCAAGATTTTGATACTTAACCTTTGTCCCTATATCGGTAGGTTTATATCGACTGCCACCCTCCTTTGGATCGCTGCCAAATAGTTCACAGGGACGCGAATAACTTACCCCTTGCCAGATACTGACGTCATCCTTAACTTTTCTGAAATATTGAATGGGGACGATACACTCGGAGGGCTGTTCTGTGTCACTCCTCCGAGGGAGTCTTCTTCCTCCTTGAACGTAGCTGCGCCTCGCAAGGGGGATGAAGCGTTGTCAAACCCCCAGAGCTTTTAATTCATTTGAAAGGAATGAATTTTCTTCACCGCGAATTTCATCGTCTGGTATTTACGAAGAAGAGGTAATACTCGTGTCGGGATCTTTGTTCGAGAAGCTACCAAGTTTATTTGCAACCTAACGGCCTTCCGGTCACCGATGCCTCATCGGATTCAAGAATTCATTAAAAAGTGAACTTCCGTCCCGTCGCCTAGGGTTGGGCCAAAATTGTAAATAGGGGTAGTAAAAATGCGATGATTAAAGAGCACACGCATCTAGGGGTCCCTTTCCTCCCAGAGGAGAAATTAGAGGAGCGTCGCGAGGCGTCGGTGCGAAATTGAGGGCGTCTAAGACTCTCATCTTTTTAGCATGTCATTAGCACGACCATCAATTAAGAGAGGAAAAACAAGAGGAAATGAAGCTAGAGAGAATTCCTAGGACAAACTCGGCAGGCAGCAGCCAACTTGTAATAAGGAAATAAGAGCAAGATGGCCGCCGCTCGAATAAATTCCCAGAATGCATCTAGTACCCAGCCTATTAACTAGGGACTCGTCTCTATCGTATATCTTATGGTCCCTGTCATTATCAATACCACCCCTACACCCTAGAGCAACTTTTGGTTACTTTCCACCCAGTTTCCCCATAGATACCATATAGCTCCAGGTACTTCAGCATCCGTACGATGAATAAGAGAGATCCCAGAAACCATCAGGGTCAATAGGACGCGGACTCGGAGTAGATACATCTGTAAGTTTAAGAACCATGGGCAAGACGTAGACGCTAGTAGATACTTCCGGTAAGAGTCAGACCAGCTAGAGTCCATAAGCCAGTAGGGAGCTAAAGTGCTAAGGTGGTCCCGTGAGGTTGATGGCCATCCCTGGACCCATAGTACGGATCCCGACCCACCTAAGTAAGGTCGGTGACATATGATTGCAATTACCCGTGAGGCCTTAAATGAAACGGCAGCCGAGGTCATCCACGAGGCCACTCGATGACATCGGGATAATACGGGAGTCCGCTTCCTACAGGAACCATGATCCCTGATAATGGCCTCGGCTGTCCTGGAACACGGGAATATTAGTTTCGCTCGGGACACGCGGACCCGTGTAACCAACCCGCTGCTGTCTTCTTCGTTAAGACCCGCCGTTGTCCCGTTTGGCGACATAACAGCGACATGAGAACGTGCCTTAACCTTTTCAAGTGACCTCTGACCCGGCTCGTTGCGTATCTCGCTGAAACGAACTGTAAAAGTAGAGAAACGTATTACATAGGAACAAATGGGATAGGTGAACGCGCTTACGTAAACTTGTATTCTCAACGTTCAGAGCGCCGGGACGCCTGCGAGAAATATAATGGCGCATATCGACGCGGTGGGAATCGTTCAAGCATGTCGGACTACGCCTTAGCTGCAAGGTTATGCGTCGCATTCATAGGAGTCTTATTTGCATTGCATAAATTTGAATGGAATAGATGATGGTGAGGGAATATTTTTTTATCATTGCCTTATCATTTTTTTTAAATTTCTAATCAGGCAAAAAGTCTTACCGTCGTTCGTTAGAGTATTTTGAGTGTAGCATAAAAATTTTTACGGACCAGGTAAAAACGACCGTAGTTAAACTCGACCTTGACTCGATGCAATAGGTTTGAATCGATCAGTTGTCCTAGGTCAGTTCACTGAGCCATTCTTGGCTGTGACGTAACGAAGTTCAATATTCATGCTAACATCCGTTTTCGAAATGCAACAAAAAGTGCATTTATCGCTCGTAAAACCCTGCAGCAGAGGAAACTTGATTCTCTCTACGGAAGTCCGACTCACATAAGGCCATTTGTCCCTCTAACGAGATCCGAGCGAAGAGCCCGTGATAACTTTGGAATTCTTATGATGGCCGAGAGCCTGGTCATTGGGTGGCCCGAAAAATATCGTCAGTTGGGGAAAACAGAAATAAAAATAAAAATAGTTATTGACGGTTCGAATTTCCGAATGGGCAGAGTTCCTATCATTGGAATACGATACCAATAACGACACGAAACGGCGCCGTAAAAAGGCCAGATAAATTGTGTCAAGACAAATGTAAAGAACCGAGGAAGATTGGAAGGAAAAAATAGACGGCTGGAGTATGGGATCCCCAAGCTATTTATTTTGAGGAAATTTGGCTCCGCGATGGATCAACGATTATTAGCATGCAACATGAACGCGAGACCATCCGACATGACGAAACAAACTAGTGTTTTTCATCGTGTCAGACGGACTCGATGCTAAAAGGTAGTGAAAGTGTTCCTGTAGAGCATAACGGGAGTAATGACACTAAGACGAACGCCTGGCCTTACCTATATGCAATATGCGTGTATATAGGTACATACAAAATCCATTTCTATGTATAAGATCGAGTAACGAGAGTACCGTTATGCAAAGGGTGAATCCGAAAAAATCGTTGAAACGGCAGAGAATGCAGACTGGAAATTTGATATGGACACTAATATACATATATATGATATATCGATCACTCGTTATGGATTATTGATATTCGTTATCGATCCAACGGACGATACAATTTTTCCATTTTTTTGTATTTGACGAGGAAGGAATTTATGAATTTCAAAAAACTTTTTCTTAGATACACATATCCGTTTCGATCCTTGCCCGGGGGTAATTTTAGGTGGAGATTTTTAGTGTATACATAATTCTTGTCGCAAAGTAACATCTTGTTGACATTCTGGTTCGCTCCAATTAACCGGCTGTCCGTTAGCGCCGAGTTAATGGTGATTGCGAGGGTGGATTTGAGACATTTAGGGGTTGTTCGAGGGTGCCCGTTTGACGGTCCTGCTAAGACTTCCAAAAGAAATTAACCCTAACACGTGTACTCCCTGCTGAATTAATTCAATGGAATTTCGCTGTACTCCCAGCTGGAGTGCGTTAAGGCTATTCACAGTTTTTGAGCAAAACTCCGCGACCAGTGGTGATTTCTAAACGGCGACCGATTTGAAATATTTCTAACGAGCGTTGAAACGAGAGCAGGCCGCTCTGGAAAAGGCGCAGATACGAGTCCGGTTTTGTTACGGGAACTTGGTAAACGCATACTGCTTACCTTTTCTTACAAACTTATCCAGTATTATAACGCGCTGGCGTGCACATACACGGTGTCCAACTTAAAAGTACGAACTAGTTAACTATTGGTATAGAGTCCGGATTAGGCGAAAGTGCGATTAGATTTCATTTTGAAATATCTAGCTTAGACGTATACATTTGTAGTACATATCCAAATGCTATTATCAAATAATTTTTTATATTTCCTACGACCATTGCCCTCGGGCTGTCGAAGATTTTTGAAAATAAAAAAAATATAGATATTTATTTTTTTTCTCAGCGTTGATTTAACGAGACAGGCGATTACAGGCGTGTTCGCTTTTACCTGTCTATTTTTCACAAAATACTTTCCCCATGGTGAATCGCCGGCAATCGTGCCTGCACTATTGCCAACCTGCGTGCTACAAATGATTTGCTTCTCCATCATACGGTAGCGCCTCAATGCACAGTAGCAAATCGGTCTCAGCCAGCCAAGAGCAGAGCAATTCAGAAATCGCCAGGAGGATGTTGTGGCTACACTGCTTAGCAGATACGTAGGTACAGTAGGTGCCTGTAGTGGCCTCGATATACTCAGACTGTCGGGTTAGGTTGGCAGCAGTGACGTAGCTCGGCACGGTAGCGCTCAACGGGACGTCCTCAGTGTCGACAATGCTACCAATTTGCGGAAGTAATTAGCCATTCAAAAGCTTCGAATCGGTATCACTCGACGGTCCTCGACTGTTCACGCTTTTGTGTTTACAGGCCTGAAAATCTTGTGGGGACACCGGGCTGCAATATTTAATGTGCAATCGACGTTCTGGAAAACACAGGTAATCGATATTATTAATTAATCGAATCGATGGCCAATAATTTGCGCTTTGAATTTCTTTAAAAATCCCTTAGGCTTGTTCGTACAAGGATTTCTTGTAAAGCATTTATTTTTTTTTGACTCTTTATTTTCAGATCGGTACTAGTCGATCTTGCTATACTTTCTTTTTCCTCTCTCTTGTTATGCATTCTTATTATTGCTGACGTTACGTTTTGTGTAATTTGTTTTTGAAAAAAAAATTTTTTTTCAGCCAATAGAATCCCATGCAAACGAAGCTCCTGCAATGCTGAATAGCGCGACGGGAATAAATCTTTTTGGAATTATGAAAAATTGCGTAATAAAAAATTACGAAAAATCTTCGAAATGAAAATGTTGTGGAATCCGTCAATGTGAACTTATAGCTAACAGCGACAGAGACGCCGCTGTAATTCGATCGAGATTTCATTGGAAAGAGTATATTGGATATTGGCTCCGTTTACAATATCTCGTTGCATATTCAAGGGGATTGCGGAGGCTGCGCGGAACTAGGCAACAGTGGAACGGAACATGAAAAAAAAAAATAAATAAAGAATAATCGTTACGTCACTCCGAGACCATTTCGACTCTCTCGAAATTCAATTACGTTTCCAACGATATCCGGTGAATTTTATATTTTTTTTTTTTTTACAATCGATCCTGATCAACCAAGAGAAAAACAGTCTTTTCTCAAGAAGTCAAGATCAATTCAATTTTATATCCGATAAAAGTCTGACCTTTTATGTGAAAGCAGTCATATATAACAGCAGATATATGCATGTACCAATATCTATTTTACCTATTTTATCTCATTTCGATCCCTGGACAATGCACGAACATTGAGATTCCTACTATCGTTTACGTGCATATATATATATATATATATATATATATATATATATATATATATATATATTTCTGCGTCTGTGAATTCCTAATGGATCAACGATTACAGAACGTACGTGAAAAACAGTCGTAAAAGTTTATGTTTTTCCTCGGAGGTCCTTAAAAGTACAAAGCCAAGGGTCACCGCGAACGCCTCTATTCCCTTTTATTCGCCTCCGCATATATATATATATACATGTACACGCGTAAAAGCGCGTTTTTATAGCCGCCCGTCGAAAATGGTGCGAGAAAGAAAAAAAAAACCAAGAAGAATATATGTAACGCAGAAAAGTAGAAAAAGAGGGAACACGAATTCGCGTGCGATTCTCAGATAGAAAGTGAATGCTAGTCGGCCGAAATATGTATAATTGACTGGCTCGATGTCCCTCGCAATCTTCGACAATAAAAAGATATTCTTACGTCACGCTCTCCTTCATTCTTCCTTTGTAACGTTATTCTTTGGAACACCTTGAAGAGGTACTATTACTTTTTTAAAATACCTATCACGCGAAGGTACACGTGTAAATAGTTAACTATCGACATGCAGGGGGTTTTAAATATTTTCAAAATTTATTTTCACTTCTTCCTCTTTCATCGAGTAAAATTAATTCTACGTTGAACGTCTGACGAGACGTGTAATAATAAATAAAAAAAAAGGTTCAACTATTCATTAAGCATTCCAGAGCTTCTCTCCTACTTTGTTTTTCTCCGATCGATTCTGCAGAGTTTACGATCGCGTTTAACTGCAGCTATAAAAATACGACGCGTATCGCATTGCATTTGCACCGATGCACTCGAGTGCATCAAACATGAAGTCGAAGAAATTGCAAGACCAAAACTCTTATGCCTATGGTAAATTAATAATTTTTAATATAAATGACTTTTTTCAAATTCTCTTCCAGGATGACCGTCTAATAAAATTGGACTGATAAAAGAAAAATTATAAATATTTTTGACATCCTTTCTCAGATCATTCGTACGTCGCCGAAGCTTATACCATGTAACGGAAAGGGATGTTTATCGTCGGGGTTGGAATTGGCAGAGGGATGGAAGCCAGAAGCCACGAGAGATAGACCAGCTGTCCTTTCTCAAGGACGATTCCAGGATACCAGGATCACGTTGTTTGATTGGTACTCCTGTTATTATTGTAAACAGGCTCGCTTCACTGTTTATCCAACCCCCTAATACATGGGGTAGTTGGTGCTCATTGGTCCTTCCGGTTAGACCCCATAAATTGATAGTCCTGTAACGAAGGAAAGTCTCGTCCTCGTACAGCCTTATCGCAGGATTGAAATTTCAGCCGAGCAGCAAACACAGGACGCTGCACTTCTGCGCTAAGAAGGAAAATCATAAACAGAGCGAAACATTAGAATTGCAACACGGCGACACGACAAGACGGCAGCGACATAGAAACACGGCCGCTCCTGCGACCGGTATTTCCACCAATCAGGACACGTAGGACAAGTCGCTGGCTATTAATATCGCTTAAACTAAGACCAGGACAATCACTATATATTATCCTAAGAAAGTACCCGCTACTTTCTCCTTTGGTCCTGTTCGCTATCTCGCAGGACCCATCGTGGAACAGGTCCTGCATACAGTCAGCTAGACATTGGAAAAATGAACAGACTGGAAAGCAGGTCCTTATTCAGCGATATGGACAATCGTACGATTCCGATATCAAAACCGGATCTCTGTTCCAAAAAATCGACTGCACGATTTCCAATCGAATTTAAAAATTTTGATAACGCCCTCTTATCGATGATAAATCAATATAAGCAGATACAACTATTTTCAATATTAATACCAGTAAACGTCTTTAATTTTTATTCTACATTTCAATCGACCTGACGTTTGATCGATAGACCGATCACTCAGATATAAATCACTGATAATACTAATAGATATGTAAAATCGATGCGGTACGAAATCATCGAACTTCTCCCAGCTAATGATCACCGGACAGCTGTTCAGTGGACCATGTGCTCGAGTCTGAATAGCAAGGTACAAAGGAGGATCCTTCGAATCTACCGGACTATATTAAATCCGATTCCCTTTCCCTTGAAGCCTTGATCCTGTGGGAGGTCCCGTAGATCCCCAAGGACTTTGGGTGCAGTCCTCGAATTGCATTCGAAGTCACGATTACAGGCGAATCGTATTCCGCTTGGTGCGCCAATCAATTTCGGTTTTTGACCTAATTAAATCGTGACGTCATCGAGGGTCATCGGCCGATCCACCGGGTGACTCGTTAAACGGTAGTCGAGCTGGAAATCAAATAGGCAGACGTTGCGTGAGCTGGACTGGAGGAACAAGAGGAACTGGAGGTGATCGACGCAATAATAAAAAACAATAAAAAAAGAAAAACGTGGCTGGTGAACGTCGTGTTAAAAGTGAAAAGATCAGTAGGGAGAATCGTAATGGAGGTTATGTCCGACCGAAACTCAAATTTACTGCATCACTATAATTCCGTCCATTAATACGTCAAGCAAAAAATGACCGGAACTTGTGAAAGTTATTACTACGCCCAGGATTGGTGGACTGATTGGACTTTCGATCGCGAGTTCCTGGTACATTGCAGACATCCGGTTATGCGTGAATGATATTAAAGAATGAAAAAAAAGAATATTAATAATTTTGCGGGAATGGCTGTATAAAAATAAAATGAAAAACGTAATGTAATGTAGGTACGTGTTACGGTAGGAGGACGAACAGCGCGTTTTGAATGAACAATTCGCACGTTGCGCAATCTTCATTTCTTTTTGAGAACAATGACGATGATGATCATAATAATAATAATGCTCGAACGTGCTTTAACGCCAGGACTGTTACGGACTACTTGCTCGAATTTGTAATTATATTCCGTATCGTTATCAACCTTTCAAATCGCGACGGGAACGCATGCAGCCTATGCACCCAACTCGATCCTTCAAGTAATTGCAAACGCGGCGCATTCCGCGGCTCGATAAATTAATTGGAAAATTGTCGCAATACGCGATTGCGATCGGGCGAGGTCGAACAATGGCGACCGCGACTTCCCGTATGGAAAATCGGTTCATGTAAAATTACGTGATCGATTCCGAAACGATATCGCACATGGAATCTGTGTTCTTACGTGTTTTAATTTTTATTTTCGTAATAATTAATTAAAATTTTTTTTTATAATTATTTGAAATTTCCAAAAACCTGGATCACTGTCCAATGTTTCCTACTGCCGATTTAATTGTTCGTATACGGCTACGGAAATCGTTAAGGAAACGTCTTCGGAAAGGATTTTAGTTCGAGGACACAAGAATTAATGGTCAATTCGTCCTGATTAATTGCACGGTAAATTGATCGGTACACGTCAGTAATATTGATTGGTAATTAATCATAGGAGAATAGCAAGCGACTTTTATACGTAAACTCAATCCGATTTTGTCGCCCGGCGATTCGAACCTGTTCGCGGAAATATTTCGACCTCGTCAGGGCAGGGATAGGTCTTCGAGGCTGCGTTAATCGCTTCATGAAAATTATCGGATATTATAGAAATGGCTGGTAATTAATCGCAGCCACGGCATCGCCCGGCGATCGCAACCGCCTCACGATCGTCACGCAACGCACATAGAAACCAGCCGTTTTTCCACGGCAACTGGGTATAACGCTCGCGAGACCAGCGGCTGTTCCCGACTACACAGTCTACCTACCTACTGCTATCTGGGTGTAGCATGCGATCTTACGCAACGGATTTCTCAGAGCATTATTATGTTATCACGCCGTGAGCTTAGACTCCTTTCGTCTCTCTCCCACTCTCTCGAATTCTCCTACCGCACAGTCTCTCGCTCTTTCAAAACGACGGACCACGCTCTGACCCCTTTTCCACGGTTCACTGATTCATACTTCACCTCGAGCTTTTTATTATTTTTTTTTTACCTTAGCCTCTCTCTCTTTTCAAAAATTCGCTCCGCTTCGCACTTCATTCTCTCGACGCGAGCTTTCCTGCATCTTACGTAGTCAAGAACTTGGACCACCTCGATCCCAACGTGCACCACGATTCCATTGTATTTCTTCAGTGAATCCGAACCTGCAGAATATTCACGCTTTCATGGAAACGCACGAGGGTGTCCAATGGCTTGTTCTTCGATGGAACCCCATAGAAGAAAAAAAAGTCCAGCCATCCGCAGCGGCACTTCACGGTGCATTATGGGAGAACGCTCTTATTTGCGAGACGGACTGTCGACCTTATGCAACTGCATGCACCACTGAACCTGCAAGGTCCTATGCGGCGCAAAGTACGCGAAAGAAAGTCAGGAGCGTCCTAGTGTCGGACAAGTAAAGAAGCAAGGTAGTGCATAGGGGGAAATAGCAACAAAAGGTAAACGAATCGGTTTTTATTGCGACTGTATCGATCAAGTGCATTGTGATTGGATCTGTGTACGTTCAATGGCAAGGCCGTTGCACTTCCTTGCACCGGAATGCATTCTTTTGCCTTTTTTTTATTCTTCTCCGTTTTTTTTTTCACTTTTCCCGATAGCGAATCCCTCGGATTTTTCAAAGCAGCTTCCGCTCGATCATCGATAAAACCAGAAATTCCACATAGAGAGCTTTCACGCCGTTTTCATTGGAAGCTTCCTCTTTGTATCTTTCAATCTCTCTGCCGCAATCCCTATCGTTATCCTATGACACTCTGCGGCCATGGCGCTTTTGGCGATTGCGAGAGGGACCGAGAGGGGAGTTATGAAAAAACGAATGAGAGAAAGGGATGGAAAATGAAAAAAAAAAATAACAAACAAATATCCACGTGCTCTCGAGGGATTGACGTAGTGCACTTGTAAATATGCTCGTTCGCTATGTTTCACGCTGCCCTCCTCCTGCCAACCTGGAGAATAAACCACAAACGCATCGCAACATTCAGGATGTGCAGTTTCTACAATACTCACGTATTACGTTTCCGCCGGAGGCTCCAGCCATCTTTCACTTGCTGTCGATGGAGGGATGTGTTCGAAAATGCATCGGTTCTTCCCTTGACAATAATACTGAGCAGCGAACTGTCAGCTGTCAGCTGTCAAACGTCACACGTGTGTATTAAGCTGGATTATGACAGCATATAAAAATAAAGATAATAAAGTGTGACAAAATCTGTGTGCGAGCTGCATCTGAAAAAATTATATTATCTGTGTAAATTAATAAAAAAAATTGTGCGTTAAAAATTTTGAAATTTTTTTTTTTTTTTATAAGACAAGATTAAAAATCCAAAAATTTCAAGCGAAAGTGACAAAGTGATAATAAAATATATCTTCGTATTGCCTTGAATTGCTTGAATTTTATTGCAATAGTCATTTTCATTAAAAAATATTTAACGCAGGATAACATAGGACGGAAGAAAATTTCGATTAAAATTACACGTAATTGGTCCACGATCTGTGCTCGGATGCTGCGGACACATCCGAAAACCACTTAATGAACGATTATTTGCCCGGACTCGAGATACGCTCGATTAAACGAAACAGTAAAATGGCAGGACCTGGTGGGAGGAAAATCAGTGATCATCGGGTAATCCGATTAATTTACTACACGTCCGCGATGACCATTCGACTGTGAGATTTTGATTTTCTGCTTTTGACGGGTTTAGCACTTTTAAAATATTGGACAATCCTCGATGCTAGGATCGAGGATTATTCTTATAATGAACTTTCGATAATCTATTAAGCAACGATCGAATTTACATAATGTTAATAATACCTGCCAACTGCTTTCGATTAATTAACATTGTTCCCGATAATTGTATAACCGCGTATAATTAAATCTGAAATTCAAATTACAACGTTAAGACATCGCAGCGTAATTTTACCGACTGATATCGCGATACTGTCGATTATGAATTTCCGTGAAAGTTCATATTTCACCTCTGTCGATAAGCCTACCTTCGTTTCTTTTCCTTCGAAGCATATATACGGAATGTATATATATATCGCTCTAACGCGTTCCAACGTTACGCTACTGATCAATCAAGAGCGGCACTTTGGTCACGCAATAGTTTTACCAGACGAGCGGGATCGGTCTGTAGTTCGGTCCAATCCGGAGCATGGTAATACTTCATAATTGTATGGTATTTCTTCTAGGTACACGTAAGAATTACTGCGAGATATGGTATTAGGGAAAACATATATTAAGAACGCAAAGACATTATGAAACTGAAAATAAACAGAAATGAGTATATATAGTTTCCATGGTAACTCCAAATACACAGGTGCAACGTTGCATTCGAGTGCAATGTCCAGGATTACCCGTAAACTGGCAAAATGATCCATCATAACCATTTACCATACATAATTCATCAAACAATATTTCATGTACAATGACTATAATAACCTAATAGATCGATATAGTCAAGGTCAAAATCGTAATCGATAACACAGTCTGTTATCTAGAAATTGATAAAATGTCCAAAAAAAAAATGCACTTTTTATAATTCTACCTACGAGTTATACACTTTTTTGTGAAATCTACTAGGAAATTGTTTCTTCGACAGAATTCCGCATTAAATGGACGTCGGGAAGTACAGTGATAATCCTTATCGATTGACTGTGATCCAGATAAAATTATCTGAACTATCTATAGATACGCACTCAAAAACAAAGACTCTCAAAACTCAAAGAGATCGCGATATGTGACGTGCATCCAGTGCTCGTTACCAGCAGCAACAGCAGCAGCAGCAATGGTAACAATGGCAATAGAGTCCCCACTGAGATCCGAACGGCACGACGCTGCGCGCCGCGGCGCTCGGCCACGGCCTAGGCGTGGCGTCTTGCGTAACGCGCAAAGCGAACGAGTTGGCAGTGTGGCAGCGTGACGCTCGGTGCTTTCGTTTTCGCACGTCGTGTCGACCCACCCCCTCGACATCAATAATCAGGGACTTGCTGTCCGATCGGATGTTAATTCGCAATATTGCGGTTTCGCGGCTGGACGATTCGATTCGCGAGTATCTGGACTGCAGCCACTGCACTCGTTCGTACGGCATACGTGCGAGACCGCATGTAGGCTAGGATCACGTGTTTCCGTGATTCTAGATGTCGCTCTGAATTAACCTCATCCAGCCTGTCCCGGTAATCACTTTTATGATCGGATGATTGGTCCAGCTACGATTTTACGTAACATCGTCATGAAACAGCAGGAAATACTAGGCATGGTTTTAATTTTTTTTTTAATAATAAATAAATAAATTTTCACTGTAATTATCAACAATCGAGATCAATTTATAAATGTGATTTTTCGAAATTTTCATTACGTCCCGTGTTAGTCGAGAAGTTTGACTATGCAGGGGGTATGGGTTGGACGAAAAAAGAGGGACAGGAAGGATAGGAGAAAATTAGGAAATTCAGGTAAAATCGTTTTTGTCCGTTCCTCTAGCTCGTGGATCTAACTGAATTCCGGTGGTTCGCAGTAGCGGAAGTTAACAAAAACATTCGCTCCACGTTGCCTGAAATCTCATGAATTTTCCGAACAAAAACCAATGGCTCCGCGTAGCCGCTAATTAATATGGAATGCAGACAAACTAATTGACGAAAATAAAGTTAGCCTTACGTTTTCCAATTCTATTCTCGGTGTTGTTAATATTTCAATGGAATCCTATCGGATTCAAATCCACGTGGCCATTATTTAAATCCAGGGTCGGATCTCACTGACATTGTATCTAACCGGCTTACCGACCCTTTTTTTATTGCCAAAATAGCGAGCATAAGCCCACCTCGTATCCTGATGTCCTATTAGCAATTACATAATAAGATGGTATTTTCTATCTTCATTTTACTCGGTCCAGCCTCATCCCGTAGGAAGTGAGGAAACGTGATAGGTTAAACAAATAAAAGAATTCGTGTGGGAGACGATTATGTCTGAGAAAGTAACGATTCATAGTAAATGTCATGATCTCGAGTCCAGGGCTGTATTCTAGAGCGAGTTGCACTGTGTGTATACATATAATAGATAGCACAGACTACTGACACGATATTCTACGAAGCTACGTACCAATTCGAACGTGCCTCTTTCAATGCAGTTCGCGTGAATAAATGCATCGGGTGCATTAATTGTAATAAGGTCACTTGAAAGAATAAAGTGCATTTAGACATTCTATCCGAAAATTTATAAAATTTTATATTCACTGTACCATATATTTAAAAAATTCAAAATCTCAGATTTTTGAATCAGGTTAAAACGTCCAATTGAAATTTTTTTAATCCTCGTACAATGTCACTCTTGGATGCTGTACAATAATTTGTTTAATTCATCTATAGCGTTTAACTGTATAGACAGATGATTTTATACGCAAGAAGATGCTGTTGGTGCATTTTGCGATTGCATTGAATTATGCAGGTAAATGGAATCGCTCGCGAATATGCAAAGAGTGCAGTTCCCTTTTTCCTCCCATTGGGGAAAACTGGGATTAGCACCGTGCAAATACACTGGTTTCATAGCGGATTCGATTTTATGTGAAAAATAATATTTCAACGATACATGTAGACGCATAGCTGTCTGAACTAGTATTTACTACTATATGTCAAATAGAAAAGAAATATATAATAGAAAAATACAATTTTCCACTCCAATAGTACACATTCCGTAGAGAAAATTACGGCCTGAATTTTTTTCATTTGAATTCGCACCACCCGGTATGATCGTGGTTCGGTAATAATAAGTGTAGATGTACGAGCATATCGACCTGATTCAAATAGACTTCAAATTGATCAAAGGCTTCGTAAATATATCCAAGTAGTAATGGCTCTTTCTAGTCAGCCATTAAAATGGCACTTTGTTCCTTAGAGAGCGAAGCTCGAGTGGCTAATAAACGCAGCTAAATGCACCGCCCGATATATATAGCCAACCTATGCACCTGGAATGCAGTTATTATTCAACATTTACGCGCTACGCTCGCCTGCTTGCGAACTAACTCCTCCCACCCCGATTTTCATAATTAATATGCAGCGAATCACGCAATTGAGGAGGGGGGGTGCCCCTACTCGTACAATATCGAAAAAGCCACCCCTCCCCCTCCCGTTGTATAACGAAATATGAAAAAGATTTAAAAAATTTTTTTTATATCAAATCAAATTCAAATAAATTTTATTGGATGAAAAAAAAAATGATCAAGGGGATCCACGCGTTCAAAAACCGTTATTCGAAAAACTATAGCTTCTGCAGTTTCCATTGGTCGACTGCAGAAACCAAGTTGGGAAATGTCCGCGTAATCTTTGGAAAGCGAAAACGCCCAATGAGACTTCTCTCGGTCTATATATCGCATTCTGTATTTCTCTGCTTCTCTTTTTTTTATTCTTGCTCTCCTCCAGCAAACCCAAGCAACACTTAGCCATCTGGCATAATGTACATCGTTAGAACTCTCTAGAGAGAAATTTTTGTTTTCGACTGTACACCAGTTTCTGTCTAACGTACCAGGGTATCCCCGGAGCGTGAACCAGAGCATTTTCTACACGCATGGGCACGCGCTCTAACCGATCTCCACATATAAGCGCAAGATAGGCGTGTCTTGATTTTTTTTTTTTTTTTTTTTCGCCAGAGTGAGGGAATCGGCGAGCGACTGTCGATCGGTCAACCCTGCACATGCGTTCTGACTAAGTAGCTGTTACTTACCGAGACCGGAAGTTGGATGACGCAATCGACTAGGATGACGAGTAGACAGTCGGTTGGAAAATGGGCTGAAATACGAAATAAAAAATGAGGTATCAATAAAAAATTTAAAAAAGACCACCCCAAACAATTTCTTTCGATTCCAAAAAAGTAATTGTCGAGTTTACAAGAAATGACTAAAAATATTCTAGTCCCTCGCGAAAGCTGACGTATCTGTAGCTGGTAGAATATTGAGGATTGGATAATAACGTGGGAGCAGCATGTCGGACAGAACACGGAAATGATGGGCAGTTCTATGTTCTATGGCGGGCAGTGGTAGCCCACACTGTTCTATATCGCTGTCCTGCTCGAAGCTATTGCGTAATATACTTTCGAGCTAGTTTGCTGAAGCGAAGTCTGCACTGTGCACGAGTCTTAAGGTAGCGGGTTACCGAGACTTTTGAATCTTTTCTATTGTCCGGTAAAGTAACTGAAACGTCGTTATAGAAAACATAGAAAACACCGTAAATACTGTGCTTTATTGGGTATCATAAAAATGTTCTATCGGTACGCCATTAGTTGGCTAAGCTTAGCTGAACATTATTCAAGGATATATATAGCAATGACAATATATATATATATATACATAATCCTTAACTGCATTACATAGAAGGAAGTTTTCCCATGGATTCACCGGAGTCTTTCATGAATAAAATTTCTCCGTTTTCACATCCTCGTGTTACATAAAAATTAGAGCAAAAGCGCGAACGCACAGCTTACGAATCGAATCGAGCGTATCCCTCGTAATGCACATGCATCTATGCAATTCCGTGTGCATCGCTCGAACCTTCTAACGTTATATGCAAATTCCATACATTGTATCTATTGGCGCTGCTTCAAACGTACGAACCAACAGTTAGTTCCTTGTGGTTAGAAATACCATGAAATCTCATGGAAAATGCACAGAAAGTATTTAGGACTAGTTGTCACGTATATATAACGATATATGGATGAGGGTGTTTTGCGTAATTATTATACAGGTATAAATGCATAATGCGAATAAATAAATTTTATCATAATTCTTATATAAATTTTTTTTGAATTAATACAAAATCCTGAATTAACGTTGGAAATGCTATTCTTTACTCGAATAACAGCGTTTAGCAAGTCACGGGGGAAAATCGAGTGAGTTCACGTACGTAAGCACATGAGTGTATATCTGCAGGGCCGTACGCATCGTGGGAAATACCTTTTTTCCTTTCCCTTTTTTTTTACTATACTAACGGCCTATGAATGAAAAGGTCATTAGTCGTTAGCGATCAGGTTGAGTGATTTTAATGTACAAGGAATAAATGGGTTGTCTCTTATAAGTATTTTTTTTAATTGTTCTTCGTTTTTTTTCAGCTTTTTAAAATCATCATTGGACGAGT
Source organism: Cephus spinipes (assembly GCA_963971525.1). Lineage (NCBI taxonomy): Eukaryota > Metazoa > Arthropoda > Insecta > Hymenoptera > Cephidae > Cephus > Cephus spinipes. The sequence continues at coordinate 1,334,076 of OZ020575.1, forward strand.
CATCAAGTTCGTTAGACCGATCAGACATGTGATGTTGAAATCGAAAAAAAAAATTTTAATTTTCACATGTCATAAATAATTAAATTTTTTTTATTGGCTGCAATGAAATTTCCGAATTAGTGCTTATTCGTTCCTTTGTTGCGTCATTACTAATTTATCTGATAAAATGACAATGTTTTTTATGGGCATTATCGACACCAACTAATTTGCTCGTATAATACTAAGTGCAACAGTTCTGCGCTCGGGTTCTGATGACGAAATGAGAATCATTATGGTGAGTACTGTGCCTTTTATATTGGCTAATGGTACCTACGAAAAGTATGAATACAGGTATACGAGTATCGGTAGAGTTGAAGGCATAGGCGTTGGTAAGGAGATCGGCCATTGGACGTGGCCATTTTTGCCATTTCCAAATATATGTGCTTTCACTTTCCAGGATATCGTTAGAAAAATTTTAACGAGTATCGGCAAGGATCGGGAACCTGTTGAAGATAGACGGGGGCTAAGGGGGTCGAGGGGCAGAGGTACGAAGGAAAGGAAGCGTGACCTTGATTTCAGAATTTTTATTTTTAATTAACGCGTGGGCCGCGATGAATTTCTAATTGGCAGAGGCGTCCACAACGGAACGTGTGAAAATTGTATTTTGAATTAGGATCTATTTTTTTTTCACTTACTTTTTTTTAAATCGAGGACTTCACGCAATCCTGTTTACATTGTTAAGGCAATTTATCGCACAGTTTGACAAAATTTATTTTTGATTGATCGCTGAAATCGGGACGGCAAGTAACGTAATTGAAGTTGTCGCTCGCGATGGAAAGCAACCCCTCTGGCGGTGACTCGCTCTTGTTTCGACGTGCAACGCAGAAATTAGTAGGTTGAGGTAATAAGTAACAAGTCGCGCTAGGCAATCGATATAGAAAAGAATTCAGGTCTCTTAAGGCCATTCGGCGACCTGTAATTTCACCGTTCAATACAATTCCCAGCACCCTTTCGTCGTTGCCACCATCGGTAGGTAGAGCCGCATGAAAATGCAGTTCCAAGTATAATTTTTTTTTCAAAATTCGTCATTAGGTACATTGAACCCAAAAATTTCCCAACTAGGGAGGAATAAAATATTTTTTATACTGACTGTACAATAATTCCATAAATCCCCAAGACTCTCAAGAGTACCAAAAAAATGGATGAGTACGTGTCGAGACACCCGAGGATGATCGATAACCTGAAATCATCGCTAGAATTGAGAAAAAAACATCCATTTCGTTCGGGATTCCTACAATTGGTAATTCCCCATATAATTGCATCAGTCACCTTCGAGATCCGCATAAACCAGAGTTTCCCAATTTCTGGTGCACCTGCGCCGTCTAGCGTGACCGGTAAAGAGTGCAACTGCACCTGCAACCAAAGTAGATCATAGCCAACTAATTTAACCAAGTGACCATCATACCTCAAAGATTGACCTGGTGACCCGGTGCCAAGGCGTCGGATACGAGGATCACTGTGACGTGTTACCTCGTGGCAGAGAACATCTACGACGTCCATGAAGTCCACGAAGTCGTAGTCGATGGCGTCGATCTACAAACCACGACAACCAACCTAGTAAACCACCACCATCATACCATCCAATCCACCCAGCACGCTCCTAGGCCTGGACTCGCAGACTCGGAGGATTATGGTTTTTCTGGGTGAGGGTGGGAGGGTGAGGGGGGCGGCTTTCGAAAGGATGGTGATTGTGGAGCGTGGCCAGACTAGAGTTAGCCGTATATAAGGCCCAGCGACCTGGTCCAAGTCAGTCATTCACCGGACTACCAGCCCACCACACACACACCAAACATGAAGGCCTTTGTGAGTATTTCGCTGGGGTCCTTTGGAGTTTTCGGATCTTTCGAATCATTTTGCCAATTAAAATAATAATTTCATTTTTTGAACTTTTATTGGGAATTCTTATATTATTTTCTCTCAATTCGTATTACCTATACAGTTAATAAGTGATCTGCTTTGATTCTCACTTTTTCGTCATTGTTCCTGCATCGAATTTGTTAGTCAATAATATTGTTGAATTATTCGAGATCGATTGAATTAATTGTATTTTAAAATTGAACTATTTTTTTTCAACCAAATTTCCAAAAATTCATTTTTCTCTGCTCTCGATATGACACAGCTAAGGGTAATTTGATTATTATGTCTTTTTCAAAATCACAATTTTCACTATCGAAGAAAAACTTTCTACTCGTAACTTTGCCGATTATATTTATTAATCTTTCTCGGTCAGTGTCTATAACAATAAGCCACAAACGTATAATTCAATGTCGGCCTTTTTGCGGGGAACTCGATGTTGCGCGACCTGCCTTTTTCTTTTCATTCATAAACCGTCAATCTTACTACTTACTACTCGCGAGTCTTAAACCGGTTACGATCCTCCTCGCATTCACGTGAACAGTTAGTGAATGCATATCGGATGCATCTTCATTCATGAAAATTGCCTGCATGTGCATCAGGATCAAAATGCATCGCTGCTAATCGACCGTCTCGAAAAATAAATACAAAAAAAATCGCATAGACGCAATTTTTATAACGCGACCGCTTCTGATTTTCACTCCGACTTTATTTCGAATGATAAATTAACCCGGAAACGTAAATTTCTCGGAAAAGTGATTTTATAATAAAGAGGCAAGACTCGAGTAATCGTAAGGTAAATACATAGAGTCCGCGATTGTCCGGCGACGGGATGTGAAAGTTTAAGAGCACCTTGGATATATGCATAATTCCAGGTTGCACTCGTGTTCCTCTAGTGCAACTTCTCAGCCGGGCGTGACACGTGCACTCGGTGTGCACGCGTCATTCCGCTATCGCTTTACTAGCTACGAGATAAATCTAATTTGCTCTCTAGTCATCGCGCAGCCTCCGTATTGCTTCGGAGCACTTCCTTTCTAAACGCCACTTCCCATTCTATGGCCTGTTGCACCGTCACCGTATTGCCGTTGCACTAGAATTGCATACAGTTGCATTGTCCATATTTGCATTAGACGTCAAAATAAATTTATTTCCTTCGCTCGCTACTCGGCTGTTTACCTATCTCTCTCTCTCGCAAATTATTCCGACAGTCGTCACGGTTTTAACGACGCGACCTTTATTGGCAGATGCAACACAGCTCGAGGATGCACCGGTGCATCGAGGAAGTACAGTAAGCGCATCCTGAGTTGCATCTCTGGGCAGATTTTAATGGAGCAAACAATACTCAAATTCTCCATGATTCTCTAAGCAGTTTCCAAAGTTCGGATAAATAAGCGTTGCTCGGGCTAAAACGTCGAATAATTATGAATCGAGTAAAGGCCGATTACGCCGGGTGAAGTCGATTGCATAAAGCGTTGCACTGTGTTTCGCTGCAGTTCGTATATGCACTTTTACAAGTTGTGTCAGTTTGCTCTATTTTTTTTTTCCTTCCTATTTCTTCGTATACACGCCGACGGGACTATTAACTAACTCGGTGCTCGCGGAGTCGCGGATTTTTCCCCTAATATGGTCAGGTTAGGCGTGTCGAGCAACCGGATCATTAGCTATGCGAAAATGCAATCGGTGCACTATCACTCCAATTACGAAACGTTACAGCACGCGAACCCGTCGACCAGCAGAAATTCCCTATGAAGTCAACCGGTCACGCCGGCTGTGTTCACTTATTATAACTTTTATGACATAACAAGACTCCGGGCTATTCCGCGCAAGAGATATGCACTTTTAGTTGCATTCCCTCGAAGTTGCATTTTATCTTACTTTTTCTTCGTGAAAATCTACCGAACATTTATCCGTCGAGAAGACTATATCAGGCGTCGGGTGCAATTAAGGAGTGGATAATTTTGAAATTAACCGGGAAAGTAATTCGAGTCGATGTTCTGTACCAATACGGAACTCTCGGGCGATGCACATAACTTGCATCGAAAGTGAAAGGTGCATTTATGTTTATCGGATCCATAGAGTCGATTGTAATCGTAGAGACCATAACTATTTCCCCCTATATTTAGCCAAGTATTTACCGTATTTTTTGTAAAAACATAAAATAACGTAATTCGTCCGGTAGATGCATTTTTCATAAAGTGCATCTTTACGCAGTAAGCATTTTTTGTGAACAGCCGCTAATCAAAGCACCTGTCAATACCCCACAGATTGTGTTCGCCTGCCTGGCTGTAGCGACGGCGCGTGCCGGTATCGCGCACGGCCCCGTCATCTCCTATGGTGGTCACGGAGGTGGCTACGGAGGTGGATACGGAGGTGGTGTCGCGGTTAGCGGAGGCCACGGAGGCGCTGGACTCAGCGGTGGATTGGCAGCTGGTGCTGGAACCGCAGCATCCCTCCAGGGTGGAGCATCGAGCTTGGGATCCGGTGGTCTTGGCGCTAGCTACGCCGCAGGAGCAGCGGCGGCAGCCGGTGCTGCAGGAGTCCAGCAAATTGTCTCCGGAGGTTGGTCACCCTGACTGAGCCAGTCGAACGTCCAGCTGCACTGCGCCAAGATGAGCTAACACTTGGAACATTTGTAAAAATACAGGAGTCACCGGTGGAAGATCAGACATTGGACCCGCGGAAGGACCCAAGGCCAACGTAGGACCCCAGAGCGGACCATCCGACTTGGTCGGACCCCAGGAAGGCGCAAAGTCCATTGGTGGACCCCGTACCGGACCAACCTCCCTCGTAGGACCTGCCGCTGGACCATCCACCCTCGTAGGACCATCCCAGGGAACTGCCACCCTCGTAGGACCATCCCAGGCTACCGCTAACCTCGTCGGACCCAGCTACGGTGGAGTCGCTTTCTACGCCGGATCCGGTGGAATCAACGGTGACGACGGAAGCTCCGGCTCTGCCGCCGCTGCCGCTCCTGGTGGACTTGGAGGTGGCGCTGCCATCGCTGCTGGAGGTGGTAAGTATCGGAGGAGATTTGACAGCATCCTCTCTGTGAAATACTAGGTCCATTGTCCCGTAACCACGGATACGAATATCCCTTGAGCAACGTCCAATGACCAATTCAGCAGGTATCGCCCTTGGAGGTGGTCTCGTTGGAGGTGGTCTTGGCGGATACGGCGGACCCGGCGCCATTGCCGTCATTGGCGGTGGACCCGGTATCGCCGGTGGAATCGGCGGCCACGACGCCGGCGTCGCTGTGATCAACGGACCTTCCGGTGCCATCCATGCCGGTCTCGGCTCCCACGGAGCCATCATCCCCGCACCCATTGGCAAGTGGTAGACGATCTAGACCACGCGATCTCGGCTCGGCGACGGCGGCATACCTACCACAGTTATCTACCGGTTCATCCACTTTCCGCTCTCACTCTCACTCTCACTCTCTCTTACTCAATCTTCGAATTTCCTTCTTTTTTTATATTCTCCCCTTGTACTCTCACTCTCACCCCACCATCTATATCCGTCACGCGCTCAAACGTCCTCCGCCATCATCGACCACAAGCGTCCGACCATCGGGAGGAAAGCCACGTGGTCTGCAACGGAACTCGCAAGGAGCAACGGCGTTCACGGAGAGTTACGGGAGTATCGAGAATGTGAAAAAATCGGCGCTTCGACGAAAAGAACTGAGTAGCTTTGGAAACAGAGACGACGGCAAGCGGAAGTCAAGCTAACGGAAGCAGTGAGCGCGAGTGAAGTAGAGGTCCTAGGGGGTCGAGAGTAGGGGGGGTCCGAGGAGAATCGGGGACCGCAAGGGACTGCATTCTGGATTATTACGAGAGGATAGCTTCGTTCCTCGACCAGTGACGACAACAACCCCGGGATGGGTCCACTCGCGACATGACGAAATCGGTAACGTACGAAAACAAAAAAGAAAATCGGATAAAACCAGAGACCAGGATGAGGATTGATCGCAGGGGGCTCGAAAGAGACCCCTCGTGCCTGACCGTTGAATGATCCATCATTTTCAACTCGTTGAAAAGCCCAAGCCCATCCGGCCACTGGATGTATCAGAAGCTCCCTCGAAGGAGCTTTCGAAAAAAAAAAGGAACCGGGAACATTCTAGAACGCGTTCTGTTTTCTGAACGATTCTCGGCGTCTCTCGTTTTATTTTTCCACGGTCAAACCGGAAATCCATTTTCTTTTCGTACCGCCCCTAAATATCATGAGCGATAACCTTTTGAGCCGTGGCAAAATACGTTTTCGGAATATCGAACTTCCTCTCTGTATATTCGTCATCTCGATTTATCCAGACTCTCGAATTCTCCCTCTCTCTCTCTCTCTCTCTCTCTCTCTCTCTCTAGCCGAAATTCTCACTCCCTCTTTCTCTTTCACGCTTGATCTCTCCTGTCACTCTTTCTGTCTATCTCTCTCTTTCGCCCCCCCACCCCCCCTACTCACGATGGGGAATAACCATGTACGTCATCGTATATAGTCCATTCCTCACAGTTGTTATACTCACTGCCGGCACTCGAGCATACATATTATTACATACTCGTTTTCCACACGTATTATGCAAATATGTATTATGCATAGATATATCTGTTTATACGTGTATATATATGGACAGACGCAAAGACGCATATATACACGTATATACCGTACGATCACAACGAACCAACACGATACATAGGCGCGCATATATAGGGTGTATAGTTACGTAACATAAATATTTCGTATTATTATGTACCGCATATGCGTACTCCTCCGTATATCTCTTCGGTATCTATACTTTTTGTATCGGGAGAGATCTATATATACATACATATAGCATGTTAACGTTATATATCGCGTTAAATCGGTGGACTATGGTAGGTCAGCCGTTAACCGTGACTCCCGTGACTCCAGTGACCTCTCGTGAGTAAATCTAATGTACATAGATGGCGCGCCGCCGCCGGCCTTTGACCCCGCCCTCGTCATACCCTCTTCTTTCTTTCTTTGCGATCACGACTAGCACCCCACCACCACCATAGATAGATACCACGTATTTATAGCGTTTATACATTTATACAATACTTTATATAAAATAAAGCATCAGTATTTAAAACTCAAAACAAAATATTTTTATTATTTATTTATCCAATAGTGTTAAGACCCACAGCAAACCCTATGTCCCTTATTGGTTGGATCATGAATTTGCCCTTTGACCTCCCATCGGATTCCTCCTCCGTATACGTTTTACATCAGGAAATATTCTTTGATCTTTTTTTTTGGTTTTGAACAGTTATGGGATGGTTTCGTTGACCTTTACAAGAATTTCATTTTTTTTTATACTTATTAATTAGCGATCTATTGGGAGCGTGAGCGGGAGCCGTGGGAAAGTTCGTAGAGTCGTGGGAAACGAAAGGAAAAGTGAGGAGTCGATTGTGAGAGAAGTAAGGAGGAACAGACTATGGATGGTGTGTTGTGCGTCGAGCCGAGAGGAGCTGGTTCCATTAATCGTCTTTAGACGTAACGCATTTACGTGTAACTGAATTTCCGAGCACGTGACTAGTGAAGTTTATTAATATTTCGAGCCTAGTGGATTATGCGTGAAAAATGTGTACGATTGTTTTGTTTAATGTTTAGATTTAAATTTAGTCTTTGGGATTGGTTTGGTATTCATTTTTTTTTCGATTTCTTCCGATATGGCAGTTTTATGATTTTTGGTTTTTTCTATAAATTTTTAGCTGCCACCTAGTCGAAGTCGAGAAAAGTTCAATCAAATTCCGTAAGGTTTTTCACTATCATGTCAGACTTTGACGTTTCTACAGTGTCCTACTACATCCAGCCTCAATAGCAAAGGTTGAAAACTTATTGTTCGACAACCGTAAGATCTCTGACACTGCGACACGTACTTTGACCTTTTATGCAACCAATGTCCTGCAATCCGCGACCCCGTCGCCCCAGGGATATCTCCTCGTTATATTTCACTTTTTTCCACCACCCTTTACTTCCTTCTTCTGTTTACGTAGCCGTTTAATTCCCAACCCCCCGAATAACGCATAGCTTAACCCCCCTGAACGTAGCACAGCCATAACTTTGCCTTTTCAAAAAGGGCCTGACCACCCCCCAATTTCCATCGTCGTTATCCCCGTGGCGTTTCCACTATAAGACCCTTATCAATTATCCTTATCAGAAATTTCTTTGAAAAATTAATAATTCTACAAATCGTCCCTGTATATTTTTTATTTTATTTCCTCATTTCTCCATAGTCCTCCTTCCGAAGAATATAGTTTTCCTTTGTACTTTCTTTCAGGACACGGGAACGCGAGATGCATCCACGCTACTGTAGCTGAAATTGGCACCCCTGTCAATGGAAAATAACAGGGGGTTGCGATTGGCGGATGCATTCACACAGGGTGAAAAGGGACACGTTTAAATACAGTTTCAGTCTGGTTGAAAAATTTTCACTCTCTGTACCACCGGGCATTGACGGGATAGTTGAGCGAAAAAAAAAAAAGAAAAACTAAAAATAAAAAAATTTTTAAATTGCATAAAGCTAATACGAGTCCGCATAAAAGAATTACTGTATTAAGCGTGAGAGCTCTCTGCTCGCTAAGGGTTTTCAGGGATATTGTACGTAGTGCCTACAGGGGGTTGCTGCTAATTAATAACCTCTCACGTTTTTCATGTACCACATTTATTAACATAATTGCTGGGATATTGCGAGAAAAAAATTTATCTTGACTGAGAGAAGATCTGGCATATCTGTGTAAGGGATTGTAATTACATCCTCCCAAAGTGGTCCCGAAGGGTTGCTTGCCCCTCCGGGTATCCTTAAAATTCAAGGGGTTGCACTAACTCTACGCCGAAGCCGATAAACGTTCTTTAGTACGTAACAGCGGCTCTGATTGTAAAAAATAAAAAAAATAACTACCCTTAGATGCCCTTCAACCCTATTACAATATTTACCCATCTGCTTTGCAGGATATGGATCATTCATTACCAGCCAAAGTTTGAGGGATGTGTCAAGTACTTGGAGAAATCATAAATATTTCCCGGGTGGCGTGAATAAATAATATTTAAGGGTGCGTTGTGTATCCGCGCAAAGGGTTGTAAATATTAATGGAATACTTGGTGGGAAATCATTAAAGCTTTTTCTAAGGGCGGTTTAAAGATTTCCAATTTCTCTTCTACTTGGATAAGCCCTTGCGAAATCTCGCTGTAAGCTGCGAATTGAATAACATCCCCCGAAGTAAATACTCACATCCCTTAAGAAATACGCGTACGCTTAAACCACCCCCTCGGACTCTGCTTTAGACTAATCCAGCTTATCGTATCAACACACGTTTCGCGGATTAACGCAGTTTAAGCGTTGACCAAGTTTCGCGATATTAATACTAAATACTAATAACGAGTTACTAACGGTAGCTACCGTAAGAAATAATTTTACAAAAAATCCTACATTCCACAAAGAAATAATGATAAGTATACAACGCCTTAATCACAACATGAAAATCCCTCGTAACAATGAATTTATACAAAGTACGTACGTAAATAATAAAAATTGCTCAAAGTCACTGAAATTATTCCTAAAAATACCGCCTGCAGTATAATACGTACCAAAATCAATTAAATATATTTCCCCAGCCCCGAATCCAAAATGCTAATAATTATTAATAGATCTAAGCAGCGTGAAATATACGCGCAAAGAAAAACACAAAAACCACTAGCATCATATCAAGAAGAACAAAAGGCGCAGATATAAACCTCTTTCGACCCAAAAATCAGGATACAAGTATTAAAACCAAAAATGAGAGTGCAGTACGTACGGTCAGAGTGCCCAGCGTGCGAAACGAAGAAAAGGCATACTGCCAGCAAGAGACTCGATTCTCCAGGATATAAATGTCCCCGCGAGAAGCTGTATCGCCCAGCAGGTATCCCAAGGGACCAATAATCGTGCGTGAAGCGTGCAGGCGTGGTCCTTTCACCGGGGAGGGTTGACTTGCAGCTATGCAGTCCCGGTACTTGACTTTTTCTACAATGACAATCTGTCAGTTCGTTATTTCGCTAGTAAGGTCACACGTGAGAAAATGGTACCGGTTACCTCAGCCCCCACCACGCGACCCAACGAGACTTCCGTCTCTTGCTCGTTACAGTTTCAAGGACATTTTAAGATCCTATTAGCCCCACAATAATTATTCGCAAAATCATCCCTCGGATTATACAATTTTTTTTTCATATAAAAATTCTAACCACCTCATACGTACATACGAGTCGTCTAGTATCTTCAACAGGTATATCCAAGCTACGTAGAAGTAGGAATACACGAACACTTCAAAGTTTTAACGATTATGGCTGGAGCCTTGGTTTGGTCCGTTTCGAGAGAAGCTGCTCCCATAAACTGCACTTCGGTATTGCATCCGCTGCAGACAATGACTTTAAATGTCAGTCTCACCATTAGCTACGTGAATCCCGGTGCGATTGGTACGACTGGCTGAGGATTATCGCAATTCCGAATAGGTTTCCAAGGCAGGTAAAGGTATCTGCCCTGCTGCATAGCCTTCCTGCAACCTAGTGCACAATCTTGAGACGAGGTGAACGAATATCGTTGGAACAATTGGACCGATTCTCATAAGAGACGAAAAGGTCGAGTTCGCTAGTTGAGGATGAGACACTTGATGAAATAAATAAGGAAACCAAAGAAAGTATAAATATGCAATAAAGTGCAGCAGCTGCACACGCGTTGCAAATATCTCATGCCGATTGATCCATGATAAAATGTCAAAGGATCATTGCGAAATAGTTTCTAAGCCAGTACCAGGTACCGACAAAGTTGCACAGGTGGATATATTTTTTTGTTACGGAAAATTGCAATGCATTCAACCCCGTCCACGCGCAGTACGTGCTTGGTCGATTGTCGCAGCCTTTATGCTGGGATAAAAGTTGCTACGTTTTTCTTCGATTTTTTTTTCCTTTTTCCTTCTCAATCCTTTTCTTGTATTACTTCCAAGTGTCTTTTCGCTGTGCGGTCAACCGTCCTCGGTGTTAGAAGGGTCTACGTCAGGCTACTTGGGTGTGGCGTTTGTGGCGTTTGTGGCCTTCCGAACGATGGGCGAGACTCGGTCAGATATGATTTGAAGGGATCAGAGTCGGAGGCGCGGTCTCCAAGACGGAGTCCTATATAAGAACAGACTAGAGTCTCCTAGAGGCACACTTGATCATCCAGAGCAACCAACAATGAAAGCCTTCGTGAGTATAATTCTGCTTTGGTTTCTGTCTAGTCACGTGGAGAAGAAGAGTTTTTAAAGATTCTGTGACTGGATCTTGTTTCCGATTAATATTTCTTCCATCGTTACGATTCACCACCAGCTGATCGTCTTCGCGCTGGTCGCCGTGGTAGCAGCTGGTCCAAGAGAGCGTCGCAGTTTGTGGGGTGGAGCTTACGGAGGCTACGGAGGACATGGAGCACATGGAGTAGCACTGGCTGGACCCGTTTTGGGAGCAGCTGGTCTTGCTGGACCTCACGTAGGTGGTGCTGCTCTCGCCGGCCCTGTTGTGGGTCCAGCTCATCTCTCCGGAGCCGTTGCTGGACCTGTTCACGTGTCTGGAGCCGTTGCTGGTCCTGCTGTCGTCACTGGGTCTGTTGCTGGACCTGCTCATGTTGACGGAGGTCATGGTGGTGCCTGGGGTGGAGCAGGATGGGGCGGAGCAGGATGGGGTGGTCCCGGATGGGTCGGAGCTGGTTGGGCAGGAGGTAAGTCGTCTCTTTGATTATAAATTATGCTTCATTACGTCACATCCTGTACTCACATCTTTTTTTTTGACAGCTGTTGGACATGGAGCCGGACATGGCGTCGTCCTGGCAGGTCCTGCTGCTCATGGTGCAGTGATCGCTGGACCCCACGCAGGTGGCGCTGCCGTAGCTGGACCCTCTGCAGGATCAGCTGTGATTGCTGGTCCATCCGGAACCATCACGACTCACGGTGCTGGTCATGGTGGCGTCCATGCCGGTTACGGGCATAATGGTCATTGGTAAAAAGAAAAATATTTCTAGATTTTTCTGGATTTTAACAAAACACTGCCTGCCTCTTCGAATCCACCAGACTTCAAAAACTCCTCACGACCCCCAGAGATTATTATTCGTACTGAAACGTCATGATACTCACTACTCTACCTGACTTATGTATATAAAGTATGTTCATGTACATGCCTTTAAAATAAATGCAATTTTTTCACGGAAAATGTTTTTTTCTCTTGTTGGTAATTTTTCCCAAACAAATTTTTGCCAACGTGTCACTCCAAATAAAACGAATAACAGTTCACGGTAATAAATCCTCTATTTACTAAATTGGCCTAAACCGATAAAACGTCAAAGAACAGTCTGTCATGGAAACGTCTATCCGAATCCGCAAAGCGTCAAGAAAATTTTAACGATATCAATTAAATCTGACAGCTGTCGCTTCTGGCCTCGCCACGTGTCGAAAATTACGTTATACTCCCAATCACAATGTGCATCCAAAGTGCATGCGTCGGAAGGTAACGCGAGTGACAACCAAGCAATCCAAGTGACACGCATCTATTTGCATATACTGTATACATATGTATATATAAAATTTAGTCAACCTCGTGTTACACGAAGCACTTTGGCTATTTGCAGCTATACGTTATAGCTATATATCATTAGCTACTTATAGCTAGCACTAAAGAAGGTAAAGGGTAAGGTCAAGTCAGGTAAGACTGAACAATAATGCATTGTGAAAGGCAAGATGGCCAGTTGGGTGTATCGAATGAATAAAATGCACTCTGGAGTGCACACCGCAAGGGTATCAATTAACGTATGCACCAATGATCTACGAAGCATAATCAAGATCTATATCGTGTCCATAATGAATATTAAGTATATTCCAATTGGATGGACAGAGATGAAAAGAGGATAAAGAGTGCATAATAATTAGACCTGTGGAGATAAGTGGGAGTCGAAGTGCATCCACGGGGGCATTGCGTCATCCATTGCAAATTGCATTGTTCGCGAGTGCACACGAGACCCTAGAAATTGGAAAAGGTCACCCGTTTATAAGCGAGCGCCTACCGACGCCTGGCGCCGGGAGAGGTGCAGCCCACTTTCGACGCACAGTAGGTGCACTGTTGCACCGTTGCACCGTTGCATCGCTGCACTCTATGCATCCGCGAACACGTCGTAATGCTGTAAAGTCGGATGGTTTTTCTTTCTTTTGATTCGCTTTACAAGCGACTCTTTTTTTTTTTTTTTAATTCTCGGCGGTTAAGCGCAGTAAGTGCGTCGCTTATCGCGCACGGGCGCCGCTTTAATGTTGCATAAATATGCCTGCAAATACGATATTCCGGGTCACGGTGTGAGCAGCTGGGTCGATCGATAACTATCAGGAATCGACAGACTCTGAACTTGAAGGAATTTCTTTTGCTATCGATATCGAGTGGCGATATAATGCACTTCGAGGCGTGGTCGTTACATGCATGCAGTGCACCGTGTGCAATTAGCTGATAATCAGCGGTGCACTTTGCGGGCTTGATTGTTTTTCACGAGAAAACATCATTAGTCACTGTTGAGAATGATTTCTGATTTCTTGTATCAGTTTGTCATGTTATCTAACGAATTAGAATTTATAACGCGTGAGAAAATATTTTTTTTACACCCAAATATCAAACTTCTCATTTCTGCAGTGACTCATCGAAACTCATCAAAGTGCATACGGAATTCTGCGTGAACTTAACTTTCAAGAGTATCAAAATATTCTGTTAAATAAGCAGCCAGCACGGTAACGAAGGTAGATCGAGCGGTGCAGTACCGCCTGCAGTTTGCACTTAAAGTGCATCGGCTGAACGTTGCGATGTAACTCGTGGCACAGGGAGGCTTTTATGGGCGAGGGACTTGCATACGTGGGCTGCGAGACACGAAGAAGGAAATTCCGGGTCCATTGACAATCGGTGTGCTCGACAGCCTCCTAAGTGATTGAATAATGATTTAGTACAGAGTGAAAAGAAACGATCACTTTTAATTTGAAATTGCAAACTCGACTTAAAAGACCTGTAGTAATAAAGGCGTAAAAGGTGCAAAAAATATAAATTTATTCTACCGTTGTCGAGGAAGGCAACTATGTGTAACTAGTTGGAAAATTATAGTAGTAAAATGATACCATTTAATTTCTAGGGATTTTGCAGGGAATTTTATTATTTTAAGTTGATGTTCAAAGTTTCAATAATAATTAAAAGTCCACGAAAAGTCCAAAGAGCCACAATGATTCTAACGATGCTTCAAAAATCCAGCTATATCGAGCCAACCACGTGATTCTAGGGGAATTTTATGTCGTTTGACTTTGACGAATACCTAGGGATTTTCTGGGTTACGTATTCTCGCCACCAGATGGATGCTCTCTTTGAAGAACAAGTTGCAGTTGCAGCTCTGGCAAACACTTGGTCGACGCTCGAGGCAGAAAAACGAGCCACCGGGATAATTTAATGGTCGAGAAACGGCGGAAACGCGAGTGCATTAGGAGTCGCGATTATGCAGGCTAATGGCCGTAGGACTGGAGCGATAAGCCCTAGTGAGAAGAATCTTTTATTTTTACACATTTTACATCCTCGGAAAAGAAAGAAATTAAAGAAACGGAAAAAAAGGTTTCTTCCTCTACTCATCTACACTGTCAGATACTTTTTGCTTTGTACCTCGGAAAGCGTTGCATTTTCTCCTTTCTCCACTTTCAACTTCATTTCCTTTGACAGTTGCAAATAAATGCATTTTTTTTCTACCTGATAAATATCCATCTTTCATTTTTTACTCAAGTTTACCTTGCTAATTGCAATTTAACGTAACGATCAAGGAACCGAACTGCATTGGATTATTACATTAATTTTACATTTACTTATTTAATGTTTACATATGACGTCATTAATCGTGCATGTTACACCAGTGAAATAGAGTACCATTGGACTCGTGTTAATTTTGAAAGGAAAATTTCGGATTCGCAAATGAATTAACCTATACATACCATACGTATGACAAAAGATTTTAACATGGCAGTAAAAGTAAGAATTCAAGTAAAATTCCCCCGAAAAAAATTCAAAAATTTTATTCTTTAAAATCACCGAGTAATAATAAAAATTTAATCGTGCCAATTCGATTTCTGCAATTAATGACTGACGCGATACTACGCAGGTTTGACGAATGAATTAATAAAAAATTGCAGAGTCAGGTAAAATTAATAAATTCTTCATAGACCATTAATATCTACATGGATAATTGCATAATGTTTGCGGATACTCCCAATGCAGCTGATAACTGCATGGCTGAGTGGTGCAATATTAATGAGCCTACGGTAAAAGAGCTTTAATCAGCAATGACGTTCTGAAAGCATCAGATTTATAATCGAACCGTCACATTGTCCTATTCATTAAAAACTTCGCAAGATCATAAGGCATTGGCAACAAAGGACTTGTGGGCAGGATGGGTTTGCGCTTATCATTATGATAATAGACAGCCGAACACGTGGGTCGAGTAAAGCGGGTGCATAATGCAGCCTAATGAAATAATACAAAGTTCGTGAAATGGTATCTCGATAAATTCACTACAGGCACCGTTCCATCTGACGAAATGGCGGATTTGAATATAGTCCTTTTCTACGTACACCAATGCTCCAACCACGTTCAAGTGGTTAGCTAGAGAAATCCGCACAGGTTGTATGCATACGTTCAAATACACTATGCATGCTTAATACGGATTTCCCTAATGTCCCGAATTTGAGAAACGGCCAGATGAATGCTCCACCCGACCACTCATCCACGTGAACCAATATTCAGGAGTGGTTCAATCCCGCAGGATTTATACGAAGGCATTCGGGAGGATGCAGTAATGCATCGGGAGTTGCAGTTCGGCTCAAAGGATTCGTGGCACACAGGGGCCAGCTGGGTAGAAATTCAGGAGCCGCCCATTGAGTGTTGAAGTCTCATGCGATTCAGCCTTAATAGGTGTCGGTCTTCGGAGAAATATTGTGGGACCAACATTCCAAAGTAGTTCGTATCTCGTGAGATATTTGAACGGGAATTCATTTTTATACTTTATCATAACCGATTGTCATGCTCTGATAAGTCGTGTTACATTTGCTGTACGTGTATATGGAATTCGTTCAGGTTAAAGAAGCCGGATCAGGAGCACCAACTGTTCCAGTACCAGTGACAAATGAAGTGACCCGTGGAAGAGGTAGGACGGACCGAGGCGTTAGCGTTCGAGTGACACTGGCTCCAGCAGCTATTGCTGATAAGCCCACGGTATAACGTACTGAGAGAATGTTTGGCGTGTCGTGCCCCGCCCTGTGGTTCGATTATGGTTCAGCCAGACAATGGCCCAAGGTATAAAAGCACCGTCGGTCCCAGTTGGTGACACATCGAGCAACGAGCAGTCGTGGTAGAACCTTAGTAGATCATCAGCAGCTATGAAGACCGTAGCAATTGTGTTGGTAGCCCTTTCCGTGGCCCAGGCCGCACCTTCCGGTCTTTGGGGACACGGGGTCGCCCTGGCTGGACCAGTCCTAGGACCGGCCGGACTCGCAGGACCGGTAGTAGGACCAGCTGCTCTCGCAGGTCCAGTTGCTGGGCCAGCTAGGATCTCCGGAGCTGTCGACGGTGGCGCCGTGGTAACTGGATCAGTGGCAGGACCCTCTGTTGTCTCTGGGAGCGTAGTAGGAGGAACTGCCGTCACTGGTCTAGGATATGGTCTTGGACCCGTTCTTGGTGTAGGCCCACTTGGTCTCGTTGGTCCAGGTCTGGGTCTCTTCTCAAATTTTCGAGACGGTGAGAGGTTTCAAGATTTGAATTTTTTTTCTTCTTCAAGGACACGGCGCAGTCATCGCTGGACCCCACGGAGGACCTGCTGCATTGTCCGGACCAGTTTCCGCACCAGCCATCATAGCTGGTCCTTCCGGTACCATCTCCGCAGGACATGCCGGTCTTGGTGGTATAGTAAGTGCCTATGGAGGACCCTGGTAATTCCTCAGGGTGCCTCAAAGAAGTCTCGATCTCAATTCAACCACCAGGACCTCATGTCGACCGTCACCCGACCTCCCTACCGCTCATACCTCTTTCTTGTCTTTTGTGTGTATATAACAAAGTTCCATAATATGCATATAAAAATAAACGTATTCTTCAAAAATCCAAGTTGCACAAAATATCTGTATTCTCCAAGAATATACGTTGAAATTCTCTCGGCGCACCTACAGCTGCACTGTAGCAATGCACTGGCTTACCCAGTTTAACCATGTCCAACAGTGTCACAGGAATCCACTGTACAATTCCACGTGGGTAATACCGTCTTGGAGAAGCTGCCTCTGTCTGAAATTCTATTGTATTGACAATGCACAGAACCTGAGATGGAAGAGAATGACCAGGAAAAGTAGTAGGTAGTAGTAGGTAGGATCGGTCGAGATAGAAGCTGAGGTGGGTGCAGTACGGAACAGTAGGTAGAAACAGGAGTAGCAGTAATGGCGGTAGGAGTAGTAGGAGGTGGAGGTGGAGGACTGGTGATACCGTCTGTAATTGTTGTAAATTGCTTTAACGCCACTCCAATCAGACGAGTATTCTCTGTGAACGGACCTTGACGACCTCTGCAACCTCACGGACCCCGACGTCGCCGATATCTCTACATTTTGCTCCCCTTTGTCCTCAATGACGAGGAACAGCCGAGTTGACGTTCGACTTCTCTTTTAATCTTCGTTTTCAATTAATGCGTCCCGACGACTACGTGTTCGCCTTTACCTTCGATCTTCGTCATGGAGATGCCACCCTGCACGAATCCTCATTCGCATCTTATTCGGATTCCTTGTGCATCCCTTGTAAGTAGCTCTGAGGGTTAACTGACATCCGGTTAGCTGATAGTCTGCCTTTCAATCTTCAGGCGTATCTCTAGAGAAGCGACAAGAAGAAGCAAGATCAAGGCGACGGTAAAGGAGAATATTCAATGCATAGTGAGAAAAAAAAAAAAAAAAAAATTCAACTCGCAGCAAACTCATGAATTAGGGCGAAGTTGACATTTGCATTTGAAAAGAATCGCATTCATTCCTTCCGCTACGTTTTACGCTCGCGCGATTATCGCTCGATGGATGCTCGTCTGGTTTTCGTCGGATCCTTCGTGCGCGTTTCTAAAGATGGATTTCAAAGTTTTCCTAAGAAAATTCCCTTTTTTTTTAAATTATTTCCTTTACTCTCTCTCTCTCTCTCTCTCTCTCTCTCTTTATACATATATATACACACCAGTGTCCGTTTCTTCGTTAATCCACGGCAAAAGTTCTTCGTCCAGCGTAAGTTCGCATAGCGACGACATATGCTGTCGCCTTAATGGAAAGATGCCATGACGTTTTCTGCCGCTTACACTTACTTTGCTGAACATTTCTTCGAGAATAACGATTCCCTCCAATACGCTAAACCTTCCCAAGGTTCTTTCTCAGTTTACCGAAGTACTGGAATACGACGCAGTGAACAATGAAGGAACGAAGGAGAT
Organism: Cephus spinipes; assembly: GCA_963971525.1. Taxonomy (NCBI): domain Eukaryota; kingdom Metazoa; phylum Arthropoda; class Insecta; order Hymenoptera; family Cephidae; genus Cephus; species Cephus spinipes. The sequence goes on from OZ020575.1 coordinate 1,352,470, forward strand.
AGTAAGAATGGGGTGCAGTTATAAAGAGAAAAGAGATAAAGACATCGTAACAAAGATATAGAAAAGAATGTATATCTATGCGACTGTACAAGCATACTGGCGAGAAAAGCCGAAGAAAGTAGTTTCAGCTCTACTCTAGAGAAAAAAAGTAGAGATTGATGTTATTGATTCCACTTGGAATCTCGTTTCGCTAGGATGAGCCAACCTGCCCGACTAGAAAGACTTTGGTAATCTCTGGAGAGAGAACTAGAAATCACTTAACGATCTCCCGACTCGATCGAATACCTATATAAATACCCACTCGATTTTCCACAATGAGAAGCTCTCGTAGACACTTGACTTTGCGAAATGGATATTAGATAAAAAAATCTTAAGGATCGTCGAAAAGGCTTGATGGATCGACGGAAGACGTTTGAAAGTACCTCGTATGGGTAACGAGGTAAATGCTAACCTAACCTTAAAAAATTCGCACGAGGAACAGATCGCGGTTACGATTCAAGGAAAACGCGAACGGATAGAAAAATTGCAAAATTCCTATCGCAAATATCTGCGTGACAGAAGGTTTAAAAAATTGTATGAACGAATCGAAGTACCGTTGAGCATTTCAGGGTCAGTTCTAGATATAAAAGCTTCAAGAGACGGGGTGGCTGATCAGTCCAGCAAGGAAATCCGTAGAGACAGCACAACTGAATTTATCGCCATGAAGTTCCTGGTAAGTCCCCAGCAATAGGAATAGGCAGCTATAAATGAGACGGGAAAGTTTATTGATGATTATTATCGTTACCTACGTATCATGATAACCATCGACCTCGTATGATTAGGTCGTACTGGTAGCAGTAGCAGCTTACGCCTCAGCTGCCCCGAGTGGCCTTTACGGTCTGACTGGCCTTCACGGAGTAGGACTCGCTGGGCCCGTATTGGCCGGCGCAGCTGTTGCTGGACCCCACGTAGGGGCCGCTGCAGTCGCTGGACCCGTTGTGGGTGGAGCCCACGTGTCCGGAGCTGTTGCTGGACCTGCCGTAATTTCCGGTTCGGTCGCAGGGCCATCCGCAGTGATTGGGTCCGTTGCTGGACCCACATACGTATCCGAGCCTGGTCTTGGATGGGGTGGAGTCGTTTCCGGTTGGTCACTCATCAAGATCTGACTTATATAATTATTATTGTTTTTCTTTCTTTTTTTCATCTTAATAACACTTTATGATTAATCGTGATCTTTTATTGCAACAGGATATGGCCTGGGTCTTGGACACGGTACCGTAGTAGCAGGACCTCACGCAGGTGCAGCTGCAGTCGTTGGTCCAGTTGCGGGACCCACAGTCGTTGCAGGACCTGACGGTGGTATCATCTCTACCCATGGCTCCGGTCATGGCTCCATCCTCGCTGGTGTTCACGGTGCCCATGGGATCTGGTGAAGAGACCCATAAACGACTCTACGGTCTCTAACCGCTGCTCACCGTCCCTGACCAACTCTATCTCACTCACTCCGTACAACGGCCTCCTTGTACGGAGAAGATAAAAAAGATATAAATGAATTCTTGCCTGTAATGCACATTCTTTGAAATAAAATGCGTCTAAAACGTAGCGACGTCGCGTTGCACTTTAATCCTGCTCCAACTTACATGAATTTCCAGAGGAGCTCTGGCCAGCTTCCCTTGCGATTTGCGATACGACCTTGCGGACTTGCGCAACTCCTGCCGGTTGACGCTGCACTTTTCGTGGAATGCACTCTGACTGCAGTCAGTAATAACTTTCTAATTATTTCACTGTCAAGTACGATCTTACTTCTTATTCTGCCTGACGCTCGTTAAACCAAGGACTTACAAAGTCTTTAGAATTGATCGCTCCTATTTTTCATAGAAACAAAGAAAAACACTCTTGCAATCCGCTATAATAAGATATCAATCAGCTCCGTCAGCCGTAACAGTTTGACATTGCATAATTGAGCTCTACTCGATATACAAAATTAAAATGACTCCATTTATTTCGAATTCAATAATGCAATCTTCCTGAGCTCGAAAATGGTGCCAAAAGTATTGCTCCTACCGTAAAATCCGAAAATATTAAAAGAAAGAAATATAACGTGTATCCATAACCATCCATAAAATCCATTATATTTCCCATACATACAACTCTAGTAAAAATTATTGTGAGAATCAAGGGGCCCGTCGAGGTCCTAGCTAGTCCTGGACTGACCCAGTGAAAACCCAAACAGGCCCTGGACTCGCCAAAAAATTGTCTACTAGTAGTTTACTACTTTTCCATTTTCAGTGCATCCTATCTAAATACTGCAATCAATATAAAGTTAATAGTCAGTAGATAGCTCGAACCGATATACACATACACGCATATATGCGACATAATATATTTTATAGATTCCGCAGTTCATCGCAGCATTGGCCCTAATGCCGAATGGCAATGGCATTTGTTTCGCAAATCAAACAAACAGCCAGGCGAATTGGCGAATATCGTGTCGAACTGTGTAGTGTCGGTCGCGTAACGGTTTCGCATTGACGCTACAACGTGACGTCGCTCACATGGAAACCTCCGATCCCGGTCGACTGTTCGTATTTAATTCAATGCTCTGTCCACTCTGGGATCCACAACGAGCGACCTAGCGACACTAGGACCGTTTACATGAAGTGCGCTATTTCTGCCGCGTGTATTATGGTGGCTGTTGCCTGTCTGGTCTACCAACCCCTTTCGTCCCGGCACCCCTTTCGTACATGCATACACGCCAGCCACCCTTCACTACCACCCCATTACAATCTCCCGTACTTCACTACAGTTATTTCGCAACGCAAGCTGCTTCCGCCTATGGATCTAATATAGGAAGTGCTTTGGAAACTCGCCATTTTATTTCTGTTATTGGGTTGATTGAAAGGCGCACCTTTATAAGGGTTGATTAAAAGGATTCGGATAGTGAAATTGTCGATTTGAAAAGTGTGATGTACATTTTTTTTTTAATTTGAGAGACTTTGATTTCCTTGGCATATATACAATATATATATATATATGTTTTTTGTACATTGATGCTTTTACCGTCTATTTTATTTTGTCCTCGGCTTTCGTTCTCACTCATAGCGAAAAACGATATTTGTGTACGACGCGTAAATAACGGCGATTTCGAACGAGCGAGTCTCGCGTTACTAACGACATTTATTGGATGAAAGGGTTTTACACTGGAAAACGTAAATTCGCATATCGCTATGACTCCCCGGTCAGTGGTAGGGCTTTACAACGAAGTTACTCGCTACGAGTGGCGAATTAATTTTTCTGAAATTTCCGGTTCCCTTCCCTCATTATTCGTACATTACATTATTGCGTTCTGCGATTCAATTTTGCAATTCCATTCTCTATTTATGTCTCTTTGTCTTTTTTTTTTCTTTCTTCTCTCGCGATCGCAACAATGAGCATTCCTCTAACGGTACGGTTATACGTAAGATGACGTTGACATGCGGATCCGGCAGTTTTACATTATAATCCATTCCACACACGACCACGCCCGTCGTCCGCGAGACTTTTACGCGGGGTTGAAGGTTGCCGATAGGCCTGGAGCAATGTCGCCTGTCCACTATATAAACTGGAGAAGTCGAGGGTTGAGTATCAGTCGACCAGCGAAGACACCATCGAAGACAAACATGAAGTTCTTGGTCAGTATGAGGAAATCATTTTCTTAGGGAGATTTAAGAAAATTCATCTAAAACAAATCAATTACAACATTATTATTAAACAATGATAATGAGAGATCCATATTGAAGAATTGTAAAAGAAATATACGTACATAAATTATTAACGGTACTCAGTGAATTTTGAAAAGAAAAATTTTATTTACTCTTCGACAGATCATCCTTGCTATTGCCATCGCCGTGGCCCAGGCCGCTTCTGAACGTCAGAGACGTTCTTTGGGTCTAGGATGGGGCCTCAGTCCCTGGGGACATAATGGCGCAGTTGTGCTAGGTGGTCTAGGACACGGAGTCGCCCTTGCAGGACCAGTCGGACCTTCCGTAGCAGTGGTGGGACCTGCTGGACCATCAACTGCAGTGATCGGACCTCACGGTGGGTCAGCCGCTGTTATTGGGCCCGTCGCACCTTCCGTAGCCGTAGTGGGACCAGCTGGACCATCAGCTGCAGTGATCGGACCTCACGGTGGGTCAGCCGCTGTTATTGGGCCTGTTGCACCTTCTGCTGCAGTGGTCGGACCGCACGCTGGTATTTAAATATTAAAATTATTATTATTAACCATTTACCAATTTTAATTTCTACAAATATTTCAATAATTCGTATTACCATAATGACGTAAGCTCTTCCGAATTTCGAATTCCAAACGGGAATTTTATTATTACCGTGTAATTTAATTCGACAAGAAATTCATTTGGATTATCGTAATCATGCAAATGCATTTTCATTGCCACAGGATCTGCCGTCGTCGCTGGACCCGCCGGTACGATAGTTGCACCAGGAGTGGTAGGACACGGAGTCTGGTGAGGATATTGACTAGAACAAAAGGATGCTGCAGTCGTTCCATATGGTCCACGCGTAATCATCGGCGATTGTCTTGGAAAAATATTCGAAGACTTTACCAAGAAAAAAAATTTCACGGAAGAAACTTAAAAACTACATCATCCACATATTACGGCGACGGTTCCGGATGCAGAAGCGGATACCGAGACTGCTGTCCAGGACTTTTAATGTCGCTAGTTACAAAGCTTCTACGTACGAAGTTATAATGGCGGTAGGAACGGCGTGTAACATTTTATACGGCCCATTGTTGCGGATATAACGATTCACGAGCTTTGTGTTTTTCCAAGTTTTGTTAAAACTTTTCTTTTGTATTTTCTACCCACTGTTTCAACGACTCCGACCCCCCCCCCCCCCGCTTTAATCCCACCCTTAAATAAATGAATCTTTAAATCAAATATCTTGACTGCATTTTTCTCTATGCCTTTTTTTCAATGCTGCATTCGCAATGTAATTATATTCCCTGTATATACGTATATATATTTGGATATGGCATATATACACAGGTAACAGGTGTCATGGATAATTTCACATGGCTACAATGCAGATTTAAGGGATTTACTAATTGTAAGCACAAATCTCTCTGAAAATTAACTCTGATTCTGCTTTAGTTTCTCGATAATGTAAATATACGTATGTCAATTTATGGTCGGTCCACGAGTTCAATGTTTTTTTATTTTGACAAATCGATAACAATTGGAGTCTATAAAAATCTGCTACTGGCGTGATCTCAACACGTGACTTTTTCATTACGATTGTTACTGGCATCACGTTACTGTTTTGAAATTACTTGATGTTAAGAACTGAGTGATGCAGACCTATCAGTCTATCGTATACAAAACATTTTTTTATTTTTCACATTTCAGGTAAAGTGCCATAAATTGGTGTTTTGGTGTCAATTTTAATATCAAAATTACATTTTATACACAGAAGTCGCACAACAAATTTGACTGAGATCCGCAGCTTATTTGGAAAGTTAATGTATTTTCGGACAGAATTGACCACAGACAGACAGAAATGAATTAATGTTTTTTTTTGGAATCTAGGAGCCTCAAAATATGTATTTCAATCAAAATCCGAGAGTTGATTTTTTTTCGGATTGCAATACTTTCTCTTTTACATACTTTGTATGTGATGAAAAAGTAACAAACTACTTAATTATGTACACGTGTTTGGTTGCTAGTAGGCATATGCCTGATTTATGGCACTAAAATATATTTTATCTATTTGAACATATACTTTTGTGATTTTGTGAAAAGACACGTGGTGATTTGATAAGGATTGCATTGTGTGCGAATCATAACAAAAAATATATTGAACTCGTGGACCAACTATATATATATTTACCGATAAGCAGGTATACTCGTTAGGTTATTTTCCATGGATTTACGAGAGAACGATACTGGTAAATTTCCGGTAATACTAGCTACGTGCAAACGACTCGGATTCTCTGGGCGACGATCCGACAATAACAATTGGTGCGACTTAATTAGCTATTGGAAAATCATTGACGTGCGAGTAAATAGCGTATTGCCTATTTTCCACGTGATATTGGTTGATTGACAGTACAAAGGGATAATTGTAGATACGTTAATAATTTATTTTCATGAATACACCCACCTATCACATATTCATTGTTTTCGTTCTACGCTTCTGACAGAAATTAGAGACGCTTCGGAAAGTCGCGTGACAAACGGGATAAAACGTTTTTTTTTTTCATTTTTCAAATTCATTGATTTCGGGCAGTGCCCTGCGAAATTTTTGATGTTGATGATAATATTGGAAAAATGTTGGGCAAAGCTTTTTACGCGAGATTCGATGTTTTTTCTTTCTTCATCCCTTACTTATGAAATATTTCGGAGGGGGCGAGTACGGTATATTCCCTTTTATGGGCAATTTTTCACGATAACTTCTCCCCGCCGCTCATAAAATTGATGGCTTAAACGCATTACTCGGTAATTCACTTGACGACATGGAACTTTCAGAGCAGCATATCTTTTTATTGTTAATTATCGGCGTACACGTGTATAACAGGTTTCATGAAACTTTAAAGAAATTATGAAATAAAATTGGAAAAACATATAGTACGTAGTCATTCTCGAGAGGTAGCAGGTATGTATATATCGTCGCCAGACAGATCTTATATCATTCTTTTCAATGGAGTAATAGCTTTCCTTTTTTTTTTAATTTTTTCTTAAGATGGACCAAATCAATTTTCCCACGTAATTTTTCTATTCCAATTTCAGCCACGGCGAGAGTCCAGACGGGGTAGGTTTGCAGGAAGGGTCGATCCTTTTACCATCCCCAAACTTGAGGACCTACCACGGCAGCTCCCACAGGGACTCCTGAAGAAACCACAGTCCCGGAAGGACCAGCGATGACTGCACCGGCTGAAATGAAATTTTGGAATTTCAATATTTTTGATTTGTCAAAAACACGATACGGGTCTGCGTAAAATCCGTTAGAACAATTACCAGGAACCGGACCAGCGACTACGGCTGGAGAGACGCCAGAAATAACAGCACCTCCGGCACTAGGTCCAATCACGGCAGTTGGACCAGCTTGAGGCCCAACTACAACGGTGCCTGGAACAACAGGTCCAACCAGAGGAAGTCCCAAAATGCTGCGACGTTCCCTTTCAGGATGAGCAGCAACGACCGCGACGACGGCAAGAGTGACGAGCTGTAAAAAAAGGACATTTTTGAAATTAATAATCTATTCTTTTGGACCACCCTCAATACTCATCATTCAAAGTTCAAAAACTCACCAGGTACTTCATGTTGAGACCGAAGGATTGGCTTTTTCTGTGACGAGTTTACAGATCGATTTACAAAACTGATGCTGAACTCGAGGGATTCTTCGGCTTTTATACTTTTCACGTACGTCACTAACACAGACCCCAACCGCGGGCATTCCGCCACGGAATGCGCGCATGATAACATATCCTATAATATTGTATGGCGGTATCAGAAGTTACGCGACAATATTCACAGGTGTGGCAACCCGGTTAACATGTAAGGATCGGTAAATCAAGTTCCAGCGAAGTCTGCAGGTCGCACAATTTCCACGGGAGTTGCGTCAGAACGATCAATGATAATTCTATGATAATTGTCTGGAATAAAAAAGAAATAATTGTAAAAAAAATGGTAACCCCTGCCATTTGACTCGCGTCCCGTTACTACTTGTCAAATGACTACTGTACTTGGCAAAAACTCGATCTGGTAATCGATTTATATACATACTGCCATCGTAGGCAATAATATATACAATGTATTAATAATGTTATCTGCCAGTACATAATCGTCTTATAAAATATATAAAAATCCTGCCTCATGACGTATCTACGTCAGAGATGCAATCGCACCCACGTGACTTTGATAGAGTCGAAGATTATCTAGAAGTAAGAATCTAATTTCACTTTTTCAAAGATTGCGTCATAATTGAGAAACTGCATACCGACAGCACATGTCATCTAGATATACTTCTTAGCATTAACATATTAGATGGATTCCACAAAATCTCAAATTACCTGAATAATTCTGAGAATCCATGATTTTCGTTCTCATCATTATCTGGGATTTGAAAAACTGTTTCGTAGCGTACAAAAGGAAGAAAAAAAATGAATCAAGCCTTATCTCAAAATCCGCGAGAAGTGAAAAATCCTTGATGCATTCAATGGATGCGTCCATTATATACATATATATATATATATATATATATATATATTACATGGGAAGCATAAATCATAGAAACTGGATTACAAGAGTCCTCGCAAATTCGCTATGGCGAACAATCCATTCTCGTGCAACACAGAAGGAGATGAGGAAGAGAGAGAGAGACTAATAATAATCTATCCAGTTGCATCAATGCAATTGCATCCCGTAAGGATGGATTATCGCTGCAACTGCATTCGAGTCGATGGCTGACATAATCCGAAATTATAACCTATCTCGGTGAAGCAGCCTGCAATTATTACGTCACTGAATGATTTTGAGGTTCAATTCCAAGAATTGTCTCAGGCATCCTCAATGTCAAAGGTCACTGATATATGACCAGTAATTAACTTCAGATGAGTTATCAGAATGTGTTACCAACCATAGGCCATATTGAAATATACAATAAAATAGATAATATACATAGTGGATTATATTTACTCTTTGTAATACCTAATCCTAACTGTGCTTCCACTTTTTATTCATCAGCTTGATAAGTAAAAGATATTTGCATTCGACGTTGGCATTGCTGACCGGAAGTATCGTCGAGAAAAAATGCTTCATCGAAAAAAGTATGGATGCCTGGTCGCCTTGAGAAATTCCAGAGTCCGAAGTGCCAGACCAAAGAAATGTAGGTAGAACCAACCTGGCCGACCTCGATCGAGACGTTTAATATAAACCTGACCGCACGAAATATCCCTAGGATAATATGGACAGTCCTTAGTCTAGCTGGGTAGGCTACGACCCTGTCACGACTAATGATACGGGGCCGATAGAGTCTTGGTGTGATCCTAATTAACTGACTAGAGTGGATAATTAACAGGGCACTCTAGAACAACCTGGACCAGATTGTTAGGTCCTATACGTGAACTTGAAGGCTGATATACACAGTAAGGCATAGCCAAAGATCAATTACGTGATGTTGTATATAAAAAAAAAGGAAATTGATAATCATCTGGAATCAAAAGAAATTTTATTTCATTTTTGAGGTAAAAAAGTTCTGTGTTAATTAATCGTAAATGTAATGAAGTCAATCGATTACCACTTCCAGCTCGTTTGATAATCTGGAATCCTCATTAGCTGATTTCCTAGTGCATTCCTGATGCAGCTGCATAAGGAACTCTTAGGCGTGGTGCATTTTTATGGCGTTCGGAGGTTACGCCGCTTTTAGCCTCCCAGCAGTGTATAAAGAGAATAGAATCGTCGCGGATGGGTCCAGTGGAGACGCGTTAGTCTTCTTGGGAAGAGAACCTATACGAGAAGAAGAGATTTGATCATGAAGTCTTTGGTAAGAGATAAAAGAAAAAGAATATACTGGTATCTGTATATACAATATACGTAGAAGGGTTGTACAACGATATATCTATATATATAAGGGAATGCGAATAGATAAAATTGTAATAAAAGTGAGAATGGATTTTAAAGTCTTGAAAAGTCATGGAGCAATGAAGCTGCGACAGGAAAATAATGGGCCTCCAGTAGCAACCAGTAAGACTGATGCTGGGAATTTATCGAATCACGTAGCACTTTCGAGATCAAAGGAAACAGGACATATTGCAAATTTTTATTGCAGCCGACGCCCCTGAAAAAGCCGCGACTAGAACGCGCCCCTGGTGGCGGAACACGGAAATACTATTTTTGCCGAAAAAGTACAACCTGAATCAGCAGCGAATAGAATAATGAGAGCGAAGGATATCGAGAGAGATTATTTTAATATTTGTTATTCGTAGGGATGATACGAAGTGTCACAGTTTCCACAGGAAATACTTTTCCTTCCGTCTACGTATTTCGCAGCTGCGTGATTTCGCGATCTTCCTTCTCTGCTGATATAGAATATATCGATACGCTGTAACTTAGATGGTGATATATCACGCCTTGCACGCTGCGACCGACCAAGTTATGCAAATCGAACTGCATACTGGTGCACGTCCGCGCCATATACGTATGGGCCCACGTGTGCATCCATTGTTCTCTGATACAGCTTAAAAGTGTGAAATAGCGTCTCGTTACAAATTCGAGAGGACATATTTTAGGAGGACAGAGGATAATATTTTACCACTCGACACTCATCTGATATTTTATCCGATAAATTTTTCTCGATCGCATTGTCCACAGTTGGTACTCTGTACATTCCTGGCATTCGCCCACGCCAGTATTTGGCCGTATCACGGATCATCTGGCTACGCAGTATCCAGTGGAGCTGTTATCAGTTCAGCGTACAGCGGCTCCGTTGCATCTTTGAATGCACCTGTAGCGTGGGCTGGCGTCCCGGTCATTGCTGGACCAACTGCCCCGTCCGTTATTGTCAAAGGATCTGTCGCTGGACCAGTTACACTCACGGGACCAGTTGGCGGGGCGTCTGCTGTTGCTGTCGAGAAAGGTAGAAAAGAGTTACTTCTTTGAGATATTATTAATCAATATTTTTAATTACTTACCAATTGCTTCTTTTAGCATCAACTGTGGTAGCAGGTCCTGCTGAAGGGTCGGTACTAGTCAAGGGTCCTACGAAGGGTCCAGTGTCAATCGTGGGACCTTCGGAAGGATCTGTTACCGTAACGGGACCAAACAGTGGATCTTCTGCAGTTGTAGCTACCGGTTCAGCTGCAGTCGTTGCTCCTCCCTCAGGACCAATCGTCATTGCTGGTCCAACTTCAGCACCAGTCACAATTACCGGTCCAGTTGGCGTATCTGCAGCTGTTGCTACATCGGATGTTCAAATTGTAGGTACTCCAGTATCCGGTGCTGTTGTATCTGGTCCTGTTTCAGGGTCCGTGACTGTCGCTGGGCCAGCTAGTGGCACCGTCTTGGTTCAAGGTAAGTACCAAATATAAATTTGATTATTTTTAAATGATCCTTCATACCTGAACCCAATTATTATTTTTAGGACCTGTTTCCGCATCGACAGTTATCCAAGGTTCTAGTTCTGGTACTGTAGTTTTGCAAGAACCAGTACACACTGTCACCGGCCTCTCCGAATTAAAAGTAGTGTCTCCATTAGTGACACCTTTGGTAGCCCCGACAGTAGCAGTATCCGGTCCATCCGTAGGATCCGTAGCAGTATCAGCTCCCGTAGCGCCATCTGCAGTGATTGCTGGTCCTTCGGGGACAATAACCACTTCTTCCGGTTCCGACAGCCCCGTAAAAAAGCACCTAATCCCAGTCTGGAGTAAATGGTAACGAGAACTGCCGAATTTAAGGAGACGTAAAAGGAGCCCAAAAAAAACAGAAAAATATCCAAAGAGAAAAAGAGAGAGATGCTAATAGTCGAAGGAGTTTCCAAAGAGGATAGCCTTTGAGATTTGCCGAGAGCGAGAGTAGCTCGATTTGACTCTACGCACTCAATCTTCCGCGTATAAACGTTAAAAAAAAATCATAAAATGAAATCTTTACGATTCATATAATTTTCAAATAATCCCTTAACGAATCCCGTCTCAAGGGAGGCAACGTAAGAGAAATACAGAAACGGAAGGATAATAGCAACTGGTAACTTCTAATGAGACTCGTTCGCAGCCACCTTTAAGGGATCTTTAATGCTCGGACCTTATTTTCCCAAGAGCAAGGTGTCCCAGGTTGACCTTTAGTCTGCGAGGGTCGACCGGATCCCTTTCGACCATCAAAATTTATACGGAAGGGCAAGGCCCGAGTATCGATGCTTGGATGCTGGACGGAATTAGGTCCAGAGTCTCGTCCTTTAATAGTTCCAGAGACGCGGTAGTTTCTAACGTGCTGGGAAAATTGTTTCTGCTGACCTTATAGCTCTCGAGTCCTGCTCGAGAAATGCACTCGCTGACATTGCACCAGATTGCTGCGAGCGATTGCCTGTAATAGACTAAGAAAATAAAAGCAAGGACGACCGGGCTGCGCGAGGCTGGTTTGCATTGAGCGTTATCAAATAAAACTATTATCTAATAGGAAGTGCGGGAAAGTGGGAGAGGGCAAAGTTCAAGTAAAAACCATAAAAATTATTCTTACCTGATCAGACGAGATGATCTCATGAGCATCTACTTTTTTTATTACTGAATAAATACTTCACAGCGCATCATAAAATTGGAAATTTTTTTTTTTCGAAAATTAAAATTGTTAATAGGAAAAAAGTTTTAAAATATATTGTGTTACAATATCTTCGTGTGATTTTCAATTACTTAGTATGTTTAATCATATTTTTAGGTATTCCTCAACATTTTGAGGAATTCCGAGCTATTAAATTGTGGTATAGCAGCGAATTATTAATTTCTTAAAACTATCATTTTACGGGATATCTTAAGGAACGCTTAACTGGATTGAATCATCCCTTGTGCAACAAGTTTCCTGTCAACCTAACCTAACCCAGCCTAACATTAATGGTAGACTTTACAGTCGATCTTGATTGCATCTAACGTCAGCTTTAGGATATAACCCACGTATAGGACATTGGCAACCTACTGCACTCGAGCTTGATTGCACCTGCACTTAAGATTGCGAGATGCTCAAGGATACTAAATTTTGATAATTTTGCATAAAAAATTTATTTAAGATTATTTTTTGTCAATCTGATAAATTCGACTTGTTTTTGGAAAAATTTTTAATAAAAAAAAATGTATTGAAAAATGATTTTTCACAATTTTCTTCTGCGAAGAACAAAGAATTTATGGGTCCATCCCAATTAACGTGGTTCGCAAAGGCGAGCCGTAACGTTCCTGTACTTTCGTTCTGCTCGCAACACATTTTCCTGATCTCGTTAATGCTTTAAATCAAAAATAACGAGGAAACGTTATATTCAACGACGCAGGACATTGCACCTGCATTTTTATGCAGTGAGTTGGTTGCATCCACGAAAGAATACAGAATATCGGTTGTTTCAAAATAATAATGCGTGATCGATAATTTGAATGACAACAATGAGGTATATTATTTTTTTTTTCAGAAACTAAAGTGTTTTTGAATCGTGCACGGTTAACTGTTCTAAAAGCGCAATAATGCATTTCCATGCACATTCCATTCTCTATGCAGCTCTCAAAATTTACTCATAATATGCCTCTTTACAATGGACAAAACGTTAAATCGAAATAAACGATAATTCCCACTACGGAGAAACATCGCTGTTTGGATCAGTGCATTTTCGTTTAATGCACTTTGCAGCCGCGATAATGCAGTGCATGCGTGGGACGAAAAACATTTGGTAAATACATTGACAACGTACCCAGTGTCCAGGAGTAACTTTTTTTAGTCTTCCTAAAATCGGTTGCTTTTGCGGATATCCATTTGCTTTTTTTTTCATTGACAATAAAAACGTAATCCAAAATAACCGATATAAATAATCCAAGATAATAGAAGCGAAATCGAATTTCTCGATATAAACTGCAATTGTATACGTATAGGTATATCTAATTTTCTTTTATTTCACGTAAAAGCACAGCGATTCACGAAATCGTGCGCGATAAACTCGAATTATTTCTTAGCGTTTAACCAGACAGGATATACAATCTAAGGTAGTCCCTGATCAACGTCTCAGATAGCGCCTGACTTATGCTGCAATTTCCGAGTAGTTTGGTCGAGATGCACCCTGCAAACAAAGTGCATACGATGCATCCTGAATGCGGACATGCAAGGCGGCGGTAATTCACGCGCGGACAACAGCATTGTTGGTATTTGGAAAGATAACCCTTCGCGATGTTGTTTGTTACATAATATTTGAAATAAAATAAAAAATTTTATGTCAGTCTTTAATTATAATCAATTAATAATAATTTATTGATCCACTACAAAATTGTTATATACTATTTTTTATATGTGTTTGTAAATACTGTATCATTGCTTCATCGACGTATGAAAATAAACTGATCAGGAATTTACAATTGTTTGTTTTAGAGAATTCGTAATGTAAAATGAACGGAAATCAAAGATATATTTCTGGAATGCTTTTAAAGTGTAAAGTGCTTGTAGTAGGAAGACCTGAAATATGGACGTCAATCCAAAATGTCCTCCTTGCTCGTGGCTACGCGCCTGACTGAACAAGAAGATGATACGAACGCAATGTAAATTCGATTCTAACGGGTGGCGAAGTTATGTGCTCTGATATATAATTCTCCAGACTCGGAGCAATGGCATACTTCTGAGTTATCGAATTTTTATAGGCAACCAGTAAAGATCGCTTGAGAATGTTGCTGCTACCTACTATTTACGTACTACCTACGATCCGCCTACACGCTTGCGTGCCAACGCGCTAAGCTCTACCTACATGAATGCATTAAACGTAATTTCAGACGAAAATTTCGGAAGAAACTTCGTACAACGGAAGGGTAAGGGAGTTTCAAGTGATTTTTGGGCACAGAATATCTGTGACATTGCTTTGTATTAAAAAATGTACATAGTAAATCTTAGACTTACTTAATCTACATAGGGCTGTGTATGGGGTTGATAAGGAAAATGTGAAAGGGGGATCGTTCGTCTGCCATTCTAGTCAAAATCTCGTTGCAACCAAAAAGAAAAAGTACATACCTGGAAGAGGCTTCTATCTCACCTTGTTTTTTCCCTTTCGTCTCTCGCTACCACGTCTTCTTCGCTCCTCATTATTCTCCTGTGCACTATTTTCCTTTCTCTTTATTTATCACCTCACCACAATTTCGGACTACTCGCGAACGTCTTGTTATTCCTCGTGATTTTCGTAACGATGCCGGGTCCCCGACCGCTCGGGTGTTTCCGTCGCCTTTCGGTAGGTTCCGGGAGAACCCGTGGCGCCTCGGGGCCCTTCGGTCGGGTAAAGACGTTACTCGGGGATACAGGCCGCCCGTGTCGTCGTAGAGTATGTTGTTATCAAGTTTCTTACGTCTCAATTTGTTTTACTAAAAAGGTCCTGAGCTCAGAATGAAAAATAATATTGTATTTCTAAACTAAGATTCTTAATGATAACAGAAATCAATATGGGTTATTATCGTTAAACTATTTTTGCAATTCTATAGACTCTCTTCATGATTTCTCTCGGACGTGTTTATCGTGTCGAAAACTTTTGTTTCGTCCTCGATCTAAACTTTATCTATGATCTAACCGACGATTTCGAAGTTTCGAAAACCTACGAAGAAATCCTGACGTCATTGAAGAAGGAGCCGAGGAAGTTTTCAGAAGCCTACAAAAACGAATGTTTCATCGAAATATGAAACGACGTCGTTAGATCGCTGTAATAAATTAACGGAATAATTCTGAAGGCGACAATGGAGCACAGAACGAGTAGAAAATGGCGAGGAACGCAGCAACACCTTCATGGTAGGTACCATCATAAATAATAATAATAATAATAACCAATACTTGAACGTCACGACCATATAGAAGCAGAAGCGCGAGTAGAAATACAAATAGGAAAGAAACTTGGGAAATTGACGCTATTTCTCTCGCAAAGAGAATCTGAAATTGTTCTTGCAGAGGAAAATTACACTGTGCGAAATAGACTACGGTCTGGTAGCTAATTAAGTACGAGTGCAGTTATATGTATGATGGATGTCAGTGAATGTCAATGATATAAACACAAAAATGCATTCAATCTTCCAGATCTTTGCACTGCTTGTTTGATCGTTTATATACGACATGAGAACCGCTGATAAATGTTTAACAAGTTTGTAACAATTGCCACGTATCAATAAAATTGTTCTCAAAGCAAGTTTGTCTAGATCAATTGTTGTGACATGATTCTCAAGAACAATGGCGCTGCTGAACGGGTTTGCCGAGTAATCAATGACAACCGGGTGAGTAGCGAAGCCGCCATTCGACTCTGTTACGTAATAACATGTTAATTGTACGATGAAAAAGTCAGTTTGCCGTGACGAAATGGAGCGTAAAAAATCATGAAAATTCGTGTACAGCATATATCGCTGTTTAAGCTATAGGTACCTATATCAAGAGGATCATTCTCGAACAATTCGTTTAGTCAGTATCATTACAGGCATTCAGGGCATACGACGTTCTTGCTGCACAAATTTCGTTTGAAATATTATCGATAAGAGATAAGAGCCGATTAGGGAAAAAAGTTGATTTAGTGTATATATTTTTTTAATATCAGACAGGCAATTACGAAAAGTGGTACTGATACATTTTCCGAGTTTGGCAAAACAAATGAAAGCGTATAAAACCTATCTCCATCATCAAGGGGCTAATTGCTGCCATTTAAACATTCTTATCGTTGGCAACGCTGTGGCCGATGTGTCGCTTTTATTGCGACTCTTTTAATATATGCGAGGTTGCCAACTTGCTGTGGTGAAAAATCAAATCCAATTTATAGATAAGTTTGAAAAACAATAGGCTTATTATTATTTTGAATTTCCTTGCGCAACGGGTTTGTCTCGTTAATAATTGGATCTTGTCGAAACGGAATATTGTTCATGGCAGACGAGCGTATCGTAGAATTTGAGGTTATTTAAAACTTCCCAGACTGGGACTCGACAGTTTTGCCTACTGAATGGAATTTGTTGGGAAATTATGTTGTAGGGCTGCTCTTGCTCACAGCCAGTTTTTATAGCGCAACTTCACATTAATCACGCTATTAATTTATACAGCCGGTGCTTAAGAGTCCGACAAAATATTTCTATGACCCTAAATCCCTAGGGGAAGATCCGAGAAAATGGATCCCCGTGAAATTTCAACATTCTAGTGATTCGTTATTTTGAAGATTATAAAAAAATGTTTGCAACTAACAGTCTGACGTTATTTTTTTTAATTTTTACTCGCAATTTACTTGAAGCACAAATGCAACTCAGTAAACGTAGTTAAGAAACCATATAATCCAGAGATTTTTGAGAACAATAATTTTTCGCAAAACGTTAATGCAGTCGAGAAGATTTATAAAAATTCATACGAAACAGCTAGACAATACAACTAGTCTTTAAATAATTTTTTTCAAATTTCAGGTTTTTCCCAAATTACGGCTGAGAAAGTCTCTAAAGAAAAAATTGCACGAATCGTTCGACCGCGAATGAGAATAAGGATACTGCTGGATAATGTTCCTTTATTCGGATTGCGATCCTCGACTCTTGGCCGTAACCATTTTCGCAATTTGAAATTCGCACATCAGCGAAAGAAAACCAGAGAGAAAGAGAGCCAAAGAGACAACATAAAGTATTACTTTTTTACTACCAGAAATCGGCGGGAGAGCAGAATATATTTTTTCTCGATATTTCTAGATGACCAGTTGCTCATGGTCTGTATACATGGACTTTTCTGGAGGAATTTTTTCATTACGAACATTGAACACACGCGTGTTCATTCAATAGAATCGTGAGGGCCGAAACCACCAAGTGTTTACCACCCTCGATGCTAGCGCCATCGCACGGTTGTATCGCCAAGCGCGTACTGCTATCCCCGAATCGAAACGTAAAACGAAGATTAGCTCGAGGTTCGTGTCCGTGCTATTGGTGAGTAATAAATAGTGATCTCCAACCCCCAATTACTCCATGAATGAAAACTAGAATTCACAAGATCCCCTAAAGATGGAAAATTGATATCTCGCGGTATTGGTGGGAGTGAGGAGAATAAAAAAAAATCATCAGAGACGCGTATGAATTCGAAAACGAAAAATGAATAAAATAAAAAGCGAAATACGTACAAAGATAGACGAAATAAACGAGATGCAATGTAATTCCGAATTTTCAAGTTTTCCTATGACTGTTAATGAGATTTCAACCCCGTGCGCGACTCCAGCATAAGAATTCGCCATTTGGAAATTCAGTGGCGTAAAGACTCAAAAGTCACATAACTTTTCCGCGCTCCCTTCGTCCTGTTACCATGGGTTCCCCGAAGCCAAGCCATTCGTCCCTTTTCCTTAGCCCTTCGTCCCTTAACATATCCCAAGACATCCCTTTCTCAGACTTTCACATTCCAGCCTTTCCGACTCTCCGTAACAACACTTTTAGAACACTCACTCTTTGCAGGCTCTTACTCAATTTCGTGCAGAACGTGCACAGTGTCGTTCATCCCTTCGACCCAGATCAATCGACGTCATGATTGATTTTACCAAATAACTTTATTCGCGAGTCAATCACCTACTCTAGACTTTCTCTACTTTCCCCAATAGAGATTGGACACAGTGAGCTTTCATTCATGGACGTCTAATACCGCCAATGACAGACGGTGCATTTTCTATATTAATGAAAAATCCACCCCACCCCTATCCTTTTGTCCAAGACGGTCATTTTAACTTTTAGAGTGTAGCCCCGGACCAATTCGCATTCCGGAAGAAACCCAAAGACACCTAACCTGACCCAGCATATTTCATCTAAAAATTTATCTATAAATTTTCAACGTCAAAAGACCAATATTTTGGGCGAAAAATACCGGCCCTCTAACTGTTAACAAAGGGTTAATTAATTATTTGATTCCAGTGAATTACAAAGGAGCGTCCCAGGTTGCTGCTTTTTTATTTTTCCAAAGGTGATATCAGGTAATTTTAGGATACGAGATTTATTACTTTTTCAATGAGAAATTTTGAAAAACGGCCGTGCGAGCTGCTTAAGGCTCTCTAATGAATGTCGAATTTAACGCTATTTGAATTCTTGCTTCATCAGTTCCTTCTTTCTTCCGCCTTTCTACCCTCCTTCTATTGGCTGAAGACCGCAAGACGACTGCGCAGCCATTTCGCCGGAAGTGAAAGGGCAAGAAAACAGGAAGCGAAATGGGAGAAGCTTTCTCGCAGAGTTCCAAGGAATTGCTTCGACGTAAATAAAGCATCTTGATGTATGGTAGTACACTGGCGAAGTCTTACGCAATGGCGTATATCCACGTTATTAAATGGGTGATAACCCGACACAGGTGAGCTGCAGACACGCAACCATAATACGCTTTCTAAGTAACGACGTTATAAAGTAACAACGCCTCAGAACGAATAACGGAATCCCATTGTTATTTATTGCATAGCGAGCACTAAGGAAGCCATCAAACGGTAAATCAGAAAATCACCTTTTTTTTAATCAACATGAATTACGTGAAAATCAAATACCCACTTTCATTTTAGATAGTCTGAATATTTACGATGAAAATACCTCTGTCGATTTTATGTGGAAAAAGACGGAACGTAAACTTTGCGAATTATTCAGTTGCAGGTGCAGGGCGATCGGCTCTTCTTTTTCTATTACGAAACAAGCTGCATCGGAAGCTCCAAAAATTATTCCCGGAAACCTGATTTTCCTCAACGTTACTTCGAAAGTCGTTACCGTTTCCTTGAAACTGTATGGTCCTACAAGCTGGCGTACTACACTTTACAAATACCCCAGCATACACTGGCTATATTCGGGCAACTGGATCGTTAAGGATGCCTCGCCGAACGGCAAATTATGAGATATTTTGATATCTTTTTTTGTGACCTAACTTATAAGAATATCATCGAAGCCACAGTAGTATAGTGAAATACGTGTTACGTGACTATATCTACAAGTATACAAGTGTCGATGATTTATCGGTCCATGTAGAATACATGCGTTGCGTTAATGTGGGTATACTGTATATTGATATATATCATTATGTCAATATATATATATTAGAGAAAGTATTATGGGGTAAGAATTGCTGATTCAGGCACGAATGATTCACGAGGAAAGTTAGGTTGAAATATTTCACGAGTGACACAGGAGGCTTTTATTTATTGGAATAGGGGGAGACAGGGTGGTATAAGGGAAACCGTAGTAACGAGGGTAGGAGACAAAAGAAAATCCCGGTACGACAGAAAATATATTCTTCGAAATAAAATCTTAATTGAATTTAAACTAGCCAGCAGTTAAGGGCTAATCGTGATGTTTTTGCTTATCCCAAAAATTTCAACCCCTTAACGTTCATCTGAGCCAAGCCCTAATTACACAAGGGTTAACGTCCCACTCGACACGATAACGAATCCGCCATGATGTTATTCGGTATCAACTTTCCTGGGGATCCGGAACCGAATAAATTAGCAAGGGGATAGCAACCCCAAGCGAATTACATGCCTTGCCGAGCGATGAAACTTTATCGACCTTTTCATGGCAACAGTTTGAATTTCTCGGAAAATAATTGCCTAGACTTTCAAATTATTTTCTAATTTTTTAAAAATCAATTGCCCATCGTCGTGCCTGGCGACTTTTAACAAATTTATTGGTCCATTACATAATCCACGTTACAAGGATTCTATCTATAGCGATTGGTAGTCTACTCGAGGGCTGATCCTCGACTGAGCGTATTTGACTGGACCAGTCGAAAATTCACAGGGTTCGCAAAGAAAGCCGAAGACGTTGAAAACACCACGTGCGAGTCATGCGCAGTAGGCGCTGAAGCACGTGGCCGGTGTAGCTAGGAAGCACCAGGGGTGGTTTCCTGGGGAAGAGATCAGTCGCGCGCCGGCCGCTGCCACGGAAGGATATCTGTGTTCATCTCGGTGAGTTGGATCTTTCTAATAGATAATAAAGATAAGGTTATGTTTGCATAGCTTAGAAATACATATCTGTATCTTGTAAGATCATCTTATCTCGTAATCTCAAAATTACGAACGTCAAAAAATGACAGCTGACACAACGTAAAATCTAAAATTACAGAGTAGAATACTGAATTTTGAAAAATTAGCTGTCGAATAATTTTTTTATTTATTAAAAATATCGATAGGTACTTTTTATTATTTCTTATCAGTTTTAGATTGAACCTCAGGCGCACTCCTCATTGAATAATCATAATGCTTGGGGATGTTTATTCGTGTGATATACAGCCATAAAAGAAAAGTGCCGTTACTTGGTGAAATATTAAAAAAATTTATGCAAAACAATAGACCTGCGTAGAAGACTGTATCAACGTCAGGGCGAACGTTACTTGAGGATTTGCCATTTTATTGCTCGATACAGGTGAGATCGCACTGCGCGTTTATTTCCCAATAAAGTCCGTATACGTCGCAGCTGCCTTTTACCGTCTGGCACATCATAAAGCGTCTGCATAAAATAAATAATATTTCATACATGCAAATGTTGCAGTTGTTACGTATTTTAATTAATGCGCATTCATTGCACTATAGATATATAGAACGTCGTATCTGTAATAATGGCCGCTGCGTCTCCCAAGTAGATACGTACCGTACAGAGTCAGACCGAACATACCAAATACGAAGAAAATTCGCAAATGTTATTTTCACTAAATATTTTCAATAAAAAATTTTTCTTATATCGATCTGTATTATTTTAAACGGTGAACGAGTATGGGTTTTGCAGGAGAGGGGTGGGATTGTGGATGGGTGGTCGAGTGGGAGATGTTAATTAAACGCGGACTACAGAGGAACAAAACGTTTTTCGATTTTGAATAAGCGACTGGTGGGAAACTGTGACGTCGAATCGATGCTCGGGTTAACGAGCAATTTGTCAGAGATCTCCACTAATTGTCATTTTCTAAAAAAAAAACTTTTTCGTGTGGGCCGAAGGGAAAATAAAAAAAAAGGGTAAAAAGGGATAAAAAATGAATATTGAAAAATTAGGGATAAATGGGGCAAAATTCTTTTTCCACGTGTCTCGTTTATTCTGCAGAGACCTATTTGGCTGGATCTCGTATTTTTCAACCCCTGAGTGCGCGCTATCCCCTCTTTTGACCTTTTATCAAGCAGGAAAGCAAAGAAAGGAAAAATACTTTCTACTCGGAACGGACCAAAAAATAGGGTTGAAACCGAGCTCGACACCTGCTACTGTGACTACAATGTATCTCGCAGGTGCCTTGTACCAAAGGAAAGTTCTGTGACGAGGTGATTGCGTCTTTTTTTTTTTTTTTTTCGAAATTTATTTATCGTTGTCAACTACGTTTTTCATCCTTTTTTTATCTCCGCTTCCAATTTCTCAAATTTGACGTACGTCACTCACACGTCTATACGGTGTTCATAGGACGTGTACTGGGTGCTTGGGCGAGCTAGTCGCTTGCTGCAAGGGAGACTGAAAAGGCAGAATATTTGTAAAGGGTGGATTTGCAATTTTTTATATTCAACAAGGGAAATGAATTCCCACCCTGCTTGTTCCAGTACTAATACCTGCTTAAGCAGTTGGGAAAGGATGTATATTAAAGCAAGAGATTTAAGGGACGTTTTCAGCTTGTCTCCTATATTTAAATCCACTTAACTTTTCGAAACGTAGTCGAACGAATGAAGAAGGGATGGAACGAGAGAAGGAACGAATGCATGAATGAATAAATGAATGACCGAAGAAAGAAAAGGTTTGAAATCCCGCTCAGTGATTTCTTTCCTGTTTCAATATAAAGGATAAACCCTTAGACCCTTCGTCTTTCCACGGTACCCGTGATATCGGGGGGTTGATCTGCCACTTCCTTATCGAGGCTCCCTCGAGTCTTAATAAATTTGCAGCCCTTTTCTATTTTCATGTAAATTTAGCAGAAACTCTCGAAAGCTTATAGCGGAAGTACGGTTAAATCAGATTTTTGGATTTTTCGAATTTCCACAAATTCAATTTGCCAAAAGGAATTAACAGCATTGAGTCGAACAACACGTTGGAAATTGTATCTTTTTTTTATTGCGCTTTCCCTCTCTCTCCCTCTCGTGCCTTCCTTATGTCCGATTCGCTTTATCCAACGCGAAGGTACCCAGGGACGCATCCTATAAGAGAATACGATAAATCAAAGGGGTTGCAATCCCCACTGAATGGCAGGATGAATATTCTAATGGAAAAACACCCAATTAAATCCTTCTTTCCCTCGAGCGTGAGAAATAGATTTTGCAAAATCCACCAGCGCTTAATCAAACCGATGCATCCCCAAAGTTCCATTGGGATTTCACGAAGAAAGTCCTTTTCCCTCCCACCCCACTAGGTGGTATCAAGTCCGTTTGCCTTTCTCCCACTTCCAACCACTGCCTCCCTCATACCTTCATCTGTCTTTCGTTCCAGTAGAATTTCTTATAATTTTTTTTTTTTTCAAATTTACTAGAAAATTTTTTTTTCTAGGTTTGTCACGCAGTAACATTTTTCTTCCCCCCACGATCGATTGGCACACGTTACAAAAGCATGCAGAGGCCCAAAGACATTACCGAAAAAGAGAATGAGAGAGAGAGAACGATAAGGAATCTAACGAAGAGGAGAGAGCGCAAAGGAAAGACTCATGTGGATAGGATGTAAGGGTGCGATCGCTCAAGCCAAGAAATATCGTCAGGGTTCCTGGCGACTTGGTTCACGGTAGTAAAACGTAGACAGTCTCGCGAGATAAAAAGGAGCCCTAACTTATAACGACTGAGAGTGGGGAGAGGAGAGAGAAAGATCCGAAAGAGACGCAAGAGACGCCAGCCAGTCTGCACATCCACACTCGACTCGATATTCCCAGCAGCCATTGATTCTCTACACTGACTCACTAGTCTAACCCGGGGACTGTGAATCGGGAGAAATTCCAACCCTTCATATTCCCCTGGACTCCTCCCGATTCTTTTTCACCCTCTCCCCCCCCCCCCAGCGTCATTTTCACGCTTTCGCGGCACGTGGTACACGCGCTCTCTTTTTTTTTTATCGCTCGACGATTCCCTCTCTCACGCGACATTAACTATCTGCGTCTTTCACATATGTATTTTTCACCAGTCGAAGGATTCTTTTACGCGGGGTACGTGCTTTCGGGAAAATACAAACTTGCTCTGGCTCGGGTCGTAAAGGGACATCTAGCGGGTGGCGGAGAAGTTAGAATTTCAATGCACGATACTCGTTAACTTTAACCTTCGGGTTAAGGGTTGGTCGAAGGTTTTTATGGGTTTGACATTTTTTTTTTTTTCTTACGATTTTAAAGAATTTTCTTTTACTCCCTTTCACTCTGTATTCAAACGTTGACTTGGACCGATACTGTGAAATAAAATTGGATACGTATACATATATGTATCTATAGCGTGAACTTTGCTCTGTGACGTCGACGAGGAAGTTTCAGACGCTAAGAGTCTTTAAGAACGAATCTGGAGAAGAAGGTTGAAGGAGCTTAATGGGGAATTTCTAAGTAACTTCAGTGCTATACGGTGCACGGTTACAGTGCAGGAAAACGATTTAAAGAAAGGCGGGAAATTCGAAATAATTCATTATCCACGAGAGTATACTGGGTACGTAACTACGTGGGGAATTATATGGGGAACTAGTCTGACTGGTACACGGGATTATCTACTGACATCGTTATTTCTTATCTACATTCAATCCGTTGAAAATTATTAACGAGCATATGCATCACGTTATTCTCGTTACCATGTGGTTTCTATTTGAATTGATTTTCCAAGGGTGCTCAGGGACTGAGGGATGACTTGACGTCTCGTTAACCGGGATTGAAAGTTAGCCACGTGCATCCCAATGGAAAGTAAACAATTAAGGGTTGATTGGACTCAGCTGAGAATGCACCAAGTAACTTGGGGGCCAACTGGTGCGGGTAACAAATTCTTAAGTAAATTTGACCCTTTGAAAATGAAGAAGGCACCTCGTGCACGCTTTACGCATTTGACCACTACCCCTTGCGTAATACTTTGACCGTGGTTGCGCAATTTTATCAAACGATCTTATAAAATCAATAACGCATATCTTAGACCCATGGGTGATGGGGAATTTCAAATTTTACCACAATATTAAATCTTTCGGGATGATTCGAAAAATTTATTGAAATCCACGAAGGTACTTCCGGGGAGAAACTGTTTGATAAAATTCAATCGATTTAAGGAGATACTTGGATTTTTTCTTTACGTACTTATTGTAGGAAACAAAATTGAATCTTGTGCAATGTACTTTTGTGGGTGGGTGGGTGTATCTTTTAGGTTGTGACGACATCCGGTATTGCGTTCGGTCACTCTATTGGTGAAACGATCTGGATCGAAGTTAGCAAGAATGGAGTTTGGCACGAAGCCTTCGGGTACCTTGCGTACACGTATTATTATTTTTGAGAAAGAGGTAAAGAGCGCAGTGACGTCACGGTAAATTAAATCGCTCGACTTAAAGTTTCCCTGATAGGTTTTCCGAGTGATTTTCATTGAACGACAAAAGTTTGGAAAAGTCGTTGCGCGATTTGCGATACCGACCCGATTGGAAGCAAAGACCATTTTTGGCATTAAAAATTGAATTCGCCAGTCCCTTTTCTTTTACCCTCGTTCCCTGCTGTTACCCCCAAAGAACTTCGAGGGACGAATCCTGGTCAACTTGTCGCGACAGTTTAATCGCTTTCGACCAGCAAATTGGAAATTTCTCAAGCGACTTTCTCCGTTGGGGGTTGAACGCTTTAGGGTATTCGATGCAGGGCCTGAAAATTGATTGACTCGGTGATCGAATGATTTTTCAATGAGGATTTTCCTACAATTGAAGTGAAATTGCAATATCTTTACCTGAGTAACAAGGGTGTTTTTGCAAAATAAATTCTAACGATAACGCACTTTGCTATCAATTAAATCTTCGAGACCGGCGGCCAGCGAGGGGAAAGCCGGAAGTCGAATTGGAATAGTAGGGCTGTAAGGGCGTATTGGAGAAGTTTCATCCCCTTTGGTCCAAATGTGCAGAATTTGGTGTGTAATTCGTAGAGGGTCTTCCCAGAGACAAGAAACGCTTACGGAGGATAGCCTCTCCAGCCGGGAACAAAAACAACCCCTTTGACGAGGGACCCGATATACAGCCTTCTCTCTGTACTGCCCCTTAACGTTGCCAGCATAGAGAGAGACAGAGAACGAGAAGACAACGTACATAACTAGCAGGAGAAAAGTTTCCCCACGGGAAATGAAGGGTGATATAAGGAGTAGAAGAAAATGTTGAGAGGGTTCGAGGAAGATGCTGGAGGATACGTTAAGTGGAACGAGAACGAAGAGGATAGGAAATAGGTAGGAAATGGGGTAGCTGGGACGACAACCATTCAAATCGTAAACACGTAATTATGCAAAGATCGCCGACAGGAATGGCGAACGGAGTGCGTCGAACGTTTGAAAAGAAAATTAACCCGCCAGTCTCAGTTCATTGAACCCCCGGCAGCGAAGGGGTTAAATATTATCCGAATACAGCGCCGCCACTCGGTTCCTCATCGGTGCTGTAGAGACTTTTAAGAAAAGATTCGCGTCGCCAATGTGCAGCAGGTACGCGCGCGGCTGCCACTCGAGCCATTTCATCCCTTAGTACTTAAGCATTGACTACCACCCCTCTTGGTATTTATTAGTCAAAGCCCTCTTGTCCCGGGAGACTTTTAATTAGCGAAACGCATAGAAATAATGCCTCTTTCGGTATCGGTTTGCACATTTTTTTTTTTTT
The DNA here is from genome assembly GCA_963971525.1 of Cephus spinipes. Taxonomy (NCBI): domain Eukaryota; kingdom Metazoa; phylum Arthropoda; class Insecta; order Hymenoptera; family Cephidae; genus Cephus; species Cephus spinipes. The sequence continues at coordinate 1,378,892 of OZ020575.1, forward strand.
TTTTTTTTTTTTTTTTTCGAGGGTGGATGAAACTACCCCCTCCGACAAATTGCGCAATTCCAGCCTCTTAATAAGTCTACGAGTACGTGGGTTAAGGGTAGAACGAAGCCTCCCTTTAATGTCTTCGCATGGAGGCCTCGTTTGCCTCGTAAATTAGCTCGTCATCTCTTGTTCCTAACTCAACGACTTACAACCCTCTTAGGGATCGGAGTACTTCCGTTCCGAATCGCTGCCCATAATAATTCAATATGCCTTCTTCGCCCTTTGTGTTTCAGGTTGATGTAGGGCTAGCGAGCTTCAGACCCTGAAGGGGTAGGTCGGTGGGGGCTGTGCGAGGCGGCGCCGGTGGTCCCGGTCCTGGTTCTGGCGATCAGTGGGTACTTTGTGGGTGGAGGGTGGATAGGGGGTGGTTCGTCGAGATGAGCTATGAAGGGGGGCCTGGGCTGCCTGCTAGCCTCCGTGTTCGTACTTCAGCTCGTCCATCTGAGCTTAACCGTCAAGGCGCTGCCACCGGAAGTCAAGATCGGTGAGTGAACTGATTCGTATACTGTATATATATAATACATATCGTATACTGGGTGGCCGCGAGAGTACGGGGTGGAAGGGATGAACAAGTACAGATTTACGTAGAAATATGGACAGATACCTGGAGCTAAGTGTACCTTTGTGCTGTCGCTGGTACGAGCCCTTAATTCTTGACTCGAAAGGGGTGTCTACCCCTGGGATGTTTTCCTAGACTGCGATGAAATTTATGGCCGCTCTCGTGGATTGGTACGGGGTTAACCGAATTCCCACGAAAGCGATGCTTAATTTCACCCTACCGTCGATTCCCACCCTTACTAACCAAGCCTTACCCACTGTTTTACCGCGCAGCTTTAAAACGGCCCCCCTCTTATATCCAACCCCTATACTCTTTGGGCACATTTTTATTAAATTACCCGTATTCGTGGTAATACTCGCAAATTTTCTGAGAGCCATTCTTTTCGGGACCCCACGTTGGATGTTACTCTTTTCTTTTTTTTTTTTTATTCCTCTTCTTTGATGTAGAGCACTTTTTGTAATTTTCATACCGTATGGCTTAAAGTACGCTTTTACTCTTTTATACCTACGCTTTGCTTTTACATATCTTTGTTTACTGCTTCACCATGGAAATTTTGATGTAGAGATAAGTGGAGCGGAAGTCGAATTAACGGGGGGGGGTCGCGTCTGTAAACACCGCAGTGGCGAGTCCTTCCGATTCGGATCACGATCCTTCGAGGGAGTCGCAAGGATGAGTCCCTTGATCCCAGTTGGAAAGAATTTTATTTAGTAAAAGTGACGAAGTTCGATGAACCTGGAATTTGGTCGAGCTGAGAAACATCCCTGTCGTCCGGGCTAATTTCTCGGTACTATCAACCCTCGTGCGAAATCATCCCCCAGCTACGGCTCGGAGGCCTTCCGGAATTTAAGCCCCTGGACCAGTTCCGTGTCCACAGTAGCGCCCAACAATTTCCAGCTATTCAGTCGTCCTCTCGCTGTTAATTAATGAGTTTGCCGCTGGCGCTAGTGTCGCTCGTGTTCCCGGACGCTGCGACTCATCCGACGTATTAAATCACCACCAGCGTCACGTGTCACGGGACACATTGGGAAGTTATAAAAATTCGACAAATTGAATAGTCGAGTTTGACATTTCTTTTTTTGTCTAATTAACGTGCACACGGAGCGAGATAAATTTCTTTCACGAACGAGAATTTTTCATGCAATAAATCATTTGAAATGATTACGAATGGATCCTCGTTCGACACCCTTAGCTGTTCTAATGAAGATCCATTATCACCTGGCAACCCCTTAACGATGGAGCGAGGAGTTTGGGATTTTTTTCTCTTTTCGTTTTTTTTTTTTTTTTTTTTTTTTTTTTCCGGGACGGGAACAATGAAGAAAACTCGAGAGTGGCGCTCTGGGAAGGGAGAAGCCTTATCCAGTGTATTCGAAGGGGACTGCAGGAGATTCCCACTGTCTTTTCCTCCCTTGCTGCACGAGGGTTGAGAATCGACGTTACGGGGTGAACCGGGGAAACACGTGAGAGTGCTTTAAGTCTCCAGTGGTTCAAACGGAAGTAATTCGGCTTTGCGTCCCTCCTAGATACATCCCTCAGGGTCCGCGTGTAGAACATGGAAATCCTTGACGATATTTATCTTAGCCAGCGGGCGCCGAGTATACTTTTTCATTGATATTGGATTTCGAGTGAAAATTCCCCGAGGGTGGCTAGACGAGAGTGGGTCGAAGATTTTATCGATAGGAATAGACAACAAGGGAGAGCATGGTGAACAAGGGGTTGTGAAATATGGTAAAGGGGTACGGGAAGAAAAAAATTTAAGAACAAATGTCATTAAAAGTCAAAAAATATTCCCATTTTTCTATCGACTCGCGGCTGAAATTCCGGCAGAACGTTAAGGGAGCATTCGCGTAAGCGAGAAAAAAGGATTTTTCAAAAATAACGAAAAAAAAAAAGAGCCATGTGTACGGGGAACGGCAGACCGCGCGTGGCGCCCATTGTGGCGGTTGGCAGCCCTGTAAACGTTGATTCAGTGCACGACCAACGAAATAAACGCAACAATGGAAAACCCGTGGAAATTCGTATCGCCGGGCTGATATATCGACGCCAGCCTCTCGTTACGATTCTCGGTGAAGCTACCCTTATGTCTAGGGAGTTTCAACCCCTACCACACGAGCGCTCGCGCCTGCCAAATTGGCCCACGGTATAACCGTCTTGGCATAGGAGCTTCGCTTATTTTATTTTTTCCCCTATTTTTTTTTTCAACCCCTTCCGCACCCTCTCGCGAATATCCTCATTCGTCGCCAGGGCTAGGTTAGGGCTAAGAGTGATCTCGTAATGAGAACCACTGATCGAGAATCTTAGCGTAGACCCTGATGGCTACCAGCGACCCTCTCCCTTGGTCAAATAAACCGTTTTCACCCTCTTTCATCCCCTTTCCGTCTTACGGCCAACTGTTTCCCACATTCCTTGTTTCAGAATCGCCTCAGGGTGTTCTAAATCCCACGTGAAGTGTTTTCTTCCAGCCTTATGAAATTATCGGATTTGGTTTCTCCATGTTTCAGATTTCTCGTCTTCCCTCACTTTCTTTCCGTTTTTTACCTTCCTTTCCCACCGCTCGTACAACCGACGACCACTCCAGTCTGGCTTCGTGGTTTTAACTCGGAGACAGGGGAGGTTCAAACGCATTCGGACAGCGGGTGGGACTGTTATTTCTCGGTTGGTTCTTACCCAAGCTCTATTTACGCTTTTCCTTAATCTCGCGTCTAAAAGCTTCGAGACGTTCAGCTTGCGCAAGTACTATATTTTTCAATGACTTTTACCACGAATCACTTTGCTCCCCGCGGAATTCGAACCGAGTATTAAAGTACAACCAAATGAAATTGCAGCAATTAAATTATAGACCCGGTACATTGATCCATTTACTAATTGGACTTCCTAAGGTAATTCCAGATGACCCTATATATATCCCATAAATATAAAAGGATTCTGATCAATGCATCGACACACACACCTATAACACTATACAGGCACCCTATGAACCCAATTCCGATGTTCACGTCGGATCAAATTTCATATTCCGTGTCGAGTCCAGCAACAGTCACGTGACCCGGTACACATATGAATTCATATATGCACCGGGATTAGTATAGTGCTGGTACACGGGCAATTTAACAGGATCGCAGGATCAGGCTACGTAGACTATAGAAGCTGCACCCCTTCGTGGCTGCATCCACCCTTCAGCCCTTTGATCGAACCCTGGCTGGTCCGACCACATCCTGACATGCACTACTGGGCGCTACAAGAAGAGCGACGACTGCACGTTAATCCCGCTCTTGGCGCTGCTTAGCAAATCGTCCTGAAGATACGAATTGCATGGAACTCTAAAGTAACCACCCCCTGGCTTTAAATCGACCGAAGAATAAAATCCACCCCACGAATAAAACCAAGCAGACACCCTCTGCTCCTCCCGGGGCTGGGAGGATGGACTTATTGAAAAGTTCATCGTGACAAATCGTTTGCGTAACTTTTCTCTTTTAGGTGCGATTTCTCATTAGGGGTTGGTACTACCCTTGACAATTTTTACGATTCCCTCCTAAATGTTTTACGGTGGTTATACCTTGAACGGGAAATGAATTAAGAAAAGTTAATTACTCGAGCTCGCATCGTTTTCCCAGGGTTGTTTTATTTTTAAAAAATGGAACATTTCGAGCACACGTGGTCCGATCGTGTCATTTGTCCACACGTGGGAGACCCTTTAAGTGCAAAGGTAATATCTCGCGAAATCCTCGCCAGTAGAAATAAATTGGATTCGTAGGATCGATTTCGTAAGCTGCACTCGGTCGCGAATGACCACGAGAATTCTGTGCGGTTTTCAGTGCAGCTCTTTGTCGTTAGGATTTCAGGGTGCTGAAGGTATCGCTGTCTCGTTACGAGGGTTCTTATTGTCAGGGTTGAAAAAAAAACATAGCAATAGAAAAAAAAAACGCAGCCATCTTTCACGCGCTAGTAGACGAAGTTTCCTTTTCTAGGAGCTGTCTGACACCTCGCGTCGTTTCTCATCGACGCGACACTCGTCTTTTTCCCTAGCTCTATTTCCTAGGGTTTTTCTTACTCTCATTTCCCCTAGGCTACCAAAACGATAAATTAACCCTCGCGGAACAATGGCATAAATTTAAATTTAACTCCACGTCCCTCCGCTCGCTTTTGTCACTCCTTCAGGTATTATGCAACTTCCTTGTCACCCGGACGACCGGAAACGCTTTGTCAATGCCTCGTCGATCCTCGGAAATGAATGTTGTGCGAAGAAAGTCCTTGGCTTCCGGGCTCTTTGTCGCAGGCTATGAGCTTGCTCCGTCCTCGTCCGCTTTTCTTTTAGTTTCTCACCCTCGGCCCTTACCTATTGTTGGTCTTTCTTTTTCCGGAAGTGGGGCCGACACCGTGGTAAGGGTTAGTGCCAATTCACTTCCACTTATAGGGGTTGAACTTTTTCGTGCCCTTTCAGGGAGATTCACTTGGGTAGGAACGGCCCATGCGAATAGGGGATGGACCTGGTCACGGTAAACGACCTATAAATCATTCACTGTGTTTTACCCCTTTTTCGAATTTTCCAGAATATTCCAGCAATGCGAAATCGATGTCCACTCTTTGTTGTGGATGGGAGGCGGTGTCGTGAATTAGGAAAATTTTCTTTAGATTGTGACGGCATCTACTATACCGACACTGTATTTTTTTTTTTTTTTCTTTATAAAAATCACAGTGACTATACGTATTATATATTTTTTTCGAAACTGTTTTTTTTGTTTTCCAAAGTGACGAACGCCTCGGGGCAACTTGTTCCAAGAAGCATAGTAAGGTACGCGGAAGTTACCGTCGAGGCGACAAGGAAAGTTTCCGGCCACTTTCTGACATTCGGCAAACTTTTCACGAGGATAACTCGATAACCGCGACTCTGGCAAAATAACAGTCGATGCGGATTTGGACTTTATTGAAGTGGCATTTTTTTCAAGCCGATATCAATACTAATCGTAATTAAGGGGATGCTAGAAATTCATCGAAATTTTTTGTTGACAATGGATGTGTATGCATAAGCGATAAGTCTTTGAATTTTCAAAAAGTCGGTAGATGCCGAAATCGAGATAGGAGAATGAAAGAGAAACGCTGGAGAAATCGCGGAGAAACGTTAAGGGTGGTTTCGACTAGGCGGCGCCTGGCGTCCCATACACACTGACAATGAGACGCTCGTTCCACAGACTCCACCCCAGTGGATCTCAACTTCCGCAACCAGCAAGAGAAGCTTTGGATTTTGAGCGCGGCAACAGTCTGGCTGCCCGTAACACACCGACGTCTCTTATTTATTTTTCTTTTTTCTTTTTTTTTTTTTAAAAAAAGAACCGGCTCAGTGAACTTTTCATCCCCTACTGAAATTCTTATTCTACAAGGGAATTCAGTGCACTCTTCGTGTTTCGCATTCCGAAATTCCACGGTGGTCGCCTCCGAGAATCTCGTGGGAGGGAAGAGGTTCGTAAATGGGACGCTTGAGAATCAGCCTTAATGGCTTAAGGGTAAAAAGTCCTTAATAGCCAGGGGGAATTCAACAAGAGTCGGGAGGCTGCGATCGACCCAATTAATATTCCCCTTAAACGTTTCTATGTATAAGGATAACAGCTTCGTGCTGTGGTTGGCAGGAGGGATGAATTTTGGGGTGGGCAGCGTTCTGCTGTTAGCATTGGTTGTAATAAAGTTGAAGGAAAAGATGTATTAGTTTTTGAAAAAAAAAAAAAAAAAAATTGCCAAGGGGTTGAAGAAGCGAATAAACAGGAAAAGGCTTTTAATAAGTCTGCCTGACTTTTTGTAAATACTCGCGAATAACTTTTATCTTGGTAATATTATCGAGGGGTTCTCCTGCCGGTTCTGATTTCATCCCTTGCCCATCCTTCTTGCCTACTTTGAACCCCTGTAGGAGCAACTCGATGATTGAAATGCTCAACTTAAATCGAGCCGCTCGAACTTTGGATATTTATTTCTAGACGGTGCATCACTTCCAGCAAGCACCAAAATACCGACAGGGACAACCCTTATGCAAGGGAGTGTGGAATCGAAAAATATATTTACAGGGGGTGGATAAAAAAAAAATTTTGAATGCCATTATTGCACGTGGTGTCCGGAATCACGACTTCCGCATTATCGAGCCCTGAATACTGTAAATGAAGGAACCTGTCGATTTTGGGATGGAGGGGAGGATTTTGAAACTAAATAAAATTTGAATAATATAGATATCGACATCGTTTTACTGGCTATGTATTTATATACGTATATTGTGTGTAATTGCTACTGACTCTAGGGTAGGTCTTTCTTAGGGTTGATTTTTATTTTCACTGAGATCCAAAAAAAATACTGTAAAAAATCTCAGATTTTTCAATCCACTTAGAAATGAGAGTTGCAATCCGAAGTATTTTGAGGAATTTTATTTTCGTCGTAAATTCAAAAATGAGCTGAGATCTATTCAGCAGACTGAAATTTTTGCCTAATCCCAAGATATTTGTTTCCGCGGTGTAAAATCGGAATGAATATAAAATTCGTCTCCCTAGTGGAAAGGATATTGGCAAGGGATGAAGGATTTACAAGAGCAAAAAAAATTAAGGGACGTAAGTAAGTCTCATTGGTACTTTTTGAAAATTGCGAAATTCAGTCCCGAGCACGCGATTGGCTGGGTGCCTACGAAATTCACTGTGATGGAGGTGAACGTCGCATAAACCTCCGATGCAATTCTATACCTTATATATACATATATTACAGTATATACCATACATACTATAGCAGACACTATCCAGTGCATATAGTGCAGGAAATTTTCTATATAAGGTACACGAGTGACAAGAGAGACAGAGATACGTACCATTTTGTTATTGGAAATTTTCGCAAAGTGTCCTCTCATTCATTTTTTTTTATTTCTTCTTCCTCCAGTAGGACTATCATGATCATTTTCCACAGGTAAAATGGCGCCGGGCTGCTGTGACCGATATGCGGATTTACTATATTTTTTACACTGTGTAGCTTTAGGCAATAATGGGAATAAAACATATTGGAAATACATACCCTAGGGAATTATTTGATACGCCAGAAATCGTATGCAATAATATACCACCCGGTATACGTTTCGTATGACATTTGGAGAATGGATGAAAAATTATCAGGGTTCAAAGAACCTGACTAAAAGTTGATCCCGTTAGCCAGTAGCAATCGTAACTGTATAGTAGCGTGGTCCATATTAAAAAAAAAATGATGGGGATCACGCTGTTTGATCTCCACAGTTAACATGTCCCATATTCAAACTTTGTACAGATAGACTCCAGCATCGTACAGAAGGGACGATAACAGACGTTCAGGGCGGCGATAGAAAATTCGTAAAAAGTTTGGCGGACGTCATTCGCCTCGTTTACCTCTACGAGGCGATAAGGATATTAGAGGACGGGTGTAAAGGCTGCCCTTAAGTAGGGATAAAATCCGAAAGTGCACCTACACTCCTGGCACGAGGAGGTACCTACACTCCTGGATATAGTCAATTTTCGTAAAGTTCCATTTGCCAAGAGGTCCCAGCTCCATTAGGGTATCCCATAGAGAGGATGGGCTCTAGCAAGGTTAAGAGCCAACCCTTCCGATAGGAGCAACGAGCCGAGTCAACGAGATGTCGAAGGTCATTGAAATGATGGGGGGGGGGGGGGGGGGTAGAGGTCCAAAGAGAAGCACCATGAAAACTCCATAAACCCAACCTCATTCTCCTCTGCTATTCCCTAACCTAAAATCCAGCAGCTTACGAGCCTGTAACTTGACTGGATAAACTGGCACGTGCTACCGGTACAGGGAGACTTGGGCTTTCCATTGGGTCAATGAGAATGTCAAGGGTCATCCCGATTATGATCGATTAAAATTGGTCCATCTCGTTTCCGTTTCCCTTTTATTTCTGCGCCATCTTCGTATCACGGACTATAATGCGTACACGCTCTACTCCTATTACCTACTTGTACTTTGTCTCCTGTCCGCCCCCTCTCCCTCCTTGCCCTCTCCCCAATCCTGATTGGTCCATCCGAGACCTCCGAGACCCTCGAACTTTCACCCTCCTGGGAAATTCGATTCTAATTAGGAGATTCCATTAAGACCAGCGACGCCAGCTTTTTGACATAGTCCTCAGTCCTTTCTCAGCACGCGACACCTTCTTGCGTACCGAGCATAAACCACTCCGGGATACCCGGGAAGCGACGTCCATTACTGTCGTCGCGACGCCCGTACCCACCACCTGCCATTGCTATGCGTCGGATACCCAGACGTCCCACTGACTTTGGTATACACCTTGTCACTGTGGTCTTGTTACGAGTATACCGGACTGCTGCTACTAGTAGTCTAGTAGCACTATTGCTGCTGGTGTCCTAGAGGAATACTCGAGTGACAGTTGGGACAGGAGTGCAATGAAGAGCCGAAGACAAACAGGGAAATGCATTTCGCTACTTGGATGCTGTTATGCAGTTTTATACTATAGTGTATAACTATATTATATCTGTATATGTATACTATATCTGTATACTATCTATATCTGTATATGTATATAGTTATCATTGACATATCTTGGAAGAGTAGGGAAAAATGAAAATAAAAAAAAATGCAATTCCTTGTGCATACAGACAGTTTTCATTTACTCTGTCGCGAGGTGCTTGAAAGAATTGACGAATCAGAAGGTTGTATTCGTTGCGTGGTGACTTTTTTTTTTCTTTGTCTGGTAAACCACTCGCCCGTTCGTCTGCTTCCACTCTAACTGGATCAGAACCAGCATCCACGTCTCTAAGTAGGTGCAGGACGTAGTAGGACAGACGCGAGGGAAACGGCGAAACTTACCAAGGCGAATCGACCAGGAGGATGGGGGGGAGGTGGGAGGGGCCTGACCGTAGTTTCCGCGATTAAACCGAAGCTCCGCTCCAATTTTCTCAAGGAAATTGTACCTGTCTTTGAAAATCGTTTTTCCTCCTCGGTCATCTAATGGCGTACGTTGCTTCCGGTCTCTGATTCTGATTAAATTGGCTACCTGAAGCTTCCTCGTGGTTACCAAGCATCCCGACGATCAGGCAGACCTGGTCCGGGCGCGTAGACTACCGGTTGGAAATTCGTGAAAGCCCAAAAGCACCAGCCGAATAAATATATTTGGTCCGTGTTATCAGAGCCCGTAATTCAAGCTCCAGGACGCGTTATCCTCTGGACCAACCACCTCCCTCTGTCCCTTCGCTCCTGCGTCATCCTCTCTCCCCCACTTCATCCTGGCACGGACCTTCATATCCTGCTAGCACTTTGCTTCCGAGCGGTCACTTTATTGCTCCACATGCGCAGAATCACAAGCAGCCGGAACTTTGGTCCATGTGCCAGGTTATCCTTGGTCCTTGTATCTTCCTCCCGGAGGATCCTGGTGTATCCTGGCAGAGTACCAGCATGTCCTTCGTGTAGAGGACTCGCAGAGAAACCCCAGGGACGATCCGCCGTGTCCTTAAGGAAGATCCTTGAAAAATCATGGGACTCTCGACGGATGAGACGTAGCCCCGGAAGGGTCCTTGTCGAGGCTGGAGGATCCTTGTCGGAGAGTAGGACGACCCGTGGGGGAGATGCTGGCTAGGGGAATTTGAAATATAATACAAAAGAAAAATAGGATCACTCATTTTAAATCACATGGGGTCTTTTCCGGAAGTGATCTCTCTGGACAAACTCAAAATCATTTCTCAACCGTAATCGAGTCCTGTCGGATGAATCTTCCAGAGAAAAGGGAAACTGGGTCCAGGGCTCGAGCGTAACGGATCCTTGCCAGGTACTTGGCTAGACGTGTATCTGTAATACATGGAGCGAAGTACCAGAGGCGTTATGGCAGGACGCGGCTATGCAAGAGGAAACTGTCTTATCCCGATCACGAGATTTGGCGTCGGTGCGAAATTGCGAAATGGCACTTGCAATTCGATGCACGTATTTCCTGACAAAGGCAACGTCGGATAAGGAGTCCAGTGACACCATTAAGCCAAGCATTATGTTTCCATGGGAATGGGTGGCGACGGCGACGACGCTATGGTCTGAAATAATAGAAGCAACCCTACAGTGTACGGGGACGCGGAACGCCTCTCCTAGGCCTATTGGCTGAGTCATCGATAAAATCATCCCCCTATAGGGGTGAATGAGACTGGACGATCGAGCGAGCTTCCGGTATCCGGTTTAGTCGGCCTTTTAATATCCTTGTATTCGGGAGAAAAATCTCGTGACGCGGACCATATTTTCAGGCGCGACTGTCGGGAGGCGAAGACGTAACCATAAAACAGTGGGGTCCATCAAGAGTGAGAAGCTCCCATCACAGCCTAGGTTCCTCTCGATGGCGGAAACCCATTTCGACGTATTTAGAAATACTTGGGAAAAAGAAAAAAAGTGACATGAAAACGAGCCACTCTCGCGCTTTTTCGTGTATACTACATAATGTGATGTATATAGCCACACAAGAGAATAATGTACAAAAAGTTTTTTACATAAAATTCGCGAATTACGTTCTTTTACAGACTGGATCTTTGGATCAGACTGGTTGGGAATTTACGAATAAATATTTTTTAACTTAAAGAAAAATATTTATTTTTCATCCCCTATTTCGTATCTCGTACTACGGTCTGCTGTAGGGATGTCTAGACATTCGGGTAATAGCGAGCCGGTTTGGCGCGACTGCAAATTGCGCATTTGCATATTTTAATCTTTTTTTTTTCCTCTTTCATTGCGAAATTTTTGTGTCCGTATCCGCGAAAATTGGTTCGGTACTCGTAGAAGGGTTGAAATCGAAACTGATTTTATTCCGATGCTCTTCCCACGTGTCCGCTACCCATGTAGCCTGCAGTTGAGACGTGACGCGTTCAAAGGGGTAATTCAAAGTGGCGTATTCATCCCTTACTTACCGTGATTCTTGGCATCCTATGAAATAACATTATTAAAAGTATGCTGGGCGCGGAAACGCGGCCGCCCTGCGGAATCCTCGGTTTAATGTCAAAGCCTTCGGCCGAGGGGGTTGATGGAGTGCCGTCGAGCCGTAATGAGAGCTGTACCGGAGGGTTGTAATGCGATTACACTCGAGGGCTTCGGCCAAGGGGCGTATTCCCACCCACCCCCTCGTCCTCTTTAAACGTTTCTTCCGATTGGCCATCGGAGAAAAAAAACTGAAACTCAAAACTCAATCACGTACATGAAAAATCTTACAAGTCTAACCTCCCGTTCACTGCATCGGATACGCACCAACCCTTAACCGCCGGAGATTTTACTCTTAGCCAGGTGTAAACACCGTTTCGTAGGGGATGAAAGTGGGTAGAGAGATACACGGCCGCAGAACAGAATTGGAATTTGGCCAGGGGTTGCAGCGGCCCGTGCGTTGACCCTGTGTAGTGTCAGGGTAGAAGGGGGGGGGGAGGTCACACCTAGTTGCAGTAAGGGTGGGTTGGTCCTCCTCGGAGTGATTGGGGGTCGGCTACCCAGTTAGAGGTTGTCGTTGTCCAAACCAGGAGTTTCCGGTTGCGGTTTGTCGTTTACCGGGCGAACGGGAAATTATGTCCCTGCGCGACTATCGTCGAATCAACTACCCTTAGCCATCGGGGGGAGGGGGGAGATTGGGGGTGGCTTTTCCTAAGGGGTAGCAATGCTAATTGCTTGCGGTTAATGACCTTAATTAAATAAACCGGAGAGAAGACTGGTAAGGAGGATCGTACCCCCCCCCCCCCCGCCCCACTCCACTTCTCCCTCTTCCGGCCACCCTTGAAATTCGAGGGTGGATGTCGAAAATGTCGTAACTTGGGACATTGTGATTAGCACCTAATTAAGGCACGTGACCCCCGTCAGGATTACAAGGGTTGGTCGTTTTACGAGATACGCGAGTAGTCTAGACTAGTTGTAACTTTTTGAAAACTGTGCAGCCGCTTGGAGATTTTCAATTGCGCGATTGACCAAGGAGATTTTTTGTTTTTATCTGGTAATTGTTCTAATCAAGGTTGCACGAGGCGGCGATTGAGCCCGGAAGACTCGGTGCCACCCTCGACTGCCTGGCCTTGCTGGAATTGTTCATCTGCGCGCGCATCCTGATGTTTATTGGGTTTACTGGGGAATTGCGTGATGCCTTGTGCAATTTTTGATAGGATATGCAATTTACGAGGAAATAAGGTGCAGTAGGCAAAGCTGATTTTTCTAGGCAATCTTTGGGATAGAAAATCATCCCCTGTAAGCTAAAGGGGGTTGTGTCTCTCTCAGGTAGCACGGAAGCTGCAGTATGGTTAATAGACTGGGGAAACTGCAGGATGAAGTGTCGAGACTTCGTTCGAGCGATCTTAACCCGCTCGGTGGAATGAGGGCTGTGACAGGTTGGTGGAGGTTGTCAAAAGACAAAGGGGATGAAATATATGGAGAAAGATGAGGGGAAACGAAAGACAAAAAATGAATGTTTTTTTTTTTTTTAATCAATATTCATTTCCCTTGATCGAAGCGTCAGGGTGACTTTTCTTCTCTGGGCTTCGATCGATAAACGATCAGCATCGGGGTGTTATAACTTTTTACTTTGTTGCGCAATTCTTTTTTTTTTGCACATCCGACTCTTTCTTTGTCTCGCACCTTTTGTTTTTTATATGTTCGATTCGCTGCGCGTCAGTCCGATTTATAATATTCCCACATCAATCACCGGCACCCACCCACCCTCGCGCGTCAGATTCAGCAATCGTCGCCATTGCGCCAGGCAGTCAAATCTACGAATTTTTTTCCGATCTTTCTTTTGTGTTCACGGGTCACGTGATTGCTGCCGTTTTAATGGACCTTTAGTCTATCTCCATCTCTTTTTCTCTCTTTCGTTTCTGCTCGCCTCGGTGCGTCAGATCGTTTCAGTCCAAAATGAACTGTCGAATCGGTAAACGAAATGACGTCAGGAATCGACGAAATTTTATCGTCCGACGGTGGCGCCGTGCAAGTAAGCCAACTCTCGTTAAGACTTCGTGTTAACGTTAAATAACCGAAGGAACGTAAAAAGGCAGAATCGAAGCGCCGTTAAATGGCTGAACAAAATCTACGAATTCGAATCCTATCGTAAAGTGCTCTTATAGGGGGAATCGAGTGGTTGCCCTTGAGTCGATGATGAGAAAATCTCGACCTGAAGTTGAGTCGGGTGTATCTGGAATTCCGATGGAACGATATAAAAAAAAAAAAAAAAGAAAAAAAATAGGATTTCGGAGAAAAAGAAAGGAACGAACGGAGGGAAGGAAGAATGGGAAAAAAAGGATGAAAAAAAGGGAATCGTGTGCCAGTAGAAAATGATCGACTCTCATTGTGTCCATTGTCCTGATCATATCCGCTCGAACTCCCTTACGATTCACTTTGACGACATATCCGATTGAAAACGCCATTAAGCCATCGTTCCTTTCTGTCATTTTTCTGGATCTTGTATAAAAAAAAAAAAAAAAACGAGACGACGTCCCTCGTAGCACCAAATTATTTTTCTCTTCCGCAAACACTTTTTTTTCCATATATAATCGCATACCGTTCACTTCCCTCTGGATTATTATTTTTGTCAAACGAGGGAACAGTCGAATTTCGGTGGGACACGGGATTCATGAAAACTCCAGCTGAAGCTTGCACTAAGGGTTTGTCATTCCTTAAATAAATTACAGACACCAGATGTCGCCGTTTCGAGCGATTTCATTATTGGAATTTCACGAAGTCGTTACAAAAATTTTAAATCAACCCCCAATCAACCCTCTTACATATCGTTACGCTACCGGTCCCTGCCTCGCTGATATTATATTCCAACCCTGTAGTCGGTATTACAAATTCTCTGACACGTAGAATAAAACAGGCTTACAAATTCACCATCGTCCCTGAAAAAAAAAAAATTACCAGAAAACCAGTCGCGGCAGTTGATGACACCCTTTGAAATTTTACGTTACCTCGTGGCGCAAAGCGATCGAGTAAAAGTTGAAGCCGATAATCAGCCAATCGAAGTTCATCCCCCGAAGACGTGCAAGATACTTCCTCCTGCCTTTACAGCACAGTCGGGTCGAGGGATAAGAAGGAACCTGCAGTCTCGGCCGATCCACTGGCTACCCTTATCCTCGCCACAACAACCCCCAGCAGTTCGAAATAAAAAAGAAAAGGATTTTCTCGGGGCTGATTCCGTATTCATGGGAAGCACGGAAACGTGATACAAGCTTGTGGTTTCTTACCGTGTAACCTGGCTGAAGGTAGGCGAACCACACGGCTTCAGAAATAGAGGCATATTGCTGCGGTTATTGAGATCTTATTGGATTCCTCTCCAAAGGTTCGAATTCCCACCCTTCGGGCGAATCGTACCGGCGTAAGAACCACCGGCCGATCATCCCTTTGTTTCGCTTCCTTTCTGCTCTCCTAGCCTTCGTCCCCCTGTTGAACTCTGACACGGGTTCCTTAAAAAAAGAAAAATAAATAAATAAAAATAAATAACTACCTGGGATACATAAAACCCGTGTATCGATTTCTGACGTTCCTTTTTATCTTCAATTTTATGACGTGCTTCCCGTACCACGTGGCATTTTAGGCATTGACGTCACATCCGCAGAAAGATATAAATAACCTTTTTTTTGCTGTAACCCTGAATTATTTTTTTGAATTATTTAACACAAAGCTCGCATTTTGTATTTTATGGTTAAGCCAAGACAGGATAACGAAAGTTGACCTTTGACCCAAAGTCTGCATGGGTTTCCCTTAGCAAGAACTCAGCCACCGATCTTCCCCCTATGATCGTCTATTTTACCCTGAAAGTACATTTCCATATGTACACCGTCGACGCGTTAAAAAATATTTCCAAAAAAAAAATGGTCCCTCCTGCAAAAATATCTTCTCACGTTCGTCCCTGCACTGGAACTACAATGAAGTGGCGGTGATTAAGCCTGTTTTGAAATTGTTCTCAGGAGAGAAATGAAGTGAGAAATAATTTATGAGGAAAAATGGCGAATAGGCAAAAGTACGTATAATAAATTGTAAAATAGCTAGTGGTTAAGTTCCTACTGTGGACAGCCACTAACGAGTCGCATTAGCTTAATAACTCGTTAGTAGCGCTTGTAGCCGCTGGCAGGGAAACTAACTAGCGCAACTAATGCATTAATTCAAGTTGATAGGTGTAAACTATTAATTATCCTTATCGTGACGGAAGAATGTACGCATGATATCGCAATTACTTGGCTGCAATTGTAAATAAACTGTGTACGCGTTGGGCCAGACTCGTCTTGCGCGAAATTTAAAGAATTTCGTAATTTACCTAAAGAATTTGGTAATATTTCAAATTCCTTGATATTTGGAATTCGCGCCCTTTTACTTCCTGAGATATTCCAGTTGTTAGTCTGGTTTATGTGGAAACAGGAAACCATGCAATCCTAATAGACATGCAGGACGTATGGAGTATATATTACTTATATAAACATAGTTATATAGGATATATACCGTGAGAAAGACAGAGACAGATAGAGAGGTAGACAAGCAGATTGCATTGTTGGTTTAAGCATACAGGATTGGTCCAGGCATCCGCAAACTCTGCAGGAGCTGGAAACAATGTTGACACATGATACAGTAGGAAGTTCGATAAATATTTGGATAAATATTATCAGTATTTTTTTATCTTCGTAATAACTCTAATCGTTGAGTCGCAAATCGCGAATATTCAATGGACCATTTTTTTTATATAAAACCATGGAATTCATAGACTTCCCCGAGGATTAGAGATACTATAGAATTTTTTGAAAAAAAAAAAGTAATGTAAATTAAATAGGCAAAACCGCATTTCGATATATTACACGAAATCATTCCACTGTATGAAATTGGAACGATTAAACAAATTTTTTTTCGTAATACAATTTTAGAAAATTCTCGAAAATCCAATAGGTCACTGTTAACAGTTACGACTGACCTCAACTCGAGTATTAGTCGAAGGCAGTGAAATTGGACCTAAAAAGCTATTGTCACTGACTCACGTTCGTACGGTTTCGATCAGATCGAATTAAGGTTACGTTCACAGGAAACGAAAGCGATTGCGACGGAAATGGGTTACAGCTTCTCATAAATTGGTCCTAATCGAGGATAATGAGAGACGCCATTTGGACGTAGCAGTTTTCCAATAAAATTGACCAGTCCAAAGCCCCCAGTGTACCCAACTGGTTACTGGTGTATATTGGGTTGCCTGTCGCCAGGCTCATTTTCAAACAAGCCAGAACACTGATATCGGGTATCAATTATAACGAGTCCACTAGAAAATCCCTATGAAAAATGGCTCCAGCAGCTACTGTATATCAAATTCGAAGTAATAACGAATTTCCATACTATCCCTCCGGACGCAAATGGCTGTTGGTCGATATAGAGCGAGAATGGTGAAAATTGTCAAATTTCTATATCCATACGATAAATTAACCCGTACGGGGTATAGTGAATTTTACTTGTTCAAGGGAGGATATTCCCAGTCGGAGACGCAAGTGCGGTTCTCCAACTCTTGGAATAATCTCTTCGTCTAAGACCAAAGTTTCCACATAGTTACAATGCAGTCGTAGAAGACGACGGTTCCAGTTTATTTCTATAGTCGGTTCGCTGCCGGGAGAATAAAATATAACCGGGATTTTCCTTTCCTGCAGGATATTTCTGCTTTACCTACGTACTGTACCGTGTATACCGATATGCTGGACCTCAGAGTTTTCAACTTGTGACGTAGCTATAGATTTTCGAAAAATGGCCAGGAAAAGTTGCTCGCTCTTGGAAACGAGAATGATGACGACATACGCGGTTGGTTACATATGTATGTAAAGTGCAGCGACGTTATTCCAGAGGCGAGAATTCACAGCATCCTCTCCTTCTGTGATCCCGCGAGGAGATTTCGAATAAGTATGTATATTTAATGGAATTTTGAAAAATATCAGCACTCAAACTTAGGCGTGGATCGGAGTTATCGAGGAATTTTACATGTAAATTGAGAGCAGACGTCTGCGTGAAATTGGCCAAAAATCATGTAAAGTGAAATGGCAAGGGGGGGGGGTGGATGTTAAACTAAGACAGTCAATATAGAACAGACTGAGAGAGAGATGGAAACGGAATGGAAGAGAAAGAGATAGAGAAAAGCGACGATGTGAATTTTTCAGACGAACTCTGTCCCGGCTCACGTTTGGTAGTTTCACGTAAAATGGTCCATTTGTCATAGGACAACAAGAGAATGGGTCAGGGCCGGAGAGCCGCGTAAAGAGTAACGTTGTAGCGCTGCTTTATGTGTGGAAGACGAAGTGTGGCAGGAGAAAAACGTGGCAGCCATAATCCGAGGAATTACCACACGTTAAGCTTTCCGACCAAGTAATCCCTCCCCCCTCCCCCATTTCCTATTTTCTAGTTTTTCACAGTTTTTTTACTTCCCAACAGTAAATACACAGTCTGCTCGTCCTCTCGTTCTCTCTTTCGCCTACTCTTTCTCTCGTTCCGTACTTTCTGATACTTTTCTTTCGATTTTACTTCTCTTCCTTTTTTTTCCCTTATATTACTTTTTTCCCCCAATTTTCTCGATTTCCTCAATTCTCCACGGACTTATCGCAACGACTTTTACACGCTTTCTGAGGTTTATAGTATATGTCTCTACGTAGTGTTATCGCATAGCCATACGGTTGGGACTCGATAAAAAGGAAAAACAATGAGAAAAACCACGTTTACACGTGCGTGTATATATATATATATATATATATATATATATATATATAGACCTGGGAAAAACTCTGCTTCGGTGAAACTTGCGAAAATGTCCCATCGGCCAGGACTGTTATCGCATCCTAAAAACTTGGAGGATCGTAGCGAGAAAAGTTAGGCAAACGTTAGATATACAGGTCCCTTTATACTTTTGACAATTATTCGCGAATGTAAGTAATTTAGCGAAATTGCAGGAATCGATCCTCGCAATTTTGCGTTTTCTTGCCCTGGGGAGACCTTACCGTACAAATATATTATTACGACCGAATAATTTTGCCAATAAAGTTTACCAAATTTTTCCAATACACCCGACTGTGCATCCGAATTAATTTCATCTTGTCTCGGGCATCCGTGACTGAATCACCGTTAAAGATTCTTGGCTCGATTAATTAACTTTTTAATAGAATTACAATTATTCATAGCTGCAATCCCAAGATTTAACATTAGTTCCGAAACTGTCGTTGGCAATTGAAATTATTCCGTCCCACCCCCAGCATCGTTCTTATCTACCTAGTGATATCTCCTATCTTCCCTCCCGCCTAAAGCCTACAGCAGCTTCCGTTTCCCATCTTGAAAATCTTCAACATTTAAATCACTTTTCTCTATGCTAAAGAAACTTTTCCATTTAATACCAGTTTAATACTTAATACTTGCAGGCGATACGGATTACGAAGACTGAGAAAACTGAAGGGAAGCAAATACCCTTTTTCACTACAGTGGCAACGGAGTCGATCTTAATAAAAAAAAAAAATTCAAATTTGATCGATCAAATTCTTTCGTCTCGATAAGATCAATTATAATTAATATATTTTGAAGAAAAAAAATTATACAAAAAATGAACTCAACCATCGGACGAAATGAACGGCGGGTAAATAAGGTACCGAGAAGAGAGTTAAGAGAAAAGAAAAGTTATGGCGAACGGGTTTTCTCTCCCCGATGCGTTTCACGTGCCGTTCAAAGTTTCTTGCGTAACGAAGGCCGAGCCTCGGCTGCTCGGAAAATTTTCCGGTAAACTCAGGACACGCAAGAGCCCAACCTCCCAGCCGTGTAAAAGCTACCCGAGAGTAAAGTTACTTTCAGGCAGTTTCTTCCTGGTGCCTCGCACGCTGGACTTCGTGGCTGCTTTCATCAGTAAAACGACCTCGTGCGCGTCTGACCTCACGAGGCATCTACTACTTCCTCTTGGCCGGGAGATCCCGTGGCATAACGATGGGGCAAATTCATGCAGGATATACGTGTTATATAAAACGGAGTTGCGAAAAGTCCAAAAATACAGGTTATATGTAAAAAAAATAAAGCGAGCATTGTAGATGGTCGATCCTAACTGGACAAAATTTAAATGACCCTTTACGTGATAGAAATACATTAATTAACACTAGGTCCTCCGAGCTCCCCAGCATCCCTGGAGGAGGATCACCATCTCCATGGCAATCCCATAAGTCTTTCGACGCGGAAATATCGACGGTCCTGGACCAGAAGTATACCTAACTCTAATTAATTTGGTTCCAGGACCCTCAGCGAATTCTAATCAGTGAATTAAAGTGAATGAGATTATCTCTCACGAGGCTAACAATATATTATACTTTGGACCTAGGGAAATAAGAGACAAGTTCATCGTGATCAGGCGTCCGTAGCTTTCTTCAAAGCTTGAATGCACCTATTTTTAAACGAACACTTGATACGAATCTTTCAAGAGTGAAAATATACCCGTCACCCCCCGCACCCCTCCTTTCATTGGCAACCCTTACACCAAGGGATCCACCTTGGCGCTAATCTCAGATAGCTCTTTGCATACGTCATTGAAGAGACGTCGAAAGATCAAAGCGGCTATCAGGACGATCGCCCCGAGGTTGTAGGTTACTGGCACGAGGGTCTCCGGGTATTTCCGAATGCGGCCGAGTCGTTACGGAAAGACACGAACGAGCAGGGAACATCCAGTGTCCGTATGGTAAACAGCTGGAGGCGTTCGAGAGGATTACTTTGGAGATAGCTGTATGTATATTGTATGAGGCTGAAATGTTTTTTCCTGACCAGAGGGCGAAGTGAAAGAGAGAATGTCGAACAAAGTATCAAAAAAAAAAAAAAAAAAAAAAAAAAATTTGAAATCTCCGACCGAGATTCCTCGCAGCCAACTGATTCAAGAGAAATTTTACGTGGGAGCTGAGAATCGTTTGGCGCACTTGACAAGACCCAGGACAAACGGACGCCCCTAATCGAGGCGTCGTTTCCGGCGTCGGTATCCCTTTTAGTAGCGTGCCCCATTACGCAGTCCTTGACATCGGCCTCCAGATGCACTCCATCAGCAGCATCGATCAGCAATTAGTAAATGAGTGTGCTCTGGCACTCGAGGACGGGGGGGAGGGGGGCTAAGAAAAGGGTTGTCTCCCATGGAAATGCAGATCTTGCTCTAGCCAGGTCTGAGCGAACCTAACCCAACCCTAAGCTCCGCGCTATGCACCCCACACACTCGCCTTTCTTTTCTCTCGCGAAAAGCACTCCTGGCACTCGATAGGTTGCTCTCTCTCTGAGCTTGCTCCTCGCCCGGAGAAAGTATTGGCGGAAGTCGAACTGCGAGAAGCTTGGGAAGGGATTTTCGATTTTTGCCAAGTTTTATATGCACCTCCTCTTAATGGCTTTCCTGGATATCGAGTGGATGCTGACTTGGGAAAAATCTCATAGCCACTCTTGTATTCTTCCAAGGACTTTCTTTGGACTTGCGTCACGTATCTTTGATATCGGAACGTATATGCGCGAATAGGGAATATATTGAATGTCTCTATCTATCTCTCCATTCGCATCTCTCTGTCTCCTAACTAGCTGCTCTACAGTGGGAGTAACTATAGTAGTATTGGGAATTAACTTTGTTCCTTATTACGTGATACAATTTTTTCAAAATCCGATCCAAAATGCTTTGTATGTCACTGCAACTAAACATTTTTTGAATCTTAATTTTTTGCTGCTCGGTTCATTTCTGATGTCTGATATTTTTATTTTTATTCTTTGAATTTTCAGGTGCGATATTCACTCATGACCAAAAGGATAGCAGTATCGAGCTGGCGTTCAAGTACGCAGTCTCCAGGATCAACAGGGAAAAGATTATACTGCCCAAGACCACATTGCATTACGACGTCCAATACGTTCCCAAAGATGATTCGTTTCACGCATCCAAAAAGGGTGAGTCACTCTTTATAACGTATCGCGTAAAACGAAAGCAGATTTAACCCTTGCAAGAACTCTCTTTGAGGAAGATAATTTTTTGTAAATTAAAATACCATTAGACATAAAGGTTAAAAATAATTATTGCACGTATGTACGAAACGACAAATCCGAAGACCGACAATAGACAAATTATTAACGAGGAAATACAGCTTTTCCTTCTACCGTGATGAATTTCGGAATTTTTTTTTTAATAATTTTATTTCCACCCAATGACTCGTTACGTATTTCAGATCCCACGTAATGTCCGAGAACGTGTGTGAAAATCCCCATCTGTAAAATCTCTAGGCCGTAACCATGGGGATGTTAGGAGTTAAAAGATAAAGACGTGGAGTAGGATAGAAGAGGTCGGGAGTGTGTGAGAGAGAGAGAGAAAGGGCGAATTTCCAGAGCAAAAGGTTTCCGTGCGATTAACTCATCCTGGAACGATTTTTCGGGAAACTCCCTCCTACCCTTTATTTTCATCCCTCTGCAATCTCACTTCTCTTTTCTCTCAGCATCCCACCAAGAATACTCTCGAATGGCACGCCGATATCTACTTGGAACTTTTAACCTTTCTTTTTCGTCTTTTCTTCTTTTTTTTTAATCCCTCTCTCGTTCACTTCTTTTTTCTATATTTTTTTTCTCCTTTTCTTTACTCTATTCCTTACGCTTCACGTGCCAGGGAAAGACCCACCCTGTTTTAAAAGGCTGAAGCTAAAAGTCCAAATGGAGTGTCGGAATATTATAAGGGTGGGTATGGGGACCACCATGGAAATTCCTGAGTTACAACCCCTAGTCACGATGTGTTTATCATTTGCCACGATCACGTGATACCCGTGTTGCAGAATTCCAAAAAATTTCTAATTAAAAAAAACAAGTCTTATTGAAATTACCTGTAAAAGACCGATCCAGACAAAAGGACTAATTAGCGATCAGTACCATTCCCACGAGTAAAATTACCATAAAGTAAACATCGAGTAACGTTAAGGGCGATTAATTAAAATGTAAATTTACGTATAACGATCGGGGGTAGTTGTGTAAACGGCGTTAAATACCCCGAAAAGTAATCAAGGCTGATAACGGCAATAACTCGATGGCTCCGAGTGCCAATAAGGAAGTCCCGCGGAGAAGTAGAAACAGCCTGTTCGTAGCCAGACTTGTACGGGACTTGAGTACAGTGGACGACGATGCTGGGGCCATTAGGGAAGGACGGGAGAACAGGGAAAGGAAGAAAGGTGAAAGGGTAGCGAGACACGGCGGTAGTGGAAAACCGAGTGAGAGGCAAAAGGGGAAAAGGGGGTCGTGGAAGGAAGAGAATAAAAGTGAAGTGGCAATAGTCGGCATCGAATTCCTTGAACTCTATTTGCCACTCTATTTCGAAAGCACATACTATACATCTAATGCCCAACAGCTGCGACCTACAACCTACAACCTCTACTGTCTGTATACGTAGGTACGTAAACCCGATAAAATTCAATATCAACGTTAATTCGACGCTCCCGAGTCTTTTCGGCTGACGGGATGCTGCACGGTAACTGATAAACGATAAAAGAGAGTATCAGCGTGTACAACAAATACAAAAATGACATTTAAGAGGATTTACCTCGCTCGGTCGTATACGCTGTTGGATAGTAGGTGGTATAAAAAGATAAATTTAAAAAAATTCAACCCCATCCTCATTTTTTATTTTTTATTTTTTTTTTCGTTTCTCTTTCATCAGACTTTTTTTCATCGTCGTAAATTTTTATTCTCATCGGCAATTAGTTACGAGCGATTATCCCAGGGCACGCGGCCAAGAAACCTGCGAATATCCATAGTCCTCGAAAAATAAGGGATGAAAAAAAGAAGGAAAAGGGGTGGAGTGGGGTTGAGTGGAAGAAAGGAACGGTCGAAAGGATCTCGTCTTACGGTTCTCGTCCTGATTTTTCTGCTCTTTTTCCATCTACTAAATTTTACGTCTGCTCTCTTTATCTTACCACCCGAGACCATTCGAGGCTTTACCTATCTTGGCTGCCAAGAACAGAGATCTCTGCCGGAAGTTAAATTCGAAAAATCATCCGGTGCTCGACCGTGGTCCAACTTTCTTTGGCCGATTGACGGAATTAAATAAATTTGACAAAATCCCGAAATAACGCTACAGTCTGACCCGTGGAGGTGATGGGGAAGGAAAAAAAAGGTTTCACTTGGAAGCACGTAGCGAGCATTTTTTTGTATCTCTGAAATTTCCGATAATCGACGGGCGGGCAGGAATTTTATTTTGTATTGAAATGGGAAACAGGAAGTTTTGGATGGGCAACGATTTCCAAGGATACAGATATTAGATACTGCTTTACATAGAGACAGCATTTCCTGTTGCTGGCCCTGGGCCCATCTCGTCACTATAAAACCTTATCAGGGGTTGGCTCCTCCGGCTTTTTGATTTTACGGTTATATTCGGGAGTGAGGTGGCGGGGCAGGACCTATCTGTACGAACCATAGGCGCGCGATAGTCACTCAGGAATGAGGGTCCTGGAAAATCAGGACACCAAAGACTGTAGTCCCATTACAAAGGGATCATAAAAAGTACTGGCTCCGCCCGAAGTATAATACCTGGAATACATGGTCAGAGTGGGAACAATTAAAGAAATGGGTATAATGAGATGGCCCTTGAAACGAGATGACCTTTGAACTTTAGGACCGTCGTTATAGTAAAAGACAAATATTCTGGAATCATTGCAGAGTTCAACAGGGCGAATTAAATACGTGCTATTTCGTCCTGATGACTCTGTCGGTAAAAAAAGAAATCTGCATTACCACGCCAATCTAGGAAACGTACGATAAAGGAAAATTTTATATTTAAAAAAAAAAGGATATATCCTGCCAAGGATAATACACTCAGACTGTCGGTTTCTACAGATAGTTCCGAAATTTCCACGTCGTCCATATTCCCCGTGTAAATAAAAGCGACTAGAGGCTGTTTCACCCTGAAAATGGTTACCGTCATACAGTTTCGAAGTATTGCTGATAGAGTCCCGCATAAGGAGAGCATTGTCGTCGCGACGTCGATGCCTCGTTGAGACGAGGACGTGACGTCATCCCGCGTGCTCGAGGAGCCCACTTCACGTTTGTCCCCGATCCGTAAGAGTGGCCCGGTAGAGAGGTCCGGGTCTTCGGGATCCTCGATCCCCCGAGTCGAGTTTGAAAACGCGACAGAATCGACAGTCGAAATTCGATCGAGTGGAGCATCCCCTCGCCTAGTCAGACAAGCTAGAACAGTAGGTTGCATAGCGCAGTAGGCATGGTATAGGACGCAGCAAAGATGCAGAGGCACGAGGTACGTAGCGGAAGGGTAGAGAAAATCCGAGCCAAGGAGGCTAAAGTAGAAAAGGCCTGTGAAGAATCAGACCGGAGCCATAAGCCTATTTCAGGGAGGATTTGCTAAAGCTCTTTGTGAATTTCATTTTTTTTTCTTGGCCAGCCCGTATCACATATAACGCAGTTGCCGTATTGAATATTTCATGGTTGTTATTTTGAACGGTCTCTCTGTCGCCGTTTCTTTGAGAGACTTTTAACACCCCTTGTACAGGGGTTGGAAAATCTTGTCCGTAAAACTGAAAAAACATATAGCACCAACCTCGGAGATTTTCGGTATATTTATTCATCCTCGAATTAAATGCGAAAGTTAAATAGCTTTGAGGATTTTCGAGTAAAAGAACTTTCCCTTAGCCACCCTCCGACTCTCTCTTCCATCTACGGTTTCCCTCGTAGGTGACCCAAAAAAAAAAAACGCCCGAGGGTTAGTGAAACTTTGTAGGAGGCAAGATGGATTTTAAAAAATGTTAATTACCGAGGGTTTTCTCTCTGCTTAGTTAAAGAGAGGTTGGTGGAGTTTCTCTTATTTTTTTCTCGACCTCTTTCATCCTTCACAGGTCCAAACCTCTCTTACTTCTTTCATCCCTCAAAGGCATTACCTATTGCAATTCACTAGGAGTCAGCTTTACTCTCGACAAGTACCTTGGCACGGGCTAGAAAAGGAACCGTAAAAGCAGCCCCGGTCGTAACTCGACGATTAGTAAGAAAATTAATCGACGCAGGAGGGTTGCCACGATTTACGGAATTACCAAGCGAAATGTTTCAACGATTGTTTCCCTTTAATCTGCCATAGCTTTCGGTGGAGAAAAGGGTGCTTGCAAAAGGTTACCATAGGGACCCTTCTTGTACCACGGTACAATGGTATTGTGGTGCAACGATATCATGCGGTACAATCGGACGATGATAATGGGATAGGCTGATAAAATAGAAGGGTAGTAAGCATAATTCCCAAATCCGTACGTTTTCCTCCCTCACGGAGCAAATGGACACGAAAATCCTTTTGTCAGGATTTCTCTTTACGTCATCGCATGAAAATTCTCTCAACCGCAAATTTTTCATACGAGTCGTCCAATCCTGTTTGAATTTCGCGGTTTTTTCCTTTGAATTTTTTCAGGAAAATTTACCTGAAGATCGATCTATATTCGATCCAAGTCTTTTGCGTGTATCGAAACGTTAATTAAGACAATTTTTTTTAAATTGCCCGATCAAAGCTTCCGGATAAAAAAAATAGTGAGGGAAAAGTATAATGGTAGTTATCACTGAAGCGCTGAGAAATGTCACAGGTCGTTGCGATAAGATTCAATGGACAATTTACATTTCGAAAATAAAACAATTCGAGATCGTTCGATCGAACGATATCAAAGGACCGTCGGACGTCTGAAATTTCATTATCGTCTTAGTTATCATTTTTCTAGGAACAAGAGTCAGATCGAGATAACCCCCGTCAATGTGCACGTACAAGTGAAGCATAGACTCGTTATCTGATATCACATTAAAACTTTTTTTTTTTATAGCCGAGGTAAATTATGAGGATAATTCGAAAAATTTGTATACTGTTATCTGGTTATCACGCTTCTGACAATAATCAGAAATGATAAATCTAAGGGGTGGCTGATTGGATTGACTAATTATTCAACCAGCATGTACATCCTAGACATGTGCATTTATGGATGAGCGCGAGCGGAGCTGTCAGAGGATGGTGCGAGGTCGTTAATCTCCAATTATAAGTAATTGGCGTAAAGGGATGAAGGACGGGGTGGCGGGAGAAAAAGAGAGCGAAAGGGAAAATAAAAGTGGCGAAGCGAGATGAATCGAGTTTTAGGAGCGCATTGATATTTTAACGAGAATTACGTCATGAATTAATCAAGAAAAAAAACATCTTTTTTGCTTTTCGAAATCGGGCACATACCGCCGCAAAAGTATCTCAAATCATTTCCTCTTAGGTCCTTTGGGAATTCGTCTTGTATTATTCTCGGTAAGGATGTAGACACAAAAATAAGAAAAAAAATATATACACATAAAGAATAATGATTGGTTTCATTTTTTTTTATTTATTTAATTACGGTACATATGATTATATAGCAATTTCAAAATTTCCAAAAGTAACAATATTGTCAACAAATCACGTTTGCCTTTTCCTAAAACGAATTGAAATTTACGAAAACAAGCTTAAATCCAAAAAACTTCTGCGAGAAGAAAGTTCGTAATAATTTGTACGATAAAACAAATTTCAATAGAAATTCACGCATCTGCATACCATCTATACTTTTAAAATAATTTACGGTATATACTGTACAATTTTCTTGAAGTTTGACTTTTGGCAAAGCCAAGACTCTTTTTTTTTTTACGATTCCTCTTTTCTTGCTCGACACTATCGCCACCCACCTTTTCCACCCTTACGAGCACCAGAGAGAAAATCCTGCTAAAACGTTCCTTGGCAATGACCTGGCAATACTCTCTTCCTAAAAGTCCCGAATAATTATGTGTCTGGGTTGAGTTTCCCCAAGTTTCTTCAGATGTATATATATATATACACGTATGAATAATCCCGCGGGATAGCGAAGCTCGAAGGAAGCTCAGGAGCTGTGGAGACCAAGTGGGGGGGGCAAGTTCCATTCCTCCCCCAGGGTAGGTAAAATACGCACGTGCGTGACGGGGTTGGCAGACCTGGAGGTCCTGGTGTGCCAAGCGCCAGTGTTTATTTGCCTGTGGGTGTCTGCCTGAGGCAGAGACTCGTGCCAGAACCACGTTTCTCCCAGAGTCCCGAGGGAATAGTCAATTCTAGCGGGAAGACCTTGTCAGAAAGATCCTGAAGAAGAACGGGTAAGAGAATCCCGAGAAGGATTAATGCGACCATTTTGCAAGGACGCCGCTGCAAGGACCACCGAAGGGACTCGTGAAAAACTTTTTTTTACGGCATTACTCTTCGCCTTTAGTTTTTTAATCTTACTTTTTTTCCATTCCCTTTTTTCGTAAACAGTTGTTGTCCAATGAGCGGGTGGCTCCATTTGTCAGGAGACAATAAATAAGTGTCGGCGTTCTCCGACAGAATTCCATGAGCCAGTGAAAATTTTTTGGACTTTTTTTTTCACGATGTAAAATTTTTGACATTTTTTTTTGTTTTTATTCAATTTTGAATATAACTTTAGAAAATACCTGAAGATTCGTATCTACGAGAATTCGAGAACGTCGACTAATACGAAGTCAAGATTTACTCACGTCTACAGAACCACTTCCGGTTTGTTGACCTCTCGAATTCTGCTTCCAAAAATTAAAGGGCGTCTTTACGATTTGACCTTTTTTTTTATCTCAAACCATTGAAATTTTTTTTTTGATTTCTCAAGCAGTAAAACTGTCCTCGGTCCACTTCCAATACGGTCCAGGTCGATCCTTGACCCTTCTCTCTGTCCGAGATTAAACTGTGCGACCTATCGATACATGTATTGTGTATTGGAAAGGTGCGTGACCCCAATGGACCGTATCCGGTACCCTAAGATTTCTTGCTCGACGAATCGATTTATTCCCTGGGCCTGTCTCGGCGACCAGATTGCCAGTAATTATTAGGGATTTCCGGAGCGGAAGACGACCAAAGGCAATAAACCAAAATGGAATTTATTTACCGAAACAAAGTCCGGCTAATCCAGAACTCGGGCATACTAATCGGTATCGTGTACGTCACTGAGGATTACGACTGGGAAATATACTCGTAGATTGGCAGTTCGCATTTCCAGTCGTCGTCTAAAAGCATCGTCCGCTAAAAGCGACGTATAACGTCGAAATGGCCGTGTTTGTTTGCCCCATAGAAAGCAGCATTATTAGTTTCCAGCTAGACGGAAAAGCGAAATGGGGAGAGAAATGTCGGACGTTGAGTTTCTATTTTCTGCTGGCTATACGAAATTATAAGGTATTTTCTGCTAGTGCAAAGATCCTAAAATCTCGGTGTTTTCTACCAGTACCACATCAAAGGATGGTAGAAAAGTCAAAAAACGAAGATTGTACAATTTTGAAATTCGTTAGGTCAAACAATATCCCTGTATCGCATCGATACCTCCATACATACATACATAGTGGGTCATTATCAAAGAAGCAGAATTACGGTCGCATGGCATCGGATGAATTTGAAATTTTTCAAGGGTCAAAAATGTTAGACGGAGTATATTAGAGATCCTAGGGACCCCAGAAATAGCAGGGTTGTAAGAAACGAGGATGAGGAAGGAGCGGATATTAAAAAATAAATGAAATACCAAACACGCGCCAGGAACAAAATGGACTCCGACGACCCATTTGGGATTCTGATTTATTATGAGATTTACTCGTAAAATACAATCCCGAGGCATATCGTACGAGGAGCATAATAAAAAGCCGGAATTTATAAATTTCAAATAAATTTGGCGAGGGGTACGAATGTTTCTTTTTTTTCCCCTAAAAAATAATCTATCCCCCGGAAGTCCGTAAACTCACCGTGACGACAGAATAGCAAACTTCCATGACGAATACCTAGTGGACAGAGTCGGCGGACGTAGGCTACGGGTCGGAGGAAGTTGGAGGATGCGAGGGAGGAGATCCAGGGGGTGTGCAGACAGGATGAGCACTTAACTTGCTAGAATACCGGGGTTGGTTACAGAGTTGTATATAGGCCCCTGGTCGACCATAACAACCCTTAGAACTAGTGGAAGATAACCCCGACCAGAGACACGCGGCCAACCACCCCCTTTAAATATATATACACACATGTCCTATCTTTCTCTTTCAGTCTGCCCTTTGACCCTCCAGCAGCCCGCCCCTTGTCTCATGCGTGTATATAGAATTTTAGATCCTACATACGGACGGAGGAGCAACCCCTGAAAAGTTACGTGATACTAGGGGGACGCTACTAGCTCCGACTGGAATCGCTGCTCTTTGCTGGCGTTCCACCCTTAAAAGTTATTACCTCGAATACTACCCTCAGGTACCAGGGGTAGTTCACCCTCCGATTACCATGCAACATACAACACATAATTTGTCCTCATCATCGTTAACCCTTTATCGAACACGAACAACGGAGACCACTGACGTGCTGCTATTAAAACTGTCTGACTAGATGCATGCCAAGACTACTTGCCTACTACAAAGAGCAGTCGATACCTGTGATCAATAAATTTTTATTACCTCAGCGAACAAAGCGAACGGCCAAATTTTCGAATTTGGTGAAATGGAATTTTGAGCTTGATTCACTGCAGTGGGCTTTATAAATTATTGTAATAAATTTTTCGATTACTCAGTTCGATGGGATAATATATGGATATGAGGCGGAATACCAGAGGGTGGTGAATGGGATGATATGATTGTTATTATTTTTATTGTTAATTTCTTCAATGCAGTAGGTTCAGTAATAATTTTCAATTGCAGCCTGCCAACAGGTCAAATTCGGCGTGCTGGCAGTCTTTGGGCCCTCGGACCGGATATTGGGCCAGCACATACACAGCATCTGCGATGCCCTGGACATTCCGCACCTGGAAGCCAGGCTGGACCTGGATGCGGAAGCCAAGGAGTTCAGTATCAATCTGCACCCCGCACAAACACTGCTCAATACCGCTTATCAGGACGTCATGGCGTTTCTCAACTGGACCAAGGTGGCCATCATCTACGAGGACGACTACGGTGAGTATTTTTTTTAAATTTGAAAAATTTGAACATTCACCATTTTTTGACTTTGACGCTACGCTTTTATCTCCATTGTCATTGTTAAAGCCCGTTGCGATGCTGGGATCGAATAACGTCGTTAAGTGCAACGAGATGCCAATAATTAACAAAGATCATCAATGACTGCCAGTTTTGAATAATGTGTATAATTATTTGCGATCAATTAAGTTCCCGATGCTTAGGTATTAATTTTAATTTAATAATCTACTCGAAATATCTCGATTATACCAAAGATCCATAAAAATGACCATATAAGGAAAATATAAGTTTCGTATAGCACAGTAGTATAATTTTCAAACGTTGCTTACCGTAGGACGGTTCAAGTATTACGTAACTTACGTAGGTCCAGCATGATGATCATCATCAATCACTATGAAGGATAATGCGGTACGTCCCATAATCAGCCGTATAATGTTCCCAGTGAACTATGTAATGGCGGGCAATTAATCAGCGTTTATGGGCCGTTTCTATGGTGATAAGATTTTTTCCATTTAACCTGACAGTTCGGTGGTCCATTTGGATTAGAGGAAAAAAAATCATACGTATACAAAGAGGTCACGAGGCGAAGAGGAAAATCCAAGGAAAATGTAAAGAATGTGTTCCAATATTATGGTCCAGGTATACCTAGTCCTATATACACGGTGGGAGTAAAATTGCCAAGTGAAATGTCCGAATCCTGAATCGTTTCCTCCTGATCCCTCCTACTCCCGAATCCTTTCCCACCCTATGACTATACTATCCCATTCGCCTTCTTCTCCGGATTCCTTTATTCCTTGTTCCACTCATCCCTTTAGAACTACCCCAATTCCCACATATCAGCAGCCGTTCAAACCCTGGAACCACCCTCGAGCTTATCTACTCGTCGAAGCAGCTTTCGACGATTAGGACGTTAGCGTTTCGTACGATCCTACAGATTTACTCGAATCCCCTGTTTTTCACTTTCCTCACGCCTTTTCCTATTTCACTCGATAATTTCGTCGACAGTTGGGATATGGGTTGTCATACGTTAGAGCGAATGTTAGTGACGTTTTTTCTATGGTTATGGTTGATTAAATTATTATCCAGAGGGACGCTCCTGCAGGATTTCGTACATTTGGCATTATCTGCTTTAAGTCTGATTCCTTAGTGGCTGTATCTACTGGCACGTCTTACCGGTTAGGGTTTGGGCCCTGCCCGCCCGTTTAGATAGGACGAACCGATGAGGGGGTTGAATTCTTGAATCGAACCTTATGGAATAAAGAATTAAAAATTAAGAAGCGGATCCGCCCTGATCGGTATCCAGGAAGGGCTTAGGACCTTGTGAAAAATCTGAGGAATCCTCGATTAAATTGTAGTATTTATGGAATTCGGAAAAAAATGTCCCAAAGGAGAAAAAATTAATTGCTCGATTGTCCGTGGAAGATCCTTTTCGTGGGATGTCGTCCCTTCCCTTTTTTGTCTCGTGCTAGAGTCGGAAAAGGACAAAAGTATCTCGAAGCTAAAAGAAAACGGTATCCAGGATCCTGAGGAATCTTCAAACGAATCCTTTCGTTACTCCAGTCTTGAAAATCTTTCCTCGCCGTCTGCAGTAGTCCGGATAACAGGACTTACTATCTCTTGGTCCTTGAAATTGTCAGAACTTCGAATTCTTGGTCCTTGGTCCTTCCATCAAGGCCATTGTCCTTCCGATTCCGCCCGGAACGCATTTGCCGTCCAATAGTCGAAGGAATAAAAAAACGTGCGGAATCCTACAATAGTCGGTAAATGGAGAGACGAAGTTCATTGGCGATTCGCAGGACGTATAAGGATACGAATTCAGCCAGGATCCTGACTCGAAGCGCTAAGGAATCCTGCGGCAGCTTCAGGAACGTCCTCGTCGTCCTTCGACGGGGAATCCACAAGTGTAGTACAGCAGCCGTGTGCGAACGCTGGCTTAACAATGGAATCCCAAAACGCAATTGTAAATTCAATTTGTACCTAGCCAATAAGGACGAGAGTGACAGAACAAGAATCTACCCCTTTGTTCGCCGAGCATCCCCCATTTACAAGATCTCTCATTCATCTCTAACTCAGTTCTCCACCATTTCTTAGTACACCCTTTTATTTTCAAAAATATTTTATTTACCCAGTTCAATGTTACACAGGTATATGTCTACTTAAGAACTGCTACCCAGAAACGGATATCAAAATTTTATTTATCCAATTTGTCTAACAGGTGAATAACGATACGATCGTAATTTCGCCTAAACATATCGACGAAGGATAATAATTGTTCTTATCGATCGGTTCGGTTTGCCAATTTATTGCCGTGCAGTTCTCACTGGCAAGAGCCAATCTAACGGGTTGCCAAGATACGAAAATTCATTTCGCACTTGCGTGTACCGTCCATTTCTATTTTCATCCCTTTGCTCCTGCGTATTACAATTTTCGATTTGTCCGTCGCCCAGCATCTCGTCCCGCCCAGCATCCCTGGTTACGCCCGAGATGGGATAAGACGGCATTTTAAAACTTAAATCAACGCGAACCAGCCCAAATCCGATCCTCTAGATTTTCATCGCCACCCTTACAACGCTTATTCCCGAGGGACAATCTCCTAAAGTTTTCATCCCCTCCCGGATCCGAGTACCAATTCCTACGGAGGCTGCGGAAAAAGACAGGCGACTTAACAGCCACGAGGGCATCTCCGTATCCATGCGCCATTTTTCTCGCAGCTTGGTTCCCGCTAACCCCCCCCCCTCTCCACCCCCTCAATGGGGGGGGATGGAATAATAAAACATTGCGAGGGCTTCAATTACCCCTCGTAAATAAAGTTAACGCCGCGATATTGCGTACGGTAATCGTAATCGTAAAGAGGTCCACGTCCTGGGCTCGGAGGAGTTTTACGAAGACTTGTATGAGGGATGAAAGGAAAAGAGAGGAAAAAAAGGAAGGAAAAAAAACGGAAAGGGCAAAAAATGGCCACATCAATGCTCTCTCGATTACCAACCGCAGAACTTTACGATTCTCTCCATTCCGAGATCCTTTACGGTATCGTTATCCTGATTTGCCAGGACTCTTCCCAGAAAAGCCAGCGCCCTCCCGTGGGAAATGTCCGATCCTCAAGGAGCTCCATTAATATCCTTGGACCTATAAAAATGGAGCGACCCCGTTATAGGGGATGAAAAAAAAAATACCATGGATGAACCATAGCTATAAAACGCTCATTTATATAGTAGTTGCAATCGAAGTTTTAGAAAATTAATTGATGAATTTTTGAAAATACAAAATTTTTTCTTTCCTTTTCTGTTATAATTCACCAACGATCTCGATTGCTTAAATCTTCTCCCGTCTCTTTTCTATTTCTGCTTTCACTCCTCCAGTCTCTTGTTTTTCTTTCTCTGCCTCAGGACCACCTATAAGGCACATTTTTTTCTCCCTAGAGAAATTACCCCTGGTCCGTGACAATGTTTTTGTTTTTTTCTTCCAAAATAGCAGCTTATTCAGTCAATTATCCTGGGGCGCTTCTTGGTCGCAGAGCTTTCACATATTTCGAAAATCCTGCCTGGTCCTTCATTGATTTATCAGCGAGTTTTTCGAGTCCTCATCAGCAGCCATTCACGGCAGTACCAACTGCTCCACAGTTAAAAAAATGAATCCAAACGAAATCAAGCGCCATATTGAATTATTCACATATATTTAAAAACTCATGACTCGCACAACTTTTCTGATGTAAATAAAAATTTTTTAAATTAACATAGTAAACTTATCCGTATAAAGGGGGAAGGATAGTCATGTATATAACGGGTCTGGTATATTTTACATACACAGCGTAAACAACCCTTTCCTTCTGGTTCATCCTCGTATACCGATCCCAGCATCATTTCGCTGAATTTCCATCAAAGCGATAAAACCACCACGAGTCTTTATTTACGCAATTCGAGTTGACTCAAGTCAACTCAAACTGATTTTACTTGGTGGACTCGCTATCTGGCCCTGCCCGACCACCCCTAACCCCAGGGTTTATTCAACCCTGTCTCTTAGAGTTTCGCGTAAACTTGGAGGGGAACGAACTGGCGAACCTCGGCGAAGACCCACAAGTTGAGATGATACCTTGATTACTTAGACGCGTGCCAGTATTGATTTCATCGGGTGCCGCGATTTACAGGTTTCCGTCCATTTAACTAGCGAAACGAGTCACTCTGCCTGTCGATGAGTTAAATGTGGAGTGAATGGTATTTTACGTGAGAAATTTGAAAAAAAAAAATTAATTTACAAGTAACAACAAATTTTCTTCAACAGGTTTGGTCAAACTTCGTGAGCTGGCCAGATCTCCGAGGACACGGGACATCGAGGTTCATCTGAGACAGGCTGATCCCGATTCCTACAGGCAGGTTTTGTCTGAAATAAAAATGAAGGAGATCAGAAATTTAATTGTCGACACGAAAACCAAGCACATGCATCACTTTTTACGTACGGTAGGTCAATATGGTGTTGAAATGAAATTTTTGGATTTTGTATGGTTTCTTTTAATTTTTCCAATTTTTAGATTCTTCAGCTTCAGATGAATGACTACAAGTATCACTACCTCTTCACCACTTTTGTAAGTATTTAATTAATTAATTACTGTCTTGTTTCTGACTTTGGCTAGATGAAAAATATCTAGTGTAAATATTTATGTTTGTGGTTCTTAGACTTATCTATTTTTTTTTATTTTTTCTCTCAGGATATAGAAACCTTTGACCTCGAGGACTTCAAATATAATTTCGTGAACATCACTGCCTTCCGATTGGTCGATGCTGACGATGTCGGAGTTCGCGGAATCCTCATGGACATGGAACGTTTTCAACCTTCGGGAAATAAAATTCTTAACAAGACACGAGTCATACAGGTGAGTTTATAAGAAGGACAAAGTTTTGCGTTTTGCAGTTCAAAAATTTCACGATTTCCATTTAAGTTAGAATTTTAGAAAAAAAATATTTTTCTTTCGATACCAACAGTCAATCTGCACCGTCAAAACAAAACAAAAATGCCTGCAATTATTTTGTACAAACAAAGCGCAGATTGCGTCACGTTGACTTTTCCGTATTCCCAGTGAAACGAGATAATAAAAAAAAAATCTTAAAAAATGCCACAGCGGAAGTGAATAGCGGAAAATAAGAAGTCGACGAGAAGTTCACGTCGAGTTTGAAGAAGCCACGCATAAGATTTGCATTTTACACGTCCTGCGCCAATGGCGAACATCCACCTGAGCCGTTGATGCAAATAAGAAATAATTCCAGGGAGTTCGTGGAAACGGTGGCTCCGAGTCTTAAGCCAACGGTCATGATTATTTTATTGGTCTGACAAAATACTGCAAAATCCTCATCGCAGAAAACTCTCAAGATTCTCAACGTGGAATGAACAAAAAAATACACTTTAAGAACCCCTGTGCTTCCTCTCGAACACATTTTGGAAACGTGGGAGGAAATTAAAGAAAAAACAACACCGTTTACCCGCAGCAATTTTTAAAGCCGCGACATGCAAGTCGAATACGAATGAAAAATTAGCTGAGCAATCTTGTACCCTTGTAGATTGGCGGGAAATTCAAATACCGTTCGCGTACGGTACGTTCGATCTCCTATTGAATCCTGCAAACGATAGTATCTCGAACGTCACGTACGTAGAATATTTTTATATCGCGAATAAATTCCAAATGCTGATCATGCAATTTCCGGTGTACACCAAAACCTTAAAGAATAGCAATGCCGAAAAAAATATTTTATCCTCTATCAACGAAGTCAACTTTTAAAAATGTTTGACAATTCTCATTCGGAATTTTTATATAAATACGTATGATAAATAATCGTGCAGACTGGGCAGTGAAAATCCCGAGGGAAAAATCATAGGTAGAAACATAAAGGAAGTAAATCTGAAAGGGGTGTGCTATCAGGCGTGTCGCCGGGTAAAACCGTACTTCGCGTTCTCATATTACCACAGGATATTAACGATAATACGGATCCACCGGCCGCAACCCTTTCGACGGCGACAACGCGCAGCGTTTGCGCGGACGCTTTACGATGAAAACGGATAAACCCTTAGGCTTTGTTCACCACCCTTATTTGCTCGGATTCACAATACCAACGTACGAATATGTAGTCCGAGCGGACGGCGAAGCTGCCGCTATACACGAGGCTTTGTTGGAAACGAGGCCGAAGCCGCCTGCAATTGCGTCCCACTGGGGACGGAATAAAGAATCAAAACGCATTGCGCCTTGAGGGAATAAATATTCCGTCGATGCGAGGAAAAATGTATTATTTCGTTTCTTGTGAGTTTCAAAAAAGAAAGGAAGAAAGTTTTAAAGCCCGTAAGATATTGTATAACTTGATTATCGGTGATAAGGTTTGCATGTCTCATCCATATCTTTTCATTTCATTTCTTTTTCCTTTTTTCTCGCTTCAATATTAAATTACCGCCCTCGTAATTCTTTTTTATCGCATTCGAAGGTCGAAAGCGAATTTGGACGAGGAAACGTATCGCCTCGTTTTTCAATGTCAAGTTTCAATTAAGACTTGTCCAATTAAGAGAATTATGGAATTATGCTCCTCTCCACCTAATAAATTCCTATCGAACCTGCCAAATCTTTCGGGACGATCTAATATCACGAAATTCGATATTGCTACGCCCGAGGCGTCTGTTTAATTTTTCTTTATCTTTTAATGGCATTATATTTTTGCACAGCAATGCAATCTGTCGGGGAGATCCATAAAAGATGAAGTGTCGGATTAAATTGCTGATGAAGAAAAATAATAAAAATAATTTGTAGCGTAATCAAACGATGGAATATTCATCAGGAGACTGAGCAATGGAAGTAAATAATTTCAGAATTAAAAAAAATCTTTATACCGAAATCATAATCAAATATATAAAAAAAAAGGGAAAGAATTCATCAATTACAAAGATAAGAACCGAATAAAATGAGATTGCGCGGAAAACAGGTTCGTTATGGTGTAAAGCGTCGCGACGCTAGGCGTCCCGTATATAATCGCACGCGGAAATCTTCAGTGCCCAAGAGGAAGTTGGTAGAACGGAAGTTCTCGTAACTCCTGAGGATTCACCATCTCGTGGGATGACAATGCGGCGGAAGCATCGATGTTATCCCGCCGCCTCAAGTTTTCTTTTGCTATCTTTTCTCTTCGTTTTTTCTTTCCTTCGCCTTCTCTTACCTTGTTCCACCCCCCCCCCCCCCCTCCTCCTATTCTTTGAACCGTCTCGAATTAAGCGAAGCAAGTTAACACGGTAGTGCAGTGCAAAAAGCTCGGTCACAATCAGCCCTGCTCCGCTACTTTCTAAAAAGTACAAGAGAAAAGCTAAAGAAAAAAAAAAAAGTAAAAAGAATCGAGGCAACGGAATCAGGAGTAATCGCGTAAGAGTGGTAGTATCAGTGATAAGAGTCAGCAATACAGACAACAATAGTATCGGTAGGGGTTAAAAGAGTAAGAAAATAAAGAAGAACGTAAGATATAACAGAAAAAAGAAAAATAAGTCCGCGTCTCACCTTGAATCTGATAGAGGAAAAGCCAAAGAGGATGGAGAGAACAAGTGTTGGTTCGACTGGAAGTTTGTAAGAAAAAAAAACGTTCAGGACTGGTAATAAGAGAGGAAAAAGCAGAGAGTGAGAGAGAGTAAGGTATAGACAGAAAACAAAGCCAGAGGATTGTTACAAAGAGAAGGAGGAAAGCACCGGTTGCATACAAATTTTTCAGCAAGTTTGCCACGTCTTTGAACGGGAAAGGTTTTTCACTTTCCCCTAACCAGTGAACTAATTTATCGAACCGATAGAGTCACAGCCAAGTCTTGGTCCGGTGCAGCCACTACCCGGTATATACGTTAAGGAACTTCCTTAAAATCCCCCATAGTAAAGCTAACCCACTAACTCACCCCAGTAGCTTCTCTCCCGTCCACCATTCTTTACTTCCTTTTCATCCGATTCTTTGTTTTTCTTCATTTCCGACTCCATCCTCCTTCCACCCGCAGTTAACCAACCAGTCCCCCCATTCTCTTTCTCTCTCTCACCACTTCCTAAAATCTAACTCAGAGACACGCTCCTCCCGCAATGTCAAGTTCTGCGTAGGCGTCCGACGTCGCGACTACCCGTACACTATCGTGCCATAAACGAGGCACCGTACCAGGGCTTTTCGCGAGCACCAATGAATCACTGAATTTCCAACGGCGCCGGATAACCTCTGCTATTTGCGCCATAAATCAGACTATCTCGCACTCGAAGGGATATTCCCTGTACTTTTTTTTTATTATTTTATTTGCCACAGGATATCCCAGCCGCCGTCCTTGGTCGGTTGATGATTTTCAAGAAACCTATAAGTCACTGTTATTATGAACGCACACCCGTAACGAAGTCGGCACGCCAAGCAACTATCCGTTGTATAAACCACTACGTAGTACACGAGAACCATCGATACGACTGTCTTCCATTCTTCTATTTTTCTCAGCAGCCAGCTTCATCTCTTCGTTCAACCCACCAAATCAAAATCCAAGACGTCGTTGTCGTTTCGATGCGACATGTCGATACCATTCGCCAAGCAGCACCATCAGCTGTCGTCACGTACCATCAGCTGGCGTCGGCAGCGCCATCTATCGGCAACATCGCACACCATTCCACAGCCGAGACTATTGTCAAACCCGACGCATTATTACGAATCATTCGAGACACGTTCGCGCCACTCGGCTTCTCCGCCTACTTCTCGTCCACCTTTTAACATCTAACCAAACCCCCGCCTGCCCCCTGTCGTCTTTTACACCGCCGTACTCTCACGCGTTGCAGACTTTGCCACATTCGCACTCGTGCATCTACGCTCGTTGGAAATACGCTGGCTCACACGTAGCGGGAATTCAGATTGGCAATCCCGGCGCAACGCAGCAGTGAATTCGAATCGGCCTACAGAAGTTTGCTATTGTAAATTCTTTTTTTATTATTTAAAATCTTTTTATCTTCGTACTCGAAAATTTTACTTTATTCTTTCGGAATATACCGGTACAGCCAACTGTTTGCTTTGTTCTCTTAATTTAATATGCCTTTGTACGTACCATCCTTTCACAGCCTCGGGCTTTATTCGGTACTAGCTGTATCTTCTCCTTGTATACTCGGCAACCAGTTTCGAAGACGCCTTCGATCGCGTCGCGACGCTCCGGGAAACTTTGCTTAAACGATTCCTTATAGAAACTTGTCGCGGATACTGTCTTGCCGTGCAATTTTACGCTCCAAAACCGAGAGTAATTAATCCGTGGAATGGCGCACCCTGTCGCAAGAGCACTTTGTATTATTCATATCGATGTAAATGGCGCTTTAAGGATTTTCATCTGGTTCTCTGTGGACCACCCGTGTTATATACGAGGTGTCATTTATATATATGAGATTTAATAACGAAAAATCTTTTTTTCAAGTAAATCGTACTTACCCCTTACAAACTTTTTTTCTGCCCTCTTAAATAATATTTTGATTCTATTTACGTTAACGTATCCCATTGTTTCAAGAGTAGGTACGGCAAACGATAACGAAAGAATTTTTTTCATTTTTTACTATTTGAATTTTTAAGCCATTTTTGAAACGTTTGAAAAAATTTTCTATAAAATTGGAACGTAAACAGAAATTACGTGTTCGTTATGTTTAGGATTCTTTTTAAAACTTAGACCCTTCTAATTTATTTTTTAAACGCTACAGATTTCCAACCGGAGACTGACGTCTTCTCGAAACGGCGTCCCGACGGAGCAGCTACCTGTGTGAGTCGCGACGCACTACGTGTTACCGAGTTAAATGAGATACGTGTCTTCCAGCCAGCAATTTCTCACCGCAACGGGACTGAAACTAATTAAAGCCACGCATTAATTTAGCCAAGAATTTCTAGCAGGCGCATTGCTTCGCATTTGGGATTCTCGTCTTGTTGACGTCTATAAAAGATATTTTAATCTGCCAACTATTTCGATTGGTCAAAGATCTTAATAAGGTATCAGAGCACAATTGCTAACCTTAAAAAAAAATTAGACACGTGACAGCCGTTATAAACTCGGTTCAACGTAAACGAAATACCTCGTGAAATAAATGGGTTCGATTTTTCTTTTGAGGAAAAACAAAAAAAATTTATAGGGGCGTCGTGGAGTGTAAAAAAACAATATAAAACTTATCCAGTAAACATGTTTATGTGTCTCTCAGTCATTTCACGGAATTAGAAGAGAGTCGGATTTCGCAAAAATACGAGAAAGTAGGATAGCCACGTGTAGAGCGCCGAATGAAAATGTCCCGGAAGTGTTCCTTTTTTCTCTCCCTGGAAATCAGGAAATTTACAGCAGCACCGGTACATAAAGTTTGTAACGAAAAAAAAGGGTGAAGGTTGGTCGGAAAATTGAGAAAATTTTTGTTTGCCGATTGCAAATTTATCCATGTACGAATTAAAGAGCAACGAGGACGGCGCGCCACGTCGACACTTCCGGTTGCGTCAGAACTTTAGTTGCAGAGGAAAAGGCGGAATTCACCCGTGAAAATGGTGGTTGAACAGCGTGTGGGTACCTATGGTAGATAATTAAATAAATTTTACGAGCGACACAGCGAGGATCCTTGGTAGCTGATGAAAATTATCACTGATATAGGTGCTTATATATACATATATATATATAGCGTCTGGTCTCTACATACTTGTGAACTTGATAAATTCCCATGATGAAATTTATGCTTCCCATCGTATGCGCAGGGTTACCAACCGTCTCTACGCGAACCGAAGCTTAGTCTTGTTGTTGCCAGACAAATAAGCCGCGTGCGCCACTCCGCCAAGTTTCTGATCCTGTGTTTGTCCTGCAAATATGGGAAATTCGCAATGCCAGTAGGTGTTTGCTCATAAATACGTTACGTTGCGCGGCGTCGGGACGCCTCGCGTCACCGTGACGTTACATACCTATCGAACGTTATAACCAGGACGAATATTTGTCTACCTATCGGCCACGAGTTCCACGTGTCATTTCAACAGAAATTTTTCATCGATAAGACGGTTTATCGTTCGAATGAGAATAAGGAAGAGTTTCGAGGAATGGATTATGGGAATTGGTACAAAAGGTGTATTTTAATACACACCCTTTTAGGCAGGGTGGCTCGCGAGCCTTCTTCATGAAATACGGAAATACGTGGGAAATAGAAGGGAAATGTGTTTGTCTAACTTTGTTCAGAGGCTGGCAGAGCTTTTCTGTGTCTGGCGTCATTGTGCTTTTTCTAAATTCACGTTTCTCTCTCTCTCTCTCTTATTTATTTCTTCCCGTTACGCGCTTTCGCCTCCCTCAATTTCTGTTATTTCACGGTTTTCTTACTTCGCCCCAAAGGCCCCTCGAGTGCAGGAGGAAAAGCGTCTTCCGGAATATTCGTTAAAAATAAGTGCCACTTCCGTCGCACCGGAGTTCAAAGATCAGAGAACGACGTATTTTCACGGGAATAAATCTGTGATAATACGTATTTTTTAAATTATCGAAATAACACACTGTGCATAATTATATTTTTAACCATTTCTTCTTCCAGGCAGAATCAGCCCTCATGTACGACAGTGTGCAGGTGTTTGCTGTCGGCCTTAGAACCCTCGAGCAATCCCACGCACTCAGGCCTGCCAATCTCTCCTGCGAACTGGAGCACCCCTGGGACGGTGGACTCTCTCTCATCAACTACATCAACTCGGTGAGTTTTTTTGCATTTTCTTTCGAAAATCGGTAGCGTTACCCCTTAATTTTTTTCATACGTCTTCCTCCTTTTCATGCTTTTCACCCCTTCAGTTTTTACCGCCTCCCCGCGTGACACTTGGTAACCTCATTAACCCTCTGCAAAAGCGAACTTCATGTTTTCGAAAAAGGAACCGATTATCTGTCAGAACAAAATTAACGGTTGCCTGTCCGGTTTATCGTGCTTGGGTGATGTTGGAGCTGAGCCAGAGCTATCCCTTTTTTTTTGCATTTTCTAAAAAAAAAAAAGGGCACAGGGGCTGCAGAATAATGTCACGAGGGTTAACGCAAAAATATAAATTTTCAAATCGAGTATCTTTTCAAGATTTAACGAAACTCGGACCTGAAGAATATATGCTGAATCGTAGACAAAAAAAAATTTTAATTTAAAAAAATTGTTTTTTCATACTTTCTCGGAATTGCTTGTATCGTATCCCTCGATAAAAAGAATCCCTTCAAATTGGTAGGATTTTCGAAAACCCCGAATCGTCATAAGATACTGGTCACAGTTGGGTACCGTTCACGTTCCTCCCATTCCCTCCCTACTAACCCCTCTTCCTTAAAAGGCACCCTCGAGCCTGACTGACAGATTAAAACGAACGTGCTAATCGCCGGACGCGCGTTTCCATAAATTTCAATGAACGCACGTGCGCGCGCTGTAGGATTGATGAGGGACAGGACTGACATAAAGACAAAAACAGATGCAGAACGCAGATGAAGTAGATTTACTATACGTATACGTTGAATATTTGAATCGCATGTAGAACAAAGAGAGAATGAAAATGCAGAGGGTTAAATTGTTTAATACCATGATAAACGGTACCGAACCTGTCACTGACAGAACCACAAATCCTTTTGTGACGTCATACTACCCCCTCCAGTCGTCGAAACCATTACTACCATTTTTTTTTCCACCCATCTCGAAGCTGCGGTTCCCGAAACCTCC
Organism: Cephus spinipes; assembly: GCA_963971525.1. Classification (NCBI taxonomy): domain Eukaryota; kingdom Metazoa; phylum Arthropoda; class Insecta; order Hymenoptera; family Cephidae; genus Cephus; species Cephus spinipes. The sequence continues at coordinate 1,422,076 of OZ020575.1, forward strand.
TGATTTCAACCCCTGTCGAATTCCCAGCTTGTACTCGCACCGGACGTCCTTCCTTCCCCTCGAATCAATAAATTTCCAAAATCCTCGAAATCTCCCTTAACCATGTTTTACCTCAATGAATATTTGCCCTCGTTCGCCCCGCTTGGCTTGTCGCTTGTCATTTTTCTTAACCGAATTTCACCTACAATACGATTCTTCCTTTTTTTTTATTCAACCCCTATTTTATGTCCACCCCCCCCCCCCCCCTTCCCAACCCTTGTTCTGTCACGGCCGACCAATCCGACAGTTTCACCCTGAAAATTTGTTTCGTGAACATTTTCCCATTTAACATACGTTCCTTCACCCCATATTTGAAACAGCCGAAGAACAACCCCTGGTCGACCTGCACTGTCCACTTTTCCAAATCAACCCCAGAGCAAAACTATCGTACGTGAGCGTTTCGCTTGTTAAGAAAGAAGCAAGATTTTCAAGAATTTCCCCTATGGCATATACGAGAATTCATCCAGGAAAAATATCTGTTCCCAGAGAAAAAGCATCCACGCCCATAATGGACCAGAAGGCCCAGATCAAAGTTAACCCGATGCGTCGCGGCACCATAACGCACTGCGTTCCATATGCATATGGTATCAATTTGCTTGGATATGCGACCAGTGCATTTGCGGACGTATCTGTACTACCCGTTATCTATTATTCCGATAACACTCGATTATTCACGATACATTAACAGCAGAGGAGCACGGTGCAAAAAAATAAAATATTCAAACAAGGAGCATACGTTTTTTAGTCGTATCAAAAAAAAATATACCTATATCGTTATCAAAAAATTTAAGATCATCAACCTAATCGATGTTCCTCGATAAACGTTTTCAAAAAAATTCCACTTATCTCATCCCGCAACGCGAATCAGCGGACGTCAAAAGTTTGACCAGCAATTTATAAATTAAAAAACTGACTTCGTTCTCATTTTTTTCGTTGGTTACTTTCTTAAAAATTTCCATAAATCAAGAACAAATCAATTTGCGAATTTCAACAAATTACGAGCAGCCCCTCGAAGGAACGTGTTTGACTTCAAAAGTTTATCTAGAAGAATTTTTAGGAAAAAATTTTAATTAATTTATTAATTAATACAAATTTAATTTCGTACTCGATACGTATACAACGTTATTTAACCCCCCCCCCTTCTTCCACCTAAATGCTAATCAATAATCCGTACCCCCCTATACCCTGAACGAATTTACTCTGTAAACCGGTACTAATCCTCGGAATACCATAGAACTAATTACTTGAAGCTAACGATATTATTAGGGGAATATTGAGTAATCAGGCAATTCCCCTACATGAAAGAGCCCCTCGATTATCCACGTGTACGTGTTCCCCGTGTACGACACTTGAGTTTAGCATCGGTGAACGCGTTGCAACTCCTGGTATTATAGAACCCGAAGAGTACTCAGTGCACAACTATTAATTTAATAGCATGGAAGGCAGATTCCAATATCGTCCTTCTAATCGAGCAGAGACCATATTTGCAGCCGGTGGGCAAGAAACGTGGAATTCCGTAGCGCGCGTCTCGGCATACCGCAGTCTCGAATATGAAGTTCGATAAATTTACTAACTATATATATATATATGGTATATGAGTACGTACATATAGGGTAACTCTCTCTCTCCTTTTCTCTATGTATATCCATTAGTTTACCGGCGTATAGTATATAGGGGTGGATTGCAGATAGGGGTTGGTATGACTAGTAGGAACGCGAATCGCACCTTCTCATTCATTAGTCGGACATTAATGAACCCGGCTGTCGCGCAATGTCCGAGTTCGCTCGGGGTACCTTTCCGCGCGTACGTGGACGTGAATATATATGTACTACGAGCAAAAAAAAGATTCGCACGTTTCGCGCGACTTCACCGGAAGCCGGGGCTCGCGAATCTGGCCCAGTCATGCAGCCCGGTGGTCGCCGCAGTCAAATGGCATAAAATTGTACCAGGCGCCCTTTAATACCGCCCGAATCAGATCCCGTGACCGGGGAATGCAATGTTTTGGATGAGCGCTTGGCAGAATTGAACTTTACGGCATTTTTTTTCGAGTGCGTTTCGTAACAAAGATATTTCGGATGGTGCCGTTACGACGTTGGGATTAAAATTTTTTTTTCTATTTTTAGCGTAACGAAGGAATTTTGTCGTTTACCTATTTTAAGGAATTGCAATTTTTTTTTTTTTCCTTAACATTTTTTTCTTTTGAAATCTTTTCCCTAGTGTTTTTATTCAATAACAGTGTATCCGGGAAGGTCGGTTACTTTTGAGACACCCTGTGCATGATAGGTTACGTGGTTTCTGCATATTGCTGACTTCGTATGCCGGCCAGGTTCTTCGTGATAGATTTTCTGAACGCTCGTGCAAATTCGCTGTACGAATTAATGTGTCGCCATGTTGCGTGAACGTCGCGTCGTCCTTTGAAAATTCCATAGGCGGTCGCGTTATCTCGGATTGAATATCGTTAGCACGTGGTTGGGATCTCTTATAAAGTTCCACGGGCGAAAAGGCTGTCCGATACTTTTTCAAATGACGTCTAAACGGCTCGTTCGTCGTTAGCATTGCAAATCGAAATCGTAAATAGGGTAGCTACTTGTATAATAAGCGTGGGAATAAATATAGGCGAAATTCCTATGGACGGAATACGTGTAGCTAATATGAAAATATTCATCGACGACCGGCGATTGTCACGAAGATTTTCGAATCTCACGAATCAATGGACCTTAACGACACATTGCCAGAAACTGTGCTTAAGTTCATAGCCATTATCATTGCTGGGTTAAATGCCATAGCCATTAAACCACCTGAGAATCTCGTGAGAATCCCTGTGTAATTAAGCTCGGGCGCCGACTGGTTAATGGACATTTGCTAAATCCTTTGGGCGAGTTTATGTTCCTGTCACGTGACATTTTCAGCTAATTAAACGTAGAATCGATCGGGTCGATCGGTGAAGTAGAATTTGATATATCGGAGAAGTTCAAAAATATTTCGAAAAGTATTCCTATCGTATTTAGAGTACGATAAGAAATTTCAAAATGATCGATTATTAGATTTACGGTGAATAAACAATTTTTGCAATTTTATAAGTCGCCAGAGCTTACACGGAGAAATGACTTGGGGCGCCTTTTTTTTAGAGATACTTTCGTAGTCCTGCCGCGAGTCTCGGAGCCGAGTCCTTTGTCTTCACGGGAGCGACATTTTTAAAGCCCCGTTTACATCGGCTGAGTTAAAGCGCGCTCGTGACCGCTGCGAGCTTTTTGGCTTAACTTTATACCGGCAAGTTTTCTCCTCGTAGCGAAATCTAGTCTTGCAGACTTTCCTGAGATCCGTGACCTCAACTACTTGCCGTTAGGATTATACAGCCGTCACTGGTAGCATCTTCTTAATTTATGATCCCAGCCGTAATTCCAATTTCAATTTGAACGGGGATCTTCGTACGAGGGTATACCTGTGTTTGTCAAATGAATCCAAAGGTCAAAGGTCGAGCCGGCGAGTTTTAAAAAATTGGACTCCTCTCAGCCCCGATTTTTCGAAATGATATACTTTATCGTTTGGCCTAATATTTTGCCTGTTTCAGTGATTAATTGGCAGCGACACGAATTTCCCATCGTAAATTAATTAGGCAATTAGTGACAGGTGTGCAGGTTTCGATCGAATGACCCAGATCCTGACACTGCACCGGGATCCCTTTTATTTTAACTCTTTGATGGTATCATGCGACGTATATATGTATGGAGTGGTTTACTATTTTGTAGTTCTCATAGATTTCTCAATTTTCCCAGAAAATATTGGCATGTCCGCCGTATTTCATTTTCGTTCGAGTACATTTTATTTCTCTCGTTTTTATCATTTTTTTTTTATTTTTCCCCACACGCTTCCGGCCAACTAGTTGTCCGCTTCCGGATGAAGTGGCGTGTGAAGGTTTATGCTCGAAAAATTCATGGTCGAAGCCGTTGTCACGCTCTGGAAGTTTTCGGCTAAATCCAGGGAGCCCGTGAGACATTATAAAGAAAAGAGACGTAAGTATAGGGAGTCGAGGAAAAGCGAGGAGGACGGACGATGTGAAAATTTTAAGTCACGTTCTCACATTTTCTTCGCGTACCAGTAGAGAAACGTTGGGTAATCCTTGATAGCTCGCAAAGAGTTCACGAAGGCCGAGGTCTCGTAATAACAAATTACGACCGTGCTGCCACCTGGATTCTGTCTCTGGTATCAAGCTGGAATCCGTGCTAAATTCTCTTTTGTCGCGTGAGAATCGGCCCGAATGGCCACGTGCGAAATTACGAGGAGGATTTACTCCGACGGTAGAAAGAGAAGGGCAGGGCGCTTATCGATTGGCAGCTCAAAAAAAAACCTGGAAAATAATCAAAGGACAAAGCTAAAAAGAGTGAGCGATAAAAAGATACGGAAGATAAAATATTTTTAAAAAATTGACAAGCACTGGACAAAATTCCGTTTTTCGACAATCCCATTGTATACCGTCCCTTCGGCTCGTTTCCATTTGACGATATAACCGTCGAATATTTACAATGGAGACTATACAAACCGGAAATCAAAGTTTGTCATCTTTGTAAATACAAACAAAATTTTCCTTATCGAAAAATCCAGATAGCTCAAATTATGGTACTTTCAAGGTGGTCCAGGATATCTGCCGGTCACGTGTCTATACGAGGTCGAATTTTCAGGTCAGGTTGATTCGTCTCTAGTCTCTTCTCTACTTCCGCTTCCTGCTACTGAAGTCTCATTCGCACGGCAATTACCAACAAAATATACGAGCTGTCGGCAAAACCATCCCCACCCCGTCTCATCATCTGCCGCTACCCTGTTCTTTTCTTCATACCAATTTTTTTTCCTCTTCTTTTTTCGTTATCCCTGTATTTTTCATCTCTGTCGCTCCTCGCCTTATCTTTATCTAATTTTATTCCCACCTCTCGCTACTTTCCTGTCGTCCCGGGGAATAAGCAGCGAACGCTCGTAAACGCAGAGTAACACGCCTTCTTGCTTCTTCTTGGCAGCCACGAGGTATACGTATTTATGAGGAGCCCCGTAGTCGCTCGATGCGCGATACGGCTTACCAACCCAATACGGACAAAAAGTTTTATTTGATATCGATGACGCCCCCAGGTCCATTTCTTTTCTCTGGAACCTTTATTCCGACATTATTGGGATACGATCGCTTCCGTCGCTACTCTAATCCCATTAAGGACCTTATAAGGACTTTATGCCAGATTTTATTAGCCGACTTGTACAGTGCTGCCATCTGACGATCATGTGGTCATTCGGCATTTTCTTCACTAGGGTTGTTGGGAGGAGGTCCCAGATTACATTAGGCCTTTCTTCTTATTCTATCTCTTTGTCGGGTAAGGATTGCTTGGATGATAACAGGGGGGAGAATCCTTAAGGACACTTCAGGGTCCAGTGACCTCGAGCTGAAAGGTCAAAAATATTTTACTTTAGGATTAAACGTCATCTTAGGACGAAGGCCGACACTCGAGCAGCCTCGAGGAAAGAATTTTCTTTAAATTTTTTTTCGGATTTTCCAAAATACTTGGGCACGGATCGAATAACCCTAGGAACCTCTTATTTATGTTTTAGGTCGAGATGAAAGGTATTTCTGGACCAATCGAATTTAAGGAGGGCAGAAGGATACAATTTAAACTGGATTTACTCAAACTGAAGCAGCACTCTCTGGTTAAGGTAAGAGAATCTTGAAAGGGGAAATACGCTTGAAATACAAAAAAAAAATTTGAATTAATTTTTATCTTTCTTCACAGGTGGGAGAATGGCGTCCGGACGCCGGTGTCAATGTCACGGATACGGCAGCTTTCTTTGAGCCGGGAGATGTCAACGTGACTTTGGTCGTTATCACAATCCTGGTAAGTGGACGTGAGTCGAACTGTAGAACGAAAAATTAGTGGAAAGTGGAATAAGTAGGCGCGATCAATTTTGCACAATCGGAGTTGATAATCGTTATGATAAAGTGTAACAGGGTATAATTATTGAGTTGACCTTTGACCTGAACTCGTTTACGGGTTCAAGTCATAAACTTTGAAGTAACCGTTAATGGTATTAAATAAAAGCTTATTGGGTTATCTTTTTGTCTCGAAATAAAATAATTTATCCACCCATATAAATTGTTGACTTTATATGGCTTTTTTAACAGATATTTTTCCATATTTCCAATTTGACGTAAATTATGTTTCTCTTTATACACTTCCGCATGCCGTGTCCGGGTTCTCGGTTCCATTTCAGTAGGAAATTACGCTTTTTCTTCGGTTAATGGAATATTTTCGTTGCGCGCGACATGCGCTCGTGTCCTTCGCATTGTTCTTGGAAAAAAAAAAAAACGCCGTAGAAAAATGTCCTGCACGAAATCTCGTTGGACTTTTAAATTTTCTCCAGTGCAACGGTGCATCATCTTCTTTCCTGAAATTATCCATTTTTTCTGCGTCCATAATAGGCACGTACGATACAATACGAATTCCGTACGTTCGCCGTGAAAAAACTTTTTTTTGCAGGCATAACTCTGCATTTTTGTTGCATTTTTACATGAAAATTCAAAAGGGTTAATCGTGACCGACGTCAATGCGAATTAAATTTTGTAAGGTTTTTTGAACACCTTAAAAGTTTATTGTTACCTAAAGAATATGTCAAAATTTCAAAAAATTCATACCAAAAAATTCTCCGAAAATTGTCAAGAGTGACATTAAAGATATTATTGCTTCATCAAGTACAAATATTCCATAACTTATCGAACCCATCGATCAATTACTTCAGACTTGAAAAATCCACGGGTAAATATTAATAAGTGAAAATGTTATTATTTTGCTAAAATGGCCATCTGTATTTTGTAATCAACCCCAACACTAAACTTTCTCTAGCCACCGACAAGAAGCACCATTAAAAAGCCACCAGACAATAATATTCAGCCTAAAAAATTCATATCCGTCAAACTTTAATTTACCACAAATAAAATTTCTCAAGCCTTATCTTTTTAACCCAAATCCTTTTTTCCCATCTCGTCGGATTATCGAGTGATTCAGTTTTATTCATACGCCACTTCCCCCCACTATTGCACTATCACCATTATTATTTTCCACCGCGACCCCCCACTTCCACCACTGCCCCTATTACTCGTCACTCCGCATCCCATTCATTCGCACTTTGCAACAGGGAATTTCGAAAGGGAGAATTCGCGGCCACGAGAGTTTATCCAGCCCCTCGTTAAGCCACTATAGCTCGCTCGGCAACGGCGAACAATTCCGCGCCAGGATTCAAATTAATTTGGGAATTCAGTTCCGATTATCCAAAAACGAGTCGTCCCCATTCGCATTCGAATGTAATCGAGCTTCATTAACGCGTCGCGCGTGTTGCGCGAGAGACTCATAGCAATTCCCCATCACTCCCTATCACCATTATCCCCTCGCCAATTCATCTCCCGATCCACAAATTAATCAAATAGTTCGATCTCGCGCCAATCACCCCAAAATCATACCTACGTACACCGAGAAGCCAACAGTCCCATAAATTAATGACAATTCCGAGCAGGAGATGCCGTACGTGATGATGCACTACGAAAAGAACTACACTGGGAATTCACGCTTTTACGGTTTTTGCGTTGACCTCCTCGAGGTCGTCGCAAGGGAGGTCGGATTCTCGTACCGTCTGGAACTCGTCCCGGACCGGAAGTACGGTGCACGGGATCCAGAAACCGGCGAATGGAACGGCATCGTCAAAGAGCTCATGCGACATGTATGATTTGGTTTGTTTTGATTTTTCCTCATCTTTACCTAAATAGCACGATCCGAATTATCAAGCCCCAACCAAAAGACTATAATCAACCCCTTATCAGCGTACCAGTAGAAATCGATATCGTATCACGTAACCAGCCACACTAGTAATTCCTTATAGTCTGTGCCTTAATGTTTTACCAAAATACAGAATCCAATCACCGACCGTACCTATCCGTATTACGTGCACTGTAAAGTACCTAAATACCCATACAGTATCTTCATATGTACATTTCTGATTAAAAGCATCACAGTACACACACGTATCCCTATGTACACAAAGTATCTAGCAAGTACAAAGTTCTATCGTCAAATCGTATATCTACAGTGCGAGTTTAATTCCCTCGATACAGGTATACCCGAAGAAGAAAAAAAAATAATAATAATAATCAGGGTAATTAATGGTGATTAAAAATTATTTAATATTCATTACCGTCAAGCGTCTGTCGTCCATAAAAGTTTCTTCAGTCAATACCGATTAAAAGTATCGATCGTTTCCGTCCTGCGTAAAATTAGCGTCGCGACGCCTCGCAGTTCGATTAAACTGACAAGAGGAAACTTAAAGGGGAGTCCTAACTAATCGAAGTGTATCCTAATAGCACGATAATAACCGGACGTAGCAGCATCCCATAAATATGTATCCTATAAACGAATTCCCACAGGAATTCAGGACGTTGCAGAGCAGACGCGTCTTAATCCAAGGAACTTTGTCCCCTAAGGGATATCGCGTACTATAACGACGTCGACGTCGCGTAATCCGTTTTAACGGGTTATCGACGAGCGACTAGGTTGCTTTCACGCGACTCGTGTCTCGCAGGATATCGAAATTCTGTATACAGTTGTAAATAGCCATTAGGACTACCAGGTAAGCCGTCGCGACGCGTGCCGTCGTACTCACGCCTATCGGGCGGTGTGTATGGAAGAGACGCGGGTATTAACCAAGGAAGACGGGACGCCAATAACGTTCCTGGCGGGACGTAGGAAGGACGTATAAAGCCTTGGGAAAATTGAATGAACATTTTGATCGATGTGTGTATATAGGTATATAAAAGCGTAAGGATTAATTTGTCTCGATATATACAAGTATATATATGTACAGTGTACAAAGGCCCAACCCTTATTGATTTAACATCGGCTCCCACGATTTCCCGTATGCTAGACTTGCTTGTGACGTATCCCGTAGGAGCAGCCTTACGTGATGCTCAGGAGCAAAGGAAACTTCAGCGGAAATGCACGGTACGAGGGATTCTGCATCGACCTCCTGAAGGAGATCGCACATATGGTCGGCTTTACCTACAGAATCGAAATGGTACCGGACGGCAAGTACGGAGTTTACGATTACGAGACCGGAGAATGGAATGGGATCGTTCGGCAGCTTATGGATAAGGTAGGTTTCTTTACCGACTGTGTGGATGGGAATACACATAGACACAGATGTATCATTTAATCGACAGATTAAAAATTTTATATTTTTCATTGAATATAAACGCGAGTGTTTGCGCTCGCGATGCTTTTTGCAATTTAGGACTAATCAAGGTGGTAAATCTATAACGAGAGAAGTTCAGCAGCGAGCAGGTACGCAGCTGCCATTTCGATGGCGCAGAGGTTCGTTAGGGACGATGGTCTACTCCGGTAAACGGGAAAGCTCGTTTCCACTATTCGAATTTCAAATCGACTCGTGCGAGGGTCGGTGAAAGAGGGAGAGGGAGAGAGATAGGAGATCGTAGGCAGAGATGCCAGATGGGTAACAGATGCAGCTGGGATCGAGAGAGCGTCGCGGGCAGCGAGGCTGGTTTGCAATGCAAATGAACTTCGGTCGAGGCGGAAATAGCGCGGTGCATGTCACTGCGCGGAACTAGCGTGCGAAATGGCAGGACAACCTGGGAACAACGTTGCAACGAATAGATACGGTGTTGCGAGCACGTACGGGATATACCTTGTTAACTATAACAGCTTCGCGATAACGATAAGTGTTCCTCGTGGAAATAGACCGGAAGTGTACAAGCGCAGCTTTCACTTGGACACTCGAAGCTACGTAAAAGTAAACAGGGAGGGGATAGGTTATTCGTTGCTGGTAGAAAAATTTGAAAATTTTCGTCATAATTTTTGGAAATAAATTTAACAGACAATTTACGTCGGGATTGTATTTTGAAAATTTGTGTAAATTCAAAATTTCTTGTTACTCTGTCCGCATCTCGGGTTCTGAGTTGATCGTGCGCGATCTCACTTCGTCCCAGTGGCCACCTAGCGGTGATCGTGCGAATCTCTTTGCTTGTTTCGCATTCCCATGCAAATATTGGAAATATTGTTGGCGTCGAACGTTCTCGCGCTACGGTATCACCATGGTTACCGAATCGCGTCGGGAAGGAGTCTCCTTTGTCTTTCGTTTCGCATCGAACTTCGTTTCACCGGAAGTCCGTCGTTCTCGCACGAAATATGAAATACTCGGTGCGAAGCATCCGGCTAATACGATTCCTAGTAAATTGCAGCGAGCGAACGTGAAATTACGTGGATACGGAAAAACATGGTGTTGCGAACTGAATAAAATTTAGTATTTTTACATAATGAATAAAAAAAATTACGCAATCCGATGAGACCGATATAAGCATACAACGCCGTCTATAGAAAACCAGAAATCCCTGTAAATTCGTGTGGGAGTCGGTGAAAAATTGTCAATGACGGCAACAGGAAACAAGCTGAAATTCGCGATAACGAAGCTTCGAGAAAGTTAAAAATCTTTAGCTGCTATTAATCATGCCGGCTAATTATCAGGACGGCAGAGAGCGAGAGAGCGAGTACAAGACCCGAAGGAAGACAAAGAGGAGAGTCCAAGGCGCGATAAAAATTTTTCTTCCTGCGCCTGACTTTTTACCGATTTTTATTAACGGGGCCGAACCAGTCCTTGTGCAGCAGAAGAGGGGGAAATCCAGAAGAGGGGAAGTGAGGGAGGGTGTGATAAGAACCTTTTAAAATGCCGAATACGCAGTATCCCCCTTAATGACCGAACTTCTCTCGACTTTTGATTTTGGTTCGAGACCTAAAAGCTAAAGAAGAAACAAAGTACAAGCTGACAGAGGGGAGGACTAAATTAGTTATATACATATATAGTCATAAGAGAGTCCAAGCGGCGTCGTCGCCATCAAACTCCCGAGTGTCGTCGTTGTCGCAGAAAAAAAATTCCATCCGATTTTATTTAAACCCGATGAAATATCGCGCCAGTATTTCGTTCGAGCTGAAGTCTCGCAACAAGTTCCCGTTCCTCGCGGCCCATTACGTGGAATATGGAAATCGTGAAATACGAGCGGCAGTTTGTCCGCGCCGTGGGTGACGTCATTTTGGAGAAGCGCAGAGGGGGGGGGGGGGCTTCACGCGGAACCAGAATTTTATCCGCAAACGGCAGGTGCGACGATAACAGAGTGCGTCGCATTATTGCGACGGTTGTATTAATTTTGTCGGATGATCATTTGTCGTCGCGACGCCGCTGGGATTTCCTCGAAATGGCAGAGCGCCGCTCCGGGGCTGCAAACGTGGGTACGGCGAGCGACAACGGCGAATCGGGAGGGAGAGAAGGGACTCCGGTGAAAAAGTAAGAGGATCCGTCCTGCGGCTGAGCGTCATATTTCAGACGCTTAGGAGTCCGTCAACGGCGGAACAGCAACGAGCGTCGTCGTAGTTCTCGACGTCCCGTTACGCCCCTCGCCGGGAACTTTTACCAGGGAACAAGCGTCGCGACACAAGCCCGGAGTCGAAATCGTATTACCAGCCCCTTAGGGAGTAAAGCTACTCGGCTGAAGGTCGGTATATATATATATATATATATATATAATGCTTGCAAAAAGGGGTACGTACGGCTGCATTCGTCACGTGGCATAAATTCGACCAGTTTTTTTGAAGGCTAGATAGCAGTAGGTACTGCCACGAATAGTCGGACACTGCTTAGGTATTTCGAATAAATACATAGTGTGACTGTTTATGTAAATGGAAAAGCTATGAACGCATAGGATTGTATATTAAATGATTTATTATTCATGAGACGAATTCGTCGCTCGGAATAATTCGCGCGGCTTCTTTCGCGGGGATCGCCTGGGTTATAAATGCCGGGATGAAAAATTGAAAGGTAAAATGTAAAAGAGAGCCTGGTAATAAGGCTGGTGTATATATGTGAACGTAGGTACCAATTTATCCCGCGGCTGCATCCATCCTGGTTAACTGACGTTATCCAACGTTTTCGCACTTGCAGTGCACTTTCCCTCGCGACGCCCACGTCGTCCTCTGCACGTGGGCTGTGGGAGTCGCAGGGCTGGAGGGAAGCGTCGCACTTTTTCTCGTTATCAGGAACCTTTCGACCGAGCCAGAAATAAATTGCCGACGTTGCTGTAGGCCTGGGGGGGGGGTCGTTCCAGACGCTGAAAAAGCAGTTAAATATCTAACCGGCATAGTCGTCCCTTTACCTATCGCCTATGTACGTGTTTCCGTCGCTTGCGAAATGCGACGTCCGGCGTCGGTATCCTGCAGCTGCACTTTACGTGCGCGACGCTTGGCCAATTTTTTGATATAAAAGTAAAGGAGAGGGGCTGTCAGGGGGGGGGAATTGAAATTTAACGTTATCAGGTCTGGAGGGGGAAATCGTAGGGACTGGATCTTCTTTTTATTATTATTGACTATCTAAGGACAGATTTTGGTCCACGAGGGTCGATGGGATGCTGGATACTTATTTATGTATAGGAGATCAGTGATGCCTTGTTCACGTGTTAAGTAGTTTTACTCTTGGTCCAAAGAGGATGTGGTGAAATGGAACAGGTATTTTTTTTTAAATTTCGAAAATGTATTTAGACGTAATGTAGATATGTATTAATTTTTATAGATTTGAATATATTTTTATATATTTGTGACTTTCATGTAAAAATATGTATATATCGATAGAAACGTAATTTCGTACTTTCTTTTCAGAAAGCGGATTTGGCTGTAGGATCGATGACGATCAATTACGCTAGGGAGAGTGTCATCGATTTTACAAAACCCTTCATGAATCTTGGTATCAGCATACTTTTCAAGGTAAAGTGAAAAAAAATTGTTTTTGCAAGATTCGCAAAAAAAATTAATCAGGGATATTATATTACACAATTATTTTACTTCGATCATTTTATCTGTTCTATTATCCATTTTCCCCAACGAATCGAGCTTTATAATTATCTCGAATTGGTAACAGCCAACATTCACGAATTAGTACCAACGTACGAAAATGCAAATTGCGCCGTTCCTTAGTGGCAGCCTTGGTTCTTTATTCTCCACACTTTTTTATACCCCGACCGTTTCGCATCTCAGTGGTTTCCATAGGCACGAAGTTAGGAGCTTTTTTTATTTTCCAAAACGAAAAACTTCCAGCTCATCTTTCGCCTCTGATCATCAGCAGTGGATTCCTCCGAGATGTTAACGACGTGGACTAATTGTTACCTTAATTACATCCCTGACTAATTTCGAGTAAATTACTCAGAAATATATTCGCAGCTTTTTTCTTTTATTCCTCTTCAAAGATCACCAACCTCGCATTCCAGTAAATTTATTTAATTAAAGACAAAGAATTTTCCAAGAATATGGAGACTGACTCATAAGTGGGTACGTCTATGAAATTGAAAGTGGACTGGAGAATCGTCCTTTACGACTTGGTCCTTTGAACTTCTATCGAATTGCACAATTAAATTTCTGAGGAGTCAAAAATAATAATTTTCAATGTTTTATTCGACCGAAAGCACTTTCCACCCTATTTCTTTTTTATCAAAAGTACTTTCTTATCTTTCAATTAAATTTTGCCAATTTTCAAATTTCCCTCGAGATAATTATTTTATTTGATCTCGTTAACAAGTAATTAATGTAAATCACCAATTAAGGTCTGTTGATGGTGGTTGCTATGGCAACGCTTATCTGTAACTTTATAACGATACCATTGATATTGCCTGATAAGAGGGCATTCTGGCTGAAACGTCTGACAGACTCAACGTTCCGTCTGCTTGACGTATGTCTGTTCCTGAGGTGGCACAGTGGCGCCATCTGTTACGAGCCAATTAGTACGGGTCAAAGGTGATGAGCTGCATGATTTAACGAGCTCGAGAATCTCACGGTCTATCGAGTCGCGTAATATCCTTTTTAATGAACAAAAGCCTGAATATTTTCTACGGTCGATTTACGAAGAGTTCACACCGTAGACAGGCTGCCTCATCGAAGCATTTCTACGAGGCGACATTTCGTTCCCGTCGTATTCACTTGCTTTTCGCTCGATCAATTTCTTTTTTTTTCAAACTTTTTTCTATCTTCCTTACTCTCCATTTTTATCCAGCCTCCGTTCACCGACGTTATCGCCCCATGGGCGAAACTCGTTAAGCCGCTTCCCGATTAGCGAAAAGCCGAGATGACCGATACTCTCGATTCACCGAATCAAATTACAAACTACAAATTTTTCCGAACTCTCGTGCAACCCTTTCCTTTTTTTTATAGACAATTTTCAAAAGTGCCAGCAACCCCCTGACAAAAAACCACGCTGTCCCAACTTCCGGTCACGCGACACCCCTGACTTATTCGCTATCAGGCATTTTGACCGATGACACCCTCCCGAAAGTATTGTCGTCTCTTTTTATTTTTTTTTTTGTATTTTTTTTCAAAAATGGCGACTTTTTCCAAAGCAAATACTCGCTCGACACGCGTATACGTTTTTCCCATAGTACCAAATTGCTTCGCTATATCTATATATCTTAGCTATATATATTTGACATTTCTTTACTTTGATAATGAATTTCTAAAACAATTCCCATTCGCGTCCCAGTAATTGCAGCGACGAGTAGTCTCTCAATTAGTCGAGGATCCCGAAGAGGAGTGTGGTGGAGTTCAAGTCCAAGAAGTGGAGTACGACGACTTTGGCTAATTGCGCCAATCAGCGTCAAGCCCAGAGCGTCTCCTCAATTAATACGCGTCAAATACTTAATTACGATCGGACGGAAACCGTAAAACGAATTAATAATAATAGTCTATTGATATCGTCAAAAAATATATACGACACAAAGAAACTTACATCTCAGACAATAAGAAAGAAACGAGAGAAGACAAGAAGACGAATAATTATCTCATAATTAATCTCGAGCGAGAGAATTCAGTCGTTTAACGTGAAATCAGCGCATTTTACGGAGTCGTGCAATTTTCCTTGCGAAATAGCAAAATTACTACCTCAAAGATACGCGGACGTAGAACCAACGGAAGTTCAGCACCGGAAATTACCTGCGACACTTTGCACCTTCGAAATAACGTTGAATACCATTTTCTCACGATTTCATGAAAATACCCTGATACGTACAGTCGACTCACTTAAAGATCCTGCCTCTCCGCAAGGGACTATCGGGAAATTCAAAATTAATTTCCCAATAAAGTTCACAAAATGATTCTCCGCCCGATGAAAATAATGTCGCTGATTTATTTATCAAAAATTCGATTCGATTCGAGGTCTGCCCCGACGTGACTTCCGGTTGATTTTGAGTCTGCCGAGAGGGTCGACCCAAGGGTGAGTAACCCTTCAATTTGGTTGACGACGTCGTCGATAATTGCGTCGTTTAACGGAAACGCGATCGATGCCCACATAGGAGATCGTGGGGGTGAATACACCCTTATAGACGAGCAATTAGAACAAGTAATTGGCCACAGGACGTATCCCCTTGAACGTCGAATGGACCCTTAACCTCAGCATCCGGTAGCCCTTTTTTCCTCTTTCATCATTTATTCAAGCATATACCGACTCAGGGATGCCTTTCATTGAATCCCAATAATAAAATCCTGCAACAACATTAGGTCCGGTCCAATGTCTCAGGCGCCTGCGAAAGGAGCCTCCAGTTTCAGTTTTTGGCCCCCCTGGGAGTCTCCACGTGGACCGCCATCCTTGCAGCCACGTTGGCAGTGACCTTGACGATGTTGACCCTGGTCAGGAAATCTCCAGACGAGAGAACAGCCGACGAAGAAAATAGCAACGAAGCGGACCTTAAGAATTTTTCAAAATCTTTTTGGATCCTCTTCGTCACCCTATTTAGTCAAGGCTCTGGACTAGACCCCAAGGTCAATAATCCCTGAGCCCCCAGCCGACCCTGGGGCAGGATCAGATAAATTCCATCAATTTACGAGAGCGGCGCATCTGCATCCGTGAAACATGATTTTTCAAGATGAATCTTTTTATCGATCCCATATCGAATGTGTCTCCGTACCTTGTTCTCCACTCCTTGGGGACGACGTTCCACGTGGACGCGCTAGGAAAGTCTGTTTATTCCCAGTGGGTCTTGCCTCTCGTCTTACCCGGATCATCGAAATTCCCAGGTTCCCACCAGCCATCCGGCACGACTGTTCTCCTTCATGAATCCACTGGCCATCGAGATTTGGCTCTACGTCCTGGCAGCCTACGTCCTCGTCTCGGTGACGATGTTCGTCGTCGCGCGATTCAGCCCCTACGAGTGGAACAATCCCCATCCCTGTCACTCGGGACCGGAAATCGTCGAGAACCAGTTCTCTCTGGCGAACAGCTTCTGGTTCACCATTGGCACCCTGATGCAGCAGGGGAGCGACCTCAATCCGAAGGTACCAACCCTTTGTAGAGAAAACGACCAGAGCGAATATCTTCAGAGAACTTGCGTATTAAGATTTTGGAAAAATGGTAAATCGATGAAGAATCAATTCAAAAAAAAATTTTCAGGATATTAGCTCGTGTCGTAAATATTAAATAAGCACCCGGGTCAAATGATAGATTCACTAAGGATTTCGTCTCATCGATCATCTTGTATTTTTTTTATCAGTAATTTGACTCATACCATACCAGCATCTTTCGCAGCATCCCATACAGTGCTTTCGCACGCATGATAAAAAGCCCAAAAATACATTGTTCGTATACACATTGTTTTTAATGCACCTTATCACCTTTTGCAATTACCGCATAGAGCTATCGATACGCATTTGTATGTGGTAAATAAAAAAAAATTGCATCTCCCGCAACTAATGCCGTTCAGGACCATTAGCGGCATTTTAACGAGATGAAATAAGCACCGTAATAAATCACCGCTGAATTTCACCTTTCGCTTGGCGCTTTCACCCATTCATAAATTAACGAGGTGATATCGTGCTTATTCTCATCTTGCAGGTTGGTACTGAACGGTCGAGATGCGATTGCTATTCAATAAAGAAATCCTCGATTGATATTTCCTAATCATTTTTCATTTCCCTAATCTTCCTCGATTTTCGATAAAAAATATTGGAAAACGAACAACCCCCCACTTACCATCTCGTGAATCGATCCCCTATACGATTTCTCGAATTCGTCGATATCGATTAATACAATTTTTTTGTGATCGATCTATCAGGCAACCAGCACGCGTATCGTTAGCGGAATCTGGTGGTTCTTCACTCTCATCATAATCTCCTCTTACACTGCGAATCTCGCTGCGTTTCTAACGGTCGAGAGGATGATAACGCCCATTGAGAATGCCGAGGATCTCGCCGGACAGACGGACATAACCTACGGGACTTTGGAAAGTGGCAGCACCATGACGTTCTTCCGAGTAATAAAATTGTCTTTGGATTAATAGATTTATTAAATCGATTTATCGGTTGACCAATAATATCGTCATCTCGCAGGATTCCATGATCGAGACTTACAAGAAGATGTGGAGGTTCATGGAAAACAAAAAGCCATCGGTATTCGTACCAACCTACGAGGAAGGAATTCAGAGGGTCCTGCAGGGCGACTATGCCTTCCTGATGGAATCCACGATGCTCGATTACATAGTGCAGCGCGACTGCAACCTCACGCAGATCGGAGGACTCCTTGATAGCAAAGGTTATGGCATAGCCACACCAATGGGTAACTTAAAACGAAAATTTTCAAAGATTTCATCCTTTGGTTATAATTCATTGGGATAATAATGAAATTTTTGCAGGTTCACCTTGGAGGGACAAAATATCTCTGGCGATTCTGGAACTCCAGGAGAAGGGCGAGATACAGATGCTGTATGACAAATGGTGGAAGAGTCCTGGCGACACCTGCATGAGAACCGAGAAGGGCAAGGAGAGCAAAGCAAATGCCTTGGGCGTCGACAATATAGGTTAGGTCATGAGACATTGTGCAACTAATCGTTAAGGCAATTACTCGTGGAAAATTAATAAGCCAGTAACACCCGCACAACAGGTGGTGTCTTCGTGGTGCTACTGTGCGGCTTAGCCTTCGCCGTGGTCGTAGCGATATTCGAATTTTGCTACAATTCCAAAAGAAATTCCTCGCCCGAGCGCGTAAGTTTCGAACTCGACTTTCGTCGTATGTCTCCGCCGACGCCGACGATGCACGAATAGGAGAATTTGGAGACGTAGCGTTGACGTCAATGACTGTTCTTTTATTTGCACTTTAAGTTTGCTCTCTTCGTTTTCCTTACTTTACTTTTTTCTTACATTCGAACCTCCCTTTAGCATGTGACGATCGATCGAAGCATGTCCTATTAGACTACAGTGTACGATGGAGAACATCCGATAGAAAGGTACAGAATGTCGTTATTGTACCTCATTAATTTTTATTGTAAAGTTACATTTCTATTTTATTTTTTTATCGCAGCAAACACCGCCCATGCCCCCGACATGTTCAGGATCTCTTCAAGGAATTCCACAAGTGCAGCAACAACAGCAGCAGCAGCAACAGCAAAATCATCAACAGGAGTCTCTGTGCGCTGAGATGGCAAGAGAACTTTGTCTGGCCTTACGTTGTCATGCTTCCTCCAGAAGAAGACGCGCCTGCGAGAAATGCTCTTCCCACGTCATAGGATATCCAGCAGATAACCCAAGCGCCACGCCGATAAACGGGATGCGTTCCCAGGTGCATATTCTTGTTTTTGTTATAAGAAAAGACATTTTTTAATATTTATTGAATTAATCTTAATCATTTTTTATTAGCGAAGCAGCCTGGGAGTCCCGATAGAACTGCCGCCACACATTCACATGCACCATCATGCGTCGCCGAGCGATTACGACGGTAACTAATCTACTCTTACCGACTGTTGGTACGGGATGAGTTTGGTTTTTTTTGGTTCGAAGCCACGACGATAGATGTCGCGACAGTGCAGAACGTTACTTTACCGACTTCTTAAGGATAAAGGGTAGCTCGTCGTATCCACTCGATGGTTAAGGGATGAATTCTGCCGATCTGAGAGCATCCCTTACGGTTTCCTTTCGTCCTTTACCCTGACGGATGTTCTCTGTATCCACGATAGAACTGATCTCTGTACCGTGCGAGTGGATTGACCGAATTTTATTATGCACAGAATTAACTCGTAAGATATAACGTCATTTATCTACTCGTCTATCTGTAATTAATTAAAAGAAAAAGAGGAAGAAGAGCATAAGGAAAGACACGTGTTATTCGTCACTTCGCAAATGCGCGTGTCGAAACTTACTTGTAAATATACTTATAATCGCTTAGTGTATAACGCGTAGAGGACAACTCATCGTAATGTAATTATAAAGTGTAACGTATGTTAGCGCTAATCGGTACAATTTCGATGTTTGGTGTCATTTTATGTATGTATATTCAGATAGAGGGAATAAATGTAAGTTCTAAGAAGACAAACGTATATATGTCCGTCGTCTGTCTCGTGCTTAGAAATATCAACAGGACTTTTGAAAATTACAAAAATACTTTTTTTTTGAGCAACCTGTGTTGAACGCCCCATAACGTATTTTTTCTGAACCAGGAAAATAAAAAAAAACTATGAAAATCGGCTCGTTGGCAATCTCTCTGCACATCTCCGATAGTAATGCTACACCATGAGGTTTAGTGTCGCCGACTGAATGTAAATAGACTATACCAGTCATCTTATCAAATTTGGTGCCCCGTAGTCTGGAAGTCGCATAGGGTATAGAAAATATAAAATTAAGTAAATGGCAAAATTGAGATCCCACCTCGCAGTTACTGTTTATAATTAGCAGTGATAATGGGGGAAAAAGATGGATCGGACGGATTGATTGAAAGAAGTCAGTTTTCAATTTTTTTTTTTATATAACATCATTTATTAAGGGATAAAATAAATGACAAATAACGTATCACTTATATGAAACTATAACATTTCTTAGTGTTCATTATTCGTTATGATATAAAAGAAATCACATCACATACGACCCTCACACGTCCACGCTCGCTTCGGCTCGGATCGTTAATTCAAAAAGAGGAACCATGTCGAAATTTTTTAAAAAAGGATACGAACACGTCCTTTGCTATACATGGTATAGTATACAATTAATTAATGGGGTATCCGTCACATGGTCCATGAAATGATTAGGCTACGACCGCATAGCTTAATCAAACCAAATGACCAAGAGGATTTCATCTCGTGACAAATCTTCCCAATAAATTTTAAAATCTAAAATTTTCATTTCGTACATACACACACACTCTCTCTCTCTCATCCTCGAGTAAAATATCAATAATTAAAAAAAATCCACGAGCTCAAACGAGCGTGTCGATTAAAATTTTTCTTTTCGGAGGGTCAAGTCAAATCACTTCAATTATCACACAATCACTCAGATGCGGTGGCATGTACAATAATATGCTTTGTGACTTTTACAGGTGGGTATCTTGTTCTTTTTTTTCCAAGATATTCCTACTTCCAATTTTAATTTATCCCATCAAATTTCATTTAAAAAAAAAAAAGGAAAATTCAGAATCACTCACGATAACGACGAAACGAAATAAAAAATAAGAGAAAGTCAAAGACACCTCTTTACTGTTTTAATTTTCCCATGCTTCTCTCTTAGTTCACTTGTTTTCTCTGTTTCTTTTTTTTCCCACGAGTGGCAGCACCAGTAGCCCACCTCTAAGGGTTGACTGTGCTTCTATGTTCTGACCACTGCCACTGGCGACACCGTCCACTGCCTAGACTCGATGTAATCCCGACATGCGCAAATCAAATATCTTTTTGGTTTTTTTTTTTTTTTTGAACAGAAGAACTAGACCTGGGGAAGGAGACGATTGACGAGGAGGGGCGGGGGCACCGGAATGGATCCCAGGAAATCCGTTAGATTTTTAAATTCGGCGTCTCCGGCAAAAAAAATATCTTCACAGCTTCTCCCTATATATACGCAGATTCCTTGTCGTAATTTTAATATCACGCAATTTTCCTTTTCCTTTTTCTCCAACCACGCTTCCTTTTCCTTCCATCCGTTATACTCAATATTTTTGTTGTCCCCGTGGATTCCTATATCGTTCCCTGACACATCATTTTCCGTGCCCTCGTTGTTATCGTACATTATCTCATTTTACCAATCTTTTGTAATGTAATTTCACTGGGTCATTCGCACGTTTTTTTTTTTCATTCATTTTTTTTGTTTTTCGTTCCCGTCACACACGCGTACACACACACACCACGTTCCATTCGCATTCTGACTTTGTCGTTCCCTGACACGCACGCGTACACTCATTCGTAATAAATTACAAGAATAAAAATTATTATAATCAACCTCGATCGCGAATTTTTATTGCAATTACACGTAAGATAACCAAAAGTCATTAGGAAAAAAAAATTAACGAATTCTCTTTATCGCGAGGTTTACCCTCCCGCTCCTACGATCTCGTCAATCCGAATGCACACGTTCCTCATTTTCGTTGATTAATTTCGCTCTGGCATGTTATGAAGAAATATCCAGCGTCTTCTCTGCGATTACAGTTAAACGAGAACAGATTAACGTGTGACATTCCTGGGAGATCGTGAGGAACGAATAAGAGAAAGAAAAATAATCGCTTCGAAGTAAATTAAAAACGAAGAGAAGAGAGTTTACGTAAAAATTGGTGTAAGCTATTATTTATAACGTAAAAAAAAAAATTTCTCAATTATTTTTCTTTATCGTAAATTAATCCTTCCGACTTCAGCCTCGATTCCTATTTCCGGTCTTACGTGCTAAAATCGACTATTCGATTGGCCAATGAGAAAATTCGTCCAAGCGATCTGTCTCTGCCTCTAAATTATCTTTCTGGGGGCGAAACGGGTTCATCAGAGATCACTCGGTGACCGGATCGATAAACGTTGAGGAAACCAATAATACCGGGCAATCCTTCTCTCGTCCTAATTTCCAGTCGCGCCTGTCACGTAATTACTTTCGGTTCAAAAATCCATAACATTGACGATAAATCAGATTGGCTGTAACACTTCCCCCCCCCCCCTTATACATTTTATGTTTACATAATTTTTTTTTTAATTTCTTTTTTTTATATATTCATACCTCGAATATCATAAAGCTACGCGTATTCCGCCTGAGATCGTTTTGGCGAGCGTCCGCAAGAGGCGTCCGTGTAGCGTCCGACGCGACATCGGCGAGTCTTGTGTCAATTAACCCAAAAGAAACGTCTAGTAGCCTAAAGAGACTCTGTCGCCCATCGAGCAGCCAACGATTGTCAGGCTGATCGATTTGGTGACTTTGCCAGTCTCTCCAATTGGCTCTCTTCTTTATCTTTCTCAAAGTTTTCCATTCGCTTGGTGCCGACGCGCGGTTCCAGAGGAGATAAGGTGAACGCGCTCGCGTACGCTCGATTGTCTTAAATTAGTATATTATTATTGTGGCGAAGTGTCCCCGCGAAGTCTCCGCGGGGAATGGCGGAATACCCTAATCGAAGGATGCCCGGGTACATATCGTACAGGTTTTCTCGAAATCGCACGCAAATAAACAGAGGGGATATACGCTGCGATAACAACAACAACAACAACAACAAATAAAAATGACCGTAAACGCTTGGAGGCAGAGAGAGAAAATATAAAGTAACAAATGTGTAATTACGTGTTAAAATATGTGTTGTGCGTGTGTCTTGCGTTTGTACGTGACATTAAAAAGTTGCGTATAAGAGCGCGAGTATAAAATTGATGCACGACAGAGATATAAGAAAATTCGATTTATCCGTCTTTCGTAATTCTAATAGCTACGTGACAATTAAATTGAATAACTCGCTATTTCGTATACTCGAAAGGATTACGCGAGAGGAAGAAATCCTATATAAATGTGCGAATGATAGTCGCGAGGTTCATGAAGTATGAAATGAGAATTTCTCAACAAACAAAAAATAACGTCAATACTGTCGTCTGGTAGAACGTCACTGCGTACAAAAAAAAAGGTGTCAGTCGCCCATAAATATGGCGACGATATTTTTTATAGTTAAGACTCCCCTGATATGTTGGACATCGCCATTATTAAAAAAAATATTCCCGGTATTCCTCGAGGAAATGAAAAGAACGGATGAAAGTAAAAAAAAAACATCTAAATAATCCGTTAAACGAAGAATAAAAAAGCCCCGAGATAGAGAAGAAATTAAAATTTTTAAAAATAAGGGACAACACTGTATACGTCATGCAATAAAATTATCAGTCCGTGTTTGAGACGTCGGGAAAAGTCATCGTCGCTTATCAATTTTCCATATCCTCACCTTAATGAAAAATGTTCACTCGTGGTCGAATAGCACGGATACACGTACATGCACACATTACACGCGTACATACATTTTGATATATCATTTGTAGCGCTTATATTATTATTATTATTATTATTATACATTTAATAGAGAGAGAGACGTCATATTTGGACATGCTACTATTTTTTTTCAACTTGTCATCTATTACTTTACTTTCTTGCAGGCGATCGAGTAACCTCCGTTCTGATGTGTCACAATGTTTTGTATTACGTTTGTAAGTGTTGTGTCATCCTTTAGTGTTCATATACAACATTTTAATCATCTTCGTCCAAGTTTAATCTTTTTTTTCCTTACATTCAATTTGTTGCTTGCTTCAGGGTATAGCAGAAATCGCTTTTTTTTCATTGCATTCAATTTTGTTCTCTCTCTCTCTCTGTCCCTCTCTCTCTCTCTCTCTGTCTCCCTTCGTCACTCTCCCCATTTCTCTCTTTCGCAGCACGCACGCACTCTCTCCCTCTCTCAAAAGTTTAAAGATTTACCTCGCCTCTCTGATTGGTCACAACATAGCCGAATAACTCCTAATCCCTATATAAAGTGTCTCGCATAGTATGCAATGTGTAGACGTACACTATATTAACTTTTTTGCCTTACTCGTTACAAAGTGTAATTCAAATAAAGGATTTTTAATAACGTATGTACATACAATACAGTGCCTACGTGGGGGTACTGCTTTCAATTCTCGTAGCCACCTTCGAGTAGTGTGAATTTTATGATGTTTCTCGTTATATTACTTTTTTTTTTTTTTTTTAAGGAAATTTGCTCTTTCGTATAGACTTTACAAGACTGAACGACGAGTCAACCCGCGCGATTCAGTCGTCAGTGACTTTCAACTGGTCTCTGCGACGTATCTGGATCTAAAATTTGCACTTTTTCAATTAGCAGTTAAAAAGTCATCGTCGCACAAATGCAAACCGTATCAGTGTCCTGATAAAGAATCCTGTACGATGATTCATAGATCATTGCACGCCCACAACCATGACTCGGGATATGAATAATGTGTATATGTACCTGTGTATATATACACAGCTTTGTTATCTCATTATCGTCGCTGTCCCTTCGCAAACGTAAATACATCCTAAAATAACTCGCTGTGACCGATCAACCCACCCCCCAACCGGCAGACTATTCGACTACCAGTCAGAAAAACAGTACCGATCCGATAACAAATAGAATTCGAAAGTCCATAATTTTCATGTTTATTTCTTTTGTCTGCTTCTTTTTTTCACTTTTCACGCTCGAACTAACGAAACGATAAATCACGTAATTTCCATTTTCACGGACAGTAACCCTATTATAGCCGAACGTAGAAAAATACAGTCCTTATTTACAAACTAATCAAAACTTTCTTACGCACGCATTCTCCTCTGTTCCACATCACATTCGCATTCTCCTCCACTTCCTTATGTCCCTTCTTCTTCCCCTCCCTATTTCTCTTCACCCCAATAGTAGCTCTTCCCATTTTGTTCGTCACTTAGAAGCGTCTTACTCGTTCTTGGAATCTCCTTTGTTCTTCATGAAATGATTTATATCTCACTAGTTAGCCACTGAAGGTCTCACCAGGAGACTTGCAATCCAAACCGTAAAACGTAATCAGTTATCAATTCACGCGATACAGGTACCTGAATTTTCAGAAATTTCGCTTGTCCCGCGGTGATGTCGACAGGAACCATCATGGATTTTGGCATTCTTATTTTTTATCAATATTTACTATCCACTTGTAAATATCACTCTTAATCACTCGTCCTCCCAAAATAGCCAAGTCAGACGTAGAGTTCACAGTGCAGAAGAAACCGACGACGACGACGAGGTGAATCTTCCTGAAGGTGAGGATGATGATAAAACGCTTGAGGTATCCCATTGAACTCTGTCACCCACTCTTTGCTCTCCCTCTACTTCCGTTCAGTGTAATACGTGTATACGTGTAGAGTATCCAGGATTGCCACTCTGCACCAACAAATGTGCCAGGTTGGCGAAGTCGTCCCGGACTATGATACCGTGGCACAAGTATGCAAGGAAAGGATTGAGAAAAATGACTTGTTTTGACTTATGTCGATTGAACTACGACTCCGAAAGCTTAGGTCATGTATCGCATCACGGCGCGAAGAGCGTAAAGAAGTTCAGCCTGCATGCGAGCTTCCAGAATCATCAGATTTACGTGGACCTAGAATAAAAGTGAATGTTAATTAAATATTTCAAAGTGAAAAACTCTGTCCCTTTTTTCCCCGTATTTTCAAAGTCCCTGACGTACCTTTTCACTGTGCTTGAATTCCTTCATGACTCGGTCGTAGTCCCTCTTGGTGACGCGTTCCGGATAACACACGGCGCTCTTGATGAAAGTTTTCAGGCTACGTTCCAGGAGTTGATTCACCTCATTATAGTCATAGTCGTCGTGCCTGATGCCAAACATACATTGAATGTAATTCCAGATGGCGCGTCGGAAGCGGGACGTGTCGACCTTGTTGTGCGTGCCCATGGTGTAGTACGTGAGGTTGTAGGCCGTCTTAAATTTATCATCCAAAAGATTTCCTACGTCGTTATAAAGTCGATTCACTAGGGAGTAACCGTGATCGTCCCAGGAGTAATCCTGAACGCGAAACGTGGGTATATCGTTAAGCTGACCTCTCTGAAACGTGAAAAAAACAACCCAAGCACGAGATTAGCCACCAGCAAGATCAGTCGAATTGTCGGTAGTACCGATCACGGAATTAAAAAAAAAAACTTTTTTACAAAAAACCTACCTTAGCAAAATCTTGATAAATAAACGTCGGGTCCTCTATAAAATGGCCGATATCCGAATCAAGGATCGAACTCCTCTGCGGTGCTGCGGCCAATTCAGCCGACTGGCTCTCGACGGTCTCGAAACGTTTCGAGAGTTCCTCCTGCGTTATTTGATAGGATTCCGACTTCTCGGAGAGTCGCTTCATGCGCTCCATTAGCGTCTCGACGCCTACCTCCTGCTCGCCGACTATACTCGGCGAGGACGGTGGCGATGGGTTGTTGTCTGCGAATAAGAGGAAATCGTTATTACCATGCGAAACGTCAATGGCTCGGAAAATGATGAAAACAGAGACACGTACCAGTCTTACCGCCACCGTTTTGAATTTTCTTGGGACTGCTGGAAAGCATGTCTTTGGCAGGTTGCTTGTTATTGCTATTGTCCTTGGCGTTCTCTATGTAATGATGGCCGCTGATATTGTCGAGTTCCTCGTTGATACCGCAGGAAAAGACGAAGGACGACAGGGAATGAAAGTGGGCCAAGAGGACGATAGCGTGGACGACCTCGGCGAGGGACCAGCTATCCGCGCCCTTCGTCAGCTTCTGAAATAATCACAGGTTCGTATCCATTGTTAATTTCGTTTCTCCTTCGTCACGAATCCATCCGGTTTTATTGTCTCGGCAATGACAGGTAGTAACGACGAGTGCCGCTTACCTCGATGTGCGTTTTATTGAGAAGCCAGGGTCTGTGGGCGAGGATCTTATTGATTTCATAAAGATCCTGCAGCTTCCCGGGAATCGACCTGAGACCCTGAAGCCAAGAGGAATCTCCACCCTGAAGGAGGAATTCGCCCTTCTGCAGATTAATCAGGTAGCTGCACTGATGTCTCCCAGCGGCCTGAAAAACACAATTGCAACGAAATTACATATAAATTTTTAACGAGCACTATACAGGGTGACGAAAAAAAAAAAAAACCTTCAAACAGAACCCACAGACTCCTACTCAAAATTGCGAGGACCGAGAGCTGCGCGATCTACCCTAACAGTTCCATTAAATATAATTTTCAAAAATGATCCAACGTTGGGATTGATCTCGTTCCAGTTCGATTATCTCAACCCGGATCGATGATTCGATAGGCCTGAATTCGCCAGATGAAAAAAGTCACCAAATAAATTATCCAGGGTCCTGCCAATCAGGGACCTCGGAATCTTTCATTCAGCCAAAGATAGTTTCGTTCCTATCGATCGCACTGATTGGAAATAATTTTCCACTCCTCGATCGATAAGATACACATACACGACTGCGGTTGGATGCTGACGAAATCCGAGTCAGGCCTAGATCTCGCGATCACGATCTGCTTCAAGATTGATCTAGATCCTGGATTGGCAGTAGGCGAAAGATTAAAGAAAAAAAAATCAAAAAAAAAATACATTCTTCTATCTCGCTATCGGCAGATCGACATATTTCGATGAATCATCAATTCCGTCAATAGCCTCACTTAGGCTGACGCGTGCAAGTACGATTGTACGTGCAGGGGTCGTGCTAAATTTACCAGCAGTTCAACTTTGACCCTGATTTATATAAGGATCTAAAGTCGATCGACAAGGAGGACAGATTGAACGAGTGAATGACTGTATCCGTGCGGTACAGTCGTGCCAGAAAGTTCGGCCTAAAGCCTGGTGCACGCTGCCGAAACAGCCAACGCGATTAGATAGGGAACGGACTGTGCTACGTAATACGGACTTTTTCGTTAATTGCGCAACGCTGTCAACGGCAGCGCCGAGTGGAAGGATCCAGGTCGTTAATATCTGACAACAGACCAATAACTGAAATTACAGAGATACGTGAGAAAAGTCAAGAGCGGGTTATCGGTGTCTTACGGAAAATTTTGTTTACGGTCAATTCCGCCAGTTAATACCAAACTGTTAAAATTTCGTAACGAAGTAAACAGTACCGAGATAAATGATTAAGAGTCCATTTCGACGTTATTGACATCGAACCCGGACCAAAGAGCACCGAAGCTGATCGCTGAAAATATATTTCCGAAATATCGTAAAAACACCAAAAAAAAAAAAAAAAAAAAAAAGCCTATAAAAGGAGTGACCATAAATTCGATAAAATGACTTGCAAGACTGATAGCGATTTCGAGCGATAAATTAAAAAACAAAAGACAAACTGTAGAAGCGCACGGGTACGGTGAATACAACATAGAGATAACCTTTGACCCCGCGAGTCTAACAATCTGCAGGATCTAGAAGCGTGAGAGAAAAACATCCTCCGGACTCTTCTCTCGAGTCACTCCCGAAACTAGAGTCAACAAGTGTCCCGCCACGTAATTGCCCAAGTGTAATTGACAAAAAATTGTCCCTATCAAAATTAAAAAAAAAAAAAAAAAAAAAAAAATTTAAACTAAAATCCCTACTATCACTCGAAAGGACTTACCATAATGGCGATAAGATGCCGATAGTCGTAGGGCAAAGGTCCGTCGCCACGGAGTATGAAGTGTTGCGTCCTAAGGAAATGTTCCAGGTAGGACGGATGAGATGCCATCACCCTGGAGACATGGTCCAGCCTGTTGTTCTGGAGAAAGGCATCCATCAACAGGATGTGCGTCTGTAAATTAATAAAAAAATTTCGTTTGGATCAATTCGGAAGATTCAAATTATAAGGTGAAATTATTGATGTTTTCAACACGTACAAGTTACATATAGGTGGACACGTGTCCGATAATATTTTTTTTTCCGAAGAAAATAAACGTATTTTGTGGATTGGGGGGATCTTCAAAGAATAGAAAAACAACAAATACGACTCGTTATCCATTATGCGTGGAGTCGCGTGTTCGATCGAACGAAATTCTTGTAATTGAATATTTGCGTTACGTCATGCATCGTTCGATCGACGATAATATCAAGAATTTCGTGAAAAATATTGACTCGAGTCGTGGCAATGAGAAAAATGACTGGCTCTGGTCGATCGGTTATAAAATTGAAGCTGCTTAAATCGATAGACGAAGACATTTTTTTATTCCTGTTAACGAAGTGACGCGTGACTGGATTTTCCTGTTGACTTGGTCAGGGCTGCGTAAGACCGAGACAGCACGAATAACGGAGCGGCGGAAGTGAACGGTCGGTATAAAAAAAATTGTAGACAAAAAAAATGGGAAATAACAGAAAACTAATAGCTACGGATATAGCGATATGTTATATTGCCGGGGACAGGTTTTTTTTAACCTGGAAAAGTGCGACGGTTGTAGGGTTAATGAACTTTTCTAAAAGAGTGCTGAGCCAGAGAGAGAGAGAGAGCAACGTATGAGAATCGATAAGGTAAAGCAGCGTTCGCAACGGAACAATCTGTTGCACGCACTGTCCTTGTAAAGGTGGTTCGGCGACCCCGAGCAAATAACATTTCAGTCGGACAGGTACAACTTTCGCTCGCGAAAGAAATATTAACATTGGCGACGTTTCCAAGCGAGAGATATCCTTCGAGTCTTTCTACGTGAAAATTCGCTTCGGTGTAAACGGTTCCAGAGGATACGGGAAGAAGTGAAAAGAAACGGAAAAAAGAAAAAGTAATGAAACGCCAGCTTGCAGGTGAAATATCAAAAGATCTGTTCGCAGTGACTTTTCAGTGACAGGAAGAGGACAAAGAGGCTTCGGGTTGGAGGAACGAGGGCAAAAAAAAAATCCCCGGCAAAAAGACACGCGTCACGACCCTCGTACATCGCAGAGGGTTGGCAAGCGTGAAATCGGCCGAATCCGAAGCGCGGCTGAATTTGAAAGAGCCTGTAGGATCGAAGGAGAGTAAGCACGTAGGATACGTGAGACGCTTAAAAAAAAATACAAAATATAGATTGCGAGTACAGTGTTAGTCAGGTGCGCCTGTACCGTGAAAACGTCAAAGGAATAAGATCAGTATCTGCCCAAGAGTTTGATGAGTGATATATGTACGTCAGCGATGTGGAAACCACGTGTCATAAGATCAACAGCCCAAACAAGCAGTCCGCATAGCGAATCGCAGGTCAATTCTAGGATTCTCTACAGGGTGACCCACTCGAAACGGAACGGCCATACGTGTCCCTTGCTTGTGTAGATCGATGCTGGTGGCACCTCTGAAGAGGAAATTTGCTGAGAGAAAATTCAAAGGAGATATTTAGGCGTTCGGCTTGGGGTGTACCACCCTGTATAGACTGTGGGACTTTAGTTCACGCGTTGGCAACAGGTGGCAACGTCGCTCTAGTGCAACGGAATAAGCCAGTAAACAACTCTATTGGTAGAAAAAAAAATCGTGAACCTTGTTTCATTACTCTTTCGAAACGCCTGTTGAATGGACCAGAAGGACGAATCGGGATAGAGAGACAAATCGTTCAGTTGCCGCTACGCTGTAACAGGTTAACGTGGCCACGAGGAACCACGATGGAATTAACAAAGAAAATAAAAAACAGCAGGGCTACTTTGTTCGACAAATATAACTCAATTAGTCCCGTACGCAGCTCGACAGCCGTACAGGCACAGACTTGTCGCGAGGGGTGCGGACGACTTTGAAAACAGCAAACGACCGGCGTGAACTGCGAGGATTCTCAACCGACAGTGTTGGCAGGCCTAGTTGGCTCAGGGCCTGCGCAGAATCCCCAGCCAACTAGAGAAGCAGCGAGGCATCGAAGAAAACACAGGATAACTCGAAAGCAGGAACCCTCAACGTTGCTACAAAAATTTGTACAAGACGTCAAACGTAAGGTATATATTATGGGTACGAGAGTTCCTCAAAGGAAACTCAAAGCTAGAGGGAGAGTCGCTAATGGCGGAAGTTCGTATAGAAAGCCGAAAAGTTGTCAACCTGGCGTAAAGGCAGCATCGCCCGAGGCTCCAGGCACGTTTGTTACATCGACAAATTTATAGTTACGAAAACTGGCGCCACTTCGAAGGAGGCGTGCGAGTCTGTTACGGGTCAAAGACTTTCGAAAAATTCCGATAAACCGTCCGGATTAGGCGAACGTAGGGCGAGACACGTGCGCGCAGGGCCGGATCGAACGCCTGTCCGATACTCGGGAAGGATCCAATGGTAAATATTAAGAACAGCGAGATCCAGGCGCATTTTATAAAGCGAAGCAGCGGAGACCGTCGGACTGTCAGAAAAATCCTCAGGGTGACGTCACGCCCGTCTGGGTTGTATATCGTTAGAGGAAACACAATTTCGAAAGTGGCTTAACCTCACTTCTCCCGTGCCTTGGCCAAAAAAAGAGACAATAGACATGCGCGCAACATCCTCGAGCAGAAACGTGGTCAACGGAATGGAGACTGACGGAGCCGCCCGTGGAATAATAACAGCGTCCTATCGCGTAGAGCGTCCTAGCACAGAGACTATGTCGAACACAGGCACGGAGAACGTGCGTAACACGCGTGACCAGATTCAGCGACGGCTGCTACGAAATTGCAGGCACGCCCGTAAAACTGTGCGATCGTTCGTGCCTGTTACGAAAGAGTGGAAATGAAAAGAAAAAGAAAGGGCAATAAAGAGGAACCATAACGAAGCATCGAAATGTATATAAAATTAAAAAAAAAATAATCCAATTTCCTCCCCGTCTCCTTATATCCCTTTACTTTCCTCGCCGTGCGAGATTTCCAACTTTAGAACATTTTTATCTTCAGTCTCCCCGTCGGAATTAAGTAAGGTATTACACGTGCGGTAATAGTTTTCGCGTTTAGTAAACAAGATCGGAGATAATAATAATATCAGAGCCATGCCACCACGGTTCGTCTGACGTAGGCAAAGGCGAGCGGGATGAAGTCCAATAGCCGTGCTGCTCGTGGTGTACAGTCCTTGCCAAAGACTACGTAATAAGAGAGACATGTCTTCGCGCCGTGACGACTCGGCTAGAACTGCGCGCACTGGATGTACACCGTAGTCGGATAAACAACTACATAAATTTTAATGGAGGCTTATATTTTTAATCTTATCAAGTCCCTGAGATAGAGCCGAGAGCGCCCCGGCGGTGGGGACGACGATCCGAGCACATGTTGGGTGTACTGACGGTCCTAAAGACATCAGGCAGCCAGCCCCCCCGCCGGCGCCACTGTACGTCCCAAAAACAAACAGTCGAGAGAACTTGAATGCGTTTTCAAAGCGATACACGTCTCTCCGACTAGTGTATGGGACTCTATCGGAATTCACGCTACGGCCATCCAGTCGTCGAGCTAATAGGCTCCCAGGATTCCATTAGTCCCCCCGGACACGCACTGTTTACGACCGAGTAATAATCGTGCCCGACTTTACCGACCGAGCAGTCGTTGAGTCAGTTTCTCCATTAGTACCTACCGTACCCCGAGGATTAATCTCGGGCGCTTCTGCTCTTACTTTCTTCTCGGTTCTCTCTTGCAATTCTTTTTTCTCCGTTTCGGCAGTCTCAAAAATCAGCTGATTAAACCACGAGGGCTGCTAGACCGCGTAAAGGCGGCTATACACGTAACGCGAAGGCGACAGCTCGCTTACACGGGCATTTGCCACTCCTCCCGACCGTACTGCGAAAGGGCTTTCAACGGCTACGATTAAACCGTCATACAGTTTCCACAGCTGCGACTGTCGCGGCTAATCGTTACCCCGGGTCAACGTCTTCGACACTTTGCGGCTATTTTCTATAGATTATCGTATATTCGTCCAGGAGACGGAACCCTTATCGCGAGAGCACTCACGTATTTCGTGGCCTGATAAATTCTGAAGCGTCGTCGGTCCGGTCGCCACGACGACGGCAACGAACCTAAGGTGGAGAATGAAAACGACGCTTGCTGTCATTAACATTTTGGAATCGACGTCCGATTGGCCCCCGACGAAGCCAGTAAACATGTTGACGAAATCGCATCGTGCCCGATGTGTCGCCGCTAATCGCATCATCGACTTCATCCTCGTTCAGGAAAAAATCATTTGCACGGTGATGCCAAACGAAGAAACGAACAAGACAAACTTAACGTTTGGGGTAACCCGGTCAACCTGGTCAACCGGATCGCCGTAACTAAGGTACGAACTGAGCGGATCGCGTCGCCAGGAATAAATTTTAGGAACTTTTGCGTCGCGACAGAACCTAGTATTTCCATATACTTTGAGGATCGGACTTGTTTACGCTCAACGCTGTGAGTCCTGCCTCGCGCTGGCACTTGGGATGGGGGGGGGGGATTAAGAGTGGGTGGGCACTAACGATCATTATTTGCAAATACGTGTATTCACGCGGAATCGCGTATAACCAAACACAGCATGGGGGGGGGGGGGAGAAGAGGAGGATGCTAGGAGATCGATGAGAATCTCTATGGAGTAGATAGATAAGGTTAAGGGACTCTGTGAGATTGGAGCAGGGTTAACGTTCGCTAAATGGATTCGCGCGAAGGAAGAAAGGGGTGAGGATGGAGGGGGAAGGAATAAAAAAATGGGGGTCAAAGTAGAGAATTTTAAAAACGTAATTAGAGAAATCCTGCAAGTGAATTCTTAAACACGCGACAGGGATGCTGTGTCAGCTGACTATCCGAAGCGACGATTCGCTTATTGTTTTCCTTTTCTGACAGCTGTCAAAGAATGCAGCCCATAACAAATAGCACGTGGCTTTCCACGGATTCACGTGGATATATGTTAAAGCAGGAAAAACAAGGACGTATTTCAGGGTAAAGTCATGCATATGCATGCCTGATAAAAAAACAATGTATGCAAAACCACGTGCGAGTTCTCGTTGTTTACTATCTGTCAAAAAAAAAAAAAAAAAAAAAAA
Organism: Cephus spinipes; assembly: GCA_963971525.1. Classification (NCBI taxonomy): domain Eukaryota; kingdom Metazoa; phylum Arthropoda; class Insecta; order Hymenoptera; family Cephidae; genus Cephus; species Cephus spinipes. The sequence goes on from OZ020575.1 coordinate 1,455,873, forward strand.
ACACTGAACCCGCGTACCAAACACGCCAATGGCGACCCTTATTTTTCAACGCCCGTTTAAATTCCTTCTGCTTCTATCGCGGCTGAAAATATGCCAGAGAGATACGGTCCGGAGAAATCAGGAAAGCGAGAAAATGGTGCAGCGGCTGATTGTACAATCAGCTTGGGAAGCCTTGTGCCATATATCCTGCGTATCGCGGGGCTTGGCGATTCGCGTATGCATGACCGCGAATACTGTCCCGGCTACAGAGAACATTCGCGAAGTGCGATGTGTATTGCCTTCATGACGCTTCGCGGGGCGCGGATGCACGTGCGTGAGAGGGCATGACAAACTGGAATAGAAGACAAGCGCTGTGGCTGAAGGTGGCGCGCTCTGACGGCGCGTGGCTCAAGTTCAGTCATCAGCCTGTTAGGAGGACTATAATGTCTCTGAAGTATACATATGTATATATACACGGGTGGAATAACAAAGATGCCTACGATACGAGATTTATGATAAATGAAAAATTATCTTTACGATTAAAAGCCGTTGTCACGTTGACCGACTTATGCCGAGTACATCCGACCGAGATATTCACAATTCCGCCTGGTTGGACGAGGGAACTCGGTTCGCTGATACGGACAAATTAAAGGGCCGCGAACGAGGGAGGTTGAACAATGGGGAATTTAAGGCGCGCGATTCCCAATGGGATCACGTCGAGAGTAGCTGACAATATACGTTAGGGAGCTTTCGTTAAGTGATTTACAGCGATCCGACCTAATTGTCGGTGCTGATAATTAAATGGCGATAAGGGAGGGGGAGGGGGACTACGGACTCGCTACCGGCATGCCAATTACTATCGGCTCTACTCGACGTCGACACCTAAAGCCAACAGATCACGACTCCCTAATTGCACGGTAACGAATTAATCCCCAATTTTCCGAAGGAATCCGCGGGAAATTTGAAATGACTGCCAAAGATACATTGAAGAATAAAAATAAGTGTTCGCAAGGACGATGCTTCGAAGACAATACGAAACGCTGTGTTAAAAGCACGCCCTGGAGTGTCGATTTGTTTTTTCGTGGCTATTCCGTTCCTTTTACATTCGACTGATCGCGGCCTTGAATCCGCTCGGGCGATGCGAGTAAAAATCGTCTAAGGAGCAGCGAGGCGTCGCTTCGCGCGTTTGAATATCATTAACGTAGTTTCTTTTTCTTTTTTTTTTTTTCGACGTGTGAAAAACAAATCATTAGAAACGCGTCATCCGCTCTGCCCTGGGACTCGTGTTTCTCGAGGGAGCGGATCGCGTTACGAATTCGTGTCGACAACAAGAATTAATAATAATAACAATAATTAGCACAGCCGGTGACGCAATTACAAAAGGTCTCAATTACAAAAAAAAAAAAAAAAATTAACAGTCAAATTTCGCATCGAGCGTTACTTCCCCTTCCCTACTACGTTCCCTATAATTCTCCCCGACAACCCGTTGACCGTTATCAAATTTTTTATGGGATGAAAAATTTTTTTAATCGACCCCCCCCCCCCCCCCCCCACTCCCATGCCGAACGGCGACGCGAGCTCATCGTGAAAAATCCGCGCCTACCGTGCATGTGTGCTTAAGAATTTACAGGCTCGTTCGAGGGGATCGGTTTGTTGATTTTGGTTGGGTGTAAGACGGGCTGGGCCGAGTTATAGCACTTGTTTGCGTGGCCTGAAACAACAAGCCGACTGCCAAGTGCCTTCGAGTGTCACCAGGGGCGGCCTCGTGTGCTCGCGACGCCTCGCGTGGCTGTGCCTATATGTGCCCCGTGCATAATGTCGCATATGGTGCACGTTGCATTCACGTGCCGATGCGCCGATCCGCCGGGAAACCGGTGAGGGACTGATCGTCATAGGGAAAAACGTGTGGGCGACGTAGGAACGGCTGAACGGGCCAGCGGAGAGAGAGAGAGAGACGAATGCTAATGGTACATAGGAGTTGCTCAAGATCCATTGTCACACTGGGAAAAAAAAAAAAAAAAAAAAAAAAAATGTGGAAATCACTTCGATCCAGCGTGCAATCATTTTGATCGGCCGTCTCGTATTGGATCGATTATTCCAGGATGGTAGGCATCACACGTGTGACTTGGACTGGTTTTGAAGAACGGAAAAAAAAGGGATTACAGAGAAATCCAAGAAGCACTCCCACGTAGCGGCGGGCAGGGAACTCCATAGCACTTTGACCTCCTTGGCCACGTGTGCACGTGGGCACACGCACGTGCGTGCACGGCCGAGCACGGCAGTGTGTACGGGGAAGCACGTGGGAGCTAGATCGCTATTTATAAATTTGAGGACCAGGGGAGGAGAGGAGGGGTGTCAAGTAAGTCAGGACAGGCGGGTAGATCGGTACGGGAAGTTACGAAATTTATTGGCGTTGGTAGCTGCTGAGGCAAGAGGAGTCTAAATGGTCTTTTTTTCATGCCGCTTATAATACCGACCTACAAATAGAAACCACGGATACCGTTTATATATCTGATATAGGGGGAAGAAAAAAAAAGAAAAGGACGAAGCCAACGTGAAACTCCACGTGGATGTTCCACATAGTTTTTCCGGAATTTTACACGCCGCCCGACGGCAGCTTCGGGAACTTTCAAACACAAGAGATGTCAATTGTCTGTTATGACGCAACCGTGACTAAATTCTTTTTTCAGTACTGGAGCACGGGGATGAACATGATGACGTAACGGGACGGCAGAGTTTCTGATAAGCCATTTGGTTAAGTAACGTGAAGCTCCGTGCAATGGAAGAAAAAGAGAGAGATAGAGGAACAAAGTGTAAAGTCTACAGTGAAAAGGGAGATTGAGAAAGATAGCGGAGAAAAGGCGCTGAGAGCTTCCGGCGCCGTCGATGTACGTCCAGTTGGGAAAGTCGTAAAACCAACTATGGGACTACCTTGACATTTCAATGGTCTCCGCGTATGAGTCCGCGTCCGTGCTAACGCGCGACTGCGTTGGTCCCCGAGTGATTTTGCGACTTGCGATTCGCCATTCCCACACTTTTTTCTTACAGATCATCCAGTTCCGTATCGACGAGCCGTGTACGACGTAAACAACCACAGTCACGTCGTTAAGGACAGTCGTCATAAATTAAAAAAAAAAATAAATACTCGAAACTCGCCAAAACCGAAAATTCCGTAAAAAAATTTTTTTTAAAACGAAACAGGCAATTCCGTGAAATCGACGCTCGTTCGGTCCACAGGTCGCAAAGTGAATCTCGAGCGAAGCGGAACGGAATTAAGAAAAAGGTTGGTGAAAAAGAATTTTCCGAGGTTTTCCGGAAAAATTCAAGTAAAAGACGAACAAAGAAAAACTTGGAGTTCGATGCTCTTTGTTATCAGTCGACTGGGCTGCGTGCCGGGCTCGCTTCCGATTGGCTCTCCCGAGCCGCTGACGTCACCGTATCGATTATCAGAAGCAGCACGTGACTTTCGACGTTGTCTGTCCTACTGGCCGATTCGGAACGAAGCACCGAGGACAAAGGCCGATTCAGGCCGACGCTCCTCCACCCAGGAAGCGATTGCACCGAATTCCAATATGGATTCGTATACGTTCCACGTTGTTTACCTACTCGTCGAACCGTCATCCGATCCCTACAAATTCACAGTCATCCAGTTCTACGTTCCCCGTGACCTACGACCTGAATGTCCTAGACGCCCCGGACACTTATCAATTCCTTCACGAGTTGGTATTTAAAAAAAAAAGGGCAAAGGGTGTCCTAAAAAAACTACCTCCTCCGCCACCCTCGGCTTTTTCGTTGCTCTCCGCAACTTCCCAAATTATTACGCAGCGCCTTACCCCGATCCTCCGCTTTTCTCTTAACGAGGTCAAAGAAGAGCTCGACGCTACATTTTAATTCCAGCAATACGAGAACTCGAGGCGTATCGGTTGCCGACCAATTACGTGGCTCGAAGGCAACACAGGCCGCAAGGAATAACCGGTCCCTAAGCAACGCCATAAAAAATGACTTTCTAACAGGGATGGGTCCCGAGCAACGTGTATATCTGTATATGTGCTCATGGAGACCCGCATCGAGAGCAACGCCGCTGGAGAGGATGCTGCAGGGACTCGGAACCCTCGGAACGGTCCGAACGATCGTCACCTCCGAGAAGCGCGAGCATTCTTCGGAGAAGGGAAAAGCCCCCGAAACAGTACCTCTAGAACTTTCTAGGGGAATTACGGGTGCCTAGGTATTTCTCCCGTTTCCTTGGGCAGAGCCAGAAACGCCGTCGCTTCTCCTTTCTTCGCCGTCCCTTTTTGCCCCATGAATTAATTCGGCCGGGTTCTTTTCCGGTGAGCTCGTCGTACCGAGACGTCGAATGGAGCCATTTAGTTTCGCCTATATTTTTTTATCTTCCCTACTTGCTTTTTTTTATATTCCCTTTATCTCTGTTCCTAACGGAAACACAGCGCGACCTTAATCACGAAGCGAAGATTCCGTGATAGCTCGCTGCTCGTAGGAATGGAGAAACGATGGAACGAAAGAGACAGAGAGAGAAAGTATAATAAAATTTATGATCGCTTATAAACAAGATTCTAAGCACGAATCTACGAAAAAAAAAAACCGGTTGCCATCGCGGAAAACGATCTCCGAGATTGCAATCTGGCTCGATCGTGGAAGAAAGGACGAGGAGAAGAAAAAAATTCAAAAATAATAAAAATAGAAGCGGGATCATCGATCATGCGCGGTAGACTCGTCCTCGTCCGTTCGTAAGCGGGACTCGGGCGCAGAGAGAGAGAAAAACAATGGATCGTCTCTGCCTAATTGATAGAAGAGATGAAAGAGACGACAAAGATGCACGATCGAGTATTAGGAATCATATCGACGTGATTCTACGTGGGAATTTTAATGGCATCCATCGTCTTTTTCATATCCGGCCACAGAGACTCGGAGCTCAAAGTTTCTAGAAACTGAAACGGCGAGCAACGACCGGGCTGGATGAATGGAAAGACAAAAAGACGTCGTTTGTATGCAAATAGCGTTTATGGCAATGCACTCGATGCCTCTCTTTAGATTTTTACTACCGAACAAAAAAACATTGTCCCGTTGATAAGTAATGAGAGACAACCAGGAAATCGACTCGTAGCAATCACACTAGCTAGCCCAATTACGGTGCCATGATTAACCATAGGCGAGCAAATTTATTTTATAGTCAAAGAATTCGTTCGTATATTTACGAATATCCCATGCGGACAAACAGACTCGAGCCGAAAACCATAAAAACAAAATAAAGCCATAATCTACCAGGCAGAGGGTTTATATCGCTCGCGAGGCTTTCCAGAGGGGTAGGAAAGTTTCATTGAAACGGCGAGTAACTAAAGTGGATAGCATTCAAGTGGTGATTATCCGCTGGGGTTGTGAAATTTATACGTCCGATAAATCGCGGCGGAATGACGAAAACGTGCACGAGACAACCCAACGAAACTGAGAGGGTCGAAACTTCGCTGCTCCACGTATGGATCGTAAAGTCGGGGGACGGAGGAAGCGAGGGGAGGCTACTGGCAGTAGCGCTTCGTAACAAAGGGAGACGCGCATAAAGCGACTCTCTGGAAAACGCAGCGAGAAAGGAACAATTGGCCCGAACTTGAGTTTTCAACGCGATAATCGCTCGCTAGAAAGATTTACGATAACACGGCACATTGTGGGTACGCGAGAAACAGCATTGAGGATCACGCGTCCGAAAATTTAAAATTTCAATATTTATTTAGACACTGGGTAGCTCAGACTCGACCATCCCTCCTGTATCCCTCTTTCAGTCACTACGCGATGAAAGACAGTTGCTATGTGCATGATGTACCATTTGTTAGAAGTGAAAAAGAAAAAAAAATTTTATTGGTATTCTCAACAATTTTATCTTCTAGATTTTTCTTGAAGAGCAAACAATGTGTATATTTGTGAAATATATAATGTAGAGCAGATGCGTTTACATGAATTCAGAAAAAAGAAGAGTTGCATCAGAAAGATGCTTATTCACCTTACAGAGCTACACTGTCTTTCGTATGACGACATAGGCTGAGAAATTTGAAAGAAATTTTTCTTAAAACTTACGTCATTTCCGATCTGACCCATATTGGCGGCACTACCGTACTCGATCGTATCCGCCTCTGGGCAGTCGTCCTCTTGTTGCGCCACAGGAATTTCGATGAATTTTAGTAATCGCACTATCTAACACTGGTGTGATGTTCAACGTCGTTGTCAGTAGGAATTAGAAGCGCGTGTCATTGGATATTTAAAATAAATGTATTAACGACTAACTTAGAGACAGGGTAACGTGTATATCTTCGTAGAAAGAAAGACACTATCCTCTTGAGATTAACGTATAAATGTATAGAAGTAACGATTGTCTGCGTAAACGATGTCTGTACTCTCTATCGTACGTGTAGCAGAAGTGGTTATCACTGGTATGAATAAGACGTCCGAAAATTATAACATTTAAACGGAATCGGTAAGAAACTATCGGTCATATCACAGACGATCTCGTTGTCACGTTCTTTTCGAAAGCCGAAGTCTGTTATAATATCGATACTATACTAATATTGTTTATCACGTGTCTTATTATACGCTGCTGACGGTGTCTTGACATAGAAAAAAATATTAATACGAGAAAAGTAGCATTCACCAGGGCACTAGGCACGGGCTCAGGTTACGCTGAGCATTACGAGGAGCTACGATACAAACAAGTCTACACCGCGAGAGCGCCGGTTGCTAACTGACGGCCGGTGTCGCTAGCAGCCGACATGCGATCATCTGGCCGGCTATAGTGGTGGGAGTAGCAGCCGGTAGAATAGTGGGGGGAACTTTTCACTCCTTCCTATTGGTCGGCAGTAACGTATTTTCCAGACGTACTCTGTGCGTTGATACTAGAGAAAAAATTGCGAAATAAGCGAATCCTGTCTTTTTGAAAATGACGTCAGAAATTTTCACAGGGATATTCATGACAAGCTTTCATGTCCCAATTGCGTAAGAAACAACGAACGGCTCGAGGAGGATTCTTCAGTTACCAAGTGGAACCTGGTGCTCTACCATACCGATACGGTCCTGAAGCGCCACGGTAGGCCGGCTCGGATCAGCTGATGCCTTAGCAACAGAGTTACTAGCCGTTCTAAAAATATCTCCTTCCTACCCGGGAAAATTGGGCGACCGGCACGCTGCAGCCTGGTTACGTCGATTCGCCGGCAGTTGACAATTTTTTCATTTCTTTGTCACTTCAACGGCCATATTGACTCTCGTCTATCGGAAGACTCGTAATAAATGTCCACCGCTGTACAAATGGGATAAAAAATATATTTAGTGTTGCCGTTAACAAGTTACTGTTCACACCTATATCGGAATGCTTCAACGACTGCTTGATAAGTAATCATCACCTCGTAAAAGAATTTGACGATTCCATTTTTCTTATCCTTCATTAACATACCGACGGATCCTGTGCGTTAATAAATAAACCTAGTGACCTCTGCTGGAGAAAAATCATAATCCCTTTGTCTCCCAACGTCTCAAGGATACAAGGATTCTCGAACCCTACGAGCGTGTATTTCACAAGAATTTCGACATCGGCAGCCCAGTAAGTGATTAAAATAATTAATCGGCTCATCAAAAATCGTCCCATCGTCATTTTAATAAGAGAGAAAATTTTCGTATCGACTGTGGAAGCATTTTCTAGTGACACAACAGTCACGTCGTAACGCGTTGCCGTAAACAGTACTCAGAGAAAAACAACTGTGTCGCTGATACGCATTAAGGCCAATGCACATGAAGTCATTAGTAAAGTCAGTGCCCTGCGTGAAAAAGTCTCGTAAAACAAACTGGACGAGGAGTCGTAGTGAAAGTAACTCCATGATTCGCGATCGAAAACGGCGTCTGTTCCTTTTATTTATTTTTATTCTTAACAATTAACACGACAACATTTAATTAATTTTTTTCCTTTTAATATCCTCACGCTTCTCCCTCAGGTAGTCCCGTGACTCGTTTGGACATCGTAGTCGTGTCGACTGGATAATTTTGTCCTGTCCAAAGTCACGAGATCCTAGATGAACAAAAGACCAACACCCACGACACCATCTGGGATTTGACGCACATGTTAAAAACAAACAACATACGTGTCAACACCTTAACATATGGCAAGTCGTTAAAAACAGGTATCCAAAAATTATTATTTTCTCGAATACGTTTAAAATTGGTTTGCCCGCAAACCACTCCTCCATTCGACGTTATATCAATTATTACGTACTAATTCAATCGATAACGTCGCACACGAGTTCAGTACTGTATTACGGTAGATTCCAAGTACCTTCCGAGAATCTCTTGCTAGACGTTACCAACCAGATATTTTTATCGATACCAACAAACTCCCTGGATTTATCGCGATACCGCAGCAGACAGACGTTCCGAGTACTTGATATTAATCCTTGACAATGTAAAGACCTATAATTTTCCTTAAGATCAGCCGTTATCGCTGCACGGATTAAATCCATTTATATCAAAGCGATACTCGTATAGAATCTATAGATGAAAATTACCGTAAACCATTCATACATAAACACACGTCATCATCTGCTTCCTTCTCAGCTGTACGAGTGGGTAGAAAAAGAAAGAAGACAAAAAAAAAAGGAAAAACACAAGGAAGCACCGTTGATCACGGACAGAGTCACCATCGTCGACGACCCAGCAACGTGCAGGTTTCATATTATTTTGTATTCCCCTGATGTTCGAGAAGGTGAAAGAGGAGGGAGTGTTGGGCGAGGTTAGTATTAGAAGCGCGAGGGGTCAACGCTCGGGAAAACGCCTCTCGTTATGGCACGGCCACGTATATACAATTATAGAGCCGGCACTGGGAAGTCCACCCCAACCTCAACTGGGCTCAACCACCTCATCTCACTCGACCGGGTTGCCGAGCGCGAGTTTGTCCACCTCCGTCGTTCCCTCGATCCTTCAACATCCGTTATAACAGACGTCGTTCAGCTTCTCCTGGGCTGTACAAAACCGGCAAGGTGCGTCCGCAACGTATGGCGATCCGCAGACTAATAACCTCTTTCTCTTTGTGCTGAAAGCCGAGTAGCTGGATGATGAAAATTATTCACTTCTGGCCTTACCTACTGGAGTTCACTTTATACAGCCATCTCCGACGCTTCTCAGTGGGCAAACGTATACGGGATTGATTCACCCCCCACCACGCTACCGGCGACCAATCGTGTCTCGCTAACTAGGTTAAAGGTTATAAGAACTCTCTGGGAGAGTCAGACGCCTGCTGCACCTTGCTGGTGCAACGTACGTTATTCGCTTCGTTGTATCGTTTCTCTTGTTTTTTTACCTTTTTTTTTAAATAACATAATCGATCGACGCCTCGATAAAATTTTGAGACTCATCCAAACACACGTGTGTATTGAAATAACGATAATTAATACTTTGTATTCTTTGATTATCGATTATACATGTATGCCGAGAGCCACGAATAATAAATAGTTGTAGAGGAGCGCCAGACGATTTCCCTCGGGATAATACAGGTTGTTTTACAATCGACAAGATACCAGTACCGAAGGTCTGCTTGTTAGAGAGGTTAGGGATTGGCAAACGTGAGAATCCTAAGCACACACGGTGCACGTAAGAATATATATTTACCTCTATGGAGAGTAATGGCATGTTGGGTATACTCGTGCAGCGTGAAAGACCGGAAAAGAAAGTTGCACAATTGAAAATCGAGTAATGGACACTGGCTGTAAACGCTAACGTGCTGATCATTGTGATTCATTACGATTACCACCAATCGCAAGAGGGGCATGACACACATGCTCACTGACCCAGCAGTGACTCATTTCAGATAGAGAGCGTCTGCATGCACTTATATCTTAGAATTTTATACGTTCATTTTTATCTATTGTAAATATAATATTGCTATACGCCACTTGTAATCTTAATCGACTTGTAACACCTTAAGAAGGTGACTGAAGGATACTAGTATTACATATCGGGGGCGTAGCTCAGATGGTAGAGCGCTCGCTTAGCATGCGAGAGGTACCGGGATCGATACCCGGCGCCTCCAAAATTTTTTTTTTAAATTCAAAATACCTTCCATTTATTTTCCCACGGATAATCCGTAGTCGGGCGACACGAATCATCAGATATAATATCGAGTTGTTGGTAAATTCGAAAAAAAACATTTGTGCACTTGTAGTTCTCTGGAAAGGTGCTCATTACGAACAGTAGCCCATGCTACGAACTATAATGTCAATATGTGCGCCATTCTGGAAAATAATTTAAATGTCGCCGCAAAGTCTTACGATAATCCGGAGGCTTCTTTCCACTTGAGAAATTCTCCATAATTACGATAATAATATATGTACGTTTGTTCTTTACCTAGTGACCCCTGATACTACTCGGTGCCCCCAGACGATAAGAGGATCGCGTCATGTACGCGCCATGTGAATGCACCTTCCTTTCCCCACTTTTAATACACGCTTCGAGAATTACGGCAAAGTAGTGATTCATGTTGCGCGTAAATCAGACCTTTTTTTTCTTCTACAACTTTTTTAGCCTTTACTTTTTATTTTTCTCTTGAATTCCTTTTTTACTTCTTTACTCAAGCATCTTGCTTGTTTTACGAGAGAAAGAAGAGAGGGAAAATGCACCGAGTGTTCCTTCAGAACGAACAAGTACGGATGGTGTGTGTATATATATAGAAAACGACGATGCCGACCGACAACGACAACTTTGGCTTTCAAGCCGTCATTTCTATTTGCGATTTGCGCAAACATTCGACACCGAGAAAGCCAGTCCCGACTTTCGTAAACAGAATAACCCTGTTAGCACACATGTTAGAAAAACGTACTTCAAGTTCTTTCCTTTTCTTTTTCTTTTTCAACAGATGAGAAATGCTCCGTCCTCAAGATGTTTTTTTTTTAAATACTCCAAACTGACTTCACCTAGCAAAATTATCAACGGACGAAGAAAAACATCTGAATTTTTCCGTTAGCGAATCGTACAGCCAAAACAGTTGGGACGATAAAAAAAAAGTAATTTTGAAAAATTTCAAAGACAAAGTAATCCGACGGCAACGCTGCCCGAATCGTCATAATCAATCGCGTTTAAATACACCCCGAATTGCTTTAACTGATTCCGTCTGAAATAAAGGAGCATTAAAAAAAATCGAATTTACATCCTCATTTACCCATAACGAAATGCCGATTTCGAAAACTGTTTATTTTTCACCAAAAATAAAAAATATCTCGGTCGACTCCAAAAAAAAAAAACCCAATAATACCAAAAATTATCTAACGAGAAGACAAGGAGGCGAACAAAGGGCCATTAAGCAGAGTCAGAAAGGTTCAACCGACCCAAAGGAGCCACCGGTGGGTAGTAGGCGAAGTCTCACGTGGAAACGTACCGTAAGAAATTTCAGGTCGATAAATGGGATCGCGACAAAAGGGCTCCTGCTGCACGTAGGGCAGATACGCATGAAACGCGCAAGAGAGACGCGGCGCGTCGATCAAAAGTGAAAGTGGATTTTATCGAGTGACGAGCATGAAGATAGGGGAAGAGGGGGTGGAGGGGATATGGTGTAAAAGGGCAGAAAAATGGGGGGACTAGAATAAAAGGCAGGGTGGATATCCCCTCTAGGGTGTGAATGAAATATATATATATATACGCATATAGGAACATCCCCATGTGTCTACACGGCGACACAGTGCCTGTAGATGTAATAAAGGTAATAAAGCGTGGTTCTTGTCGGCAGCACGAAATTACGGGGAGTCAGGTAATAATGTCAGTGTAAAAGTCCCCCCCCCCCCATAATCCTTATCCCTCGTAACAGGGAATAGGGGAGGGGTGAGGGGAGGAAGTAGAACACGAGACTCTAAGAAAGAAGGTCCTATCGTTACCTTTTAAGGCTTCAAGCCTCTTGAGTCGCAACGAGGCTTTTGGATTTTTTAAAATTTCGCCTCTTAGGAAGTTGCAGGAAGCAACGAGGGGACGACGTGAAAATTTTGATAAGTATTACAGAAATGTATAACGAGAAAGATTAGGACTGGACCACCCCCTGATTAGCCAAGGGAAGACGAGGGATGCCTTTGCCGAAGCAATTTTCCAGTAATTGGGGAAAATCTTTCTTTTCCGTATTTCGAGGCTCGTGCCGCCTGATACGTCTCGTCGCTTCCACAGTGATAAGACTCGACGTCTAAAGGGCGTTACCCAGTAAGTGGACAGGAGAAAATTTGTTGTCTTCGGTAAATTCTATACGTTCGACGTTCCGCGTTTATCTGTATTTTTCTCATTCTCTCGGGCTATATGTGTTAATAATGGAAGAAAAAAAAAAAAAATTTTTGGATGTACACAGATACGCCCGACTATTATCAGTATTGGACAAATAAAAGGCGGCTTATCGGCCGTCTGATGCAACGTTGACTTAGATTTCGTCACGGGCATTAAAAATCAATAGAAAAGACATTATCAGGAGTTTAAGCGGTGACGGCAGGTATTAAGACAATTTTGAGAATGGAAGGACGAAGAAAGAAACGGTCACGTGACCCACTCTTAAATTTTGAGGCTCCAGTAAGAAGCAACGGCTAAGCGGAATCTGTGCTATCGCGATCTGTTTACTCGGACGGTTCGCGCTAATAGAGACCCGCGGGGGGACGGTGTAAATGACGAGGTAAGGCTGGGGGTTAGGGGTCAGGGGTCAGGGGAATGTCCTCGAGGATCCCGAAGAGCGCGAGGATCACGTGCAGCCACGCGAAACCGAATCCCCACGACAAAGGAAACAAGTCGATCCTTTGTTTGGCGACAAGCTTCCAGCTTAGACCTTTCTTCTTCAAGGCTGACCCACATTTAACCGAGGGTTACACGGTCCGGTTGGTCTGGGGCATAATAAAGGGGAGAGAAAGGGTTAAATCGAAATACAATTTTTTTTTTTTTACCGAAGACCGTTCACCGTCCTTTCACTAGGGGGGTTCTCAATGCGTTCTTAAAAACAGCACTTTTTTTCCTGTACAGTCACGATACGGGTACCAGGTACCGTGGGTTGATCAAACCCTTTTTTTAATTGGGCCGATACACAGTTATAGGGTAAATCAATTAATTTCATTGGATCGATCCAACGGAATGATTCTAGCGGAAATACAGCGGTATGGCGTAATAGTAAATTGCATTGTTATTCTATGGCGAATGGGAACCAGTGTACGAGGATAATTCTGGGGTTATTGACCTTTCCATTGTGCGTGCTAGAAATACGAATTGGAGTAGGGATGCTGGAGAGCCTCGAGCCTGGCGCAGTTTGAGGTCCTGTCTCTTCTCGAGAAGGACTCTCCAGGTCCCCTTTAAGGTCTTCCCTTCTCTAGTCCCTTTAGTCCTTTAGTCCTCCCAGCGGGAGTTCATTGCACTGATCTCCTACTGTGTATAAACCCCCCTCGCTACCCTCGGGATCCCACCAGCCCTTCGTGGGTCCCCTGGCTACGCAGGACCTACTAAGTAATATCGACTCGCACGGAGTTCGAGAAAATCGCTCGACCAGCCGTGACAATGGGTTAAGGTGCGTTTACATTTCGAACGGGCAAACTGTGCGATAAATATAAGGGGAGTGAATCGGGGAGTCTTTCGATCTTCCAAGCCAGCTGACTAGTTCACTGTGCATTTTAAATGTACGTACTAAGGGTGGACGCGATGGAATTTTTTCTAAGTCCGTTTCTTTACGTTTAACACATATTTGTACTGGTTAACCCCATAACGGTAAATCCCGTAGGGGTTGTTAGGGCTGGGCGTATATTTGGCTACGGGTACGTTTGCGGGGTAAACTATTTTCCCTTTGTTCGGCGAAGGGGTGAAACTTTATCGAGGGTCGTATGTAAATTGGATACCGGGGAGGATAACCGGAAGTGTCGATTATGAAAATATTCGAGTTCACGGAGGAGAGCCAAATCTGGACCGGATGTCAAGATAAATAAAATCTGCGAAGTGAAATTAGGGTGGGTTTCTATTTATTATTCTTTGTTTCCCTTATTTATTTGACAAGGGATATACGGAGCCCGGGTAGTACGAGTTCTTGCGACAGAGTTATTTGAAAAGTTGTGGAGCCACCCTTATAAATTCAGATTTTTTTTTCAGGCAGAAGGGAGAGCCCAAGGCTATAATTTCCATAGAGACTCCAAGATGGACCTGGATGATATTTTTGAGAAATTCCTTTCTCCGAATGAAAAAAAAAAACCACCTGTCAATCAAAATATCCGAATTCTGTCAGAAGACCCAAACAGAAATTAAATCTCGAATTTTCATCGTACAGCAAAAATGAAATAAGAAAATTTAATCGGCTGATTCCAGAAATATCTGAGATACTTTATACGGGCGGTTTCTATCTGGCGACAAACGGACGATCGCAGGATGGCCACCTGTGCAAATGAAATTCCTTTGGAAATTCACGTAAAAAAAAATATATAAATAGTTAACACCAGCCAACGGTAAAGGATAAAAGTTGCACGATAAATCGCTCGTCGCCGTAGTGGTCGCGCGATGAAAACTCGTCCAATTGATTTTCACGATATCCTCGAATCTTCCACTCGACCGAAAATCGCGTCCTGCGCTAACGCAAAATCTTCCACGTGCTGAAGCTGAAGTCGCTCCAGTTTCACCGGTGGCTCGAAATATTTTTTTTTTTCAAAGCCGGCGGCACCGGTTCTTCCGGTTTCCATGATCCGTCGCACATAGATACCCACCACAATGAAACCGACTCTTCTTCTCGTCAAAGGTTAACAATAAGTGTCAAGGAAGAAGCCGGGAGATTGCAGTGCCAAATGAAAAATAAAGCGTCACACGCGTATACCCGACGTCAATCGCGTTATCGAAATTCTCCTTCTCATTTTTCTTCGCATATGGATCCGGCTTAATCGCAGCAAGGAAAGTTTTTTCAATATTTGCGTCATTCTCTCCAAATGACTTTTCTCCTTATCGCTCGATCCCCCCCGGTAACCCGGTACCTGCCTCCGCTGAAAATCAAGGTCACGTCTCGATAACGCTTAATCTCGGCACTTATTTCAAATTTTCGCAAATTTACTAACTGCAACACGTAATCAGCCTGCAATTGCCGCGAGTCATACTTAACCCAGTGTCCAGTATCACGCGACCCCCCGCTTCTTAAATAACTCAACTGTTTAATCTGTCTAAACGAAAATTGCATCATTAATTAAAAAAAAAAAAAAAAATGATAGTACGAAAAATAATTTTTTTTTACAATTCCCGAATACTCACGATTTCCGCAACATTTAGGACCAATTAGTCACCGCCGATAATTCTTCCATTGCTGCCAGTTAGTCGTCGTTCACCGTATGCGGAGACGCAACAGGACCCCCCACCCCCACCCACCTCCACAAACCACGTGCTGATTAGGGTCGGGTTAATTAAAATTCTTCAACTCGACGGCGCCACCCCCTCTCCACCCCCTCGACCCCCACGAGCAAATAAAAAAAATATTCCACTCACGACTTCAGTGAATCTTCGGTAAAGGAAAAATATAGCAATAAATATGCAGATACTTCTGATATTAATTTGATTAGTAATTAACAGGGGACTATAAAAAGTTAGTTATTAATTAAATATACCAACAGAATCGTAATAATTACATGACCCCCTAGATATTCCACGGATTAGGTTTATTTTTAATTATCAAGTAATACACCCGGTATGCAATTAAGACGCACAGATAGTGATGTAATAAACGCACGTGCGTTTTACTGTATGTACACGTAAAGTCCATCCACGTGCTCCATGTGCTTTTTTTGACGGCTCGGGAGTACTCGGCTTAGATACACCTGCTTTTTTCCATAGAGTAATATAAATATTGGTAAAATTGAAAAAAATTAGGGCTAATGATCCAAAAGGTCGGAGTCGTTATAAAAAGTCAATCCATCAGTTGAACAATAAAATATATTTTTTTTCGAAACCATATATATGTATATATAAACTTTCTAAGAAAAATATTTAGTGACACGTGGACCTTGCTAGAGATTTCATTGTCCTCGATCTGTCAAAAAAAGGAATCAAACTCGTGCACCAACTCTGGATATACAAAGTAACATATAGATATATAATATATAACAGCGATAAGATTTTCGCAAGGTCGTCTGGAGACTCGCAGGGTTCCACGTGACGGTGCGGCAAAATAAGTACACACGGTGATAACAGATAACGAGAGACCCCCAATCAAGACTGAACATGGATAATCCAAGCACGAGGAGTCGTCGTCAAGCGAATGTCTACCTGGTGCACTCGTCCGATAGGCATTTGACTGGTTTCCACCATTTTTTCTAATATTACATAATCAAATCGTTAATTATTCGATCCTCTTGTTTTTCACAATGCGATAACGCCTGATAAGGCGACGAGGTTGCTCTTACGAAACATGGCGCGTCCACACGAAATTCCTTGACCGTCAACATTTATATTTCATTATATCGTATCTCGTAGTAGTGGATTTGAATAAATTTGAAATTCATGCTGCTTCGACAGTCACTGAATTTTCAACTAATTTCGCGGGTGGGCGGAGAGCGAAAAGTCAGCTTGTTTTGTTTTTCTGTGAATAAAATTGCGGATACGTCGGAGCGATGTTTTTTTTAAATTTTTATCAAGTTACGTGTCTGCTTATCGTGCATGTCTTTATGTATATATATATACTTTGCATGTATAGCTTTTCGCTAACGATGATTTCATAGTAGGAAATTTGTTTACTCGTACAGTTCGCTATGATCGATACCGAAAGTCTGGGTAAATAATATCGAACCAGACATCCAGTTAGACTGTGTAATTGGTATGACGTGATTATAAATGATCGTACATCAATACAAGCGTATTGAACGTTCGAGATCTTCGACTGGTACCGTGATTGATTTAAATGAATTTTTTTTCAGAATTATGAAAAATGAAATTCTAGCAGTCACTTTCCCCGGCACGTCACTTCGATCATTCTTTGTTTTCTTTAAATGCCATATATAGGTACAATAACAGAAGTATATGATATGTTAATATATGTATTGTCATATATTAACATATATGACATATATATGATCATACATATGTCATCTATGCTCCGTAAAGATAAATAGATAAAAATCTGTGTTGTACATAAAAATATGAGTTTTGAGAGAAAAAAATAAATTTTTGACAATTCAACCCAGTGCAATCCTTATCGTTGGACCTGCCACGATATTACTTAATTATAAATCACTGATAAAATAGATACAAATGAAATAGATAAAATGGCAAATCACTAGTTATGTGACATTTTTTTTCTGTGCCATAAATCGCATGGATTCTTGATCGTGGAAATTTTATTGATCTCGATCGCGGTAGTAGCAAATGATATCGTGCCGATTCAAGGTCCCAATATGTATGATAAGAAATGTTGTTTTCCTTCTTTTTCTATTTTTGTCATACTGTCAAAGCATACTAAGCATTATCATCACTGAGGCAGACAATTAAAATATTGAAGTCGGTCCGAGCATAGAAATTTCATGAAGAAATTCATTTCAGTTGGTTCTAAAACATATCGTAACATAAATAATAAAAATTAAATCTGAACAGTCAACGCTCATACGTCATCATGCGGGAGATAGGTAAAAATGTTATGTATCAGATGATATTAATTTCGAGTGGAGGCTTTCTAGCAGACGAAAAAAAAAAAAAACATAAACACTCGAGATTTAATCTAGGACGCGTTAAAATTGGCAGCATTTTGGTACCGATTAATATTTTTGAATTTATCATAGAACGATCAGACAAGACCGTCTGATTTTTGTACCGCGGGTGAAAATTAATGAGAAACGAGTCAGGGGGAAAATATTAGCATGAAATTTTATAGTTTGACAGATACGATTTTTATTAAGTAAAAGATGTAAAAACTGTAAACGCACTGGAAAGTAATGCGATTATCATAGTTTTATTTATTTTTTCAAGGTAATTGGGTCGAAGAAAGCCAACTGGTTTACGGCGTGGCCTTTTAACTTGATTCACTTTTATAGAAATTATAATCATAGGAGAAAATGGTTAGGATTGCGTTGTGCGTGCTGAGGGAATTGTTAATTGGTGAAAATAACCGTGAAAATTATAGGGTTAGGCGAAGGCCAAGGAATCACTGGAAATGTAAGTGATTGTATGGGCATATCAGTCCAATTGGAAGTTGGATAAAATTAGGAATGATCGAGGGCAATTGTGATTAGAGAACAGAAAACGCTTATAGGATATTTTTTTTATTTTTGTCACTTACTCAATTTCCATTTTCCATAGATTCGGTCGATCCAAAATATTTTTTCGTTGAAACGGAACGAACTTCCTTTAAAAAGTGTCTATAGTTATTTCATTAGTAAAATTCATAACACTGATATCCAATCTATCAACAGATACAATAATCCTTGATAATAATACAAAAACGATTGACCGTAGGTTTGAATCGCCCTAATTATAGGATTACAGATCGATTACGAGAGATAATCGATCATTTTAATATCAAATAGGTGAGGGAGGAGGGGGTCGCTTGTGAATTTTCAAATCCGAGATAAGAATAGTGAAAATATTTATTAAAAAAAAAATCAATGCCAGCGTTGAAAAAAAGAATCACGAATACGATAATACCCCCTAAATATAAAAACAACCGATTTTATTTTTGTCACGAAAAATAGAATTTCGAAAACCTAATAAATTTTCATGTCGGAGATCACGAAAATAATCGTTCACCATTGATCTATTGGTTTGTCATCGTCGATTACAATCAGCCGGGGAACGGTCGAATTTTCAAAATTACATAATCCAATATCAAAACACGTTATTTGTTACTTGCTCAAAGTTCACGAAAATATCGTAAATTTCTCCTATAAATATTGTTCGGTCGCTTCGATGGAAACTAGCTGGGAGCGACAGCGTCTCGTATACCCAGATTCATCCCAGTGGACCAGCAATCGACAAACTAAGCCAATGGGATGTCCGAACGGAAGCCTAAAAGAGGTTTTATGTTTTCGCGGAAAGAGAAAATTGTTCGGCAGGCCAAAGGGGGGGGGGGGGGGGGGGGGTAGAAAAAATATCGAACGAAAACCGTGGGAAAAAGGAATATGCTTCTGGTACGAAGAGTCAAATGTAGAAGATTGGATCTCTTGATGCTGACCGTGAGTTTCGGAGTTACGGAACATCAGGGCACTGTCTCCATGACAACTACTCGAAGAACCCTGTTTATTGACCGAGAATGATTACGCTACTCTTGCCCGGGTTACAGGTTAAAGCGAAATCCAAGAAATACGTTTTTTTTTTCCATCTGGTTACGAAACGACAAGGCGCTGCCGAAAACAAAGGAAAAGAGAAAAAAGAGCCTTTTATCTCCCTGTCTTCGCTCTTATTGTAAACTTCAGTTTGGTTATACGGAAACAACACCGACCATACTTTACAGGGACAAACAAGTATTTGAATTAAAAAAAAAAATGATACCATCTCGCAGTCGGTAGGACTCGAACCTACGCTCCCAGAGGGAATCTGATTTCTAGTCAGACGCCTTAACCACTCGGCCACGACTGCTTTCCGATAACGGAGCTTCGCTGACTAGAGACAGACTCGATAACGTTTCGTTCTACTTTCGCTGATAAGAGGAAAGATTTGAGAAAGATGAATTTTTTATATAAAAAAAAATATATTCACCCGTCAATCTAGAATAACGAAAGGAAATATTAGAAGAACAAAAACGTTCTTTATTATTCTCCTGCAGCTACATTCGTCATACGGTTATATAGACGATTAAGCAGCCACATACAGTACGCAAACTATATATAAATAAGATTGATTAATCGGAGAGAAAATAAAAGAAAAGACCCCGATCGTTACGAAAGTAAGAAAATAACACGGGGCTGTCGCGTCGATAGCTGCCGCGTATGAATCACACGAGGTAAAAGAACCGCAAGAGATTGTTCCGATTCCATGAGTATACTGCATTCACTCTAGGCGGTTAGGAAAGGCGAGTGCAGGTGGATGCACGTGCAGGTATTAAATGCATCGAGAGAACGTAGATGCATCCATGTATCTAGGCTAAGCCTGGGTCGCCAATAAAGGCGCGTATGCAGAGACGGGCTGGCGACACAACACGGAATTAGCTAAGGTGGTACGTCTGTTAAAAAGAAGAAATCTGCTTTACCGACGGGTCAAAAAATGCAAACTACCATTTCATTACTTCCCATGAAAATTTCCACGATAATAACAACAATAATGATAATCAATAGGCAACAATCTCCCAACCAAAGATCCGAATCCCTATACAGGCTGTTTCGCCCGAAATGACATTAAATTCGAACGACTCTTGATTCGCCCTTGGGCCAACTGGTAGCCGTAACGAGTGCAGCAATTACATCGGTGATGAGATTACGTAAGGTCCGAGATTGGCTCCCCTTAAGTTGACCTCCATGCGCAAGCGGGAAAAGATAGGACGAGGGGGGAGTCGGGTAAGAAAGATAAAATAAAAATAAAAAAAGAGAGATAGCAGGAAAAGGAGAGCCAAGAAAAAGAGGCAAGTGCGACCAGAAGCCAGGAAGCTTGGAAACGGGATGAGGAGAGAGTGAGAGAAATCGAACGGGAGGAGTCGGAGGAGGAAAGAGAGGAAGAACAAAGAGAGAAAATGAATTCCCGAGTAAGACTGCTGGCACCAGGCGGTCTGCTCGGCGCAAGGTTTCGCTTCAGAATTCCCGCAACCGATGCCAACCGACCCTCCTGGCCGCAGATCGTGCAGGCGAACACACAACGCGCATGCCGTCGGTACTGAAATTACATATATGTATATAGACACCAGAAGCCATTAACACGTATGTGGAATCCGCAGCTCGTGCGTATTTTCACGCACGAACGAATCGCCAGGCTAACCGGATCAGTGTAGTGTGTCTTTGGGAACACATCTGGATATATCTATGTAGATGGATCAAAGTGGAATAGAAATGGCTACCCAGATCATATGTGGGAAAAAGGATTCGGATCCACATACGCAAGTGGTATAGGCCGGATTTACGTTACGCACCTGCTTTCCCCTCCTGTTCGATTCCTGCTCGCCGATCCCTCGGAATCAATTACGTACTGGGAATATTTTTGGGGGCGAGCATTGTATAGCAGGTATGCTTGGTATTTTGAAAATAATTTTTCGTCGTTTAGAAATATTTTTGAACCGGCGTAAAATGTCATAACCAAATGGGTCGTGTGTGGATTCTTTTTCTGGGGGGGGGGGGGGGGGGGGCCTGGTGCATATACTATAGGTGCCCGAGGTACGTTTAATTCGGGACCACGACAAAGCTCTCGAAATACGCGTTAACTCACGTAGCTCCGACTCGCACTGGTGTAGAAACGAGTGCAGGCTGCAGGCACGTTGCATCCGAGTGGCCTGCGCCGAAACGGAATTACCTACTGGCAGCGAACAAGTGGAGCAACGGGAAGTTTTACGTATCTTTACTACACCCCTTGTATTTATGCTCTGTCCAGCTGTAACCTTTGTATACGTATATATTTTATATCCGTAGCATCGTTCAGGGCATCGTCGTCCTGTCTCTTCCTTGAACCGTTACGTCGTCGTAATCACGCAACTTCACGCTGATGCACCTTCACACGGACACGTGCTTGGATCGCGCATAGTAATTTGCCAACTTTTTTTTTTTTGCAAAACCAAACCGCGCATATTGATTTTCTACCGCAACGTCAGGATCGTGATCGATGGATCACGCAAGAAATTGATATTTTTATCGAGTTCGTTATCATGCTTTTTTTTTAAGATCTAGGATAAATATTCATTTTACGATCGGATGTTCGCGATTTTGTAAAAGATGCAGATAATTATTGCTAATTGACGGTCACAGCTCGAGACTCGATCTCGATGTAAATATCTAGATGTGCATGGACGAAAATGGAAAAAAAAAATTTAATTGGGTATGGAAAGAAAAAAAATTGAGTTACGTGGGAAGAAGTAAGCTGGTATCATTAAAATTATCCTCTAATTATTATTCTTCTTTATGATTTGCATTATTTAATGATGGATAGTCTCCGAGCGCTCACGGACACTACCGAAGCTCGTTCGCGTTTAGCCATATGATGCGAATAGCGTGTAGAATCGTAGAAGCGTCGTTACCAACGGTACAGAATAAATTAAAGTCCCCGATAATTAGCGGTACTGCCAACCACCGGCATTGACTTTGCCTATGGGTTAACGCGTCCAGGTGCCTTTTCGTCTGCGTGTATCACGTTTTTCCTTTGGTTTCGCACGCAACTTCCGACAGCCTGGAAAAGCCTCTCGTAAACCCACTTTATCAGACTTGACGGATAGATAACAAAAGTGACTAATGTTCAAATGAATTTTAAGGGTGAATTTTCAATGAAAAAAAATATCGCCCTGTTTTCTAGCTTTTCTTTGGGTCTTTTTCTTGATCATCTTTTTTCTTCATTCCGTCTCAGCAAATGCTGTCCGGACTAGAGCTAAGAAACTTGAACAAGAGTTTACACCGGGTACGATGCACGTTGCTTATTCAGATCCCACCACGACTACAACCAGCCAGTTCGTTAAGGTGCGTTCACAACGGATGTCTCGTAAATCAAAAACGAAATTGATGCACGACTAATTTCTTAGACTTCCGGTTCTACTCGATTTCACGTGAAAAAAAATATATTTTTTACGTAACCTTAAAGCTGATTTCACAACGATTAAATAGAATGAAAAATATAGATGTCGTCGAGCTTCACAAAATATCAAAAAAATCCCTTACTAAATGAGACTAATCGCGGGATAGTATCGAAGGGGTTATTTTGAAAGATTTTTTTGAATTTTGTCTCGGTGTGGATGACACTTTAGTATGTGGCCGAGAGGCATGTCTCACGAATAGATCTCATCCGCGCTGGGAGTGTCTGCTACTAGGAAGCACATGGACACGTTTATACGCCTACTCCCACGAAGAGAGGCTCTCTTGAATACTAAACGCTACGATAAACAGTCTCTTTGATACGATCTTGGCTTTGCATCTGCATTTTACTTTGAACGTAGTTAGAAGGTACATGGTAGGTACGTATAGTATGGATACAGTGGTTAGTCAATTTTTTGTTATTAAGATTTTCAAAAAATTCGTTAATACGAAGAAATTCAAGTTAAAATGCTTGGAAAACGTCGGAGGGTACGAGGCTGGAATTCTAATTGGTTTTTCCACTTGTCATCATTTTGAAGAAAATCAATTGCCGTTCTGTTCGATTTTATTGAGTCGCGCCAGCCAATCCAATGATCATTAAACAGGATTGACAATGTCGAAGACCGGAAATGAGGTGCCAGACGTACTTCCGCCTTGGTTTAAATTGACTAAATTTCACGCGTTAGATATAATGGGTAAATAATTTTAAGCTGTATTCACACCGTTACCTTGTACGCGGATTGGTATTGTGTGGGATCGTTTTCATGTAAGCGACGTGACGCACGTTCTACTCTATAGGCATATTACCCTGTTTACAAAGCAGAACATTTGATATATCAATAAAGAAATTTTGTTTTCCCTAAAAGAATTTTTCCCTAAAAGGAAATTGGGAAAAACAAAAAAATTTCTACCTCACTAACATCCATAATATTTGAAAGGCTAAAATATCAGAAAGTGCCGATGATGATCTTAGCTAAGTAAGTGAAACATCATTTTTTATCTTCTAATCTGCATTACTGATCTCATCAAACCAGATGAGTATGAATTACGAGAAATAGCAGCGCGAGGGTAATAAGGACTATGGGGATGTTATATAGTGTATCAGCGTAAAAGGGTGAAAGAGGGATAGACTGGAAAGCAACAAATCCCAAAGGGCGTTAAGGGTTCTGGAAGCTTCTGGGTTTGCGTGTTACGAAACAAACTACTCGATCATTGTTAGCTTCGAGGTCAGAGGCTGGCTCTGCCCTTTGACCCATTATCCTCCCGGAAACAATTTTCGAGGGGTGCAACCTGGCGGAAATAAAAAGTCAAAAATAAGTTGAAGAACGACAATGATAAGTTGAACTATACTTTTTTTTTATGAGGATTGAAAGC
The DNA here is from genome assembly GCA_963971525.1 of Cephus spinipes. Classification (NCBI taxonomy): domain Eukaryota; kingdom Metazoa; phylum Arthropoda; class Insecta; order Hymenoptera; family Cephidae; genus Cephus; species Cephus spinipes. The sequence continues at coordinate 1,479,911 of OZ020575.1, forward strand.
AAAATTTTTTTTTTTTTTGAAAATCATAAAACCTTTAAACGAGAAATAAATATCCCTTACGAGGGTTCGGTGGGATTACCGTTGGCACTAATGAATTAGTATGAAATAAATAAGCGAGAAAGCATGGCGGGTTTTGATAAAGTAAAATTTAAGTAGAAAGGCTCACGCGAATGCGGGAAACTTTCTGATAAATGAATTCCCTAGATAATATACTACGGTATACTAATATCATGTGTATACACCTTGGATATTGTATAAGCACACGCGATACCTTTGATCTTAATAAAAATCCCTATACTTTTATTCGAATTACCTGAGGGAAGCAATTTTCCTCGCGATATCCAACATAGGGATGTATATGTATATATATATATAGTTCAACCCCAATTTGACCAGTGGCTATGTTTTTCTTTATTATCTTAATGACCCTAATAAAATTCCCTATTACCCACGTACCAACTCATACGTACGTAAATACTACTTCCTCATAACTTCCTCGACGATATCAAGAAGTCCAAATAATAATTTCCCATAGACCGGTGCACGTGGCAATATCACTTTATATCCGCCATTAAAGAAAATGAGGACGGGTAGATTTTTTTTCGAAAAAAAAAATTCTGATATTTTTGCCAAAGAAAAAAAAAAAAAAAGATTAGAACCGGTCAATTATTTGTGTCCTTGGGTAAATGGTCGACTTTGACGAATGACTAAGATTACGAAATGACTCCTGGTATGTTTCCACGTGGACGCCTGGCGTCGTGTAGAGCGTCGGTAACCCGCTCGGTTTCAAGGCTAATGTCCTGCGGCGGTCAGCAGGTCTTTGCCAAGGACTCGGCCTCCTTTAATGACTCTTACTTCACGTTGCGTCATAACCAGCTGTGAACGTTCTAAAGAGGCAAAATTCAATAATAGTTTTATCCAACTTTACACGTTTTCTAACCTAACCTGACCTAACGGAGAAAAAATAATGAATAATCAAATGAAATTTAAAAAAATAAATAATTATATATTATAATCCTAATTGACGATCAGTCGATAACAATTTTGAATATTTTCATATTCAAATATAGCAGGATCGTTTATTTTCGCCTCTTTATTTTGGAAAGGTCGTGAGTTTTTTTTGGTAATTTTTTTTTTTTTCATTTTCAGGAGGATCCTTCTCCTTCGCTGATTTAGCATTGTAGCGAGCATCCTTGATTTTTATTAATATTACAGGTGGTATGACGTTATAAGTTGCAGTGGCTTATTAATTTTAACGCGATTAGCCGTGGGAGACAAAATATGAAAAAAACGAGATAAACGGGAAAGAAATCGCGAAAACACATTTTGCTATGTAACATCGAGTTAATTATACAGGTTCATTGATATGCTTGTTGTTGCCAATTTTTTTGCCATTTTTTTTTTACATTAAATCGTTACGTCAGGATCATATTAGAGTGAGTCAGAATTGACTGGAATACGGAGTATCGTAAGTTGGTACAAAATAAATTTCTTTTTTTTCTTTAATCGACAGCATTTTGCGAATCGTCGATTTTTAATGACGGAAACGCCCGAACGACTCACGTTCTAATTTCGCATCGATGACTCTGAGCTATTCTCGTTGAAAAATAGATCAATTAGTGCGAAAGTGAGTTCCTGCTGCGTGTTCGTTTCTGATACCCTGTCTTCTCTTGTTTTTGTTTTTTTTTTTTCTTTTCTTTTCAAGTTGGTATTTTGATGAGGGTATCGTACGAGACATTGTTGAAGTCGAGCCAGACAAGCAGCCTCCGGAGATACTTTTCCTTTCTGGACCACCCAGTGGCCACGCGAAATTTTATTGGCGACTTCGATCAGAAGATAAAAAATTGGCAAAAAAAGAAAGAATCACAATGCGAAAGCGAATTAATGAAATCAAAGTGTGAAATGACCATTATTGATCGTTACCTATATTTATAATATACATATATTGGACCCAATAGGAATTACCATAGCTAGGAGGAATTTCTTTTATCGAACCTTGACCATAGCCTTGATTTCGAACCTCCATTTTGAAACCGGTCTTATCACTCTACTGACACTTAAATTAAGACAATTTCCAAACACTAATTTCAAACGAACCAATTTGACTCCTAGCAAATAAAAGAAAAAGTTTAAAGGGAACATTTTTTTTTTGTGAAAAACAAAAATTATATTTTTCTTAACACGTGCATGAAAAAGGCCCTTTTTCATGCATTTAAAGTGAATGGAAAGTTGCTCATTTCGAGCGTGCGGGAGGGAATGGATATTCCCTCCCGCTCTTCAAAATTTTAAAAATTTTGTTAATTTTATTTATTTTTTTCAATATACCATTGTGATTGGAGTTGGGAAAAGAGTTGTGCACGACTCAAAATGCGCAACTTCCCATTTACTCTAAATACATAACAAAGGGTTTTACCTGCACTTGTCAAGAAAAGCACAGTGTGCAACTAGGGGAGGAGGACAATTTCTAGCGAGGGCGAGATTTGAGCACGAGTTGGAGTCGAGTTGGAGTACTCGTGCTCAAATCTCGCCCTCGCTAGAAATAGCCCTTTTCCCCCCCTAGTTGCACAATATACTATTTTTCCCCTAATTTTTATTTGCACCAGAAATCATATTACAAGGCAGTAGTAACTTCCTTGCATGGACAGACCGATACTGATAGTGGAGGAAGTTCGACTTTATCGGGAATCACGTGGGAGTTCTTACGTGGCTTCAATTTGTTCCATCTCTTGGCAGAATCAATAAGCAGCATCAGCGGGAACGGAAGTAGTTGATTTTGAGGAAGATTTCCCCGGAAGTGACCTAAGGAAATGGACTGGGGAGAAAGTGGAGAAACGGGGGAAGGAAAGGATTGGCACTTATCGTTGCTGCAATTGCTGGCACCGGTAGCAATGGAATGTGTACGTGTATATATATATATAGGTAGCAATGGCCACCGTAGCAAACGGCAGAGATATTGACGTGGAGCCTGATCGAAAAATGCTGGGAAAACTGAAACCCGAGCTCAGGACAAACCAAACAATTTTCCAGTTCCTTGATCGTTGAAGCCCGTCGGGAAAGATGCGATTCCATTATTGGCCAATTACGAGCGTTTCCGCGTAACGAGGAGTCTCGCCGAATATCGCGTCCTTCTGGCAAGTGCTATCTGGCTGGAGAGTGGAGAATGGACAGGTAACAGGTAAATGGGTAGGGACGCGAAAAAAAATGCGTGGGAGATAAAAACAGGAAAATCACGTGAAAGAGAAATAAATGTTAAATTAGCCCTAAAAAAATGATACATTTTTTTTATCAATCGGAGATTAAGATTACCGAAGAAATTTACGTGAATTTCGATGATGAGATTTATTTTGTAAATTCAATTTTCTGTTTGTTCGCTTTCTTTTTTAAAAAAATTGATGACTCTTAATACAAAAATAATGATACTTTACGTGGAAGTAAAAAAGTCCTTTGGATTCCGTTGATTTGGAAAATATACCTTTTCATTTTGAGGTCGTTTCAGTGAAATCTTAAAAGATGGATCTTTTGTGTAATTTCAAAATTTAATTCGATATTCGAGACGTCGAATAAGGGAAAAAGCTGATTTCGGCGAAAAAAAAAAAAGAAAATGAATTAAGATACCGACAGAGTACCAAAGAGTCTGATGTCAGATTGAATTTTTTAAATTGGCAAATATCGAAATAAAAAAGAACTTCTTAAAGCAGTAGCAAAGGAATATTTACTTTAGTCGCAAAAGAAAGATTAACGTACAGTGACAAGTTCATAGGAATGAATTTAGGAAAGATGGGAAAGACAGAAATTCATTTTCTCATTCTAAATTGAGTACGACGTTGACAGCATCAAAGAGAAACGAGGGAGATCCGATATGAAATCAGCCACGCTGGACCCGTGACAGGAGCAGCTTCACGTGTCATAAGAAAAAAAAATGGAATCATATGATAAATTCCCATTGCGTAAGATCCTGTTCGAAAGATGAAAAATATCCAAGGGTCCTGTGGGAACGAATGGTGAGGGTTTGTAAAAAATAAAAAAATATTGGTTATCCCTTGTCCTTTACGATCACGTGGAACCGTCGGGGAGGCATCGAGTATTCGGGGGAGACATTAAAAAAAAAAAAAGAAAACCATCATCTGAACTTACCGTCTCAAATTTTATTGACGTGGACGTCATAAATTATTTGCTTTTTTTTTGGTTATAATTTTTGGAACCAATATGTATTTTGCAATTGGCGAACGACCTCCTTATTGGTTAAAACGCGAACTATTTATGGAAAGAGCTGTAGTGTGGTGAGATGCCTTTGATTTTGGATTTATCAATGCCATTTTTATTTATTATCTCCACGATATCTGTTCACTGATACTGATCCCGGAGGGTAGGAAGAATTACGTACGTTGAATAAAAAAAAAATAAATAAATTTCGAATCTTTCCCACTACTGACAAGACATTCAATAACAAATCCGCATGTTTTTGACAATTCGCAAATTCGCATAATTTTTCTGAAGAGCGAAAAATATGTTTATCTTTTCTTGTCCTTCTTCCCTCCCTCCCCCCCACCTCCCTCAGCCGTGCAAATAAGTCGCGCGATGTCTTGGTCCATCTATAAATAGAACGTGTTCGAGAATTTGTCAATATTCCCACCCTGTCCCATTACAATGCATATATATATATATATATACACTACATTCAGTCCTCGATCCTGGATTTATTTTTATTCGTTTTTCAGGAAAGGATCAGTTCTCGCTTATGGCTTGGCAACGATCCTTTTGGGCATTTGGTGTACTGATTGGAAAGTAGTTTGCGAGCGTATACCATTTTATGGTAGCAAATTTGAACGTGGCGTTCCACGCTTTTATTCCATCGAACCGACACGTACGTAGTACAGGAAAAAAAATGAAAAAAAAAAAATTGACCTAACTGGGACTCGAACCCTCGACCCTAAGATCAGAAGTCTGACGCTCGATTTAAAAAAAACTGATATATTATTTATTGACGATCTGTAGATTATATTAAATATATGCAACAAAATGATAAACTTCAGCTACTATATTTTTCTACATATTTGAGTGCAACAGGATATTTGTTGAATAATATTTTTAACATGAAGCTAGTTATTTATATTTTTCTATCGTTAATACGTATAATCCGGTGCGGTATAGGTTAAGCCATTTGAACCATAGTAAATTCCAGGCGCTAGAACTTCCTTAGGGAGTCTCCATGAAAATCATTGAAAATTCAAAGGTCATTTTGACTTCTATTAAAATTCAAAACGTGATCCGCACTGAAAACCTCATTTTACGATATACCGTAACGTCTTATTCGTGATACGATAACGTAATCAGTGCTCTAAAAAAAAAAATAAAAAATTCTAAGCTCATACGATAAATTTTATATTTTCCCTGAAAAAAAAAATCGAACAATTTCATAATTCGGGTAAAACAATGAATTTCGTTAAAAAAAATATACAATTCCTACGAACGAAGCACCACGTGCATCATTAACCAGAAAGAGGATCCTTCAATAAGTACATTAAACGACTTCGTTCCACGTGTAGGCTGAGGTTAATAACTTCTCCCGCAATGAACCTGTTATTCGAAATGAAGCCCCAAGATCGTCGCGTACATAAAGTCGACAGTCTAATTACAAGATTGTTTCAGAAATTATTCCCCATCAAGTCCAATTTAAAACATGAAAAATCCACGCCGCTCCGCAATCCGTACAAGCAGGTCGCATGCACGTATTAGAAAGAAAAAAAAAAAAAATTGCCATAAAAAAAATTTTCAAGGGAAGAAAATCCAGAGGATTTTCCCATAAAGTGGATGAATCTCGTGAGAGGGAAGGAAGGGATCCCTCCTGTGGAATCGACAATCCCCTAGAATACCGAAGGAAGGGTGACGTCACCAGGATCAGGACCGCAAATGGTTCCGATTTAATACATCCAGAATCCTATTAGCTCGGGATAAAAAGGATTTTCCATAGAAAGTTCCAATTCGTTACCTACAGTCGTAAAGTAGGAAATAAATTTCACGTTGGGCATTGACGTTCCTTTGGTTAAAAAAAATTTTTTTTTTTTAATATATCATTTTTCCAATATCGGACGAAACAGATTACGTAACTCGTTATCACACTGATAACATATGCGTATTTATCGTATCCGTGTATTTAGCCATATGTCAAGTTTTAACGTGGGAGACGTGTCTACGCTTATATTGCATACGGACACGTGTTACGTCTAAGTGGTCTGGACGTTAGACACGTAATGTTGGTCATTGATCAACATCAGGAGGATCTGTAGAATTAGTAATAGGGGAGGGTTCTTATGTTGTTATGCAAATCGCTATTGTTCCGTACTATGGTAATTGTATTATCAAAACACGAACCTGGTTAATGCGTTCACCCGTTATATAGCGACACCATTAGGCCCTTGTGAAAGCAGGACTATCGCGATTTTATTATATCGTACGTAAGAGGTGTCATTGTGGAACGTCTATTTATAATTCCAAGGAACGCTGGGGAGTACGGATACAATTTTTATTTGGAAATTTCAAAGTGATAGGGAAAAAAATAATTTTGGACGGTAAAACAGGTTTTTGATTACGTTTTAATTTATGAAGATTTATTCTTTATTTTTATGCATATAATATATATGTTGCCTCGTCTTTGTCACGTGATGTTTTCGGCACTCGTCGCGCTCTGGCGGAAACCACTTGAACTAGGGTAACAACAGAAGGGTGGAAATTTACGAGTTCTATAAATATTGCCAATAACAATGACGGCTAACAATAGCCGTCCTCAAAATTGCGAATTATCGTGAAGTTATGAATTCTTGTTGAAAATAAAATCGATATAAATAATGTATTTGATAATATCGAATATATATGAAATTGTGTACTATCTTTGTAGTATAAAGTGGAAAATGATTTTATTTTTTTTAAATTATAACGCGCGCACGTGTCACTCGATGCGACAGTAATGTTAAAATAAATCGATAAAAGATACAGGGAGTATCAAAAACAATGCGACAGCTCTCGGTTTTGGCAAAGGCCACATAAACAGATCGGAAATAGAAATCATCGACCTGAATCGAAAACTGGTGCCGCGTAAATTCGCGAACCAAAACAATATTCGCACGAATTCATGACGGTTGTTCGCTTTTTGCCAAGTTTCTAATTCGGATTGGATCCCTGTGCTGATGCAACGGCGCGATCCCGTTGCGGAAGCTATTATAAGTTAAATTAATGAAACCGCGTTATTCTATTTCTTCGCAACATTCGTAATTTGCAAAATCAAAATAAATTTTCAAAAATATCCCGTATACCACGCGCTAACGACTGGCGGATTATGTTCGATAAAAAAAAAACGGAATTGAAAAGGCGCAATAGTGGGACGTCAACCAGGCAGGAATTCAATACCGAATTTTAATAGCCAGAGTGCCCTCATAAAACGTAACGAAGTTCCAACCATACCCGAATTTAATTTTTATTAAAATGAAAATGATAAAAAATAATTATTTTAAAAATCAATAAATAATTCTACTGCTTTTATATAATTTTATATTAAATTATCGAAAATATATGAAATTTATATGAAATTTTTTTTTCGAAAATATAAGGGAACTCAGGCTGTTAACATTCCGAACGGAACGGAATCCTGATTGGTTGACCTCTCACAGTTTAACCTTTCCAAATCCGTTTTCAGAATGTCACGAATCAGCACCCTCAGAATTGAATTAGGATATGAAAGAAAAAGTTACAGATAAGCACTTTCCATGAAATATCCGAAATTTTCAAACTAAAAAAAATGTTAAAAATAAAGAAAAATGACATTTACCCTATTAAAAAAAAAACCTTCTATCCACACATCAACATTAAAAATTCACAAGATCCAAAACAGACACTCAAAATTATCACACATCTGACTTCCCAACAATCCACAAACTACAATCGACTTGGGAAACGAAAAACAAAAATATTACTGATAAGCAAAATCCATCACGAAAGGCGGAACTGCAAATATCCTTGACACGGATTACATGTGACATGGGTCACACATGCTTTATCTATAAATAATTAAATATTTACGTATTTATAGCGATTTTCCTTCGACCAAGATAATCTTACTCCTACCCGATATAGCCTCAGTGTCTGGCACACGTCAGCCCAACGAGCATTATCATTAAAGCAGGTCTTATCAGGAGTCCGATAAGAGAAAACAGCCGGTAAAGAAGTAAAAACCCCCGAAAAAAAATGCAATGAAAAATCCAACGAGGAAATGAATAAAAAAAATAATGAAAAAAAAGTGCCCAAAAAAAAAGTGGACGAAACAGAAGAATTCGATGGAAACCGCGAACGGACCATTATAGGTACAGCAATGGAGTACCCTCCAGGTCCGGGTGATCCCAACTCACGAATTCTTGGTACCCGGCCAAATTGCTGTGTCTTTCCGATGTGTCAAGTTCTCAATATTAGAAGCGAACCTGCCTCCTCTAACAAAGAGAACTGATCCATAGGAATTCGTGACGTCACCTTGAATTTCCCATAGACACTCGGTCTGGTGCATCACGGGGACACCTGACGATGACGAAAATGAGAATTGCATAATAATAACAACAACAGCCCGTAAAGACTAATTCGCACCGTTACGACTCGTTACGTCACACGACTCCCGTCTTCCGCTTTGCTCAGGAATTTCGGATGTATCTGTCGCGGGCTCGAAAAAAGATCAAGATAAAGATAGATTCTGGTTTACTCGCCGATTTACGTAAATAAACTCGTTGCGCTTTGCCGAGTCTTAAACAGGCGCAAAGACACTTAACGCCGTTGTTTCGTCGCGGGTGTAATTTTACGCAATTCGTAAAACCGTCCTGTTTGAATAAGCCCTACGCGTGTGGGTCTTGCGTTTTGTATTTTGCGATATATATATATATATATACAAACACACGTATTGGTTGTGCATACGTCGTCCTCTGGGTGATTAACCCAGAAAACCCACTGATCGTAAGTACGTCGACCCGGTACGCGAGTGCGTGCACCACCTAGTCAAAATTTCTCTCTCTCTTTCGAAGACTTTCTCACTCACACTGAGTTTTCGTGTTTCTCTTGGATCCTGGCCAGCCGGATAACTTGCAAATAAACCTTTAGTGTGCATTCACACCGAATCCTAACGATCCAACCCTGGCTTTACGCAAAGCGCAGATTAGGATGTGTAGAGTCATAATAATGTTTGAAATTGACAAATTTGAAATTTTTTTTTTTTTCAAATTTTCGAAACAGCCAAAAAAGCATTATGGGTAATACGGTCGGAGATGGACGATCCTTAAGAAAGCACGTGCGAAGGCACCTTGATTTCTTAGTGGTTTCGTGCGAATTAAATAAAGGTATGCCAATTGGACGTTGGCTTGTTCGGGACGCTAATCTTTGAAAAGCCAGTATACGCTGTAGTTGCTTAAGGAGGATCTAGTTGGAATTGTAAAGATCGGAGTTGGTACTTGGCGCTTCTGATGATTGGATGGTTAGGTGGGTACACTGACGTCATCCGAGTGGTTATTATCAATTCGCTACTGTGTACGACTTTATTATTTTTCCAGCAGCCTCGTGAGCGACGACTCGTTGTGACGTTTCAAATGTCAAAAGCCACCTGGCCCAGCCGATAAAGTATAATGATCTCTACATAGTTTACATGACGCAAGCGAATGCTGGGATGTCAGGTATAAAGCACTTAAAAAAAAAAAATTAAAATATTATGGTACTTTTAGTTCGTCACGTGTAAATTTGTACATGCGGTAGAGATACTTGTGTGAGATCAATAAAAAAAAAAAGATGAGAAATATTTTTTCCATAATTACTAACTTTTTTCATATTTTTATTCAGTTTTCACAGCTATACTCGTCACTCCCTTTCTTCGAGACTTTGATATCGAAGGGTCGCAATTTTTTTTCAAAAATCGATAAATTTCTCAATCCCTTCTATTCACTGTCTCGAGTCACACGTCTTCCGGGTACATTGACACTTGTCGGCGCGTTCCTATTATCTTGAAGATTGCACGTATCGTGCTACAATTAATTAACAAGAAGGCGATTCGCCGTAAAGTTAAGATAATAGGCTATTTGCGTGAGGAAAAAAAATGGAAAATGCAAGGAGGAAAAAGGGAAATGCATACGGGAGTGGGAAAATACATGATTCACCGGACGCTATCGAAAGTGTGTCACGCGACAGCGATGCCTTTGTCCCTTATCAAAAAAAAAAAAAAAAAAAAAAAAAAAATTGCTTCCGTTAATCAATCTCTTAACGAAAGGCTATAAACTTTGAAAAAACATAACTGAGAATAGCCAATGTAACAAAGAAAAAACTACTCCCACTCCCAAGCTACAGTGCGAGATAAAATTGAAAAAAAGGAGTCCTAGTTGAAAAAGTAAAAATAAAAAAATATACCCAGCACCGTTTATCTAACGTTTTTACAGGAACATCAATTCTAATTCTTAAGGCTTGGCTGAAATCTCAAATTCCTTAAAGAGATACGATGCATAATAGCTAGAAGATTGGGACCCGATTAAACGCGCACAGATTAGCCAGCATTACCATATTTCGAGCATCCGGTCCGTCCTTGCGGTTACCAAGAACTGACGATTGGCTAACCGGAATCGTCGTTTCGTTTCTCAGAAAGAATCTTACTCAACGATCCCATCAGATTTACGTATGCGTGTCGAATTATGAATAAAAAAAAAATTTTAATTTTTTAAATTTTCAAAATTTTTTAAAATTCAAAAAAAATTAAATTTAAAAAAAAAAACAGATATTTTCTCACGCGTTATAAAATTTCGCCATAATTTATCCTCGATTCGCTGTACCCATCGTCGAATCAATATAAAATCAAATTTATCATTAAATTTTGAAAATCGTCCGTCTGCTAATTCGCGCTGAGTGAAAGACGCTGGCTTTTCTTACACTTCCCTTTCCAACGACCCATGTACCGAGCACATGGCCAACGCGTGATCCGCACGAGGACCAGGCGCAACATACACAGAGCACACACTGTCAGCCAGGTACACAATCCTATCTGTCAGACAGTATAGATTCTGATACGAGAATATATATAACAGTATAGAGAGTATAGACTGTACACGAGAGATGTTTTATACACGTGTATAATATATAGAGTCCCAACGTCACCTAACTCACCGTGAAAGCCCTCTTGTACTTATCCATACAATATGCACACGTGTCTAAGCATATGTGTTCGGCATATATAAAGGAGAGATATTCAGGGACAGTGGTTTCTTTGGTTAATACTAGAAGCTACGTGTTATCATCGTAAAATATTTATATATCGATTATAAAATATATTTGACT